>JAGTXR010000117.1:0-1347581 GCA_022606575.1 Glossosoma conforme
CTGCAACTCTATGTAAATTGAAGGGATCAAGGTCCAAAACAACAGGTATCGAGGAATTTGCGGTGTATGAAATTTAATGTATCGATATTTCTTTTATAAATGCTTTCGCTTGTTGTAAATTAGGTTATAAAAAGAATTCTCGTTTCAAATAAATTAGTATCAACTCATCTCCGGTCTTTAGTCTTATCCTGAGTGCTGGATACTTAGTATTCCGGCATCGCCATTTAGCTGATGCTGTAATTTCGGGACCGCGACGTCGGTTCCGGTAAACGCATGAATTTAAAGATTAATTATAACCGTAATTTCATCGCCTATACAACTTGAAAGTAATGCAAAAATGCGTATCCAATTATGAAGTTTTGACTAGATTTTTATTAACTATAGTCAGTTTTGCCTATTATTAACACTTTATTACTATATACAATATTAAATAAGTTCATTCAAGTTATTTCAACATTCATTTGTACTTCTATCTTCCTTGTATGTAGAAAAATCGGTCCTCCGTGATTATTTAATAATTATAATTTTCTAATTAATTATATTTTTCTACTCTTCTTCTTCTAGTATCAATCCGGTAGATTGTTTTGCAGCAACAAAATCTTGCATCTCGATCTCCACTCCTCTCGATCTTTTGCAATCCTCTTCAGCTCAGGATAAGAGCTACAACTCAAGTCCTCGAACACTTGCTGCAAATACTCCCGTCTAGGGCGCCCTCTACAGTTTTCACCCTCAACCATCCCTTCCACAATGTCGTGAAGAAGACCATCATGGCGCATGATGTGACGATCCATCGGCTCGCCTCTCTGAAATGGTTCTTACTAGGTGCCTATATTCCTTGAGTTTGCTGAGAACCTTATTGTTCGTTACGTGGTCTCTCCAGGAAATTCCGAGAATTCTTCTGTATGACCACATCTCAAAGGCCTCTAGTCTTTTTTTATCACTTTCAGGTAAGCACCGTGTCTCACACTTTATTACTATATAGGATATTACATGTGATTATTCGAGTTA
Source organism: Glossosoma conforme (assembly GCA_022606575.1). Taxonomy (NCBI): domain Eukaryota; kingdom Metazoa; phylum Arthropoda; class Insecta; order Trichoptera; family Glossosomatidae; genus Glossosoma; species Glossosoma conforme. The sequence continues at coordinate 1,009 of JAGTXR010000117.1, forward strand.
TGTTATTTCAACATCCATTTGTTCTTCTATCTTCCTTGTATGTAGAAAAATCGACTCTCCGTGATTATTTAATAATTTTAAATCTATAATTATATTTTTCTCTACTCATTCCACAATAAATTTCATCATATTTTTGCACCTTAGATAACGTATATTTGCGTTAAATCAAGCAAACGAGTAATTCATATCATTCAATAACGACACACATATTATTATGAATGTCTCGCTTAGTAGGTAACTATTAGTCTATTACCTTAACGCAGACACTTAATAATATAATTTATCACCGTTAATTAAATCATTAAAGTGAAGTTTTCGAAATGGGATTCTAGCCAAGCATTTCCGTTCCATATATTCCCGTCTCGGCTTCAATTCACGTCTGAATGTGTTTAACCGTTTGGTTTTTTTGGCATTTACTTTTTACAAGTCCTCGCTGACAGGAGCGCGTCGGTCCCTGACCGAATATCTCGCGTTCGGTTTTTGATTCGTTGTGAAAGAACCATTGATAAATGACCAGTCTATCGGTTTTGTGCGGCGGCGAACCGTTACTTCGATAAACGTGATGGGCTTTTGGCCGCCCGGGCCATTCAGCAGTTTGCCATACGAGTACAAGTACAACATACACATGCACGCGTGGCAACCTGCGGCCAGACCTGAAGCGATTGCGGCAGCGACCAGAAAACGCAAAAAGCGATTTTTCCAATACTTCTCCGATACTTTTTCAGCCTCGTTAACCGCGCGTGTAGCCCCGAAGATTTCCTTGATGAAGTTTAACAGCAAGGGACCGTCAGAACTAAGCAGTAGTTCATGACAATCCTCCCAAGAAATGGTAGGCGACAGCACAGAAGGCGTCTCCTATTTTCGTGGATGATGCACTCCATGAGAGAGTGTCTCAATGTCTGTTGTATGCCTGGATCACATGAGCATGCGTCGCAAGAAGAAAGGCCAAATATTCTCCGATACTACAGAACATAACATCTTAAGTATTAATATAGTCCAAGACTGAAAGTACTATGCCCTATGGCGAATACTACATAATCTTAAGCATAACATTATGACAGTGAAACTTCGCAATGATAATATCAATGAGTCCCTGTGCTCTGATGCATTATTTCGAATGAATGTACATTTCAAGAAATTTCTTCTGTTTACGAAACGAAAAAAGCAAAACGCGGTGCATGTGATTATAACATGTCTAATGCAGAAACGAATTTCCTAGAAAAATCTTGATAGTAAGACATGAGATGAATGAGAGAACGTCTGAACTATTCTGCTTTAACCAATCAATAATTTGTTTCTAATAAAATGTTAAATGGTAAGCGACAGACTATCTCTAAGTGTTAATTATCATCATCAGCTTGTCCGTCCATTTTTGAACGTCTCCTGCGTGAGTCTCCATTTCGTCGATATTCCGCCATCTGCATCCTGCCTCCTCCTGCTATTCTTATGTCAGCAATTCTCCTTACAGAGGGACACTCCGTTTATCAGTTATTAAGCACTACTCCTACACGTCTTGACAAATGTACCATTACCACTTGAATGTGCCTATTCCTTCGATAGCGTCCATTAATTCGGGTCTTTTTCGGATATACTCATTTCAGACTCTATAGAAAGACCAAAGTTCATGCATCTCTATGTGACCTTTTGTTTGGCCTTTATTCTCTTTACACATTCTCCAATATATAAAATATATTCAAGTAGGCTGCATATCGCATAGTATCTGGCCATAGCCTCCATGTTCAGGCTCTGACGCCTCCAACTAGCCTCCCGCCCCTCCAGGTCCCAACTGACCGCCTGCAGTGAGCAGAGCAACCTTCCAATACAGAAGTTCTGTCCATTCCGTCCGTTCATCGCTGCATTTGTATACATATTACTTACAGGTATACGGTGTAAGTTACCTACGTAATGTAACGGAGATCCACGGCGGTGATTGAGAAGCACAAACCTGTAGCGTCTTACAAACTCAACAGGTTATGCAACACTACTATTTGGGAATTAATTAACAAACATCATCGGAGTTTATTTCACACGGTACATGTTATATTTTAAACATTCTTCAAAACATTGTCTTATTAAATAATAATATAATTATATATTATTTTGAACAAAACGTGAATGTTTTAAAGACAGGAAACCCTATCTTTAAAACATCGAAATAATATTAAGATTCTAAAATTTTAAAATCCTTCTTAACAGGGCACACTTTACTAGGTATGCTTGTAAACTTTTTTAAATTCATATTTTTATTTTTGCTTTGTCACAAGCATTAATTTATTCATTATATATATTTTTTTGAAACACAAACAATAAAAAAATATTATAATAAAACTACTAACACAAAATCTGTCAGATAAAAATATATTTTGTTTTACTATTATCAGTGACTGCTTACTTACAATATAGATCAATCATCATGATGAGATGATTTGATGATACTTTATCAATTATTCAAAATTTAATTATGTGAATAATCTAATTAACTTGATAAATCTAAATTTAAGTATTCTTACTCGCGATAATCAACGTGATCCATAAAATCAGGTAAAAACACAAAATGTATCTCAAGTTATTGCTAATAATATAAATATAATTGTCAAAAAATGGATGGACTATTTAAACCTTTCGCATCGGTTGTCGGCATATGGCGTCATAAGATTCCCCAACCGTTGACATCGGTTGACGTGATATATTGCTTTGCTACTTACATAGAATAGTTTTTTATGGATCATCTGATAGCTAAGGGATACAAGAACCAATGTGATATATGACAATAGACCAGATAAGTACATTTATGCTTCAAATACTAGTTTTATATTTAGACAGTATAATTTGTATTCAAACCGAGCCGTAATGAAAGGGTTTACTAAATATATTTTAATGAATAGAGACCGGATTTATAGAAAAGTTTAAATATTTCAAATCGCTAAAAGTATAATAAGTACAAGCTATTAGTTATTTGAAGCAAACCTGTGAAACATTACAAATTCTAATAAATATAATTTATTTAGATAAATATTCATGGAAAATGCTATAATTTTTAAAGCATCTTCTTCGTAGTATCAATCCGGTGGATTGGTTTGCAGCAACAGAATCTTGCATCTCGATCTCCATTCCTCTCGGTCCTCCGCAACCCTTTTCAGCTCAGCATAAGCGCTACAATTCATGTCCTCGAATTCTTTCTGCAAATACTCCCGTCTAGGGCGCCCTCTACAGTTTCTACCCTCAATCATCCCCTCCACAATATCGTGAAGGAGACCATCGTGGCGCATGATGTGACCAATCCATCGGACTCGCCTCTCTGAGATGGTTCTTATTAGTTGCCTATCTTCCTTGATTATTCTGAGAACCTCATTGTTCGTGACGTGGTCTCTCCAGGAAATTCCGAGAATTCTTCTGTACGACCACATCTCAAAGGCCTCTAGTCTTTTTTTATCACTTTCAGATAAGCACCATGTCTCACAGCCGTAAATTAAGATGCTCCAAACAAGTGTTTTGGCAAGTTGCTTGCGGAGCCCTAAAGAAATATTCTTTGACTCAAGAATTTTGGCTTTTTTATTGAAAGCTAGCCTTGCTTGATGTATTCGACTGTTGACTTCTCTTTTTGTTCTGCCATTCCAGGTGATTGTACTTCCAAGGTATACAAATTCTTTTGCATCTTTTAGGGGTACTCCTAGCATTGATATGTTAATTTTCTGCTGCTCATTGCGGCTTACTCTCATGACTTTGGTTTTTGTGCTGTTTATCTTCATATATATATTCATATATCTTCAAAGCATAGTTATAAGGATTTGTAAAAAATATATATTAATAGTCAACTACATTTTAAAGTATTCTTATATTCAAAATAATAATATTAATCTTTGAAAACACATTTATAAAAATATGTATAGCAGTCGTATGAGTATCGACAGTAATTTTTCAAACATTGATACAACGCGTATGTAACGTCTAACTGTATAGTATCGGTTGCTTTTTTTAATACAATCTGTTTCCATAGAAGGTAACAAAATTCCATTATGCAATGGAACGAGTTTAAAATTATAATATAATATTGGCCTGCCTTGCTGGAGATAAACCGATATCAATACAACCAAAGTGTAATAAATACATCGAGCAATATCTCGACACGTGCCTCGGGCAAGGCATTTAAATACTCACCTCCTAGATTTATTTTGAATAAAATTATATTATTGTAACATTGAATTATATTATTTATCTTCACGCATATCTATGAGAGGACGAACCTGCAATAAATTCAAATACGGCGTATTCCTTACCGCGCAATGGCGATTAACAATCAACTTATAATAATTAATAGCAGGCATAGTATCGACTTATAAAAAACATTGTAAGCATCATCAACAACAGAAATCTTTAGTGAACTATTCGAAAAAACGTCGGTGCTCCGTGAAAGATTTGAAGATTTCATATTCATTTCCCTCGTATTATGTACAATTACTATTTATCTCATTAGCTTATTACACGTCACAACATTGTATAGTTTTTTTAATTTTAATAAAGGTTAGAATATTTTAATTAAATGTATTTCTAGAATTCACAACTCGATTTTTACTTGATTTATTTAAATTCTATATTTACATATCTCTTGGCTACTCTACTAGTAGTTTCGGCTACTAAAGTAGCTATACAAAATTGTTTTGTTCTAAGACGATCTAGATCGTCTGGCATCGCGGTCTGGTGAATAAATTACCGTCTTATGGACTAACTTCCTCCCTGTGCTCCTGGATTGAAAACTTCTTGAGTGATCGAAGCATCATCACTGTCGTAGATGGCTTTTCTTCTTCCTGCCATAAAATCAACTCAGGAGTGCCACAGGGCTCTGTGCTGTCGCCCACTCTTTTCCTTCTGCATGTGAATGATTTGCTTCAATGCGCAAACATTCACTGTTATGCCGACGACAGCACTGTCCATGAGAGTATAATCTTCCATAAACCTCCTAAACATTCGGAACTATCTGCTGCTAGGGAATCTCTGGTGGAGAAGATGAACATGTCTCTTGAAAGGGTTTCACGATGGGGCGACCTCAACCTCGTCAGTTTCAACATTTCAAAAACCCAATCATGTACTTTCTCCACCAAGAAGACTGCTATGGATCCTGTATCTTTCAACGGTTGTTCTCTTCCGAAAGCAAGCTCCATCAACATGCTTGGATTATCAATATCGAATAATGTCAAATATTACGAGTCAATTAAGTGTAAAGCCCGTCTCGCTTCCAAAAAACTAGGTGTATTATATAGATCACGTCGGTATTTCAACGATAAACAACTTCTTCTTCTATATAAAGGACAAATCCGACCTATCCTTGAATACGGCAGTCACCTTTGGATTGGAGCCCCAAAATACCTTCTTAACTTAATTGACTCAGTTCAAAGAAGAGCAATTCGTTTGATAAACAATAACACCCTTACGTCTAACCTACAATCAATGGAACACAGACGTAAGATTGGTTCTCTTAGTCTTTTCTACCGTTATTACCACGGTCGCTGCTCTTCGGAACTTAAAGATCTAATTCCTCCTGCACCCACTCACAGCCGACAAACTCGTCTTACACTTGCCGAACATCCATACACGGTTAATATATGTCGACCAAGAACTGGTAGCTTCCAAAGTTCCTTTCTTAATGCCACCGGTAAGCTATGGAATGCTCTTCCAGCGTCTGTGTTTCCTCCTTCCTACAATCTGGATCTCTTCAAGAAACAGATAAATATACACTTGCAATCTCCCCAACCCACACACAAATACGAACACAACACACGTTTCCCGCATGCAGCGTCCAGCATCCCTGGCTGAGCGTCATAGAGTGCACTGGTCTCGACCGGTTGTGCTCTCTCCTGCATGCGTTTACATACAAAAAAAAAAAAAAAAGATTCTAGAAGAATAAAAACCTAATTAACTAGTAACAAGGTAATGGACATCCAATTATTACGGAATTTTCCAGAAAACTGAATATTTTTTAACTACTAGACTTCGAGCTATGTGCTAATTTACTACTCTTGAATAATATGTACATTTTATACACACTACAAAATAATATATAATATAAATATTGGGGAACAGAGATAGATATTGCCAAATATTGTTCTGAATCAATTTGTCATCGCTGGCACGAAAAAGAAGAAGGCATGTAAGTTGAGAATCCCCAGAATAATTAATATTGCTTATTTAATCAAATACGTCGTGGTATACACCTCCAGTTTACTGTTCATTGATTACGCCAGTCACTAACTATACTGACGAAATGACCGGAAGTCGTAGTAAATAAAAAATAAAGGTGTAAATTTATGTATACACTATTTAATAATATACTCGCACATACTAAATATCATACATGTTATTACTAACGTTTGATTAGTTGCATCCTTCCACTGTAATACTAAGTGTCCTAGACTACTAGTATCCGGTTCTAGGTGCACGCCTTCCATGGATTATAGTCAAGTTATCTCCTCAGTAACTGCCTTCATCCGCTGTGTTAACGTGACTCAAACACCACTATCCCATTCAAAAGAAAATTAATTCACTACAAGATTAGCCTCCATCAGACCCATTGAAAGGACTCGTTTTAAAAAATTATTTCAAAACATGTCAGTATACTATACTTTATGTTATTCCATTGCGTACATAAGACTTTTCACTCTCACGCAAAGTTCGGGATGAAATTATCAAAAAACCTTTTTTTGGAGGCAAAATAAACTCACATGCAGATCAAACTAACGGTGTTGTAATTATTAAATTATTAACTCTACACTTTCATCTTTCGTGCCATTTTTTGCAATTAGCAATTTTTATTCGATCGTCTTTTCAATTCAAGTGGCCGTAATGATAATACAAGTTTAATAAATAATTATCGTCTTATTAGTGTGCGATTCGAAATTCGCCAGATGGATGATTGGTCATTTTGTTTATCTTATTTCTAATAATAATGCACGTCGGCAAAAAAAAACGTGATTTGTATATAAAATAAGAATGTTTTACGGTCCACAGCTTTCTAAGAACGAATCTCAAAATCAACACGGTTTTTATAAGATATTTTTTATATGTAATTTATACTTTCAAGTATTATCGTTTTTGACATAAAAGATTCAATTTTTTGAGAACTTTGTAATGAATTTTAATGTCAAATATTTCAGCGAAAATTAATAAAGGTAAGTAATATTATTTACTTTTATATTTAAATTATCAACTAACAAATCATTCTCTTTAGAAATGGTTAACTCGCATAAGGCTTAAAAATATGGATATTTTAATATTAATATTATGTGTTCAAATATCCAGCAAAGTCATGAAAAGGCATCTTGCAAAGTCTGTATCCCGTTTTAACCTTTAAGCGCCCAGTGGTTTCCTTACGGGACCGCAGATTTGCGTCGTTCAATGCCCTACGGTCCCATACAGGAGTGCTTATGGTTCATTTCACAATCGGATTACATTAATTTGTAATAATAGTATTAAAGTAATTTCACGGAAGAATCTATTGTGCGACGAAACAAACATTGGCCTGCCAGGGCATTGAACGACGCAAAATTGCTGTCCCGTATGGGACCACTGGGGCTTTAAAGGTTAAAGAACTAACTTAGGTACGAAGCTGATTTTTTACTTTCTGAATTAACCACGAGTGCCTATTTTTGCATTCTAAGGGAGTATAAGAAATTATTTAATGGCTCTTTGAGACACTTTTTTTAGTTTTAAAGTCATTGATAGAGTATCATTGCATAATCCAACGAAGAAGGGCGGTTACTGCAATCACAGAGCTGTTCCGTTGTCCGGGCATCGGCCTCGCCGCCCACTTGCTAGTAGCGATTCGGCAGGTAGATCTTAGCAGACGGAGGAGACTTCCGCCCTACGGAGGTCACGGCCAAGGTCAGCCCCGCATTGTTGCATAACTAAGCAGCCAGCCTCCTCACATGTGATCATCAGAGCCGGAACCAATTTAATGCGCGATGCTACCACAAACGGTCGATGGGGAGCTTGGTCAGATATTTCAACTAGACTAATAGTATCTCTACTCATCGTGCGTGTCAAAGTTTTTCGATAATTGAGTACATAAGTAATGTTTTTAAGATTTTAAGCATTTAAATAATACACAGACAGATAATTTTACTTTGTTTTAATATGTGGTACACAGTGAGCACTATCATTCTTGAAACTTCTTCAGTTCCTAACAATACGTTTATACATGTGTAGAATTAATAAATCTTTCATTGAAAGTAAAACCGCGGTCTTAAAGTATGCGAATAAAGAGTTTTCAACGTGATCCTATTCAAACCCAAAAAAAAGGATTTATTTTTTAGTACATACGTAGACGATGGTTTTTTGAAGGATCACATTTGGTATATCCAAAGCTTTATAATTACTTAGATTTTATTATCATCATCACTATGTCCGGTCCTCTGGAGCATACAGTCATCACGAGCTACCGCTACAAAGCTTTCAGCCACTATAATCCTCGCCTCATCCCATGTCAACTATGCCTCCCGCAGCTCCGTTGTGTACATTTCATGTATAATATGTGCTTTCCACTATCTTTAGCTGTTTTTAGGCGTCACCCCCAATTTTCTCATAAGCTATCGTATATTAACAAATCTCGTAAATTTACAGGTACAACGAAAAAAAACGACAGGTATGCGTTCTTCTTTAACCGATGTTCAAAATATGTAGGCGTTGTATATGGTGTAATAGCAACCATCACCTCGCAAGTGTCAGGTCCATTCCTACTGCACATGCGCATCTCATCGCGGTCCAGCAACGGGTGATCGAACGGGTCATAACTATGAATTATAGTGGAATATTTATTCCATCCACAGCGTTAAAAACTGACGAGTTTCGAGGCTGGAAACGAACGGTTCTCCAATGTGTTATTTTCATTGTGGTTTGTGTGGGTTTTCGAGTTATTCGGCGCTTGGCGCTTACATTTGCATACGAAGATAAATGTATAATAAAAATTTCACACAGACATCTTATACGTGTTCATTCTTCTTTTAAAATCCGCAGTAGATCACTATTTGTTACACTGTCATCAATTTTATCACTTACCGATCAAAAAATTAATCTGAAAATTAGCTTCTACCAAAAGTAAATTGTTCATATACCATTCATCCTGTATTAAAATATTATTACCTCTCCAGAAACCGTTCTATGTATATACTCTAATTATTAAAATATTAGTATTATTTATATGGTTAATGTCATGTAAGTTACTGATACGTGTATTCAATACATTTGTAAGTCGATTTTTATTGAGTAATATTCATATTGCTAGCTACTTTAGCCCCCTAAAAGTACTGGAACTCTGTAAAATGCCTTATGGTCATAGGTTCGATGAAAAGAAAATCTTGATCTATCTCCTCCTCGTGTTGGGAGGCGAGCGACAACATAAGTCGGCCAATATAAACAGGGACCAAATGTCGGCCGGAATAAGCTAACATCCAGCTAACCTCATCAGGTCAAGCTGGTTAGGGCACCCTATTGTCCTGGAGGTAGTGAATGCTCTCCAAAGGCGGGTGAACCTTTATAGTCAACGGCATTAAGATGTGGAAAGAAAGGGGAAAATACCACATTAAAAGCCCAAAAGACATCCCATGTATCAGAAAAATGATCGCATCTCAAGTAAAATTTTCCAGAGATAAAATAGTCCCCCAATCGAATCTCCGGGTGGAGACAGCTCGAGACAAAACAACCAAGAAGATCGAGATGCAAGATTTTGTTGCTGCAAACCAATCCACCGGATTGATACTACTAAGAAGTTTCATATTCACTTACCTAATTTTGAATATAATGTTTGTATAAATTTGGTTGAGTTGAGTTCAGCCACTCCTTAGAATCAAATGGTGAATGTTTCGGAAGCATCGGGTTTATCATCCTACTAACTTTAAAATTACGATTAAAATTAACCTGAAATATCAGAATCTATTGAAGCATTCTGAAGATTATCGGGAACCATATATGTTTCCAGGTAAACCTTCTAGCACAGAGATATCTAGGAACAAGACTTGTACAGATACAATTGACAGAACTGAATATTGCCTATTTGTTATGACCGTATGTTCAGAATATGAACAGATATGGTAAAGAAGTTAAGAAGTATTTATTTTACAAGTTGTTTTTGATTTCGCATTCTATTATATGAAAGCACTATCAGCATTGTAGTAAAATAACAACTATTATTAATATATACTCGTACTAGAAATTCAACAACATACGAATATATATGATTTATGTGTTTTCGCAGTGTGTAATATGATTTTATAATTCCTTATTATATAACATGTTTCAAATGTCCGTCTATGCAATGAATCAATGTTCCATCTGTAAAAACTATATGAAAACTGGAATGTACATTGTACCTGCGTGGACTTATCGCACAATAGAACTTTCTTATACCGAGTAGATTTTCCGGGTGAGATAATAACGACTCGCATGAAATATGACTTGAAGAAAATTAAAGGATAGACATGTGTACCGTCTTGTATTCATTACCTATAAGGCTTTATTAACACTAAATAATGGCCGGAAGCTTATAAGGAAGTAATCTGATTAACTCAATATATCAATGTAACAAATATATATCATCAAAATTAGATTACTAACATTCTATGTCCATCAATATTTGGTTCAATTTAATATGTAATATATGTGATTCTACGAATATATCGAGTCACTATTTTATATATACGAGTACTAGTATTAAATAGTGTCAAAGTAAGGACACTATACATTAAATTATATAGTTTTATTTGTATATTCATGTTATTTTAATATGTTTATTAGTTTTTAAGTAAAAAGATATCAGAAAAATCTGTAAAATTAATATAAATAAATATATCTGTTTGTATATTAATTACGATTAATAAAAAAAAACTAATATAAACCGTCTGATACAATAAACATAAAATATTAAAGGGCATTTTAAAAATGAAGCAGGCCTAAAATATAAGCCACATGCTACACATTACGATATTATAAATAACTTTAAGTTAAAGTCAATTCTTTAACGGCTATTTTATTTTGATTTCAATTATATTTAAAGCATAATGTAATGATCGGTCTCCAATTCAGCACCATTAAACGAAAAAATAGGTGGTGGCCACACGACAACTTTCGTATACCACATTTTTATAAATAGGCTTTGACATTTTATGAAAGATGAAATTCACACCAACCAGATTTTTTATATTTTATTTTTTATTCTTCATCGGCGATCGCACCATCAACCTCTGGCATGGTAATCACGCTCTTTATCACTACCATATACCCGCCGACGAAATGGCTGTTGAAATGACTGTATATTGAATGTTTCAAATGCTTATAAAGACTTTATCCGTCAAAATTTCAACAATAAAAAAATCTGAAACGTTAACAAATCCTGTAAGGACACATTGGATTCTTGACTATGTCATTATTGAGTACATTATACTCCTTCGTGTTACCATGCCTTAGTGCGTTGAGTTAAGATCGTAACTATTATATAATCTCTGATCCCGGTTCATTGTCAGCACAATCTCGCATCTCCTATTTAAATTTCAGTAGAACCGTTACTGAAGTGTATCGAACAAAAAATCCGAACAGTTAGCGAGTACATATATATTTTATTATAATGGCCCGGCGTGCTAAATCGCTCTTTTTATGGGATAATAAATACTGACCATTTATAGTGACAGACTCCACATGTGAAAAATTGCCCACTAACTGTCAGAACGTTTGCTTGTCACGCCCCATAATCTAGAAAAGTGTTGATAATCGGTTTACAAGTATTTTTTTGGCGCGTCCATTCTTTATTTTGGTAACCTTTCGCACTGCTTATTCAGAGCTATTCGATTGACAACATTTGATGGAAATACATAAATCAGTGTGTTAAACAAGGACTTTAAAAACACATACACTTAAAATAGAATGATATAATATATTGTAATACAAATATTCGATGTCTAATTGTCTCAATATATTTAGAAGGATAAATAAAAGTCATTTGACTCTAATGGAATGTTATAAAAGTACTAAAGTTTGGAACTAATTATTTTCAATATATTAATCAATTAATGTCTCATGGATTATATATCCATATATTGATAAAAGAAATTTTCTTTATATTGAATCAATTAAATGTCTAGATAATTATATATCCATATATAATAAAAGAAATATACATATACTATTAAAATTCTTTTTTCAACGCGTGAACTCTAAAATTCGTAGATAATTAGTTAGTAATAATTATATAAAATAAATACATTTTTTTATTATTCAATCAGCAAGCTTAATATTATTACTTTCCGACAGTCTATTTATTTTAGTAAGATCGGGTCTCGAACCAAACTATAGACTGAATGAATTTTATGTATAGTATATGTATATTTAAGTAATAATAATATTGTAATATAGTCAATGATCTATAAAAGTAGATTAGAATATTGAAATAATAAAATAATATTCTAATAAAAATTTAAAAAATCATAAAATAAATACATTTTATTATTAGCCTTTATATTGATGTCCAGCGACATTAACACATCGTTAGCGCGGTTTTCGTTGGATGTCATCAAAGATAAGCAATATTTGACGCGGTCCAAAACTTAGATAGGTCACCGCCTGTTACTAACCGCTTGTCGATGGTCGAATTGAGCCGCTCCTCAGGACGAAATGGTACAATTCTCGTCAGGGTCGAGTTAACCCATCTGATCTCCTTTATATTAAATATATTAACAAACAACTTAATAATATGTTTCGGACAGTACAACTGCAGCATCTTCAATTCTTCGAAATTCTGCACTGGGGGTTTTCGGGAACCATTTATGTTCCCTGGTGGACTTTTGAGTACGGAGATGTCTTAGGAAAAGGCGCAATAGCAACTGACAAAACTAAGTGGCGGCAATTTGTGGTGATCATATGTTGTAGATATGGAACGGATATTGTTTTATCATCGTTCTGGATGTACAAAAATGATTGTTTATATTAACATCCTCCTCTCTTTCAAAGGTTGTTATTCAGTCGCGTGATGGCAGGATGAGGAGCAGAATAATAACACTCAGACTTTTTCTGAAGCACATTGACTTATATTTACGATAAAATTTACAAACACCCGGCCCAGGCGGAATAACATGCCAGGCCGGCATATAATGCGCCCTTCTGACGGTCGACACGCAACTAACTGCCGTGGGGCGCCGTGTTCGGTCAGACAGTGCCCCAGTGGCGATCTATGTAACTAGTCCAAAATGCCAATATAGCGACAAGCGAACAGAAATAATCGAACAGATATAAAAGACGAAAGATTGTCTATCGAGGTTTTTGGTACCAGTCAACAAGGGCTATATCATGCTGATGTCAATATAGTATTCTTACAAATAAAGTTGATTTGTATAATTGTATTATATTATTGTTATCAGATGATCCAGCATCGTCATATTCATACTTTATAGATCAGCTACGTTGGCATCCGAGATGGCTCTGACAGAGATCGATCTTTCCATGTCTCATTCGTTATACAGCGTAGATAAAAATACAATCCGAATGCTCTCGCGGCGGCGCACTTCAAACTCGAGAGCGTTCAGGTATTCAGTCGGCTTGTTGCAAAAGCATGCACATGACATAAGAAACTATGAAACGCGAAGAAAACCCGTCAGGCAGCGTGCGTGAAGACTATTCCACCGGAGAACTCGCGATGCTTCTCCTTCCTCGCCTCCAGCAGCAACATTAAGTCTCTTCTGACTTCTCTTCAGTTTCTCGTCCAACCACAACCGACTCTCTACCGAGCCCACTTCAGAGGAGGCATAAAAATCCGCTTCGCCAATTCACCGACCGCCTAAATTCTTCACAATTAGACGACCATGATCAATTAAAAAAACATTAGAAAATTCCCACCTGCCGGATTGTCATGAAAAACTGTAATTTCATTTGCGACGCATCTGTAATATCCGAGAAGAAACAATACGCATGTAATTTTTGTAGAGAGCAACGACAAAGAAAACGCGAAAGAAAACTTTCACGGTGCCGCACAAATAAAGTGAGTTTAGGCATGGTATACGCGTATGCAGGTTTACAAAGTACATACTCTTACTTGCCTCCTTGACCTAAAATACAATGTAAGAACATTGCAAAGAAATTACTATTTATTGTTTTTAAACAATAATTTATTCTCCCTTGAAATTACAATTTATTCGTGTATATTATTATTTACATCTCCTCAGTCTCGTTTTAAATACAAGTAGTTGTTAATATTGTATTTTATGCATTTTAAAATCCCCATGTGTCCGATTACCTACACATCCCAAGACCTAATGCTGGGTAACACACGGGTCATATATGTTGCCAGATATTGGACCTACACAATTTGACGTCGCTGACACGAAGAAGATTGAAATTTAAATACAAATAATTTCAATCAACCCAATAATTTGGTTTAAACGTTTATTGTTTCATCCATTCTATGATAAAACAGGCCTCCCAAATTAATAACAATCATTTTAATATTCACAAAATATAAACCACAAAATTTTTTTCACTTTAAATGCATTTTTTACAATTTAATTACACAATACATTATTTTCACTTCTTGCGTTTTTAATAAAACAAATTTTCATCAGAATTAACATTAAAAAATATGTAAACAAACAAGTTAATTGTTATCAATTTTATTCATTGTAATATATACGAGGATATGATTGTGTTTGAATAGTTGCAAAGAACACAAGTTCACGGGTGACGTTTCATTTCCATGTTCTCAACACTGTTGATAATCATTATGATCATTGTTCTGTGATGAACTTGTATCTTACTCACGAACGGATAAATCGAAGCAGAAAGATTAACGGAACTCGAATCGCATGATACTCCTACCATGAGATTTGATAGTAACACGTTGTGAGCATTACACCGCGACACGCACCCGGCTACTTAGAGAATAATTAAATATATCATGTCACACTCTCGTTCGTCGTGAGATTTGCTCATTCTGATGACGTTTCGCTAATGACTCTCATTAAATGTAACGAAATATGGCTTTTATTGATACATTCTTGGCGCAGAAGGCTGAATTATTTTACACGCTTTAAAATCGGATTTTCTCATGAAACAATGTGTTATTGGCATATTTGCAATAATCTATCAGTAATTAAATATACATATACTATACATAAAATTATTTTCAACGCGTCAATTCAAGCAGAAAAACAACGGCAGAAGCGGGATGCGAACTGCGGACCTTGGAAACCAACTATGCCCAAGTATTCATACCGCTCAGCCGATTTGGCTATTGCTATGCCTGAGCTGACTCACGTTGAAACTAGTATTTATGTCATTGTTATCATCGTATGATAGATGTCATTTTAGTATATATTCAAAGTATGTGTATTTTTATTTTTATTATTCAATCAGTCTTCATTTATTCACAAGCTTAATATTATTACTTTCCAACAGTCTATTTATTTTCTAATAATCTATCATTTGCTTGTAATATACACAAACCACAATTAGATTAAGATTGGCATTTATGCTTGAATTTATTATTTTTCTTCTAGTTTCTATATTTTCAAGAATATGGGTATACTATAAAATTTTCGTTGGTAACCCTAGCACTTTAAAACTATACAACCAATAATTTCATGTAAACCAATACAAAGAAGCATTCCAAATCGACAAATTTAGAGATTATTCTATTGACAATGAACTCATTTCCAATAACCTGTGTCTATAAAGAACGCTTGAATTTGTTCTGTCATAACATTTGAATGCGAGAAGGTAATTTATATTGTTATAATTCCGCTTTGTGGATCATAACAATTACTAGTTTGATTACATGAAAACTAAAAAGATATTTTTTCAATGTTTTACAACTGAAAGGGACTATTATACTTCGTGTATTACACTCCTTTACCTAAAGGAGCTGTGAGGGTTTTAAATGCATCTCTAATCAATAGTCTAATAGCATTCTCAATGTAACTCCATACGTGGAGCTCAGTTTACGGACAGATACTAATTACTCAACACCGAGGTTAAAGAACCCAACACCACTGAACTGGATCGAGCTCTCCCATGAAGATGACATTGTGTTTGCTCTCGTCGCGCACTGTGAACTAGTCGGTCATCGGCATTATCATCCATTGTCATCTTCCAGAACGCCCTTTAATCGGACAATTATAGCTTATTATATTATACAGTATTGTCTGCTGACATTGCGCCCTTGCGTCTTTATGACACGTTTAGATCTCGACGGCTTCCAAAACGCTTAAATAGAAAACAGCTGTCGTGCCCGACGCATATTTTTACAAAACAAATTTAATCCGTACTTTAAAGTAGATCGGATGATAAGCATAATCAAAAAACCTCTTGAGAACCACTGAAATGAAGAGACAAAGTAAAAAAATCTGAAATAAGAAAGTCTTATGGCGTCAAAGTTGTAATGCGATTGGGAAGATCGAGAAGACGGTACTGGAGAGATCACTTTGGAAGAATTTGTCCTGAAATAGTGGTGAGCATACGACAGCTGATGTCTGATGTCTATCTTGGAGGGAGATGGCCAACGCTCCGTTTGCTATTTGTTGGACGCTACTCTAACACTTTTTTCCCCATCTACCTCTGAGACAGATATGTCCTGCCCATTGCCACTTGAGTGCGCATATTAGTTGGGTAGCCTCCACTAATTGATCACTAATAAATTACTTACAATCAACCAGCTCACCCAACAAAGAACCACCCACGCCTAACATTGTTTAAATTCGGCAACAGATGAAAACAAGAGCTTTTAACTTGATATGGTCGAAGGTGTGGTGCAAGGTATTAATAACGTTTGTTTTTATTGTCCCAGCTCCGATTATGACGTAGAGGCGCAGCTCGTGTGCCGAGGTTGGATATTAATGCGCTGGTTGACGTCTGTCGCCGCGTGGTTTCTCAGACCATTAGCGCGATTAAAATAGACGATTATAATTACACAGCGCGTGGAGACTACGAATAGTTTTAGTGGTGGCGAAAAAATCCGCCGGCCCCTTAAGAAGCACACCTGTAGGCAATCAGGTGAGAGTATAGTACACGCTCGTGTATTGCTCGTAGATTTACACCGACCGCAGACCATCTCGACGACAGATTCAAATGACTGCAAATGAGAACGGTTGCGTAAATAAAATTGCTTGATAAAAAGCAATTACAATCACATTTAAAAGATCTTACAAAACTTTAATAAAGGAGTTAATAATAAAATATCAACAAAAAAAACAATAAATGCATCTACTAGAACAAGATACTAGTATATAATAACGCAATATTATTAATTGTACTGCTCTTTAAAGCGATGTAGGAACTGGTATTCTATCGCAATGTCTTAAGTATTTAATTATAAAGCTGAAATATAATACAGGGTTTTTCAATTTTCCCAACAATGCAGGCATAACAATAAAATGTGTTAACAGTACGTTTTATAACATTACCTATTTTATTATAAAATCACAAGTGTTTTTTTTTATATTAAGTATTTTATAACACAAAAAATAATCCTAATATTTTATGAAATCACAGAAACTTCGTGGGTCCAATCATTCAAGCTCCTTTACTTATATTCTTCTTCGTAGTATCAATCCGGTGGATTGGTTTGCAGCAACAGAATCTTGCATCTCGATCTCCATTTCTCTCGGTCCTCCGCAACCCTTTTCAGCTCAGCATAAGCGCTACATTCATGTCCTCGAATACTTGCTGCAAATACTTCCGTCTAGGGCGCCCTCTACAGTTTCTACCATCAACCATCCCCTCCACAATATGATGTATGAATAGATGTGACCAATCCATCGGGCTCGCCTCTCTGAGATGGTTCTTATTAGGTGCCTATCTTACTTGATTATCCTGAGAACCTCATTGTTCGTGACGTGTTCTCTCCAGGAAATTCCGAGAATTCTTCTGTACGACCACATCTCAAAGGCCTCTAGTCTTTTTTTATCACTTTCAGATAAGCACCATGTCTCACAGCCGTACATTAAGATGCTCCAAACAAGTGTTTTATTAATGCCAGTATATTTTAACAACATTTCAGAACATATGGAAAAATACCGAATAGGCTAAAATTCACCTAGCATGGATATTTGTTTATGTTTCTTGTGCTTATTCTGGTTTTTTGGTGAAAATTCGTATCCAAATATTTTTTTTAAACAATCACAAACACACAGATCAACAGCTTGCGAATTACAAGTATGTAAATACTAAAGAAAATGTAGCATGAATATTTCCATGAATTATTAATATTTATTGCAGTTCTTAATGTTTCACATGTTTGCTTCAAATAATTAATAGCTGGTACCTACTTTTAGTGATTCAAAGTATTTTAACTTTGTACATATGATTGGATTCTATTAAATAGTATTTTGCTAAATAGTTAGGGATCATGATAAAAAAGTTTGAAAGTTTACTAGTACATAATTGAAAGTATTTATTATTAATTAAAATAAATCCAGATGTTCATTGGCTCTATTTGGCCAGGTTTTCTTATGTGAATTTTTCTGAAACATACTTGTATCTGCCGTATAAAACGAGGAATAAGTTTACTTTGTGTACACCAGACTATTGGTTTAGAGCTGTCCCCTTGCACTTGGCGTGGTCTCCCACGCACCTGAAGGAAGTGCATGCTCACACGATGCAGCCAGCAGTATGGAAATAATTGGAATTCTCGTGAGCCGCCTTACAAAGTCACGCGATCAGCTTCAACTGAAGGAATTCTTCCTTCGAGCCGTCTTTTATAAATCTGTCACGATAGCCAAAGATGAGACAGACGATTTATCAGACAGACTTTCAGTCAATTAATTATATGTGAATCATTTTCCTCGCAAGAACGAAACAAATATTTTTTAAATTAATTTATCATTTAATTTATTGTGTAAATACATGATCGCATCAATTGCATGCAAGAGCAATGACGAAACTACCATACCATTGAAAAAAGCTAAATATATAATAATAGTTGTTCAATTGTGATGCTTATTATTATTCTTAGAGTATTAATTGTTCTAGAAATCCAGGTGCATTATATAATTTCAATTAACATCCTCCTCTTTCTAAAAAGGTTGTTATTCCGTCGCGTGATGGCAGGATTAGGAGCAGATTAATACACCGACTTTTTCGGAAGCACAATGACATATATTTAAGTTAAAACTTTACAAGCTTCCGGCCAGGCGGAATGACATGCCGCCGTCCGTAATGAAACCTTCTCGGCCGTCAGCCTATCACTGACCCGTGCATCCCGTGGTTCTCGCCTAGCGCCCGAGTGGCGATGTTTATAACTAACACACCCGTGAGCGGACTTGTCCAAAATGCCAATATGGCGACACATAAATGTATGACAAGCGAACAGAAATAAGAGACGAAAGAATGTATATCGAGGTTTTCGGTACCAGTCTGCATGGACTATATCATACTGATGTCCCAATATACTGTTCAATATAACATTATACATTTCAACAACAGAATTATATTGTCTTACGTTTAATTCCGGTAAATATAGTAAATCAATTAGTATTAGTCCATGGATAGTTAAATTAGCTATTTGTGGTATAACAATGTATCGCAACAAGTAATTGATTAATAACAAACGAAATGTAAAAAAATATTTTCATTAATTACACATTGAGGTTAGAATGCTAATAAAAAATCAATATAATTTAGAAACCTGTATTATTACAAATATAAAATAAATAACAAGAGTAAGTACGAAATTATTGCACTTCGATGGTCTGTTATTGAATAGTTTTAGCATATTTAATATATTTGCATATTTAGTTTTTTTTTACACATAGTCGTATAGTATTATATAGTATAAATTTGATTTATAAGAAGTTGTTTTTATCCATTCAGTCCATAGTACTTACTAAATAAATAGACTGTCGGTAACTAATAATATGAAAAGCTTGTGAATAAATGTTGACTGCTTGAATCATAAAAATAATAATAAACATACTCTGAATATATACTACAGAGACATATATCGTTATATGATGTTAACAATGGTATATATACATCAAGTTTCGCGTATCTGTCCAGGCGGAGAATGGTCGTGTGGACAGCGCGGTGTGTAGAATTAAGCAAAGGTGCACCGCTCGAGGTTCGAATCCTGCGTCTGCCGATATTTTTTCTGAATGAATTGATGCGTAAAATAAATGATGTAGAATTGTATGTGTGTATTTAATTACTAATAATATTGAAATATAGTCAATTATCTATAAAATAAGATTAGAATATTGAAAAATATTCTAATAAAAATTAAAATCCAAATTAATTTAACTTCATAAAATTATGCACGGTGGAGATAATAATGTTTTTTTTATATGAGTATATATATGAAAATAGCTTAACATCTGGGATAATACTGAACAAATTATTACTGCGCATCATACACTCGTATGAATAATAAAGAGACACAAAAAATAACCCACGTCGTCTAATGATCTCTATTATTCGTGCAACGTGACATTGCAAATTCTTTGTTAGGGCAACTTTAATCTCTGGTCGGTATGTGTCTAGGTACCTAACTGCATTTAAATCCAAGGCGCAGAATAACTTGGTGAGTTCACGTATGCGAGCTCAGAGTATTACAGAATGTATGCGAGTGGGCATCTCATCACAAAAACTAAACAAAGGAAATGCTTACTCCATATTAATTCATGATGTGACGATAACATGTACCCACATCAAGCAACGGTACTTAAAAGATAATTTATTCTCTCTGTTTTTGGGCACACCCTTCATTCCTAGAATCCCACATTTCAACAAACTAATTTTAAATCATCATCTCGTCCTCTTCCAAAAGCAAGCTCCATCAACATTCTTGAATTATCAATCTCAAATAATGTCAAATATTACGAGTCAATTAAGTATAAAGCCGGTCTCGCTTCCAAAAAACTAGGTGTATTATATATAAATAGATCACGTCGGTATTTCAACGATAAACAACTTCTTCTTTTATAAAAGGACAAATCCGACCTATCCTTGAATAAAATACCAAAATACCTTATAAACTTAATTGACTCAGTTCAAAGAAGAGCAATTCGTTTGATAAACAATTACACTCTTACGTCTAACCTACAATGAATGGAACACAGGCGTAAGATTGATTCTCTTAGTCTTTTCTACCGTTGTTACCACGGTTGCTGCTCTTCGGAACTTAAAGAACTAATTCCTCCTGCACCCATTCACAACCAACAAACTCGTCTTACACTGTTACCTGGTTAATATATGTCGACCAAGAACTGGCAGTTTCCAAAGTTCCTTCCTTAATGCCACCGGTAAGCTATGGAATGCTCTTCCAGCGTCTGTCTTTCCTCCTTCCTACAATCTGGATCTCTTTAAGAAACAGATAAATATACACTTGCAATCTCCCCAAACCACACACAAACACGGACACAACACACGTTTCCCGAATGCAGCGTCCAGCCTTCCTGGCTGAGCGTGACTGGTCTTGACCGGGTGTGCTCTCCTGCATGCGTTTACATAAAAAAAAAATTAAAATCTGTGGACTGAATTAGAATCAAAAGTAAACCTTTTTTTATATCTTAGCATCGAATTAGCAAGATCGTATTAATTTTTTGTCGGCCAACATAATTGAACTATCTTTTTGTGTAGTAAGCTATAATAACTGCTATCAATGAACTGTCGGCATGTGATTTTTCATTACAAATCAAATATTATTCCATCACACATACACTGTGGTTAAAGATGACTCAAGAGAGAAACGAGAGAGAACAATGTCAATACAAAAAATTCAAAATTACAATCTATCTCATTGTATGAAGCCGATTTTTTCTATTGATTTTAATTTAGAGGTAACTGATCTTTTGTACATAACGTATCAAGTATAATTATATTATCTGTATACAATATGTACTCTATACATTCACCGTTGCTTCAAGTGTTCAATCTTCGAATACTTCAACAGTTAAACCTTTAAAAATTCTTCAGATAAAGTCTTAATGTGCTTCATTTGTATTTTACACAACGAAATGGGACCCATTAAGATAAATTTAAGTCTCATATTATCAATTTAATTTAACTTAAAATTTCATTGAAAGAATACAAAAAGGTTCGGTTGTTGGAACTTGAAAATTATAAAAAATAGAGATTTAAAAACTATCCTGCTTCAATATCAAAGGCTTACTTACTTACATTTTTTCAAGAAACACTATTACGTAATCTTAAATGCAGCTCAATTTCCTGAATAAACACATAGTATTTTTTTTCTGAATTTAACAAACGTGAAAGAATTAGCTTACAAAATATTTTGTAAATCTTAATTATTCAAATATCATTTCTCATTCCTTTAATGAAAGAGTTAAAACTTTCGGGGCTA
This sequence comes from Glossosoma conforme, assembly GCA_022606575.1. NCBI lineage: Eukaryota > Metazoa > Arthropoda > Insecta > Trichoptera > Glossosomatidae > Glossosoma > Glossosoma conforme. Next base: position 23,330 of record JAGTXR010000117.1, read on the forward strand.
CGCACAATACTATGTTTCATACACTTTCGATTCTCTTTCGATTGAAGGTCTCCTAATAAACAAATTAATTTAATAATCAATTACACTACACAACTATAACAATATACAGTGTAAGCACTTAATAAAATACAAATAAATAAACAGAGTTAAAAACAATGTCATCATCAGCCTGTGTTCGTCCACTGTTGAGCATATTTTTTACGCATGAGTATCTATCCTCATCGATCCTCCGCCTTCCTCATTCAGGTTCCTCCAGCTATTTTTCTGATGCCGTCAGTCCATCTTGCAGAGCGATGGCCAACGCTCCGTTTTCCAACTCTTGGATGCCACTCTAACACTTTTCTTCCCCATCGATCATTGTGTCTTCAACAGATATGTCCTGCCCATTGCCACTTGAGTGTACCTATTAGTTGGGTAGGCTCCACTACTTAAGTTCTTCTTTGTATATCCTCGTTTTAGATTATATGTTTTAGAGACACTCCAAGCATGAATCTCTCCATGGCACGTTGGGTCTCAATGGCACGTTGGGTTAAAACAAGGTAAAAGAATTTATCCATTTATATGAATGCTAAGAATATACTCGTAAGTAACACTATTACAATATATATATATACAAAACGAAATGAAACTACATAATTGAAATAATATTTATTAATATCATACATAAGACTATTTAAATGTCCCTCTGGTGGTACAAATTTAGAGCATGAGTGGGAGGTGGGCGGCGCCCTAGTGTTCTCATATTGTTCCGTCTGAGTCTTCTCCATCCGTGTGACGTCACAGCTGACTGTCAACACAAGAGGGCGGCGCCATGTTTATTTACCGTGAGTCTTGGCGGCGGAAACGACCGAAATTCCTCGGGATGAAAACATCAAACTTCATCGAGATTTACTCATTTCAACAAACAAACCAGCTAATCTGTACTTTTCTCTGACGAAGAGCGCTAATTTAATTGACAGGCTTATAAAAATATATATATATTCAGCCCGTATATGCAGAGATATTCCTTGACTTGAAGTAACCAACTTAACCACTCCATCGCCACGTGTTTTCAAAAAAATAAAAGATTACTTTTACTAATGACTGAATTATTTAAATATTTTTAATATACATTATTGGTGAACTGCAATCGATTGAACTAAATTTTTCACGAAAAAAAAACATTTTTTTTCACTAGGACTGCCACAAAATAGATTATAGATCAAATACTCGACCGCTTGCTTCGACTGTCCTTGACTAACTACTTACAAAACTGTCTCCCTACATCGTATGTACCTCCAACGCATCACGTTTGTTGGAAATATTTAAGATATAATGTCGGTTATACTATATAATTGTTTACGACAAAAATCAATTTTATTCAGTGCCAGCCCTTGACACCATCTCATGAATATCTCCCAAACTATCGAAAAATATCGATATTTTTGTTTTTTTTTTAATTTTAAATATTCATAAATATTGTTGTGAGAAAATCGGAATTGATTTTGAAATACATCTTTCGAATATTGCGAAGCGCCCACGGGTGGGCTTATGGCGATCTTCGAGTTAAACAGTTTATTTTTTTAAGATTTGAGGTGAGTCGAGAGCTGAGGCATTCACAGATTATTCATTGTAAAATAAAGTAGCTATTATAGGTTAGTTTCCTTAAGAAATGTCTTTGCACGGGTTTTAATATGGTTAAATTAAGCGAAGGAACATAAATTTATTAACTTCAAAGAAGATAGGCACCTAGTAAGAACCATCTCAGAGAGGCGAGCCTGATGGTTCGGTCACATCATGTGCCACGATTGTCTTCTTCACGACGTTGTGGAAGGGATTATTGAGGGGAGAATTTGCAGGGGGCGCCCTAGAAAAATAAGTGTAGATATATAGGTAATAAATACAGTAAAAAATATATTTTTGCAACCAAAAAAAGAACGGTTCAAGCGCATTTATGTAATAGGTTTTAACAAACAAATCGATGCATAGCGAGAATTTCAAACGGCTTGTTATTTTTTCTTGTTTTAGCGATAAGTATCGACTCGATAAACGTGAAAGTTCCCATGTCTCGAGAGTGACCTTGGATGGTCGGATAAAAAAATAATTTCGCGACTGGGCTCCCTAATGCAGTCTGGCCCGCGGCCTCCATTTGCATTTGATAATGGCAGAAAAGTTGTTTCTTCATCCTCCATTGGTCAAGCTTGCCCGCGGCGACACGCGCGCCAATTTCGTATCAACTGATCAATAGTCGTTTCGGCGGTCTTCCGTCTGTATTGTTCAAGCATATTTGCACTGTTCCGCCGCATTTTTTTCACAGAAAATTCGACATATCGGTAACGACGTGGGGCGCACTGGACATCTGATGCACGGGACATATAGCGCACGGAAAAACTGATGCACTATATGTCTCGCTAACCTAACCTTACCTAATCTAACGATTTGTCCAGTAATCGTAGAGTCCAGAGATTTATGTCTCGTTAACGAAATGTTGGTGTGAACTATTTGTAGCAAGACATCCAGTGCACCAGTTGTCCCGTGCGCCACGTCATAACCAATGAGTGGCTGAACGAATAGTTTGTGAACGATATGTCGTGACACCTATTTGCACTGCACCAAAGAATTAAAGCATTAAATATAAGCCCCAGAACCGTAACGTCTGATGTGCATGTCAGGCGAGCGAACAAAAATAAGAGACAAAATATCGTTTTTCGAGGCTTTACGACATCAGCCTAAAAGAGCTGATATCAGTGGTAATGCAAATGTTGCAAGTAATGTTAAGACATGTGGTTTGAAATAAATATAACACCAATTGGTCATATGCCGTTGTTGACTAAAATTGTCCTGGGAGATCGTCAACGATACAACATATTATTATAGATTCTGCGATGCTTAATAAAAGTACGGGCATGACGTGAATAATATAATGGTTTGTATAGGAAAATAGTTAATTATTGTCAATGAGGAATGACGGAGTAGTTAGTATAATGGTCGAGGCACGTACTCGTATATTCAAAAAGCTTTGTCAGCGCCATTACAGAAGTCAAATTAAAACCGACGAAAAAAATACGATAATTAATTTCACCTTGAAGTTCGACTTATAAACAAACTTCTGTATGTATTGTGTAACCATCTTCAAACACAAATTACTTAGGTTGCCGGGTCAGCTAGTATTTAATAATTATGAAAATGAATCCAAGTATTAACTGTTTTCTTTTAAATTATAAGTTTTACCAACAAGTACGATGATTTTATACAAACATATTGATCAATCATCGATATTATTTTACTGTGTTATTTTCAGAAATGGAAGTATAGATTTTAATCTCTCACATTCCATTTTATTTCTTATCTAATTTTCATTACTTTTATGTATAGCATGTAATGTTATTTTTCCGTTTTATGTTGTAACAATATACCAACACTTTTCGTTTTTAATATGTTTTATGTTGAATGTCTGGTTCTAAAAAAAGAAACATTATTGCTTAAATGTAAATGTTGTTGCATAATACAAGAAAACGCCAATTTATCATTCACGAGTTGGAAGCGGCGATGATATTATTTAAATTTACTCAGTTGCTTAGTTTTATATAATTACTTTAATTTATTCGGGGGATAAGCGTATTGCGTTAAAAGAAAGTCGAATTCCACTTTATCATTTCCATAACAATAAAATGATATACGGTAATGATATCGTGTCACTGAGGAAGACTTTCTTTTAATTAGTATTTTAAGTAATAAGCTGTGTCAGATGAGAAAACGCACTGTTGGATCAGTAAATAACACCCTTGTGTTTATGTCATTACTGTAAAATAATTAAGCCGTCCATTTTTAATTACTTCAATTCATACCTCTAGATACAGTTCAGAAAACTTTGCAAATCATAGATCTCCATTGTTGAAAATTCACTATATTGCATGCCTATATCAAATAGATTTCCAATTTTTAATTTTGGTATATTCATATTATACTCATAGATAGCGCCACCCTCAAAAAGAACAATATAAAAATGTTACAAAATTTTCGGAAAGGCGACAAGAACATTGCTGCTACAAAGCTCGATAATATGCAAATGCAAAAGGATTTGTTTTTGTCGTTTTACATGTTTGAAAGATTCCACATTTAATTTTGCTAATAAGTAATTTTTCGTCGGAGTAGACAATCACGTGAATTATTCTGGTAATGGAATATTTCACTATTTTTAAAGGTAAGCCATTAGCCTACACTCAAGTAGCTTCACCAGTACCATCGGGTAGCTATTTTTATGTAATAAATGATACATACTCAAACGCTGGCTTCAAAATAAGTTTACCTTTTGAGAACACATTTTGCTACGACCAAAATAAATATGTTATTATTTGTGCTGAGAAATGCAAAATATGGCCGTCTACTTAACCTGTTTTCTGACTGACAAGTATAATGTCTACTCGCATAATTCAACAACAGCTCGGCTCGTGCAAAATCTAAGAACCTAGGTGTGTAAGCTGTTGTCGAGAGGCATTGAAGGCCACTTCGGTTATTATAATTTAACGTTTAACTATCGATGAATTGTATGAACAACAGCGACGATGGCCTGGACGATGTACGCGACTACAGGTATGCAGATTGCAGATGGTCGGTTATCTAACAATACCCAGCATCCACCTGCATAACATTAGATAAACACCGACTCATTGTGTGCATTCATGTAGTAAACAATAATATCGTGTACGCTCGCGCAGGTTCTACTAAAATAATAGATTCCATAAGATTTAGTACATACTTGCAAGAGTGTGGTGAAGCTACGTGTACCTTAAGTTTTATATACTCGTATGTACGAACAATATTATTTGAATCATTCGACATGTATTCCGTATCTACATGCAACACTTCTTTTATATTCGAAGTAACTAAGAGACACTGTATACCTACAAAATATGATTGCACAAAACGCTTTTGTTAAGCATTTTTGATATATCTCACAGTAAGATCCATCGATTTACAAACTGACATAATATATTTTAAACAATTATTAAGCTCAATCATAACAGTACCATAATAATGTTATGATACCAATTTCTTGACCATATTATATATTTATATTCCCAAAAATATTGAGCTATTGTAAGACCCAATGGAAAAACCTTCAATTTGTGCTTAATTCCAGCAAGCCAAGAAAACCTTCTTGTACATACATAACACGTAAGGAAATTGAATAAAAAATAAATAATATGATTTTAAACATTGAACAATGAAATCAATGAATTCATTATTTGTAATACGTGCTGTATGAGTTGGAATATACGTAAATCAAAATAGTAATCGTAATATAATGATAAAAATATGAGGAATTTAATTATGCCTTTATCTTATCGTAGTTAACTTGCATTTTTATTTGATAATAAAATAATATACGTACTGTAGTAGATACAAAAGTATAGTACGTACAAATATGTTTTGGAAGGTGTATACAAAGAAACTGCACATAACATAAATAATAAAACCGGTTTAATAATATTACTGTTAGATTTGGTAACCAATAAACTTATAATTTTTATGTAGTCAATATCACTTAGTCAAGCGATTAACAAGGTTACAAGATATTTTACAGCTTTTTCAATTATCTACATCAATGGATTGCTATTCAAAGGGACATTCCAAATTCTATAAATAAGTATCTCAAAATATATTTGTCGACATTGTATTTTTTATTAATGATAAAAACAAACAATGCCTATACCTCTTGTTTATTTTATATAAATTATATATGATATATTCTTTCTTCGTAGTATCAATCCGGTGGATTGGTTTGCAGCAACAGAATCTTGCATCTCGATCTCCATTCCTCTCGGTCCTCCGCAACCCTTTTCAGCTCAGCATAAGCGCTATAAATTGTTATGTATATTGTTATGTTATATAATATGCGCTATAAATCGCATACACTATAAATTGCTACCAAACACATGTCTGAGAATAGAGAAAACCCATATTTTATTATTCTGTAAAGTATTGAAGGTCGTACTCAATAATATTTCATTATTCTAATTAAAATCAACTCGTGTCGCTTGAGTTGATCATAATGATCCAGGTAATTGGTTTAACACGTAATACATATTTGCAATACTATAATTATTATTTTTTCGATTGATGGTTCCATAATATCCACAGGGATTATTTTTAGTTTATCACAATTTTATATTCAAGCATTCTAAATTTTCAATAAGTATTACTATCAAGAAAAATCCTTTCAGCAGAGTGATTTGATTAAATAATAAGATATATAATTATATATACTTCAACTAAAAAAAAACATTAATATATAATGTACGAATATGATAATCAGCATATTTTTAGTACATACAAAAAAAATGGACACTTGTAACATAAATTGTAATGACAATATACGGTGTTTATCACCAAATAATTTGTGATAATTTTTCAATATTGATAGTAAATTTAAAAACCTTTCAAAGTAATGAAGATCAGTAGGTCTTAATTAAGAAAATTGTATATGATGTCCTATTATACAATACAATATATTTTGATATCCTCCTCGAGTATTTAGGACATCGATTAACTGGATGAAGGACGCAGGATCAGGTTCACATTTTAAACAACTTGTTTCTGTTTCACGATACATGTTTATTTGTCAATAACGTCTCCCGTCAAAGGGCCGCCCTTAGGGACGGTCCTACCACGAGGACGGGCGAGTTGCGACTGCCTGCCCGCTCTCACATTTCGGCGGTACCAACCGCCAAGATGACAGTTGTACCAACTAACAATGGGCCAACTGTCATAACAATTATTTTGGCGTATGCAAACACCGTTTAACATTCGATGTAGATGTCACGCAAGCGAACCAAAATAATAGACAAAAGATCGCTTGTTGAGGCTTTACGGCATCGGCCTTAGGAGCTATATCAAGCTGATATCAATTTATATATGTGAGCTAATTTTCTGAAAGAAATATAATACCAATAATGGTAATTATTTAACACAAATCATGCTGAATATAAATATTTTTTGATTTGTTTGACAAAAATTGTGAGTAAATCGCTTAATAGCTTGTATAAGTGTATTTATTTCTTAATTTTTATCATAAAAATATTTTAATGGTGCAATGACACTTAAGCGTTTATAATATTCCGTCAAATCAGCTTTAATTACGACGATACTGCATTTGTTATGTACTGAAAACAGATTTAAATGTGCTTCGGAAAATTCAATTTTGCCACACATTAAATTAATACGTTAAGCATTTACTATTCATCATTTCAACATATTGTTTATCTACAATTAAAATGCATTATAGCACAATAATAATCACTTTAAATTAAATAGATTCGTTACATAATTTAAGTATATCAAAATACATAAGAATATACTAAGTCTACAAAGTCTTTAATTTTAAGGCTCAATTTTTCCATGAATTAGGTTGATAATAGTAGGGCCTCCAAAATAAAATTCGAGAAGTAAGAAAAATATTCCATCTAAATGCATAGGGTGGAGGTCATTCAAAAAATAAAAATAAAATAAATAGGTTTATACTGACATCAGCATGTTATAGCCCTTGCTGACTGGTACCGAAGACCTCTAAATACAATCTTTCGTCTCTATTTCTGTTCGCTTGTCAAACAGGGATGTGTCCGCCATATTGGCATTAGATATATATACCGCCGCTCGTGGTGCGGGCAAGAGCCCATACCGAGCGCGGAGATCAATTGCCTACCGCCCTTCGGCGAGAGCATATTGTACTGTGGCTCGGCCAACTGTTGCGCATAGGTCCCGGCCACAAGCGTGTAAAGTTTTATCGTAAATATAAGTAAATCTGCTTCTGAAAAAGTCTTTGATTGCTGACCTGCTCCTCATGCTACCCTCACGCGACGGAGTAACATCTTTTTGAAAGAGAGGAGGATGTTAATACATATAGATATTTTTAAATCATACGTTATTTTGAAACCGTGTATAACATCATCGGGTGGTATAATTTAGTGGTAGTGTTTGTCATTCAAACGCCTTCGATTAAAAATCCGACCAAGCTTTATACTATCATGTTGTTAGAGCGACGTTAGGTTATTATTTTCAAACATATTACCGGACGTTCTCCTGCCCTTTATTATCAGACGTTAAAAATGCTTACCGCCAGGTAATCAGTTTATTGCATAATAATCCGCTCAATAAATCAAGTAGGTGAGTAATTTCTCATAATCCATTGACGCTTGAAGATTTCAAAATCATCGTTTGAAGAATTTAAAAATTAAACAATCATATTTTTTTGAAATACCGCCGCAAACACTTGAAAGAAAGATAAACATTACACAAAAGTTAGTGAAACTTCTATAAAAGCGACAATATTCTACCTGCCACTTCACAGAATATCGTCCATTGATATTTGAAATGCTCCAAATGCTTTGAGCGATTCTCATTACGCCAACCCAGCGGAATAACAAAGAAAATGTTTATTTATTTCCAAGTATGCACTCTACATTCGTATAAAACTATCGCATTCAGAGAATCTGAGATTTTGATGTAACGGAGCGTGGCAAGGTAGAAATACTAAGTACACGATGATATATATGCATAACAATTTTATTATTCGCAATAAAATTTGCTTTCACGAATTAAGTTCCTATAAGCATTGCAAATATTTTTCATTAAACAGATGCAATCAAAACAATTTAATTTCAGTAATCGTGAGGCTTCCTTTATAAGAAAAAAAAAGTTTTTCGAGATCTTGACAATGTCAAATAAATGTAAAAATAATAATGTTTATTTATAAATTAAATTAATTTAAGCCTTTCGCATCGGTTGTCGGCTTATGCCATCAAAGATTCCCAGATCGTTGACATCGGCTGACGTGATATATCGTTTTCCTACTTTCAGTACTCATTGTGACATCTACGGTAGGAAATTGGAAGTGCAGTCATTCCCTTTATCAACCTACATGTATTCTTTACAGGCATCTGTAAAACATGTAAATAAATATCGTTAGGTTTCGTCAAAGGAGCAATTTTTCTGTAAACCACATGTGTCAATGCCACCACATGTATGGAGTTACATAATGAAATCATCTGATAGTTAGCTTCATCTGATAGCTAAAGGATAGAAGAACCAATGTGATATATGAAAATAGGTCAGATAAGTACATTTATGCTACAAATACTAGTTTTAAGCAAAAAAAATGGTTTGAAAAATTCACGCCGTATTGACAGTATAATTTGTATTCCAGCCGTAACGAAAGGGTTAAATGAAACCATGTATTAGGGTAGGTTGAAAAATATTAATTTAAGGTGTATATTTTTTCTTTCTCTTGTGTTTACAACACTGACTCGTAAAACAAAGCATATGGCTCCGCAAATCATCGCTCTCAACTGACTTCAATCACTTATTAACGTCATCTAGAAGCTCAAAAAGTTCTTGTTCCAAATTTATTATGTGTATTTGACAGACTCCAGGGTAAGATCTGGGGGTCTTGAATTAAATATAGCTATACATTATGCTCTGTTGCAGCAATTCCTCACTAGTTGGACACATTTACTGCAATTTGGAAAAGATATCTAGTTTCATAGCGTTTATGAGGAATTTTTTTTTTTTATGGCATCGTTTCAACATAATATGTAAATTATATACCAAAGGTAGCCGACTTTGGGTGCGGATCGTACTTGAATGGGTGATCTGTAAACACCACACATCGTTGGTTGGATTGTTCCCCTTTCGGGATCAAAAGTCTCCGGAGCATTTTTCTTTAAAATGGCCGATCTTATTTAAAATGCTGATTCACAAAACGCTCCAATACGTCTCTAGCTCCTTGTGTGTAATAGCCACATACCATGTTTCTACGTTTTTTATGTTCAAAAAAATGAATCATTAAATAATACGTCTCAGATACTACGGTTATCTTCTTTTAAATCACTCGACTCTCATCCTGGAAGCCGTTGGGAACAATGCATAGTATGTACTCAGCGAGGCCTTTTTTTTTAAGTAATATAATTATGCAATTTCACCAAGTATTGTCAGTTGATAACCTTAATGTTAATCAATTATTTATTACTTACTTTTCATAAATTCCAAATATGAAATACCTATAATAGTTGTGTAGGTCTCTAGGAGGTAATAATTCATTTATTATGTATATAATTCATTTACAATGAATTATTACATCAATAAATGTGAAAAAAAATTATCGTAAAATACAATATTTTTTCTATGTATCAATCATCAAGTGTATCTTATTAAATTATTTACCATTTAGTATATTAAGAATTTATTGTTTTGTAATGAATATGTATTATAATGATCATTTTAAAGTAATAAATTTGCAACAAGCATCGTAAAAATATTCTAAATCATCGAAAACCGATCGTTATTCACTTGTATAAATATTGATTATCAATAAATGTATCTTTAATTTTACTGCAAAAAAATACTTTGTCTTGCTCCATCTAATCTATATTTGTAAGAATAATTAATTATACATATGTACAATAAATTACGCACTTTTATAGGTAATGTTTAGCAATTATCCATCTTGAAGATTCATCAATTTTAATACATATATCGTAAGTATTGTAAATATCTGCACGTTGTTAAATTTTCTAACACAATTTAATATTGATTTTAATAGTGAAACAAGCAAATTTATAATGGATATAATCCAAAATTGAGTTCAGATAACCAGAAAAATTAACCCAATTGATGAAATATAAACCTATAAATTAAAAAAAATATTACATCAAATTATATTAAAGTAACTTAAGAGTGAAATTAATCTTCTTCGTAGTAGTTAGTAGTAAGTAATGTCGCAATATTTCCCAGCGTTGTTCAAGCGTATACACAAACCATATTCGTTCAGCGGATGGATAAAACTAATTATCTGTCAAATCAGACATGAGCTAAATGTTACCATTCACGAAATAAGCACTAGTTGAAAAAAAACGTTAGATGGCGGACCCTTTAATATCAATTTGGTGGACTGGTTTGCAGCAACAAAATCTTGCATCTCGATCTTCACTCTTTTCGATCATCTGCAACCCTCTTTAGCTCAGCATAAGAGCTCCAACTCATGTCCTCGAAGACCTCAACCATCCCTTCCACAATGTCGTAAAGAAGACCATCGTGGCGCATGATGTGACCGATCCATCGGGCTCGCCTCTCTGAGATGGTTCTCATATAATGAAACATTTATTTTTTCCACGTGAATTTACTTTTAGTTATACAAGACAATTATTTAAGTCATTAAATACTATTCCTTAAGTTCCGCTTAGATGAGAAAATTATTATAAGCCAAAAGATTTTTTATTTTTAATATATCGCAATAGGTTATATTTTTTGATAACGTTTATTTTATGCTTTTAAGTCTCTTTCGAAATCACCTTTTTATTTGACACATCACAATAATAGATAGTTATTATAAAAATTAACATAGAAAACACTATACTTATAAAAATCTGGAACATCAATTATTTGTTTCTCATTTCCCAGTACATAGCATACACACATACACATTATGATATATATATGTACTTTATTTGAAATAAGTATGCAATTATTTGTTAAATGCTTACATTATTTAATTTCCCATATGTGTGTTTAATGTTAAAAGCATATTTTAACGGCGAGTCATGTGGAGTGTCAATATGTAAAATCTATAAGCGTAGATCTGTCTGATGCCAGGCAAACACATACAATAAATAATATTTTTAATTTGGACAAGTCGCTAGCGTCTTAACGTTTCGATTTTTTGTATGAATTAAAGATCAATCAAAGCATATTACTAAATGTGTTGACATCAGCACGATGTAGCCCTTGCTAACTGGTACCGAAAACCTCGATAAACAATCTTTCGTCTTGTATTTTTGTCGCTTGTCATACCTTTATGTATGTGGCCACATTGGGGCTAGTTACATAGTTTGCCACCGGCAGCGCTGGCGACCGACCACGGACCGCGGAAGTGCGGACGGCCGTAGTCGATCACCATCCTATGGCGAAACAAGGTCGCGTTGCGGCCGCGCGGGCATGTCATGCCGCGTGGTCACAAACTTGTAATGTTTTTAATAACTCCCCTCTCTTGTTGAGAGAGGAGGATGTTAGTGTATATTCTCGATAATTATTATATGACTTATACAAAGAAATGAAAAAAAACTTATTAATTTCTGATAATAAATGACCTAGCAAGTAGTCTTCCAAGAGAAAAGGTGTTACATTTCTGCACACTTTTTTCATCAACTTTAGATATATAATGTAAAGTATTTTGCACTAAAAACTACAAAAGTATTTTAACAACGAGTACATTTTGTATTTACTTATTTCACTGTCACGAAAGTAGGACAACACCTCGTCAATAATATTTATCCATACATAGCATTTCGCATTCTGAAAAATACTTTCTCTTCAACGGCAAAAAATAGGTTTATTCGGGTTCGTTGTTGTAAAAAAATCAATTAGATTCGTGATTTGAACATCAATGCATAAATTAACGTTAAAGAATAGTATTTTTCATTAAAAAAAAACAGTCAAATTGCTATAAATGTCATAACATCGGAATCGAATAACATTGTTCGGTTCTTCTATTTAATATCTCTTGAATATAGATCGGTGATTATTAACCCTTTCGCATCGGTTGTCGGCATATGCCGTCATAAGATTCCCCGACCGTTGACATCGGTTGACGTGGTATATCGTTTTGCTACTTTCTTAGAATAGTTTTTTATGCATCATCTGATAGCTAAAGGATACAAGAACCAATGTGATATATGAAAATAGACCAGATAAGTACATGTATGCTTCAAATACTAGTTTTTATAATTGACAGTATAATTTGTATTCAAACTGAGCCGTAATGAAGGGTTAACAGGTGCAACACAGAGAAGTAGCGTATTACGTGGATGTTCCAGGAGCTCATATGATTTGATTGACTTTCGAGGCCTGGAGCATTTGGTACTAAGGAACGGCTCAATCCAATGTTTAAGTACTTACTATCCCTAATATTGCTTTAGTTCGATGATAGAACGGGAATCTATGCTTTCAACGTCGTTGTTCAATGATTGTAAATTTAGACACATCTTCCGAATAAAAAACAACCGATGTAGAAGGAAAGTGTTGTAATTTCATTCTAAATTCGACAATCGTTTCAAATTCTACATGATAGTGACGACATCAGACAAATAACTGGAAGAAGATTTGTCCGGAGGTTCTGCAGTTTATATACGAGTACACAGGCTGATAATCATGATCAATTATTCGCAATCACAACCCTACCTAATAATAAATCTTTGTCTTCATTGTCCTTGAGCATGATGCTAAGCGTCGTGGTATTTTTAACTGTCACCAATCCTTTAAGGAATTATCATAACACTTGTTTTTGATAATGAAACTACTTGTATCACGCCATATTATGGGTATCAATTTGCTGCTAAAAAATAAATTCCTTATTATTGGTAATTTTATGAGACTGAACATTGTCTTGCAGATACATATACGAGTACAATAGAATGTAAAATTATATATTATATCGTGTTTTTTTTATTAGTTTTAATTTTATACTAAAAACGTTTTTTGACTATTATATTTCAATTAATGGCTACGATACTAACAACAACTTTTAAATAACTTTATTATTTTCAGACATTCGACTCTTGTTTTATTTGAGTTCTTATCTTAATAGATTACATCCTGTTTTAAACAGTTGATATGAAAGATCAAAAGGTCCCGAAACTTATTTGATGAAGTCGTTTCGAAAAATCAAATATTTATATCAGTTATTTTTATTTGCCATACTGTACAAAAAAACAGTTCACTTTACAATACGCAGAAAAGTATTCAGCAATACAACTATAAACAATTCTCGCAATTCCCTTGAAATGTTGATGATATGACAATTTATTGATTTTTAAGTTAGTAAACAAATAATATATTTGCTTTATTGAATATATTGTTATCGTTTATATACTCGTAGGTATTATAGAATAAAAAAATACATTCTCGTGTAAAGTTTCTATGATATGCAGATAATCTAGTGAAATGAACCATTGTTTCTAGAACATAATACTAAAACGTTGAGCATTTGATTACCCTCTTCAATGTCAATAAATGATGATAAGTATTTTGCAGTTCGAGGTGAGGATGATCCATCTTCATGCCAGGACTTTTCATCCAGACACAAAGGTGGACTGTCTGCAATGCTACCTGGCAGCAACCGCTGACGTTCCCGCCCTCGCAGATCGCCATCACGAGAATTGTTGAAAAGCAGTCACTTGAGTCCTGTTTCAACTCTATCATGCGGCTAGAGGTGTGGCCGAAGATATCCATCGTCCAGACGTGAAAAAGGGTTCGCTGTCGTAGTCGACGCCCAATGCACAGTCCCTAGGATTCTTATTATTTACTTTGATGTCATTTTTTTTGTGTGATCTCTAAGAACTGATTTATACGTCGGTAAGTACGAAAGAAGATGATGTTTGAGGTTGTAGTAATGATCACTTATATCGTCAGTCAATGTCAATCAGTTGATGCGGTTTTCATTGATTCAAGCTTATATAAGATTGTGTTTTTGCTGAAATATTTATTGTGTGTGTTGCGTGTATCGCACAAAACATAGTAATTAATTAGTATTATTAAGAGTTACATTTTGTGACGGACGCGTATACCTATGCATTCATATTCTAATTTACTGTAACTTCCACGGATCCCAAACAAGTAATATCTTGGATATCAGGTCGCTAACATAAAATCTAGATTTTTTCTCCCCAAATCGTCCAAGTCCCACGCCCAGACACACGTCCCCAACTCCGGGGCCTACTTAACTATTACTACCAATATTACTTCCGCCCCCCGACAATTAACCCTGTATCTTCCTCCCCCTTCCTCGGGCCTAAATGTACTCTAGATATAAGGACATTCTAGATTAACTCCTTGATTGGCAGTGAATATTCTAGCGTATATAGTGTTGAGTTGTATAAGGATTAGTGTCAGGGCTACAGGAGTAGTTAGTGACATCTAGTAGGTAGTGTATTAGACGCATTATGACTCAGCAAACCGAGAAAACATATTTTACACTCAAACGCCAAATAACGCACAAATTAAACACTTTAATTTAATTTGTATGCCTTTCGCCTTTTCACTATAAATCACACTACGACATTGTGTCAAGAATTGATATCAGTAGTATACAAATTTATAAATAACAATACATTTTGAAAGGGTTTTTATTTTAGTCATCAACTTAATATCTTGAAGTCTCAGAAATGGTGATGTTAAAATAAATATTATTATTTAAAACATAATTACGTCTAATAACAAAATAAGTACAACCTGAGTTCAGCTGACTAAATGGTCCTGGATTCCTTAGAAAAGCGCATACTTATAATGCTTTCTCTTTACTTATTCTAGTCGGGGATTACGAGTATAGATAGTATTGTTCTCGGTGGGACATCGGGTGCAAAGATGACTTGTATCGGTCTAGAAATGTACACGTATAACAGCTGGTAGTTTTTGACGATCATAACCTCAAAAAACCGAAAATCAAATCTATTAATTTTTTTACACATGACAATTGAAGTACACAGTGATATTTTAAAGCTATTTTCGCAATATATTCGTCAGAGAAATGTAAGGAAACAGGTGCAAAAGCAAAAGTATATTTTGTAATTAGTAATATGTGCTGAAGAATTTATTCACAGTGCCGTCCACTTTCTTCTTTACCTGTCGAGAATTCCAGCCGGCCGATTGTAGTTTCCTTGCGCACTTCTCGCCACCAACCTGTCTCAGGTGACTAACAAGTTATTCCAACTCTGAAGAGAGATAAATGCGAGTATCACAAGAAGACCGGCCGTGACACAAAACGTGAGCCCATCGAAAGAAAGGCCTTCATTCACCAACTCTTAGTATTATTAAGAATCACCAATAGACTTCGTAGAAATATTCGATTAACAAAAACCTCAGAATTAGGTGTGCTACCATCCATATTTTCAATATGTACTCTTAGTTCTATCTTTAAATACTGTCACATTTTGCGAAGTGTATTCCTAGATCTTATTCTTTATGAGTTATTCTTAATAGTTTCGATATCTCGATTTTAGAGAGTCGTTAATATATCAGAACTGACTAGTAGATTACATTTCTCCTGGTGACTAATAAATATTATCACTAATATTTATTGACTTTATCTATAATGACTCAATGCAGAAGGCGGTTATGAGAAAGCCAGTGAATCCTTTATTTTCATATTCGTTTTCACCCACACTCATTTCGGTAGAGAAACTGCAACCGCTGCACTAACTGATATAGCAATTAAATACACGAAACTGGCACGGCACTTAAGAATAAGCGAATTTATTTTGTATTTCATTTAAATGTTATCGACGCATGTCATTATGAATTTAACAACTTGCGACCATCAATAACTAATTAAGCGCAGTTAATTATTTATTGTTTGTGGTTCAGGTGGGGCGGGGAGAGGGGGGCGCAGCTAGCAGCAGCTCGACCAACAGAGGACAAGTGGCCAGTCGTCAGGTGGAAAGCGCGCCGCTCGGTTGTCGTAAAGTTCTTCAATGCCAGCTGTTGTGGCTCCGTGCCGTGTGTACAAATACAAACACTAGTTGCCGCGTGGAATGCCGGGATCCCGGTCGAACTGCCGCGTCAATCCTTCGAAAATAATTCGAGTATCAACCATCAACCGGCCGTGGAATGCCAAGCTCTCGACCGCTCCAGTACCGGTTTTTTCTTCAATACGTTTTTGACGTTTTGTGACGCTCTATGTTTATAATGACCGCCCGCAACAACTCTTATAAAATATGTGATAATATTATATTTGTCCTTTAAATGCAACAGTGACTGACAGAATTGTGCAATTGTGACAAGTGAGTGAATAATGAAACACTTTCAAAGAGAAGGGCGCAAAAACGTGTGACCGCTACTGATTTGAAGTTCTTTTTTCGCCCGCTCGCAGTTTCCAAAACCAATTCAATACATTATTGACTTTTATATTTAAAGTTTCACCTGAGGGATCCGCTATCGAGATCCGTTTCTCGGATGAGCCGCGATAACCGGTTTAAATGTTTTTAAAATAATATTTCGTGTTTATTTCGGACTGTGTCGCTCTCCGGCTGCGAAGCGCGACCGAATACGGTAACTCTGTAAATAAATATCGTATAATTAAAATAATTGTCCGAGTAAATTATTCCTTTTAAAGACTGCGCTGTGACGTCGATACCCGCCTAGATTCGTTGTGCCGTGAATATAAATGTGTTCATTAATCGCCTGAACTCGTTGTGAATATGTGAGAGAATTTGTGTTATGTGATATTTTATCGTACGCATCGAATCGAAGGATATACCTCCACAAGAAGCTCGACCGTCTTGGGAATCTCAATCTCCCAACATTCCGATTGCAAAGGTAAACTTTCATACTCGACCTCATCGATAGCGTCCGTATCGCGATAATGTCTGATAATAAACATTATCTTTATCGGTGTCTGCGAGGCTTGACACGGATAGAACTCTGTTTTTCTGCTTTTCATAATAATGCACGTTCCTCGTAAAATTTCTCACGTACCATTTTACTGCGTGCATTCAAGAAATATGATGCTACAGCTTCTATAATAATAATGAAATATTATTATAAACTGCTAGTATATTAATTTGCTCCAGATCGTGTTGCGATTTGATATTTCTGAGCAAGCCATGCATCGATACACCGACACTACAAAAAACTCTACCTACTTGTAATTGTTGTCTATTATTAAATTGATGCTTATACAGAATACTGAAACTGTAATTTTTAATGCTTTAATAGTATGAAATGTGTCTCGAAGTACGAATTACATACACGTACTTATACATGCAGGAAATGAAATTATTTCTAAACCGAGTTTTTTCCCACACTTTCCTTCAAATTTATTATTACTTCAATTTATTATTGAATATGTTTTTTCGGATATACGAAAAATTACTAAGTATATTTTGTTCCCTATAATTGATATAATAACGTCCTCCATCTAATTTCAAAATGATACCAGTAAAATACTACTCAAATAAGAATTATATTACATAATTATGTAGACTTTTATTATATACAATATATTTTTTTTAATTTTACATGAAATGTGCAGTAATTATTTTAGACCTCTGAATTATGGTATTCCCCGATTACCATAGATCGATCTTTAATAAGATATTGATAGCCATCAAGGTATTGATAGCAATCACCTTTTCCTTTGAAGTGTGATTCAATTGATAAAATTACAGTTCAATGACGTAATTCAATAATTATGCAAGATAAAATTTACTGCACATTTAAAAAGAGTATTGCAATAAAAAAGTAAACATTGCGCTGACAACATCATAATATTGATTTTTCGATCCGGGGTTTGTATCTCCATTAGAATTCCTCAGGTTTTTTTATACCGATGCTTGTACATACTCGTATCTATATACTTGTTTATTCAAATGATTTTGTCGCCCACGCGGGATTTCTGTCCGCAGTATATAGGGTTTGGTTGTGTACATATTTAGATGTCTTATGTAAATGAGAGAGCATTATTTGAGAGGCGTTGTGACCTCCGAGGCCCAGAGCCGCTCCCAAGGTGAAGATACACCTGCAGTGACCTTGAACAGCAACCTACCTGCTGGACATGGTGCATGTCATCTGACACTGCATACTAATGCACCTAAGCATCACAAAGAGCCATTTTTTTCTTACTTGAACATCTTTTCATTAACACCTTTTCCATTACTATTCACATTCACGCATTCCATGAGGTTTACATCTTGTCTTCCATCGACTTCTGTCACATTTTATTCCATAATTTAATTATTTATTTTTTTTTTAAATTAATAAATTAAAAATATTTAGTTTTGATTCACAATTTATCTTAATAATTTATCTTGTATTAAATAAAATGTGAATCAAAACTAAATAGTTTTAATTTATTATTTTTAAATTAAAATTAATTTAAAAAATATAATTATGCAGTTTCACCAAGTATTGTCAGTTGATATCCTTAATGTTACATTTTATTTCATTCTAAGAAGTTGTCACTAAAAAAAATCCATCCAAAATTCCTTGATAAATAGAGTCATATTTAATCAAGAAACATTTTCATTTCTTTATTTGTGCATATTAAATTATTACCTTTTTATGTAAACATATTTAAGGCGTACCACCTGAAGTCTATGAAGGAATCTCATATTAATTTTTTAGGAATCATAATCTTAAAAATAAATTAAAACCTCATTTGTTGTGATTTATCCAGTACATCATTAGACTACAACAAATAATTATATATTTAGTGTGCGTTTACTATAAAATTTTCTGATTGTACGGGGAGCGGCAAAAAAAGCTGACGGTTATCGTCGTTGTTGTGATTTAAAACCATCAGCTTTTTTGCCGCTCCCTGTTCTATTTTGTGATACCACCCTATTCATAATAGGGTGGTATCACAAGTTGAATCATCTACTACTATATATATACAAATAGCGTATTATAATCTTGATATAATAAAACAGTAGCAATTATTACAGCATTTACGATTTGCAAAAAATATATCTGATATATTTTTTATTGTCTATAGTCTAAAACTAAGCTGTGAAAAGGTAATGGTTTTCTTGAAAAATTTCAAAAGTTTCCAAAGTCAAATCAAATTGGTTTAGTTCATTCTTAAGATTTAATTTTAATAATATATTATGCACTATTTGCATAAAACATGATACAGTAAATATGGGTCAGAATAACAGAATAACTGATAACATAGAGATTGAAGAAACAAACAATTTAGTCACATAATCAGCTGGTGATATTATACTCCTACATAATGCAATAAAGAAGTGTAATCGTTGCATTAATCATTTTATTATAACTTAAAATTTTATTATTTTACAAGCTCTGAATCATCCAACACATCCAATCATTCAACACTTAATGACAGGTCTTCTGCTAAGCCCAAATATTGACATGAAATAGTCATCTTTATATTCAACAAACATATGTTCAATACACTTTAAAACAGGTGGCCATTGTAACAAAAATATCATCGTATGCTCAATTAACAGTTACACTTATGTTTTTTTATTTGAGCAAAATGTAATAATCGTCTCCTAATAATATAAAGAAAGCTGTCAAAGCCAAACATCACATAATTTTTCTATTCATACCTATGTTGAACATAATTTTCTATTCATACCACCATAACAATATTGTTTGAACTAGGAAAGCACTTTTGGGCGCGAAAGGACGTATGATTATTAATTTATTTTATTATAGTTATCAGATATTTATTGAAAAAGACTATAACAATATTTTTTACCTAAATATATACTTTTTAATTTAAATATATATTTTTGTCTATTTCACTAGGACGTATCAAGACGTCACGCCCGGTGGAAACGTAATTACATATATTTTTTAAATTTTTATTTACGAATAGATTAAAAGACAATTAAATATACAATGGCAAATACAAAATTACAAACAAATAGATTCAAATGTCCTTTATATTGTTTTAATCATAAAAATAAATAAATTGACGAACATATACGTTCCGCCCTTTCCAGGGCACAAAATATATTCTAAGGACGCATTCATACGTCCTACTCGTACCCGATATCGTTTACGTTTGACGTATTTATACGTCAACGACATTTGAATGTCTTTTTTTTTAATCTCATTAAGTAACTTGTATTCAAGCGTTTATTTCAAGATTGTAAATGTGCTTAGACCCGCAGGTTGAGTATGGTTACTTATACTTTAGGATCAATGAAATTGATATATAATTAATTAAACTGCGAAAATATTTCATCACCACCAAAAATGTTTCAAAACCCTCTGGCAAGTGACTCTATGTCGTTTAACCAAATCTACTGATGTTACATGCGGAAAGGTATGTGGTATAAGTGTAAGCGTTAGATTAATCTGTTTCTTGATTGAGATTCAGTATATTTATCGAAATGTATTATTTTGTACACATGGCATTTAATTGTGTTCAACCATGATATAATGATTTTACAAGTCCAACTCATTGTTAATAATCGTGTAATTTATAACAGAATGACGGGAATCAACATTGATAAAAATGTATATTTTTATTAATATGAATTTTGATCATAGTAGGAATATATGGTACGACATTTAATCTTGCAGCAAGTGAATATCTCGTTTGGACAGATGGCATTAATTGTGTTCACATAGATAATGATTTTAATGGTACATGTACCTAACAGAATCAAGGGTATCAGATAAAAGGTATATTAGTGCATGGGGGCATATATGGTTAGTCATTCAAAGAATATCTCGTTCGGACAACTTACATGTACCTAATAATCAAGTATCAGACATTCATGCTACCGCAGCAAAGATCAAACCCACATTGAAAATTATTAGTGAAATCTATCCACTTATTGATTAGTGAGAAACATGATACTAAATACATTCGAATATAAAATTCGTATATGTACAAAGTATATACATTTTGGTAGATATAATACATCTTCAGAAAAATCAAATATGTTTTGTATTATTCAAACAATCGTATTATCACTACTTTACTATCGTTATTATATCGTTAATTTATAGACGAAGCTCATGTATTTGTTAATTTTTAAGTTAATATCAATGAATATAAACAAGCTTCTGTTAATCGTTAAAAATCTGTAACTTTGTTGCTTACATTTTTTCTGAATTTATTCGAAATTATATAAAACGTAGGCACTATCATTTATTAAATAATCTTTCATACTTTATATCTACGTATTGAGATTATATCGCCAACATCAAAAATTATGACATAAAATAAACACTGCAAATTATTTAAGTTAATAAACATTATATTTACCATATACCTAGAAATGAAGAACGCTAAATAAATAGAAAGTGTTATATAAATATATAAAACTATGTAATGAGCAACTATAACATTAATAAGAAATATTTTAGAAGTTTTAAAAATAAGAAGCACGTATATAATTATTTTTAATTAATAAAAAATATAAATATTCATCGTGTTCTACTGTATGTTACTTTTGCGTGATATAGTCGATTTATTTCAAATAAAGTATTGATTCTTAAATCTAATCATAGCTATCGACTTAAAAGACCTTCCAATTAATGGTTAGGACATAATTGTTGATATAATAAGTATAATTAGACAGATGTATACATTACCAGCGTGGATCTTCAGCAACTGTCAGCAAACAGCGGTGGACTCGGCATTTACCTGCGGTGGTTACCTGCAAATTGTAAACCGTACTTGTGCTTACCCAGCAACGCCGCATCGCTTTCGAAACGAGTTTAACATCTTCAATTTCTTTAAAAAAATAAGAGTTGCTAAATCGTCGGAATATCTTCTGTGTGCAGATCGCTTACATTTTAAAATGTTTTGTCTACCAGCTCGATAACGTTTAGCTTGAAATTTGTATTAAACTTATATGTTTACCAAATACATTCTTAAACTGTTCATTCGCTATGCAGTAAGTATGTGAAGATAACATTTTATAAGTACGCTATCGTAATGTTATGTTTTTTATACATTGTATAACTAGGCTACGAAAATGTAATTTAACGCTCTTGATTCAAATTCGCGCATTATTGTTTTTACAACTCATAACTAGTGACTATGTCGTTTAACCAGATATATTGGTGTTACATGCGGATAGGTATGTGGTATATATAAAAGTAAAGAACTTTTTCTTCCAAACCACAAAAACTATTGAAGCCATAGTCACACCAGAGGAGACATGGGCTTGCTTGCTCAATCACGTAATTGTCACGCATTCTGTACCTAACTAAACAATAGGATTAACTTCAAGTAATCCCGTAGAAACGCGGGCCGCGAAACGTTAATACTCGTATATAACGTATTACGTTTACTTAAATGTCAGGTTAAATATCATTTTCACTGAAAGCTATAATTAGTCATTTGTTCTGTGCTGTTAAAACAGAAATCTTCGATCGTTCACTGACCTTCCATGCTGGATGTTTCACGCGAGATTTATGCCAAATTGTATGTTATGATTCGTTGTTTAGTCGGGCACTTGTGTAATTTACGACGTTTCATAACATTTTGCAAGAACTCGAGTCTTTAGATCCGTGATAACTGCGTCTAGTTAGGAACATAACTAATGTTGCTGCTTCTGAAGACATTAAAAATACCTAATGTGGTGCAAGAACTGACTATGTCTAACGTATATATATATATAGTATATAATAATTAACCACACTTTGACTGCATCCTGTTTCGTTGATGTTAAATTATAATTCTCCTTGAATTTTCGGTCTTACAAAATCGCCAAACTCAAAGCTAGCCGTGTATGTAGAGAATGTAATAATACTTCACTATGTGACCTTAACTCTTGCGACAAAGCAAAGTGATTAGTTATAATTTGTAGAAAGTTTTCCCTCATTATTTAGTCAATACATTTTTTCCAATAAAAACATTTCTGAAATGCCCTAGAAGAAAATAATTATTAATTATTACCGTACGCTAAGTTAACAACGAGTTTTTCATTGTTAATCGCTAAAAATAATTATGATACTCTAATTCTTTGTTATATATTATTCAATAATTGTTTTTAAGCCGCAATGCGACCCGGGACAAATTCTTCTGTTACTCTGTAATGTTTTACTACTCGTGAGATCGTAAAATGTTAAATAATTATACATCTGTGCATACATATAGTAATAATAAATAAATCCACTTTTAATTGTTTGCTTATTATTAATTTTAATCATATTACAATTTATTTTATAACTAGTTGACCCGGTGAACTTTGTTTCACCCGAAAGGCAATAAATGAGCAGATTTTGGATTTTATTAAGTTGAATTTTTCGGTAGATATGATATCATATATTTGGTCTGGTTGAATTCTATTGCAGTAATCGACGAAACTTCAGCAAGTAGTTGTCAGCATTTCGACGAATCGTCAAACGATATGCGTTATAATTCATCGAGCTTAGATTCTTGGTAGTTTCTTCACCTGAAATTAAGACAATAGATTTTTAATTTTGTATGTAAAGCTAACATCCATATTTGTAGCATAATTATAAAGGGGTGAAGATAAATGATTTTAAATCGTTTGCCGGTTATTTGTCCAATTTTCTCTAAAAAAACATCTTAATCTTTAAGTCTGTTATTTTCCTGGTAATAAGCAGTGTAATTGGTCATTTATTGGAAACCTAAAGCAAAACCAAGCACTGAAAAATGTATGTCATGACGGAATCAAAACTATGATATTGATTATATATATATTGATTACTCACCATTCAATGGATTTTTCATTTTGATATTGAAATAATATCCATCTTCTCCTTGCCAAAACATCAGTGGGTATTGCAACGTGTCATATGAACGACGTGTTTCAGATATCTGTTGTAGTTGCCCAGTATCACGACGTGTGTACCAGATAGTCGTTTATCCGCTCTGATCACGACTTTGTAGACCTCGATCAAGTTCTTCCTCCATATTGTCATTGAAGTATATTTGTACAAATTTATGCTGTGTATCTTCGAGAGGTTGGAATGATCCGATTCGATGGTGAATCTGTCCTTTTAATAAATAAATAAATACCTTGAATGTCGGATTAAATCCTCGTCCATTCTAGAGTTCGTGCAAACGGATCGCTTTGGCATATCGTAAAGAGACTTGTCAATGTTGTCGCTGGAGGTGTCTCAGCACGTTGAACAACATTTGAAGCCGTGAAATATACCCAATGACCATTCTCCAGATGCACCGCCAAATGCACAACAGCAGTATGAAGTTCGTGATAAGGGATTGCGAATATATGCCAAATCGCTTTGTACCAAACTTGAAAGCGCGCAATGTCATCGTTGGTATTCGAGGTTAGGATGCCAAAAACCACCAAATCACTGCCTTACATTCGTAATGTTTCAATCCCTAGTTCCATGATGGCTTTTTCGTGAAAGATTCGATCGTTTTGGTCGCAAATATCAGCACAATAAGCTCGAAACTCGAAAGTTCTTGAAACAAAACGTCAACCGATAGACTTCAAAATATCTATGTAACCATAGACAATAATAATATCAGTTGTCAGATTCCTTGCCTTTTGTTATAACATTTTTTACAAATAAAAGATTAAACTGATATTTTAACTCATATATATTTTGTTTTTGACGTTTTTTTCCTGTCTTTTGTTTTTTTTTTGTTTCAAAATATTCCGTACCTTACGTAGGTACCTACTTACAATACCTACTTTTGCGTCATTTTTAGTTATAGCGTTGGCTATAGCAACACTTTCTTCAACTGACATCTGTCAAATGACAATAGTCTTGTTTGAAAACATGTTTACGTAAATGTTCAATATTTTTTCTTAATCAAATCAATTTTGAGTATACCATGGACGTTTTTGGGTTCTAAGCTACCCTTCCACCAATTTTCAGCCAAGTCGGTTTGGCCGTTCTTGAGTTATAAAAACAAATATAACCCGACTTTCTTTTATATATATAGATATACAGAATCGAAATTCCATTTTTTTTACAAATATTTAGAAACATATATTTAGAATAGTATACATAAATATACAATAAATAGAGAAAATAATAAAAAATAAAAATAACACAATAGAATAAGAAGATGCCTTTCCATTTGCTTTTTGTTATAACATTTTTAACAAATAAAAGATTAAACTGATATTTTCACTAATATTTATTTTGTTATTGTCTTTTTTTTCCTGCCTTTTGTTTTCTTTTTTGTTTCAAAATATTCCGTACCTTACGTAGGTACCTACTTACAATACCTACTATTGCGTCATTTTTAGTTATGTTGCTGACTATGGCAACACCGTCTTATCTGACAGCTGTCAAGTTACAATAGTCTTGTATGAAAACATGTTTACGTAAATGTTCAATATTTTTTCTTAATCAAATCAATTTTGAGTATACCATGGACGTTTTTGGGTTCTAAGCTACCTTTCCACCAATTTTCAGCCAAGTCGGTTTGGCCGTTCTTGAGTTATAAAAACAAATATAACCCGACTTTCTTTTATATATATAGATTACTTTAAAATCATGTGCACAACGTTCAGTACAATCGGACAAAATTGTTTGATCTTCTCTTTTGTTTGAAAAAGAAATGAATTATCATTCTTCTTCTTCGTAGTATCAATCCGGTGGATTGGTTTGCAGCAACAGAATCTTGCATCTCGATCTCCATTCCTCTCGGTCCTCCGCAACCCTTTTCAGCTCAGCATAAGCGCTACAGTTCATGTCCTCGAATACTTGCTGCAAATACTCCCGTCTAGGGCGCCGTTCTGCAGTAATGTTTGAACATTCCAGGTGGCATATCTTGTTGGCTGAAGGTTTTTCTTATTTGTCTTGGTTGTTTTGTCTCGAGCATTATTGCATCTTATTTAACGATTACATTTATACCACTCAATTATAATTATTGAAGGGTGTATCCTACTTAATGGGCCGCTTTCTTTGTCGGTGCAATTGTATACGATAATGCACATTTATTCGTTATTCTGAAATCAGGTGTAAACGACATGATTTTCCCACGATTATTATATTACTAAATGCATAATATTTTCCAATTATTTGAGGATTAAACATAGCGATACATCAATCCTATTGTTTAAGGCTTTATGGTATTTGGATTTTAATGTATAAAATTACAAAAATAAAATAGGCAATATATATTTTGTTTGATTACTTTCTCATTTTTTTTAAATTTCTGTTTCATAAATGGCTTATGGCTTTTTAATATGCTATGACATACAATATAATTATAAAATATTTTTTAATCTACTTTGATTTACGTGAAAGAAGAAAAAATAGATTAATTCCTGAATATTTAACTAGATTAATTATATTTCCTAGTATCAAGGCTTATATAAAACAAAAAATATTTCAAATAATTTTTATCAGATATTAGTTATTTGGGCCAAACATGTAAAACATAAAGAAAATATTATTTAGGTAAATAAAACTCGGGGATAATATGTTCAAAAAGCAATTCAAATTATTGTTTTATTCAAATTTTGATTATAGTTATCATCAATATAATATAGTGCATATCGTTGATCATTGAAGTTAATAATATTGTTATCTATGAATTTTGATGATAAGGGAATCATCTCAGTAAGCAGTATGTATTTATGGTATAATTTCTTCGCCTAATCTAAGTTAAATTTATAGCCAGTCCCACACTCTTACTTTTTATTATTCATAGGATTACGTAGCTTTATATTGTAATGATACAATCTAATTGTAAACTAAGTACATATTTATGAGAGAAAACTGAGTCTCCGAATAAATATTTAGATAATAAAGAAGTTTCTGTGTTTACTCACTGTTACATTCGAGTTGTTTTACGAATAAATTTCTTCAGTTATGACTCTTTTGAAAGAAGAAATTATCGTTTTTTATTTATTTGTATTCTTGATGGACAAGCAATGTTGAACAACACGACAAGATTATACAATACTTCCTTTACAAGACATAAGAATGTTTGTAATCCATAATACATAACGATATTGTTAACTCCATACATTCATAGATCATAGAAGAGACCTTTAATTACCTAAGCATTTTTTTAAAATGTTTTCAGCATTCACTTTGAGATCCAGCCTTTCTCAATCCTTCACTTATCACAGTTATCTCTTAACAAGTGAACGATTGAAAAAGGCTACGAGTTAGTTGAAACTGCAGTCTCCTAATAGAGAACTTATCTTACGTGATCCATGTAAAAACAAGGTAAATAAATAAATATTAATAACCTAAGCATTCATATTTATATGTAGAAAACGAGTATAATTAGACAAATAAATAGATTTGTATGTCATAACCAAAGATGAGTATGTTGGAGGTAATAGCACATCCTTCGCGTGATTCTCCTTAGATCACCGAAATAAGGAACATTGTTTGTGGACGAAAACGTGGATGTGTCACCGCCTGTTGCTAACCGCGTGTTGTTGGTTGGGTCGAGCCGACCCTTAGGATGAAAAAGTCCAGGTCTCGAAAGCTTCTGGATAATAATCCGACTTTAAAAAACGATTAATAAATATCCCAAAATATTCCTTGGATACTGTCGTATGGGGGTCTTTGGGAACTATATACTATAAGAGTATGTTACCAGATGGACCTTCGGGTCTAGAGACGTCTTGCGACGAGCCATGGACAATGGCAACTGATAGAACTGTGTGGCGGCAAATTGTGGTTCATTATGAAGATACGTTAAAAATATTATGTATATTTGATACGTTGATTATATATTTTTTAAATAATATTTAGTCACTTATGTATGAAGAGCGAATTTTTGAAATCTATTTTATTTTAAAATAGGTAAAATAAGAGTAAGGACAATCTGTCAAACCGTAATAAATTTAGATTTATTCCACCTGTTATTTATCATCATTATTTACCATGTGATGATATATTTAAATAAACTTGATATGAATTACATATAAAAATATATCTTACACATTCTCTTGTATTAAATTTTCATTGGTGATGCTATCAGTTGTAAATGACATCAATAACTGCTACATAAAATTGTGTTAAAATCTTAAGCTCTTTATCCACCTTATAAAGATTGATATTCCTCGGTTTACGATTTATTTCCTGATACATTTTTAAGACATGATGCCTCATTTTATGACCTATAAGCATATCTATCTGCTTGCGGGTATAGTTTGCCGGCGGGTATAGCTCAATGGTCGAAGCGTTTGTTTTGCAAGCCAAAGGTCGTAGGTTCGATCCCCGACAGATATTAAAAAAAAAAAATTTAATCGATATCTGAGCTCTAAAATACCCTCGGTTGGTGTGAATTTAATCCCTCACCCGTAAAATGCCAGTCATGGCCTTTTAATTAAAATTGGTGATAGACGAAAATTGTCCAGTGAAGACCAAGAAGAACAAGAAGATGCAGCGTGGTAAGCGTCATAGAATTCCACAGATGAGACTTCAGAATTACTATCATCTGTCGGTATTCTCATGTATATGCTTAAATAAAAAATACAAAACCTTTTACTATTGCCTTATCGAAACAACGAAATTATAAGATTAAATAAATCTGAAAACCAATAATAAATTCGATCTCCTCCTTCGCGAGATTACACCTGCAGCATCTTTATAATTAATTATTTTACAGAGTTCTATGGACCTTGGCCTCTTATATAATGCATATTGACCTGTTACGATCCAAACTACGAGTAATACAATTGAATATTCTTGAACTGTAAAACAAAATATCTACCAAAATCACAAATATAACAAGTAAACAACTTTAATGATACTTTAATAGTATTCAATAAATTATATATTGTATATATTTCACATGACTAATTTCTGCTTGATGATTTTCACTCTATAAATATAACATCGATGGTGTCTTTGGCGACGACATCTTGGTGATAAAACGCACTCACTCGAAACTATTGAAAAATCTGTGAATCATATTTTTTAATTTTAACCAAAAATTGATAAATCATCATCTAATTTTTATTTTTATTTCGTATCAGCTTCCCATCTGGATCCATGTTCTTTATAATGTCTTATAGTCTATAAAAAAACGTATTTTATGCTCTGCCATACCTTTCGTGCAATAACTCATATAAGTTTTATCGATTGCGATGAAACTTACAGGAGTTATCGGGTTTCTATAAAAAAAAACTTCCAAAAACGGGAACAGGAAAACTGGAATTAATGACATTACAATGCAATGATGCAAATACACTTCTATAATATAATCATAATGCAATGCCAAAGCATGTCGAGATAAATCTCGTATATATTTTTTGTGTTCTTAAATAATATTTTAATTATTGCCATATCAGTAATATGTTGCATACTAAAAGTCATACACCTGCCCCCGTATTAAAAATTATTATACCCAGTGTATAAAAAATAACATCCATTTTTTCCTTGCAATGTCTACTAATGTTTCTTTTTTTGTGAATGGGTGGTCTTTTTAAATTGTAAGATCGTCTCCTTTTTTCCAAATTTTAATTTTAAATTCATCTAATCGACTTTAATATTTTTCAATTTAAAATATTCATTAGTGTGTATTGTAACATACAATCGTCTAAATTATTATCTTTGTTCGACCCTGCGGTTCGGATTTACGCTGCGATCAGTATCAAGGCTATTATTACGTTGATAATTCGTCTGTCGGGGCATCGGAATATATCTGAGGAGACCTTTGATTATTTTGAAGGCGAAGAAGCGTAAAAAATAGTTTTTTTTCCTTGAAAAGGACGATATAAAAGACCACAATAATGCCCTACAGTCTACCTACACTACAGTAATAATTGATACCTGGTTCGAATCACTGGCTTTCAAGCTGCGGTACGAGGTCCGGAGCGTGACGGCCGCTGGGAGCAGGCCTGCCTAGGCCACACAGAAGCACTCAACCTTTTTAACAATTGAGAAGCTCTGGTTAATAAAGATTTTCTTACATAAACACATACAGGGTAATATAACTATGACGTGTGTTGATATAGAAGTCGCATCTGGAGAGTTATACGAAATTTTCAGAGTAAATTTCTGGAGTGTTGATCCGCCAACATGAATATGATATGACCCTGTTTTTCTTTCTGTGTATGAGCAAAGTTCAGGAGAAGATTTGTATACCACCAATTTTGAATGATAGATAACATCATTCATAAAAGATGACATGCGACCACCTCTATACTCTCGGCCATAACTATTAGATGACAATAAATAAAAAAACTGATGTAGAATATTATTGAATGTCTAATTATAGTCAGCTGCTATGATCTAAGTTTATTGTATTATGAATTGTCGTATTTTGACAATGATAGACTGTTTATTTATAAATCTTATATTGAACAGA
The DNA here is from genome assembly GCA_022606575.1 of Glossosoma conforme. Classification (NCBI taxonomy): domain Eukaryota; kingdom Metazoa; phylum Arthropoda; class Insecta; order Trichoptera; family Glossosomatidae; genus Glossosoma; species Glossosoma conforme. The sequence continues at coordinate 54,078 of JAGTXR010000117.1, forward strand.
AATAACATCTTTCTTGGTGGATAATGTCAATATACTATACTCGTACAATATAGAATATAAAAAGAACCATTATATACGTTACTTTACTTGTCAACGATATACGCATACGCATTTTTATCCTTAGGTAAGTGCGGTTTATGATATTCTACAGAAACGCTATCATCATACAACTAAAACAATAAGTATCATTCATTTAGCTTTCCTAAACGACAACTTAATCTAATGCAAAATTATCTTCAATTTATTCGAAATGCTTTCCATGTAATATTAAATACTTCTAATCAATAAGTCAAAATAGTACTTTTATCGTGTGCTGGAGAGATTTGATATAATTGAAGCAATGGCGACATAAGAATTATTATATGTGGCTTATCTTAATCTGAAGAAGATATAACTTTAATTACTCTGCGTTAGCTAAGTCTGATCTCGTGATATTTATTTTAGATACCCATTATTATCTTATCTTAAAGTGAATACAGTATGCCTTTTTTATATGTGATAAATATGGAGCGTAAGATAAATAATACATTATTCTCGTGAGTATTGTTCTCAATATTGTTTTATTAGTAAATAAATATTTTTGAACATTGTGATTGTACGTTAGGGATGTTAAAAATTTTATACTAAAGTATGATTTTGCTAATTAACCTTCCCATCCTAAAATCTGTCGATGTTCACTGTTTGTAGACCAACCACCGTACATGCTTGTATACACCTGTTCAATAACTTTTAAACCGTATTTTTCATATGATTTCCATGAAACTAATTGCTTGTTTTGAATGTAGTAAAATTTAAAATATATATTTTGCAATAATGAAAAAAAAATTACATCAATTTATCATCGAAATATGGTCTTGTTTGTAGATTTGTGCAGGTATTCTTCAGATAATTACATACCATCCTTATATTTTTGCAACACTTTAATTAGTAATACAAATTAGGATCCCTGTTTCAAAACAATTATTATCCATTGCAGTTGTCTATGAAATCATAACTAGAAATACACCCACGCTTCGCTTCAAACTAGATTATTTCAATCAGCGTTATGCAATGCTTATCTGGCTCAGCTCGGCAACCAACGGTGAATGATAACCACATTGGGGAGCAAACCACTGGAAACCAGTTCTAGTTTTTCAAATCTGTCGGGTCTAGTTTTTGAATCGAGCAAAAATCGTGTAAGTACTAATAGTCGGGCGGTGGACGCGAGCCCCGCCCCTGCCCACTCGGGCGCCCAACCTTACCCTGGGACAATCACTTCCATAGCTGAAGACTTAGATTGAAGCTATTTAACATCATTCACAAGTACATAAACGGGTCAAAAATCAATATAGAAAATCGTTAAATGTGAAAAAACATTAACTATTGGAAAAAATATACTTAATTGATCATAAATGACAATAGCCGACTGGTTTATTAACAACACTAAGAAAGGCAGGAATTTAACAAGAGTTATCATAAATTTCATGATAGTAAAATGATTGTCGCTTGTTAAGACATTCAGGAATATTGTATCCCTGTATTGCTCTATTTACATGATATTTCATTATATTCTTAGGAGACTTTTGAGTGTGACTTACAAAGAAAAAATAAATCTCCTTAGATTTGGGCTCATTTAAAATGCCTTTGTAAATATTCTCATTATATGCCGTATTCAATATCCTTCAGAGTATGATGATAGAGACAAAAGTTATTATAGAAATAGTAAAAAAAAATGCAAAATAAAATCATCGAGCGTCTAGTAGTACTAGTTTTATTGGTCTCGAAAAAGGTTTTTAAATAATTTATTATAAAAATCAATGTTACACGTTTAGCAGAAATACAGATTTAATAATTAAAAGAAAGACCTTTACGTTTGTCGTCAACAAAATCGGTGAAACTGAAGCCGCATTTGTGCAATGCAATACTTCACAACTCCTTTACTCCTTGTTTCTCTTGAGGGAATCGTCATTGCGGCAGTAATCGGTGCACCTGGCCTCGGGTCATTAAAATATTGTTCTTCAGTGACCGCAAACCCCTCGATAGGTAGTCAACAGGTCCTAGGAAATGAGCCGCTCTGGTGATTCTCAATAAATTACAATGGTAGCCACAGGTAAAAACGAGAACTATTCCACTTATATATTGTCTATGTATCCTTACAGATTTCTTTGAAGAAATAATTAGGTAGCTCAACATTAACTTTTACTGGAATATTTTATTTTATTGTTAAATGATAATATAATTAAACCATATTAGTTTCAAAATATAAGATTTTATGAATATGTAACAGAAAAATATAGAAAGACACTTGATACATATAGTATGGGTATTATTACCTTTTTTCACTTCTAACGCTTTTAAAACTGTGACACTTGTCAATTAAATGTCCAAAACCTGATTTCAAACAAACACAGTTATTGATATTTCTTTTAGTCAAGTTCCTTAAGTGTTTATCTTTAGAAATTTGAACGTTTACCTTATCACGCATTCCTTGCATTACTACATTTATCGTTATTTTTACTTCCAAATGTGTAGATGGAAAATCCACCATATTATGTATTTGAAATTATTAGTTCCTATGTTTAGCTAGCACCGAAGCACTTTTTTTTGCTTGTATCAGTTTTTTGTAGTCTACCAATTGTCTAATTTATTATTTATTTCGGCGTGGGTAACTCATTACCAGGTGATTTAATTATCTATCTCGTGAGTCAGCTTCTATGAATATGATATTTGATCAGTTGCCTGAAAACGTTAAGGATCGGCTGTCAACTTATTGAGATCATGCGCATTTCAATTAGGCTGTAGGCTTTTATTATTTTAGTTTTTTAATGTGCAAAGTAGTATATATAATAGCTTCCGGGAGTAAAATAGATTTAGCTTTATCTATAATTTACGCTCGTAAAGCTTTGAAATGAAATGTATAAAATATTCAATAATATAAATAATAATAAAAAAATCACACATTGAATTATAAGAGCATATATAAAAAAAGTATGATTTTAGTAGTTTTTTTTTTACATAAACATAAATTATATTTACGATACAAATCCCAGAGATAATGCCCTTTAACCCTTTCGCATCGGTAGCCGATATATCCTGTCCAAGATCCCCTACCGTTGACATCGGTAGCCGTGATATATATTCTTGCTACTTTCAGTAATCATTGTGACATCTACGGTAGGAACTTGGAATTGCAGTCAATCCCTTTATCAACCTACATGTATTATTTATAGTAATCTGTGAGGCTTGTAAATAAATATCGTTCGGATTCGTCACAGGAGCGATTTTTCTGTAAACCACATGTGTCAATGCCACCACATGTATGGTGTTATATAATGAACGTTTGTTAAATATAATAGTTTTTTATGCATAATCTGATAGCTAAAGGATACAAGAACCGATGTGATAAATGGTTTGACAGTATAATTTATATTCCACCGAACCGTAAGGAAAGGGTTAAGAATCGGTTTCATGAAAATATATTTGTCCTTCAACGGTATATTATGTTATAATTCCATTATTTTTATTCACATTGTATGATAAAAAAATCAAAGCAATTCAACATCAGTTATTTTTAATTGATACAATATTTAAATCAATAGCATTGTAATGATTATCGTCATAATTTCATTGCAAATTCTGCGTTTATGTAAACAAACACCGACTGTTAATTACTGCAACAATTAAACGACATAGTTTATTCGATTACGACTAAAACACTGATAATAAATATGTCTATAATATTGTATGTCAAAAATCTACATATCACGAATAATTGTAGAATCATACATAGGCATAAAAAACGTTTAACACAAAAGCTTGTTAAAATAAGTTTAATAACATTTCAATTGTTTCATATTTGGTTTACTTACTAGTTAAATTTAATTATCTTTTACCTATTCACCTTAGCACAATGTTTAATTTAATAAATAATTATAAATAATTTAATTTACATAATTGAGAAACGGTGATAACTTTAGAACAAGACTTTTGTTCTAGGAAACCTTTATGCACATTTATTGTTTATTATTGTTTGCATTGGAATTTAAATGAGAATACTTATTTCTATGACTCTATTCATCTGGAATCCGCCTAGTACGAAACACTGTAAGAGAAATCTTTCAATATTATTCGTGAGTTCGTCGATTGGGCAAGAACGTGGCAGACAGACTAGCGGCATTCTGTCTGGTTGCTAAATTACTATAGTAATTATTACGTGTACGTCAGTATGGAAGATATAATTACCAACAAATTAACCTAATTGTAATGTCGTCACAATACTACCAAACCTATCCCAATAAACATAATTTAATTTTAATTAAAGTTCAGTTTTATCTTAATAGACAATTCACTTCTATGCGCTTTTGAATTAGTGTGACGGAAAAAAACCAACCTGGGTAATTATACATATTAGATCGCTTTATTGGTGCGACGAATCAGGTATATTGCTTTCTTGAGTAGATGCTATTATTATTAAATCAGTATTTGTATAGCGCTCTTTTATGACCGAATAATCATTCCAAAAGCGCTTCTTTGCCTCTCTGAGTAATAAGGTGGGTCTTGAGTCTGCTTCTGAAGGATGGCTCCACTTTAAGTTCTCTTATGCTTTCCGGCAGCGAGTTCCAGGCCATTGGTGCCTCGTAGGTGAAAGCACGATTGCCAAAGACCGCGCTAGGACTACCTTCCGACAGCTGCAGGGTGCTTCTATTTACTCTGGCTGATCTGAGAGTCTCTCCACGCGCGCTTATCTCCAAAGGCTTGATCAGTTCTGTCAAATAACCCGGTGCAGTGCCGTTGAGTGCCTTATAAGCTAAGAGGCATATTTTGTACTGGATTCTAGCCGTAAATCTCAACCAATGCAGTCGGTGTAGTATCAGTAATGTGACAGAATTTGGGCGCGTTGTACACTTGTCGTGCCGCTGCGTTTTGTAATCACTCTCTTTAATGTAATGTGATGCTGCTCTCTAAGTGCTCCTTGCTCCCATCATGAGCCACGTTCCTTTAGTTTGGGCACCCATTAAAAGTTTTTATAACTTTATTAATACTATATTATTTTTTTACAAAAAAAGTTATGCTATAAGTCAATATGCATATATATTTTTCATAGACAACAACTTAATGATTCGAAAGAGTATGTGCTATAATAGTAATTTAAATTTCATTCAAATAATTATAATCTCTCAGGAGACATTTTCAGGAGTAACTTTTATTTGTTTTATGTAAACACATACAGGAGAATACCGACAGATAGTAATTCTGAAGTTTTTCATCTGTGGATCCTATGACGCTTACCAATTTACATACTTGATAGGCGCTGCATGTGTAGTGTTGATCCGCTAACGTAATAGACTACAGCCTATATATATACGCATCATCCTTATTATTACGTCTACCACCAATTTTGATTAATAAGCTATGTCTGGCATTTTACGGGTGAGGGATCAAATTTACAGTAGACTCCTATTTATTATTATTAACTTTTGGTATGTTTATGGCATTATCTTTTATTAAAATTATATTATTTATGCTTGTGACACTAATTTACGGGTACTGCTGTACGGGTATTCTTCGACTATCCCTCATATTTTATTCAAATTTTTAGAATACAGGATCGCTTATTTAAAAAACTGTAACAGTATGTTCGTTTCCTATGATATATTTTTTATTTGTTAACGAAAACTACTAATATTTAGATAGACCAGTGGTCAATACCTGTCTTATATTACAAAAAGGGATAGTTAAAGTATACCTCTAAATGTATTATCAAAAACCTTATTCCAACATGCTAACTGTCAAATCGTTCAATGAATATTGAATACATTTATAATTAATAAGTTGGATGACACTTTTTATTTATTTGTGAAAACGTATTAACCATTATTATGTTTTAATTACAGTGATTATCTCACATAGGAATGTTACAGTGTTGTCATCGAATATTATATTACAATTTGAAGTCACTATCTAGTTATATCGTGCCGTATAAGTTTAGCAATAATGTTAACCGGATCGGTGAGCGCCAAGAAAATCACACTAATAACTACCTATCTTTCCTAATGATTCACCCAACATTAAACTTTTTTAGATAATTTTTTTAAAGTGACAATTTTTTAAGTTTTCTACTTTATGTATACTTCATAATTTCTTAGATAATCGATGACATTTCAACAAGACAGAAGTAAATGGTGTTGACAGATGCTATGAATATAAACACAAAAGGTTAGGCATTAACTTATTAACTGCAAGGATATAAACTACATTGTTTATAAATGTATATAATATTATAAAATACATTAATTAAATATTTTATTATGAACTAGAACTGTTCAAAATAAAGCTCTATTTGTTTGTATATTATGTAATCTAAAATTTAAACATCGTAATCAAGCTTTTTTATGGTAGTACATACTCAACTCTTAGGATTTATATTGATTCAATAAATGATTTTTATTATATCAGTTAATTGTACTTTTTTTTTTACCTTTCAAAACTCATGACATTTTGTTTATAGTTTACACTGCTAGTACTCGACATTATTAAAGCAATTGTTTGTAACGCAAATTAATTAAATATATATATGCATATATTATTTCACTATTTAAATTGATTAATTACCTCTTATTGCAGACAACAATAAATGGAGGGATACTGATAAAAAAACTGTAACAATTGTAGAAGGGAAGTGGTGTATATCTTAAAATTTAATATATTTAACCCTTTCATTACGGCTCGGTGGAATACAAATTATACTGTCAATTATAAAACTAGTATTTGAAGCATAAATGTACTTATCTGAACTATTTTCATATATTACATTGGTTCTTGTATCCTTTAGCTATCAGATGATGCATAAAAAAACTATTCTAAGAAAGTAGCAAAACGATGTATCAAGGCTACCGAATCTTACACGGCATATATCGGGTACCGATGCGAACAGGTTAACATTCCGGATATGCATTGATTAATAATAATACAATTATATTCTAAATTCTTGTCTCATCGACCTTCTGATATCATTAAACGATTAGAACAATCAGGATGGTATACTGCAGCCATGTCAAACATGCGGCCCGCAAGAACCTTAGCTCAGCATTTTTCATTAAAAGTTAGGATTCATGCAGTTTTCTTTTTGGATCAGATTTATTTAGAGCAGCCATGTCAACCCGCGGTTTTCGATGGTTATCGTTTCTTGAAGTGGAGATTTTTTTTTAATTTGCTATGGCAAGAAATCATTTTATTTTTAGAGATTAAAAGCAAAAACACAGATGAAATAAAGGGTGACAGTTTGATCCTTGATCTAGCATTTGATGTGGATATTACTGCACACTTAAGTTTATTTAGTTTAATTTTTATTATGATATTTAATCTTAAATAGAAATTGCAAAATTTAATCAAACTCATCACTCAGTCGTATGTTTATGTCAAAAGCTGTAAAAGCAAAAAATAATTAATAGAAATGCAGCCTACACTCAAAGCTAAGAATCTAAAAGTGGGGGATACTTGGTTTTTATTAATAACTCCCAAAAGCTATACAAACGTTAAAAAAACTGTTCATATTTAATTAAAAATATGGATATGTTCGGTTCCACTTATTTGCGAAAACTTATTTTCCTTTATTGAATTAATATAATAGCTGCAGTTTGTGAATTTTTTGGCCAAAAACTTATATCTAAGTTCTAAAAAATGGGACATTAATTGGACACCCCGCAGCCCGGATTTGTCACCAGTAGATTTTTTTCCTTTCGGGATATCATTGAAGGATATTTTATATTAGCAACCCAGGGTCTATTAAATAATTAAAAGAGAACATATGCAATGTAATTCATGATATTGCATCAACCACTTTTCGGGCGGTAATGGAAAAAATTCGGTTCAGATTCCAGGAGTGTAAAAATAAATCAGGCTTACATTTACACAATGTAAGCCATTTCAAAAAATAAAACCCTAATTTGTGTACTTTAAAATACAATGTATAGTTTTATATTCACTCTGCGTGTTTATTTTTTGTAGCCATTTTAAATATTAAGAGGTTATAGGTCCACCTCCTAAAAATGTTACGGTGGTTCCTAAGTTTTTTTGATGCGGCCCGCCGTCGTACTCAAAATACCCTATGCGGCCCTTGGTGTCTTTTTAGTTTGATACCACTGACATACAGCAGGTGGACGACTGACTGACTGTCTACTGACATTATCTTAGTTACTGGCAATGTCAAAACCCATTATTACTCTAATATACAGTTCAATCTTTTTAAACGTATTAAATTATAGTTATATAATACATTATTTTTATAAACTGTAATTGTGTTTACATTTAATGTGTATATTATGAATCTATGATTGCGGATCTTGTTTATTAAATCAGTTTTATTACTGACATTAATATCTTCTTAGTTGTATCATATTGTCAATATGGATCTGAGGATATGTTCGAAATAAACTGATGGATTCTGGGGCTGTTGTGTTGGCAAAATAATATTTATTGTCTTAAAAATACTGTACGCTCAACCCTACGCTTCTACAATCGCGAATGCGTCACCAAAACCTTCACTTATTACAATTTTTAACTAAGAATCAAATGTCCTAGATTCGCCTATTTTCATGTCCGGCAATGGTGGACCACCACCCACGTAAAACTGCGGTTTAGCTGTAAATTTTCGAAAGTATCTATTGCATTATACTCGTATATCGGCTATGTACATGTCTGCCACAGTGCTAAATCACATAAAACTATTATATTATATGTTTGCTAGCGGCACACTTAGATCATTATACAATAACGCTGAAAATAATTAACGAAATGGCGAAAAACAACCTATAATAAAAAATCAATACTTAACTGTTATTAGTAATTAAATATACACATACTATACATCAAATTCTTTATAAGCATCAATTCATTCAGAAAAATATCGGCAGAAGCGGGATGCGAACCGCGGGCCTTGGAACCAACCTTTGCCCAGCTCTTTATATACCGCTTAGCCCTCTCTGTTATTCCTAGTTAATGTTTGATTTTCTGCAATTTTATTGTAATTAATAGTTATAATATTCTTTATTATATATATATATTACTAAATTACAATCACAATTAACAAGAAATTAACAAGGAGTCATGCCATCTTGAACCAAAAAATTGTAGAAGTAAGTTTTCATGTAAAATGGGTCCCGGAACTATTCCATAGTTAATTACTCGTACATATCAGTAGAAACACTTAATGGATAAAGGCAGTCAAACCAATGAAGTTTCATATTTTGGCAATTAATTTTATGCTCTTGGAATTTTATAACTCAATTCATTTCACATGATTTATATTATAGGCACTAAATATTTTACGAAATCCAAATTCGGCATTATAATGTTTTGTCACCGCTCGGAATGAAATGTCATCAAACATAATTGGCTGCTTCTTTTTGGTGTTGCCTCGTCACCGTTATTTCGGAAATTTCAAATGCAATTCGTGCATTTATTCCATTATAATAAATTAAATAAAAATTTTATATCGATGATATTTCACATTAATGTTCGAATTTACAATGTTGAGAAATCTTAACAGGATATTACAGATATACGATTTGTATATTTTTTCTGTATGTTTGGTGACTTTTTACTGCTGGACCTTATTTTTCTTCTTTCATATCAGCTCATAGTTGGAGCATATTGACATAAATTTCTGTCGTCCACTATGGTCTTCGTTTCATCAGTTTCGTCAGCTCTGCCTTCGGAGTACATTATTTGTACTAACATCCTCCTCTCTCTCAAAAAGGTCTTATTCAATCGCGTGATGCCAAGATTAGGAGCAGATTGAGGACACAGACTTTTTCAGAAGCAAATTGACATATATTTACGATAAAACTTTACAAATTTAGGGCTCGACCTAGTAACATCATTAGGCCGAGCCACAATACAACATGCTATCGCCGACGGGCGGGACACCACTGGCTCCGTGTGCTCGTCGGTGCTGCGGCTCTCGCCTAGCGCTCGAGTGGCGATGTATATAACTAACACACACGTGAGCGGACTTGTCCAAAATGACAATATGGCGACACATAAATGTATTACAAGCGAACAGAAATAAGAGACGAAAGATTGTGTATCGAGGTTTTCGGTACCAGTCAGCAAGGGCTATATCATGCTGATGTCAGTAGAGTTTCCAACTGGTTGCCAATAAAGTGAGAGCCTGGGGCCTGAAGAAAGCGCAGCTATATTTTATGCTCTCCTGCGTCATCCGAAGAACATGTTCAACCTACGTTTCTTGACCGACTGTAAGATGGACGGTTGCCATCTCCGCTTATCGCTTTAGTAGATTTATTCTTCACAAAGTCATACAATAATACCTGTAATATAACTCACCTGTTCTCGAAATCCCATTATAAAGCTGCAATGATGTGTTATGTAATATGTTACGATTTACAAGGAATAACAACTATATAAAATAATGGGGATATTACCTCAGTTTGCGAGTATATCAGACTCTTAAAAATACTACAATTCAAAACCAACAATATCTATTCACATATCCGTTCCATACCTCCGTGTGGTCACCACAAATTACCGCCATTCAGTTCTGTCAGCTGCCATTGTCCATTCCTCATCTAAAACCATATCTGCACCAAAAAGGTCCATCTAAGAACATATATGGTTCCTGACAACTTACAGGGAAAAAGGCAACCTGAAAAGTCGGCAGCTTTAATATCCAAAGAGGCATATTTAACCAACAGTGAGCAAATAATAGTATATATTCTATTTGTCACATGCTTAACCCTTTCGCATCGGTTGTCGGCATATGCCGTCATAAGATTCCTGTGAGATAGACGTTTTATATCATTTTGCTACTTTCTTAGAATAGTTTCTTCTTATGCATCATCTGATAGCAAAAGGATACAAGAACCAATGTGATATATGAAAATAGTACATTTATGCGTCGAATACTAGTTTTATAATTGAGAGTATAATTTGTATTCAAACCGAGCCGTAACGAAAGGGTTAACCAACAATGAGATAAAAGACGTGACTGTGAAGAGCAAATATATAAAAACGTAAGCATCGAATAATATTTGAAATGCTTCAAAAGCTATATATCCATAGCGGGACATTTATAAACTCGCGGTCAACTGGTTTTGTCCGCCCAGAAACTCTTCCTCATTCCACGTTTATTTGCCAATTAGCACAGGTGTTGTTCAGCGATATGTATTTCATCCCAAATTATAATATTACAGAAAACCATAAGGTCAATTCAATATTTTGAACGATGCGAATAAACATCTACTTGTTATATTTTGATTTTGACTTTAAACCCACTCTCTTATATTTAAGATGCGCAACTCAGAAGGCGTTTATATTGACCATTAGCGTATTTTTTTTATATACAATAATCTTTGGAATACGGAAGTAAAATCTACTATATATCAATATTAAACTCATTAAAATTTATAGTTTTCCATAAAAAGATATTGTTCGTGGAGAATAGTCATTTATTTATTAAAATATTAAACATAAAACGTAGTAAATTAATCAATGGTATTTTTTATTTGTACGATTGAATCTTTATGTGCAAATTCTCATTCGATTTATTAAAAACTTTAAAAAATAGCTTGATATTCAAGAACATAGATTATCTTATTTTTACTTTAATATTTTCTTACAACCGTTACATATACAGATTCATAGCTAGCACCATCTTATGACATTTCTCTCTTCACTTAAGAGGAGAAAAATAAACGGCGTACGTAGAGATTCGAAACACATACCCGTATGCATGTCCATTTATTTTCCTAGTGAATGTTAAATATTTATATAAATCTGTATTGGTTTATTAAGTATTAAGGAAGATATATTCTTACTACAAAAATATAAAAAAAAATCTTCACGTGCAAGAAAAGTTTAAAATTATACAATATTTTTCTTTAGGGTTTAGATTTTTATTTAAATTACCGAAATTTCAAGGGCGTGTAGGAGCATATTAAATTGTTGTTAATTGCTGCATGACATAAAAAAAATCGCAAAAAATATAAATAATAATAAGTTGTTATATGCTTAATTAAAAGTATCTTCTATATTTAATTTTTGAAAATTGCTGTCGAGTATCAAATATGACGATTCAGTTCCGTCACACATCCAGGCATGCCATCATATCGCTTAAACGCAATTATCTGCATCCGGTTACGGATATGGCACCAAAAGAAAAATATTAACAAAACATTTAACCGGCCTTATAAAGTATACTTCCTATTATTACGTTTTGACTGTCGCTGTTTCATAGCATGACCCAGAATCGAAGTCAACCACGAAGTATTCAATCATTGTTTACGGTCGTAATTATTTTCTAACACGTTGTCGGTCATACAATTGGGTTTCGGTCCAACACGAATATCTTGCCGTTCGTTGTGCAGAGGTGATGTTAGGTCACGGTCTCAACACACGCAAGATACCGCCAACAGAAATATTGCTATTATAATATGTTTAAAAAATAATATGCACCTTCGTCCTTTACCGCGTCGCAGGCTAGTTGCATTTAGAATTACCTTCCCGAGTTTAAAAGTTTTGACAGATCACTGTGCGTTCTTTCGAGATTTCATTAAGTGTGGTCTATCATCGCGTATTTCTAGGTTTATACATATATCTCCGAAACATTCGGAACTATCTGCTACCTCCAAAACATTCGGAACTATATGCTGCTAGGGAATCTCTGGTGGAGAAGATGAACATGTCTATTGAAAGGGTTTCAAGATGGGGTGACCTCAACCTCGTCAGTATCAACATTTCCAAAACCCAATCGTGCACTTTCACCAGCAAGGAAACTGCTATGGATCCTGTATATTTCAACGGTTGTTCTCTTCCAAAAGCAAGCTCCATCAGCATCCTTGGAGTATCAATCTCGAATAATATCAAATATTACAAGTCAATTAAGTATAAAGCCGGTCTCGCTTACAAAAAACTAGGTGTATTTATATAGATCACGTCGGTATTTCAACGATAAATAACTTCTTCTTCTATATAAAGGACAAATCCGACCTATCCTTTTGAATACGGCAGTCACCTTTGGATTGCAGCCCCAAAATACCTTCTAAACTTTAATTGACTAATTTTTTGAGAGCGCCCACCGCACTGGTATATTGCCGCTAATCTAAGAGTAAATACAAACTCAGAGACTTAAAATTATACTCCTTTACAAAGTATGAAGTAATATTAATAATATCTGTGTATTCAAAATATTAAACTGTTATATAATAAATTATAAACATATAAACTTACACTTAAAATACCTAATATATGATATTTATTGCTTAGCGTTGGCTAACATGTCCTGAGCTTAGCGTAATATTATGTATATTTTGTGTTTCTATGACACAACTGTCCGGGAAAAAAATGATCTGGCAGCTGACTGAAATCCCCGACAGATATATTTAGAGATAATATTCTCCAAATTCAAAGCAAGTATAACCACATATATAAAGAGACAGTGAAATGTTTCTTCATCTTTCTTCGCTGCATAGCCAGAGCAAACCGCCATAGTGTTGAACTATCCTAAAATTTAGGAAGATATGATTTAAGACCTAAATCATAAACATGTATTCAACTGAAAGAAGCTATATTTATGTGTTTCTTGTTCAGATTTTTTAAAGAAGATGGTGATAACAAATTGACACACACATACAAATCTTCAGCAAATATCATATTTAATGACATTTCTCTTGTCTATATCGGAGAAAAAGAAACGGCAAACGCTAGTATTCCAATCGTGAACTTTGCGCTTTTGTTCTATTTTAAACACAACGCCGGCCCATTTTTGACTTGAGAATTAAGACATTTTTACAGTATCGATAATTTTTATTGTAGAGTAAGCTCGTTGTAAATTGCACATACATTTTTATTAATATTTAACCATTTTTTATTTAAAAACAAGTATTCTTTCTGGGTCTGCCTTCTTTTTCTCCGATATTGACGAAAGAAATGTCATCAAGGATAATATTTCATGTAGTGTATTTGTACGTATCAATTTGCTAAAAATTATTGCTCTAAAACACAAGATGGTGATAAATGTAACGGTAACGGACGAATGACGCCTATTCCACTTAGTCCTAAGGTGCAGTTTAACCCATATCTAAGTTTTTTTTTTGTTTTTTTTGTTTTAGGTGTTTCCGGAAATGGCGGCCACGGTGGCCCCCAGCCCCGGGGCCGGCCACGACTTGGCGGACTACTGGGCGGAGTACCGGGACCTTGCCAGGCACCGCACCTTCTACGAGGAACCCCAAAACTATGAAGGTAAGTCCTCGAAAAATCATCAAATGAAGTCCTTAAGAGCCACATAACATAGATCTAGTTGTTCCTAAAACGCGGCCACTAAAGCGAACTTTTTACAATTCATCTCCCGAACAGTTTCTCCTGCCCCCCTTTTCAAAAAACGCGTATATGTACTTTGAAACGCTCTTCCTGCTTTTGTATTCCCTCCATCATAAAATCTAAATCTTTAAGAGAAGAAAATCAATAAACTCTTGTAATCTACTATATCACTACCAAGAGTCAATGAACTCTCCTTGTGTGTTTATGTAAGCAAAACGCAATATCGAAGTAACTGAGCCATTTGCTCAGTGCCGGTTTTAGGGGAGGCGAAGTGGGTCGGTGCCCCAGGGCGTCAAATAAGCTAAGGGCGCCGAGGGCTAGCAATCTTTTTTAGATTTTTTTAAATATAAACAATTTGAAGCGCTAGAAATAAAATGTCTTAGGGCGCCGCTGAGTCTAAAGCCGGTACTGCATTTGCTACTCAGTTATTGTTACTTTGTTTTGCGTGTTCAGAAAATATATGAAAATATGACTTCACATTGATATTGTTAAACCAATTGGTAGTCACATACATTTTTTTTAAATTTACAGTAACATATTTATATTATACCCATGCGGTTTGAGCACGTGCGTAGCAACCGGATGTGCAGTCCTCGGCGACGATATTTGTACCTAACAATGCTAAATCGAAGAGTTGAATTGTATTTTTATAATAATCTAACTAAATGTATGTAAAAAAAACTGACCACTTCGCAATCAATGTAATATTTAAAAAAAATACAAGTCATTACGAAGTACATAATTAATACTAATGTATTTTCTTAACTGTCGGGATTTTTATAATAATCTCAAATTTATATAATAATAGAGTAAATAAATTGGTTCGATGGGAAAGTACAAAAAAGAATAAAATAGAAACAGCGAGTACTCGACCAAAATTTATTCTAGTATCGAGTATTAGCAAATGTCTCGAGTACTCGGGTACTCGACGTCGAGTATGCTGGAGCTGGATGCCCTAGTGGGACTTTAATATGTGAAGTTTAACGACGAAGTTATAGTACAAAGTATTTTTTTTTATTCTTATCAGTCAACTTATTATATCAATTATATCCAATTTTTTGTAACTGCTAATAGAAAAATATTTCATAATATTATACATTCATAAACCGAATCAATATGCATGAGAGACTAAAGGAAATAATAACTTCCTAGTAACAACTATACGTTATTGATATATTCTGTCATATTTAGTTTTAAAATTACAACTGAAATGCAAATTATAATTGAACTATTGCCATTTGAACTGATATGTCAGTAGCTGTCTTGCCTACAAACTCGAGCTAAATGCAAGTAATGTAAAGTCAATTTCCGGATCATAACCAAGTCTCCTTTTCCATCCATCACTTATTGACGTGAAAAATTAACAACTCTATGAAATTTCATTTCACGTGGCGTTTATTTTACACCGAATATTTAAAGCGTTCTTAAATTGATTTGTATCTTCTTGCGACGCTTGTCCATGCGATCCTAGCATACAACACACAGTAAGACTTTTCTCTGATGCAGTGCAACCATAAGAACAGGTGACGTGTTTTGTCTTGTCGCCTGGGAGCCATTTCTTCGGAGGACCTTCCTGAACAGCTGCGTAATCCTGACTAGTCCTTGCTCTTAAACTACATTGAGAATCACTTTGGAATAACGCGCCCGGTTGAAGACGCCAAGATAAAATAGACTCCTGTTGTTTTTTTTTTGTTTCTTCTCATGATTTAACCTTGTTTGTAATTTGCACAGTACGATGCGCAGCCATTTTTTGTGCATTTTTTTATGTTTAAAAAAACTGAAAAAAAATGCAAGTGACCGAGTCCTAAAAGAATCGTCATACATAGACAATACAAATTTATTGGTAGGTTTACAAAACGTATTCAAAATACGAATACTTTCATTTTGACTTAACCCTTTCATTACGGCTCGGTTTGAATACAAATTACATATACTGTCAATTATAAAACTAGTATTTGAAGCACAAATGTACTTATCTGGTCTATCTTCGTATATCACATTGGTTCTTGTATCCTTTAGCTATCAGATGATGCATAAAAAACTATTCTAAGAAAGTAGCAAAACTATATATCACGTCAACCAATGTCAACGGTCGGAGATTCTTATGACGGCATATGCCGACAACCGATGCGAAAAGGTTAATAAACCCAATGTTACGGTTTATTACTACTTATTACGAAACTACGCGTATTCGTCTTTATTTTTTTATTTAAATGTGCTTACTGACCAGGCTCTCAGCGAAGAGATAACTGTAATTATTAAAATAAACTTTCTCATTTCACAAGTGACCATCAGTTTTATACCTATGTGCGTGATTACCTATTGTCTACGGAGAAAACGTTTTCTTATCATATTTCTGAGATCAAAAAAAAAATATTGAGAGTATAAACTTATATTTTGTAATGTAATATATTTTTAATGGCCGAATTGTGTTTAGCACCAACTAGCTGAAACCCATAATCATTACAGTAAGTTTAACACGCGGATATTTTTTGTTTATAAATAACCCAAAATAATTCGCTTGATCATCAATTTAATTCAAGTTAAAAAAGAACATATATTTTATATGAAAAATATTTAACCGGACACATATAATTCGCATGAAATTTTAAGCATTCACATACTAACTTACTAATGTTTAAAAATTGAGAGGAAAAATATTTTTTTATTGATTACATTTATTCGCTGAAACAATTTACGATAATAATTAAATGTATACTACATATTTACAAATATTAACAATATGATTTAAGTTGATTTTAAAAACGATTCAGTTACTAATGATTAATATATCTTATTTTGTACGAAATTTTATCAACTAAGACATTATATCGACGTATGCGTTTACTCGTAATGTACTGGTAGAATCTTATGGATCCAGAGTTGACGAGATGAGGACCACAGTAGCTGACGTAATTTTTGGGCGATTATTTCTGGAGACCGTACGCTCCTGCTAGGTAACGGCTTTAGAAGAAGAAGATGATTAAAACATACTGTATTGAAAACGTCACCGATTTAAATTATCACACACCTTATATATAAATTGACATCAGCATGATGTAGCCCTTGCTGACTGGAACCGAAAACTTCGATATACGATCCTTCGTCTCTTTTCTGTTCGCTTGCCATACATTTACGTGTCCGCCATATTGGGACTAGTTATATAGTTTTACCACCGACGGCGTTGGTGACTGACCACGGGCCGCACGATTCAGTTGTGTTGACGACCGAGAGGGTCGCATTACGGCCGGCGGCATGTCATTCCGCCTGGCCGGAAGTAAAAATTGTAAAGTTTTAACGTAAATATATTTCAATGTGCTTCTGACAAATTCTTTGTTTTGCTTACGTGCTCCTCATCGTGCCCTTGCGCGACGGAATAACACCTTTTTGAAAGAGAGAAGGATGTTAATACAAATTATTAAGAAATATTCTTAAGTACTTAAAATATATATAAATTTCTTAAAATCTTCATTTTGCTCAACACAAAGCTTTGTTATATACTCTATTTGGTTGTATAATTAATTATTATTGCTTGAGAATAAATGTTTTGTTGCTAGCGTGAAAAATGGTCTTGCCTTTTTGTGCGAAGAGTGATTAATAGGTACATAAAGCTGAAAATGAGCCGCTGCCAAGAGCCGCCTGGTTCATCAACTGGCAAAACGTTTTTTACGATAGGGAAATGTCCGCATCCACACTTGCTATCGTGGCTGCCATCAGCTCAGCAATTGCGTGGGAAACCACTCAGCTACTGCTCCCGATCCGGTGAGAACGGATCTAGAACAATGGATGATAATATAATATTTTGCATAGTGGCTAGTACGCACAATGCGCACGCACTCTGTTCCGTATGATCTGGTTCATAGGCGCCCATTGTATCACACAACTTAGGACTTTCAGTTTCGTAAAATTTTCCATTTCACAAGGCATCCATTGAACCTATTGCATTGAGCGTTAACCAACTAAAAGATTATAAAAGCAAAATATTAAAAATACTATGTTCGGAGTATGTCTAAAAATATAATCTAAAATTAAGATATCTGAATAATAATCAATTAGTGGACGCAATCGAAAGAATACTGGGGATATGATGGTTTTATTTTGTGACAAATGATGAGGTGAGCCTTCCATACTACAGTCGTTCAAGAGGCGAAATTGGACCTTATATGATACTTCAGATGCCGCAAGAAAGTATATACCGCCGGCGGGTATAGCTCAATGGTCAAAGCGTTTGCTTTTTTAAGCTGTGGTCGTGGGTTCGATCCCCGACAGAGATTTAAAAAAAATGTTTTTTAATAAATTTCTGAGCTCTAAAATATTTAGATTGGTGTGAATTTGATCCTTCACCCGTAAAATTCTAGTCATAGCCTATTAATGCTAGAAGTACCCCTAAAAGATGCAAAAGAATTTGTATACCTTGGAAGTACAATCACCCGGGATGGCAGAACAAAAAGAGAAGTCAACAGTCGAATACATCAAGCAAGGCTAGCTTTCAATAAAAAAGCCAAAATTCTTGAGTCAAAGAATATTTCTTTAGGGCTCCGCAAGCAACTTGCCAAAACACTTGTTTGGAGCATCTTAATGTACGGCTGTGAGACATGGTGCTTATCTGAAAGTGATAAAAAAGACTAGAGGCCTTTGAGATGTGGTCGTACAGAAGAATTCTCGGAATTTCCTGGAGAGACCACGTCACGAACAATGAGGTTCTCAGAATAATCAAGGAAGATAGGCAACTAATAAGAACCATCTCAGAGAGGCGAGCCCGATGGATTGGTCACATCATGCGCCACGATGGTCTCCTTCACGATATTGTTGAGGGGATGGTTGAGGGTAAAAACTGTAGAGGGCGCCCTAGACGGGAGTATTTGCAGCAAGTATTCGAGGACATGAATTGTAGCGCTTATGCTGAGCTGAAAAGGGTTGCGGAGGACCGAGAGGAATGGAGATCGAGATGCAAGATTCTGTTGCTGCAAACCAATCCACCGGATTGATACTACGAAGAAGAAGCCTATTAATTAAAATTGGTGGTAGACGAAAGTCATTCCGTGAAGACCACCCATTCATAGTAAATTCCTGTAATAATAATAAGGATGACTCGTGAATCTCGGGCTGTAGTCTATGACGTTTGCGGATCAACACTCGACATGCAGCGTTAAGCCATGTGCATCATGATAAGTGTCATAGAATTCCACAGATGAGACTTCAGAATTACTATCACTATCTGTCGGTATTCTCCTGTATGTGTTTACATAAAAAAACTACGGCTGCCTTTTCTTCAAACCCCCGGGCTCGCACAGTCCTAGAATGCCGTCGGGAACTATACGTATAATCTACTCGGTGGAGCTGAGGCAGAGCTGGCATGGGATGAGGCGAGGACCAACTGGCAAACAAAGGGTTGTGCCGACAACTGCATGGATAACTGATAACATATCAGAGTAGCAGTATCAGACTGGATACAGAATGCGGAGGATCGAGAAAACGGACTAATAATATGATGATGAAAAATGGACATCGCGGACTTTATCATTTATCGTCTTTATTAATTTTAACAATGATTGATCAAAATGCTTATTGAATTAACGTGAATTTACACTTATTCCATTCATGGTTGATAAGATACATAATTCGATTTTGTATGTGCTAAAAAATACGTAGATTAAAAGTCATTCCATAGATTAAAGATAGATTTAGCAACTTTGTTGCTTGTTTTGTTACCGTGTAATTTGTTAATCCCATATCTTCACTTGACCTATCACGGATAGGATATTGCGATAGATATTATATCACCAATTTGTTTTTTTTTAACAAAAATTACTCACCAATTTGCTTCTCGTAATTGAAATGTTGTATTTTTTAAATATTATTATTTAGTTATCCATCCCGTGATTCATCAATCTCGCTCTTTGTCTTTTCCGCACTTACAAGATGAATCACTTTGTGTTTCTTTTCTTCTGTGGTCCTGTAACATTCAACGATTGCAAACTCCGTAATGAGAGCTTCATAAACAGCTTAGGGGTGACAATCTTACATTTAATTCGAGTCAATTAAGTCTAAAATAGATAGGATATACTTCAACAAATTCGGCATCATATTTATTTATTTTAATTGAGGTGCAACCTATATTCTTCGTAGTATCAATCCGGTAGATTGGTTTGCAGCAACTCAATCTTGCATCTCGATCTCCACTCATAGCGATCCTCTACAACCCTCTTTACCTCAGCACAAGAGCAAGAGCTACAACTCATGTCCTCAAACACTTGCTGCAAATACTCCCGTCTTAAGCGCTCTCTGCAGTTTCTACCCTCAACCATCCCTTGCACAATGTCGTGAAGAAAACCATCGTAGCGCATGATGTGACCGATCCATTGGGCTCGCCTCTCTGAGATGGTTCTTACTAGGTGCTTATCTTCCATGATTATGCTGAGAACCTAATTGGGGATGGGCTTGGAAACTGGGTTCTGCAACCTATGCGGAGCCCAAATTCATCTAGTTCTCGAATACTGCAGTAGCCGTCGGAGCCCCAAATTTTAAATTTCAATTATTCATGTCTTTTTTTTAGTTTTAAAATTATTCGGAGTTAGACAAGCAACTTAAGCATATTTTGTATAAATGATTTGAATAAAAATCCAAAACTTGTATTCTATGTAGTCCGCTTAATACATATTTAACGATCTAGAATTGTGCAAGCGCTCAGAAATCAAGAAGAAATAATAAAAACCTGTCTCTACATGTATGTGGCCCTGATATTTAAAAAAAAGAAAAATAATCACAAGGTACGCTAAATGATAATTTGAATTTGTAATTGACATTATTTTTAATCACATTGCGGTACCGACTGGGCGGACGCAGGCTACGCGATTCGTTTTGCTTTAATTTGAAAAACTTATATGAAATACGCCAGACTGTATAATTTTACTCCGCGGACACATAAAGTAATATTTAAATGTCTCTACTCTACATGAAAAATTAACGCCAAAAAAATAAAATAAAAAACTACATTCAGCAACGCCTCAACAGGCTTTCAAGTAGGCCTTCTATATACCACACGGTACACTTCAAACATCACGAACAAATCGACCGAGCGATTAAGAGAATAACGTGATCATTCGTTAAACTAGTATATTTATTTTATAATCGATTGCCTTCCAAGTGTGGTGTGGTTATTTATTATCAGTTCGCCCTAACGCTTCGGACTCTGAATTTGTTGATAATTTCTGTCTGTTATACCAACCTGTTCCGTCAGTTGTAAACATTCAGATTTCATAACCCCTTCATTAATAAAATTGTGTCGGCCGGACTCGTTTTTTATCTTTCCCAATCGAGAGTTATCAATGCGGGGATTAATTGCACTCTAAAACGCGTTCATAATAATTAAACGTTAACGGGTTAAAGTAGAATTCTGTATCGCAATATGCATATTGAACCGTGTTACATTTAAAAAAAAAAGTATGTATACTGCATTCTTACATTGAGCAATATGTAGTTGGCACTTTATGAAATATTATCATACGTTAGGGTCATCGCCCCAGCCTCCATGTCGGGATTTGCAGCAATTATTAACTCCAACCTGAGACACCTAATGAAAATTCTAACAGAAAAACCGTGTTATCTAAACGATTTCAATAGGTTTTTTTCGATAACGGTTGTTTATTCGACAGATTCAATCAAGTATTCCCATTAATTATAACGATCAAAAAATCAGAAACGTTTAAAATTAAATGTAATAAAATAATGTTATTTATCTCAATTTCACAACTATTTGTTGATTATATCATATAGGTTAATACAATTGTTTTTAATTGATAGTGTGTATGCTCGTAATAATAGATATATTGTCTTTTTACAATCAATTTATTCATATCATTTTATTATCTATGAATCTCTGTGATTAAAAGCAAAACAAAATTCAAATTTTATTTGTAAAACACATATACAGAGTTATAACCTAACTTCCTAACCTAAGCATTTTAGGCGTAACGTGTCTTCTGTTCTTGCTTTTTTATCATATAGTTTAAATGCTAATTCTGTTTCCCGGCGTCAAACACGTGGTTAAGACATGCGAAAAAAGACACTGAATATGTAAAATAATTAACTTATGCTTAGTTAATATAAAATATTTAAAAAAAAAATATCGTTTTGAATAATTAACGTTTTTTGAAGAGGCTGCTCAACCAATTTGCGTGTTCTCGCCAAATGCATAATGTTGTATGTCACAAACGAATAGCTTAAAGTCGTTGGTTCGTCTTATAATAAATATATTAATTTAATTATATAAATATAATATTCGTAAATACAATGGAAATCTTTAAACATGATAATGAAACAACGATCAGCACAATATAATGCCGATTGAAGTGTATTTTCGCGCACTTCGGAAAATCGGAAAAGAGTTCCCAAAACATCACTGCTTAGTTGTGTCCTCGATTACAATATTGTTTATTTGTTTTATAACACCTTGCTGTCATTATTCACGGAAGTGATAACCGATATCGACGACATCGCCAGGAATCGTCATAAAAACAAACATTCCATAAATACGCGTGTGGCATTTATTGCTATGTTATGACAAATTCGCGGCTAACCAGTATGTACATTAAAATATATTTCCTTTGGAAATATGCGTTCAAATCAGTTTGTTTTTGTAGATAGAGCGATTCTATTAAAAATCTAAAAGATACAGAGTTCACATCTTTTTCCTATAATTAACAATAACACCATCCAGTCCGCGCGTTACGCGATTAAACTTACGCTGGAGGCCGACTGTTTTTTTAAAGAATTTCTAAATCTATCTTCATGTGTTCAAATAAAATTAAATATGACCCTCACTGAAAAGGTTTGAGATCTTTGAATTATGGTCGAAAGTAAAAACAACACTTAAGTTGTGTGATCGGCCACTAACGTTTGAAAAAACATCACAAGCTGTGTGTGTATGGTCGGCCACTAAGCGATGGCGGAACGATCACACACATGTTGTGTGACCTTTAACGTTCGGCCTGGCGATTACACGCATATTGTGTAATCGGACTGGATAGTGTTAATATATTGCTATCTGTTAAGTTATATTAAGGTTATATTATTAACGTTTAAAATTACTAGTTTGTCTAACCTCTTTAATATAATAACAATAAGTGGGACCATGGTTTGCATACATTGTAAACTTCTTCAGCAGATGAGGCGTAATGGCGGTTATTCACTACAATTTATTGTTGTTGACTTCATTCTCAATACGTGTAATTATTGTTCATAACCGGCACAACTAAGGCAATTTTCAAATCGTCTCATATGTACACGGCCTAATAAAGTAGCTCCCAGCCTTGTTTGTTTGATCTAAATGCAGCGTAATGCAGTGGATTCGATATAGTTTGCTCCATTCACCCGTCCAGTCGTTTTCAGTCATGATGACTGGACGCTGCATGCTGGAATCGTGTGTTGCGTTTGTGCGCGGGTCGGTAAGATTGCAAATATACATTTATCTGATTTTTGAAGATTGTATATACGAGGAAACATAGATGCAGAAAATTAATCCTAGAGATTATCGGTGGCATTTAGGAATGAATTTCGAAAACTGGTAGTTATCGGTCAAAACGTTTTATATCGCTCCTAGGTTAACACGTTTCACGCCACGTAGGTCACCGGTGACCTGCGCTGTTGTTGAAAAGGGCGCCACGTAGGTCACCGGTCACCTACCTTTATTTAGAAATTTCTTTAGTCCCTGTACGCCAGCGGTTACATTTCAATGGAATTTCAACATTGAATGTGACCTATATGGCGCCTCTGAGTCGAATGCATTAAAAACTTTACGTGGCGTAAAACGTGTTTATTCCAATCCCCATCATGCACACCAACAGTGCACCCTAATTACAGAACACTGTGTATAACAGCGTATAACTAAGACAATATCCGAGAAAAACTTCTTAAAATATTTGATTATGTAGTTCATAATATATGTAAAAAGACCTCCAAGACCCAATCACTTTTCATCATTCCTTCGTCTTGAAAAAAAATACAAAAAAGGTTAAAAATAAACAGCCTCCTAAAGTGGTTGCAGCCTCTAACAGCGTGTTTTGTTGCAGAAGGGGAGCAGGAGGCGGAGTGGCTGTTCTCAGCCGGGCTGGGCGTACTGGCGCGCCCCTTCCTGGCGGGGCGCGAAGCCGGCGAGGTGGAGGTGGCGCAGGCACTGAGACGGCTCCCGCGCGCTCAGGCCGCCGCAGCGCGCCGCCGCGTGCGCGCCCTCAACCATACCCTAGGGCGCCAACGCACGCGGCGCACGGACATCAGGGACGTCTTCCGAGACCCCGAGGTAAGCCTGAAGAAGCCATTTTACTGTGTGATGCTGAAACACATAGAGGAGAATACCGACAGATGGTGATAGTTATTCTGAAGTGTCATCTGTGGAATTCTTTGACGCTTACCATGGTGTGTATGGCTAAACGCTGCATGTGGAGTGTTAATCCGCCAATGTCATACTAGATAGACTAAAGCCCGAGATTCACGCATCATTCTTTATTATTACAGGAATTTGCTATGAATGGGTGGTCTTCACGGAACGACTTTCGTCTGCGGCAAATTTAATTAATAGGCTATGACTGACATTTTACGGGTGATGGATCAAATTGCGGGGGTATTTTAGAGCTCAGAAATCGATTAAAAATATTATTTTTTTTAAACTCCGTCGGGGATCGACCACACGACCTTTGGCTTGAAAAAGCAAACGCTTTGACCATTGAGCTATGACCGCCGGCTGACACCATCTTTAAAAATAACTACCTCCTGTACATAAATTGGACTGATACGCTTTGTGAAAACTCTTGTCCCGTCCTGTTTTTGGAAACCTAGATGGGGACCCGTTATTGGACGTCACTTATAACCTACCTATCCATTCCGCAAATTTAAAAACTTTCCCTTTCGTATGTATCTAAATTTATTAATATTTTCGTACAAATGACCATAGCATATTACAATTAAGAGTATTATCTGGATGACCATCAAATTTTATTATTAGATCTTTCTTTACCATAATACTAGGTATTGAAGTAAAGAAAGATCGAAAAGCATGATTTTGTTGCTGCAAACCAATTCACCGGATTCATACTACGAAGAAGAATAGTAGTATACAGTGAAATACCCTTGTAATTTCAAGTGTCGGGCTTGCGTATAAATACTTTTTTTTTCGAAAATAGATTTCTTAAATGTATTATTAATTATTTAAACTTATTTCTAAAACCAGGAGGACCAGAAAGACCAGTCGCATATGGATACTTATTTGTATCGTACGTAAAATTCAAAAAAAAAAAATAAAAAGGGTCTGCCAAATAACTTTTTTTTTTTTGAAAAACATCTCAAAACATCGAGTGTAGCTTCGGCTGTGTGGCACGTAGCGCCGTCCTGTTGAAACCAAATGTTGCCGATATCCTCCTCTTCAATTTTCGTGAACGAAAATGGCCCGATAACGATCGCCATTGACTGTAACGGCCACTCCTTACTCATTTTCGAAGAAAAATGGCCTGATTTTCAAAGTAATGTCGCAATATTTCCCAGCGTTGTTCAAGCGTATACACAACCATATTCGTTTAGCGGAAGGATAAAACTAATTATCTGTCAAATCAGACATGAGCTAAGTGTTAGTTGAAAAAAAAACGTTAGATGGCGGACCCTATAGATATCACATGCATAGTGTGCGAAACCCCATTGCAGTGCCGGCTTTGAACCTTGCGGTGCCTTGGGCAAAAAAAACTCTGGTGTCCCCTGTTTTTTTTTTGTGGGAGAGGAAATCTTCAGAAAACACTCTATCTATGATGCGATCCTTAGCGCCCTTAGTTCATTAGGCGCCCTAGGCAGCCGACCCACTGCGCCACCCCCTAAAACCGGCACTGCCCCATTGTATTCGGAGATCGGGATCTTGTATTAAATTACAAATTTATACAAATGCTCACAAAGTGTAGTTGAAAGTGTAGTTTACTTACATCGAATGTATTATAATAACACGAGTATTTATGAGAGTAATTTTCACAATTTCAATTTTCCATAATTAATGTTCATTTTAATCGTTTAGGATTGCTTTAAATGGGCGTCCTTTCAGCGACACTAAGTACCTTTCTACACTTAAAGGGCCTTCCTGTGGAATTTATATTGAATTCCATTTATCATACATACGTTATCGCGCAACGAGTATGACAAGCGATTTAAAACTCATTACTTTACTAAAAGCGTATTTAGTAAACACTGACTGACACAACTTGGACATTACACCGCAGTAGTTGGTGATCAGCGACCAGTAAGACTGGTGGGGTATGTTCTGAACAATGACAGCTGATCGTAAATATTGACGAATAAAAAGTGCCGATCCATGTTATTTCGATCGTAAAAATATTTCAAATAAACAGTGCAATGTTTACACACAAGTGGTGTCTTCCGCCATACGAAATCAGCAATATTATGGTAATATTTATCAACTGTAATAACAACTCTAATATTTTAATGTCATTTAATAACGATAAAATACAAAAATATTCAAATGTAAAACATAAAATTATTAACACCCAATAACTAAACATGTTTCTATTGCTTTGACGGCGGGTATAGCTCGATGGTCAAAGCGTTTGCTTTGCAAGCGAAAGATCGTGGATTCGATCCCTGGCGAAGATTACAAAAAAAAGTATTTATAATCGATTTCTAAACTCTAAAATACTCTTGGCTGGTTTGAATTTGATCTCTCACACGTAAAATGCCAGTCATATCCTATTAATTAAAATTGGTGGTGTGAAGACCACTTATTCATTGTAAATTACTGTAATAATAAGGATAATGCGTGAATCTCGGGCTGTAGTCTATTGGCGGATCAACACTCGGCGTGCAGCGCTTAGCCATATGCACCATCGTAAGCGCCATAGAATTCCACAGATGAGACTTCAGTATAACTATCACCATCTGTCGGTATTCTCCTGTATGTGTTTACATAAAAATATATAATAAAGTCTAAGATACTACTTGTTGTTTTAATGTGTATTTATAAATTGTATCATAAATAATCCTGTTATTATACAATTAATTTTAACTCTGTTTTCTTTCTTTTTATATTGTAAAATTTGTACCATTCAAAAGTGCCTTATAATGTTTTTTGATGTCATTATTTGTGCCCACCATAATTATAAAGTGGTATAAGTCCAAAAAATAAAATAAACAGTTATTCATTCATATCAGTTCACATTGTCAATTTTGAATTAATATAATCTAACATTAATTTTTTAAAAAATACCACTTTATGCAACACTAAGTTATCATTTTCATTGTTTTTCAGCCAACATCAAAACATAAATCTTTGAATATCTTTGAAGGAATGAAACATGACTTACACCACATTCATAATCACGGGCACAATTATTGATTTTTATGTTGCTCAATTCGGTAATATTTATCCTGCTAATTATGTTATTTGCTTGCAGAACTCCAGTGGTAGTGAGCCAAGATCCCGCAGCGCAACTCCTGACTCCCTGGACTCGCTGCCCAGCGGCGGCTCCGGAAGTCCGCCCACAGAATGGGCTGATCCTCCTCCACATGCCATTATGTAAGGATATCCAACAAATTACTATTAACAACCCTATACAGTGCTACCTCGAGATACGAGTTAAATTTTAAAAATTTAATATCAATTTTCTCATTTTTTTAAACAATTTTTTTCCATTGAAATTCCATTGTTTCAACCCCCAAAAAGTTAAGTGTTTTCTAATAAGAAAATTAATTTATAAATGAAATTTATTGTATCAAAACATACTAAAAGAGAATATAAAGAAATAAACCAATTCTATCTAATGTATTTGTATTTTGGTCTTTAAAATGTAACTTTAGGTTTGCTTCGTCCTCACTTTAAGAATGTTGCGAATATATGTTAGGATATTGCCATTAAATACCAGTTGCAACCTTTTCAGGGTTTCTCATTTCCACGAACTGTGAAACTCTCCCACATTCCTAAGAACTCCTTCATCTCATTTATAGATATAACCATGTCCACCTCTGATTTCTCGTCGATACCGATTTCTTGCAGAACCTCCTTACACTGCATCTCAAATCTTGCTCGTATATCAAACCAAAACTTCGCTTGCTCAACAGGTCATATCTTAAATAACTCGTATCTCATGTGCCACTAGAACTTTACCACTAAACGAATGATGAGACTTAGTGAGACCTGACAGACCTCTTCAATAGCATTTATTATCAAAGAAAATAATATTTACACTTTTATGGTTTCAGTGAAAGCTATCCCATCTTGAAGCAGACCCTGTACAGGACTCCGTCGGCGCCCCCGGCCACGTTCCCGCAGGCCTCCACGCCCCCGCGCCGCGACTCTGACGGCCGCGACTGCGCAGGACACTCGCCGCCCTCGCCGCCCTCCCCGCCCTCGCACTACCTGCATCACCTGCATGTTCCGGTGCACGAGCTCTTCAAGCACTCCGAACTGCACTGGGCAGATGTTGCTTCAAACACAGGTAAAAAAATAAAACCCTATTCTAAAAATATGTTTCATGTTGGATTTATTAAAAACATTTTGATTGACACAAAAGCAATAAAAAGTTGTAAAGGAGTAAATATGTAATATAAAAATTAATATACAGTCGATTCCGTTTAGTTGGGACACCGCTTAATTGGGACAGCCACTTATTTGGGACAAATCTCAAAGAACAGAAACCAAACCAAGAAACCAATAGTCAATTTATATGTTTAATTGAGACAACATTCCGCTTAATTGGGACAGTAAATTTTAAGCAATGAAGAAAATCAGGATATGTTGCAAGTTCCTATTATTAACTATGAAGAATTTTCAAGAATAGATAACAATTTACCATGTTACGGTGATAATGAAGACTGTAGAAGGTAATACCTTCTACATATTAAAAATTAGATGAAGATAACGATGATGATGATAGGTCACCTGTGCATTAAGAATTTATATTACCTTGATGTAATTTACAGCTTCCAAGAGTTTATAAAATAAAATTATTGGAAAAAATATGCATTGTTTAATTTCATGTGTGTATTACTGGTTAATGGCCTTAGTTGCCAAAACCAAATAAATAAATTTAAAAAAAATGTTAAATTCGCTTAATTGGGACAGCCGCTTAATTGGGACAAAATGCCCAAGTCCCGTGTGTCCCAATTAAGCGGAATCGACTGTATTTCTTAATAAACTAGTTGGTAAATGATTTTATTTATAATGGAACTTTCTAATATTTTTATTTTTCATTGATAGACAGACACTACAATGATAATATCATATACTAAAAAGTAATCAGTATTAACAACAGAGAAATAATTTAAATTCATATTTTGTTCTTATGAAATTATGTTTTGTTTTACCTGTTGGAATAAAATATATATTTTTTGTAATTTAAATTATTATTTTTCCAGAGGGTATTGAATTATTAGGATATCAAAGATTTGGGACCATCCAGGGGCCAAGATTAGGAAGAGAACGAATGTCAACGGCTGTTATTTTGCAAGACAATCAATCACTGGGGTAAATATAGTACAATCCGTACTGTGACTTACTACTGACCAAATATATTTACATCATTTTATAAGTTACTAATAAATTGTTGTTTTCAGCAGAAGAAAGCAATCTCACTCCTCTATAACTCGCAAGCACAGTGTGGCATCGGAAAGATTGGGAAATGACAAAAGCAATCTTTCGAGAGCTTCTTCTCATGAAGTTCTGAGCTTTGAACAAAAATTCAAGAAAGATGCTGAGATTTTAATTATCGATGAGGTACATATTGAAATACAAAAATCTAAATATATTTTTTTGTTGAAAAATGTTACAATTTTATACGTTTTTAATTGTAGATGTGGCCTGAAGATGGTTCAGCTCCAAATATAGAAGAACTGTCAGAAACACAACTGAGGAAACTGACTCCTTTGCTTTGGTTGGATTTGACAGCATTATACGACAGACATAATTTACCTTTTCAAAAAAGGAAAGCTTACAAAAAGAAGAGAAAAGAAGGTAAATACTAAAAACAAATTTTAATATCGATTTGTCATTTAATTAAATACTTTTTCAAGGCTGAACTGTAAAATATTTAACAGTAAGGTTATCAACTGACAATACTTAATATAATTATTGCATTCATAATTTTAAATTATTTTAATTTAAAAATTAACAAATCAAAAATATTAAGAGTTGATTCACATTTATTTTTAATGATACATGTTGACTTGTTAATGTTACATGTGGACCTCCTGGTGATTATTGAAGATAGTCTCCAGGGAGTCGGAAACATGTTATCATTAAAAATAAATATGAATCAAAACTAATTACTTTTATTTGTTAATTTTTTCATTTCAATTGTTTTATAATTATAAGTAAAACATTTGTAAAATAAAATTTAACTAAAAAATTCATATTTTTACAGAAAATAATGTTTTCGGAGTTTCACTTTTAACATTAGTGCGAAAAGACCACGTAGTTGCCGGAGAGGCAGGAACTAATGTACCAAGAATACTTAGATTGTTAATTGACGCTCTCTCTAATAGAATCTACGAAGAAGGCATTTTAAGAGTAGCAGGAAATAAACATAAGGTTAGTACTTCTTATATTATACTATACTGAAAATTAGCGTTTTGTATTGAGATTCATAATTCGGCAGGTATATATCCGATCGGGCTGAAATAAACTTTACCTGAAAGCTAAAACCCTAGGCTGCAAACATCAGTTCACTTTCAACTGCTGGAGTGTAAAGACTTTTTTATCCAAAATTTTTAACATGGCTGAGTTCGTGCCTACAAAACCGTTTTTTATGGGAATACTTTACTTCCACTGAAAGACAGCAGCAGCTGAGGCGCATAGAATATTAGTAGAAACATACGGCGACTTAATGTACTAAGTTAATACACTATATATTGAAGAAATATCCTTCATTATTTGTAATTATTTAATGTTACTTTATTCAATATTTCTTTTCTTCTTCCAGGTGGAGATTTTGTGCAATGAAATAGAGCGTAAATTTTATTCTGAAACACGGGTTGTGGAAGAGGCCATTACTTCAGCTAGTTGCCACGACATCGCTGCAACTCTGAAGAGGTTTCTTCGAGAGTTACCGCAGCCTATTCTTACCACTGAATTAGTCCAACTATTCTATCAAACTCACGGTAAGTTCTGCTTTCTAAATTCAATTATTCATGTGAATATATTTTATTCTTCCTGTTATAATCAATTATAATTTTGGATTTCAAATGTCCAATAAAACATCACAATGATGAGCGATAAATAATAATTATTTTTTAATCTTGTTTCAGCTTTGGATGGTCCTGCGCAGGGTAGAGCTCTGAACCTATTAGTTCTCCTCATGACATTCGAACACCGAGCAACATTATTGGAGCTGCTGCTGCTAATGAACCAAATATCACATTGTCAAGCATCCAACAAAATGTCTGTTCATAATGTAGCAATGATCATCGCACCAACCCTTTTTCCTCCAAGGTACAAATTTATTTATTAACCTCTTCACTGCCACATTTCTTTACAAAATAAGCTAATTCATCTCTTTATAAAAATAAAATATATTAAAATTGCTAAATAAAATAACAAGAGAGTAGAAATAATTATTGAAGTAACTTAACCCATTAACTGCATCTGACGTCTATAGCTGTGATAACCTTTGCATGGAATTTTTAGCATCATATTACAGCTTTATTCTACTGTTGTAATGTTCATAATTAACTTACTACGTAACTGAATATAAAACATATTGGATTCCATTTAAAAACTATAAGTAATATCTTATATATTTGTTTACTAGACAATATATTACAGAAAATATTAATTGCACAAAAATCGATTAACAAATTCATATAACGGCGCCGTGTTCAAAAGATATTAATATGGCCATCAATCTGTTGTAAACAAAAGCATTTCTTTTCGATTATCGTATGATTTCAAAAACACTAATTGTTAGGTATTGTTGCTTTTGGGTTTAGCCGTGTGTGGCGAATTATTATATATACCAATTAAGCCATTGCAGCGGTCTTCTTCAGGGTTGACGATTAACTAAATGATTAATTTTTTGTTCAGCCTTGTCATCAGACCGACTGACGGTCTCGAAGCTCAACTCCAGATGGCAGCCAACAGCTGTCGTGTCACAGAAGCCCTGATGAAGTTCAGTGACGGCTTGTGGCTCGTTCCTCCAACATTGGCGTCTCAGCTCGACCGGAAATCACAAGTCAGAAGAGCGAATGGTCAAGCCAATAATATTTAAGATGAGAATTTTTTATCGATCATCATAAAACTTCTTCCTTTAACTCAATAAAACGCCATTAAAAATAGTTTCTCGCTTGTATATAAATTATGTTTGAATGTTTAAACAACGGAGTCATTATTTTGTACATAACCATTTCATAACCAATTTTTGTAGCTTGCAAATATAAGAGTAAGTATTTAATAATTGTTTTACGAATAAAAAATCTTTTAAATAATGACTTAATTTATACTTTTATAGAATTTTGTCTTCTTTTTCCTTGAAGGATATATTATTGTATTGTTCAATAGAAATATTATATTATCGAAATGCTTGGAAATAGGCATTTTTTAAATTATTTTATTAAATTTGCATTTAAATAAAAACATAGGAAAGAAAATATTTTTATGGAATTGTTTTCGATTTCTTATTAATTTACATAATTTATAAACAATAAACATGTTGTGCAATATTTGACAAATATTATTTTAGTATTGTATTTTTCAATAACACTAATGTAATCAGATCATAGTTCTACCAGTTACTATTTAGTAAATCGTGTAGCAATGTTGTTCATTTATCGAATAATAATTTAAATTAATTTTTTTTTTTAAAAGTAAACTGATCACGAATTATATGCAAATTAAACAATAATACTTTGGTCATACATAAAACAGCTCACACACAGCACACTTAATATTAATTAAAAATACAATCAATATATATCATAGCGTAATTAAAATAATGTATTATAGTAATTGTAGATATATAAGATAATACATTTCTATGAGTGATATATTCTACCCAATATTATAATTTATTTTTGTATTATTAAGTACCATAGTTTAATAAAATTCGTTACCAACAATGTGATTTCATAAATTCACTTATTTCACAACATTGATATTGACAAATTAGACAGATGACTTTGTTTATCTGAATGCTTAAAATATTTGTCATTTTTTATAAAAATCAATAATTGTAAACATTCATATTTGAATAGAAATTTTAATAAATATGGAGAGTCATTTATTACATTACAACACATCTTAAGAGTTATTATATTTAAAAGAATACAAAACATTTCAATGATAAGATTCTCATATTTCTTGAAATGGAATTTAATATTGTTTTTTTATCTTACATCGCCAAAATTCTGAATGTATCTCGTTACAGCTGCCCAGTTAGAGCAGTTTGGTTCATCATTGGCGTCTGCTTTATGCATGATGTTTTGCAGTGACTTTAAAACTATTTAACTTGTAATATTTTATTATTTGTGTGATTGCTGCATTTTTTTTTTTAATAAATACAGTTGAGCTTTTGTATAAAATGGCTGTGGAATATTTTGTGTAAAATTTATTATAAAAACCTAAGAATTTTGTATATAAATAATATTATTGTTTGTCATATTCCTTTGTTAATATATTAAGTAGTATTTATAAAATGTAATCTCCATATTCTTTGTCATTAATTTATTTCTACTTTTGATAAACCTAAAATATAAATGTGAGTGTTGGTCCAACTAAAATATTTCATTCCTTAAAGTATGTATCACCATCATATTTATTACCAAGCAGGATAAAATCAAATAAACATTATAATAGAGTGATGCAAGAGATTGTCATCACGGTATTGTTTTTTGATGAAATCCGTGCCTTTTAATTTTTATTGGCTATAGGCCAACCACTCCTTCAGATCATGTTTAATTATCATTCCAAAAGTTAAACGATAATTGAAAATACCATGAAAAATATTTATTAACATATGTCAAATATAATTATTTGATTTTGAACTATATAATACTCAATATTAAATTGTAATAAAAATAAAATAACCTTTATTTTATAATGTGTTGATAAAAACTAGATTACTTTTTTCCTTTTGTAATACATTTCGAACAAAGAATTTTATATGTGGATTTGTTCAAACAAAGACTGATCTAATATGGTATGTACTGTTTTTGTTTTATTTGTATGTTTTTAAGGGAATAAATCTTTATGTCTGAAAGTGTATTTTAATTTATTATTTATACTTATAATACTTTTATACCTATTGACATCAGCACGATGTAACCCTTGCCGACTGGTACCGAAAACCTTGATATACAATCTTTCGTCTCTTATTTTCTGTTCGCTTTCCCTCTCACGGGTGTGTTAATGATAGACACCGCCAGGGGCGCGGGCGAAAGCCCGATCAAAAGTGCGGAGTTATGTGTTGACAATCGAGATGGTAGCATGATGGCCAGCGGCATATCATTCCGCATGGCCGGAAGCTTGTAAAGTTTTAAGTAAATATAATCAATGTGCTTCTAAAAGAAAGTCTTTGTTTGCTGACCTGCTCCTCATCCTGCCCTCACGCAACGGAATAACACCCCTTTTGAGAGAGAGAGGAGGATGTTACTTTTTATAATCATACTATTGAATACAATTATAGTAATGGAAAGTACTCGTATGTACTGCTGTACAATACTATACACCTATCCCCCGATTTACACGGTACTTGTTTTACACGTTTTCGCTTTTACACGGTTTTCCAAATAAGTTTTTTGTTTTATCGCACTCTACTAAATGCTACTGTGTTTGAACACGTGCGCTGTGTACACATCTCACGGGGTGAGCTAGTTGTGCTGACTTGCTGCACACGCACACTGTGTCTGTATTTCTTCGCATAAAATTAAAGTTTTATCTACGGAAAATTGTATTTGAGTGAAAGTTTCACAGTTTCAGAAAGATTTAATTTTCCATATTCGTAAATTACAAGTGAGTGCATAATTTAGATTATTATAAATTAACATAAATTAAAAAATAATAGGCTTATAATGTCGAAAGAAGTTACAAGAAAAGTTATTTCTTTAGAAACTAAAATCGAAATTTCACGAAAGGGAGATAGAGTAGTAGATGTTGCAAAATCATATAGCATGAACGAAGCTACAATAAGAACTATTAGAACAAATTAAAACACAATAAGAAAGAGTGTTGCAGCTGGCAATACCACGAGTATGGGCACAACATCATGTTAATGCTTTGGATAGAAGATCAAACACAAAAAAGAGTACCCATTGATACGGCCGCTATAACAAATAAAGCATTACGAATTTACGAAAAATTGTAGAGCAATTACCATCTTCTTCTTCAACTGAAAAGAAGCCAAATTTTTTGGCAAGTCATGGCTGGTTTGAAAGATTTAAAATAAGACATTCTTTACAAAGCTTAAAATTAAAAGGTAAACTGGCTTCTGGCGACGTAGATGCAGCCCAAGAATATCCAGCAAATTTTGCAGAAATTATTAACGACAATTCATACACCCCTGATCAGGTTTTCAATGCTGATGAGTCAGGGTTATTCTGGAAAAAAATGCCTGAAAGGACTTATCTCTCAAAATTTTATAAATCGGCTAGTGGTCATAAAGCAGCAAAAGATCGCATAACAATTCTTTTCTGTAGCAATGCTTCAGGAGATTATATTATGAAACCATTAGTGATTAACAAATCAAAAATGCCCCGTGCCTTTAAAGGAGTAAACATCAATAATCTTCCCGTTTATTGGAGGGCTAATAAGAAAGCGTGGGTTACTGCTGCAATGTTTACTGAATGGTTTCATGAATGTATTATCCCAGATGCCAAAAAATATTTAAGTTCAAAGGGATTGCCTTTTAAAGTGCTTTTGTTAATTGACAATGCGCCGGGTCACCCACAAGATCTAGAATATGAGAACGTTGAAGTAAAATTTTACCAAAAAATACAACTTCATTATTACAACCATTGGACCAAGGCATAATTTCTACTTTTAAAGCTTTGTACATAAAACGAGCCTTTACATATATTTTGGAACAAATGGAGAACAATGAATCTTTAACAGTTATTAGTGCTTGGAAAAATTTTACAATATTAGACTGTGTGAAGCATATCGCCTTATCATACACTGCAATTAAGCAAACAACGCTCAATAGCTGCTGGAAAAAATTGTGGCCAAATGTAGTCAAAAATTGAACATTCCATTTCAACGTTAAATGATGAATATTCGCAGATAGTACAGATGGCGCATTCATTGGGCGGAGAAGGTTTTGATGATTTTACTGATGATGATATCGCAGAGTTAATGGCTGATAAAGAACTAAGTGAGGATGATTTAGTTAACTTAGTTTGCGAAAGTGAGTCTGACAAATCTGATGAAGAGGAATTAGTACCAGTAACATTCACTGATAAAGTCATCCGCGAAGGACTCGCATTGGGAAGAAAGCTGGGTAATCATTTTATACAAAATGACCAGACGTTGAAAGGGCTTTACGATTCCAATGTGACATAAATCGCTGCTTGGCTCAATATGAAGAAGTTTACAAAGATCTTACAAAAAATTCGAAGCAATTGTTAATAACCGATTTTATTACCACCTCTCAGAATGTAAATATTTCTGCTTCAAACATCGAATCGGCACAAATAACTTCGAGTGATGAAAGTGAACTCCAACCTTCGATTCCGAAAAAAGAATGATAGTAATTTCTGATAGTGATGAAGGATAATAAAACACCTTTGGTTTTATTTTTTGTTCTTCTGTTTAATGTATGTATTGTAATTAAATAAAAAAACAGTGTTTCCGTAATATATTACATATTTTAACCTGTCAATGCATTTTATTTTTATTTCTGTGTACACCTAAAAATATTGAAAATATCACAACTGTTAAATAGCAAAATTATGAATTTTCTGCAAGCTTTTCGATTTACAAGGTTTTGACTTGAAAATTTTTAATTTTCGATCTACACGTTTTTCTCAGGAACGTATCTACCGTGTAAATCGGGGGATAGGTGTATTGAAAAAAAAATAATTTAAAAAATGGTAATCTAAGAAATAGGGTACAATTAGAAATGACAATCGAATTTTTAATGAAAAGTTGAGGAGCTCTAGGAAAAGTCTAAATAAGTTTTTTACAAGAAAGGCCGAAAAATTATCCATGATGTTGTGTAATTGATTTTAAATTATTAAATTTCAACATATTAATCAAATCCTATCAGCCATATAAATACACATCAGCAAAATAGTTAGACAACATTCAAGAACAATGGATAACTTCAAATTCGATAGTTCTCTTGTAGAAAGAAAACATTGATTGGTAGGTATTAGGTAAATACAAAATATTCAATTTAGAACAAAATAAACAGTGACTGCTTAAAACATAAGAAAATGCCTTATATAGAACTGTTTCGCGCATTATAAAAATGTCCCCAATAAAACGAAAAATTATGTGAAATAGTCACAAAAAGAAAAGGAATTCTTCTTGAGGCTGGTGCAGGCGACAAAAGTCTATTATATTGCACAAACAAAGCACTCACAGTCAACTGAAAAAAAAGCAGGCTTGGAATGATATATCCACTGAAATGAAAAAAACCTTCGCCCAAATATTTTACGAGACCGATATCAGTGCATTAAAACAAAAATGGCAGACTATGTCCTAATAGTTGGACAAATATTAAATTTGGGTCTTTCAAACGCAATTTAAAATGCTTTTATTGATAACGCGATTCCTGGAGGGTCAAACTGATAACGGTGAGTGTTTTTATGAGCTGTCAACTAGTTTCCAAGTGTTCAGTCGCCATTTGCCTACCTAAGCTGTCCAACTAAGCCATTCGAATTGCTCCTATGAGCATTCCTGGACAAGGAGTGCCAAATGGGATATAAAAGGGACACAAAATTCCTATAAAACCATGTTTTCTGATAATTTTATAAGAATTTATTATTAATCCAAATGAAGATAGTAAAAAGTAAAAAATATATGCCTGTCTTACCGTAGTCTTTTTGATCACCTGGTATACATTTCATCCCATTGATTATTTTTGACTTCTTAATTGGAATGTTTGTTATGTATTATCTTCATCATCATCACACGTCCACTCCCCTAACTGGAGCGTATGGCTGTCACGCTCTAGCGCCCACATTCATAAAAACTCGTATTATCATATCAATAAGTCACCGGCGACTGGTTGATAATCGTCAACAATCTATATACATATATAAAAGAAAGTCGTGTGAGTTAAAGAACTTATAACTCAAGAACGGCCAAACCGGCTTGGCTGAAAATTGGTGGAAAGGTAGCTTAGAACCGTAAAAAAGCTAAAAGATACTCAATATTGATTTGATCAAGAAAAAATATTGAACATTTACGTAAACATGTTTTCATACAAGACTATTGTCATTTGACAGAACGGTCAGGTTTGAGAAATTGTTGCCATAGCAACGCCATAAACAAAAATGACGCAAAAGTAGGTATTGTAAGTAGGTACCTACGTAAGGTACGGAATATTTTGAAACAAAAATAAACAAAAGACAGGAAAAAAGACATAAAACAAAATAAATATTAGTCAAAGTGTCAGTTGAATCTTTTATTTGTTGAAAATGTTATAAAAAAGGCAACTAGAAAGGCATGTTACAGTTATCATATTTTCGTCTATGGTTTGATAGATATTTTGTCTATCGGTTGACGTTTTGTTTCCAGAACTTTCGAGTGCCGATACCTAACCTCGAATACCAACGATGAAATTGCGCGCTTTCAAATTGGTCGGTATATAGCGATTAGGCGTATATTCGCAATCCCTAATCACGAACGTCATACTGCTGTTGTGCATTTGTCGGTGCATCTGGAGAATGGACATTGTGTATATTTCACGGCCTCAAATGTTGTTCAACGTGCTGAAACACCTCCAGCGACAACATTGACAAGTCTCTTTACGATCTGCCAAAGCGATCCGTTTGCACGAACTCTAGAATGGACGAGGATTTAATCCGACATTCAAGGTATTTATTTATTTTCGTACCTACAAACAATCTAATTAACAATAACATACTACACTTATAACTTTGAATTATGTATGCTAATTCTAAAAAAAAGTGTTTATAAATCAGTAATATTGTCTTTGCTTTTGATTCTGTAGATACAAGGACAGATTCACCATCGAATCGGATCATTCCAACCTCTCGAAGATGCACAGCATAAATTTTTTACAAATATACTTCAATGACAATATGGACGAAGAACTTGATCGACGTCAAGAGAACAATGCAGCAATGAAAAGACCGATTGGTCAAGATCTGCAGCTACTACTTCATGAACATCATGCGTTTGTCAGGCTGTTCAAAAGTGCTTTGGAGGGCATGCTAAATGATGACTACAAAGTCGTGATCAGAGCGGATAAACGACTATCTGGTACACACGTCGTGATACTGGGCAACTACAACAGATATCTGAAACACGTCATTCATATGACACGTTGCAATACCCACTGATGTTTTGGCACGAGAAGATGGATATTATTTCAATATCAAAATGAAAAATCCATTGAATGGTGAGTAATCAATATATATATAATCAATATCATAGTTGTGATTCCGTCATTACATACATTTTACAGTGCTTGGTTTTGCTTTAGATTTCCCATAAAAGACCAATTACACTGCTTATTACCAGGAAATTAACAGACTTTAAGATTAAGATGTTTGTTTAGAGAAAATTGGACAAATAGCCAGCAAATTATTTAAAATCATTTATCTTCACCCCTTTATAATTATGCTACAAATATGGATGTTAGCCTTACATACAAAATAGCAAATCTATTGTCTTAATTTCAGGTGAAGAAACTACCAATAAGGTTAGCTCGTCGAATTATTACGCAATACGTTTGATTATTCGTCGAAATTCTGACAACTACTTGCTGAAGTTTCGTCGATTACTGCAATAGAATTCAACCAGATCAAATATATGATATCATATGTGCCGAAAAATTCAACTTAACAAAATCCAAAATCTGCTCATTTATTACCTTTCGGACGAAACAAAGTTCACCGGGTCAGCTAGTTATCAAATATAATAAATATCGAGAATCATCATATTGTGTCTATTCACTGTCGAACATAAAACTTCTCAATGAGGCTTCAGTTCTATCAACCTTCTGCCTTCCACTAACTGACTAATGGCTTCTACCTCACATATAGTTAGCATCTTACAGGAATTCTAGCCAGGGAAAAAAGAAACAACTTCAATAAGATGGAAACTGAGCATTAAGAAAACTTATTTTACAAGCAGGTTCATTGTAAATTTATTATGCAAGTGAACAGTCTTTGAAACATCATCATCATCATTTCCAGGTCCGCTGCTAAGGGAGTTGAGTGGTGCATATGGACATCGCAAGTCGCCGCCACAAAGCTCTATCAACCACCTTGGTCCACGCCTCATCTCAGCTCAGCCTCTCGCAGCTCCGCCGAGTACATTCTGTGTATATTTCTCAACAAGAAATGAAAAACTGTCTTTTTTTAATATCTGAAAAATATCACTCCACATTTGAATGCCAATAACCGGAATAATTAATATTTCTATATGGTTATTTTTTTTTTTAAGGCTAATGAAAATCGATTATGTAAAAATATGTATTGTTAATCACAACAATTCTTATAAAATATCATATGAAAAAACCATATTCTGTAACACAGATAAAAATAATTGTTCCGGAACCAATGTCTCAGTCTCGAAATGACAGCGTCAGCAAACTGGTGACGTCGAAGTACCACAGCTTCCGTGACTAAGGATACGCCCAAAGACCGGAGTGATGTTAATAATAATAAACATTATGCTTATTTTTTTTTACATCATTTATTGTTTTAGAAAATCATTTAAATATATTGGTACACACACAAATATTTAAATATCAAAATTTTCCCACCTGCCGCGGTCTTCAGTGGGCGTTTTTGAATTGAACTAACTGAAATAATATCATAAAATGGCGTCTCCGCAAGAAAATCTCCACAGTGATGATAAAAATAATACAATTGAAAAAATGCTTGAAGATATGTTTGATGATAAATTGTCACAACAGAACATGGAAGCATTGAACAAAGATGATTCAACAGACGGACTTGGCCCCGTCTTTGATGAAACGATGAGTGACCAAAATAATCACACGCATGTTAAGTCTGTCGATAAGATGGCGTCTCCGCAAGAAAATCTCCACAGTGATGATACAATTGAAAAAATGCTTGAAGATATGTTTGATGATAAATTGTCACAACAGAACATGGAAGCATTGAACAAAGATGATTCAACAGACGGACTTGGCCCCGTCTTTGATGAAACGATGAGTGACCGAAATAATCACACGCATGTTAAGTCTGTCGATAAGATGGCGTCTCCGCAAGAAAATCTCCACAGTGATGATAAAATTGAAAAAATGCTTTAAGATATGTTTGATGATAAATTGTCACAACAGAACATGGAAGCATTGAACAAAGATGATTCAACAGACGGACTTGGCCCCGTCTTTGATGAAATGATGAGTGACCAAAATAATCACACGCATGTTAAGTCTGTCGATAAGATGGCGTCTCCGCAAAAAAATCTCCACAGTGATGATAAAATTGAAAAAATGCTTTAAGATATATTTGATGATAAATTGTCACAACAGAACATGGAAGCATTGAACAAAGATAATTCAACAGACGGACTTGGCCCTGTCTTTGATGAAACGATGAGTGACCAAAATAATCACACGCATGTTAAGTCTGTCGATAAGATGGCGTCTCCGCAATAAAATCTACACAGTGGTTCTGCAGCTCCTTCAAAGAAAGTTACTGGAGTGAAGATGGCGTATCTTCACGCCAAGGGCCTTCACCCAGATACATCGGCTGAAGACTTGCAGAGCTTCTTGGCAGCGACCGCTGCATTCAATCCTTCTTGGATGACCATCAGGAGGATTGTCAGCAGGCGGACGCTGTCAACTTCTTTCAAAGTCGGGGTCATCGCGACTTCGCTGGAGTCTCTCATGGAGCCTCAAGTGTGGCCTGAAAGGACCATCGTTCAACCCTGGATACGTATAAGACGAAAGAATCGCAGTGAACAGTGGTTAAAACCAACTTGAGTGAAGATATTGACATATTTAGTGTAATATTGCTTTAGATTCAGTGCTGGTGTTTATGGAGGCGAAATGTTACACGTTTTATTTTGTGACAATAATGCCTTGTTATTTGTGAGTCAATCATGATATACTTATGACAGGGTTTTTGTTGTTACAAGTCAAACTATTTATCTTGAGTCTCCTGACGCTAGTTCTGAGTGTGAGGTCAGTGATACTAAATGTGTCAATAAATTTACATTGCCACACTTGTGTTACCTATTGTATTTTTATTCTATTATTATTGTACTTCAGAAATGCATTGAGTTGATAAAATTTGTAATGTTTCTGCAAGGAAAAAAATAAATAAAATTGAAATTGAAACATGTCTCTTGAAAGGGTTTCACGATGGGGCGACCTCAACCTCGTCAGTTTCAACATTTCCAAAACCCAATCATGTACTTTCTCTACCAAGAAGACTGCTATGGATCCTGTATCTTTCAACGGTTGTTCTCTTCCGAAAACAAGCTCCATCAACATGCTTGGATCATCAATCTCGAATAATGTCAAATATTACGAGTCAATTAAGTGTAAAGCCGGTCTCGCTTCTAAAAAACTAGGTGTATTATATAGATCGTGTCGGTATTTCAGCGATAAACAACTTCTTCTTCTATATAAAGGACAAATCCGACCTATCCTTGAATACGGCAGTCACCTTTGGATTGGAGCCTCAAAATACCTTCTAAACTTAATTGACTCAGTTCGAAGAAGAGCAATTCGTTTGATAAACAATGACACCCTTACGTCTAACCTGCAATCAATGAAACACAGGCGTAAGATTGGTTCTCTTAGTCTTTTCTGCCGTTATTACTACTGTCGCTGCTCTTCAGAAATTAAAGAAATAATTCCTCCTGCACCCACTCACAGCCGACAAACTCGTCTTGCACATGCTGAACATCCATACATGGTTAATGTATGTCGACCAAGAACTGGCAGCTTCCAAAGTTCCTTCCTTAATGCCACCGGTAAGCTATGGAATGCTCTTCCAGTGTCTGTGTTTCCTCCTTTCTACAATCTGGATCTCTTCAAGAAACAGATAAATATACACTTGGAATCTCCCCAACTCACAAACAAACACGAACACAACACACGTTTCCCGCATGCAGCGTCCAGCCTCCCTGGCTGAGCGTCATAGAGTGCACTGGTCTTGACCGGGTGTTCTCCTGCATGCGTTTACATAAAAAATATATAAATATAAATTGGTTCCGTTGCAATATCACACAAAAAATATGTCATAAAACAAAGAAATAAGAGGAATCTTAACCGCCCTAGTGTCGGGTTTATTTCCAAAAAGTGGTATTAAAAAAATCACCTTTTTTTTTGCTTAAATCATGTTAACAATGTATGTAAATAACATATCCGATGTTATCGGCTCACAATAGCTTTGTTTACAACAGTTTTGGTGCTTTCAAAATATAGGGGGTTGAAAACCAGTGGAAATAATTAAAACAAATTTATTTTTTAAAAGTTTATTTTATATGTTACATTTTATGGTTACATCAAAATACATCAAAATATATTTTGGGCATTGTAACTCTTAAAACAAGAAATGTATAGAACTACATTTCTCTTTATTACTTTTTTCCCCTTTTCATCAGTTTTGAAACAGCAAACGGCGCATCGTCTTGTGGCACTTGTTTTATTTGCTGGTGGAATGACATCAATGAATGCCTTTCAGTAAGGCGCAATGCAGTTGGAGTCGCAGAGGGTCTTTTTTGCACGCAAATTCTGGGGAATAGTATTTTTCCAAATATTGCATTATGATTTTTCCCCGGAAGTTGGAATTGTTTTCAGTTCCTCTTTTTTTATTTATAGACATCAAATGCGTTCCACAACGCTAGTATAAAAGTATTCACAAAAAATAAAGAGTTCAATAAAAAGTTCACTTATAAAACTATTCCCAAAAGTAAAAAGATTCAATAAAAGTAATCGTAATAAAACTATTCACAAAATGTAAGTAAAAAAAGTAAAAAAATAAACGTATTCACAAAACGAAATAAAAGTTCAAATATAAAAATCACGATAAAATAGGCAAGTTGCGCCCCCTGCTTGTAGTACTAATTATGAATGTCACAAAAACAGGAAAGAACCCT
This sequence comes from Glossosoma conforme, assembly GCA_022606575.1. Classification (NCBI taxonomy): domain Eukaryota; kingdom Metazoa; phylum Arthropoda; class Insecta; order Trichoptera; family Glossosomatidae; genus Glossosoma; species Glossosoma conforme. The sequence goes on from JAGTXR010000117.1 coordinate 98,638, forward strand.
TTGCTGCGACTGACAAAACTTAAATACAAAACTGTATTCAAATATAAAAGGCACGTTATAAATATTTAAGATATGTACTTTTTTTCTTACCGACGAACGTCATTGGATAGTGAAAATAGACCGGTTTATGAACGTCACAAAAAACGTGTGTTTAGGGCGGTTAAGCACTGTGTGACGGGCGTCGACTGTCGTGACGAACCCGTATCTGTACACCTCGGGCCATACGATGGAGTCGGGACAGGACTCCATCACATCAACCCGGAAGGACGACAACTGGGAGCGCTTTCCAACAATTCTCGTGATGATGATCTGCGAGGGCGGGATATCAGCGGTCGCTGCCAAGTAACATCGCCTGACATGAATATGGATCATCTTCACCCCAAAGACATCATTCCTGGGAGCACTAGTTGCCCGGATGAGGAGTCGTGCTGGATGCGAGCAAACGCTTTGGAAGGCCTAATCTAAAGCGCTAGTTTCATCAGGTGACTTTAGCGCCGGTACTCCTGGCACAGGGTCGGTACAGTTCTTGTTTTGGGCCATGTATCAGAGATGGATCATGGGCGGTCCAGTTTCTTATTCAGGCCATTTGTTACCATACTCGCTAGCAGCTGGCGCCACAACAGGTGTCTCACTGGAGTTCTCTACGGTAGCCACAACCGGAGCAACGGCTCCACAGATGGCACGTTCGGGGCCTCTACCATTACACATAAATGTCGGAGAGACAATCTAGCAGTGATAACCAGTAAATAATGCTTAATTATTCCTGAAATAGGGGAAAAGTGGTTGTCGTGTTATAAATTTTTAGGCGAGGATAGAAAATGTAGTTCGAATGTATGTCTGTAGTAAAGTTGTATAGGTACATAACAATAATTATGACAAATCTGGTTCTTCTGTCACTCCGTGCATTGCCGTTTCATGGCGTTTTTTGTTGTCAATTCTGATAAACTTCTTCCCACAAAATCTACAAGACTGGAGCTGTTCCTTGGTATGGCAAAATATATGTCTTTTTAGTCCAGAGGAACTGACAAAACTTTTTTCGCAGAACTTACAGTGGTAATTCTTAGTATTGGTATGCCTGAAAATAAAAGAAATTTTACGTTATTTTAACCCTATAGATGCAGCATGCCTATAAATCTATATGACATTTTATGTCGCTAGAGTGCGGTGCGCCGATATATAGCCAAGACAATACAAAATTGCTTGCGCTATGTAACGATGCGAAACTTGGTAAACACATGGGGAATGCTTGTCCCGGTCGGATAATCACTCGATGCGGCGTGCCTGTATATCAGCAAAACACAACACATCACTAGAGTGCGGCGCCCCGATATATAGGCAAGGTTTTATTGAAAGTTTTATTGAAAAAAGATATAGTTTGTTTTATTTGATGGTTAATTAATTAATAAGGTTAAAAATATAAATAAAAAGGATATAGGTGTGTACATATGTATAAAACAATCATTATTATCGACATTTCTTATGGAACAATGATAAAACAATAGGCGCACCTAAACGGTTCATATATTTATATATATTTTTTATATTTTGGAAGTGTGAAGACTTACCATCTTTCATGAAAATTTCTTGCTGATGTTGTTATAAACATTTTATCGCAGAATCCACAGGGATGAGGTCTCTCATTGGTGTGTATCCGTATATGAACCTCCAGCTGATACTTGTCTATGAAGCTCTTGCTGCACACGTGGCATATAAAGTCTTTGTGACCACTGTGGGACATCCTGTAATACAATAACAAACATTCATGTATGATCTGATATAAACAACGTAGTAAGGCAAACTCAACAGTGACCTATTTCAATATTATAATATGGAGTCACTTTGCACAAAATAAATATAACTAGTATTGTTATTTATATTGTAATCATTGGCTTTAGTACTGAGATGATTCAGAATGTCAGTAAAGCTGCATATTTGATTATTATTATTATTATTTATTATAAGTGAACAGAACTGTGAGATAAATTAGTCATAATAAATAATGTAAGACAAAACTCCATATTTTTTCTTTTTCTTTTGAATTTAAAATATTCTATATAGATATATGATGACCAAGATCGAAAAAGATGGATGTGAATGAAGTTAACAATGAAATTGCAATAAACAGTACACTCAGAAATAAGGAGCACCACAAAGATGATACAATACTAAATACAAATAAGATTAATAAATATTTATTTATTTACCTTGTTTTTACATGGATCATGTAAGATATGGTCTGTGAAGGAAACTGCAGTTTTGACTCGTATTATTTGTTGTTGTTGTTGTCTCTTGACAAATGGAAGGCTACAAGTTAGTCAAAACTGCAGTCTCCTAAACAGAGACCAAATCTTAAGCAATCCATGTAAAAACAAGGTAAATAAAAAAATATTTATATTGGATCTCAAAGTGAATATTGAAAACATTTACTTTTGAGATCTGACTCGGAGATTGACATGTTATATTGATATGTTATATTAGTGACATAATAAAATAAAGTTTTACCTGTGTTTATCTAAGCTGTTGACACTAATAAATGTCTTTTTGCAACCTTCCACATCACATATTACTTTCTCCCTCACCGTTGAATGAGTTTCAATGTGAATGGCAAGCTTGGCTTTGGTGTTGAAGCCCTTAGAGCAAATGTCACATTTGAAGTTAAATCCTCTTCGATGCATATTTTTATGATCTTTTTCATTCCTGTATGCTAAAACAACATAAATTTTCAAGAACATTACTCATTAAAGATTTTTTTTAAAAACAATGTAATTATTAATAATTTATAATAAAATATACATGGGACGACATTCCCTTACTGTAAAAAATTGTTGTTAGATTTTGACCCATTTGCGTTACTTGTTTACAGGGAGTTGTTTTAAAAATAGATGATGCGTGAATATTACATTTTTATATCAATATTGCACGTACATTTTTGACATAAATCACAAAAGTACCGCTTTATTCCTAAATGAAAGTCTTGATGAGCTTCGAGCAAGTTCTTCAATTTAAACACCTTAGGACACAATAAACATGACAGCGCAGCATGTGAAGATTCCTCTTTGTCAGTTTTTGGTTTTTTTCGTTTTGTTCCTGCAACATACAAAAATCCTTACAAATAACATACTATTAAAAAAAAATTTAAGAAATATAACAGTGAAATATATAAATGTGTAATATTTAATTATAATTGAAACAGTTAGTAAATAATGAAATATAACAAATAATTCAATTATTTTACTGAATAGATGTAGAGTAAGATGTTTATTGTTCTAGGTAAACTCATTATTATTAATATTTATTTCTATATATAACTTTGTAAGACAAAAAAATGTAAATCAACTTCCAAAAAATGTAATTGAGGAAATCATGATTTTTGGTTGATCGTTTTTTCTTGTCATAAATTTTAAGTATATCACACCCAAATGATGACCACTGCAAAGGTAGTTGAAATACAAGAGAAAAACAATCACATGCATATATGATTTAGTTGATAAAAGCCATGAAAAATTGTGTTTTTATTAAAATTAAAATTGTACATCGTTGGCTTATGGAGTTGATTTGGGACAACATAGGATATATGATAATTATGTAAAAAATATAGGTGATTATTAATTGACACGTTAAGAAATCCATTATGAAGATATTTGACGAGCGTGTTCTAGAATCTGAGCGTGTCAATATGGGAACATGTTTTTCTAAAGCGTGAGAGTCGGTTTGTTAAACCAACATATCACTAACAACATTTGAATAAACACATTTCGTTTTGACAAAAAGTAACGAAAAGACGTAGGAAACTCTTTCGGATTACACACATTGTCAAACACTGCTCTGAATTGGTCTCACGGTTGCGCTTGATTTCTGGCAAAATTAGTACAAAATCTCATCTTTCCAACGCCACGATAATGACATATAATCGTGTCGGAAACAACAGGGTCAGATCCTGTCTGCCCAGAAGTGGGCGACGTCGATGGCGTTACTCCCGGCCATCATCAGGTCTTCCTGGATGCAGCTACTCGGACACAGCACTCACTCCAGATATGATACAGATTAATAAAGCTATCGATTTGAATAATGGATTTTTTTGCTACACCTGATATGATCTAGAACTGACAGGTGTGGACAACCATATTGCGTGAATATGACATAAAGACGTAAGAAATAATACTTAATAAATAAAAACATTAAATGGTAGTATTTTGTACTTTTCTTAAGTTTTGCTTCTTTGTGAGCTGAAGCTATGTCTGTTAATGACATTTCATAATCTTCATCCGCCGAATCGAATCTGTCATCATTAATTATTTTGTCACTATCAAATTCTTTTTCAATTTCAAGAGTTTCTTCTTTGAAACAATCGATAGGCACTTCTCGCTGCTCACAATCTTCAAACTTTAATTTGGAAGTTTTACAATTTGCTTCAATTTTATTTGTTCCATCAGATGTTAATTCTTTAAGGATATCATTTTTTATTGTGTCATCTTTCAATCGGTTTGTGGTGTAGTCTAATAAGTAGTTGAAGGAGGTCTCACAAAGTTGACGGAATTTAAAGGCAGAACACAGTTTTCTATAACACGGGTCGCAAATGTGCGATGGAAATCCATCTTCTGGATCAATCTGTAAAATATATAGATATTACAGTAAATATTACAATCAAAAAATATTATGTTTCACAACTTTTCGATCAGCAGCAGGCATTAGAAAGCCAACAAATTAGCCCCATATTCACGGTGGTAGTCATTTGTCGACTCTTGATAACAGTAGTGCACATAAAATGGTAAGCCTGATAATTTGCATTGCTACTAAAGAACAATGTATGTCATTTACATCAAAGCATTTTTAATGTCATTTACCGAAAAAGTTGTATTGCACCTAGAAGAGTATATATGTAAATAGCCTAACTTATATTATACATTCCAACAAAAAGGGTCAAATAAATATATATTTAGCTAGTGAATTCGAATATGCTGAAGCGAAAAAATATTATTAGAATTATACCCTAACTAACAATACTGGGGGCAGTGAAAATACTTTTAAAGACACATTCAATAATCTATTGTATATATAATAAGACTTATTAGATGTTTGCATGGATACTTACTGGTATACCACCGCATGTAAGTAACATATCTGTGCATGAAACTTTATGTTCATCTATCACTTTTTGAGTGGTGTAAATAGATGTCATTGAGCCTTCTTTCAAACAGACACGGCAAATGTCTTGAAATCGCATTGCTTATAGTAAGTCGAGGAACTTTATTAAATGATAGGAGATGATTAAAAATCAATAACTATAATAAATACAACAGTATACCCTTGTAAGCAAAAACATTGTACTTCATCAAGAAAACATTAAGCAAATGCATGTCAGTGGAAAGTGACAGAAGGAATAAGTTGTGTTCGATTTGGCATCTATGCAATCGTTAGGTAGTTAGTGGAAAGTAGTAAAATAATTTTAAAAAGATTTTGTAAAACACGCATCCGTTTTATCATTTATTTAACATATATTGTCACTCAAAAAAATGTTTCTGCAAGTGAACTACAACGTGTATATATCAAAACGAATTTAAAACAACAAATGCATGGCCTAAAAGAAATAAAATTTACAGAATCACTTTTTTTCAAATGTATTATTTTACATATAAAATTTTTCTTAAGAAAATAGATAATTGTAATTTTTTATGTCAGAATAAAAAAGTTAAAACAATTTATTTATTTTCCAATTAGGTAAAAAATGCCTCGTAAAGATAAAAATGTTACTTCATTAACAAAGGTTAAAAATTGGCAATACGCTTTTCCTCCATAAAAAAAATCTAGGCGTAAATTTAATAAATACTCTCAGATTGACATCTTGTGAAATTTAGTACAAATGTAAATAAAATTATAAATAGATTAATTAGTTATATTTATAGAAATTGAGTGATTTCTGAAAACGTGGTATTTAAAAATAAAATAAATATTTTAATAGGTACTATTAAATTATATTTTTAAAACTTATGTACGGTTTACATAAAAATATATTTGTAAGATTTTTGATACATATTAATGCATCAAAATGTTTATTAATATGAACATTTATTTATTTCATTATGTTTTCACATAAATATAAATTTTGATAATAAATTTATAAAAAAACACATTTTAAAATTAAAAAAAACAACTATCAAGACATAAATTTTATGCTCGAGTGAAGTTTTTTACATCTGTCGTATTCTCAAGGATATCATTGTCTATTATTTCCTTGCTGTCTGTCATAAATTGTAAAATTTTAAATATTGTATAATAAAGAAATTCACATTATAAGGTATCTTATCATTTGGTGTAAAAAATTACTCATAATAATTTATATATTTTTATTGATAAAAAATATTATGTTTTGTAAAAGGCATTGATGAATATAACAATTTAAAAATATATCGTTTATATTGAGGTTATGTTTAATAAAATGTAAGATAATTCGTTTTGTTGTTTACAATCTGTATGATTATTTACTATACCGACTTCGTTATATGCATCTTATAAAAAACTAATCGGTAGCGCTTTACCATATTCTATCAAGCTGTATAAAATCAATTCCGTATTGTAAATGACAGACTTTGTTCTTTAGAAATAATCTTCATTGAAACTTATTTTATACCTGAGTTTATAAAGGCATTTTTCATACTTGCAACCTGCTGATCATGTTCTGTTCCCATAAATTGTCAAAGTATACATTGTGACCCCAATCTGCTTAACATTCTCTTTGTTTTGTCCAACACTGTTCTCCAATCTTGTGCTGTGCCTTTGTCATATTGAGTTGAGAACAATTCTTTTTTCGTCTCTTCGGCATTATAGAATTACAAAATATAAAATTTCAAGAAAATAATGTTTACCCGTTTCACTTCCAATTCAAATTAAAAAAAAATCAGAAAAAGAGAAGATTAATCGATATAATATATATTTTTTCCTTATCCCTTTAAAAAAGAGTGCCGTATGTATCAAGCTAAAATATTCCAAGTATAACTCAAAAAGTTTCACTTAGAAAATTTGTGATATAGGGCATTTTCAATAATACAATATTAATAAACAAAGGTGAACGCTCTTCGGGAAAAACTTGCAACATGTATATATAAAATTACTTTTATACTTGTTCCTTGAATTATATTTTTTATTTTTAGAACTATCAACATGATGTTGCAAAAGTCATATAAAATATCTGTAAGATCAGCGCGTTTCTTTTGTGGTCAAACAATCCCAAGTTTCAGAGTTCAAGAAAGCAGTCCGGTATGTCAACTCCATAAATGTATTTTGTGCCATATGCAGTGAACTTATATTGATTATGTATACATATGTTATAATATACAGGTATGTTACAATTAATTGTTATATTTCAGAGTAACCACACCATGAGCAATTGTGGACAATTTTACAACATAAGTCCAGATGTTCATAAAACTCTTTTCAGTAATGGAGGACTACCTCTATCATTTACAAAACAAGCAAAAACATTTACTGAAACGAGTGTGATGATAAGAGAGCCTGCATTAGAAATAATTGATTTGATAAAGCGTAGTGATCTGTCTAAACCTGTGAACAGATTTGTCATGTGTATCCTTTTTTAACTAGTATTATTATGAAGGTTCTTCAACCAATTTTATTTTAAGTATTTATCCTACATCCAGGTACTATTAAGTCCCATCAAAATTATACAACTTAGATCATTACGATTGTTGTTTGAAACATCTACAGCATATTTCTGGCAGCGTATATCAATTAGAGAGATGGATTAGTATTGGAGTTTTTTCTGTCAAATAGATTTGTATTTAGTTGTAACTGATAAGAACCATTATTAACCCATTCGCTGCGTATGACGCATATAGCAGTCAGAAGTTTTAAATGCAATTCGTAGCTTCATATTACAACTTAATGAGATGTCTTCTTAACTGTATAAATAATGTAGATGGTGAAAAGGGTACTGGCAAATCTCTCACAATGGCCCATTTACTGCATTACGCACTAGAAAATGATTTTCTCATAATCCACGCACCTTGGGGTAAGCATATTTCAAAAATCTAAATGATTATTCTTTCTGTAATCACTCAATATAGTACATAACGGAAACATTATCACTATTGCATTTTTTTTAGTCCCGGATTGGTTGAGGCGTGTCAATCGAAATAAAGAAATGGCAGATTCCACTACTGTTGAAGGAAATGTCGACCTTCCTTTAGAATCTGCAGCCTGGCTGATACACTTTAAAACACAAAACCGAAAAGTCTTGAAGGAATTGGATGTTTGTATTTTATTTATTTTATTTTTACAAAATTATTAAATAATATATTTCCTATTTATTATTAAAAATTATGTTTAATTTATTTTAGTTAAAAGTAACGAAAGAATATATCTGGAGTAAACGAGAAATTACTGCTATTGGATCACCTCTTGTGCAGCTCATTGATCTTGGGATTAACAGAGTAAAGTTCGCTTCCGATGTTGTGATGGCAATAGCTGAAGAGATCAAAATATTGTCATCGCAAAAAATGTAAGTTTATACTTAAAGGGGTGCGGTATAATTTAACCCATTCAGCCAGTATTTTTTTTTTCAAAGTTGCATAATTCGGTAAACGGTAATATAGATAAAACAAAAAACATATGATTTATTAATGAAACATGTACTGTTTTTGTTTTCTAGATTAATTTAAAGGTCTTTTTTTAAATGTTTTAAAAAAAATTAAATCATTAATTTATTCAAACTATTGGTTTATAATGAAGTTAAAAATTTTACTTACTGGTAAATATAAAATAACCTTTTATCCGATCGTGGTTTGGTTTTTTATCAATTCACATTTTGCATTTCAGGAATTCAAGCGTACATGACTTATTTGTACTTCTCTCGCTTGTATTTTTATTTGTATTTATTATGTTTTAGTATGCCACACCCTACATAGAAAACTAAATATTGTTTACCTATACATATGCCTTAACTAAACATAACACGGTTACAGTATTTAATTTCAATGTGCTTTGGATTTTCAATCAATTAAAATGTTTTGATAAAAATAAAGTAAATAATTTTTTAAATAAATATTTTTAAAAAACATTTTTGTTTTATCTAAATTACCGATAATAAATGATGCACTAAGAAAATAATATTGGTCGAATAGGTTAATGTTTTCATTGACTTTTATTTCTAGGTGCAAGACATTTGTTGCGGTGGATGGCTTTAATACCTTCTACCATCCATTGACGAGACTCAGAACAGCCAGTAAGAAAAAAGTGTATGCTGAGAATGTTACTTTAACTCAGGCTTTTATTTCCCTGACAACAAATGACTGGGTGAGTTCAAATCACTGACATTAACTAAGTATAACTAACTTTAAAACATTTGCAAGAGGAAATTCTGTTGTTTAATAGATCATTTAATTTGATACTGATAACATTCAGTCTCTATATGTAAGTAATCCAATATGGATTCTGCATTTTCTACATTTGCTGGCCAATGGGTTACAGATGGACAATCGATTACAGCAAATTACACACTTTAATCCAGTGTTTTCCAAAGTGTGAGCCGCGGCTCCCCAGGGAGTGTGGGGTGTTGTCATAAGGGCGCTGTAAAATATTAAATTAAACAAATCGTCAAATTTCTTGGAAATGACAATTCTTAAATTTTTTGCGCCAACAATCGTGTATAAAGAGGAAATTTCAAGATGCAACTGCTTGTTGAACCCTTAATGAATGCATTTGGACACACGAACAGCCGCTGCAAACAAGACCATGGTGGTTGTCCATTCTGATTATTGATATTATTGAAACAGTTGAACTTAGATATTTTATATTATGTCAAGGAAAAGAGTATTTGTTTTCAATATTTCGCTGTTAAATAGATAATCGCTTTTAAAAAGCCATATTTTCCTGATGTATTAAGGGAGCCGCATAAAAATGTGATGTATTAAGGTTTCCGCAAACCGAAAAAGATTGGCAACCTCTGCTTTAATCCATTTAAGTAATTGAATGGTAGTTTACACAAAAATAAACATAAAAACATTTATGATTTTATAGACTATTTTTACGAAATTTTTAATGTTTTTTTTGTTTAATAAATATACATTTTTGGCCATATTACTGGTATAGTATCTTCCTCGGGCAAAAATAATATATTTTGTTATGAATATTTTAATCACACGACATGTTTTATTTTCAGTCCAATGGTGTTGTAGTTCTGATTGTGGATAAATTAGCCGTGCCAGAAGATGTGCAAGAATCACACTATCCAAGATATTTACTAGGGAAAATGGTAAGAGCCTCATCCATAATATATATATTTTTTAATTGCAATAAAAAACTATTATCATCTTATATCCAATGCACAAAATGGAATTACCTTTTTATTGGGAAACGTAAAATCCATAGATTCATGATGTTTCGACACCATTTATCATCAATTAAAGGAAATTATATATTTTACATTCTTTCATATTTTTTTCATTTATATAATTTTCATTGGAAACTGATGTAAACTTAATTTGATATTTTTTACTACAGGGATTTGAACATTTGGATCCTTTCATACCAATAGAAGTCAAGAATTATTCTGATAAAGAAGCAATGAGCTGCATGGCTTACTATAGAGACCGAATGTGGCTCCGGGCAAGTGAAGGAGCCGAAACAGAACTCGCTTTTAACAGTGCCAAAAATCCTTACAAGCTTATGGAAATATGTGCGCCATTATAAATGTAATTTATTTTAACTCTACCTAGTGATTATTAAATTTGTTTTACAAAAAACCGACTAATTATTTTTAGTAATTGAATATAAATATTTATTTTTTTATTAATCTCAAAACCGTAGTGAATTTTCCAAAATTTTAAATTATTCATACGGCCGCTGAAAATATGCCCGCGTCAGGCACCAGACAACAGCACATTTGCCCAATGAGGATGATTAAATCAATAAATAAATAATACCAACACAACCTGCATGCATTTATTTCAAAGCTGATGCTACTATGAATGGGTGAAATAGCTTTTTAAGGGGATTCTTCAAAATTTGATAGCGCTATTGTAATGTGCAATTAAAAATTGTATTAGGTTTTAAATAATCATTAACATCTTGTCGCGTAAATTAAAGACGATTTAATCTACTAAATGTTTGTTTTACGATAGGATGCATTAAAATAAAAAATATTGATGTAAATATTAGACATGAAATCAATAAAGATTTTCTTGTTATATGCCGTGTTGTAAACAAGCTTTAGATTCTTATAAGTTTGGTGAACTATAACAAATAGTGGTCTGTCTAAATGGATCTGAATTAAATGTGGTTCCATTAAGCAAAGAGCATATATTTGATAAAGATGCTTAAAAATGTACACCTTTTTTATCTAAGTACCTAGGTTTGCAAAATATGAATAGAAAAAACGCTAAGTTCTTTATTTATAATGTAAAGTAACATAGTTATTAGTTGATCTATTATTTGATATATATAATCGTGTCAGAAAGATCAGGGTCAGATCCTGTCTGCCCAGAAGTGGGCAACGTCGATAGCATTACTCCCGGCCATCATCAGGTCTTCCTGGGTGCAGCTACTCGGACACAGCGCTCACTTCAGAAGGTGGGACAGGGTCTGTTCCGCGCCGCAATCGGCCTGTCGGCCCACTGTAAAACTGCCAGACTTTCATTTGTGTCTTCGTCTTGCATACTCCGGCCCGAAGTCTGTTCATATCATTTAATAACAAATATGATGAAATATTAAATAATTTGAGGCATTTGATTTTTTATTGAAATTGTTTCAATCTTTTTCCTGTAAAAAAAAAAAACATTTTAAAAGGCCTTTTTGCTTCAAACTTAGATTGAATTATTAAATAAATTTGTAATAAAATTGCAACGAACTTTTTCATTACTCTGGAAAAATGTTATTCCGAAGAAAACGCATTTCTAAATAAGTATAAAGTCAATTTTTTAATAAAGCATATATCGTAATCACATTTTAATATATAATAATAAATTTGACGGCATTTCAATTGTAGCCACAGATGCAATGTTGTGATTATACTCTTTTGAGCATTTCTTCATCTCACCCATCCGTTGTGGCCAGACTTGCGCAGATATTAATTATGTCAATACTTTTATAAGAAGAAAACCCATGTAAAATTCACAAAAGAAATATATTCTGTAACATTTTACTGATGATGGCATAAAAGTACAAGTTTTTAGAATTAATATAATTTAAAAATCGATCAGTATAATTATAATATATACAGATTTTATCCCTAAAGACCTCTTATTTATATCCAATATTGTATTAACATAAGCGGTTAATTTTTCTGGATGATCATTATGACAAGTAATCAATTAAAATGATAAATAGCTAAACACTAAGATTGATTTTAATCCTGCATATTATAATATCACAACTAGGTATAATTTTACACCAGATTTAACCATAATAATCACCATTTTATAATAACTACAAAATTTACTTAACAAAACATAAAATTATCTACAATAACAAAAAATATTTCATATTATAAAAATACAAAAAAAAAAAAATTCTATAGTTTATGAAAGACCACCGAACGGAACTTTTTGTGTGATTCATTTATTCAGTACTCAATTTCAATATTGTTTTTTCATCACTTCTTTCACAACAGTTTGAATCAAAATGTGCCGATATTCCTGAAGATTTCGATTCACACATATTTGCGGCGAAGTGCGATGTCAAACCCAACGGTTTAATATCGCACTGAGTCGAGTCAAAGTGTCCGCCGATTCCCTGCGTTTTATTCTCACATCGATTAGAATCAAAGTGAGTTGAAATATCAGCAGCTTTTGACTGATTGAGATTAAATTGTGTTGTTATTCCAGAGGACTTGTGTTCGCAGTTGGGCTGAAAGTGTGAAGATATGGCGGCTATGTTGTTGACAGTGTTGAGTGTGTACGGCTGCTGCAGCGCCAGCTGCTCCGGGTGGCAGCGCTGCTTGTGGGTGCGGCAAGCTGAGCTGTAGGCAAACTTCTGTGGACACCACGGACATTGGACAGGAGTGTCACCCGTGTGGCTCGTTAAATGTACCTTCAAATAAATAACACAAATATTAAATTGATAATAAAGCCAAACCGAATAGCGCATTCTCATAAAAATAAAGTTTATAATGTGTACAGAGTGAAATAAAGTTTATAGTGTGTACAGAAAGAAGAAAAACCCCACCTCTTTACAAAACAATAATAATACATACCTTTAATGTCTGACGTCTCTTGAATGCCTTATTGCAAAATGAGCAAACATGTCTGCACAAGTCATCGTGGACCAGCAAATGTTTCCGTAAAGTCCTTCTGCTATTGAGTACTTTATCACACATTCCACACGGATAAGAAGTGGAGTCGTGAGTATCTAGATGAGCCTTCAGATTGGATCCGGTTTTGAATCTAAAGAGACAATAAACTTATTAAAAAAAAAACATGGTGTTTTTTTTTACGTGTGAACAAAACATTATTTTAGCCAATCTAATATTATGTTGAGATTCTTCTTACTTTTTGGGGCAACGACTACATGGGAATAATTTCTCTTCACTGTGGATGGCTCTGTGCTGGATGAGCTCGCCCCCGGTGCTGCACGCGTAGCCGCAGATGTCACAAACGTATCGCTTGATCTTTTCATGCACGGCTCTTGTGTGACCGACGACGGCTGACTTTGTAGTAAATCTAATGACAACAAAATACAAGAAAACAATTTACATTCAAATTATTATGAATCATATAATTCAATCATTTCAAATCAATAAATCAAACAAGTCATAAATTTTCTTTTTTTCAGTGATTTATATCTTCTTACATCCTATCCTGTATGCAATAATTTCAATAAGTCTTAACTTACTTGTTTCCACAAATAGTGCACGGATAATTGTATCTCTCATATACTGGTATGTGGACTCGCTCGTGTGATTTGAGGTTTTCCTTGGAGTTGAACACTTTAGTGCACCCGGAGCAGTTGTACACTCGATCAGGTTTAGGGATGTGACGCATCTTGTGCCTATCCAGGGCTTCTTGCGTTTTGGTAATTCTAGAGCATTGGTCACATCTATAAAGAAGGGCATATAAACTTTGTATTATAAGATATATGATATCGGAAGTAATTACGACAGAAATATCAACAGGAAAAAAAACAAAAAAGCGAACTAAGCCATCTACCTATGTCTTAAAATGTATATAATTAAATAATTTAGTGCAGTAAGTTTGTCATCGCAAGCATGGATTATTATTTATCTGTCTTAACAGCTATTAGCCTGGTTAATATATTATAAACTTACGCATAACTAGTGGGGTCATTATGACCAGCGACATGTCTGTAGATTGCTGTTTTGGATTTGACAATACACCCACAAATGCATTGTACTTTAGGAGTGAGTTCATGAACTTGAATTATGTGTGCTTTTAACCGGAACCAATTAGCATGACTTATCTTACATATGAAACAGGAAAATCTGAAATTGTATTTTTGTATTACTCAAAGTGATATGGGAAATGGTCGATGGTACATCAAGTAGCCATGAAAGATCACTACATACACAAGTGGGTGGAACACAACCATCAAAGAGTCTGTCATAATGATTAATTGATCATTTTGATTTTTACTGGTTGGTGAGAATCATATTCAAATTTATCTACATGTATCCATTGCTCACCTGATTCACAATCATCCATGTATAAGCATATTAGTGTTACATTTACGAAATGTATTTTTTTTAAAGAGAAAATCTTTCATAAAAATAACCTATTGAGTGAATATATGTTAGAAAAATGTGAAATATGAGCGCAATAATAATTTCAAATGATTGTTACATTTTTAACATAACAATAATTGAAATTGCATACTGTAGTTAAATATATTGGTGGCATGGCATTACAATATACAGTAAATAACTTCAAATATGAATCCCACAACATCAAACCTCAAAACTCTTAAATACAGAACATGTCATATTATATAATAAGTACATAAGTCATAATATTTTTGTTGTTAAAAATCAGATATTATTTATAAAAATAAAAAAATTACGCAACTGGAGGATTTAAAATACATATACATGACTGAATTAATCCAAGGGTGTCAAACTCAAAATGAAAGTGGACCAAATTTTAAGGATATAAACTCATTCGGGCCGCAATAAATTAAATTACTCAATGTTATCTAAGTATATTTTTTACTCCTCAAAGTCGAGAATACAATAAAGATAGGTTTATTCCTTTTTTTAATCAGAAAGTACCCGGGAGCAAGATGACTATAACCAACTTCAGTCGAGTATAATAAGCCTGAATATTCGCTATTTAAATCATTTGTAAATGTAGATTTATTCCTTGAAATCTTGTAAATGAATATTTTTGTACAAGATTAAGGACGCAATATAGAATATCTTCCCCAGTAGTAGTACCAAATATCGTCATTTTAGCTAATAATTCCTAAAAACATTGAAATTTGTGTCGCAAGCACGAAAAAAAACCACTCAACTGAACTGTCCCTTCGATGTCTGTACTTTCATCACAATCAATCAAAAACACATCCATTTTACATCCTAATTATTTAATTTATTTGTTTATATTCTCAGCAAAATCTGTTACTATTTACAAATGTATTCCTAATCAGAGAGATAGTTTGGAAAAATCTGGACCTTTTCAGGACGGAAAATTTCCATGGATTTATTCAACGATTCTTCAATGAAAGCTCAATAAGTTGAAAGAAAAATAAGTTGCACACAATGCTGTTTCACTTTCTTGTGATAATTAACTAAATACTGACTGTTGATTTTTCAAACCCAGATTTCAGCTTTTTCACTTTTTCATTCCCCATCAATCCCTCGTATTTGGTCATATTTTGATATGTGTAGTACATTATTGCAGTTTATATTATATTATCTCACTAATAGTTCTTTAGCATATCAAAAATATTATGTGGTTGTTTACTTTCGAAAAAAATGTTGGGGCTGTTAGTCGGCCTGCAGAAGTTATTGTTGGCAGCCCCCGGGCCACACATTGGCAGCCTTTGGGACGCATGCGACCAGCGGACCGCCAGTTTGACACCCTTGACTTAATCAATTTTATATATTATGAGATTTAAAATATATATTTTATACGTAAATATATATTTTTTTAAATCTCACAATATAGATTCAACAAAAGTTTATTAAATAATGTATCATAGCATGAAAACATGTCAGTTTAAAAGTTTAAATTTTATACTTACGAAAAATATTTTCTTAAGTTTGGATCCGGTTTATTATTTTTACTAGAGCTGATATCATTAGACGATTTAAGTTTCATTTTAGACGTCCTATGTGTTACAGTCTTTTTTCTTTTAGTAGATTTGAGTTTTTTCTTTGATTTTGTATTCAGCAATTCACTGACGGGATAATCCATTGCATCATCAAAATATGAATCTAAACATAGAAAACCATATCATTTATTATATTAATTTTAGAGATGACCACTTATGAAGGAATGGTGTGGCCACGTCTATATATTTTTTGTTCCAGGTGTTTTTTATTGCCAAAGGATGACTTTTAAATGTGCAGTGTGCAGTATTTTAAAACATTGAAAACTTTTTACTGATGGAGTTTTAGTTGAAGAATCATTGAATAAATCCACGGAAATTCTCTGCACACTGTGTTTAAAAGTCAACATACCCTGTTGATGACAATTAAATGCACAAGGTAGATACTGTCATCCATGAATCAATCTGTTTCGATATTTTTTGATAGGAAAATATATAAATATGTATACAAAGTATCCATACACAAGTGGTGTACAGTTTAATATTCTTATTTTAATGTAAGTTTTATAATTAAATATGCCAAAAAGACGAACATATTTTTTTAATGATCTTAAATGGCCGACCTTATCAGAATAAGTGAGGGACATGACTACCAACATAATGACACAAAAAAATAGAAAATCAAATATAATTAGCCAGTGAAAATACCAAAAACAACTTATTTTTTATTTAGCCCACGTATTTTAATCAGTTTAATTTTTTTAATGAAATTTTTCGATTTATTTATTTTAATTATCGAAAGTCATGGTAATTCTATAAAAACCCAAGAATAATTATGATAAACCGAATATTAAATGATATTCCTTTATTTTTTATAGTTATAACACTAAAGTCAATGTTATTGATCATGCTCAGGAATGACATAACCAGGGTATGCCTTTGCTAATTTAAGGGTAATCAAATAAATAAACTTACTCGATAAATCATCGCCATAGTCCATCACTTCCTGTTTCACCTGAAAAAATATTAACATGTCTTTATCAAATAACTTTTTAGTTTTTCACAGCCAGATTTGGTATTGCGGCTTTTGAGTTTAGCCGTGCGTGGTGAATTATTTTCATCAAATATTTCGACCGCCATTACAGGAGTCTTCTTCAGGCGATCGAAATATTGGAAGAAAATAATTCACCACACAAGGCTAAACCCAAAAGCCATAATTCCATGTCTTTATTAGTGTTTGTATTTAATAATTATATGATGTTAAACAACATTTTTTAAACTGAGATACATGATTTTTAATATAACAATATGTTATTTTTTCCAGTTATTATTATTTTATAATTTTATTTATTTATTTTATTAAAAATACATTTCGCCTTAATATTTTCAAAGATAATAACTAGATATATCTAAAATAGCTAAATTTTAAAGGGATTTTTATTGTATATAAGGAATAAGAGGGTATTCAAATATTTTTAACTTGACAAACTTTATAAAACCAGCATGTGCATTGCCGTCAGGGCAATTTCGCAGCAATCTTTGCGATGGATTTTTATTATGCTAAACGAGAATTCAGATTTATCACTTGAAGTGTCAATAGAAACTATTTATAATGTTGCACAAATGTGATTTTTATTTTATTATACAGCCAAAATTCTTGAGTCAAGGAATATTTCTTTAGGGCTCCGCAAGCAACTTTGCCAAAACACTTGTTTGGAGCATCTTAATGTACGGCTGTGAGACATGGTGCTTATCTGAAAGTGATAAAAAAAGACTAGAGGCCTTTGAGATATGGTCGTACAGAAGAATTCTCGGAATTTCCTGGAGAGACCACGTCACGAACAATGAGGTTCTCAGAATAATCAAGGAAGATAGGCAACTAATAAGAACCATCTCAGAGAGGCGAGCCCGATGGATCGGCCACATCATGCGCCACGATGGTCTTCTTCACGATATTGTGGAGGGGATGGTTGAGGGTAGAAACTGTAGAGGGCGCCCTAGACGGGAGTATTTGCAGCAAGTATTCGAGGACATGAACTGTAGCGCTTATGCTGAGCTGAAAAGGGTTGTGGAGGACCGAGAGGAATGGAGATCAAGATGCAAGATTCTGTTGCTGCAAACCAATCCATCGGATTGATACTACGAAGAAGATACAGATATGAAAATATAATATATGAAATATTAAAAAATACGAAATTATGTATAAACAGTAATATTATTATTATTGGAGCTTCTCTTGGTAAGTGGTGTGTCACTGAATACATTTCTATAAAAAGGATATAATGTTATAGATGAGGAATTATTTTTTATATTTTTTTACTATTTTATATAAATTCCTATTTCAATTGAAATGTGTTAAACTCAGAGGTTACTATTGTATCTTTGACTTTACTGTCGAATTCCCTGAAAACGTTTATCAAAAAAGCATCTATTTGAAAATATAAAATCTAATAATGCGAAATGATACTAAGGAAAACTACCTGTCACTTATAAAGTAATATTGATTTCATAAAGCCACAATAAAGGGAAGTTGAACCTTGGATTTTACCGGTACGTTAAATGGAACCGAATCTCACCAATATTTCTTCTTCATCTTTAACATCGGACACGTCCACTCCCTCCACTTCTAATGAAGGTGTTGTGTATTCAGACTTGACAATATTCTGGAAGGCTTTATCGCGCACAGTTTCTGGATCCCCTTCAGAGAGTTTAATAAAGAAGCTTTGAACCTTTGAACATTGCTCGGCATATTCATGAAAGCTGAACACCTTCTTTGTGCAAGTATCGCACACAACTTTAGGAAACATGTCGTCAAACTCCACCTAAAATATAAAATATACACAGAATATAATACGAAGTTCATAGACGGTTGCTATTGAGTCTGAATAATAATATTATCGAGTGAGCAGTGAGAGTTTACCGTCAATCCCAAATACTTTGAAATGACATCAGCCATGTTCATTTCCGATTTTGTATCTGTAAATATATTTTTCATTTTGTCGTCCTCGGAGGTGGCGCACAATCTACACATGTCCTTAAAATTTTCAGCCATATTTTGGCATTCATTAATTAGTCGCAGAAACGAATCTGAGTCGGGTAATAGTCATGAAACTGATTAATAAAACGCTCCGCGGAACGTCAAACTTCAATCAACAAACACACAGCGCACAGCGAGAACAACGACAAGAACTAAAGCTAACACTACTGTAAGGCTGTTGCGTAACAACGCGACATAGCGAGCGGCTCTTCTGCATGTCGGAAATAGGTGAACAGCTTTGCTATTTTAGTTTTTAACAATTAATATATTTTATGGGAGCACTAAAAGGAAAGATTTTTTGAACAAAATAACAATCCTATTCAATGATCTATTTTCAACTTCAAAGAAACAAAATGTCTCATAGTCAATATTACTCCATATACCCCAAAGTACATATACAGAAAGTTTACATTCTCACAAATGTGCATGTTCATGAAAATATTATAATTAAAATCAAAACTTACAACAATGAAAGATAACTTTCTGTTTAAAAAACATTATACACAAAGTACGTTCCGATGACTTCTTTCAATTTAAAATGGAAATCAGCTCCTATTTAGATGCAAATCGAGCAGAATTGAGACAAATAGATATTTCAATAATCTGATAATTTGCCATTCGGGCTTCAATTATCATGGCGCAGAACTCACTGAGGACGCAAGCCATACATTTAATTTTTTTTACGTATATCTATTTATTCAATAATGAATCATATAATACTAAATAATTTCTTAGGTTTTCACGGCCAGATTTGATATTGTGGCTTTTGGGTTTAGCCGTGTGTGGCGAATTTCTTCTCTCCGATATTTTGACTGCCATTGCAGGGGTCTTCTTCAGGGTTGATGACCTGTAATGGCAGTCGAAATATCGGAGAGAAGAAATTCGCCACACACGGCTAAACCCAAGAGCCACAATATCATATAATACTAGTTAACCTAAATAAAAATATCGAAATTAAACCAATAACTTATCGATCGAAAAAATGGTAAGTTAACAAAATTTATTTATATATACAATTTAAGTGATGCCTTATTTAATTTAAAAAAAATACCGTGGAACCTGAACAAAATGTTTTAATTACATTTATTTTTTACGTTTTAATTAATAAATATGTCAAAGTTCACTGTTAAAAAAGCTATTTATAAAATATTCTCCAAATATCACTATGTATGTACTTAGATATGTTTAAAACTAGTGAATGTCTTATAATATTATTTTTATAATATCAAGTCTACCTGTCATAATCGAGGAAATCGATGTAATAATTAGCAAAGGAACTGGTAATTGATTCGAATTTTTGGAATTTATTAATACTTCAATTATCTACTGTAATCATTTTTAATACCTCAAATGCCATTAGTGTGATTGTCGGATGGGTTAAATTACATTTTATGGATATATGTATTACAGGTTTTGTATTTTTATGGAGATTTTATACTAATTAGATGAACAGCTGTAATTAGTAAAATACTTATTATATATATTTTTTAAATAATTGGTTTTAAATGCAATAAAAATATATTTTAATATTTCGAGCACTCTATATTTATTTTGATATATAAAAACATTTTAATCATGTTTACACGGATTTTATTTTCGTATTTTATTCTTAATCCTAACTACTACCTAAATACCCATTGAACTTTATGCAAATGATAATGGCGTATGTTTTAACGGCCAGCTTTGGTATTGCGGCTTTCGGGTGTAACTGTGTGTGGCGTCTTTCTCTATACCAATATTTTGACCGCCACTGTAGGGGTCATCTTCAGGGTTAACGAGTTTGTGGTCAAACCTGATGTCAAACAAACAGTGGTCTTGGAGTCAAACAAAATCGTCAATCCTGAAGATTAACCCTGGCGGTTGAAAAATTGGTACAGAGAAAGACGCTTCACACAGCTACACCCAAAAGCCACAATCTTTATGTAAATACTTACTAAAATATAAATTTTATGACATTGGACTCCTCTTCAATTTATTATGTCTCAGTGTGTTATCTTTCATATATTGCAAGCTTATGATTTCATAAGCTGATTGATAAAAAACATATAAATTGCTTTATTGTTAATTTTTAATGAAACTACATAAATATTATGAGATTAGTCATCTCACAATCCACTCACGTTCACAATATATAGAAGGCAGAAAATACATTTTATACATTCTATAAAAATATATTTTAATGTCAAAAACAAGGAAAAATGAATATTTTTTGCCAAAATATATTATTTTACTGAGCAGTATTTCTATTTTATT
The DNA here is from genome assembly GCA_022606575.1 of Glossosoma conforme. NCBI lineage: Eukaryota > Metazoa > Arthropoda > Insecta > Trichoptera > Glossosomatidae > Glossosoma > Glossosoma conforme. Next base: position 120,158 of record JAGTXR010000117.1, read on the forward strand.
ATAATGAAATATATAATGTACATTATTCTAGGAATCTGATGTTAATTTAAATACCTATCATTATCTTCAGGGATACGGATGGATGTCTGGTCAAATATAATAATAAAACTCATTGGGTTTTTACAAGCTTTTGTCTGTGGATTTGGAATACCTACTTTAAAAGTTTCAGTAACTGCAAGCGTCGTTAAAAAACTTTTAATGCTAATTACAAAGGCGATTGTCCCTGTGACTTAAGAAAAAGACCTGCTTTGAACTATTATGGATACGCCCGGCTCTCCAGTTGCTCACTTTATTTCATTCTTTGGTCCCTGCGGTCGACAGCTTGGAGCAACAAAAAATACAAGATCTCATGTGTCAAAATTCGCCAATGGCCAGTTCAGTGAAAGTTTTAAGTGATTTAGATATTTATTAACTAGGAAGATACACCAGTGAAGGTATTAAAAAATGTAATTGATTATTTAGGACGCGCCAGTCAAGACTTCATTGTGTTTTTATTGATATGGCTTAAGATTTTTATGTTGACTTTAAATGGCGGCATTATAGTAAACAATATTATTATAGACAAAAAGTTGTATCCAAATATGTATATTTTTGTTTTCTAATTTAATATGAACTATCGTGGATACATAATATTAGTATGTGTAAAGTATAATTATAATTATAAATTTTAACTGATCTAGACAAGAGGAAGGTCATTACGCTTAAATTATTTTTCAGTTATATGTGGTTTTATGTTTTAGAAGTGGAGGATCTAATAATATTGGATAACACTTACTTTAGTGTATCAAGCTTTATAAAATCAACAAATGGTTTATACAATTCAAATAATAACATTTTATTTTATAAAAGTTAATACACTAAGATCTAAGATAAACCTTCCAGTTTGAGTGATTTATTTAACATTTAATTTTTAAAACTATTATACGAAAACATCATATATAAACTTATACATTTTATTATTATTAATTATTATCTACATTCACATAATAATTATGATAATTTTTGGATTTATGATTATTATATTTTTGATTTGTAAATTATTTCTCAATGTTGCAGTATATTAATTTTATTCAATGCAATTTTATGTTAAATCATTGATAAAGATTTATAAATGGTTTCATTATTTTGGAAAGGGGATATTCAAAACTGAATGATAACTATAGGAATATTGTTTAAACTATTAGAGGATAATTTTATTTCTATGAGACATTAATTTATCACAGGTTTCAGTTAATAATTAATATTTTTTGCCATTTAATTACCAAGAACAACTGGGATACTGATCGCTAATGCTACTGTTATCGTTTCAGAAAAATGGATTCCTTCCAAATGGCATTTTGTAATTCCATCTTGCAAGAAAAAGGAATGCAGACCGTCAATGATAGCGGCTACGTCACCCCCAGCTCGGTGACTCCCACGAGTTTCTCGGGAGAAAGTTTTGCGCAATTGTCGATGAACCAGTCATGCTTCCATGCTCAGAAAAGTTATGATTCAGGGATTGAAAATACTTCATTGTATACCCCGAGCACATCAGGATCTGGACCATCTCTCTCCATGTCTAAATGTGCCGGGATTTATTCTAAGCAAACAAAGAAAGGTATAATGACGCGTCAAAATGCAGTTTCGGACGACATTATGCATTCTTGTATTGTTGAAAGACAAGAAAGATCAGTAAGTGACGAATGTGCATGTGTCACTAGAGGCTTAAAAAAATTGGTAGTCGATGATAATGTTTTAAAAACAATATGTACATGTAAGAATACTTATATTGATTCGTCAAGGTTTTCTTTTTCTACGACTAAGTCTTTTGGAAGTATAGAAAACAATTGGAACGTTGATAATCTCATATGTTGTACGAATGCGGTTTCTGGGAGATGTACTTCAGTGTCGTTGCCGATTACTCCCAGAAAGCCAAAAAGGGGGTGGAGTCCTGGGAGAGAGGGCAATGATGTTCTACTGAGAACTCCGCTGAGCGATAATCGGTGTTCCGACATTATGAATACACATTCTGGTCAGAAGGCTGTGAAAAGATTGAATTTCAACAGTCAAAAACTCGGGACACCTGAGAAAAATAAAATACTGTATAGTGAATTAAAACATGTGACTCCTCCGAAAAGATTGAAAATGATGAAGAGTAATGAGAAATATGTCAGCGTCCCGGGACCGAAATGTAAAAAATTGGCACGGAAATACTTTGATGGGATAGAACAAATAGATTTTTTCAAGGGTCTTACTGGACATTTACCTGCCATTAAGCTTATATTAGGATATTTGTCAGACGAAGACTTAAGTAGCGCCTCCAAGGTGAGCCCCACTTGGCACAATGTGGTGCACAACGTTCCAGAGGCTGTCCGGCGACAAAAAAACTATAAAAAGCAAAGAGAATGTGCAAAAGAAAATGCTAAGTCTTTGGACTATTACGCCAAAGCCGAACTCGTCCCAGGCCAGAGTATTGCACGGAAGCAATTAATGGAAATACAAAACCACAGAAATGTCTTACCGGCAACAACTTCAACGGCCAGAAGTCCTCCCACCAGCCCTTCTTCACGACAACACAGAATTTTTCGTAAGGTAAGAAACTTTGGAAACAGCTGAATTTACTTTCTAAAAAGTATTGCGTCCGGTTCTAGGGTAATTATACCTTATTCCAAGTTTTCGTTAATTTTTGTTTCTATAATTCATAAAAAATTGTTACCATTTGTTTAAAGGAAGTAAATGATTTCTCCTTTAACATTTATATAATATATAATTTGATTGTAGAAACTGAATAAATAATGGATTGATTTTTATTTTAGGCTGCTTCTGAAGATTCCGGAGGGGAGTTGCGGCGATGCCCGCAGTGCAACCGCCCGGCTCGTCTCCATGGCAAGTTGGCTTCCTGCGAGGGACGCAGCTGCGGCTTCACCTTCTGCGCCGTTTGTCTGGAAGAACGGAAAGTCGGCATTCCCTGTTGCCAGCGTCCCATCAAGGCTCCCAGCCCGTCTAAACAGATGCCAGCCAAGATCTATATCGGTACAAAGAAGAGCCGTAGAAATCTCAGAAGGTTGTGAATAACTGCACTCGTTGCGTGTTATCAACTATAGTATTTTAAATGTCTCAAATAATTGTTTTTTGTACTTATTTGTGTATGTAATTTTTTGTCCCTTAGATAATGATATTGTAATCAGTTGTCGATAGAAAATATTTTTGAAAATAATACATTCCATGATTATGAAAGTACATTTCGTCGCATGGTTTTTAAATATTTTTTTATTATAATATTATTATTGTTAATATGGGAATAGCCTAGCATTTGCTCCCTGAAATAATTTGAATGATCGATTTCAATTTCCAATAAGTGTTTCACTTTTTTATCCGAATATATTATTCAATGACATTCCTTTTCATAAAAAGACATTTTCAATGCTTTATCTCATAATAGATCTAATTATTAGAATGTTGTGTCTTTGTAATAAGATTATTTTATTACCAGTGATATAAATATTTGAATGATACTTTTAATATAACTTTAATAATATGTTCGTGTTTGCTGAATTGCAAAACCTGTGTTATGTGAATTTCGTCTAAAAAATTTTTGTATTGTTTAGTTAAATTATTTTAGTTTGAAACAAAATTATATTACAGACCTATAATAATCAGAGTGATATTTTTTCTAACAAAAAACAATTGTAATACACTTTTGGAAAGTGGTTTTTGCAATTTTATTTTTAAGGGTGTGTTTAGTATGTGGCTTACTCTATTTAAAGACATTCAGACTACTTACACGGGTGTTACATAACTTTCAGTCACATATTTCAAATCAAACATTGCGCCCTGAGATAATTGAATACTACTGCAAATGGATTTAAAATTAAGTTGCAAAATTTATATTGAAGGTCTCAAATACTTAGAGTACATTATGAAAAAAGTTCTATATTGTAGTATCTTAGATCAAAAATAATATTCTTATGATCAATAATTCCTTTTCAATATAAACAGTTTTAAATTTATTTATTGCGTCCTATGTATTGCCTAAAGATGACTCAATGAAGTAATAATCTGTCTATCATAAATATAACTTTTGATTAATATTCCCATTTGGCAAAACTTGCATGCGAACTTAATTTAACATTGAAAATCATATTCTTCTTATTCTATTTTTATATGATATCTATATTATTCTTTCAAGTATTGAACCAGTTATTTATTTTTATTAGATTTAAAGAAAAATTGTTTTAAATAGTAGCTTTGAAGGTGACCAATTGTAAATAGACTCAAAAAAGAATTTTAATTTATGACCTATCGATATTGTATATAACTGTACAAAATGGTACATCCTTAATTTGAATAATTCCAACCAAAAGCTATTTCACACTTTTTAAAAAAGTTAAATGCCGAAAACAAAAGCCACCTACTTTATTTTTTCATACATTGTGTGTATACCGTTCTGTTTTTTAATGCTCTCTATAGTTATAAGATGAATAAGTAAGCATTTTAATATTGTATTATAATGTATTTTATTAGAACACTGCTAAGAAGATTACAGGAAAATAATAATCTGACATGAAATAAGACAATTTGTATATTTCTCTAGTCAGTAAATTTACAATTTTGAATTGTGGGAAATATTTTTTTATTTAGATTAATGTAATAATTTTATCTTTTTGAGATGGATGGTAATACTAAGTTATAGATAGTGCTAGTAATGTCTATTGTTTTATTGTAAAAAATTCCGGTGAAACCACCTTCAATTAATTTTAACTGATGACTTAATATTTTATTTCCTGTACATAATATTTTTATAAACCCACCAACAGACTTTAAAACAGGGTAGAAATTAATCATTACACTTTAAGAAAATTACAAGTAATTTAATAAAAAAATAATGTTGTCAATTATATACATGCATGTAATTTACCTTCATTTTCATCAGTGTTTGTCCTCAAATAAAACAAATATTGCGAGTCTTATAATATTTTTATTATATTGTATATAATTTTCCTTACATTTGTATAAAAATAAATATTAAATAAAAAAACATATCATAAAGTTATACTCTTTCATTTCTAAGCAACCTCATTATATTCGAAATAATTAATATATATTTATTTGTATTGCTACAATTTCTCTATCGAGTTTATATTTATAACTACCTATGATATTATCGACCAATTACAACACAATAGTTTATTTTAGATAATAACTATTTCGAAAGATCCAAAAGCTCAGCTCAATAACTTATTTAGAATATGCCAAGTTTTCCATTACCGAATTTGAAATTGAACATCTTTATAAGTGGCGTTTTTAAAATTGATTAATGAAAGGTTCCTCACTTTGGGTATGAACTGGCTCAAAATTATTGCGATAGTAAAAAAAACACCTTTAATTTTACTTTCAAGGGTTTTGCAAAACAGATACGGTAAATGCTTAAAAGAATTTATAAAGTAATAAGATTTTTATTTTCAAGGCTGACGAAACAACTTAAATATAGAACCTGATACAATGGATCCTAAAGTCTACAGCAGTGTTACTAATACTAAAAAAATTAAGAAATCATCTATATTATTATGTACATAATTATAATGTAAACTATTGTATATTATACACTTTTAACATATATTGTGTGATGCTTACAAAAAACTCAATGTGTGGTAACTGTCACAGTTAATAAATGTCATTAAACTTTATATAATATTTATGTATAAATTTGATATACAGGTAGTTCTCGACTTACGACGGTTCTACTTACGACCATTCGCACTTACGACCAAATTTTTTTAAAAAATTAATTACTAAAATTTATAAAAATTACGACCAAAAAAATTGCATTGCAAGAAACTTGATATATTATTGATCGTGAAGACATAGACCAACTTATAGAAAATGACTTGGAAGATCTTACAAATGAAGAATTATTATGCATCTAAAATCAAAGGGTTGAAGAAGAGACTAAAAAAAAATTGTCATGGAATCTCCAGAAAATTAGTATTGAAAGCAATGGAAGAAGCGTTCCTTCAAATTGACCAAGTAATGCAAAAATTTGCGAAAATGGATTCGGATAACGAAAGATTTAAAAGAGTATAAGCCGCTGTATTCAGGAAGATCTTGCTACAAAGAAATATACAGGAAAAAAAACAAGAAATAACTCAACTAAAATTGGATATGTTTTTTAAAAAGACTACTACTGCTTCTTCTTCCATTACTGTTGATGAGCCAATGGATTTTACTTATATAAGTCCAGATGACGAAACATTTTAAATATTAGTGAAGTAGATATTTTAAATATTAATGAAGTAAATATTTTAGATATTAATGAAGTAAATATTTTATTTTGTATTAATAAATAAGTATAAATATAGCAACCCTTTTTTTACTAATTAATTGAAATGTTTTTATAAATTGAAAGAACGAAAGACACTGAAGTTAATTTCTGGAACAGCGTTAGTAAAAGTGTATGTAAAAAATGAAGAAATCGTAAGTACTATATATAGACAACACACAACGTCAAGACCACCCTTGACCAGGACAAAATGAAAAAAAAGTCAAGACACGAATTCCATGTTTATGAACCGATATTTTTTTTTAACTACTAACGTTTTTTTTTATTGTTTTCTGAAGGTAATATATTAATTTTAATCATTAAAAACTTTTTTTTTTTTTAAATTAGCAATAAATTATTGAAGTTACTACGAGGTAGACTCATTAATCTGTCTGAATGGGCTAAAAGCCATCACCCATCAGGTAAGCTAAATATTTTACATAACGTTGCCAACGTAATAATCTTTCCCTGACCAATTTGTATTTATTAAATATTGAATTATACAACAGATATCACAAGTAATATTATTTAAACCCAATTTAGAATATAATATTATTATCCCTAAAGTAGGCGGGCGCCCCATTGAGGCTGCGGTAAGTAAACGTATAAAAAGCAAGGTGCCTGATTCGGCGTTTGGCAAACCGATGAGCTTAAATATAACACTATTTAATCAATTCATGAATTCCATATGGTTAATCTCATGTCGAGTAATACAAATTTGTTGACAATTCTCTATTATTCCCCCCTCCCTAAAAAATATTTATAAAAATATATCTCCACCGTAAAGGATAATCCACTTTATAATTTTAGAATTAATAATATAGAAATACGTACTTGTGATAAGATAATACATGTATATAATAACAGTAGATTCCACATTAATTGAATAAACGAAAGATGAAATGTAACATGCATATGTGGTTTATTCTCTGAAGTATAACAATATTGACATTTTTATAATTTAACACGCAAAACAATCAAGTAGTTTGTTAATTTTTTGTAATTTTTCGTATATTACTGAATGATTTAACATATTATTTTAAGACTACATTCACTTAATATTAAAACATTTTTAATTTTCTGGTTGTTTGTTAGCCACAGATAAATAAATAAAGTCTCTGACTTTCACATGGCAATCAAATATTTCTTCACTGGCAATCGAAAGTTAATTATTTTCTTCACTGGCAATCATATATTAATTATTCTCTCCACTGGAGATTGCCCAATGTTGTCTCAAAATATAAAGAGGTTGCACAGAGATGACTTTTAAGATAATTAATTCCTTTTGCGATTTATAGTTGTCAGATTTCAACCTAAGCCCATCACAAACTTTGGAATTTGATATGCCACATGTGGGATAGACATTAGCATGGACATCCTGAAACAGAAAATATTTATTTTAATAAGCAATTACAGATAAAATATGGTATTATCAAATATTACTTTTATATATATGTCTTGAACTCACCAATTTCGGCATTCAGAAAACCATTTACGTGTATATTCCCTTCAACCATATTAATTCAGGATAGTACAGCTACCACCAACTTGAGTTTTATTCAAAAATAACAGTAAAGAAGATTTATAGGTAAAAAAAGTATTTTATAGATTAATATATACACAATATTTACATTTATTTCGTATAAAATTCAGATATAGAACAAGATTTATTCGTAATATCAGTCAATATATATATTATTTATTGTTTTTTTTTTTAACTTAAAATAAACAATTTATATTTTAAGAAGTACATCATATTTTATACTCTGATTAAAAAACTTATTTTTTTTTTTTATACACATAGAACAGAACTGAGGTGCATAGTTCGTGGTTCAATTCCCAGCATCTGCCATTTCTTTTTTACCACAAATTGATGAGAGAAATTTGATGTAGATTTGTATGTTTGTATCAATTTATAAAATATTGATATTGATAATTATCTATAAAGGATTTAGAGTATTGAAAAATATTCTAATAAAAATTAAAAATAATCCGAACATATTTATGTATTCACCTGCATGATGTAAAAAGGCCACTGACTTTCTGGTTTTTCATACAAAACTTTTAATAATGCAAAAAATAGGATTAACTCTATTGTCAAAATATATTTTATTATTGTTTCTTAGTAATTGGTAGGCATAAGACCAAATTGTAGACACATTTTATTCAGAATATGCACCTTAAATAAAAAAATATATAAAATAAACATAATGGCTACCCAAACAGCAAATAAAATTGCATTATTGCTCAACTATTGAAATGAGACGAATGTTAAGGCATAATGAACTTCAAAGCTGTGTCTCTTTCCGCAAACCGTAATGTTAAGTTTTGCAAAGTGTCTTATTGTCATGACAACACGTGAATGAAATGAGAAAATATGAACATGAGAGATGCATGGTTCATAAGCTTGACATAAAAGTAACTTTAATATTTCAAATCAAATTTATATTTATGCAATTTTAACATTTCATAATTAGTAATCTTAATGTTATGTAAATTTAAGAAATAAGAGATGGAAATTGTTAATAAGAATTAGTAGCAGGGTATATACTTATACAGTACATTCTTGTTTCTATACATATGAGTGTTTTTAATAAAATGTAATGGAAATATGAAATAAAAATCATATCATGCAGAAGGTGCAACAAGAACCTATTGCAATAACATATTGTTGAGGGTTTGATTGTGAAACAACGGTCACAAGTGCAAAAATATAACATTTGAGGATATTATCTGTCGAGGAATCCACATGCAAAAAGCTTAAACGAGTAAATAGTTTCATCATTACTTATCAGAGACATTCAGAAGACGGTCCCCGCAAGGAAAGCACCAATGCATCATGACCCAAGTAAGGAATTATAGTCGATAGCCAACTAGCCGTAGAAAAAATACTATGCTGCAATTGTACACATATAGAAGCTTTATATATTTATTTTAAATATTACTATAGAAATGTTATTTTTGTTATTTAAGTTAGTAAAACAGACTGATTTGAAACAGTTAATTTATAATGTAAAGAGAGTGAAATATAGTTTTATGATATTGAATATGAAAAATCAAATTTTGAAGCATTTCATTAACAAAAATAAATATGAATCATTTAAATTAAAAATATACAGATAGTTAAAAATGCTATTACTGTATCAAAATAGTGAATAAATATAAGTACCTATTTTTTAAATTATTATTTGATGATTTTTTATGACACAAAGTACATAATTTAAACATTTATAATATCACTGTGGCACCATAATTTTTTAGAAAGGTAATTTAGTATTTACCTTAGATAAAATACATATAATGTTGTAAGTATTCACAATAAATTGAAAATTATATCAACTTAATTAATATCTCAGAAGATGTGGTGAGATTTTATGTTTCATAAATATTTATACAGAATATAATATTTACATCCCTTGAATGATTAAGGTTTATTACAATATAAAGATAATATTCATTGAGACATTATAAGATGTGAAATCAAACAATAAATCGACGTTAATCATTTTGAGATTTAGTTAAAATAATAGTTTTAATTCTACGCCCTTAACCAACTTATTTTAGTAACAAATCTAATCAATTTTAAGCCAGGTTTCAGATAATATTTTACAATACATTGGAACCGCAATAGAAGAACTGTATTCTTTCCTAAAAATTAAAAACATGAACAATTATTCTGTAGTAAAACAGAAACTCAAATAGTCAGATGATATTTTTCTACAAAGCTTTACATGTCATTCTATTTTATTCAAATATAATTAATGGAGACTCGTGAACATTGCTCATTCATTTGTCAGTCTCTTGAAATAATATTTCCATAGTTACCATGGACTCCTGCTTACAAAGAACCTTCAACTCATCTACATGACTTCTAATCGAATCATTTATATTTCATTATCCTTAGTGAGCCAAACCATCTGTTACTAATTTGAGACATGTATTTTTTTTAAAGTAAGCTTATCGCAAACAGTCATTCTTATACTGAAGTTCCATTGTATTTATATATTTTTTATTATCATATGTATATACATTCAGATTCATTACATATGTAACATAAGAAAAAGTATTCAAGTCACTTTAGAAGAGAATTGTGCCACGAAATAGATACTCTGGGTAAAAGTAGATATCGATAGGCGTGTTGGAGTTTTTTAATGTAAGTGATTGTTCCACGAGAAACCAGAAAGGAGGTTAGGCACGTGCGAGACGGCGAGCCCGTTGTAGAGCCAGGCGCCCCAGGACTGGCGCTCCGTGGCCTCGATGCGCGCCTCCAGCGAGCCGCACAGCGCGCGCCGGTCGTGCGAGCGCCCGGAGCCAGCGTCGCACAGCAGGCGCTTGCGGCAGTCCACGTCACACGCGGGGCGCACCGGGCTGTTCTTGTGGTAATGCCTACACAGACAAACATTTATTTTTTATAATATTTTTCATGATATATCTAAATACTTGATAGACAATCCGTTACCGGGCGCCCTTTTCAACAAAAGCGTAGGTCACCGGTGACCTACGTCGCATGGAACGTGATAAAGCTCTTTATCAATAATTATTAACAAATTGATTTACGCATTCAAATCTACAGCAAATATCATCCACGGTGCCATATTTCTTGTTAATATCGGAGAAAATGGCTGCCATTTCTTTTTCTCCGATATTATCAATGGAAATGTTATTGGGGATTATATTTGCTGTAGATTTGTATGTGTATATATATATTTTTTAAATTATTGGATTTAAAAGTTTTAATTGACAGTTATTTGACAGATGCCAAATCCACACAAGCAATACTATGAGATAGGTCAAATATTGGAAAGCGGTATAGCTATACAAATCAATGATCTGAGCAGCTTTATCTCTTAAGGGTACTTTACTGCTTAGTTTTGCAAAGTATTGTTCGTTATCATTTAAGCGCTTTTGGAATGATCATTCGGTCATAAAAGAGCGCTATACAAATACTAATATAATAATAATAATCATGACAATGCTGTATTTGAAAAGAAACAGTTGTTCGTTCACTTTCCAATAGTTGAGAATTCATGTGTGTGCAGCTTTTTATTGTAATTAATACGAAAATATGTTTAATGTTATTAAAAATTATACTTAAATTGATGATTGAAAAATATTTAATTAAAAAAAAGCCGACGGTTTTAAATCAAAACAACAATGGAAACGGACAGCTTTTTTGCCGCTCCCTGTATTTACTGAATAAGTTGTTTTGCTTGTGGTATTCAAGGAACTTAAAAATTTAATGACAAATAATAAAGATTTTTGGTTTAATTTAGATTTGGATTTCATACCTAACATGAACTCTTAAAAGAAATATTTTTTGTATTCAATGTAAATTTTTAGATATTTAAAATTATAATAAAAATTAATTAGGTACCTGAAATAAAAGATATGTAAAACCATTATAATAAGAAAAGTAGTAGATTATGAGCATTTTGAATGTTTTATACTTACTTGTAATACAAATTAAAGAGGTCTTCATTAGACGTGATGTCATTGATGAACTGGTCCCAGTCCTGTGGTCTGAGAGAAGGCATCTGATAAGCGGCTCTAGCCGAGTAAAGCTTGTACCAAATTGGGTAATCGTACAGATTCGCTTCTTTCAAGTTCATTATCCATGTTTCATGATCAACAACCAACTGAAAATAAATAAATCATATAATACTATATAATAATACTTAATAGATACTAATTTACAGCCTTTAATCTCCTCATGCTTCTGTAATATGCCTATAAATCTAAGCAGATAGCTAAAAGCTAGTGTTAGTTTTTTTTTATAAGAGTTTTAAGGAAATGTGAAAGAATATAATATTTATAGTGAGCCAGAACTTTGTCTCCATAAGCTGCAAAAAGAGAATCGCTGAGATCCCCGTTTTCTGAAATAGGGTCATCTTCAGGATAATTTAGTGAAATCATTTGACAAAATTGTCAACCTTGAAGATGGACCCCTCCAACGGCGGTCGAAGTATTGGTGCAAAAAAATTCTCCACACACGGTTTTTTTTATGTAAACACATACAGGAGAATACCGACAGATGGTGATAGTAATTCTAAAGTCTCATCTGTGGAATTCTATGACGCCTATCATGGTGCATATGGCTAAACGCTGCATGTGGAGTGTTAATCCGCCAACGTCATAGACTACAGCCCGAGATTCACGCATCATCCTTATTATTACAGGAGCTTACTATGAATTGGTGGTCTTCACGGGAAGACTTTCGTCTACCACCAATTTTGATTAATAGGCTATGACTGGCTTAATACAGGTGAGGGATCAAATTCACACCAATTTATTTTAAAGCTCAGAAATCGATTAAAAATCTCCATCGGGGATTGAACCCACAACCTTTGGCTTGCAAAGCAAACGCTTTGACCATTGAGCTATACCCGCCGGCTAAACGCAAAAGCGAAAATAGTAAATCTTGCCATGAAAACCAAGAAAGTTATCATACACAATACTACATTGAATATACTTGGCAGCTTCGGGATGCGGACTTGATCTGGGACAAGGCCAGCTGAAAATAAAATTTAATTAAGAATATGTTTGTTATTCTTACTCTTGTAGATTGGTCGTGATCGCCATCAACGTAATATATTCGGTAGCCGGGATTCAAATCGTAATACGGTGTAACGGACGGTCCTACGTAAGCTATACTTGTAGATCTTCCTGTAAAAACATAAAGGCACATTGAATCAAAAGATTCAAATTTATCCCAATAAAATGTGATTTATTTAATAATATATCAATATCAGTTACCTAAGTCTTTGGGATCGTAAAACACTTCAAACTCATCGTAATGGGTGTGGCCAAAGAACTGGGCGGTGATTGTGGACTCGTATCTGTTGACTATAGCGTAGAAGTTCCTGCTCCAAACCTTGAGACAGTCGGAGTGCCCCGGAGGGATGTGGCCAATAAGATGCACTTTTTCAGCGTTAAACTCGGCAGACTGCAGTTCATATATCAGCCACTGCAGCTCTGTGGCCGGATCTGTACTGTTTAGTAATAACCACCTGAAAGATGTAATATCACAGTTTGGAAACTTGCACCTAAATTTCTTTAATATTTATGATTAATCAGTAACAGTATTTTTTTCAAAGGAATAAAATTTTATTAGTAGTGCATTTTTAACAAATTTACAATGCAAATTAATTATTTTAGTGTATTCCAAAAATATACATCAGCTATAATACTTCGAGTCCATTTGAACTTGTCGCCCCGACGAGTATTCATCTGTAATGGTTGAATATTAACCCTTTCATTACGGCTCAGTTTGAATACAAATTATACTGTCAATTATAAAACTAGTATTTGAAGCATAAATGTACTTATCTGGTCTATTTTCATATATCACATTGGTTCTTGTATCATTCATTTAGCTATCAGATGATGCATAAAAAACTATTCTAAGAAAGTAGCAAAACGATATATCACGACTACGAAAGTCAACGGTAGGGGAATTTTAGACGGCATACATCGCCTACCGATGCGAAAAGGTTAAAGATTATGTCTACCTAATAATTATTAATGTGTAATACTTATAGCTACAACACGCTCTGAATAAGTCATTTCAATTTAATTATGCTATTATACTATTGAGCTCATTTCATTTTATTTGTCCATGTCGACTCCCTCAACTGGAGCATATGGACATCTCGAGCAGCCGCCATACAACTCTGTCAGCTGTCTTGGTCCTCGCCTTATCCTATGTCAGCTGTGCCTCCCGTAGCTCCACCGAGTACATTCTGTACATATTTTCCGACGGCCTTCCAGGATGGCGAGAGCTCAGAGGCTTGAAGAAAAGATAGCCTTAGTTAATGCTCACCTGTGGCATTCGTAACACCATATCTCAGAGCTCAGTTCAATAAAAACTTAGTTTTAACACGTTTAACGCCAACGTAATGTTTTTAATGCATTCTAATTAGAGGCGCTATATAGTTCACATTCAATGTTAAAATTCCATTGAAATGTAACCGCTGGCATACAGGGACTGTTGGTTGGAGAAAAAAAAACGTAGGTCACCGGTAACCTACAGGGCGCCCTTTTCAACAACAGCGTAGGTCACCGGTGATTAATGTGGCGTAGAGCGTGTTAATAATACGTTTACACTTTACCAATTTTTATTGTTGCAGTAGTTCATATTTAGTGAAATGAGCCTGAAGCCTGGTCGCACGAGGACTGAATAGAATGCTCCGCGCCGGACAGTGTTGGAGACGCCAGCCGGCAGCCATTGCCGCCAGTGCCGATCCAGCTCATCGTAAAGCCAAGAGATGCTCGACTCTTCTGAAGATACGTATGGCGGTGGAAAACTGCAAAGCTTATAAAGTATAAGTAACAATAATGCATAATAAAACAAAACCAAAACACATTTACATTTGAGGTATTTGAATATATTTTTCCTTATATTCCAATATTTAAAAAAAAAACAATATAAATATGTCTGCTTATGCGATTAGGATTATTGGTTTTCATATTTTTAAATATAGAGAGCGGCAAATAAAGCTGACGATTTCATTACTAGAGATTACATCAAACAAAAGGTTTTCTTTAATCTCAAGTAATCAAACCGTCAGATCTTTTTTAGAAAAGATCTGGCAGCTGGATGTTATCTCTGTATAAGATGTTATCGTGTATAAGCTCCCTGTAAAAAGATCGTGACTTGTATAGTGAAAGTTAATGAAATTATTTTTGATGATAAACAATCAATATTTATTTATTTACCTTACAGTTTCCTAAACAGAGGCCATATCTTATGTGATCCATGTAAAAACAAGGAAAATAAATAAATATTTATTATTTATAATAGATCTCAAAGTGAATGCTGAAAACATTGTAAAGATACACTGAAAAATAAATATTTTTCATATCTCAATGCCTACATTAAATTGATTAATTAAATTAATTTTTTTTTTTTTTTTTATTAGTTAATAAACTTAAAATAGTCTAATGATAATTATTTCAACCTGTTAACTGGTGCTGACTCGTGGTTTCCCAGGGCCGGGAAGATGGGAACTCCGGGAAACATGTCAGACATCTGCTTCACGGTGTCCTGAAGGATTTTGAGGTTCTCTTCTTTAGTTTGATTCCAAACGTCGTGAGGCGGTAAATCACCGGTCCATAAAATATAGTCTATATCCTAAAAGAATAACTCCAGTGAGAAATATCATTTAGAAAACCAATTCAATCATTATGTGATAATAAAATGAAAAGCAAGAAAAAAAGTGCAAAGTACACAGTTTGAATCCCAGCATTTATTGTTTCTTTTTCTTGGATATTGACTGGATAAATAAATGTCATTGTGGATGACATTTTCTATAAATTTGTAAGTGTAAATCATTTTTATATATATTTTTTTCTTTCTTAGGAAGTTTTTGGCGCCATCCCTGTCAATAGCCGGTGCCTCTGAGTTTAGAAACCGATACTTTACATCAGTGCTCTGCAACCTTTTCTCACCTACGGCACACCAAAGTTATTCCTTAAATTCCGTTGCACACCAAAGTTCTGTAAAAAATTAAGGTGGCACACCGAAAGCCAATATAATAGATAATAATTTGATAAATGATAGAATTTCGTACATTTTTATTTTATGTGGATCGTGTACATAGCATACTATGCAGTCGCCAGTCTACATTAGTAGGTGATAAGCGCAGAAAGACCGTTATAAAGTTATTTAGTTATATATTGTCTAATTTGACAGCGGCACATCTGTATCGGTTCACGACACACTAGTGTGTCGGGGCACACCGGTTGCGGAGCTCTGCTTTACATTGTTGTGGCTGGAGAATTAATGGTTATCACCGTGTGTGTGTCTGAGATGTGCTTGAGCATGTGATCCACTGTTCTCTTGGGCGTGTCACACTTGCGATAGTCGCCCCAGCGCCCGGCGCCTCCTCCAGGAGATGCGGCTGGACCGTTAGTCAGCCGGCAGCACAATGGTTCGTTGCACTCCGCATTTGATCCTAAAAGATGACAAAAAATATAACAATACGCAGAAAAAATTACATTAATTCGTCTTAACAATGCTAAATTGAAAAATTAAAGATTGATCGGTATGACAGTTTTTTGTTTTGTTGTAAAGAAGTGGTACCATGTTATATTATCAGAAATACCCGTTTATTATTCTAAAGTTTTATGAATTTTTAAAGTACAGTGGTACCTTGACATACGAGTGCTCCAACATACGAGTTTCTTGAGATACGAGCCGTCAAGCGAGCGATTTTTATGCTTTGAAATACGAGCAAATTTGAGATTTTTTGAGAGAGCCGGTTGCACACGAACAGCGCGTCACGCTTTCCCGCGTGAATCACGCAGCCACGGTCAGAGAATCAGTTATCAGTGTGCTCTCGCTGTCAAAGCATCTTTGATAAGTTGTGCTCGCGTTTTGTGACAATGGGGACATTTGCTTTGAGATACGAGTAATTTGAAATACGAGCAAGGTTGCGGAATGAATTAAACTCGTATGTCGAAGTACCACTGTATGCGAAAACATATTGATAGAATTTGTTTTAGTATTGTTTTAGGTAAAGTGTAAAATGCGAGATTACCCTCAGCGTAGTAGGGGTCGTAGTGCGTGTCAGAGATGTGGAGGACTTTGAAGGTGGGTGCGCTGCTCATGGGCGCATCCAGTTCCTTGGTGGGCGGCTTGGGCATGGGAGGGAAAGCAACCTCCCACTCGTGGTAAGGGTTGTAAACGTCTCCACACGCGTCACCGATCACGAAGCTGCACACCTCGTCCGGACCGATGGATATTCTCTTCAGCACATAGACCACTTCCCCCTAGAATACAGACACTTTGATAAAGACAGGTCCAAACTAGTTATCTAATTATTTTTTTTGAATGCAAGTACCCAAAAACATCCTTCAAATTGAGAGAGATTGACTGTGGTGTGGAACACTGACTGTTGTTAACCCTTCGCTAAGATGACGCGAGGTGCCTATCAAGGCGGACTTTTGGCGCAGATTAAGAACTCAGTTTTGGTTCATCACCGCGAGAGGGCGCATAACGCTGTGGACTGTGAAATGACCAATTGAATTTGACCAAATTGACACAGAAATATGTATAAATATATGTACAAATATGTAAGCTTACGCCGAAGAGTCTTGTAACGCCCTCGCAGACCCTGGGGGACTGTATGTTGAGCGACACGCAGAACTGGTAGATGGTCTTCTTGATCTCGTCCTTGCTCTTGCCGGTACGGATGTAATGCTGCAGCAGCCCGGCCCCGGCCTTGCACGCCGTGCAAGACACCTTGGACATCACGGAAGTCTCCACTTCAAAAGCCACCTGGTGATGAGATCACATTATCTATTATTTTATACATCATCATTTATTACTATGTCCGCTCCCCAAACTGGAGCATATAGCAATCAAGAACTGCTGCCATAAAGCTATGACGACCGCCATAGTCTTAGCCTCATCCCATGTCATCTCTACCTTCCGCAACTTCGCTGAGTATACTCTGTATATTATATAGTTCCCGACGGCCTTCCAGGATGGCGCGATCCCAGACTATTGAAGAAAAGGCCGCTATGGTTTATGCTCTAGGTGCCCCAACAAGGGACAGTTTCGCCTCTTGACCGACTGCAGAATAGAAGGCTGTCTTATCCACTCTCTCACCTCGTCATTCCTCACAAAGTTACATCATTGTACCCCCAGTATTCGACGCAGGCACTGTTGTCAAACCCCATTATAAAGCTGCATTAGCTTTTGGTGAGATGCCAAGATTAACAGTTGTAAAAAAATAAGGGCGATACAGGTGCTGTATAGACGGCACTTTATTTTGATCGAGTAAAGTTGTAAGTCTCAGATATACATGCTTAGAAAAATTTAGATAATTCGAAAATCTGGACCAGCAGTTTTTTTGTTACGTTTGTTATACAAAGGTGATTTTTTGACTGATAATACAAGGACATTTTCAAAGCAATCTTGTACATATAATTTTGAATTATCAGATTCTGGCAGTAGTTATTATATTATGCTATGCTGTTTGAAACGCCACGGATAACTATAACATACCTGCTTGAGATTGAAGAGTTTGAGGGCCTTCTCGACGAACTGCGGCAGGTTGGTGCCCCGGTCTCCGTCAAGCCCCCAGATCATCCGCGAGTAGTTGGTCCTCGCAGCCTCCAGCGCCGCCAGTGCAGCCGCATCCCCAGCTGGGGGCGGCAACTCGTGCTGACTTGAGGAGGCTGTCAACCACGGCTGCGAGAGCTCGGCTCCTGGGGCCCATCTCCAGGCATCTGCAGGAGCCGTCCAGTTTACCACGGCGCGAGGCTCCGGGGCCAATGAGCCCCACAGAGGGCTACCTGCACATTACAAATACCGCAATTATTGGTTTAGCCCTGGCAACAAATCGCATCAGAACTTCACTACCCCAAAGGAAAGCTTGCCAACTAGCAAGAATCTTGACTGGCCGACCTTGAAATCCCTAAACAGATTAAGAACCGCAGTTAGTAAAACAAAAGACAACCTCGAGCGGTTAGGAATGCTTCGGAAGGGAGATGTTGTGCGACTGTGGAGACCGCCTGACACCGAAGATCCTGTACTATGTATCCAACTAGCTGCACATGCCAAGAACTAATACTGGGCAGCACACGAGGTATCGATGTTACCAGATATTCGGCGGAAACAATTTGAAGTCGCTGACATAAAGAATAATAAGATTGCTCCGATAACATTATTTAAAAAAATTTAGGCTCCTATCGTGACGTGGAATCTAATAGAAAGTCGTACTCATAAAATAAAGGTTGCCCAACGTCCAATGAAGAAATCCATGCTCGGAGTATCTCTAAAAGATATAATCCAAATCAAAGATATAATCCAAATGAAAGATATTCGAAAAGGAACTCAAGTAGTGGAGGCTACCCAATGAATATGTGCAATGAACATATATGTCGAAGAGATGATGATCGATGGGGAAGAAAAGTATTAGAGTGGCGGAAGTGGCAAATCGAGCGCTAGCCGACCCCCTGTAATATGGACGAGGAAGGCGAAGGATCAAAGAGGATGGAGACTCTTGCGGGAGGTTTAAGTTTAACAGAGGACGGACACAGGCTGATGATGACCTTGTTTTTCTTTGCGTCAATGATTCATTCAGCTCATGGCCAAACTGTTCCGGTTTCAGGGACACCCAGTATTATCATCCTAATGCTTCCACCACTGGATCTGCGGGGAGCATAGTCAAGCGGTAAAACGTATGTTTCTTGTTCAGACGCCAATGGTTCAAGATCCGACCAAGCTTGATTTTAAATTGATTTAATAAAATTCATTCTCTAGCTCTCTGTTTCTCTGCTGGCGAGTATGCTGCGCCAGTATGGGCGAGGTCTGCCCATACCAAGAAAGTGGATATTGCTCTGAATGAAACGTGCCGGGTGGTTACGGGGTGCCTAAAACCTACCCCAATATCAAAGCTATATCAACTCTCGGGCATTGCCCCACCAAACATACGGCGAGAAGTTACTACCAAGAAGGAACTCACCAAAGCAACCCACGACGCACTCCACCCTATGTTTGGGTACCAAAAGGTAACTACACGGCTCAAATCAAGAAGAAGTTTCCTACAGTCGACAACGGATCTGGAGATACCTGAGGCCACCCTGCGGCTGAACATGTGGAGAAGCGCAACTGAGGGGAATACTTGGATTGCCCCGAAAGAGGACCTAGCCCCTGGACATGACCATGGGTGGAATATATGGAGGTCCCTTAACAGACTTCAGACCGGAGTATGCAAGACGAGGACACAAATGAGGGCCTGGCAGTTTTACAGCGGACCGACTGAATGTGACTGCGGCGTGGAGCAGACCCTGTCACACCTTCTGGAGTGTGCGCTGTGCCCGAATAGCTGCACCCAGGAAGACCTGATGATGGCCAGAAGTAACGCCATCGACGTCGCCCACTTCTGGGCAGACAGGATCTGACCCTGTTGTTTCCGACACGATTATATATATATTCTCTATACATGCCCCCGCTAGGGTTGAGGGATCATCATCCGAACCTTTTAAAAAAACGCTGATTATTGAACACCCAAATATTTCTCTGAGGCAAGTCTACGAAAGTTCGCGGGAGTTGATTAGAAGAGCACACGAGAACGTTCCCGGGATTCATATATGTTCTCATGTGGACCTCTGGGTATATAGGTGTTCTGGGACAAGGCATATATAATATGTGGTTAAAGAACTGTGAAACGATAATTTGCACATTTATTTTGTAGAAAACTACAACTAAAATAATTCAATATAAAAAAAAATATGTTGATATGATTTTTATTTTTTTTAGCCTGAGATAAATTTAACAAGGGATTCTCGCGTGCATCTCTAAGTCCACACCGCATATCTCACATCGATATAATGATAATTATGTAGAAAATATAGATAATTATCAATTGACACGTTAAAACTCCATTATGTAGATATTTGACTAGCGTGCTTTAGAATCTGAGCGTGTCAATATGGGAACGTATTATCCTACGATAAGCTCTCGTGTTATTCGCGAGAGTGAGAGTCGTTTTCGTTAAACCAACTCTTCACTACATTCGAATGAACGCATTTCGTTTTGAAAAAAAGTAGGTTTGTTAGTTTGTCATATCGTTCCACTTGCAAACCAAACTGGGGTTAGAATACCAACTGATTCGACTATCCACTGACTGACTTCAAAAACGGAAGAAACATCGGCTAAAACAATACGACATATAATCAAAATATAATGCGATTTTTTAGAAGTTTGTGCTGCAAAATAAGATATAAAAACACTTGATATAGGTTCGGTTGGTATATTTCTGTGGCAATCAAAGTTAACGGCTATCTGAAACGACTTTTTTTTAAGATCACATTATTTTTTAGGTGCTCATGTATCAAAGTAGGCAGTCTGGTGACTACTGTGTTTAACCCTTTGGTTACTAAGCGTCGAATATTCGACGGTCATTTAAACATTTTTTTAAGGTTTATATATCAATCACCTATGGTTTTTTTTGGTATTCCATAAATAAGGTTTGGACCTTTGATATTTGAATAATATTAGTTTGAAACATATCATACGTATTCATACTTCAAGCTTTTAAAATGTGCTGTTCAAAAGTTACCATAAATAACTAATTCATAAATTTAGTCAGCCAAAGATAAACCCTTGGCATTACCATAAAGTTATGATACTGACTAGGGTTTATCTTTGGCACATCAATAAAATAAACAACGCAATATGGAACGAAATATATTTCAAGGATAAGCAGTTTTTCCCAAACTTTCGTTTCTTTTTATATAATGTATTTTTTTCTTATGTTTATTGGTTTTCTTTGGTATTTTTTTTATTATAACATTCCCATAAATCAATGTGTATAATTATGACAAAAAATTAAGAAGTCTATCTACATCTGTACAAATTATCAACTTTCAAATATACTCTTCCACAACTTTATTTAGATTTATTTTTTAATTTATTTTATTTGATTTTTTTAGATTTTTGAGTTTTTTAGTTTTTTTTAGTTTAAGTTGACAGTAATAAAGATTTATTATTTACATCATATATGATCTCAAAATCAAA
Organism: Glossosoma conforme; assembly: GCA_022606575.1. Taxonomy (NCBI): domain Eukaryota; kingdom Metazoa; phylum Arthropoda; class Insecta; order Trichoptera; family Glossosomatidae; genus Glossosoma; species Glossosoma conforme. Next base: position 141,985 of record JAGTXR010000117.1, read on the forward strand.
ATTTGAGTTTGGATATTTTATTTTTTGATGTTTATATTTTTTATTGGCAAATATAATTATTATTTATTTAATTTTTATGTGCTTAATCTGAAGTATGAACTGTTCGGAATGAAAGTTATTTTTATTTTTACAACTAGCGTAAAAAAGATAAAAATTATGTTAAATTTTTAAGGTACTAAAAAATGCTCTAAAATCGCTTCATCTTTATCGCAAGTTCGCTAAGAAAATTCTTAGTAACCAAAGGGTTAAATGACATCATTAATGCCTCATTCACACAGATATGTGTAAATTTTTATTCAAAACAATATTGAGGCTGAAGAAACCTAGTGTTAGTCCAAATGCATTCATTTTCTCGTACTATAAATTTAGAATTCAAATGTATTTCTAAGTATTTTTTTGATTGAATTTGTCGCCACATAGTTATGTCAGCTGGTATTATTATTGCCTCGTTCTAAATCATCTCTGCATCTAGAAATCCGCCAAGTATACAATTATACTCTTACTATTCATAATTTCTATCTAAAAGGAAGATAAGGCAGCTTAAGTATCTGGGGTTTATTTCGGCGTTCAATTATCATATTTTTTAAACCGATGTTCCAGAACCATTTAGTCCTAAGGGGCGGCTGAAAATATAATAGAGCATAGTAAATACTCGTATAACGTATCCATCTATCCCTTACATTACCTATATGGTCGGGGTGAGCCGCCCCTTAGGATTGAATCGTCAACGCCTCGGGAGTATCGGACTAATCATTTAATCCGCTAAATTTTCTTGATTATAAAACACCAAGACCGGCCTCGACAGGACCTTCATCGGCACGACCTGTACTTTTGGTATTAAGAGCATAAACTACAGCGGACTTTTCTTTAAGCTCCGGACTCGAAAAGTCGGGAACTATGCGTAGAATGTTCTCGGCGAAGGTGCGGGAGGCAACGCTGACATGGGATGAGACGAAGACTATGGCGGCTGGCAGAGCTTTGTGGTGTCAGTTCGTGAATGCAATATGTTCTAGTAAGTGAAGCGCATATGGTGATAATGATGATGCTGATGATGACATTATGCACTCTATTTGCCTACAGAATAAGATCTAAAGGGTTAAAATGTAATGCAATCCAATCCGCGGTGTTATTATAAAATATATTGATTTTTTTACCATCCGATTAATCCTAAAATATCCTCTTGAGAAGCCATATTTTTTAAAATTATTAAATAAAATTTTTTGAATATTAGATTAACGATTGGAATATTTCTGCGGGGTTATGCAATTCTTGAAAGCATTGAAAAAAAATGTTTTGTAAATCGTCATAATTAAATATACCATCGCGTGCATCAGGGATGCCACCGTGAATTTATTATGCGTTAATTAACAATCGTTATCAACTATTTCTATCAACGTTCAAATAAGGCACTCATGGAGAAATTGTAGTTAATTTAATTTAAAAATCCATTATAAAAAATAATTAAGAATTATTTTTTGGATGTACGCGTTTCGCTCTTAGTAAGAGCATCTAAGAATGCTTTAACTCAAAACATGACATTTCGCCATGTCTAACTAACTGTAGTCACTAAATACAATTGCTATAATAAACAGACATAATATTATACAGTAAACCTTTATTATTATTTAACAACACGTACAAATTAATAGCATTAATTATCTCAGATTAAGAGTAAAAAAGAGTAAAAAAAAATCAGGATTCGCAGCCGCACAATACCGTATCTTGTTGGTGTCATCGAGTATAGTTGCGAGACTCAGATATTGCGCAAAGAGTTGAATCGAGCTCTCTATGCAAAATGATGCTTTCAGTGACTTATATACCTTCATCCAAACGCAATTCGGTCAAATTTACATTAGGCCAAACAGTACCGGCTTTAGGCCCTACGGCGCCCAAGGGCAATTTTTGTTTTCTGTGGCCCCATATTGTTTATATTTAAAAAAAATCTAAACAAAATTAGTTGCCCTCGGCGCCCCTAGCTCATTCGATGCCCTGGGGCACCGACCCACTTCGCCACCCCCTAAAAGCGGCACTGAGGCCAAATATCCTTCGGCCAATAGTTCACCGGAAAAGGCATTTCGACTCCGCAATCGTAAAGTTCGCTTGTAGAAACATCTGCGTGATTCAAGATCTCGGTGCGAGATCGCGCGATAAGTAGGCGCATGATACGTCTACTTGAGTGCGGCATAGCCTATCAGCGATCAGCTGTTGTGGCGGAGAAATGGTGCAGTGGGCGGTGCTCGGTGCACGCGAGGCTCGGAGGCGCGTGAAAGTCATGAAGGCATCTTACACGGTAAACACAGCATATCCAGTGAAAACAGTATCAATGCATTCTGATTCGGAATTGATTTTAAATTCGATTTTCGATCCTTTACGGCAGAGCTCCGCAACCTTTTCTCATCTACGGCACACCAAAGTACTTCTTGGGATTCTACGACACACCAAAGTTCTCACCTTGAATACCGCGGCACACCAAAAGCCAAAAATATACATTAATTTGATCAATTTCACTTTTTTTAAATTTCATTTAGAACTTAATAAAGCAAGTACCTTGTTGTATGTCTACATAAATAGGCGATAGGCGCTGGGAGCTTGAGGACCGTTGTAAAATTATTTATTTATAATATTGCCTTATTTGATCGCGGCACACCTGTATCGGCTTACGGCACACCAGTGTGCCGTGGCACACCGGTTGCGGAGCACTGCTTTACGACATCAATGGAAACGAGCATTTACGCCAATCTTTATGGTTCAAAGCAAACTCCTATCTACTGGGTGTTATAATCAATGCAAAGGAGACTCAGGTGATACGCAACACCCAATAGCGCCCATAGAGATGCAGATCGAGCCCTCGCCTGCGTGGTCAGAATATTGGGAGGATTGATAGTTTCATATATCGGAAACACAAATGCTGAGATAGCATCTCAAAGCGGTGTGGTGAAGCTGTTAATCATGAGTCAACATATGTCATAGTAAGTATCGACTAAGAAAGCACATAGTTTGGATAATAAAGGCAGAGTGAACGACTATGTTTAATGGCAATCTATGAGATTTGACGTTACGGTGCCATTATTTATCAGAAGCACATGTCACCTTTAAAATGAATCAATCTGCCTTTTCCCAAGCCTACTGTATACAGTTCCCAACTTGCTTCAAGGCAGGAGTCACGAGACTTGAATACTATAGGACACAGCAGCTGTCAATTGATTTTTTTAAGGGTATCGGATGACTAGGTCGTAACTCTCGAGGCATACTCGTGCAACACGAGGTAAGCAACAGGCGGTAAACTCTACGTTTTAGTCCACGAACAATATTGCATAACTTCAGTTATCTAACCAGAACCGCGTTTACAATGTGACATTGACGTTGGTCAAAATAAATTTGTGTAATTATTATTTGGATATGTACCTTTGATCTCGTAATTTTGTAGGAGGACTGTCGCCACGAGCAATCGCCATGATATCCTGATGAGCATAATACTGTACAAAGAGTTGACTAAGCGAGCGCCACCTAGAAAAATAAATTTAAAAAAAAGGCATTAAAACCACAAAAAAATGTGTGAAGAATTGCAGAGCAAAATAAAGCAAAGGATTTATACACTTTTACTTCACTTCTTGATGATAAAAAAACAAGTAACCAATTATTAATTAATGATACGATATGATAAAATAATAGTAAGAACATTTGAAATTTTAAATGTCAAGGTTGCTAATATGGTATTATTAGTACATATATTTTGTAAATCTAAATAAAGCGTTACTGTGATAATAACTAGAAAATTGTTATAATTTGTAAAATTGATATTAATATCGATCGTATTAAAAGAATCAAAGGTTTTAAGTAATTGCTGAATACTGAATATATAATATAGTTATAATATAACAGCCATTTCTTTTACTTTTATTTTTCATACGTCAACAAGATGTGAATTCAATTGAATCTTAATTAGAAAGCGGTGATTCATGTCTTAAAAATATGTGGATAATTGGAAGTAAATGAACAAGGAAGAAGTACATAATGTATTAATTACGAGTAATTATATATGTACTGGTTATTACGCCGATATAACAACATAATATTTCCATAATTCCAGTTTGTACGTTATTCAATGTTATTACGAAAACCAGGAAACCTATAAGTTACATAGTGATTAAGTTTATAACTGCTATAGTCTACTATAGCCTGCTCATATTGAAAGGAGGAAAATCGGACACTTTTTAACAAATAAATTATATTTAAAATGCAAAATTTCAATTTTCTTTCAATACCTTAAGCAACAAGAGACAAATTTCTAAAAAAATATATTTAAAAACTCTTTAAAATAAGTCTTAGTTTGAATTACAAAAAATAAAAATAAAGTCGTTTCTCATCCATTCAGTCTATAGTTTGGTTCGAGACCCGAGTGGTACTCACTAAAATAAATAGACTGTCAGAAAGTAATAATATTAAGCTTGTGAATAAATGATGACTGATTGGATAATAAAAAAAATAAAAAATATATATACATACTTTGAATATATACTATAGCGACATCTATCATACGATGATAACAATGACATGAATACTAGTTTCAACGTCAGTCGGTCTAGGCATAGCAATAGCCAAGTCGGCTGAGCGCTATGAATACCTGGGCATAGTTGGTTTCCATGGTCCGCGGTTCGCATCCCGCTTCTGCCGTTATTTTTGTGCTTGGATTGACGCGTTGAAAAAATAATTTTATGTATAGTATATGTATATTTAATTAATATTAAAAATAAAAATAGATTTTTTACCAGAGTTACATCGGACAAGTAAGAAGTTTCGTCAAAGAACTTTTTCAGTATAAATTAAATATGTTCCTATAATTATGAAAGTGGTGTAAAAGTTTTTTTTTTTTAAATGCATCATTTATTTATTTCACATCAAATTGTTTTAAATGAATATAATCTTCATCCAACATCAATTAAAAAAATCTAAATTAGCATTTTATGCAACATGTAGTTGTCACTTGCATCGGTTTTCAATATCAACATAAAAATACAAACCTTTACATATTTCAGAACAAATGAAACATGACTTGCACCACTTTCATAATCATGGGCACATATAACATTTACGATTCTTGGCAATCGAACATGGGGTGAACCGTGACTAAATCAATTACATTTTTTTTGTACAAGGAGCCCTTCAATCAATTAATTATGTTGAACCTGTCCTCTGTAAGTATTGATGTCCATGAGGACAAACCAAAATTGTTAGTTACTCAACCAAAATGTCCAAATGTACCATCTAACTATCATAACTACACGTATGATAGTTAGATGGTAGAACCTTTTTAGTGATTTTTAGTTTTCATTTTTTAACTTTCCTGTAAGCTTTGATTCTATTAAATATAATTTATTTGATTAAATATTCAGGCATCATGCTAAATTAACTTGAGTGTAGTACATACTAACTTATGCCAGGCGGCATAGTCCAATGGTAAAGCGTTTGTTTGTCACTCATTGTCAGATGCCGTCGGTTCAAAACCCGACTAAGCTTGATTTTTAAAAAATAATTTAACAAATCTAAGCTGTATAAATGTTCCCGGTTAGGTTGAGCTACCCCTTAAAGAAAAATAATGCCAGGCCTCAGAAGCGTCGGTATCATAATCTGATCTCCTTTAAAAAACGCTAATTATTGAGCACTAAAATATTTGTACCCTGAACGCTCCCGGAAACCATCTATTTTTCCATGTGGACCTCAGGGTATACGGGTGTTTTGGGACAAGGCATAGATAATTTGAGCTTAAAGAAATGTGAAATAGCACTTTGTGGTGTCCATAAACTAAAAATATGGAGTGGATATAGTAAAAAATAAAATAACAATAAAGGTTGGTAGAAAAATTTGCCCGCAAAGGCTAAAGCTGTAATTAATTGAGTGGCAGTATAAATTAATTATCTGTAAGTAATATTTGATGGAATATCCTTGTGATTTTATGAAACACTCTTTTTCCTTCTGGGTGTAATTGATAGGTAGAACCGTTATTATGAAGATGATTGAGGGCAAAACACTTGGCATTCGGGTATTATCATGCTGAGTGGGGTTATCCAGTGGCTCTACGGAGGACTCCAGCCGCGGATGTACTGACTGTGTGTCTTGTACTCGTACATATTTCCATGTATCAACAGTCGGTCTTCAGCCGCCGCTTCTCACCAGGGGCTCACTTTCTATCCGCCCGAGGCCGGCGCTGAGCAGCTAGTTCCGCTGGTCGCTGTCCGAGTTGCTCTGGCTCTAAGTGTGCCAGTGTGCTGCCCCGTTATGTCATCGCGCATTCTTCGGCCGAGGCTATGATGGAGCGGCAGGCCCCGGAGATTCGAGAGGCTCTCTCGCATTCAACCAAGTTCAAGGTTTGCGTCCAAACAACTGGACATCCTTTTAAAAAGTCGACTTTTAACTACATCGAGCACAAATTCAACCAGTTCTTGAATACAACAACCACATATGAACCAACTATTTGGCCTTTCTTCTTGTCCAAGTGATCCTTGCCTACAACAGACAGTGAGACATTCTCTGATGCAGTGCATCATCCATGAAAACTGCAGACTGTTCTGTGTTGTCGCCTGGGAGGACTTTCTTAAACTAATGCTTAGTTCTGACGGTACCTTGCTGTTAAGCTAAATCAAGGATAACGTTGCATTAACGCGCGCGGTTAACGAGACCAATTTGGAATAGACTCCCATGTTTTTAATTGTTCATCTCTTCGCATGATTTAACCTTGCGTGTAATTTGCAGGTACCACGCGCAACCATTTTTTCCTACATTTTTTATATGTTAAAAAACGCCTTTAGATTGGAGCCCCAAATCACTTATTGGGCTTGATAATATTAATTGAAAGAGCAGTGCGTCTGATAAAACAGTGCTTCCTTAATATTGTCCCCGTGGAAATATTCAGTAATGCACAAACATTATTTTGGAATATTTTTCTACATAACATATTTAAATAATGTATAGATTTAAGCACGTTTCTATAACTAACATTTTCGACATTGACTCAGAAGGAGCAGCTTCTTTAGCTCCTTACATGTGTTATTCCTCCCAAATAGAATGTAAATATATTCACAAAGCAAATAAACAAACACTTATTAATTTGCACTTCCAATATTTTATTACTATACACTAACTCAATCACTATGCACCCTTCTCACACACAGCGCACACCCGGTTGAGCGTCATAGAATTTATAGACAACCAAAAAACTATTTTTTTCAAATGCGCTATTAGGCCTACTATCGTCGGAGCGGCCGACTCTACTGTTATAGGTTCGAATATTAAATTATGAGATCTATATCAGGTGCTTAAAATATTTTGATACCCTTAAAGTTGCTGGTCGTTTAAATCTCAATGTTTTATTACACGAAAAGTCCGCTATCTAAATATTTAAAAATCGAGAAAGTACTCCAAGGTGATTGCTCCAGCTGGGTAAAAGGTACAGTAAGTAGATGGTGAACGGTGAAGGGTACCATACATATGCAATGTAATATAATAATCTTACGGTGGTAGTTTATACCACATAGTTAACAGTTCACTATTTATACGACAATGAATCATATAATGTATCTGAAAAAATACAATAACAAACCTTGACTTTTAGACAACCTTTTTCACTCTTTGAATGCTTATTATTTGGCGGTATTTTGTCATAATATGTTATCCAGATTGCTTAGCACGCCTTATAGATGAAATGGTTATTATGCGTGTGATAACTTAAGCTTCATAATATGACAGTCAAATAGTAGTCGTAAATGCATTTGCATCACTATTTGCACTTTTATAATTGAGCAAAGCATACTCTTTGTACTTTCTCTTGTAAAAACATCTTAGACATCACACATATTGGGAGCTTTTTAATATTACTAGTATTAGTAGAAGTGTTGATATATAAAATTGCACCTCAATTCATTCTAATAAAAAAGGTAAAAAAAGTAATGCAAAAAGTACATTTCTAACTCAAGTATACATGGTATCATAGTGCTGAAAGTATGTAGACGATTTAATGTTATGTTTAACATGCGATGCACCGGATATCGTGGGTAGACCATTGTCTGTTGTGCTCTTCACCACAGACACACGAAGGACAATAAAAATATATTATTTGAAAAAAGAAGTGGAACGTCACGTAACTGTGTCACGACACGAGAAAGGATTTCTTTTTTGGCAGCTTTTCATAGTCATAAAAGGTGTTATAAAGATAAATTAGCTGAAAACATTAACGCCAATCGATTGGTGAAATTAAAAGTCTGCTGTAGAGAGATATGCTTAATGCAGAATAAGGTCACACCACCTTAGTTAATAATATGATAAAATGAGATTAAGAAATTTATAAATATAACCCACGTACTAACGTCGAATCTAAAATTAATTTTGTAGTTTTATATTTAGTTGTCGATATATAACATTTATTACGTAAAAACATAACCTGTGTCCCACGTATTTAGACAACAAAAAATTAATGATTATGTAATCGATGATGGTGGATTCTTCTTTAAATATTTTGGAGTGGCGATGAAATAAGATATTGATTTATTGTGTACATTTTATCTATTATGATTCCAACACTCAGAGGCCAACTTTCTAAACTCTATCTGTGAGCAGACATTACGTAACGCCAGTGAAAATTACGTACGAATAAAGTCTTAACGTCCTAAGCACTTGGGGCCAGTAAGTCTTAAATGCGTACTAGTTTTTATCAGTATGTGACACGGTCGGAAACATCGTCACTGAAACTTAAATTTGGTATTCAGGCTGGCATCGGATCTGGCGGTTTGTAGCTCATTCGGATATCGGTCATCTCGACTAGAGGTACTTTAGTCAACGGGTTTTCAAAAAAATGGATCGGGGCTTCCTCTCTTACAATTCTTACAGTCGAAACGCCTAATTTATCTTAAGGCCGTTAGTTTTGCTGTCATAAAAAACGAAACCTCGTATTTTAATCGTTTTATCGTTTATGTGCTCAATTTCAGGCTTTCATATATTTTGTAATTAAATATTTTTTTATAATATTAAGCAAAACTTCCGTATTGAAGTAAAATAACGTAAAATTAATTCAATGAAAATGTCAACAACCGTGCTTTGTACAGAAATGTATTGTTTTTTAGGTGCCTGTAAAACAGGTGGAAGCTAAAATGTTTGCCCAAACAATTTGTTGCATAAAAAAGTCAGAAAAATAGTAAATAATGTAATTAATAACGGTTTTAATATGGTTTGTTGATAATATAGCTTTCGTTATTAAAATTTAATTACTTATTAAATAATTGCACATAATTGTACTAGAATGGTTAGGAAAAAATCCGCTCCTTCTCCGGTACACCGCAAATAGTTTAACGTTACAGATAAAGCGAGCCCCTTGTTAATGCATTGTTCAGACCATCGCACCGCTGCTGTTAACATGCATATTTTAGAAATTTATAGCTGCAAAAAGAAAATAATCTTTGTTTTTTTATTATCCGGTATACATTAGTATATTTTTCTCAGCAGAGATCCTTGTAAGTCTCTTTCAGTCAAACCATAATTGCAGCAGGAAATTTCTAACAAAACTTCATGTCTATAAAAAATACATCATTACTTACACATACGTTTTTTAAATATTACTAAAAAAATGGAATTACCAGTTTACTTATCAAATCACGGAAAACTAAATGTTTGAAAAAAATTAATTATATACACATTCAACATTTCTGTTCTCGATTTGTGACCCACAAATACAAGACAGAGACAGAGAGAGTGGTGGCCCAAAAAGTAAACAAATATTGCGTACATACAGTAGAAAAAAAAACAAAAATGTAATAAGCAGGGATTGCTGATTTCCCTCACCACCGTAAATTTTGAAATTTAACATAATAAATCTTATTATTTGAGAAGAACCGATGGACAGCAAATCCAAAAGTTTCACTACGGATTCCATTCCTACCATACCTTATTTGCATTTGCGGTTTGGATACATTAAAATTACAGTTATTTTCAACATTGGGTAGGTAGGCAGGTACGTTATTTTTTTATTGTACACAGCATGGTAACAAGTTAAGTATGTATCATTATTGTGTACGACCGAGACTCTTACATACTCTTGTACATATTCGCTAAATATATATATGAAATTCCAAAACGGAAGTTCCGTTGTTACTTATTAATTCACAACGTAACAGTTTACGTGTAACGTTATACTTGCTTTAAAGTGATTTACATATTTTTGTTTTTCATAAACATATGCTGCTTTGTAACATTTATTTTCCGTTTAGGTTTATGCACACTTAACTTTATTTTGTTGTTTTATATGATCTGTAGCTAAATAATAGTTTTAATAACATGGTAGTAGAAATTAAAATCGCGGCAATACTAGATAACTGAGGTAACATTTTACTTAAATAAAAAGCTTTATAAAATTAATACTATCAGATTTACAATTTAAAATGACGTTTTTCACACATTTTATGAAAACTTAACAACAGGAAAGTCAAATAAAAAATGCTTACAGGTGAGCTAAATTTAGTTAAATCATGTTTTTCCAAATCCCAAATAAATTCATTGAACGAGTTAGGTGAGGTTATTTTCAATTAAACCAGTACGACGACTGATTTTCCCAAACTATTAACTTAAGTGAAAACGATTTTTCATCGGTTAGGTATTATAACTACCAAAATTGATATATTTTGTTAATTATATGGGAAATGATGCCCGAGAAAAATATATGCCAGTTATATCATAATTTTGATGGTGTGAAGCATATGTTCTAGTGCAGTAAAAAATATATTTATTTTGCAAAATATTAACAACATGAGACCTAGAGATTAATTTACTAAAAATCGTTAGTCAGCATGAATCACGCGAGTCATATACAAACAATGACTGAATGGTTCCACCTGACAAAATTGTATTTTTTGCTAAATTTCGGTAACCGTTCTCCAGGACCCGAAGGCCTCTAAAGCCTTCATTGCAGAGAACCAAAACAAGCAGCAAAGTAAAAAAATAAACTGGTTTAGCAATTCAAACCGCTTTGAAAACCTGCCAGCAAGTATTTTAGAAAGATTATCGCACAGTTCATACTCGTATATTGGCGGAAATACGTTACAGATAGCGTTTTTGGATAATGTAAATCAGTAACGGCTTTAAGCCCTGCGGCGCTCTAGGGCATTTTTTTTCTAACGTCTCATATTGTTTATTTTTTTTTAAATATAAGACAGATTAGTTGCCCTCGGCGCCCTTAGCTTATTCGACGCCTTGGGGCACCGACCCACTTCGCCACCCCCTAAAACCGGCACTGATGTAAATAATGTACCTTATGTGATTATTATATTCGTATGAACAAAATATATTTAATAAATCAATTATTTGATATTATATATGTACAGTTTTTATTTTTATGTATTTATTTTAATTGGCGGCACAAAAATAACAGAAAGACTTTTTATAAAATCGTTCAATTTATTTAAAAAAATTAACAATGCTTATATTTGTTTAATTTGAATTTAATATATTATGAGTATATATTCATTAAAAATTAATTAAACTCTTAAAGAAAGTTCGATTGCGTTAGAAATAATGATAAGTACAACATAACAATTATTGACAATTAAGCATTATATTTCATCAATTTGAATTAGATAGCAGGAAAATAAATAAAACCTTAAAATATGTATTTTTAATGTTATCTCATATTACTTACTTACATTAAACAAAGAACTTCTTTTCCTAGAAATTACACTTCAATTTACATTTTCCTGAAGAAATTCGATGAAGTATCATGGATGTACGGAACTATAAGAACAATAGAAGTTATGTAAAAAGTTTAATGAAATAATCATTAGAAAGATATGTTTTGTTGATACACAGTGAAATAAATGATTAAATATGTACGACGTAAATCAAAATTATTACTTAAATCAAAAACAAAGTAACAAAAATCTTGATTTTCAGCGACGTTATTTACGTAAATGTAATCTTAATCATTCATTTGTCATAGAAAATTGAAAGAAACGGAAACACATACTTGCGATACGCAAGCAATTACAGCTTGATAGATTGTATGTATTACAAAAGAAAAAGTATTGTATGAATTAATTTAATGCATCTACTCAGTGCAAAATTAAATACTTAATCATATTTATTACATTATTTGTTGTGAAAATCATCATTTTATTAAATATGAAAGAAAATCGGTATATTTCTTTCAAAATATTGCTGAAATATATAAACAGATGATTGCTTGCTAAACCCACAAGTAACGTCAACGTGCAAAAAGATACGGCGCAAAGAATAAGCCATTCTTTGCGAAAAGGATGCTGCACTAGATAAATGTACGTGTCTTCTTTATATAACTGGACTACCCGCCTCACATCCACATCACACCGGAGGACAGTTAAGTCCCCTTGATGATGCGCTCGTTCAGATTATGATCAGTTAGCAACTGTCCAGCGGGAGTCCTCTCTGAACAATTGTGGCCACTGCACAGAAGTGCTAAAAGAAGAACCCGTGAAAGAGATTAGAATCGCATTCACGGGTTGTAAAGAGATGGAGATGGAAGATATATTCTCACATAAAATACGAGCAAAGATTTTAAATGCGTGGAAATTATTTTTAGCGGCCATAAAGTCTGCATGCCCGATAGGGCCGAGGCGATTCCCTCGAACTGCATCGAAAAGGACTCCTCTTTCTAACAAGAGGAACTGACAGTCCCAGACAATGTGCTCTGAGGTCTGGAAGGGGGCGCCACAGGGGCAACTAGGGTTTGAAACTAAATTAAATTAGTATAATCTGTCATTAAAATCACCGTGCTCAGAGTCGTTCATTAGACCAGTGATCAGGGCTTATCTATTTAGCAGTTAGTCTGAAGTAAATGTCTGGGAAGAGCAGAAAGGTAGTTCTACCTTTGGTGGAAGATAACCAACGTTTTTGCCATGCGGCCGTAAGCCATCTTTATATAACTGTGAGAATTAAGGGAATTTGTGTTTATCGTTTACTACTAACAGATATGAATTGTAGTGCTTATGCTGAGCTGAAAAGGGTTGCGGAGGACCGAGAGGAATGGAGATCGAGATGCAAGATTCTGTTGCTGCAAACCAATCCACCGGATTGATACTACGAAGAAGAACTAACAGATATATTACTAGCGAGAAAAAGCAGTGTATCTGGCAATGCTTTTTACTTACGCCACTACGCTGGGTCCCCGGCAATGCTTGTAATGTTTATTTTTTTATAATTACAGCGAACATTAAATAATTTGATAGGTATAGTAATGCGACACGATTGGATGATTTACGAGTATGACCCAACGATGAACCGACGAGGTTCAATTGTCGTCGAATATTTTAAAACATCATAAACAAATTATGAAACGGTTGCTATTGACAGCCTGTTTTTAAATTGACATTGCAATATTTAAAGTGTCATAAAGGTCGTTGTACTGAATTACTAGTAATAACAACACACTTATGACGCTTTTGATGTATGTAAATTAAATCAGTGTCATAGTAATATTTTCATTGTGGAAACTGGAAAATTACTTTACTTTACAAATGTACTCTTCATTTATTAATAAAAAGATTAAGTAATCATGTGTTTATAGTACTATAAATTATGAATGCCATATTAGCACGTATATTAGAGTTGTCTCTAATTTAATAGCGCCACACACTATGATACTTATTTAGATATACTAAATTAGGTTAGTTGCTATTTTACAAGATTCCTTGCTCTTGACATCCTAGAAAATTTTCTTAAATATAATTACATTAGGATATTATTTTACAAATTAGGAACATTTTTATGTAACCATATAAGGAGAATACCGACAGATGGTGGTGAAGAAATCTCATCTGTGGATTCTATAAGGCTTACCATTTTACACATGGCTACACTCTGCATGTGAATGTTGACCCGCTAACGTCATACGCGACAGCCCGTCATTCATACATCAAACATTTATTACAAGAAGTCACTATAAATGGGCGGTGTTTAGAGATTGACTTTTGTCTACCACCAATTTTAATACATAGGCTGTCATTTTAAGGGTGAGGGGTAAAATTAACACCAACCGGCGAAATTTGTAGAGCTTAGAAATCGATTAAAATATTTTTTATTTTAATCTCCGTCGGTCATCGAATCCACGAATTTCGGTATGGTAAGCAAACGCTTTGCCACTAAGCCATACACACCGGAAACTTTTTTATTATGGCAAAGTAAAAGATAAATTATTCTCAAATATTCTAACCTAATTTTAAATGATGCATTAGTAGATTGAAAAAATCAACTCAAAACATGATTTTCCAAAATTTAACACCAATAATGTAATTTGATGTGATTATTGATCTATTTCTTGAATTACTTTTAGATTGAATGAAGGAAGAAACACAGATTCAAAGTTACTTGTACTTGATCGATAAAGTTATTCTAAATTATGCCTATTTAAAAAAATACAATTGACATCAGCATGATGTAGCCCTTGCTGACTGGTACCGAAAACCACGATTTACAATCTTTCGTCTCTTATTTTTGTGGCTAGCAATATACATTTATGTGTCCGCCATATTGGGACTAGTTATATAGACCGCCGCTTACGGCGCTGGTGACCGACCACGGACCGCACGGGTCAGTTATGTGCTGACGACCGAGAAGGTCGCATTACGGCCGGCGGCATGTCATTCCGCCTGGACGGAAGCTTGTGAAGTTTTAACGTTTTAAAGTTTATTTATATATATATATATATATATATATATATATATATATATATATATATATATATATATATATATATATATATATATATATATATATATATATATATATATATATATATATATATATATATAAAATAATCAGATTGCATCGCAGTTCGTGGTCGTGATGTGATCTATAGTAGAAGTCAATTATTATTCTATTTTTTAATATTACATGAAATATAAATGTATTGTACTAACAATATTATCACAGCCCAACATCCAAACAAATTACCGTATTTAATATCTGAGGAAGTAATTAGTAATTAACGTATTCATTGCGTGACACATCAATATAACAATTACAAAAGGCTGTAACCCTGCTCAACATAGTATTATACAAAAATAAAGCTAAAAAAAATATAAAATTATCAATATTCTAACCTTTTTTTACTATTCAAACGGTGACTACCGCATTTATTGTAGTTTAACCCTTTGGTTACTAAGAATTTTCTTGGCGAACTTGCAAAAATTTCGAAGCGATTTCAGAGCATTTTTTAGTACCTTAAAAATTTAACATAATTTTTATCTTTTTTACCCTAGATTGTAATAATAAAAATAATATTCATTCCAAACAGTTCATACTTCAGGTTAAGCAAATAAACATTTAATAAATAATAATTATATTTGCCAATAAAAAAATATAAACATCAAAAAATAAAATAACCAAACTCAAATTTTGATTTTGAGATCATATATGAATATTAAATCTTTATTATTGTCAACTTGATGAAAATTGTAAGTTAAAATCATAAAAATACTATATAAATATAGAAAAAAAAGTAAAAAAACTCAAAAATCTAAAAAAAAAAAAAGTTTAATAAAAAAATTAAATTAAATAGAGTTGTGGAAGAGTATATTTGAAAGTTGATAATTTGTACAGATGTAGATAGACTTTTTAATTTTTTGTCATAATTATACACATTGATTTATGGGAATGTTATAAAATATACATAATAAAAAAATTACCAAAGAAAACCAATAAACATAAGAAAAAAATATATTATATAAAAGAAAAAGAAACGAAAGTTTGGGAAACACTGCTTACCCTTGAAATATATTTCGTTCCATATTGCGTTGTTTATTTTATTGATGTGCCAAAGATAAACCCTAGTCAGTATCATAACTTTATGGTAATGACAAGGGTTTATCTTTGGCTGACTAAATTTATGAATTAGTTATTTATGATAACTTTTGAACAGCACATTTTAAAAGCTTGAAGTATGAATACGTAAGATATGTTTCAAACTTATATTATTCAAATATCAAAGGTAAAAACCTTTTTTATGGAATACCAAAAAAAAAACATAAGTGGTTGATATATAAATCTTAAAAAAATGTTTAGATCAGCGTCGAATATTCGACGCTTCGTCTTTTTCGCACGAGAATCGACCGTCCAATATTCGACGATTAGTAACCAAAGGGTTGATATTCATGTCGTCAGCATCTAAGTCTAACAACTGGTTTTTTTAACCGCCAATAAATTAATCGACACATAAATTTACGTTATTCAAAATAACAAGTTAAACTTATATTAAATCAAAGTACCTAATTACTAGCTGTAATTAATAAAATTTATTTAAAAGATTTTCAGCATTACTTAAAATGAAGCGAAAGATTAAATAAAAACGGGAAAAATATAACAATAATTTTAATATCGTATAATTAAAAAATAAACTAAAATGAAAGCAAATATTTTTCTTCAAACTAAATGACTTAACAGTTTCTACGAGAGTTTTTAGTAAAAAAATATATTTAAAAGAAAAAACGAAAACAAATATTTACTTACAAATAAATGACTAAGCGGTTTCATCAAGAATTTTCAGTAAAAATATATTTTAAACTCATGTAATAGTCTGGCGAATGATATAACTCGTGTTATCAAAATGTTAAAAATCAAGAGTGAAGAGAAAACGTGGAATATCCTCAAAAATCTTCCAAGAATTTTGTCAGCTGTTAGTATGTAAATTCGGCGTCTTTTATGTATCCAGCTTTTATATAGCTTTTAGGGGGTGGCGCAGTGGGGCGGCTGCCTAATGCGCCGAGTGACGATTATGGCGGCCTAACTTGATTAAATTTTTGTACTAGACAAAAAAATTATAGCAAGGGGCGCCAGATTTTGAAAAATGTACTTTTTGGGGGTTCCTTGAGGGAAATTTGATAACATTTTTTTAGCTGGGCACCCCACACCGGGCAACCCTGATGACGGTGCACAATATGGATTACGCCAGGTCGAAAGAACGCGGAGAGAGTAAACTCCAATGAAAGCAGGTGACGGCTTTCTTCGTACGAAGAGCCGCTTCAATCGAACGACATACAGTATGAAGCATGCCGACCTACTTACGAACAAACTGATTTTTTAACCCGACACCATTCATCTCTTTGTGACTTGATGGAAGCGAGTTCAGCCTTGAATGCTTTATCAATAACAATCATACTGTGCAGCATTATTGATGTTCATTCTCAGATGCATTCAAAATGTGTATTATTTTAAAAAACATATATCACTCGTATCTTCAAATGTAGTACTCAACACTAGTTAGCACAAAAGAATGGTGCACACTATAAATAAGTGGAATTCCAGTGCTTTAATAAGAATAAGCCAAAGTAATTGTTGGATAAACACGGTTCTGAGTAATGAGTTAACTTAAATAGAACATTTCAAAGTTTAAACATACTCAAATGTTATCTAACACCTTCATAATATCCTATTAAGCCTTTCGTTACGACTCGGTGGAATACAAATTATACTGTTAATACGGCGTGAATTTTTCAAACATTTTTTTTGCTTAAAATTAGTATTTGAAGCATAAATGTACTTATCTGACATATTTTCATATATCACATTGGTTCTTCTATCTTTTAGCTATCAGATGATGCATAGAAAACTATTATATTTAACAAACGTTCATTATGTAACTCCACACACTTGTTGGCATTGACACATGTGGTTTACAGAAAAATCGCTCCTGTGACGAAACCTAACGATATTTATTTACATGCTTTACAGATTCCTGTAAAGAATACATGTAGGTTGATAAAAGAAATGACTGCACTTCCAATTTCTTACCGTAGATGTCACAATGAGTACTGAAAGTAGCAAAACGATATAACACGTCAACCGATGTCAACGGTTGGGGAATCTTTGACGGCATATGCCATCAACCAATGCGAAGGGTTAAACATGCAAACCGATCCAACCAAACAAGTAATACCTCTATATACATATTGTTTTTTTAGTATGCATAACAAAGCATTAGAGTACCTGTATTATTTAAAGGTAGTATGTATCCTCTATAAATAAAATAGCATGTCGTTGAGCGATTACAAAATATTAATAGCAAATGCCATCATTGCAAAGTATGCCATTAAGTTAAAACAGCACGTCTGTAAGACTCTGAACGAAGATAGAATTTTAAGCCAATACAGAGTTGATATGCAAAAATAATGATGCTCAAAACGATCTAAACTTTCAGAAATTAATGATGAAATATTGCCTCCGCGGTATTCAAACGGATGGACGAAATTCTCACAATTTTAGTTACTTCGTATTTAGTCTTAGACATCTTAAATGTTGAGTCTCAAGAAATGTATCTTTTTGTATACATGTTTGTTTTGATACTGTAAAAATGTATGTCAAATATACCTTTAAGTACACACAATATGATTTTCTACAAATAACTCCAGCGTTTATTAATTTTGCGTTTATAAATTGGTATTGTAGTTATTTACGTTTTTTAATCTACGTTTAATCTATGTTTTTTCAGCTGCGACTATGGTACAAACAATGAATACTGAATTCTTGAAAACTGAGGATAAACAAAGGAAAATATAACTATGCAGACTACATTGATATCGTATGAGTTATCTTGTGAAATAAACATTGTTTTTGCTTATTTATTTTTTTCATAAACACGTCTCTTTGTTTTAGGTAAATTGCGAGCAAAGTGACTGGAATAAATTTCAGTACGTTTGCAATGGGCATAATATAACAAAACATCTGGTCATTGTTACCAGACATTGTGATGCAGAACGCACACATGCAGTATGCGCAGCTGGATGGAGGTCATCACACAGTGGACATGTTTAGGTACTCAAAGCGGTCATCCTGGGACAACGCAATTCGCATCAAACAAAAGGAGAAATTAAAAAATATACATTCAGAATAATTATCATTAAATAAGATGTCAGCCAGTTTCTTCTTTGTAGTATCAATCCGGTGGATCGGTTTGCAGCAACAAAATCTTGCATTTCGATCTCCACACTTCTTGATCCTAACTTTAGAGCTTGTCTTTTAGACCTTTAATGTGCTATTTTCCCCTTTATTTCCACATCCTAATGCCGTTGACCATAAAGGTTGATCCGCCTTTGGAGAGCATTTACTACTTCTAGGACAATAGAGTGCCCTAACCAGCTTGACTTGATGAGGTTAGCTGGGTGTTGGCTTATTCCGGCCAACATTCGGTTCCTGTCTATATTGGCCGACTGATGTTGTTCGCCCCCCATCACGAAAAGGAGATAGATCAGGATTTTCCTTTCATCAAACGTGTGACCATAAGGCATTTCTCAGAGTCCTCCAGTACTTTTAGAGGGCTAAAAGTACTGGAAATGTCAGCTAGAATGCCGAATATTCGTTGCCTCGTTTTAATCTGATGGGCGTACCATCTGAGTGCTAAGGTTGCGAAGTGGTAGATAAAGGTACGTGTTTTTAAAATGAAAACTCAGATCATAAATTGGGTCGGTGATAAACTTGGATGTTGTATTATAATCTTTATTCATTGTATAATACTTTTAATTTTGTACTTGCATTCTAACCTGTTGTAAGCTTATCTTATTATAATCATAGATATTCATTTATAAGCAATTTGTTTTATATAAAAATACAATTTGCCTAAGTGCTCGTATATCGCCTAACTATTCTATCAACAAAGAACATTGCCTTGAGCGGTTCTAATTTTAAGATCCCTTAACTTTCAATGAGAGATAAAGCTTTACTTACATTATATAGGGAGCGGCAAAAAAAGCTGACGGTTTGATTACTTTTTTTTAAATGTTTTTAGAATTTACTTTGAGATCCATTATAAATAATAAATATTCATTTAGTCACCTTTTTTTACATATGTTGTACATTATATAATTAATGACGTATATATGTTGTTTATACATGATGTAAAAACAAGGTAAATAAATTAATAATTATTATTTATTGTTTGATAACTTGTTTACTAATCAATCCGTCAGCTTTTTTTGCCGCTCCTGTATAAACCATAAATATATTTTATTCAGTATCTTGTGAGTAGTATTATAGAGTTTTACAGTTTCGTTCGCTGTCATAACAACAATTCGTTTGAAAAAAAATATTTTGCGACATGAATATTTATATTTAAAATATATATTTAATCCTGAATGACGCAGGACGGATATCAATTAGCTTATACTCGTACTCTATACATAATTTATAAAATTCCAGTTATTATACAGAATATAATATCTTTGAAATAATTCAATGTATGCCGCTAAATGGAATTCTAATAAAATTATTTGAATTTTTCCCTCACGTGCAGAATAATAAATAACAATCCTCGTCATAAGTTAGATTATAAATTAATCGGAAGATAAAGGATATTGTCATTTTTGAATAATAGAATGCCACCGCCGATGTTCCCTCTTTGATTTGACCGGAACAAAGAGTGACTCACTTGGTGAAAACCCTCCCTGTCCCGTCCTATTTTTGGAGACCCAGATGGGGGCCCGTTACTGGACGCACGCAAAAAGCTACTTGTTAAAGAGTTGCTTAATGCCTTCCCATGATTCTAGGTGTATCAGTTAGATGTCAAATAGACTTCAGTCTAAGGCTGCGAAGTTAGTATATTACAGCGAGTCTCGAATTACCTTCATTGGTAACACTTTGCTAACCACGAAATACGTGGGAATGGTTGAGAAAATGTTAAGGTAAGGTGGTAACAAAGAAAGACTTGTTACATCATCATCATCATCAACCTGTGTCCGCCCATTGTTAAACGTAGGCCTCCCGCTTGAGTCTCCGCCCTTTAAGATCCTCCGCCTTCGACTTGCGACAGGTAAGAAAAATATTAGGTTAATCGGTCCAGATCCTAATTAAAAACACTAAGGGTTTCTATCCTGTCTGCTTTGCGGCCTACCACTAGGTAGAATGATTTAAATGCATTCCATTATCCTAGATATTTTACAAAAATCAATTAGGTCTGACAATTCAAAATGGACAGTAAAGTAAAATTGAGAAATCAATCTGTTAATTATTTGTCTAATATAAGAAATATATAATCAATTAACTAGAATTACATAGTAATACGATTAAATAACTTCTTAGGTTTTCAGGGCCAGATTTGATATTGTGGCTTTTGGGTTTAGCCGTGTGTGGCGAATTTCTTCTCTCCGATATTTCGACCGCCATTGCATCAAGAAGACCCCTGCAATGGCGGTCAAATTTATGGGAGAGAAGAAATTTGCCACACACGGCTAAACCTAAAAGCCACAATATCAGTAATACGATTATTAAAATTCTAACTTAAGGCTTAATTTTTAAAAAATACGTTAGGCTCAATTTGAATTATTATTCCACCAAAGTGATTATTACTTATCAAATACATACAATAGTTCACTATTTATTTATCAAAACACTTGCATTGTTATGCGAGTATCTTGAGAATTAAATTGTTATCTTATCAAAAGCGAATAGATATGCCTCATTGTTTATTAATGATTTAATTAATACCTATAAAGGCATTAATTGCAATTTAATGATACACAGTGAAATTAATCATTAATATTAAACTCATTTTTTTTTATTTCGCCAACAATGTACTTACTAGTAACTTATAAAATAATGCTTTTCATTCAATGAAGCATGTTATAGACAATCATACAGTTGATTAATATTGGGTTAGATTATATCCCTTATGACCAAATAACGGTATAAACATGAGGAGCTTCACGCTATTCGTCCGATCTACATAAAAACCTGATCGAAAACATATTTTCTTTAAACCCGATAAGCCGTTTTGAACTGTGCATAATAAATATAGGCGAAACTGCAGATACAGAGATGACTTGGAACAAGACAGGGATCATAGCAACCGACAGAACTTCAATAAATACTAATTTAAATATTTATATTTTTCATTGCGCTTAGGCTTCTTCTTCGTAGAATCAATCCGGTGGATTGGTTTGCAGCAACAGAATCTTGCATCTCGATTTTCATTCCTCTCGGTTCTCCGCAACCCTCTTCAGCTCAGCATAAGAGCTATACCTCATGTCCTCGCTTAGGCTAAAATGTACAAAAATGGAATTTATCTAGGTACTCAATGACGGCCACAGTAATGAGTATTTAACATTCTACAAAAAATATTTTTGCGCTTTATAAATTATTATATAAGATTCGAATTATAATTTGAAACTACATATTATCATCACAAATGTGTAGGTATTTTTCAATAAATAAGCACATATGGTGCATATTTCAAGCAATGTATTTATTTCATTATATTATATGCAATATACGTAACCAGCCAAGTCCAATATAAATAACACATGCAACGAATCGCATGTGTTACCTATGTCATAATGCGTTTAGAGAAAATGTCTAAAGTAGCACAGAAACAAGGTTCCTACATGGCAACATCAGAATGTCACCTATACTGACTTGCTGGCAACTCCTAGCTAGACAAAGAACCCAGTGGTCATAAGTACAAGTCAACGAGTATATAGCACATTATTATGGATGAAAAAGATGATTTCATTACGTCCCTTATTTGGGATGTAATTGTTTATGTACATAGTCAATTTGCTTTTATATGCTTAGGCATAATGTTAAATAACGTTGCCAATATTACCGACTCTTCAAATAAGTGTCCAAAGACGTGATCACTACACATTTTGCAGAATTCAACGCAAGATCTTCATACATTTAACATCGTTAGTTTGTATATATACTAGCCATGTGTTTATATAATAAATGTGTAGCTAAATAAATAATGTAATAAATAATGTTGCCTCAATCGATCTGTTAATAAAAATCCCTGACTATTATTGACAACTTTAAAAATGACATTCTCTAATTTCATTGAACGCCCATTACACTTAGCTTGAGTAATAAACATTTCAATGAAAACTAAAAAAAAAACAAGACGTAATATTTGATTAATCAGGCGCTTGCGATACTACATAATTGTTGATAAAAAACACGGTCATAACTTCAATTATTTATTGTATATATATATTTGTTACTTATCTTCTAATCATTTCTATGTGCGCTTCCCTAAATGGAGCATATATTCACCACGAACTGGCGCCATAAAACTATGTCTGTCGCCATGGTCCTTGTAACATTTCGTGTCAGATCTGCTTCTTGGAGCTCCCCGAGTACATTCTATGTATAGGTCCCGACGGCCTTCCAGGACAGCGCGAACCCAGGGAAGAAAAGCCAGGTGTAATGTATGGTCTCCTGCGGCATTCGAAGTGCATTGGAAGACTGGCTGTAGTATGGGAAGCTGCCTTGTTCGTTTCCTCACGTCGTCATTTTTCACAAAGTCAAACCATTTTAACCCGAGTATTCTTCTCAGGCGTCTGCTTTCAAAACACATTATACGGTTGAATTGGCTTTTGGTGAGATGTCAAGATTCATAAAGAAATAGTAAAAATAAAAGTACATAAAGATATATAGCAAAATGTGTTGAGAATGGACAAAGGATGTAACAAATCCCGTAGCAAGCAAGATTTACCAAGATGCACCTTCAGGAGCTATGTATGCATCAGCGCAAGACTTATTCTCCTCCTCCACATTCAATTGGGACATTAACAATTAGTTTAGTTATTAAGATATGATGACAACTTCACTTTTAACATGACGCAGACCCTGAAGAGATGAGGAAGAATAATGCCGAAGACCAGTATCGGCTTTAGACCTTGCGGCGCCCTCGGACAATTTATTGTCTGTCGTCCCATATTGTTTATATTTTTTAGAATCTAAGAAAGATTTGTTGCCCTCGGCGCCAATTGCTTATTCGACGCCTTGGGGGCACCAAACCATTTCGCCACCCCCTAAAACCGGCACTGCCGAAGACTAAGGACATTCCAAAGAACGACGACGCTCAGCATTGAGTTCAACTACGAAGAAGAAAAATACTCGTTTGATTTGTATGCGATTTTAATTAAATACAATTTTGACGCCTGCTTAATGCGGTCAAAGAAAAAAATAACGGGGGTTTTGAATTGAAAGCAAGTTTCCGTATCCTCTTTTAGTTCTCGGTATAAGTGCGGTGTCACAGCGAAAACATTCGGTCATAAAAAATGAGAAAGTATTTTCATCTCTGCACCCGGGGGTTCCACGAACCATAAGGAGTACAGCGACTCGACGGTAAACCTGCACTCGACAATAAACGAAGATCAAGTACAACTCGAACCAGTATGGACAGGAACCCACGCTATTACAAATACTTTTCGCTGCCGAAAAAGTACTACAAAGCACTACTTACTGGTACAAGGAAAACAATAACGTTATTTAATTAGTAAATCACATTTTATACAGCACTTTTTATGCACATACAAGATACGGCTCGGTGGAATACAAATTATACTGTCAATACGGCGTGCATTTTTCAAACCATTTTTTTTTGCTTAAAACTAGTATTTGAAGCATAAATGTACTTATCTGACCTACTTTCATATATCACATTGGTGCTTCTATCCTTTAGCTCGCAGATGATGCATAAAAAACTATTATATTTAACAAACGTTCATTACGTAACTCCATACATGTGGTGGCATTGACACATGTGGTTTACAGAAAAATCGCTCCTGTGACGAAACCTAACGATATTTTTTTACATGCTTTACAGATTCCTGTAAAGAATACATGTTGGTTGATAAAGGGAATGACTGCACTTCCAATTTCCTACCGTATATGTCACAATGAGTACTGAAAGTAGCAAAACAATATATTACGACGACCGATGTTAACAGTCGGGGAATCTTTGACGGCATATGCCGACAACCGATGCGAAAGGGTTAAGTGATATGGATAGATGATGTGTTAACGGCACAAACTGGAACTTTGTGCCATTTTTTGATAAGACTTTCCTGAACTGCAGCGTAGTCCTGGCGGTTCCTTGCTGTTTAACTGAATTAAAAACATCGTCAGTATAACGCGCACGATTAACGACGCTGCAATGGAATTGACTGATATTATTATGTGTGAAATTTGCATGATACCTCACCCAACTATTTGTTATAAATATTAATTACAAAAAGCGTCATTCACACAACGTTCAATTTCAAAGGGGACTCACTGTAAATGTACAGTGCTCACAGGACCATTTTTATCAACCACCAATTTTAAGTAATTGGCATTTTACGGATGAGGGGCCAATTACACACATAGCGACGAAATTTAAAGAAATTATCAATTTATTTAAAATTCAATAAAAAGATATGAATGACGATTTTAAATCATAATATCAATTTTTAACTATCACTTATCATGCATGCATATCATAAATATATTGAGTATAATAATAGTTTTTGATTAGATAGGTATTGACATCAGCATGATAATAGCCCTTGCTGATTGGTACCGAAAACCTCGATATACAATCTTTCGTCTCCTATTTTCGTCCGCTCATCGGACACGCACTGTGTTGTTCATTTTCTAATGCCGTTAGAAAGACTAGTTATATAGATCGCCACTTGCGGCGCTGGCTGTCACCGACCACGGCGCCCGGTGCCCAGTCAGTTGTTATTTTGGCCGGCCCGGCATGTTAATCCGCTAGGACCGGAATTTTGTAAAATTTATCATGAAAATATATGTGCTTCAGGAAAAGTCTGTGTGTTGTTCTTCTGCTCCTCATCCTGCCACCACACAATTCAATAACTAACTTAGAGAGAAGGATACCATTATATATTAATGCTATTATTAGGTATACTATAATATTAACGAGAATTAAAATAACAACATGAAATCACAGATTTACAACCTGAATAACTCCAATACACAAGTGGTTTAAATATATTTTAAAATTTAATTAATTTTCTGAGGCATTCGAGTATTTGAATATGAGAAACGAATGCAAAGAATAAACAATTTAAATTTGCATCTCAATCAATATATAAAATAACTTATATCACGTTATTGGTGATGTTTGAACATGCGATTTGACAGTTTTCCCGGAAAATCGATCCGAATATTATGACCGAAGACAGACAAGTTCATATAACGGCTTAAACCTGAAGAACACAACGAATACTAAGCGAAGTCATTATAAAGTAGGACGATTCATATTGAACATGAACGTTAGTAAGCTTTCAGAAAACTATTTGATAATATGCAATATTTTTAAACCCTTTATAAAAAACGAAATACTTATTATATTTGCATTCATATTAACTTTATGAGAGACGTTTTACATTTGTTGTGGACCTACTTGACAGATCTGTACTATTTTTTAATTTTTTTCATGAAAAGCACCAATACGAATCTATTATGTGGTTTTCCCTTTTATTTTTTCTCGTTTTTTTTTTTCATTTAAAGCCGAAGTCCGTGAAATTTATAGTTTTATTTGGTTCATTTTTATTGTCAACGTTACTCATGAACGAGTAATAAAAACATTCAAATTCAATGCTATCAGAAGAATTGATAAATACTCATATTAAAAATATATTTTATACATTTTTCAACTAACAAGCTTTACTATGATATAAAAACGTAATACCTGTAAAAAAGGCTTTGAATAATTATATTTTAAGCAATCCCACAACCTTCTGGACGTCGTCGACAAAATATATGTTCCCAGGTGAACCTCCTGATACAGAAATGTCTTGAAACGACTAACGAGGCATAAAGAATGACAGCTGATAGAACAGAATGGCGAAAATTTGTGGTGACCATATGAATGCAGATATAGAATGGATATAGGAAGAATCAAAAATTAAATAATTGTTACAAAATTCTGCTTAAATGAGATAAGTATTCAATAGCAACAGTATGTACATATAGCGTTCATTTATCTTATTAGAATATCACATTACAATCTTGTTATTTTAAACAATATATGTATAATATACTCGCATTTTTTTGCGTAATTAATAATTATTTAATCATTATTTGCGTAAAAATAATTAAATATAGGACAGTACTTTGTCCACCACACGACCAATAGAGCCTTGACTTTTGACGGAATCTAAGTAGAAAAATATGTAAAAGCTTATGGAACAATGCGCGACTGCGTCATAGATATTTATAAATAAGAAATTTATTTATAAATAAATTTCCATGAATATTTATAGACATATAATATATGACAAAAAAAAATCAAAATAAAAAATAAAATATCATGTTTTCAGTTCAAAGATTATCATCGAAATTGAGATTATTAATTGTTTTAGCGTGTGGATTGTTTAAGGTTGAAATTTCTCTGCTGGGCGATCTCGAAACGATTTCGAAAACATTTCTTCTAGAATAAAGCGTTATGACCTGAAAACGCGGCGCGAACATTTACGAGAAAGTGTCTTCAATTATATCCTGACACTGAAAGATTAACGGACAACATCTAACCGGGTCCGTTACCAATGGGAGTAGGAGGAATGGGTTGATATCTACACGGGATAGTCTCCTCCTAGCGGCGATGATCGTAAAAATATTCTAGACGAAAGTGACGTGTCATTGGAGAAAGCTGACTCCCAGAATGGATTTACGATTTGTATTATTCGTATTATGTATCTATAAACACTAACCACAATATAGCCGAAGTCTACTTCCATTGATTTCCACCTGCTACAGCTAAACTAAATACAATGTTTGTTGCCAGATATGTTAATAAATATATATACACATAGAAATAAACAAAATAAACAAAACAAATAACGACCCTCTTTCTCTACGATAAGCAAAAAAAACGTTTCTTGTCATTTTGATTTCACAGTTTTAGAAAATATTACATCGATATAATTAAAAAGCGTCTCTCCTACTCTAAACCGGACATTTGTAAGTTTTTTTTTAAATGCACTGAAACACAAAATACCTACCTGGTTGAAAACCCGGATATCAATGGAAACCATAATCGTATATATTCAAATAGCTTTCTGTATCGTGCAGATTATTCGCATTAGATGGACAGTGGAGACAACAATTAATATTGGAGCGTTTTTCTGCTTTACAATATTTGTAAGAGCGAGAAACTTACTATTAAAATTAATTTAAATCGTTTGAAAAATTGTTCTAAATATGTATTGTAACGTGAGTTGGCTGAAGCTCCACTCTGTACACCAGTCGTAGTGGTTGTGATGTGTTTTTGTAGGCATTAACTATAGGCAGAATTTAAATGGGATGATCCGTTTGAATATTGGAATAAAAGGTACTAGTTTTTTTCATAACTGTTAATACTAAATTTTAACGATTAGAACGGAAAAATTTCCGTAGTAGATTGGCTGAATTGTAGCCGGATATATTACAGGTGATCCCAAAAGGAAACATAACGAACAAATACCCAAATATAAAACATTTTGAAAATAGTTTTACGCTATGAGATATTATATATATATATAAAATACACAACTATAATTAAGAATTAATAAATCTCGAAAATTTAACGTTACCTAGCGTGTAAAACAATTATCTGATGGCAAAAATAATACTCGTACATACTACATATACCTTCGTAACTTTTCTTACTTGGAGATTTACAAATAATTATACATTTGCATTAACCTTAATTGCAATAAAAGAATACTGTGGTGTAATATTATCATTAATTAACAAGCACTGGTTTAGTTAAATATCATCATTAATCGCAGTTGTTAACAATGTAGATAAACAATCGTTGTAATCGCATTACCTAATATGCAATATAACTTTCCATTAATGGATGTAATGATAGATTATGGTAATAAATAATTTGTATAATACATATTATATTGATAGATATTGTTACACAAAAAAGGGGATAAATCACTGCTCAAAAACTACCGACCCATTTCCCTTCTTTCCCATGTGTATAAAGTATTCTCCAGAATTTTAACAAACAGGCTGACGGGTCGATTTGATGAATTCCAACCTCGAGAGCAAGCTGGGTTTAGGAAAGGCTTTTGTACAATTGATCATATCCACACGCTAAGACAAATCATTCAGAAAACCAAAAATTACAATCAGCCACTCTGCCTCGCCTTTGTAGACTATGAAAAGGCATTTGACTCAATCGAGACTTGGGCAGTGCTAGATTCACTACAACGCTGCAAAATAGACTATCGGTATATAGAGATAATAAAATCTCTATACAAATCTGCAACAATGATGGTCCAGCTCCATGATAGCACTAACAATATTTCTATAAACAAAGGTGTTAGACAAGGAGATGTTATATCTCCAAAACTCTTCACAAACGCCCTAGAAGATATTTCTAAACTGCTATCCTGGACAAAATGTGGAATAAATATTAACGGAGAGTACATTTCTCATCTCCGATTTGCAGATGACATAGTGCTAATAGCCGAATCACCTGACAAGCTCCAAGACATGCTCTACGACCTCAATGAAGTGTCGAACAAAATTGGTCTGAAAATGAACGTGGATAAAACAAAAGCCATGATTAATAGTCATATTTCACAGATCTTTGATCCTATTTCCATTGAAGGAACAGAAATAGAGGTTGTAAACGACTATACCTATCTGGGACAAGTAATACAACTAGGGCGAAATAACTTCTCAAAAGAAATCGACATGCGCATACAACTGGGATGGGCAGCATTTGGAAAACTAAAGTACATTTTTAAAGCAAAAATTCCGCAATGCCTTAAAACTAAGGCGTTTAACCAATGCATCCTCCCTGTATTAACTTATGGCGCAGAGACGTGGAATCTGACAGCAAGTCTTACCCATAAAATAAAAGTCCCCCAGCGTGCTATGGAGAGATCCATGCTCGGAGTGTCGCTAAAAGATAGAATCTGAAACGAGGAAATACGCAGAAGAACTCAAGTAGTGGATGCTACCCAACGAATAGGTACACTTAAGTGGCAATGGGCAGGACATATCTGTCGAAGAGACGACGGTCGATGGGGAAAAGTACTGGAATGGCAGCCAAGAACTGGCAAACGAAGCATTGGCCGACCCCCTACAAGATGGACTGACGATATAAGAAGAATAGCGGGAGTGACCTGGATGCGGAAGGCGGTGGATCGAAGAGGATGGAGACTCATGCGGGAGGCCTACGTTCAACAGTGGACGGTTTGTTTAGAAAAAATAATAAAATACGATCGACAGAGTTGTTTCTAAAATGTTTCTTACCAATTAATCAATACATGTTACAATGACTGAAACATAACATATTTTTTATTATCTGCCTTTATTTTATATGTTATGGAATAAAGTCTTATATTAATATTTAAAAACGTCCTCACAAGGTTGTTGAGAAACTTATTTGAAATGTCATAAGGATCATACTATAACGTTCAATATAGATGTATAGATAATATAATTATAGCAGACAGGTATATGGTTTCAGATGCTGTTCTGCTAGCACCACTATCAAATTTATTATTTTAGAAAAGTCACGCGATTAGCACGCTATTTTAATATTATTACTTTTTATTCAAAGTATATTTAATGGCGTTTATTTACCATCGTTAATCAAGCTAGAAACTTGATTCTCAGTATGATAATCTAACGAGTCTCCAAGAGCTTGAATATTCCATCCAGTGTTAAAAAAGTAGCACAAAATTATTATTATTACAAATGTAGGCGACATATCGATGACAACCTCGAAAACGTACGGGCGATAACGGAAGTAATTGGAATTAATATGTATTTAAAATACGCGTATTTGAAATAATAATAAATAACATTAATTCACGAGAAAACTAGAAACTTCTTTGGGAAAAAATTTTAAGTAAAAATTTGAAAAAAAGCGCGTAATACTTCTTTTTCATAGATTTTATCTCCGAATTAAAATAGCGATAAAATTTTATTTTGTGAATGATATGAGATAATTGAATCGTCATTCGTGAATCCTTACCAGAAGTCATATACAAAACAAATACAAAAGAAGGCATTTGTAATATTTGCAACACTTATTACAAAAATAAACATAACTGTCAAAAAACAATAATACATAAGCGGTATAATAATTTAGATAATATTAATGAACTGCTCACCTGTGTTAACTTATCTTGCGATAGAAAACGCAGAGATCATCTGTGATTACAGTAATCCAATAAAGAAAACTTCCGATCACAACATTTAGTTTGTCACTCGCGCGACATGACCTCCCTTTACGGATCAAACATTGCAACTGACTTTCGAGGAGCAACGTGAAGTTAACAGCACATTACAAATTTTGCAATTGACACTGCGACACTCTGCGGTGAACATATGAACCAACGGCGGGAAATTTAAAACGAAATCGTTTAAATAGCATGAAGTTGATTTAATATCCACCAAGCGTTTTGGAAGTCCAAAGTAAATTAACGACTTACAGCAACATATGTTTTTGAAGAATTGTGGGTGAGTAATGATGAGTGTTAAATATAAATGTATTCAAGATGGGCTGCAGATTTTGACTTCTTGTTATTTTGCAGTAACATATTTTTTTGGAAATTTGTTTGTTTATTATATTATTTTTTACATTTCAGTGACCCTTATTCGGATAATTTGATTCTTCCAGTAAGGGTGTCATCATATAAAACATCTTTCAAGACAAGTCTGAAGAATGAAAACATATATTTTCATATTTTTGGTGGCATCTAAGACATAACATTATATAATGCATCGTGAAACGATTTGGTGAGTTGAATATGTACTGGAATGTAGTGTATTTATGTAAACAATGGATTCATTAACAGATTTTAAGGTATTATTAAATAGCAATCATCAGAAAATACCAGTATATAGTTCAGTATGCCTTACTTTTTCATAAAAATAATTATGTATTCAGAATTGAATAGATAAGCATTATTTTCTTTCAAATTCACTTCACAGCTAACAGGTATGTTCACAAATTGTCGCCATAAAAGACAAGAGCTCGAAGGCTCGAAGAAAAGGCAGGTGTAATATTCAAGAAATAATGAGACGTTTGTTAATAAGCATTTTAAGGAGATCAGGTGATTAGCTTGAGGTCTCTATTTGGTGTTAAAGGTTAGCTCAACACGATAAATATGTTATAATATAACGAATATATATATTTTTTAAATTGAATATTTGTACGTTTGCATGATATTGCTTGTCAATGTTATATATATATATATATATATACGAATATATTATATCTCATATGATAACACCGGTTTAATTATTAAACGATGCTTAGAAAACCTGAATGCTCCATGACAAAAATAGTGAAATATGGTTAACTAGCGTAGCTCTTACACACACGTAGAGGAATGCTTTTATTTTCAGTCACTTAGTGGTTTTTACTACAAAGTATATAATTTTTAACAGCAATAAGTATTTAATGGTTTCATGGAATAATAATAAAAATATAATGATTTTCCAATATTATATTTGTAATTAAACCAAAAACATATACAGGTATATTTACAAACATAATATCAAGTTGTTAATACATTTGCGAATTACAAGAAATATAATATTGGAAAGGCATTTTATCAATAAATATGGAAAAACTAAATATTGTATGTAGAATTCAAACATTTTTCTCTTATTAATTGATTAAAAAGTGTCTACAATTTCGATATTTTTCGTAAACTCGTTCACAATGTACTAATAAATTGACACATTATGTCCTACATTATCACTGGAAGACTGTTGTTTCGCTTTTAATAAGTTTTTTTTAGAGTAAAGTATTTATTTATTTCATATTTGAAATGGATCTCAAAGTGGATACTTACAATAAAAATAACAAAACTAACGAATAATAATATTTATTTAATTTATACTACATATCAATATGATAATAATAGACGTATAATAAACTAACGAATAATAATATTTATTTAATTTATACTACATATCAATATGATAATAATAGACGTCGCTATACGTAAAATTTTATTGAATCTCTCGACGGTTTTTCAAAGTTCAGAAGTAAGACCAACTGGGAAGTCAATAGGCTAAGCTTTTCGGGGGATGGGACTTATTATATTGTAACAGTTGCTATGACTGAATATTCATGTATACACGTGTGTTGAGTGATGTGTATTTAGAACCCCTTGACAGTCACCCTTTGACAGTCAGAGCCGCTGGCTGACAGTGACAGTCGGGCGCCACTCAGCAACTCAGTTTTACTGCTGCACTGCGTGAGAGAGGACGTCGACCATTAGACTTTGAGAATTTTCCGGAGCCTCCAATTTAAAAATAAGGTATGTACAATTATTATGTACATTATAAAAGAAGTAAAATAAATAAAATGAAAGTATTCATATATCAAATTAATTCTACATGTAAAAAATGTGTGAAAACAATTTATTTTAGTTGTGCCAATTATGTTATCTGCGTAATGTTTCATTAAAATTATTTTAGTTCTTTATGATTACCTGATATTTTAGCGGTCATGTTATATATTTTTAAAACTATTTCGGAAATATCTATAAGAGCCGTATAATAGTTGCGTCATGGTTTGAAGAGTATCCATGGTAACAAAACAAAACAACTACAATATTAAACGTGTAAATACACCCACATTTGGAGTAAATTTTATCACATGTTCAAATTCGATAACCGAAATGGACCACGTTTTTGATTCATTAATGAAATGTTTTAAATATAATATTATCAAATAATATGATATATTCATAGTTGGCCAGGCAGATAACAGTAATGTAAACAAATGAAATAAATAAACGCGGTGTAAATAATTATGTAATAAGTTTAGTCAATGTGATGTGATTTTTATATAATTTCATTATTTTTATTCTCAATGTAATTATTATTCGTAGTATATAACTATAGGTTAGGTCGTACTTTTAAATCGTATTAAAATTAATTGTACGAATATGGTTACCTATAACTGAGTGTATGAGTTTAATACGAGTAAGTACTCGTACATTATATAAATATTATATCAGAATGTAATAATGTAAAATTATAATTATACTAGTTTTATTCCTCTCCTAAATGTTATATTATCATTCATTGTACAGAATTAAATTTATAATAATTACTTATTTACTGTGTTGTAAGTATTTCATTAATAATCTAAGGCCGATAAACTCTAATGAAAATGCGTTTATCGGGTCACTTGATACCGAAGTAGAGATTTTTTATTGAATAAATTCTGATAAATCCTCATTTAATATAAACAGTTATTAAAACAATAAAATATATTACAAGATATCAATGAAAACAAAAAAAAACTAATTTAAATTATTAATTCTTTGTAAATTCTAATATCATCGTCCCAAATAGAACGAGTATGTGATTTTTATTGCATACTTAATGCGTAATGACTGTTTAATGGATTTAACGTTAAAAATTACATGGATATTTTGTTATAAATAATTTTGACATTTAAGTACCATATTCTCGTAGTAGTCACATTTAAATGTACTGTGAATAAATCATATAATATATCCGGTGTGGATAAAAAAGAAAAAAAAATGTGCGTGCAGTATTATAAAGGATTTTTCTTTTTTCTTTTTAAAATTCCAGAATATCTTTTTTTATAAATAAATAAATTGTAACTATATGAGTGAATTCATTTGTAAAACAAACACAATCTAATAATATAAAAAATAGTAGCAAACTAGCAGATGTTCGTACTAATTGATGGAATGAAAAAATAATTTCACACCGGCTGATTGCTGTCATATGGGTCCGCCGAAGCGGAAAATGTCAGTTGAGCTGACCCCCAAGTGGGCAAGTATCGGCCTGTTGGTCGGTGCGGTATGCACCTGGCGAGCTTTATTATTATTATAATACTCGTAGCACCCCGTGCTCTGGCACATGGGGTGGTGCAAATGCAATGTGCAGCTTGCACCTTACGCCATAATGCAAGGAAAAGTTTGATCGTTACCTGCCGTGCGCGCCGAGTGCGACCGGACCTTGTTCCGCTTCCGGCGCGCGGAAGGCAGGCGGCGGAAGTACGTCATATGGGCGCGAACGAATTAGAAAATACCTAACGTAGATCCTCGTACGATAAGATAATTTAATCCGGACAAGTGTAACACTTGACTCTGGCGCATTTACATAACAAGAGCGCTCACGTGAAAGCGTGGGATATGCTATTTGTTATTCGTCTGTCGATTTAGTTCCTATTTTATTTTTTAAAAATTTGCTAACCGTTTTTCAGTACTTTATGCATTTTTGTTTGGCTGCGTGGGCAGTGACAGACTATCGTACTGGCGTAGGCGGACACTGTCTTAAGGACTACATATCAGGGACGCACAAACAAAACAGAAACTCATATTTATTTACTGGAACAAAAATAAAATAATATATACGGGCGACAAACAAGACTTTTTAATAACAAAAATACTTAAATGGCAGTACGCTTGGATTGTTTTATTCGAAAACATGATTTACTGCTACAATAAACATTTAAAATAACAAATTGCATAAATAATGTCAATAGTTAAGACCAAACGCAGAAGTATTGCTTTTCAATGTTGATATTAAGTCTAGACGCGAGTAACCCCCTAAACAAATTAGATACATAAAAAAATATTACCTCACCTCTTGTTATTGAAAATGTATTTTTTATCATCTGTGAGGTATTTATTTAATTTTCACTATAGCAGCCATGCCGTGGACCATTTTGTGGGCATTTTTCATTGATTGTTTTGATCATATTCTACAACCAGGAAATGGTTGCCAAATAAGAACATATACCAAATCATATTTTCTTTAAGATTGTAAGCTCATCATTTTTGAGGACCGGCAATCATATTACATATAATATATTCGATAAAACTTTGAGATGCAGAGTTAACTTTGGACAGGATCAATGATCTGATAATGGATTGGTTCCTGGTATTTGCGATAGCTACACTTTAGCTAAGATTTGGAAAGGGCTTTAGAATAAGCAGATAAATTAATTTCCTAATAAATATTTATTCAACACCATTGGCTATGAATCCATGGGGTACAATAGCGTAACTAGGCCCGGGGAGTATATTTCGTCAGAAAGATTTAAGCTCGGTAGTTACTATAATTCGAGGGAGTGATTTTGGTCAGATTGTAACATTTTTTACGTCTATTACGCGAAAAATTTCTTCGATACGCATAAAATTGTATTCGGAAACATATTTTCTCTTCTTGTATATTTTATAAACCAAAGCAAATTAAAATATAAATGATATTAATTTTTTTGTAATCATCAACAGCATTTGATTTATAACGAGATTCTTCAATAATAATTGTATCCAAAAAATATTTATATTATGCAAGTGTTTATTTGGGATAGATATGAGATAATATCTTATAAATAATAGATTAATGTAAGAAAGAATATATTGAACTCTTGGCGACGCCGTCTGGTGTCAAAATGAATTAATTTTGCATTTTAAATGCAACCGTTTAACCTTTCCGAGAGTCAATGATACCCTACAATACGATCTTAATTGTAGCAATTCTTGTGTGTATAGGTGTCTTCGCGAGTTCATGTTATCTTTATGCGGAGAACATGTGTGTGTAGGAATTTATTCCGAATAAATACTATTCTTTAACCATATCATTTATAGTAAAATACGAAAGTAAGAAGGTATGCAAGTATGTATGTAGGTAATATTGTGAATAAAAAAGTATCGAATAACGTCAATTTTCCAATCTATTAAACAGAACACACAGTTGTATGTCATCGCACGTTAATTAATTTTGATGTTATTACTACACAATAATGCCCTTCGGATAAATAAATAATTAAAAAGATAATACGATACTTTTTGGCAGAAAACTTAATTCAGATAATTAATCATGTTTGTTTTATTAATTATTTTCAAATTAATTGTTCTATATTTATGTTATGCAAAATGAATACAATTCAATAAATTGAAGCAGCATTTTTTAAAATAACTTTTTCGGTATTGTTTCAGGTTCCTAAAATATTAAAATGGAAGATAGGATATCCTGACCATAAATTCTGAATCCTACAAACGATAACTATGGCGCAAAACAGTGCCATATGCGTCGACAAAACGATTACAAACAATATTATCGGTGCACCTTGCAGTCTACCTTTCAACCACAACAAAAGATTCGCCAGTCAAAAAAGAAGATCGCGGAAAGGGATATTTACAACAAACACGCTTCCTCATCGCTTCAACCGTGACGTACCAAACAACTGCAGCACGAGGCAGCAAGCAGATGTCATTAGATACATATCCAACAAGGACGCTGCAGACAGCAGCAGTAACAATGCACTAACGGAGCTGCAGCCTCAAATTTACTTCCATAACGTGTTTTCTCCCGCCGTCCATTCTACTCCTATTTATAAGCACAAACAAAATTCGCACAGTTTGCCAAAGAATTCCACTACATCGTTTTCCGTAAATGGAAAACAAAGTCAATTACCTCCTATAATATCTAATTCTAATGTGTACCTGGATGACTATGACCTCTTCAAGTCTTCGAGGAAATCAAACGTTCCTACTATATCTAAAATGGTAGACATCGAAATGAACCCGGCGAGCCAATTTAATGTAGGAGTATCGGGAACAGATAAAGAAAGTAAAATAATTAAAAGAAGAGGGATCCGAGGAGTGAGTTGGATATTGAGCCTCGCTCTCAAAGACACGTCAGTAGGAAAAATTTACAGAATGCAGATAGGATGGATTATTCTAATATTGATAGTTTTCACTTTAGTGGGAGGATTGTTAGTGCACTTTTCTGGAAACTTTTCCAGCTATCATCTTATAACGTTTACAAATTTTTCGAGAATACCGAATTTCGCTAAAAGAAACAACTCTCTTGCCGACAGTACAATAGAAATAACCACTTCCGACTCTTCTTATTATGACAACATCGATCGAACTATATTGTTACGGAATTTGCTGTCTCAAAACAATATTTCAAATGAATATCAAACGACAGCGAAATTTGTAAAGACGATTTTGATAAACGAAACTGTATTGTCCGATGAACACTATAAGACTGAAGATTTGATAACAGAGAAAATAAATAGGATAAACTCGTCGAAGTTGGAAGAATATTCAAATCAGCTGATCGACTACTGCAGGGGTTGCCGCAAGAATCTGGATGTTTGTTTGGCGGAACCGGAAAACGGCATTCCAGTTTGCAGGACTGCTGTCGATGCGGCCGATCCAACGGGTATTTTTAAATAACAATCATTCAACTTTAAAAAACACTGTTTATTTGGCACACTCTCTGATAATAAAAGTAAATAATTATATTCCAAAATAATCAATATACCTACAATCTTGATTAGTGAAAATATATATAATATATATGATTTGTTAAGACCATATAATTTGAATACCTAACAAAAAAAGTCATGGAATTATTTAGTTCAGGTCTCAGGCTCCCAACCTTTTTTGGTTGGCGACCCCTTTTTATAAAAGCCATACGACCCGCGACCCCCATACAAAAAAATTAAATTAACGTAAAATCCGATAATCATCATTTCCTTTCCCTGAAGTTTCAAGACCTTTTTTGTTGTTCTAATATTATATATCTGAGATATCTAGATATGCTGCTCTTTTCAATCAAGCTTTGTCGGTAAAGTTTACCAAAGGGTATGTTTTCCTTGCACTTCTACGAACAACTTAATTTCATCTTTCAATTCAAAGACACGATTCTAATTTTTTTTCGACAACAACCTTACTGCCGCGAAGATTGTTGTGATAAGAATCCATTTCCTTGCACAGTTCTTAACAGACGTGTGTTAAAAGCTACAGCTTTGATGTAATTTACGTTTTATACTCCGAATCAAGTCTTACTGACACTTCGAATCCTCTGCAAGAGGCAAGATTCCTTTTGCTCGAGGAGCTAGTTCTTTTATTTTAACAACTAAATAATTCAACTTTAAGTAGTTATGCCATGTCATTTTAACATTATTATTTTTCGCCTCTTTTATTCTAAATATGTATTAAAATATTTTATAGAATTTCGTAGATTTTTACGACCAGATTTGGTATTGTGGCTTATGGGTTTAGCCGTGTGTGGCAAATTGTCTAGCAACAATATTTTGACCGCCATTGCAGGGGTCTTCTTCAGGGTTAAATATTAAAATCGACACACACGGCTAAACCCAAAAGCCACAATATATTTTTTTATAGACTTCTTTATACACACATACCTACTTTGTGTTTAGAAGAATAATTAAGAACAACAGTATATTATTTCAGGGTGTGGTGGACTGTGCGCCCTGGAAGTGGAAGCTTGCCACCTGTTGAACAAGAAGCACTCCATATACACTTGCCAGCCCCTGGAGGTGTTCCAGCTGTGCTCGGTGGACGAGTGGACATGCCGGAACCATCTTTGTGTTCCCAAAACCAAACGCTGTGATGGCCACATCAACTGCTATGACCGATCTGATGAAGATGAATGTTGTAAGCTCATTCAATTACCAATATCACATTTTATCACTTCATAAAATTATTTTCAAATATGATTAATTTTGGTAAGGCCACTACAACTCATCGTCACAAGTCTTCAGAGATACCAAATCCTTATTTTAGACCCAAGATCGCTCTACATCATAAATTTGTCTCTTTGTCAACACCAGTATGAGGAAACCAGGGCCTAAAGGAAAGGTGATTTTGGTTTTGAATCTCCTGATATAACCGCCCCTTAGTACCCATAATCAAAAGGTATCAAAAAACCACAGAAACCATGTAAATAGTGCTGCGATTTTTAAATAATTTAGGATTATTTATATTCTTGACATTCTCATTGAGATCCTTTGCACATTTATAAACAGTTAAAATGTTTATACCTTGTTTTAATGTGGACATCAATAAGTACATAAATCATTATAACATATGCTTTAGGTGAGGGGCATTTGGTGAGACAACCGAATTTTTCAGTTTTATAATTTTTTATTAGTTATTATTTTTTAACACATATATTTCCAAGTTGGAGATGTACAACAGCTAACGCTTTGGTGTCTTTTTAGCCTGTGACCTCTCACACAACTTCCGATGCGGAAATAAAACCTCCTGCTTGGAGAAATCTAAAAAATGCAACGGAATTATCGACTGCTGGGACGGATCAGATGAAGTGAACTGCACCACTGGTAAAATCAATGCAATAGATTTTCTATTACATATTTTTATTATTATATTAAATATACAGTGGTACCTTAACATATGAGTGCCCCAATATAAGAGTTTTTTGAGATACGAGCCGTCGAGCCAGTGATTTTTTGCTTTGAAATACAAGCAATCCGCTTAGCAAGAAACACCCAGAAAAAGTCGCAACTGGTCGTGCATCGGAGCTATTTAATGACACTTTGAGATACGAGTAATTTAAAATACGAGCAAGGTTGCGGAACAAATTAAACTTGTATGTCGAGGTACCACTGTAATTTTCTTTACATTACCAGCTTTAGAAACTCCTTAGCTCTAAGATGATCACTTTTATTGCAAAATATGACGGACTGCACATACGTAGTTTTGAACCCTTTCGCATCGGTTGTCGGCATATGCCGTCATAAGATTCCCCGACCATTGACATCGGTTGACGTGATATATTGTTTTGCTACTTTCTTAGAGTAGTTTTTTATGCATCATCTGATGGCTAAAGGATACAAGAACCAATGTGATATATGAAAATAGACCAGATAAGTACATTTATGCTTCAAATACTAGTTTTATAATTGACAGTATAATTTGTATTCAAACCGAGCCGTAATGAAAGGGTTAATAAACTTCAGCAATGTATTTTTTTAGATTAATTCTAATATTTCACTTTTATGGATTAACTTGAAAGTGTACAAATAATTGATTTTTAGATATAAAGGTTGATTTTTTTTCACTCTGTGATGTTTTGCATGAAATAATATTCCATATAATTTGTTTTTTTATGTATGTTATTGTTTATTTTCCTCTCAGAATGTC
Source organism: Glossosoma conforme (assembly GCA_022606575.1). Classification (NCBI taxonomy): domain Eukaryota; kingdom Metazoa; phylum Arthropoda; class Insecta; order Trichoptera; family Glossosomatidae; genus Glossosoma; species Glossosoma conforme. The sequence continues at coordinate 182,703 of JAGTXR010000117.1, forward strand.
CGGGGGAACAATTTACCTGCAACAATGGAGAATGCATAGATCGCTTTCTATTTTGCGACGGTCTCCCCGACTGCAGTGATGAAAGTGACGAACCCACCGGCTGCGGCGGCAATTGCAGAAATCACGAGTTCAAGTGCACCAACAACCGGTGCATTTCAAAATGGCGACTTTGTGATGGGACAGACAATTGCGGCGACGCCTCGGATGAGTCAGCCTGCCCGCACACGTCTGAACAACCTCAAACTATTGTCTTCCACAATGCCAACTAATGTATAATAGATTTTATTGAATTATTCATCTGATACCTGGTGTGTCTAAATGAAAAATTATTATCTTTTACCTTTGAGACATGTGTGTAATAATTCTTTAAAAAAAAATCTATAAACAAAAAATCTTTATAATAAAATTAGTTGCCAAAATCATTTTTGTGTGGCTTAAAATCGAGAGTTTATTTTTACTACAACACCTGTGTGGAATGATTACATCACTGTTTTCCTACCTAACGTTAAAAGTTTTTAAAAAGTTGTGCAGTGTTGCCCGTCTTCAAATTTGAAAATTAATCACATCTTTCCATACACTATTCATAAACAATATTTAACGAAATGTTTTTACAATATATATAAAATAATATTTATAATTAAGTTAGTGAAATTTACTATAGTTAGGTATTTATTTAAAGTTGTTCTGTGGTAATGTCTAAGAAATATTAATAAAAATATTTTATATATATATTTGAAATTTTACTCTATTCCCTTTAAAAAGTAATAGACATTCATTGTAATACGTATCTAGTAAATAATAATACTAAAACTTATTATTTAATAAAATTTTATTTTCTAAGAATTATAAATTACATGATTGCATATAAATATTTAAAAATGTAAGTCTATAAGTAAAATTATTACATGAATTAATAATTTGTTTTAAAGAAAATTACACTACACATGTAGTGAAGGCCATATTTGTTTGTACCGTAAATACTATAAATAATAACACTACTTACCTAGATTATGTTTTCAAAAGCGGGTACAAATTGAAGATGAAAAGGATGGAAAATTATAATTTTTTAAACTTATGTTAACACATTCACATCGGGTGACATTCGCGCTCGGCTGATACTCTAATACGGGCGATAAATCGATGTTGCGCGTAAAAAATATGTTTCTACATAAACTGCCATAACTTTTAAAATATCCAACATAACCACATATTTTTTTCAATATCATACTCACCAATTATAGCATCACCGGCAAAATCATCGAAAAGTTGTAGAACATCTAACAATAATTTTAAATTATGTCCACAACTTGAAAATACACATTAAAACTTTTAAGGGTACGTTTTTTAGAGTTATAAATATTTTTTAAGATTTAGAGTATGATATTCATGGTAATATTAACCTTTATAAAGGGTATTATCACAAACAATATACATAAAATATTAGCGATTATACAATAAAATTTAAAATATATGTTGATTTTACAAAATAAACAAACATTATTTATTCTAAAAATTGAAATGAATTTGTAGTGACCCTGAGTCTTAAATATTTGTTTACTTTTGTAAAATTGATAATGTCAAACCTTATAAGTAAGAAAAAGTCAAATTTTTGTAGAAAAAAACAAGTATAAATACCCTACCCGACTTTAAAGATCGGAGTGCGTAAAAGGTAAAAATACCCTTCCCGTAATTAAACGTCAGTCGAGGTAACGGGTATTAATACCTTTCCCGATGCGAATGTGTTAATATGATTTCTTGATTTATTTAAACAAATTCTTCTGGTTCCCTCGGGGCATCCAGATCCCTGTAGTGAATCACAGGGCGGAAGTCTGATGCACCACCCCTTTAAAATATGGAAAGAAACATCAGTCTTCTGAATAAAAACCAAAAAAATCATCAGTTATATCAGACAAGAGTTTTAAAATTATATTTTCTTAATAATAGTATAATTCAATCCAGATTATTGAGAATCGTTTATTTATCACGATTCTACCTTCTCTGACATTATTTATAGATAATCGTATAAATGTAATAAAGCCGACTTATCACAGCATCGGGAAAATTCCAACACGGCAACCAAAAGTAAATAAATTAAATATTTTTTTATATTACTTTTATGATTCAAAAATAATTTGCTAAAAAATTTGTTACTTAAGATTTCCACTTTTTATGTCTAGTATAACTGATAATTATCCAATGTTAAAATTACAAATACATAATTAATATCATTACAATTACATCTAACTGTCTTCTATCTAAAATACTTCTAGTCCAAACAGACAAATTCAGCTATAGATAATACGAGTAAACTGTGTGAGCTAACTTCATTCACAAATCAATGTTATCGCTGCTGCCATATTGATAAAAAATAACTGCTGTACTAAACAATTATATATTATTGATAGAAAACATTGAATGTTATATTGTTCATTTAAAAATGACTCTTATTGAAGATGTCAACATCTTAATTACCAGGATAGATAATGGCTAGAGCTCTCTACTGTTATCTTTTGCGCTTCCAACATACTGTTATAGATATTGTAATGAATGACACAGATAAATAGTAGAATAGGTAAGGTGTCCGGGTAACAAACATGTTACTGTCAATGTTTACTTACCTCCCAGAGATCAGAAAAGGAAATAGGAAAGAGGAATATAAAAATAAAAAATATATATCATTAACCGTGGTCACAATTAAAATTTATTCAATAGACGATTGATAATTTTTTATATAAAAAAGATATATAAGTTCATCACGAAATAGTTGTACGATATATATATAAATAACATATATCTTAAATTTATATTGAATAATCAGCAGTTATTATATAAAATGTTAGAAAAGAGGATGTTTTTGAAGTGCTCGAAATTCTTAAAATAAGTCGCCATTCTCTGGGAGGTCAAGGTCATTGTACGCTATCACGGGTCTGGAACGGTCCACAATGGCTTCCCTGAAATGTGCTCATAGATGTTAAGATTGTGGCCTAACTTCAATTTGATATACACAATTTGGTTGTACAAACTATTTCTAATTTAAAAATGTATATCTATCATTCTCTCAAATTAATGGAATTATCATATGATTAACGAAGAATAGATAAATATTATTTTGTTTAAAGAACTACGAGGATAATCCCAAAAGTCTCCTTTTCTTAAAAATCAATAATTCTTTATTAATTATTCATGTGTTTTTATAATATTTACATTATTTATTTTAGTCCTTGAAGGAATGATTTCATCAATTTTTCTAAATAATGGCAGGGAGTTGTTTTTGTTTGACGTGGGCATATAAAAACTAAAACGTTTACAAAAATGCATTAACTGAAATGCCAATTATGTTCAATGGAAGATAAATATTTAATCTTTAAAATAGGGAGTTCATACATTTAGGATTACCATCGTACATAATTAAATAGAAAATGAAGAACAGCAAAAAATAAGTGTAATTAAGTGTTTAAAAAACAAATGATTTCATAAATCAAAAAAATATATATATTACTTAGAATGTATATTTAACTGTCATCATACAGGGAGTGGCAAAAAAAAGCTGACGGTTTTAAATCAAAACCACAACAAAAACTGTAAGCTTTTATTGCTGCTCCCTGTATCATCAAAAAAAATTAATTACATGAAATTATTTTTAATTTCCAATTTTTGAGATGGTCATTTTCTAATGTAAGCCAAACTTATGGTATACTTAAAAAAATAGCAATATTGCATTTTGTGTTTGGTTAAAGCCAAAATTAAAAAAATACAATTTATTTCAGGGAATAAAACTAATGTCATCATTTTCATGATATTTATTATATATAAAATAAATGTGTGTCCTTAAATGACTCAGTACAACATGACGCTGTGTGACAGATGAATGATATAAGAGTATTGATAAATTATACAATTTACTCATACTTAAAAAAACTGTTGCCTTTTAAAACTATGTTTAAAAATATAAAAATTGCACATTATGAACTAAACATAAAATATATAGGTAATTTATTAAATTAGATTAAAATTTTATATTATATAAATATGTCTTTATTTATGGCATTTATTAAAATACTTGTTTGAAATAAATGCAATAAAACAATTAATAGCAAATGCCTATTAAGATTGTGTTAAGGCAACCGTTTAATCAGTCGAGAGGCTTCAATATAATGATGACACTATTTTTACGCACCGTATATGAATGAATGTATTCACAGTGCGTACCTGCCGAGCGGGAAGGAGTGGTTGTGGCGGGGCTTGGAGTACAGCGCGTAGGACGGCGGGGCGTAGCCGTACGGAGCGTGGTAGCCGGCGTAGCCACCGCGACCGTAGCCTCCATAACCTCCTCCGGATCCGTAGCTAAACAATAATATCATTGGTTAAAATAAAAAAATGATGATACACATATTTTTACTGTGAATATTTACTCCATATGTGCAGCATAAAGACACTACGAATTGACGTTTTACAGTTCTGTAAGCTCAGTTTGTCTATGTCTTGTCCCAGAACACCTGTATACCCGGAGGAGATCCACATAGGAACATAGATGGTTCACGGGATCATCCAGGGCAAGAGCCCGCGAACTTGTATAGACTGCGGCTGTTGTATCAGAGAAATATTTGGGTGTTCAATAGTCAGGGTTTTTAAGGAGATCGGATGATCAGGCCGAAGCTCCCGAGACCTGGACAATTTTTGTTTTGTCCTTAACCCTTTAACTGCCAAAAGCGTCTTTAGACGCATAATTTTATATGAACGGAGCGCCGTTCTCATACGTCTTAAGGCGCGCCGTTTTAAATGAACAATCAAAAATGCACAATGAACAATTAATTTTATGATTATGGATAAATGACTGCAGGACTGGCCCCTGGCCAGCTCTTCATTTATTTGGTAAGTTTTATAAATAAACTTTATTACACTTTCAATAAGGATATGTTTAGAAGGTTTTATTGCGGTGTGCTGGGTACCGCCATACATGTACCTGCCAGCAGTTAAAGGTTAAGGGGCGAGTCGACCCACCGGGGGCATGTAATGAACTTAGATTTAATTAAATTGATTGAAGAAAATCAAGCTTGTTTGGGGATTTAAACCGACAACGTCTGAATGACAAATAAACGCTTTTATGTAGTTATAATATTAAATGTAAAACAACTTATTTAGAGTTCTATATTGTTAAAATAACATATTATAATTTTATACATTAAAATTGCCTTATTTCTTCCGACTCATATTAAAACAAAATGATGATTCCTGACAATATACAGATACTTCATTCATTTGATTATGTAAATGATTATGAAAACAATTACAGTATTTTTAAAATGTTGCAAACCTTTGAGCGTAAGACGATGGCGGATGCGCTGGCTCGGTGCGCCGTCCTGTAGTCGGGTGCTCTGTCAGCTGGGGGCGCTTCACATCCCGCAGGTAGTTGTTGAAGTACTCCACCTCCTTTTTTACTTCATCAACCTTAGATAAGACGGGAGAAAATATAATTGAAAAATATATCAACAAAAACTGATGAATGGAACAATAATTTTCCTTTTAAAAAAATATATAATAACCTTTTCACCGTGTTTGTTGAAGATGTGTTTCCTGATAAAATCAGGTCCTTTGAATTTCTTGCCACTGAGGGGACAGAGCCACTTGTCTTTCTCCAGCTCTTGAGTGTTGGCCTGGATGAACTTCTCCACTTCACCTTGGGCATCCTTGGTCCCGAGCTTCACCAGCTCGTCGTCGCCCAGGGTCTGGATCTCCTGCAGAAAGGCTGACAGCTTGCCTTCAAATACGCGGATGTATTCGGATATTTCATTGGCGGTAACCTGGAAAGTTAATTATAACATGTCAATCTTAAAATTCATTTATTGCATGAATAATCTTTTGAAAAATATAATTAGAAACTAAATAGGTTATAAATGAAGACTCAATTTGATAAGCACGTATCCAAAACTTGTAGTTTCTATGATAATATTTCCTTAATTTTGGTCTTTATTAATTGAATGTCGTTCGAATAATGACATCATTTGAATAAAAGGTCAAGGAAGTCACCATCAATTGGATCTCGTTAGTCAATACACAGAATGTAATGTTTTTTTTAAGTGTTTACTAGTATTTTAATATTACTAGAAAAAAATCTGGTGTTATACCCAAGGCAAGATAGGATGATTCCTGACTATTTAACTATACAAATTTTATTTACTAGTCCGGGCTTATATAAAAGTGGGTACAAGCTATTAGTTATTGGGAGGAATCAACCTATATTGCCTTAAGTATAATATAACAATTTTAAAAGTTGACTATTAACCTTGGTGGAGGGTGAAGGTCCTCTGGCGTGCATGATGCCGCACCGGTTAGGCATCTCGTCCTCGTATGGATACTCGCAGTGGTTGTAATAATCCACCGAGTGCACGATGCGCAGGTACAGCACCAGGCGGTCCAGCACGGCCGTGAGCTGCGGGTCTCGCTCCACCGTGTCGGTGACCACCTCTGCTCCCTCGGCGCCGCCTTCTCCTGCAACAGCGCCACTGCCGAGCCCCAGGAGTTCATCCTCCTCAGCGGATCCTTCTTCAATGAGGTATTCCGTAATGTTGTGCAGCACGGGATTCGCAGATACGAGACCAAACTTTAAAAAAATACATTAATTTGGAATTATTATTATTATGTGCCGGGCGACATAGTTCAGTGGCTTAAGTGTTTGTTCGTCAATCAGATGCCGTAGGTTCCAATCCCAACCGAGCTTGATTTTATATTTAATCAAATCTAAGCTCTATACATGCCCCCGGTAGGATTGAGCCACCCCTTAAAGACAAAACAAAATTTGTTCAGCCATCGGGCTGATTAAAAATATAGACAACCTGAACTTACAAAACTGTGAAACGACTATTTGTAGTGTCCATATACTCCATATATAGAACGTATATAACTTTTTTTTTTTAAATGTAAACACATACAGGAGTATACCGACAAATGATCATAGTGATTCTGAAGTTTCATCTGTGGATTCTATGACGCTTACCATTCTATGTATGGCTAAGCGCTGCATGAGAAGTGTTGATCCGCCAATGTCATAGTCTACAGCCCAACATTCACGCATCAACATTATTATTACAGGAATTCACAATGAATGGGTGGTCTTCACGGAACGACTTTCGTCTACCACTTATTTTTTATTAATCAGCTATGACTGGTATTTTACGAGTGAGGGATCAAATTCACACCAATCGGGGTATTTTAGAGATTAGATATCGATTAAAAATCTTTTTTTTTAATCTCCGTCGGTGATCGCGCCCACAACTTTCTGTTTGGCAAGCAAACGCTTTAAGCAGAAAGCTATGCCCACTGGCATATTATAAAAAATATCTAAGCCTTGCAAGCTATTAATTACAATTTGATGTAACATAATAATAATGTAATGGAGTATTTCATGAAGTTACCTGGTTGGTGTTTTCGTCAGCCTTGTGGTTGTTGGTGTCCTTGTGCCCCCAGAGGCCGGCGCGGGCGTCCAGGTGGTGGCAGAGGCGCGCGGCCAGGCGGGCGTCGGCGCACACCACCTGGCGGTGCAGCGCCACGCCGCTCACCGGGCGAATACGCCGAGACAAATCCCGGTTCACTATGGCACCGAGCTCGCAGTCTCGCAACTGTGGAAAATATAACATGATCATTATACATACAAACAAATAAGTCATCTCATTTGAAAACCGTAGCTCTACAATCTACACTCATTTACTGGCCTTCACCTCCCTCCCACCAAGAGCAGTCCAGTTTCATATATATAGAGTATCCTATTGTACATTTTGTCTTAAAAAATATATTAACACCCTCCTCTCTTTCAAAAGGTTGTTATTCCGTCGCATAAGGGCATGATGAGGAGCAGGTCAGCAAAACAAAGACTTTTTCAAAAGCACATGACATATATTTACGATAAAACTTGGTTTTCCCGATCGATCGTAATATGGCGTTATTTTCGCCGCGACCGATCGGGACTTAACAATGCGATCTCGACGACGGACGGCAGGCGATTCCAGCGCTTGTGATGGGCTCTCGCCCAGCGTCACAAGCGGCAGTCTATGTAACTAGTCCAAACATGTACAACAAGCGAACAGAAATAAGAGACGAAGAATTGTATATCGATGTTTTCGGTACTAGTCAGCAAGGGCTACATCATGCTGATGTCAACATTCAGTCACGTGATATATTACAGAGATAGAATCACTCGACCTTGATTAAATCCTTAATTTATCAAATGTTAAATAAAGGAAATAATTTATGCTCTCATAAGATCTAAAAAATATTTAAAACGATCTCCATACTCTCTCTGAATTAAAAGTGATTTGTATTTTCTCGACTTACCCTGATATTGTTGAGATTCCAGCAGATCTCCTTGATGTTGACTTCACGGCGGAAGGTCACCCAGCCGCGGCGGAACCAGCGGCTTTCGGGCAGAGGGTCGGCCAGGGCCACACGGAGGAAGCCACCGTACCGCTTGCACATCTGGAAAAATAATATTAATCAAAACAACAATAAAAAGTAGAAAGATTTTAGTTTTCTTCATGTCAGCAAAACTAAACACTATTTGGGCGATATTCTGGCAATATCAATATCGATCATGAGTTTAGCAACTAGAATGATCTATAAAACAACTAAGCATGAGATTATAATTATTATTATTATATTAGTATTTGTATAGCGCTCTTTTATGACCGAATGATCATTCCAAAAGCATTTCTTTGCCTCTCTGAGTAAAAAGGTGGGTCTTGAGTCTGCTTCTGAAGGATGCCTCCGCTTTAAGCTCTCTTATGCTTTCCGGTAGCGAGTTCCAGGCCATTGGTGCCGCGTAGCTGAAAGCCCGATTGCCAAAGACCGTGCTAGGACTAAATCCCGTCAGCTGCAGGGTGCTTCTATTTGCTGTAGCTGATCTGAGTGTCTCTCCACGAGCGCTTAGAGATAGCTAATGTTTTTAATTTATCCATACTATAATTGATAATGCTCAATTTATATCCAAGGGTATGTGATTGTAATAAGCTTCAGTTAATGATTATGAAGAAAGATCAAATATTTACCGCTTCCACTTCCGCTTTGGTGATAGTCGGCGACAGGTTCCGTAAGAAGATGGAAGTAGTCTTGTGCATGGCTCGCGGCTCCTTCTTGTCCACTTCTATGACCTTATTGCTGTCATCGTTCTGACTCTCGTCTTCTTTGTCAGATTCCTTGTCCGGCCTGTCGTCATTTTTAACTTCCCCTTCTTCCTTTTGGACATCTTCCGTTACGATGTCATTATCTTCTGATGGTTTCTAAAAAATACAATTATAAATTTATATACATAGAACAATCTGATTCCACATAGGACAATATTTCTAGTGATTTTCTGCATTCCATCGGGCAGCTTATTATGACATGAAACATCATTCCCACCTCTGAAGATTTGCATTCTGTGTGCCTTTTTGGTTAAAATAGAGAAATTAGTGGTTAAAAAATGTCACCATCGATTAAAGGGTGTAGCAGTCCATAGAGAACGTAAAGACAGGCATTTATTTTTTATATATGTGTATGGATTATTAATAATGTACGGTAAAACTTACTGGTGCAGCCTCCTTCTCAGGCTCATCTGCGTCATCTGTGTGTCCAGGTGGCTGCGGCTGCACCGCTGCACTGCCGTCCCTCCGGGCGGCTCCTCCCTCCGTCTCACTGTCGCTGGAGTCTGATGACGACGACGAGAAAGATGAGGATCCACTGGAACTTCCCGAAGAAGCTCCTGAGTTTCGGACTCGTTTGCGTTTTGCTGACACAGCCGGTGGGGCGGGAGGCGCTTCTTTGGCTAAAAATTAAGTAAGAAAAAATCATGCGTCCTAGGTTTTTGATATTATTCCAAAAATAAACATCATTTTCTAATATTTTTAAATCGATGAAAATTCACTCCCATTTGGAGTTGATAAAAAAAATGTAATTGCAACATTTTAAAGTGTAGAATTTCTTAGACACGGTCTGCTATAGGCTGTAAACATTTATCAGACTGAAGAACTGAGTAGTAAGTAGAAAAATGGTCACTCAAATGCTTTTATAACATTGTTTTCTAATTAAAAGATCTGATCGATAGGATTTTAAGCAAAAGAATTATTAAATATTTTTAAAAATAAAAGAGGAATACACACCCTTTTCAGCTTCTGCCTGAGCCATGGCTTCTTCAGCCGTATTGCACTTAGAGAAGAGCTTGGCTTGCTCCTGCAGCTGCACGTGGTGCGGGTCGATGTCCATGCACAGGGGCGAGGTGTCTTTAGCCTCGTCCTCACTTTTCTCTGCGGCCTCTACTTTTGGTTTCTCCTCTTCCGCATCGGAAGTGGTCTTCTCCTTCTTGACAATATCATCACTGTCTACGTCAACGATTATTTCAATAGGCTTTGCTGAAATCCAAGTTATCATAAGCCATCAAATTACTTAACAAAAGGATTATTTTAATTTATTATTTTTCAAATTATATTTGTAGTGGCATTCAAAGCATTTATTCCGGTTTTCCATTCGACGATTTTCATTAAAATAAAATACGGTGGATTAGAGGAAGTATATATATATATAGTCTTTTAAGTTACCTGCCGTGTCCGTTGCTGGAGGAGGTTTGGGTTGTTCATCCAACACGAGAAGGTCTTCGTCAGTCCCGCCCTCGAGCTTGATGACCACAGTGTCGAGCAGTCGAATTAACGGCTCAGATTGCTCAACATCAACAGTTATTTTATCTAAATACGAGTTGTTTAATATATCAAGAAACACTTCAAGGCGATTCTGAAACCAGAAAGAAAAACATTGTTAGTTTATTAAAAATATTTTGTGATTAGAAACAGTAATTGCTGTAAATATCACTTGACCTGAAGACGTGTGAGGAGCAAGAGGAGGGCACACAAACCACAATGTTATTGAATTTAAAGTTATAGGTTCATATTAAAAAATATATTATTTAAGGTTATAGTAATAATCTAGGATCATACGAAGACATCTTGGTCTTTAATCTGTTCACCGCGTATGACCGCTATGTGTGTTCAAACGAACATGCCACCAGCGCGTATGACACACATAGCGGTCATGGAAGTTTCAAGCCCTATATAAGAGCTATCTAGTGAGTTATAATTGTAAAACTTGGCTGAAAATATTACTGAATGTATATTTTACCAAATGCAATAGATGGCATTCGTCAAAAAAAAATCAATATAGGCTAAAATAATTTATTTCTGGAACATGCATCAAGCGGCGTGAACAACGCACGGGTGTCAGAAATCGTACGAGGTTCCCGCTAGTCTCTTACGTCAGAACCGTGCGCCGACAACAAAATAATAATAAAATGATATATGCATATTATGCATATATCATTATTATATTATTTTGTTATTGAAAATCTAATCCGAAGGATTAGGATAATTTGTCAGTAGTTGGATTCGTCATCAGGAATATCAGATATAAATAAAAGAATTTATCCCACAATATATTTGTAGACGACATGTTTGGACCACGTCGTCTGGCCGAAACATCAGTACTGACGGAGAGAAGCAACTATCTCCTCGTAGAAAATAAAATAAAGCTTGTTTGTCAATATACATATTTTATTTGAACTGTCAATGTGCGCAATCGTGTTACTAATGATAATCATCAATTAACAATTTGGGATAATGTAAATAAACCATCGAGTGCGGGTGAAATTGAAAAGGTGTCGAGAATTGAATATTATAAGCATTGCATGATGTTGGCGCAGTTGTCTCGCTTTAGCGTGACCTAGTTTAGCAAAATGGCGACTTCACGTCAGTTGTATGAAGAATTATTATTGTTAAATTAAACCGAAAATACAATAAATATATTGTATTTTATTATTGAACAAATTACTTTGGGTGCCAATTAACATATTTGATTAGTTAAAAAAATATCACAACCTATATTTATAGTTGAAAACGCGACAACAAAATCCCGGAAAAACCAGCCGCGTACAGGGCATGTTCGCTAATTTGTGTGCCGCGGGCAAAAGGTTAATAATACAATGCAATACTGTCAGATGTAATTTAACAATTTAAATTAATATATATTATTGGAGTAATGTGATGGAGAAAGTAAAAAGAGATTACCTTGAGAGAATTCTGTTGTTCTGCCTTTCTCTTCAGAGACTCTTCTGGATGGTATTTAATCTTGAACCTGTAAATAGCTTCACATTAAAATTGTTATAAAATAAATAAACAACCTTATATGTTTCTTTCTTAAGAGGTTAAAGGAATAGTGAAGGAAAATTGTTGATCAATTGAACAAGTATTTTTTTTTAAATGGGTTGCTTTTGGAGAGGATAGTTATTTATTGTCCATACAATCCATAGAAGAGGAGTGGAATTTGAATACCTAACTTGATATATAAGGTTTTCTCCGCTTTAAATATAAAAAACAAAAAGTAATAAAAGTTATCATTATCTCACCTGTGCCCCGCACAACGATGTACCTAACGACCTGACCTAACCCGCGGTGCCTGAAGCATTGCGCGCTCCAGGCATTAACGTAAAGCTACTCGGAATTAAGTAAAATCGCGGATCAAAATATTTCTGTTGCACACATCTGTATCAATAATATAATATTCAGTTTTAATTTCATACGGAGAACGTCGAGGAGTTTGCCGGGACGCTGTCGACTGTGGGGACAAATGTTTACACATTAAGATTTAGATCGATACAAAGACTTCAATGGCTTAGCAATCCAAAACATTCTATAAAATAAGGCTAGTGTTACAATTACACGTTAATGATATAAGCCATTTAAATCTCATCCAATCTGTGAATAACAATACAATTATCATAGATCTCCTTAATTCCAAATTCAAATATCACGATTAAGCAACATTTCAGGTGGCATTCATGTCATTATGAATCTTTAATAATTTAATCAATATAAGTGCAGATGACTTCAATAACAATTTTATGCGACTCACAAGATTTATTGGTTCATGTGTAAAACATTCACTGATAATTATTTTAGAAAAGCACTTGAACAAAATAAGAATAAGGTCAGCGATGCAACTCACCATTCCTCGTCCTTGTGGGCGACAAAGAACTCATTAAGCTGCTGCCGGCGGAACTCCAGTTTGTAGTCATTGTACTTTTTAATGGCATCCTTGTCTGTGATGGAGTCGTCCTGAGAGGCGAGGAACGCCTTAAATGACATCATAGCGGGCTGAGTCTCACCGGACGCAGCCCCACCCGCACCAGTCTCTCTGTATACAAGATTTTTCACAATTATCAAAGCGGCTGCTATAAACGATCACATTGTACAGCTATTTTGATAGTAGTCTCTCCCTACCGTATCCATAAATAATAATAAAGAGATTATATTTATACATTGAATTACTATTACAGTCGATTTGGCTTAATTGGGACACATCGGGACTAGGGCATTTTGTCCCAATTAAGCGGCTGTCCCAATTAAAACTACAAAATCAGCACAGATATTCAGTGCGGATGTAGGGCTCCCTTCATTTCCTTCCTGCATAAAATAACGCTGTAACACGGCCATACATTTTTTTCCTTCTGGTTAGTCACAGGCACAGGTGTCTATTCATCATCATCGTCATCTTCGTCTAATTTTTCATATTTTGATTTAATACCTTCTACAATTGAATCCTCACAGTCTTCATTATCATCGTAACATGGTAAATTGTTATCTATTCTTGAAAATTCTTCATAGTCAATAATAGGAACTCGTAACATATCTCGATTTTCTTCATTGATTAAAATTTCGGAAATATCTAAGGGTTTAAAGCCGCAATTAGTAAAACAGTACAAAACATAAAACATCATATCAAATTCTTTGCACATATTTTTTCTTGAGAATACGTGTAACATAATATGTGCTTTGATCTTAAATTTATTGTCCTAATTAAGCGGAATGTTGTCCCAATTAAACATATAAATTTACTATTGGTTTCTTGGTTTGGTTTCTGTTATTTGAGATTTGTACCAAATAAAAGACTGTCCCAATTAAGCGGAATCGACTGTATACAGAATTAATATTATATAGAAAATATAATAAATAGAATATACATAGTATGTATATTGTACCTACCTGGCAGGAGGTTGCTGGGCGTGCAGCGCATAAGCCTGGTGCGCTGCGTGCGGCCCGTAGGCATCGTGAGCCCAGCCGTAGCTGCCGTAGGCGTCGTGCAGGCTGGCGTAGCGCCGGTCATCCGCGGCCCAGTCGGGGCGCAGGCGCTTGCTGGGCGGCCCCTCGCGGCCCGGCGAGTAGCCGCGCGAGGCTCCGCCCCCGCGGTAGTCGCGGTACTCGGCCCGGCCGCCCCGCGCTCGCCCGCCGGACCATGACTCCCTTCAATTTATTTTAACGCAAAAATAAAAATATTGGATTGTCAACGATGACTTATTAATGAATATTATTAATGAGATGAAATATCGCCACTAGTCACTTTAAAAATAATAATTACTACTATTTCCTGTAATAAGATTATCTATTTTAAATACATCATGAATGATATTTTATTGTAATGTTGTCTCCTTGGTATTTCGTGGAAGATGAGATAACAATTTTTAAGCTTAAATACCAAAACATATCTCCAAACATAACAGCAGAAACAAATATATTTGATGTGACATATACATAAATAGTTTGATACAAATAAAATAATAAATAAATTTAAGCAAGCTATCATATAGAACTGTTTTACAAATGTTATGAGTAGGTTCAATGATATATTCTTGATTAGAGGAGCTGCAGCACCCCTAATGAAGTACAATAAACTGCAAATTTGTCAATAACTGTCATATTAGTCATCAGCGATTGGTATTTAGGATTCAATATTTTGACTTACCTTCGTCTTGTTTGGACAGGAGAAGGAAGGATGAAAGGATCATTATATTTTGATATTTTGGATCTGTGAAAATGATCAATTATTTCAGAATTATACAAAAAAAAATACAAAGGGACTTTTTAATAAGTATCACTTCTGCCAAAAGTGGCACAGAAAATATGAAAAATGGTATTTTTACTTGTGAAATAGTATATCTAATAATGAGAAATAATACTTAGGACCATAATGTGTCTATTATATGATGGGTTCCCAACCTGTGGGTAGCGACCCCAAAGGGGATCAGTCGCGACGGGTTTTTCGGTGGGTCTCCAACTTATAATCAATTAAAAAATTATTCACTAACATGCAATTTTTATTTTTATATATATCTAGCAGATATATGTATTACAACAGCAAAATAGGCTTAACCTGAAACTTAAACCATAGGAAATGATTATCAACGCTTCTAAGACATGAACCATTAAACTTATGGGGTGGCTCAACCAAAGAACACTACCCATATAGTAGTTTGATTATACATTGAATATATTTGTTAAAAAAAAACGTTTTAATGCTTGATACATTGTAGTTAAGTGTTACCATCATTTATAACATGTTGGTTTTAAAATGCTTGCTATACTAACTTGAAGTGTTACCAAAATATTTGCCCAATGAATATATGTTAGGTCAAATACTTGTCTGGTCCCCAGTCTCCGAGTTAATCGCATGCCGGTAGCTGTATGCTTAGGTTTAATAGAAATGAGGTTATGTTAGGGTTAAGTCAGAAGCTCATCGGCGCGTGATGCTCACCTTTCCTGCCAGTCTTCCCGCCCCCTGGAGCGCTCCTCGCGGCGGTCGCCCCCGCGGTAGCTGTTGCCCTCGGTGCCGCCCGTGCCGGCGCGCTCCCCGCGGAACTTGTCGCGCCGTTTCCTGTCGTACTCGTCGTCGCTGTCACCCATTACTGTAAAGAGACCGTCACTCGAACTGGAAGAGACTGGTAGGCCACTTGGACCAGAAGATGCCTTCAATGGGATGTTCTTCTTGCAGTAGTAAATAGCAAGAGAGCGGTTTGGTGATTGTCAGCGGAGCCTGGGAGAGCGGGATAGCCTGTAGTGAGGCAACGGGGCCTGAGAGAGAGCGCACTAAAGGAGCGCTTATCTCGCATTCACCTTTGCTCTAGCGTTGAAAGCTGGAGCAGGGCTGCCAATATTTTGCTACGTGACGCATTTTTCTCTTACGTTTTCTTCTTCTTCTTTATGGCTACTGTGTTTGTAAAACTTGACGCAGCTTTTCAACTCGGACTATTTTTTCATATGTAGGTATAAAATATATTTTTGACATCATTATAATAATATTATTGTGCTGATATATATTATATAATAATATTATTTGTCCATTTATTCGTGATTTATTAATAAGTAAAGTGATTATTTAATATGCTTACATTACAACAAATAATTATTACGTCATCATTTCTTAATTAAATATTTTGTGACTATTTTTGGCGGTTGTGACACAACAATTAATAACAAGTAAGTAGAGCTGACTTAAACAAGGCAATGTCTGTGGCGGCTGACCGGACATCAAGATTATATATATTGCTTTTTAGCAGTGCTGGTTTTAGGGGGGGGCGAGGTCGGTCAACGGCCTAGGGCGCCAAATGATCTAAGGGCGCTGAGGGCAACTTGCTTAGTTTTTTTCTTACTGCGCTCTTTCGTAGATTGTGGAATTTGAAATCAACCACAACAACAATTCCCACACTTAGTAACTACGAAGATTAT
Organism: Glossosoma conforme; assembly: GCA_022606575.1. Classification (NCBI taxonomy): domain Eukaryota; kingdom Metazoa; phylum Arthropoda; class Insecta; order Trichoptera; family Glossosomatidae; genus Glossosoma; species Glossosoma conforme. Next base: position 199,271 of record JAGTXR010000117.1, read on the forward strand.
TTTTTTCGGAGAAGTAAGCATACACAGTCTTTCACTACACTTTCTTGAATATCGATACATAAATTGTTTTCGGAGAAGTAAATATGAAATAACAAACATTGTTAAAATAGAAAACAAAAAATGCACTTTGAATCTTATGACCCAAATATGACTCTGTCGGCATTTCGGATATTTTTATTACATATTGTCCCTAAAAGGTAACTTATGTTTGACCGCCGTAGTTGTAAACAATATTTTAGTACTTGCGTCCGGCTTTACGGTAGGGATTAAAAATCTATTGTTTGCAAGAAGGTGTTGCATAATTTGAATTATTCTGTTGAGGATGGTGTAATTTAATGTATAATATTTTTAAATTTGCATAGTGCTCTATTACTCAATATAGAATTCCGGAGAATTTCAAAATTATAATTTACATAGCTTTTTTTAAATGATTACAAATTTGGTTAATTATTAATAATAATTAGTTGTCCAAACTTTTATAGGTTTTTATTATTAGATTTAATTTACTTATTTTATTCAAAAGTATTTTTTGCTCTTATCTACAAATAGTTTTATTTATTTATATAAAACTTACAGGTATATATATTTGATATACTCTTTTATGTATAACTGTAATTGTTATTACAGGTTTAATTATTGTAAATATTTTTTTTTCGTTAAAATTCCGTGTTTTTTAAATTGCATTTAGTTTAGTTTTTTTCATTTGATTCATTGTTTTAAAAATGTCATTCTTCATACATTTATATTATAAGATATAAATTACCTAAGTTAAAAGTACAATCAAAACTATTTTATGATAATAAATATTTAAGCTTTTTCATTAATTGATAATTGATGATCGAAAAACTTATTGTATTGTACATTCTATATATTCAATTTTATATATATTTTTAGGCGTACCTGTAAATACGGTTTAATTATTGTAAATATCAATTAAATTTAATTCCGGAGTATTTTAAAATTATATTTAGAAAAGGTTTTTGTACTTTATTTTAGAATTTATTTGTTTTTATCCTATTGAAGGTACTACCGGTTCGTACTAAATGAAACTGTGATAAGGATGTTAACTAATTTTGTACTTAAAATCAGAAACTGAAGAGGTCAACAAAAATACATTTTGAACATCAATCGTTTGGATTTTTATATGACGCCTATGCTTCGGCAAAACGATGGTACTTAGGTATAATACTAACCGTTATTATACCTTAATGAAACCTAGTGACACGCGTTGGGAAGCAAAACTAAAAAGTATTAAAGCACTGCACTATCAAATTGGGGATGTCCGCGATGCTTTAATTACGTAATCAGAAACAGAATTATCTTATTCAAGAATAATACACGAAGCAATTAGACTGGCAGGGCAATTTAAAGATTTTAGTTTTATAACTGTTTGGAATGATATTATTTTATAAATAAATGTTTTAGCAAAATGCTAACAACATTTACACATAACAACATCACAAAGAATATATCATATATAACATCACAAATTGCAAAACATGCAAATATGCTGAATTTTTTTTGGTCTATAGAAAATTATAATAAAAGTGTGTTTAAAAAAAAACGCCAAATTTAATATACATATATATAAATCTTTGTAAGAATTCAAGACTATAAGAATTTTATTAACATTACCTGTAACCGTAGCAAGCGGAGAACGTAGATTTTCAAAATAAAAAATAAGCCAAACATATCTGAGGTCCCCTCTGTCACAAAATGGGCTTTGTAGTTTAGGAACCTTATTAATTGAAAACTCTTTAGCTGAAAATTTAGATTTTTCGTCGTAAATGAAAAAAATTGCAGATAAAAACGTCAAAAAAGAGAATTTTTAGAAGTAACGTTTTTTTAGGTAAAAAAACGTAACCAATTTAATAAGAAAAAATAGGGAGGGGGGGCGCGTGAATTTTTTTTGCCCTGGGGCGCCGCCAGGTCTAGAGCCGGCACTGCTTTTTAGGTTAAATTTCTTAACAGACACCGTTCTTCGAAAATGACTCTTAACCCTTTCGTCATATGCCTTGTCGGCATATGCCGTCAAAGAATCCCCGACCGTTGACATCGGTTGGCGTGATATATAGTTTTGTTACTTTCGGTACTCATTGTGACATCTACGGTAGGAAATTGGAATTGCAGTCATTCCCTTTATTAACCTTCATGTATTCTTTACAGGAATCTGTAAAGCATGTAAATAAATATCATTAGGTTTCGTCAAAGGAGCGATTTTTCTGTAAACCACATGTTTCGATGCCACCACATGTATGGAGTTACATAATGAACGTTTGTTAAATATAATAGTATTTTATGCATCATCTGATAGCTAAAGGATAGAAGAACCAATGTGAAATATGAAAATAGGTCAGATAAGTACATGTATGCTTCAAATACTAGTTTTAAGCAAAAAAAAAATGGTTTAAAAAATTCACGCCGTATTGACAGTATAATTTGTATTTCACCGAGTTGTAACGAAAGGGTTAACCGAAATGTTTCAGACTACAAAATCAGGAAGATTATCATTGGTAATTTTTTTATGAATTATTTTTGATAAATTACGTGACATACTCTTAAGAATATTCAAGTGAAAGAGTGCAATCTATATATATATATATAATATAGTATATTGTATATATATATATATCTATATGCTTTATATATATATATACAATCTCTTCAATTACGAAACCTTAAAATTATAAATGTTTATTTTCTTCTAATACATAATCTGCATCACAAAATCATATTCTATAAAGTTTAAATATATATCTTAGAATATAATAATACAAATTAGCGTTTGCCTTTTGCGCAGCCTAAATATAAGTGATGTTTTTATTATAAAAATTGATTGCTTATTTCTAGGTACTTTTTATACATATTGTCTAAATTTGTAATGAAACATGAATAATACCTTATCTTTTCAATAATAATTTATTCAGATTCAATAGGTAGTAAATAATGCCACAAAAAACTATTTCGTAGAAATAAATATATTGATATTACGAAATGATTCCTGCGAACTTGGTATTCACGGACATACTACGAGTATAATGTGGGTGTAGAATAATTTGCAACGTCAAACCAGTGAATGCAAAAAATACTTCTCGTGCTATTGAATATAAAATTAGTTTCTCGTATCAGGAAAGTGATTATCAAATTTGCATCTACATGTCGTTCTTACTCATAATAAAGCGTATTGTTTTTATTTCTTAGAACCAATTTAATCTTACTTATAAATGATAATATTTTTAGGAAATTATTATCAGAAGCTCACGACTTTGATTTTGAATGTCAATGCACAATATCAGAGCATAATAAAATTGTGTGACAAAAATTAAGTTAATGGCCTTACGGAATAAATAATACAAGATGTTTTCGTAATGTGGTGTTAATCATAGTTGAAAAATGCTTCAAAACTCACTGACATTTTAGTCCAGAAAGAACATAAAGATTAAACAAATTTGCACAAAGATTATTCCACATGTCTTTTGGGTGTGTCGCCAGAAATGGTGCTGGGAGTCAAGAAATGACATTGATCACATAACAGAAGAACTGGAAAAACGCAACCAGAGGGAGGTGTACTCGAAGACGTTCAAACCTGATCAAGAAGATTTCTAAGACTTTTACGTGGTGATAAGCATGGTTCACAACCGGAAGGGTAGTCAAGAATGGTGTAGATAAAGTATGACGTTTCATCACATCACAAAATTACATTGCTCTAGTGTTTATTTTAATATCAGCACTTTAACTGAACATATAAATAATGTAACATTATACGACGATTTCTCTAATTATTTGAATAATTTATCTAAAGTATGATAATTACTTAACATCAAGTAAATACGAAGAATAAATATGATTGATGATCACGATAAAATACTGACTATGTTTCTGGTTTATTTGCGATGAGGATCAATATGGGTAATACTTGGTATTGTGGGATATTTTATGTAAAATCCTTTCATAAAAAATATCCATTAGTGTGATCTTTAATTTGTTTTAAACTATTTTTTACAGAACGTACGTACCTATATTTTATAACACCGTATATATTTTTTATATCATAAGTAGAATAATGAATCGACCTGTTGTATTAGCTTATTTATTTTAGTAAGCAGATAAGGCATCTTACCATATAATTAGTTTATAATAATAATACATTTATTAATGTTAATATTAATGATTATACTATAAATAATTGTATAAAATTAAATATAACATTATTATACACGTATACAAAGTATATGCATGGATATATGATATATATTTATTTTAGATAAAATATTTAATAATTTTAAAATTAATTTTAATTAAAAAATAAATTTTTCTTATATGAAATATTATGAACGAGTGCGACTACATATAGTATATATATATATATGGCATTTCGCAATAAAAAAAACACTTATCGTTACATACAGATAGTATACAATACATACCGTTGTCAATACTTTTTTTTTAAATCAGCAGACAGTGATATTATTAGTATTAATTTATTGTGTATAAAACATATAAATGTAAACAACAAACTTACTTTTACATTGTTATTTATAATTTTATTACTTTCATTGAGATCAATTTGGAATGTATAATGATATTTAACCTCATCTACGGTAGTTACTCTACGTGATTCCTGTTAAAACAAAGTTAAATATCATTACACATATACTTATTAGTGACAGTACACTCCAGCTAGAAAGAAAATAATAATAAAGGAAATGTTATATTTCTCACCTAATAATAATTTGTGTAAGATATAATCATGAATACGGCATAGATAGGTATATATATCTCATATGTAGTCATTTATTCATAATAAATAATATAATTCTTTCAAGTTAGCCTTGCACTAAGAGTATTTATAAAAAACCTTTCTAGAACTATTCACATAATATACTCGGTGTAGAATCAGAGCTCACCTGGAGCGAGGCAGGTGACATAACTCTTAGCAGCAATCAGCGACGAACATATGCTCCACATAAAGAGTGGATGTGGGGGAAGAAGAAGATAATCTATTAAGAGAATAGCCCTTTTATATTTTTTTTATTATTAATATATTTTTTGGTATATATACGTTTGATACATCGTTTAATATTTATTTTTCCTTGATTTCTTACTTTCTTTATACATTACATTTAGTAATTCATTTACACTTAGGAAGTATGTTCGAATGTGGCCCATTTCCTCCAGCGGTGTGCCGCTAAACGTTAACAAGGGGTTCGGTAATTATCATAGCTAAATGTTCCAGTGGCGATATCACTCATAAAATATCCGCCGTTATTACATTTTGAATAAATTAAAATGGCAGCAAATTTATATGATTCTTAAAATTCACATCAACTACGAGTATATATGCAGTTAGATAATAATTTAATCAAATAATTTGTTTTTCTTATATATGTATTATGGTCCGCCATCTAACGTTTTTTTTTCAACTAGTGCTTATTTCGTGAATGGTAACATTTAACTCATGTCTGATTTGACAGATAATTAGTTTTATCTTTCCGCTAAACGAATATGGTTGTGTTTACGCTTGAACAATGCTGAAAAATATTGCGACATTACTTTGAAAATCAGGTCATTTTTCTTCAAAAATGAGCAAGTAGTGGCCGTTACAGTCATTGGCGATCGTTATCGGGTAAATTGAATAATGCAAAAATTGAAGAAAAGGATATTGGCAACATTTGGTTTCAACAGGATGGCGCTACGTGCCACACAGCCGAAGCTACACTCGATGTTTTGCGCCCCATTTTCAAAAAAAAAGTTATTTGGCGGACCCTATATTACTATGGTATGAATAAAATTTATTTAGATAATCCGAAACCCCTTTCAGACTACCCCTGATTTGCTGTATATTTTGTCAAGATCATATGTTATTATATCGACGAGTAGACTAAAAAAACACCAAATAGGCTGGTAACTGCATACTTATTGTATATTAATAAAAAATATATATTTTATGTAGAGACTTTATATATGTAGCTCGTAAGACAGCCTCGAGATTCATATCAAATCTGACTTCATGACAGGTTTTCCCTAACCTCTGAAGCAGCACACAGCCATACAATTTGATCGTGTATACATTATGCGAAATAAAAATAAGTATGATCTATTGTGTATCTGTAAGTCTGTATGTTAGTCTAGGCTTAAATTATGTTTGTTATTTAACATGGACATGATGTACATGAACAACAAATTAACATTTTACGGAAATAACATGAGCGTCCTTCTTTCATTTCAAAAGTATTCATCTCTGTGTGGGGAGTTCCGGAAAAATATATATGGGAAATTTCTCGAAGGTTTTCATCAAAATGATTCTTATTAGTTATTTCCTCGCTACCGAGAGTCACGGATATCAATTATATTTAGTACATTTAGTAATATTATTATTGGATGAAAGTAATGAAATCATAAAAACAAAATGTTTTTACCTACCACGGCGCAGGTGTTCTTGTAGTTCCCAAATGATCTAGTTGCTAGTATTGATGCGAGTCCCAATATTTCGCATAACATTGAAAGAGGACTCTGTGGTCCATCTAAGATTGGTGTTCCATCTCCATCACTCTTGTAACCTGTGCTCGAAGACATCTCAAACTCAAGATGCTCGTAATAGTCTGATTGCGGTAACTAAGATTTTTTTAATTGGCTTGCTTAATGCATAAGCACCGTTTAACTTCTATAAAATATTTTACATATATAAAATTGCGTTCCTCAACTGTCCCTTCAAAGGTATTCACATGACCTGGAGATTTTGTAATTTATTATAAAAAATATTTACATATACGTGTATCAATAAATTCTCCAAAAATAATAATGCACAATCTTCCTAAAGAAGTTTTAGCAACATGCTATTACACCCATATACATACTGTGTAACTTGGCCATATTAATAAATAAAAATTTAATGGTAAATTGGTACCACAAACTTACAATATAAACATATATACCTAGTTACAAAGCCACAGTACGATAAACTATATAGCATAAAAAATAGGTCTAAGATTTTTATTGAGGTTTGATTAATACTTTGTTGTATTTGAAATAACCGAATCTGTTTAATCTTTGCATTGAACATTTTTACGAGCTGGGGAAGCCCAAATATTAGCGTTTGTAACCCTGAATCGGATCTGTTATTATAACGAACCTATGGGTAATAAATATGAAGACATGATAAATGCTCGAATATTCTTGATACAGTTAGCAAGAGCATCTCGATAACATCAGAAAAAATGCGAGCCACGATTCTAAGTAATAAATAGTTAGAGCGTATAGGTAGAGCGCTCGCTAGACGAATGAAAAACCGGGCCTTTAAGTTTTATACTGGTATTATCGAACTAGCGAGTTTATAAATCATGTTTTTTGTCGACTTCATATTTGAACTTGGCGATTCGGCCTGAGGCTCCTATTGTTTGAATCGCAAAAATAAACCTATCACCTTCTTAAAATAACACCTTCCTAGCGAATCTCAATACTCACACAGCCACAAGTAGGAATCTACATGAAAATTTTATTATGCGAACGTTAAGGTAACTTATAACGCTGGCGATTGCATATATTATAAAATATAAAACTTGTAATAAATAATTTTAGCATTTACATGCATTTTATTATACCTACTGAATAAATAAAAGTGTGTCAATTCGAATAAAACAGTATTTCGCGGTAATAAATAAAAAGCTCGATTGTAATTTAGTGGACGTATGCAGTTATCTTCTTTGTATATAAAATACAGTATCCCAACGGACACTCTATTTACACGTTAGTGACCGTTAATCTCGGAACCTGTAAGCTAAGTCCAACTAAGCCATATTCATAACATAAGTAGAAGATCCCAATGTGTTTTGGTTTGGTTAGATTCCGCAAAGTGGCACTGGTGCTATGATCGCAAATATGAGGAAATGAAAAGGTGTATTTCAATTTCTTTTCAATTTATTTACTTTATTTCTTTCAGAAACATAACAAACTTAATTAAATACGATCCTGGAATAAGATAAGATATAAGAGAAACAATTTATAAATATAGGTATTTATGATTATTAACAACAATTATTAAAAATTTCCGAAGCTCGCTAAACAGAAGACTCGACGAAATTATTTTGTTAAATAAATTCGTGGAGCTCATGTCGAAACTGGGCTTCTCTCAAGTGGAATATATCAATATTCGTGGCGATATGGTTGCAGTCTGATCACTCTTCGAATAATACCGAAATATATCGAATTCATGTAAAATACAGTTTCTACAACAAGAAATTGATGTAGAAACATTTTTAAAAAGTTGAACGATAATACAGGATCCTTAAAGTATCAGTGTTTGTATACCTACCTATACGAATTTTTCTGAATTGACTAAGGTTACATATTTCCTTTGTGTTATTCGTGCTGGAAAACAATTATTTAATAAAATATTCACCGTATTATTTCATTAGTTTATACGAGTTATGTGGATATTGTCAATGAGTCGACTTATAGACTGCATTCTTTTTTGTTGAGAAATGTTGTGCATCATTCTAATTGCGTATTCCTATAAAACAGCAAAAAAAGAAGGCTGCTAGATTTAAATAAATTAATCCTGCGGTCACTCTTATAGACACGCAGACAATAAATATTCTGATAAAATATTAATACTCAAGGCGTTAATAAGAATCAAAGAATCGCGAAGAAGGACTGCTTATTTCCAGGAGTTGCAATGACGATATGCGCTCTTGAAGTTCCATTATATTGAAAAAACCACAACAATGATAATTCCCACGAGAAAATTAATATGAATTCAAATTCAAATTGCTATGTTAATAGAAAATTATTTATGTGTCCTATACGACCGAAGTATCAACCTACAGATAATAAAGCATCATCAAATATTTGTTTCGTTTTCACAAAATATACCATAAAACAATGCCTGTCCATGTGCATACTACGCGACTACATTAATGCTGTCTATTCTAATAGAGATTGGATTTTTCTTTCATATTGTATGAAACTACAATAATATATTCTTCGATTTTATAAAAAATAAATAAATATATATTTCCATGTGACTTTAATAATGCATTATTTAATTAGCTTCATGAATCACCAATTGCAAATATTTTACTTCAACACACCTTATGGATCCGTGACGCCCACAATTCTGCATGTCTTATATTAATATTATTGACATAACAATACTAAGTTGGAGAACAAAATATGTGCAATTGAGCAGAAAAAAGGTGTAAAATCAAAGAAGCTTTTCATTGTCACATTCAAATTGCAGAATTACTGAATCAGATTAAATTGAACATGAGTAATATCAATTAATTATATTAATAAATTAGAATAAACTATCGTGTCAGTCACACACGTTACTGGGTCGTTCCTATAAAGGGGAAAACAAACTTTTATTCAATTAAAAATCAATATGTACAAAAATACTGAAGATATTTTAAAAAATGTACCTGGAGTAATAAAATTCTACTAAAGCACCAATCTTAATGTGTCTAGAAAATTAGCTGCCAGTCACGTACCGTTTAATGTGTCTACAGGATTTAATTAGGACATGAGTATGGACGGGGTGTTTTGATGATTCATCTTAAATTTTGAGTTTTTATTTTATTTTAGTCGGTAGATTCGATGAATGTTGTGAGTCTATTTTTTTGCGCGTTTTTTGGCGAAGTTGCATCGCCAACTGGTAATACATACATGTAAAGTGGAGTACTATAAACGATATCGTTATATTTAAGTACATATATCGATATCTTTGATTACTTTTAAGTTTAATGCTAAGTTCAAATATATAATTAAAAAATGCTTACATCTTTTCGAGAAATCCTTTCGAATTTGCAGCATTTTTATTAAGATAGTAATAAATGCTGCAAAGTCGTTTTGCGTTATTAAAACAATATACTTAACTAAAATATTCTTATATTGTATCTTTTGACAACCATGTCCTTTTAATATAAAAGTCTCTTTCTTTTCTATATTAAAATTACTTTATTAAAATTAAAATTCTTTACCTTATTTTTAATAACACGATCCACACAGCTCAAACTCCACCTCAAATACATTGTATGCATCAAATAGGTATTATTACAGATTATGTCGATTAAAATCAAAGAAGAGCAGCTCGATAAGTAACAACACAATAAACAAGCCCCTTACGTCTACTCTACAATTTCGGGAACGCAAAAGTTGAGTCGATTCACTAAGCCTTCTTATCGCTACTTTTAACAAACAGAGAACAAAAAGAGAAGTTAACAGACGCATACATCAAGTAAGGCTTTCATTCAATAAAAAAACGAAAATTCTTGACTCAAAAAAATATAAATTTAAAGCTTCATAAGCAATTTGCCTAAACATTTGTTTGGAGCATCATGATGTACGGCTGTGAGACATGGTGCTTATCTGAAATTGATAAGAAAAGACTAGAGGCCTTTGAGATGTGGACATTCAGAAGAATTCTCGAAATTTTCCGGAGAGACCACGTCACGAACAATGAGGCTCTCAGCATAATCATGGAAGATAGGCACCTAGTAAGAACCATCTCAGAGAGGCGAACCCGATGGATCTGTCACATCATGCGCCACGATGGTCTTCTTCACGACATTTTGGAAGGGATGGTTGAGGGTAGAAACTGCAGAGGGCGCCCTAGACGGGATTATTTGCAGCAAGTGTTCAAGGACATGAGTTGTAGCTCTTATTCTGAGCTATAGAGGGTTGCAGAGGATCGAGAAGAGTGGAGATCGAGATGTAATATTTTGTTGCTGCAAACCAATCCACCGGATTGATACTACGAAGAAGAACAGACACTGCTCTTCCAAATTTTTTCAATTCATTCCACCTGTTCATCAACGCCCATGACGAACGACTTCTTTAACTTATGTTTTTAATACCGCAGGCAAATTTTAGAGTTTTCTCGCATATTACGTTTTTCATCCCACACACAATCAGAATATTTGTAAGAAACGGATGGATTAAAATAAAGAAATATTTTCAAACCATAAAAAACATACATTCTCACATGGTTAAGTCGACGACCAAAACCTTCTACTGGTGCTCTCTTGTATGTGCGTATTCAAATATAAAAATAAATTAAAAATATATACCACACCTATTTTATTCAAATGATTTCAATTTGTATACATATAAAATAAAAAATTGGCACCAAAGTCAAAAGCTTTCGACCTCTGGCGCGAGAACAACAATGGCTGGGCGGGTGTGTTTTGATATCGGTATATAAGGAAGAAATGAATCGATTAGCTGTATCATTCAGAGACTAGTCTCACCATGAGAGGTGTTTGTTTGAGCTTGGTTGCTGTCCTGGTGTTGGTGAAGGGAAACCCTCATGCACATTTGCACTATGGAGGACGCTCCATAGGCTTGGGTGAGTCCCAATTTAAGTATCATAATTTAATAATAGTACTGCAAGAATCTTCTCAAAGCGAAAAAAACATCGTAAATCAATAAAATGCGGAACGTTTTTCATTATGAATAAAATTAAAACGAGCTTTACTTACTAAATTAACTGAATTATTCAATCATTCATAACACAATTTATATTATATTATAGTTTTTATATAGTTTTTTTTAATTTTATTTATTGATGAAGGCCGGAAATAAAGTGGAAAAGAAGTTGTTACAGTTTTACATAAAAACCAATTTTCAGCGATGCGTCAGCATACATGATATGAATAAGTGTATTGTATAGTTGTGAGAAAAAATAAATAAAGTATTTTAAAAAAACATTTAAATAATATTTTATAATTCTGCATGAATCTCTTGTATTTATAAATAATATTGATACATCCTTCCTTACGAATCTTTTTAATTTTTCAAGCACACCATAATTTTTTATGCTAGTTTCCATTACTTTTTCATAAGAGATATATAAGTATATAGATAGTATGTTTAAATAGTTATAAAATTAGATAATAATAGTATAATCAAATATAATATAAATGAAATAAGACGATTCGTATGCTTGATGAGTTGCAGAAATTCAAATGATAGATTACACAGTTATTTTATATGCTTTTTAGATTACACTTTTAACTTGTAGTATTAGAAATCAATATTTTCAAAAAAAAAATGCCTGAAAATACTAAATCGGTTGTTGGGCTACATTTATGAGATGCCAGAAATATTGTGTATCAGTTTGTTCTGCATATTTTTCGCAATATACAATTAAATCGGTGCGAAACGTAATGCTTAACCGTGATCTTTACTGAATACGAGTGTCAATTGATAATCTCTAACCTTATGAAAGGTTGTCAATGGCGAAATTATAGGTGCGCTTGATCTTTAAATTACGACCAGATAAATGACCCTCAATATGATTACGCAAGTCGTGGGATTTTCCACTAAACCTGAATCTTACGGTTAATGCTAAATTCGATTGTATCATTCGTATGTTATTGTTGATTTAATTTACTATCATGTATTTATGTTTAATCGTACATTATATATATAAATATTCACGAGAAGAAATAGTTTATATTTGTTTTTATAAAGATCACTGAAATATTCTTTACGACTCTATTATTTAATATTATGGTTCTTTTCTTGCGCTAAATTTAGCATTATTTTTATGCACTTTATATGACATATACACATATTTTTTTTGGTTAAGAATCAGTATAAAAAAATGATATCTTCTCCACGATTAACTGTTGTTCTTCATATAAATAAAACAATAAATTTAGTAATAAATTATTTATAATAACAAACTACACCTTAATAAAAAAGATATTAAAAATAACAAAGCGTTTTCAAAAAGCTCGTTTTTTTAAGGAAAAAAAATATAATATTTTATTATAATCTGTAGAAATAGATACCAGAACAATCTGTACTGATTTTGAACCGTGGACTATTAATAAATTTATATTGTATCCAGTACAATTCTGCAACATTAATTGTAAGGTTTCAAAAAATTTGTGATATTCTTTTTCTAATAACTTTCTCCGATCGGACATTGGCCACTTTTTTCCATACACCATTTTAAATCTAATAGTTTTGAAACTGTTTCATATTGTAATACATTTAACAATCATATTTTATCAAGAAACCTTTTATTTTCTAGACACAACCATTTTTAATATTTGAAATGGAAGAACAAAAGTAAAGAGTGCTACGATAACTGCTTTTTTCATCTAAGCTGAATTCAGATCGAGAATTGTAGATATTTTTGACATTGAATACCATCATCTGTAAAAAATATATTTTTTTACCATTTCTGAATCCATATTTGGAACATATGGACACCACAAATTGTCTATCAGAGAAATATTTGGGTGTTTAATAATCAGCCCGGCGCTCACTAGGCCTGGACATTTTTTATCCTCAAGGGGTGCTTTAACCCTAGTGAGGGCATGCATAGAGCTTAGATTCAATTAAATAGTTATATTTTTTTAAATCAAGCTTTATCGTGATTTACACCGACAGCGTCTAAATGACAAAACAAACACTTGGCAATATCGCCCCATAAATAATATTAGATATTTAATATTGTAAATATGTATTATATTAGGTATACAGAAATATAATCTTGAATCGCTGTGAGTTATTGTGATTATACGTAAAATTGCTATTATTGTTGTAATTTTGGTTGTCTTAAACGAGACAATTTATAAAATGTTAATTAGTGATGTTATCATCAAAACAAACTAACCAGAAATGAATATGTCATAATAATAAGGTAGGTATACTAATAAAAAAAAAAGAAAACACGTTATGCGCCATTGTTGTTGAAGAGCTCACAAAAAACTCATTGAATACGTAGTAAAATATTTATAATTGTGGAGTAATTTCATTACAATAAAATAATTGTTCCGTCACATCAATAGTAAATTATCACGCCAAGTACAATATAATATAACCGGATTAAGAAAAACCTAATTGGAATTAATTACGTTGTACAATGTTGTTGCAGACCATGATGACACTCTAATAATTATTAATATACGGTATTTCATTTAGAATATTAGCTACCGTGTTGGAGGATATATTTTTAAAAAATATTAAAATTTTTAAATATTTCTTTGTTCTTTTCTTTAATATTTTATTTTCATTAACAGGTATCGGCGCGTCCCCTTCTAGTGGTAGTGACATCATTTTTGATGGACCGATTGCTACCAAAGGTGGATCCTACAGCGGGTCAGGGTCATTCTCGCAATCCAGTGCATCAAGCTTCGCTACTGCCAACTCGGGGAGCTTCAGCTACAGCGGCTCTGGGGCGGCCGGGGGGCACGGGGCTCAGGGGGCGGGGGCAGTGGGGGCAGCGGGGGCCGGGGGGTCCAGTGGGGCTCTCATCGGAGGAGCTGGTGCACACCCAGGATTTGGAATAGGAATCGGCATAGTGCATGGAGGAGAAGGTTCGTCTGGAGCCGGAAGCCTCGCCGCGGCTGGAGCCTCAGCGGGAGCTGCGAGCGGCGCGGTCACAGGAGGGTCAGGCGGGAGCTACGGCGGAGTGCTGACCGGCTCCACGACAACTGGCGTCGGCCACTCGAATACTGGCTACGCGGGACCCTCATCTTCTGGATCTTATTCGGGAACCAAAAATACTAATAATCATTACGGGGCCGGAATTACTGCACTTCAGTCGGGTAGCTCTGGACAACCCGGAAAATATACAAATACAGGCGGCGCTTCAGGAGGATTAGCTCATCAAGAAAACGAAGGATTTGGCGTTGACAAAACACCCTCCAGTGGAGTTTTCATTGGAGCGAGCTTGGGATCTCCAGCGCAGGGCTCAGCCGGTTCTTATGCAGGATCAGCAGCAAACGCTGCAGCCGATGCTCATTCTGGCTCAGGGCAATACGTCGGAGGACACTCCGGGACTCTTGGAGCAATTGGAGAACCGAATAAACCTTCTTACGGAAGCTCAGGTGGAATCGTCATCACTATGGGTACCTCGCCAAGTGGTTCCGGTCTTTTGAGTGGAGGGGCGCATCATCCTTCACCCGCTCACGGTTCCGGCCAACCTGGAAAATATACAGGCGGCTTTGGAGGAGCTCCCGGTATATTGGGACACCAAGAAAAGGAAGGATACGGCGTTCACCAAAAAACGGAAATCGGCGTCACAGTAAGCGACAATACAAATCAAGTAAGACCGACTCACGATTCGAGTGGTTCCTACGCTGGATCAGCTTCAAACGCAGCGGCCGGTGCTCAGGCCGGGTCGGGACAAACTATAGCGGGATATGTCGGTTCTCCGGCATCCCACGTAGAGCCGCACAAGGACACATTTGTGGCGCCTAACAACCCAAGCTACGGAGGCGGGATTGTCATAACTATGGGTGGAGCTTCTAGCCCCGCAGGAGCAGGGGCACATCATTCGCATCCCGTCGATACATCCTCTAAGCCAGGAAAATATCAGGGAGGTTTTGGAGGAGCCCCGGGAGTATTGGGGCATCAAGTGAAAGAAGGATTCGGCGTTCAAAATAAACCCAACGTTGGCATTTCTGTCAGCAGCAATACGAATGTGGGAAATCCTTCTCATAGTTTGAGCGGCTCTTACGCCGGTTCTGCTGCTAACTCAGCAGCCAATAGTCAAGCCGGATCCGGTCAATATATTGGAGTTTTCGGTAGCGCCCCCATGGCACCGGCTGAACCACATAAAGATACTTACATTTCACCGAATAAGCAGTCGGGTGGTAATCCTAATTATGGCACAGGAATAGTTATAAGTATGGGTGGGACTGATGATGGATCTTACAATCCATCAAGCAATCAAGGCGGATACAACGATGGAAGTTACGCAGGAAGTTCAGGCACATCTGAAACCCAAAATAATCACGGATACATTAATTCCAATAAAAAACCAATTACCAATTCGTACGGTGGCAGTGCAACTCAATACGGTACTGGAACCTCCGGGGCGAGTGGCTTATCGGCCGGCGTAAGCGTTTTGTCAACTACAGGAAATCACGCAGGAACAGGAGTCAATGGAGGATCAACCGGCTACAATAACCAGGGCTACGGAGTGACCAACGATAAAAACGTCGCCGGAAGTAACCAGGGTACCGGATACGTTATGACCGGAACATTTGTAGCACCCGGGGGTTCGAACGGATACGGCTCCCAACATGCTTCGGCCGGTGCAGGGTCGAGTTCATCAGGAGGCGTTTCGGGATCTCAATTTACTAATAGTAACACTGGTTCAGCGCCGGCCTCAGGTCACTACGCTGGCTCGTTCGGCGGAGCGCCAGGAGTTTTAGGAGCACAGAAACCCGGTTACGGAATCAAAGATAATGGGGCACCACAAGACCACAAAGTCAGCACGGTCTTAGTGACAGGAACCGTCGGTCAAAGCGGTCACGGATCCGGACATTATTCAGGAGATTTTGGCGGAGCGCCAGGAATAATAATGGCGACCGGACCAGCACCTAATGGTCCCATCGGACATGGCGGTACATCTGCGGGATCTTATGCTGGTGTGGCTTCAGGTAGTTACGGTGGCTCGGGAGCTCAAACAAGCCAAAACGCCGGCCATTACAATACCGGCGGCTTGATGATCGGAATCGGGTCCGGGTCGGCCTCTCACAATGGAGGAGTTCACTCGGCAGCGATCGACGTTGGTGGGCCTTACGGGCATTACAACTCCGGATCGTACGGTTCTGCTGGAGCGGGAGCGTCATCTGGAGCTTTCTCAGGAGGATACGGAGGTTCGAAAGGGTCTAACAAAGGTGGTTACGGTGTTAAAGGACACGGGTCAATGATCGGTGGAATTATCGGCGCTATTGTTGGCGATGGACACGGATCAAGTTACGGTGCAGGAGGAGCAGGAGCAGGAGCCGGAGCCAGCAGCCACGCAGCTGCTCATAGCAACTCCGCCTCCCTGGGTCTGGGCAACCTCTTCTCCGGGACAGTCTCCGGCTCCCACGCTGCTGCCAGTGCCAGTGCCAGTGCAAGTGCCAGTGCCGGCTCACATGCAGGTTAGACGATTACTTTCCCAATACTTTAAAGCTATTATTCAACAAATAATAAAATATCATCACTTCTTTGTTATGAACTCACATCACAATTACCTACGGTAAATCTCTAACGCCCACAATTAATTAATATTGATTATATATTTGCAAGTATTTCCCCTAAAGTTTTCATTACTTTAACATACACATTTGTATAAAAATCATTCTTAATATTATTAACTCAATAAATTGACTTTCTATACCTATTGTATAGATGGCTCTGTTAAAAGTAAATGTTTTAAAATATTTTTTATTTATAACCCATTTCCTGAACTACGAGTATAACATATATGTACATATTTGTTATTATGTGTAATGTTCGAGTATATTCCATACTAAAATTGTATATATTTTATAATTGGTAATTAAATTAATTACTAGTAATACTGTTTTAATATTTAATTCTTAATAAGTAGAATACGTGTTTCAAATAAGATTAATTTTAAAAATATGCCCATAGTTATATTTCAACCAAGTATTTTTTTAAATAATGTTGAAGTTTTTCAACAGATGTCCTGCTAAATTCAATGTACCTTCTACACAAAAACAAATATTTTTTGTTTAATTTCAAAAAACGTTATTTTAACAATAATGAAAAGCATATTTCAATAGTTAACATATGCGTAGGTATTTGATATTATTTTATAGTTATTGCTCTAACAATTACTACGTAAATAATATTTTTCCATACCATCTAATCGAATATAAATATTTTTTAAAAATGACTAAAATCCAATTAGGATATTACGATGCATTATTACAATTGATATTATCATCATTGACGCAATGTTCATTAACATATTCATTATTAAACCATCTTAAAATATTTACTAACACATCATTGATGATAGAATATTAAGAAATAATGATAACTGTAACTGACGCTTACCTTATTCTGCTATCACATAACATGCCAATGACGTTAACTGAATATACAATTATTCTCCACAAATATATATCATAATTCAGTGAAATTTTAAGATCAATTATGTTTATGAAACAATATTATTGGTTTAGTTTGCTCTTTCTTATTAACAGGCAAGTATTCGCGTGTCCAAGAAAAATTACGCAACGAATTTTAAAGGATTATAAATAGGAAATCACGTGGAGAACGTCAGCAATTAGTGCACTTTTATGTTATAGTTAAATAAGAACTGTAAATGCTTGTTACCTTCAAAATACTGTGATTTAAGAAAAATAAAATATAACTTTTAGATGAAAGTAGACTGTTGTTAATAAATAGTCGATCTACAGGTGTGTCCCATGAATACGGTGCAAGGTTTTGTGTAAAATATATATAAATCCTTTTTCTAATCAAGTTTTACGTTGATTATTATCAGAATCCGTAAGCCGAGATTTCGTTGCATCATTTATACGTGTCTTCTAACATATATTTCTTTATTATTTTCAGGATATGGTGCTCGAGGATACAGGTCTACGGGATTTCTTTCATTCTAATTTAGAAACATATTTCATACAATCAATATGAAATTAATATTTATTTGAGTACCTAGAAATTTTGTTTTGAAATATTATATCATAATTTAATATTCAAAAGTATTGAATTTATTTTACATGTAACGAAAAAATAAATTCTATTATTTGTTTGAATAATTTTCCTCATTACTGTGGGTGATGTCCATAAAACTATTGCCATTATGAGATATTTATGTTTAGAAGTAAAATTAAAAATTCTCAAAAATTTGGCTTTTATGCATTATTTATTTAATACATTACACATTATTGCTTTATATTTTTTTTTCTTAAAAGGTTTTTAAATTTTCATTGATTTATTACAAAACTAAAGCAGATTGTTACAAACACCTTGCTGCACTGAAAGTAAATATCAAAAATAATAAAATTTACCCGAACTACAATTATTCTGACAGTAAATATAAGGAATTATTGAAATTGTGATAATAATTATTAGTAAACTAAGTATTTTTAAGTATATATGCTTGTTGAATATAATTATAAATAAACACTTTTGTATCATTGTTACTTTTTATTACTTTTATTCAACGATTATCGTAAGATTTTTCCAAAGTGAGATACTATGTACTCGTATACATACTCGTAATCTTATCGCAGGGGTGGCTGATGAGAAGTTTTAGTGGCGGGCTACAGGAATAAAAATAAACATAGTTAAACATGGCTAAATATTCAAATAAATATTAAATATTAGTACGGAATATTAATATTTACTTTTACATTATGCTTTTTAAAATGCCTTTTATTGTCATTATATATAAAAGTTTAAAATAAATACCCAGTCATATAGAGCTGTGATCCCACAGAGTCAAAGGTATATACGAGGGTGATCCGTAAAATAAGTTTCTCATGGCGATAGAGTCCTGAAAAGCGCTGTTATGGTGGATCCCGCGATTCTGTAGTGTACCTTGGTTCTCCCACTCCAAATACCTTCCATAGAGAGCTGTATGTGGAGCTCAGTCTTGGCTTGGCAGCCGTGATGGATCTCCTCCTCACTTCGCCAGCCAGGTGTGAGCTGCGCTCGGTGATCCATTTCCTGTCTGCAAAAAACATTTCGCCGGTAGAAATCCATTCCCAGCTATGTGAAATCTATGGAGACAAGTGTATGAGCGTACAACACGTGCGCAAATGGTGCAGAGGGTTCAAGAACGGGCGTACTGACGTCCATGATGAGGAGCGTTCCGGACGGCCATTTCTGACGAAACAATCGCAAAATTGGAGGCAGCGATGCTCTCAGATCGAAGAGTGACGGTTCGTAAGCTTTCCAAAATGATCCTTGATGACAGCTGAACCTCTATTGACAAGATTTTGACGGAGCATCTAAGGCAGCGGTCGGGGAACTTTTTTAACCATTACCCCAAAATATTTTTACGTAAGTCGATTTTACTCCAAAATATATTTGCGTAAGTCGATATTACCCGTTCCCCCCATTTTGAAAAGAAGACAATCAATGTATATTTAAATAAACATTATTTATTGAAAAGATTTATACGGAAAATAACAAAAAAGTAACATGAAAATAGTAAGTTTTATGAAAAAGCAAAGTAGAAAAATTTCCTTATTACCCCAAAAAACATATTTTTACCCCATTTGGGGTAATTTACTCCAGTTCCCCGACCGCTGATCTAAGGTATGCTAAGGTTTGCGTGAGGGTGCCAAGAATGCTGACCGTACGTTAAATTTAGATTTAGAAAATTAAACACCCATCCTACAACTCAAGTGACTACCATCTCTTCGCTGATATTAATAAACACCTGGGTGGAACGCATTTCGGCGATAGGGAAGAGCTGGAAGAAGCGGTTCTCAGGTATATGCGTAGCTTGGCGGCAGATTTTTTTACTCGAACATTCAAAAGGTCGTATACCGCATGCAATAGTGCATGGACCTCAATAGCGACTATGTAGAAAAATACGTAAAAGTCTGAACTTTCCAAAATTAAACATGTTTTACACTGTGAAAAATCAATGGGAAACTTATTTTACAGATAACCTTCGTATATAAGAGTAATAAATAGATACCCAGTCACATAGAGCTGAAATCCCACAAAGTTGAAGGTATATACACGTACATTATGTTTATACCATTATAAGGTTTTGTATATTTTGAAAGCTTCGTTAAAATGTAATTTTAAATTGTCGAAGTTTCTTGTTTTACCTTAAAAACAGTGTCTAATAAACATATATTTAATAATTGAATAGAAAAATCATACGTCGATGGTATACAAAATAAAAATTGATTTTGTGTAAATAATTAAGCAACAGGTTCTTTGTATTTACTATTAGGTAAGTCTCTATTCAGTAAATAGATAAGACTGAACTGTGTGTGCCTGTAGAAATGTTTTTACCATCATCAGGATATAATATTCTTTATTTACTCGCATTACGTGATAGGAATACTTATTTTGAAATTCGGTAATTATATTTCCAGTCGAAATCTTGCACAATGCTGGGTTTACACAAATTTTGAAATAATTGAAGCAAATGGGCGGGTGTTAGAAGTTACTCATATCCCTGTTTGCAAACGTTGGTCAACAAGCCGCCAAGCCTTTGGAAATGAGCTTGAATAATTTTTTGAACACTCAAATACGTTATCTACTACGTGAGAGGCAGCCGAAGAGCAAACAAGCGGTGAGATAGCTAAAAGAGAATTTGTCAATTCTTCACTAGTCAAACAATGCTACGACTTCAAGGATTTCTTCTGCAGAGTAAACATGAAAACTCTATATATACATCGAGCCCAACCTGAGGAGAACTTAGTAACTCACATCGTCCCAAGCAATCCCAATAGGATTATCAGTAGCAGGTCATCATGAATCGATTTATAGTTCTTATGTGCTGCGTTGTTGTGGGTATGTGATTATCTAAACAACATTTGTGGATTGCATCATTGTTTACTTCATGTATTACTTTTAATAATTAAAGAATTTTTATTATAAAATAATAATTTTGATTTAAAACAAAAACTGAAAAATATTTATTGCCGATAAGTGTTTTACTGTGATCAAGTGTGAACAGAGCTGTGTAGATAATTAGATTTAATTATTCACTTGAAGCATACTGCAGTTATAATGATGTGGTTATTACGCCAATAAAAAATGGTAACTTAAAAGTCACTTTTGTTGTTTTCTTTGACCTAACCACATATTCAAAAATAAATCTGCAATGTACAATAATTATCGCTTTATTTTTCATTAATTCAATTCTTTATTTTTCAATTCAAGTGTTTGGTCCAAACATTAAGTGATAGGCGGAAGTAAGAGAGAACTTTCATTAACTTCAGGTCAATGGTTAAACGATTAATACTATTTGCATGTTAAGTAATGTAAGGTTAGGTATAATAAACCACTAAACGGTGACATGTTTTCAAAAAATATTCGTGTACGTTAAAACATTCTTCCTATGATATCATAACTATCAAAAGTGAAAACTGCATTAATACTCTTGAATAACAATGAGCAATGATCTTTAGAGTCACTATCCATCAGCCATATTAATATTTTAATTGTATAAATCTATTTTTGGTTTCATATTAAATTATAAAACTTATACTATAGTTTAGGTACTATCTTAAAAAATCCTGAAACATTTATTTTTTATTTGAAGTATTTTTACGGTATACACACTCAATTAAAATTAATTTAACAAGTTTATTTAAAAAACTGATTCACCTCTGATTTCTTAAACATATACAATAAATTTCCATTGTTTTAGGAATATTACGGTAAACATAAAAATGGGCCTGAGCGAGTGAATGAATTTGTACACGAAATGTATTTTAAATTTGAATAATCGTGGGTACACCGAATATATTTTGAATAAAAAATAATGTATTTAGACCGAAAACATTTTATATTAAAAAAAATATATAAAATAATAGTTCCTGGAATTTTTAAGATGGTATCCCAACTTAAGTGTAATCTATTTGCTTAAATTAATTCATAGTAGAATTTAAATTAATTCACAGTATTGTACGAAATTCAGTGCGTGTATTACGAATATGGCATTGACTCTTCAAATGTTGGTTCACGGTTTGGTCAATCTTGACGAATGTCAAAGTCCATTTTTTGTCTTCACAAAAACGTGGAATTATAACTTTGTGTGCAATATGCAGCACGTGATTATTGCAATAATGTTTTCTTACATTCGTTTTTGATCGGTAAAGCAGACATCATTATTTCAGTTATAGAAAATTAATGCGACGGTGACTTTTGGCATCAAGTAAATTTGTTGGTAAAGTTTGCTAATCAAAATTCATGAAATAAAATCGTGATCAGTTATTTCTGGCCTTGCGATCAACTATGAGTATTTAAAATTTATATTTCCCATTTGATATATTGCCGATTAGAAACATTTCTCTTATACTCGTATGTTAATGTTGCCCTGTCAGTCGATTGTAAAAATCAGTGGTATTTAATCAATATAAGTAGAAAGAATAACTTTATTGACATGCGGAACAGGTACATCTAATCAGTACCGGCTTTAGACCCTACGGCGCCCTAGGGCATTTTTTTCTGGCGCCCCATATTGTTTATATTAAAAAAAAATCCAAGCAAGATTTGTTGCCCTCGGCGCCCCTAGCCTATTCGACGCCGTGGGGCACCGACCCAGTTTGCCACCCCCTAAAACCGGCACTGCATCTAATACAGTCAACTTTAAAATGTCATTTTTAATGCACGTCTACTTTTTGCCTAGTTAAGTTTGATTATCACTGATAATCATAAATAGTAGATAATAACGAAGTGAAAACTAAACACATTAAAGCAGGCTAGCTTGACAAAGCTCGGTTTCTCTCAATTTAGTCTTATGTCTGTTTCACTTCGAAACGTGACGAATCAGATTCAATTAATTCCAAGCAAATAAGTATGAACCCGATGCGCAAAAATAAGTTTTCACATTAAAAATACGTACATGTAAAAATACACGTTAGGAAGTTACAAAGCCCTGCCATATTGGAATGACTAACAAGTAATGACGATATCAAAGGATGGAGGCATCCTACCAATCACGACTCTTGACTGGAGGCAAAAAAGCCTCGACTGTTTAATCAACTCAGCATGTGGACTCGCGAGCCGGATCTCATGCGTTCTATTTCTTGCTATGATGATATACGAGTATCAATGGAAGAATTTTATTTTTAGCAGCAAATCATCGAAACTAGTAACAATTGTAAATATATTTTATTATATATTACAATTTGAATTCAAATAATTTGTTATAATGTTTCATTTATAATATCTATTAATTCGATCGTTTATAAGAAAATTAAAATCAAATAATATATTACACGACAGTGACAGCTGCATATAAAATATTTTTATAATCGTGTACAATTTTATATCATCTTACACGTAACTCAATAAAAAATAGATTATGGTTATAATTCAAAATATATTAATTTAAATAAATTTCTAAAAATATTTGAATGTATTTTTTTTTCATTTCAGCACACAGCAAAATTGAAAGAAATCGACGAGATGTCTCCGAACTGCTTTACAATGGAGGACAGGCCAATTCTCAATCTGGATATAGCTACCCAAAGCCAGGGATCCAAACACGACCCAATTATAGAGAGACGGAAACCCTAGACATCCAAACAAGACCAATCTACAGGGAACCTCAGCCCAGTCAAAACAACATCCAAACAAGACCCATCTACAGAGAACCCGAACCTAACAATTTCATCCAGACGAGACCTATTTACAGAGAGCCGGAACAAAACAATTTCGTTCAAACCAGGCCAATATACAGGCAGCCAGAGCCAAGCTATGTACAAACAAGGCCCATCTATACGGAACAACCGAATACTGGCAATCCAATCTTAGACGTTCAAGTCAACGATGGCATCCAAACAAGACCGATCTACAGAGAACTTCAGTCTAACGGTGGAATTCAAACAAATTTCAATCTCCCTCAAGAAGATTTAAGCGACTCCGTTGCGATCAACAGTGCGGCTGTTCAATCAAACGATGCTTCAGAAAAAATATTATTTCCGTTTTGGAATAAATTCCAAGGAATTTTCCCGCCCAATAACCAATATCCTGGAATGAACAACATCGGCTATCCTGGCGGAAGTGGTGGAAATCCTGGAAACTACCCAAACAAATTCCCACTTTTTGGCGGACTATTCCCCAACTACAATAATTACGACGGCAACAATTATCAGCGTTATGCATACGAAACTACATCCAATGGTGGAAATGCGGGAAATAGAAATGTCGCCGAAGTAGGAGAAAACGCTCAGGGGGTTAACAGTATTGGGTTTGTGGGAGTCGGTGGATCAGAAGCTCCGACAGGAAATGGCTATGATTATCCCAATCCCAACGAGCAGCAGCCACCCTTCAGCATCCCTGACGGTCAACAGTTTAGGTCTCAACCTCTACAGTGAATTTCTGAAAACTACAACGACAACCGGCATATTTATTGATTCCTCGTCGACTTGCAATTTTTTTTTTTGATATCCTGTCCTAGGAGTAAATCTTTAAAAAAATCCTAAATTTGTGTTTGAATTCGGTGAAAAGTTTCAATTTTGATCCCAATTATATTAAGTGTTGTGTACTTATTTAAATTGAATATATTACTTGTAAACTAAAATTTACCGGTGTATATAAAATAAATAACAGTTACTCGGTATAATTATCCATATGTAATATAAATGTAGTTGCACTCTATGTATTGTTCAATAATCGTAATATCAATTATATTTGCTAAATGATTTTTGATTAATTAAATACATTGACATGATTAATAAGTTATATGTATATTGAGCCCACCTATTAATATAAATCATTGTACTTTATTTTTGTATCTTTACACAAACTAGTTAATATATTTGTTTATAAAATAAACATCAACAAAACCCTATATTGTACTCATTTTTTTCTCGTATATAACAAAAATATGATGGTATATAAACATTACATTTAAACATATATCATTTCCTTTTTAAGGTTTAAGTAGCTTTAACATCAAATTGACTTTATCATGGACACCATGGTTTCGCATACACTGTACGCTTTTTGAAATCTTCAGTCATCTTGTACGATACAAGCTAAAATTATTTGAATCATTTTTCAATCCAATTATTGATTACTTCATGTTCGATGTTCTATCCACAAACGGCAAAAAATGTTTGATGAAAATAGTAGATAATGTTTTCCTTGCTAAAATATATTTAGAGAGTATATTTTATATTATATAGTATAGCTGTTATATAGGTTATGTATGTTTAGGTATTCAAATGATGAGGTTGTACAAGTTAGATGTACTTGCAAGTAAGTCTTATCTTTGATATCTGTGATAAAATTACTATTGAATTTAATAACCACTAAAAGTATCATTGTAATTAGTACGTGTAAAATAAAACTATATTTATTATGTATGATATGGAAGTGATTTTAGATTATGTGTGATTTTGAAATTAAATTGATTTTTTTATTTTACATACTTATAGCGACACAATAATCTTGTGGAAGACACAAAAATGTGTAAATTTGTAACGATTAAGTGAAAAACCATTTCGCTGTAATTGTTTATTTTTTTTACATTTTTGAACAGTTGCTGGGTCTATGGAGGACATCAACGCATTTAATATTATTTTTTAAATATATTATAACAATAATCTAAATTTGGTTTGTTACAAATAAATATTATTTTACATTATTTACTAGTATTCGTACCGCCGAGACTTCAAAGATGCTTTGGCTCATTGAAATCACATACACAATTATGCTTTCCGACGGCACTGGAAGGAATAGATAAAGACAGAACCTTTCAAGAGTATGTGGCTAAGCTACTTTCTATGCGTACGCATCTAAGGGAATAAACTTAAATTATTTTAAGTACAACCGTCGATCAGAGGAAGTGGTAGCTTGCGTCGTTGGCACACTCGGTATCGGTCTTGTGACGAGGAGCTTAGAAGCTGCCCTTACTGGCCTTGTAGTGGGTCTTGCCATTCTCGTCAGTGTAGGAAGAAGTTGAGACGAAGGATCCTCCTTCACCCTGGGAGCTCACGGCGATGCCTCCAAGACCGCTGTCAGATGATCCGCTGAAGCGCTGGACGCCACTGGAAACAACAAAAAATCATATAAACTTCTATATTTAGTGATCAACATAATCTACCGTTAATTTGGCGAGAAATTACAAGTAGAAGACAATAATTTCATTTATTTTTATACATATAAAAGTAAAACTGATTAACACAATAACTGAGAATAAAAATTCACAGAAAAATACAAACTAAATAAATAAAACATATTGTTTGACATTTTTACACTGTTTATATTAAATACAACGTGTTTATAATATTGTAATAATAATCGAATAAATAAATGTATTTTGAAATATTGTAAACACAAAACAGCAAAACATTTTCAAATTATTGTCTTGTCATGATTTTGATCCAACTACGTTACAATTTAAACTGAATAACTACTATTTCTACAGAGATCCCTCAGTTAATAACATCTACTTCGTGTGGGTTTTCCGAGAAAAAAGTATATCGAATCACAGTGTTTTACGGTGTATAAAAAAGTCTACAGCAGCATTCCTTTTATTGTCAGTTGAAAATCGATGGCCGTTGAAAATATTCGTAAATTCCCAGTTAAAGAAGCCACCGGATGCTCGGTGTTGGGTCTAAGAATATACCAGTTTTTGTCTGGTAGAAAATAATATAATAGGCCAGTGAACCTGCGGCCGTAAAAACATCGATTGCACTTCTGAACGAATCTTTTCACTGGATTTCGTCTGCGACGAATTTTATATTAAACGGCTAACGTTAGATTCTTATTGTGTGAGTCCACAAGTAAAGTTATTATAGTTGGAACATGCTATTTGATTCTGAGACATGATTTTTGTAGTGGAAGAATTGCCCAATCGAGTCATCGAAATAGTGATTATTATTTTTACTAAGCCATGTAAAAGTAATCAATAGAATGTTGCTTTAATTTACAATAATAAATTTAACAAATCAGGTTACGCGCTTGCCTACTAGTCGGAGTCTATTTTGATTCGAAGGAAATTTTAATACCAACACTTGTTTCTACATTAATGGCAATTCACTAATAATAGTAATTATTGTTATTTTGTAATTGTAATCAATGTGCATTATTCAATATTCTAATATAACGGTAAGTTGGTAATAGACAATAATTTATTTTTGGTTAACCTATTAATAATTGACTATTTTTATTGGTTATGGTTGCGATGGAACTGTTTAACGGAATAAAATTTCATCAATAAAATATTTATGAGATAGTGACGGCTATAACTAGAAGAAAACCAGTTCCTTGTTTATTGCAGGAGTTTATCTAAAGTCCTGTTTGTTATTTAAGCATGATGATATATTTTAATTTAACCGTGACGTCATTCGTCGCATTACGTTAGAATCCATATAATATAAAAATATAGATAATTATTTAAAATAAAAATATATTACGTGTAATGGCATTTTATAAATGTAAAAAATTGCACATTAGCCCTATTTTTATCTTTATTTCTATTACTAAACCACAGGATATTATTTTTTATTGGTCTACAGTTATTCATTGGTAAAACAATTAAAATTAAATGGATGCACTAAGTGTACTATTTCATTATTTATTTACTGCGTTATACGTAGATGTATTTTAAGTTAAAATTAATTTAAATTATAAATTTAATAAACAATAATTTATTCATATGCATGCAGTTAAAGTTATTAAAAATAAGTTTTAATATTTTTATTTTTAACGTTCACAAAGTAGTTAGATCATTTTTTTAAATGTGTTCGTTTATGTTACTGTATTAGCATGTTTTATTGACTGGTTCCATTGACCTCGACATGTACGAGTATGAGTATCTAAGGATGCTCAAAAATAATTACCAGCAAACACAAATCACGACTTTTTCAAACCATTCATCATCGACCTTAGAATTTATATTATATTGTAAGCATACGAGATTATTTTTATCACCGTGACTTAATCACATCTTAAACACCAACTAAATTACGTATTTTAAAGCTATATTTTTAATGATTGTGAGCACTTTACTACTCTTATTATAATTATACAAATTTATTATTAAATACCTTCTAAATAAAATGGTACTTTACAATACAAAAAACGTTTATTTTTATAATAATTACTATTTTTCTGAAAACCTTTTTTTGTAATTTAATTCCTGTATTTAAGGGCAGATTTTTTTTTTAATTAAAAAAATGATGACGGTCAAAGTTTGTGATTGTTTTCGTTATAAGATATAAAAATAGTCTTACTCTTGGGCATGCTTTATGAAGTTAGGTACTTGCACGGGCCCACCGTTGGAGTTGGCAGCTGACAGGCCGAAAGCAATGGGATCAAATCCCTCTGAAACATTAAAATAACACTGATATTTATAATTTGAAATTAAATATTTAAGTACATATATGAGCCCACGATTATGAAAGTGGTGTAAGTCATGTTTTATTCGTTCTGAGATATTGTATTTAAAGGTTTGTGTTTTGATGTTGGTTGAAAACCAATGAAAGTGTTAAGTGACAACTTCATGTTGCATAAAATGCCATATTTAGATTTTTTAAATTTATGTTGGATGAAAATTATATTAATTCACAACATTGGGAACTGAAGTAAATAAACTCGTTTTTTACAATTTCTTGACTTACGCCACTTTCTTAATTATGGGCACATATATGTATTATGTTTAAAATAATATTTTTGTCAAATATATTTATATCTATAATCCGTAATTTTATATGATTATTGAACACCCAAATATTACACTTAAATTTATATGTGTTACTTATATATATGTCAGAGATGATTTTGCAAAAGCTATTAATATTTAAGTTTTCAAAAAAGAGACCCTTAAAGTACAAACATATGTCCAGGCCTCGGGAGCGTCAGGTTGATCATCCGATCTCCTTAAAATTAAACTCTAATCATTGAACATCCAAATATTTATCTGGCACTACAGCCACAGTCTATGCAAATTCGCGGGCCCCTGCCCTGGAGGCTCCCAAGAAACACCTTTGTTGTCATATAGACCTCCGGGTATACATGTGTTCTGGAACGAGGTATAGACAATCTGATCTTACAGAACTGTAAAAATTTTGATGTCCATATAATCCAATTATGATATTGTAAAATGTGTTTGAAAAGGAAAAAATAACATTTTCAGAAGCCTTACTTACGCTGAAATAATATTATTTTTTAATATGAAGAGAGTCAATAGTGTCAAACCTTTCCATTTCTATAATAATGTTTACTATAAACTCTGATACATCATATGATGTATCATCAAAGTACCTTGTAGATAATATTAACATAGGCAATCAAGTTAAATGGTAACATGGGACAGTGAGATCATGGTGGTTGTCAATGTTTTTGAGTTGACCATTACCAGGAATGCCATTGAAGGAGAACGATTGTGATTCCGGAAGAGGGTTGGCACTACGGCGAGATCGGAGACCTCCCAGCAGCATCACGGGGTCTGATTCGTGGCCGAATCGGTCAATCGTGTAAAACGATTTAGGAACATAATAAGCGACATCTGAAAAAAATAAAAATATTAATCATTAAAAGGAACATAAAATTTTGAGGTTATAACAAACATAAAAACTAAATTATCGTTGTACATGTTTTGTTATATTTATCATCATAATCATATATGACTGCATATTTGAATTTAGTTCTGACAACAACATGACAAAAATGGTGCTTATTAATCTGATGACTGCACAAAAAAGAAAGAAATAATGCTTGTTTTAAGAACATGGTTCAAAATTAGGAATATTTTTAAATCGTTTTATCTGTCAGATACACACTTGAATGCTTAAGTATCACAAATGATCACACAAGAGCTTAACTGCAATTTTAAAATTAAGTTCAGACAGCTTGATAAAATTGTTTAAGAATCAGATGACTTTAGACAAAAACAAAAAAAGGATGCACGTGACAATAATTGAATTATATGGTTTAGAAAAGAGACGCCTTGAGATCAGTTTTAAAGCTGATTAGAAATTAAATGATCTAATTTTTATCTCAATATATAAATAAATGAATAGAGACTCATCGATAGAAGATTATCATCTCGTTTTAAAGATATATAAATTATAAACATTTCTGTAATCTTATATCCCGTATGTGATGTGAAACGGTGGAGATTCACCTTGTAAAGCAAATGCCTAACAATCATAATATTAATTATATTAAGTTGCTTTGCGAAGAGCCGTTTCACGAGTAAAAAATTAAATATTTATTTGAAATAGACTTGATAAATGTATGAAATAATATCAGTGACTTATGTGTGGGATAACTAAAAGCAATGCACTACAGAAACTTAAATATTTTCTTTTGTATACTGATACAAAATACATTTCCTTCTTCTTTCGTGTACAACAGCTTCAGCACACAGTGTTATAAAAGTATGACTGCTATGTGTAAAAAATAGTGAAGGCCACGCGTCATCATGTATAAATAAAATATCATCTTGCGTGATGAATCAAAAATCTCTTTACCTTAATTAAGAAAATAACAAATTACATCACCTTTTAAAATAATGTTTTTAATTGAGTTTGTATTAAACATTCTTTGAGTTCAAACTTAAAAAGGGCATGCGAACAAAAATTTTCAATTACTCTTAATAAGTAAATGATGTTCAAATTCAAAGGATAAGTTATTATAGACGCTTAAGCTTATTAATGTTCATAAGATATGGTTTTAGTGTACATATACAGAGGTTTTATAAGTTGTATGTTTAGATAAATAATTCATCGATGTATCGTAAAATGCACAGATTGTTAATAGTGAAGTGAACATTTCACAATGATGGAGAATAAAAATATTTTTATAAGCGTTTTATAAACATTTTATATGTTTATGAGTAAAAAGCAAAATATTAAATACAGGTAATGTCAATTATTAATGAATCATCGACCTTTTACAATGGAAATAAATTATGTTTGTAAGTAAATTATGTGTTGAAGCCTGTGGGTATATCTCAATGGTTAAAGCGTTTGCTTAGCGAGCCAAAGGTCGTGGGTTCGATCCCCGACGGAGATTTGAAAAAAAAATGATTTTTTATCGATTTCTGAACTATAAAATACCCACGGTTGGTGTGAATTTGATCCCTCACCCGTAAAATGTTAGTCATAGCCTATTAATTAAAATTGTTTTTGTAGACGAAAGTCGTCCCGTGAAGACCACCCACTCATAGTAAATTCCTGTAATAATAAGGATGATGCGTGAATCTCGGGCTGTAGTCTATGACGTTGGCGGATGATCAAATCATCGGTTTTATATGTTTACATAACAAAATGTTATATGAACGTATTAAATCACAATTATTTTTTATGAATACTGTGAATACATTTATTATATCTGTTTTTATGAGATTTATATGTACCGGCGACGCATCTGAGAATTTTTCAGATTTTTTCAATTGATTGTATTCATCGACGTTTGAATTAAATTTTATCAATTTATAAAACAATACTTCCGTTTTTGATTGGCAAAATCTGAATTAAATTAGATCAATTTGTTCCGTTTTTATTCCCACGTGCGTTGTTAATTCTTTCAACCCAAAGTATTTTATAAAGCGGGATTTTCCGACACGTGAACTACATTGAACAGCATTTACTTTTTTCGCCAGCAAAAAATATCCCACGCCAATCATTGGCAGTCACCGAGCGCGATGTCAAATACATTCAATTCCGAAGTTAGACTCCCTACATTTGTGCATTGCATACAAACGACTTAAAGTGCCGAAGTACGGGATTTTGTACAAAGCGAACTGAAAAAATACCACAAGTACTGCCCTAAATCACACCGCATTATAATAAAGCAAACAAAAAACCTCATCTACTTTGGCGGTAATCATAAATATCTGCTTTGAATAAAAAGAATGACTGTATATTTATTTCTATCGAGATTTGAAACCGCAAAAGATAAATAATGTTTCATCAAAAGAATGGGTAGAAACAAATGTGGTAAAGTTATGTATTATATGCATGTTACGTGATAAATATTCAATGAATAATACAAAAAAAAATGAATATTCTAAGCTATGTCATAGTAAATTTTAAATACAATTTTAAAAATATTTAAACCAAAATTGGAACCAGATTTTTTGTTGTTATAGCAGATTTACACATTTATTTGAATAAAAATATTAATAGTAATAAAATATTAAATACTAATATCATGTAAGCACTACCTATAAGGTAGACATAATGTCCTGTAGTAACAAATTGTAACACGACTATGTACTCAAAGATATCTAGATTGTGCTAGAATATTATGTTACAGAATATTCCGGAGTAGCAAATTGTAACTCGATCTCATAATTTTTGTAAATATAAGCAGAAATTGGACTCCAGTTCGAGCAATTAAGTGTTTAGTAGGTAATAAATTAATAAATCACAGTGAAAATAAAGCGAAGAATTCGATGAATAAATTCTTTTGAAATATTCAAACCAATGTAACTGAAAAACATTACAATGCGATACACATTTTACTATCAGAAATATAATCTGTTGGACAGATTTTTTCGAGTACAATTGTTTGATATGTATTCAAACCATTCATTGCATATCCGTTATACGCTCGTTCATACTACATACAAAATACTCGTATTATCATTGTATGTAGGCACTTGTATTGGGAATCGGTATAAAAATTGTAAAAAGTAACAAACAATGT
Organism: Glossosoma conforme; assembly: GCA_022606575.1. Classification (NCBI taxonomy): domain Eukaryota; kingdom Metazoa; phylum Arthropoda; class Insecta; order Trichoptera; family Glossosomatidae; genus Glossosoma; species Glossosoma conforme. The sequence goes on from JAGTXR010000117.1 coordinate 232,364, forward strand.
GATGATCATTCTCTAACTCTGCATATCTTAAAAGGTTATCTCTTTCAGGGATACTATAATGATGTCAGATTTTTCTCAAGATGATATATAGACATGGGCAAGAAGATGTTTTTAAAATGAGATCATATTACAAGTTTAAGCCTGCAGATAAACTGCATTACAAGTACCAAGCCAGTATTGTAATTTACAACATTCACCATTGTTATGTGTATGGAAAATTATATCGTAAAGTTATTACGTTGATGAAAAATTCTTATAAGTATATTCATGACACATTAAAAAGATCGAAATCATATTTTAACTGCACAAACTATACATAAATACTTTTTTATTAACATGCACGTTTTAAATTAATTAATATTTAAAAAGAGCTAAAAAATATTTTGGAAACTTTATAGAAAATAAAGAAAATATTTTTCACTACATTTATGACGAAAACACTTGATTATTTCATGAAGCGATTATTTCAGATGCAATTGACATTCACACTTTTTGTGTTCCACAAAAGATTAAAAAAAAGATCATTTATTCGACATAAAAATAAAGTAATTTGTAAAAATTTGATTGTAATAATATATTTCAGGGCATCAAAATAAATTCTTAAATAGAAAAATAAAAAAACTTTTCAAATTATCAATAAATATATATGATAACAGCTCAGTAGCTAATGAGCGACGTGATTATTTTGTTTTAGAATGCGAGCAACGGATATTTGAGGTTATAAATACCAGCATGAACCGGCATATTTAAATTGTTAACAAGTGAAGCATAAACAGTGGAAGAAGTAAAGTATTGGTAATCACCTGCGAAGGCAAGAGCGAACGCCAGAGGCAACAACAGAATTGAGATGGGAGCCATGATTGAACTATGAGTTGTAAGCTCGGTAATCAGCTTATATAGCTTGGATGACCGCTTCTCCAGTACGCGGCCCTCCGCCCCGCTCCTCACCATGGCGATCCACAGCCTGAAACATAAAACTTCGGCTAATCATGCGCCAATTGAGACAATGATATTGTTTAAAGTACCCTTTCAAAATATTTTTTGAAAATAAGTTTAAGAGTCAAATATAAACATATTATTTATACTCGTATATCCTATCCACCCCTTCTTAGTTTATTCAATTTGATTAAAACATTGTACAAATAAATCATTAGTTGTTAATAATAGTTCTCGCATAAAAGTAATATACTCGTATATTATGTTTTTGTTCATATGATCAATAATTTAAAAAAAAATATTGAATGAGATATGTTCCACGAACAGAAACAAAAAAAGATTAAAAAAGTAAAGTCAATAGATTCTTAAATACTAAAATAATTAGCTTTCTTTTCTTCCATATCCTAAAAAAATACCATCCATCAAGTCCAAGGATCTTATGGTCACCACAAATTGCCGTAATTCAGTTCAGTCAGTTTCCATTGACTATTGAATGACTCCAAAACTGTGAATCTTGTTGAAAACACGTCTTTTTTACCGACGTGCAACAGCTAACTCTTTTTAACTCTTATTCGCCCGATTTTGGAATACGGGATCGAACTTTGTATCGAAACATTAAGCTACGTATTAAATTAGATCAAATCAATTAAAATAGTTATAGTTCGTCTAAAAACAATACACCTACTAGTATACATCACCATCTGACTCGCGGAATGCTTTCCAAGAATCCCCTCATGGTTAACATAATTATGTTGATTCTAGTATGTATAGTTTATCGATCTCCTTCTTTATTTCTATACAAGTACTTTTAGGACAGCTCTCCCAACCTTTCTTCAATGAATCTGAATCTCTTCAAGAAGTATTAATAAATTAACATAATAAACACATACAATTCCTACACACACGCAACTTCTACACATCCATTGCCGACTCAGTTGAACTTCATAAAGTGTGCAGGACAATCGAAACCGCTTGCTTGTGTTAAAATAATTTACATAATCTTTTTTCTAAATACTATTTATAATCATTCACGTATAGGGCTTGAAGATTTTTTAAGGAGTTTGTTGATTATCCCGACGATGCCGAAACTCAAGGCTTACACCCGTATGCAGAGTCATTTTTACCTTATATACATGGCATAAAACATGATTTATTCTTATTATAAATACTTATTTTCCGTAATAAATTTTACCTTTAAATGATTCTTCCCAGCCTCTAAAATCCGTCTACATCCTCTTATAATCTTGATCAGCAATCATCCAGTTCACAGCAAGCAATTGTGACATCAAACCAGCGTAGCTTTGGCTAACCAACCCGTCTTCTATCCACCGGATAGACAGTTATCACTCTTTTTATCATTTATTAAGGATTGCTTACATTCTCATCCCCATTCAGTATGATGTAATTTTATTCTACGTTATGCTTTTGCGAACTCATCATCCTTTATCGGGCAACATTACGCTTAAAGGATTGTTTCAATCATAACATTTAAAGAAAGAAAAAAATGTCAATACGTAGCAATATTTTGGTTAGCTTTTGTACTACGAGTAGACGAAGAACATAAGTGAAGATAAAATCCAATGAAATATATTTAATGCTTATTTTCAGCTCCGATTACAAAGTCTTATTCAAGCGGTGATTTTAATTTTATGTTCTTTTAATCATAAATAAATAACACAGCTAATTGACTCCTACGTATGAAAAATAAAACATATTCAATCTACCCCCTTCGTTAAAAATCGAGTGGCTACTTATAGTAGTAAAAATCAAAAGTCATGTAAGCAATTTGTGTAAAATAATAAACACCACCTATGAATAACAATGTAAGATAACAGTAAATTATAACTAATATTTTTATTACACGCCATGTTATATTTCACCATTATAAACATGTCGCTATGGTACATAATTTTAAAGCAATTTAACCGTAAAAGATTAACAACGCCTCACTGCGTAAACTGTTTTACTATCTTTTAATAAACACATCAAAAACTAGCGAGGATTAAACAGAAATTAATAATGAAATCATAAACTACTTAAAGCTTATTTTTAACGATTACTTTTTAACTAATATAAAACACAATATCAATAAAATCGTATTAAGCCATGGCGAATTACAGTCATCCTTCCTACATCGCTGTTTTTTTTTAAATTTGTATCGGAGATTTATGCTAGCGGAGATTTTTTATGTAACGGTCCCGTATATGTTGCTATTTTGTATTGAACAACCTCTTAGGAATAAATTGTCCAGGCCTCGGGAACATCGGGATATTTTTATCATACAGTCCTGTGTAAAAGGTACATGATAGTTGACTGAATTTATTAGAAATATTCAGTTATTTTTGTTGTTGGTTTACTAATAATGTTATTAAGATATTGCTCGAGGAAGATCACCTCTTTGATGACTGAGTGATGACATCAGAGGTGAATACAAATCGACTAGAAATTAAGTTTAAGTTGTGATGTTACCATCCAAAACATGAATTATTACCTCTAAGAAATGCATTGTCTGACATTGCTTTTGTGGATGTTTCCTTGGAGTTAATTTTAAATGAAGAACACCTTTAGACCACCCACAGTAATAGACATTATTATGCAGGAGGGATGATGCTATCAGTACACAGAAAGCTGAACAATTGTTGAAGCCCCGGACTACTTTATACTCGTAGTAAGTGGATAACTACAGGAATACTATTAATTAGAGCTGAAGAGGTGGACTGGATATGACAAGTTAAAGTGATTAACAAGAAACTTCACTTTACAGTAAAATATTTCTGTTGGCTTATATCAACTTTTCAGATCATAATAATAAATTAATATATTTTTAAAAATATTTGTCATTAAATGTTTTTAATCGTCTATGAAAATAGTATATCATTGCATTAACAATGAACATTATTTTATCTGTCATATGATCAAAAAATAATGTGCAATTTTCTATGTATCTGTCAGAAATTAAATACATAATCAATATTTCCTCATCGTTAATAGTATACGTCACATAACGTATACTTGTCCAAGTCTAAAAAATAGTTTTATTTAATCGAATTGGTAGTTTAAAACATGCAAATATTTTATATAACCTTGTTTTTGTTTTATCTGTTTTCTTCAAAAAATATTATTCCGTAATTTTTCTTAAAAATATATATTTTATTCTTTTGTTTGTGAAATTCGGCGAACCGCTTGGAAATCCGTCAGTCCCTGTAAATTTAAGTGCGTACAGTTAGTTTTTTAGTAAACAGAACGGTCGCTTCAGTTGTAAATAGCAGTGTCCATTTCTACGTCCGTGACGAATCGATCAGACCGCGATGTTAACAATCCTCCACAGCGGACAAACGTTAACCACTCCGCCGTCCGGTCGCACTTCCATTGATTCCGACCACGAAACGAACCGATCTGCATTATTTACAATAATTACATACGAGTATAACGATTTTTCTATTGAAAGTGGCGGTCGCTTACATAATTACCCAAAGAGAATCGCGCTTTGTCATAAGAATCGGTGTTTAGTGTCTTCTTCAGACAGCTCTTCAAAAGAGCTTTAAATCCATTTATTAAAAATAATACTGACGGCGACAATGAAATCATCACCTGACTTGAAAACTCTACATTGAGGTTCCTTCTGGGAAATGACGATACGTTCGACACAAACCTAGAACGAATTCAAATAAATTGCGATAGTATTTTGCTTTACTGCCGTAATTAGTCGACAATACAAAATAAATTACAATATTTTGGCAATTCGTATTACAATACTTTGGACGTTTTCTAGAAAAAAAGGAATAAATTAAATAATGAACTGCTGTTGTTTATTGCATTTAAAGATATTTGCTGAACGAGATAGGCGACATCGCCCCTGATTTAAAATTACTTTCGTTTTAAATCATCTACATTTATTCTGACGATAAAAATAAACGTTATTTTCAACAAACGATCAATGGATTGGTGAGTGTACGTAATTCTGTAAATATGTGATTCTTTAAGCAAGCAATGGACTTCGTGCCGAAGTAGAAACATAACGTTACAAATAATCATGTCATCCTCCTATCACATCCTCGGTCTACTGACTTTTATACTTCCTCCTGGGTTCCTTATCCATGACTAGCTTAGTATCAGTGTTTAACCTATTTAATCCAATGTACAATATAAAAATATCTTTATCCAGTGAGACCCCACTTAACGCAGTTTCGTTTAGCGCTGTTTTATTTCAACCCGGGGATTCCCCGAAATTGTGCGCAGCGCCAGATTTAAGTAAGAGCAAAGACATTGCACACTCTGTCGATATGGATGAAATAGTGGAAGAAATAGTGGAATTAGCGAAACAAACCGTTTTAGATGAGGTAAATGTGGAAGACGTCGAAGAAATAGTTCAACAAACAACAGCTAGTCTTTATTTTTTTTTCTTGAGCTCATCATTAATGATGAGCTCAAGAAATTAACTGAGCAAGAAGAAAATAAAAATATTGTTAGTAGTGATTTCGAAGAAGAGCAAAAAGAACTTTCGATGGCGTTTGTAAAAAGGAGTTTGACCACTAAAACTGAAATTACCAATTTGTTGAAAATGATCCGAATTTTCTTGAGTTCAAAAGCAAGACGGTGTGTTATAGATTCTTTATCCACTTATCAATAACTTCTAATATAACGCAAAAGGAAAACGCAAGCTACATTAGATGCCTTCTTGACAAAAAGGCAGAAAATTGGAAACACAGAATAGACTAAATGATCTGACTGACTTATACTTTTATTTGTTTTTATAAGTATACTCGTTTATATTTTTGTATATTAGGTATATTATATTGTTTTTATTTTTCTAAGAAATAAGTTCGTGATTTTATTTTTATTAAAAAAAACATAATTATTAAATTTAATACCTAACCAATTTTTTATCCATCTTCCGCTAACCCCATTATTTACATGTTAAGATAGACTCGTTTAGCGCTGTTTCGCATTACGCTCTACTGTATATGTACGTCTTACTGTATATATTACACAACTCTCAATTTTGTCTAATATTATCCATTATTTTAAAGATCCAGGATATTACGCAGCACTCTTCTATCAATGACGTCCCACATTTTAACTAACTTTGTTGTTATAAAAATAATAAAGTGTCTACGCCTAATATATATACAAAACCACCATTATGATGACGTTTTTGTAAATTGTAATTTTTGTCTTTCTATATACTCTAGATTTAAACACAATTAACAGAGAGAAGAATAATTTGTTTCTGGTTGCTAATAATATCTGACTATCTTCATTTTCTTTTGAATATGTTACAATCCTTTAATAATCTGAAGTAGTATTTTTTTGTATCAATATTATTATTACATTTATGTAAACACATGTATGAGAATACCGACAGATGGTGATAGTAATTCTGAAGTCTCATCCGTGGAATTCTATGACGCTTACCATGGTGCATATGGCTAAGCACTGCACGCGGAGTGTTGATCCGCCAACGTCATAGACTACAGCCCGAGATTCACGCATCATCTTTATAATTACATGAATTCACTATGAATGGGTGGTCTTCACGGGACTTTCGTCTACCACCAATTTTAAGTGATAGGCCATGACTGGCATTTTAAGGGTGAGGAATCAAATTTACACCAATCGGGGGTATTTTAGAGCTCAGAAATCGATTAAAATCCTATTTTTTTTAATCTCCGTCGGGAATCGAACCCACGAAGTTTGGCTTGCAAAGCAAACGTTTTGACCATGGAGCTATACCCGCCGGCAAAACTGTTAATGTTTTGCTTTTGAAAGAGTAAGACTTACGATTTGATGAAAACCAAATGGTTAGTCTTCTGTGAGTATTATCTCAACAAAAAGTGGGATCGGACAAAAATATTTAGATTTTGTAGAATTTGCTTTTTCTCTCTGCTCTGGTTATTTTACACTGGAATTTCATATTTGAATTGCATCTATTTTTAAATATACCAAGATTCCCTATCCTATGAATTAATAAAAATAACGAATATTTGGAACAGACATTGAGTAAGAACAGGACATCTTCTTGGAGAAAGCAGGTGAAGAAGAAGAAAACCATGTAAATTTAAAAGGTACGTACAAAAAACAAAAAAAGTCCCATATACCCATCCTTGGCCAATGCAGTCTAATGATATGACCATTGATCTATTCGCATCGGTACCCGATATATGCCGTGTAAGATTCCCCTACCGTTGACATCGGTAGTCGTGATATATCGTTTTGCTACTTTCTTAGAATAGTTTTTTATGCATCATCTGATAGCTAAAGGATACAAGAACCAATGTGATATATGAAAATAGACCAGATAAATACATTTATGCTTCAAATACTAATTTTATAATTGACAGTATAATTTGTATTTAACCGAGCCGTAATGAAAGGGTTAAAGGTACCGTAAATCTAAAAATATTATATTATTATACGAATAACTACTGAACGTCCTTGCACGTTATTGTTAAAAGAAATTTTCATACGTCCTATATTTTTTAATCTTGTTCTTAGAACTAATAATATTAATTATTTCTTAATAAAGGGTCCGCCAAATAACTTTTTTTTTTTTAAATGGGGCCCAAAACATCGAGTGTAGCTTCGGCTGTGTGGCACGTAGCGCCGTCCTGTTGAAACCAAATGTTGCCAATATCCTCCACTTCAATTTTTGTGAACGAAAATGGCCCGATAACGATCGCCATTGACTGTAACGGCCACTCCTTGCTCATTTTCGAAGAAAATGGCCTGATTTTCAAAGTAATGTCGCAATATTTCCCAGCGTTGTTCCAGCGTATACACAACCATATTCGTTCAGCGGAAGGATAAAACTAATTATCTGTCAAATCAGACATGAGCTAAGTGTTACCATTCACGAAATAAGCACTAGTTGAAAAAAAGCGTTAGATGGCGGACCCCTTATAATGATAACGCGAAATTTTAAAATTATAAGTATAATCGTACATGTACTGACTCCCAATATAACAACTCATATAAATTTGAATACATTCGATTCGGCCATGTTTGAATATAAGTATTCTGTTATTATTTGCTTAATAGTTTGTAATGTGACACGGAGAAAGTGTGTTTGTTCTAATATTATGCACAATTTTGAGGACCAAAAACAATAATATTTTCTGGTAAACAATCAATATGATTCACGTAACAGGTAACATAATTATTTACCGTAATTAGATATCCACGTCGACGATTTCGTAGTTTCAGTATGTGTTCTATTTTAATGTTTTTTTTATTGTTTAAAAACGTTCGAATCAAGCATGAGAGTAGTTTAAATAAAATTAGTACGAAAATAGTTACATAAAAAATGCATCGTATATTTTCTTCACAAAAAATATCAATAAAAAAAGACTCTTAGCGAACATTTTCGAACGTTTCAAAAATTTGGGTGAACCCTTAAAAAATATGTCTTCAGCTAAAGAAATGCCTCCCCTTGGTTTAAAAAAATGTTCAAAACTCACGTTCTACCACCCTACTAGAAGATTTTTATTTAATTTTTTATTTAAAGTAACAATCCGTCACAAAAATAGTTTTTCTAAAACTACTTATATAACACGATACGAGAGTATTCCAAGGAATGAAAATAGATAGTCTTTTAAAATTTCGATTATTTTTTTTATAGTACTTTAATTTAATAATAAATAATTGATGTGTTCTCTGTTTAGGACACTGCAGTTTCGACTAACTCGTAGCCTTTCTCAATCCATCACTTTTTAAGAGACAACTGGTGATGGATTGAGAAAGGCTACGAGTAAGTCGAAACTGCAGTCTCCTTAACAGAGAACATATCTTACGTGATCCATGTAAAAACAAGGTAAATAAATAAATATTTTTTATTTATAATGGATCTCAAAGTGAAAGCTGAAAACATGGAAAAAAATATATTTAATAATTCAAATGTTGCGAAGAAAATTCTTCTTTATTTTGTATAAGTTTGATATTACATTTTAAAAAAACCTATGTGGCGCATTTACTATTTCTTTTTCTTTGAAAGATTTTGTGTGAAAATGGAATTAAAAATAATTAATGTCCTTTGCAATTCTTCTTCGTAGTATCAATCCAGTGGATTTGTTTGCAGCAACAAAATCTTGCATCTCGATTTCCATTTCTCTTGGGCCTCCGCAACCCTCTTCAGCTCAGCATAAGAGCTACAACTCATGTCCTCGAACACTTGCTGCAAATACTCCCGTCTAGGGCGCTCTCTACAGTTTCTACCCTCAACCATCCCCTCCACAATGTCGTGAAGAAGATCATCGTGGCGCATAATGAGAACGATCCATCGGGCTCGCCTCTCTGAGATGGTTCTTATTAGGTGCCTATCTTCCTTGATTATCCCGGGAACCTCATTGTTCGTGACGTGGTCTGGCCAGGAAATTCCGAGAATTCTTCTGTATGACCACATCTCAAAGGCCTCTAGTCTTTTTTTATCACTTTCAGATAAGCACCATGTCTCACAGCCGTACACCAAGATGCTCCAAACAAATGTTTTGGCAAGTTGCTTGCGGAGCTTTAAATTAATATTTTTTGATGCTAGAATTTCCATGTTTTTATTGAACGCTAGCCTTGCTTAATGTATGCGTCTGTTAACTTCTCTTTTTGTTCTCTGTGTGTTAAAAGTAGCGATAAAAAGGCTTAGTGAATCAACTGAACGTTTGCGTTCCCTAAATTGAGAGTACACGTAAGGGGTTTGTTTATTGTGTTATTACTTATCGAACTGCTCTTCTTTGATTTTAATCGATATAATTCAGATAAACACCATGTCTCACAGCCGTACATCAAGATGCTCAAAACAAATGTTTTGGCAAGTTGCTTACGGAGCCTTAAATTAATATTCGTTGACTCAAGAATTTTTGCTTTTTTATTGGAAGCTAGCCTCGCTTGACATCTCTTTTTGTTCTGCCTTCTTATCCTACTTCCAAGGTATACAAACTCTTTTGCATCTTTTAGGGGTACTCCTAGCATTGATATATTAATTTTCTGCTACTCATTGCGGCTTACTCTCATTGCTTTGGTTTTTGTGCTGTTTATCTTCGTATTAAAGTTAGAATTAAATATGTTTTCCATGGATGTCAGCGCTTCAGTGAGTTCATCTTCAGTTTCAGCAATCCGAGCAATGTCATCAGCAAACCTTATCATATCAATCTTTTGGCCGTGTATTTTAACCCACTCTCTGTGGCCCATTTTTTTCTGATGTTATTTATTGCATTTTGTATGTAACATATATGCAATTATTTGAAGTAACTTTATAATTGAAATTGGAAGAAGATAATCAAAGTTCTATGTGTTTTATTTGTATAAGACCAAATTATTTAACTTGAAAATACTCGGTCTTGGCATTAAAAAATAATTTTAAAAAATTGCATTATGATTAATGTATTTTTCATTCAGCTTGCAAAGGCTTTCAATCCGGTCAAAAAGTTCTATGACTATAACTGATTTTATAGATAATATGAGAATTATACTGAACCATATTACATACAGCTATCTTTTCTTCAACCCCTCAGTCTCACGCCATCTTGAAAGGTCGTTGGGAAATAGAACAATGGTGAAATGGTTAAGGATAAAGAAAATAAAAGATGTTGTATTTTAAAAAATTAATCAAATGTAATTATTATAGTTCATGTTAAAATTGACATAGAAATTTTAGATAGCATTGTAATAATTTATACATCGATGAAATATAAAACGGGACAGGCAATTTTTAAAATATAATTGTGTTTGACACCAGGAAGGACAAAAGTATGAACCACACCGCGGGGGCTCCCGCAGATATGGAACTATAGACACTTTGCATAATAATAATATAACAATAGTTTAAAACATTGATATGAATACCATTGGGGTACGGAAGAAATGGTATTTTTAATAATAATATAAAATTGTTTCTACAAAAATTAAATAAGACGCAACTACCTGATAACAAGTACCTGATAAATCAGAAGGAACATTTTTATCATGGAAAGTCGTTGTACCCATGCGAGGTTCTCAATAAATAAAATACATAAATCAATTTCAGTTCCAAAATATTTACCGATTAAAAAAATATATTAATCCACATTCTACTTCAATAAACATATGAAAATAAAACTATATACTCTTTTAAACATGCATACTTTTCATAACATTTTCAGTTTTAAAATATATCAATAGTCTCCATACGCGATGATACATTTCCTTGGGATCACCAGAGGATTGCCAACGAAACAATTTAAACAAAAACATGGAACACAAGATTAATCTCAATTTTTGCATAACAGATAACAAGATTCCATTATTATTTTATTTTGACTCAATCTCCACATTCACACATTCAGAAATGCATTAACATTGAAACAAAACGCTATAATAATAGAATAAATAATATATAAATAATAAGTTTTATTTTTTGTAGAAATCAGTTGGCAACCCTAGGTGTTGATCCGTCACACCGATCACAGAATTCAGGAGCTTTTACACGACTGAGTGGAGCGGCTGATCGATGAGATGAGGGATGTGTTCAGTGCAGTCGCGGTGCGGGTTATTTAATCTTGGGCTGACCCACGGCGCGCGTTCGCACGGATGACGGAGTGTTCTGGTCGGCCTCGGGAAGGTCGGACTCCTCAGATCGCTTTACTGCAATACAGACAAAAAGTATAACAAACCATACAAAACTCTATCTAATTATGAATGTAATAAAAAAAGAATATGATATTGTAGCATAAAATGCAATGTTATCACGAATATAACGTAATAAAAGAAATATATTTGAATGACTGCAAGCACCTTCTAGTATACTACTAAGTCACGCTCTTATAAGTTTAGGTTAGTTTTAAAAAATGTGAAATGTAAAAAATACTTGGAAAAAATGGAATGAAAATCGAGTATTTTAGTAACATACCCTTTTCTCTCTTTGGTTTTTCTTTTTTGACCGTCTTGGCGGCCTTGTTCAGAAGAACGTTCTGCAGGGCCGTGGCCTCACGACGCAGAGCCAACTGCTGCATGATGAAGTTGAACATCAGGTAAATCTGGAAACAAAAAATAAATAAAATGGATATACTAAAAATAAATAAACAAATCCTTACATTTCAAAAATATCTACAGTAATAATTGATTATATTTTAAATAATTTTGATTAGGCCGTGCTATGTTCCTTGTAAAGTGAAATTATGCTCTACATTACACTAGTTTTTTTTTCTAAAATGAGTTTATATACTATTAGAATGATTTACATCTTAGTAAACCCTGGGAAAACTGCGGCCCACAAAATATTATTGTATTATTACAAAATACAAATACGAGTATGACGTAGATAAAATAGAAGCTGGAATATTTATATAAAACAAACAATAAACATTTGGGTCAATATATCATAATAATTGCATAAAAAAAAATCACTAGGAGAAAAAAAAAAGTGGAAAACATTTATAAGAATGTTACCTAATGATTCTTTTGATTTGATTTATATTTCAAGACAAAAATATTTGATTGCGAATCGTTTAATATTACGAGAGTTATAAAGACAAAAGTTGTCACCTGCAGAGCTCCCACAACGAAGAGAGCCCCGAACCTGATGGCGGGCTGGACGGCCGCGGCCTGAGCCAGGCCGTACCAGAAGGTCAGCACGGCCACCACCATAGTGAACAGTCGCACCGTCACAAACACTGCCAAGTTTCCTACCCTGAACACTGAAAATTTAAAATATAACAATTAATATAACAAATATTGTAACAATTCATAACATTTTCTGGACTGTTTTACAGAGCAAGGAAATCGTAAAAAAAAAGGGCGCTATCGTATTCCAGAGAAAACCTGGAATGTTCCTCTCGAAGCAACAGTTAAAGACAAGCAGCTTAGTGAATTCATGAATTGTTACTTAACAAACATACAATACAAATAATTATCACAAAAAAAATATTAATATATCCATTGTATTAATTAAGGGTATACAACTAGTTTTTGAATTATAATTAAAGATTATTCTCCTACCTAGATAAGAACAATCAAATGTTGAAGTTTGAAAAACTATGGTTCTAATAAGCGTTGAACTAAAATACAAACTTATCTCTTTATATGATTAATATTCTGTTAATACAACATCAAAATTATTTTTCACCTTTATGGTATTTTATATAAAGCTATGATGATTTATAGAGATCTATTTAAACGCTCAATATCTATCAACTTGTTAACTAATAAAAACTAAGGTTTCCATATAAAGAAGTTAAAAAAGACAATATTTTTTCCATGGACGTAATAAAATAGTGTAAGATGATATAGGTTAGTCTCTCCAGTTGGCAACATAAGCAATCTCACGAAACTAAGAACACATTATTATTTTATTTGTATGAAATGGAATGCTGACAAACCCTTAGAAACGCTGTCTTCTCTATCAGCCCTGATGATTCCATCCAACTTGGCGAGGTGGGCGAAGAGTTCTCCGAGAGAGTGCAAGACAATGAGGCACACGCCGACCCTCTGGAAGCTGGAAATATTATAAACATTATTTTAGTAAATGAGAATTGAAAGTACATGCCAGGGATTATAATGATCAATAAAAATGACAATCAAAAACATGACATTGTAATAAACAAGGTTTTCTTGAGCAATTGAATGAGGCAATATTAATCATTAAAATTATTTATTTTTCAAGAAATGATAATATTACTGAGGTGCGATATGCCGATACATGTCTCTTAAGTGTGTTTTGTGTATATATTTGAATTACACTTTATAACTATGAAGTTGCGCTTTGTCAATATTAGCACGAGCTATAAAAAGTCTTATTTTACCAAGATTTTTTTTAAATTATTTAGGTCAATATGAAAATTTTATGTAGCAATAAGTTGACCACCAGTGCTCTTATGATAGTAAATTTATTTTTTACTCATCTTATTTTAAATTTAATAAAAATAATGAATGAGTTATTTTGAAACTGATTAAAAATGTGTAAATAGAAATTTAACTGTACTTAAAAATATATGGTATAAATAAAAATAGAAGCAAACTTCTAATGGACTTGATCCAACCAATAAAAAGTGTGGTTTGGTCATCGGATGGTGTGATGCTTTCATGATAAAGAAGATGAGAAGCTTACTTGAAGGTGTATGCAGCAAAGGTGATTGCAAAGCCAAGAACGGCCTGCTGGATGCGGTGTGACCACTCCTCACGCTTGATCCTCTGGAAGTAAAGCTCGGGCAGTGCGTGCAGCCAGTAGGAGGCCTGCACCACCCACCACAGCTTCAGCAGGAAGGTCATGGGATGGTCGGGGTATCCTGAAAAACAAAAATAATTGTTTATAATGTCAATCAACATTATTAACCTATTCACTGCGTATGACAACAGCAGTCATGAGCTTCTACATGGATTTTGTAGCCTCATATTACAGCGTTATTAAACTGTTGTAATGTCCATAAGTGCCTGAATATATAACTAACTAAAAAAACATTAACATCATTGACATTGTAGAATTCCACCAAGAATATTGAATAAAAATATATATATATTAATATTATAGTCAAATATATCAAGTCCATATTTGATTTTTGAAATGCAGTGTTTTTGAACTCAATTTTACTTGGAAAGAATACAGACACGGAATATAATTTTACTTAACTAATACTACTACAATATTACTGTAAAATAATAAAAATTATGGAAATAAAAAGTAATTAATCAGTTTTTTCACTCTTGCGGACTGAACATCATTGTGAATGTGGCCATTTGTAAAGGATACTATGATTTTATTTACAAATCAAAGGAATCTTGTGATACACAATATCTAATAAACAACTAGCGGCAAATGTTGAACAGCCTTGATATGTATTTAATAATGCCCACAATTTTCTATAAAATAATAAACTGCATTTTATTTTTGGTGGTGCCTTTAGCCATTGTTCGGCAGCTAAGGTGCAGCTTCGAGTATAGGTGCAGCAATAATATATACTTTATTCACAATCACTTGATGGTTATATGTGTAAAAATACTAGGTCATTGATATTTACTCCACAAATGTTTCCACAAAATATACACCACAAAACTATTTTTGAAATCATTTTAAATAAGTAATCTGTCTCTTAGTATTAGGAAATAAAGGTAAAAGCAGTTGCATTCCTGTAATTTTCATGTTTTATTACATTGAGAGTTAACTTTAACCATGTTATTTAAATGCATCAGCAGTGTGTCTTATTGTTATAATGTTCAAGCCCTTAAACTCAGTGTGATAAAACATAACCCACACCAGTAACATTTACATTTACAAAAAAACAGTTCCTATGTATGCATCCATTGAACTTCGAACATCACTTCTGAAATTAAAAAAAGCAAAGAGACTTTACCTTGCCAAAGAAGAGAGAAGTTGGAGAGGAAGCCCTCGCGCAAGATGGCATCTCCGCCCCACAACACAGTCATCAGGTGGAAGATCATGAGCTGCCCAGACTCGTTCAAGGAGCTGAGGCGAGCCTTGGACAAGTGGAATCTCTTGGAGATTTTCTGTAACAATTTAAAAAAGGATTATAACCTTCAATATCTAAAAGTTTACCAATAACAAATGTAAGTTGCTCTAATTCAAGTAAACTTATTCTTTTGATTTATATGACAATATTTTTATTTTATTTTATTAACGGCCTAGGCCAATACATACGGTTTTAAAATAGAAAATACAATAAATGAAATGGTAAAACAGAACAATATAATAGCTAAAACAATACAATTAGACAAAACATGAACATGAGTAAAAAAAAAAAACAGATCTAGTACATTAGTAGAGGGATCTGCGAAATGCTGGAAGGTCCACCCCGAAAAAGTCCAAGTCACTAGAGGAGTTAACCAGTCTACACATTCTTAACATAGGAGAATAGAATCCGTAGTTGGTTTTGGATGTCCTTACATGTAGCAGGTCACTGCCTCTAGTGAACCGGGAGGGAACATTGAACGTAATTTCCTGCAATAATGTCGAGTCATCGATTATGGAGTTCATAATTTTAAAAATAAACAGCAAGTCAGTCACTGTTCTACGTCTCTCCAATGTAGATACATTAAGTCGTCTCTCTATATCTTCATAGGAGTAGCTACCTCTCACAAGGCCGATCAGTCGTGCAACTCTTGACAAGAAGCGATGTTGGACTGATTCAATCCGGTCTTCTTCTTCTTCGTGTCAGCGACGTCAAATTATTTTTTCCCAATATCTGGCAACATCGATAGCTCATGTGTTGCCCAGCATTAGGTCCTGAGATGTGCAACTTGTTGGGCACATGGAGCAGCATCGTAGGTGTGAGGCGGTTTGCAGGTCTCCACAGTCGCACAATAGTGTCTCTCCCTGCCGAAGCATTCCCCACCGCTCGAGGTTGTCCTTTGTTCTACCAACTCCGGTTCTTAATCTGTTTAGGGATTTCCAGGTCGGCCAGTCAAGGCTCTTGCCAGTTGGGAGGCCTTCCTTTGGAGTAATGAAATCCTCTGGTGCGATTTGTTGCCAGAGTTGGAGTCTCTCATTTTCAGTGCCGGATGTGAGAGGTTGTGTGGATTTCAGAAAGCTGCTTCGAGACTTCAATCTTGGTGTTGGGGGTATCTGATTATACAAGCAGTGGGACGGTTGGTGATTGCCTTACGCATTTCTTCGGCGCATATGACTTTGCGTCTTATGTTCGGTGGTGCGATACCAGCCAAGGGGTATAGTTTAGAAATGAGTGTTGGTTTGAGGCAGCCTGTGACGACTCTGCATGCATCATTCAGGGCAGTATCCATTTGATTACAGTGGGCTGATCGACCCCACACTGGTGCCGCATATTCTCCGGCTGAGAAACAAAGTGCTAAAGCTGAGGTACGAAGAAGGGGTGGTTGGGCTCCCCAGTGAGTGTTGGTCAGTTTGCGGATGAGGTTGTTCCTTGTTGCAACTTTCTGTTTGGTGTTGCTGCAATGACGCCTGAAGGTGAGGGTGCGATCTAGAGTGACTCCGAGGTATTTTGGATGGTCGCTATGTTCCAGTACTCTACCTTCCCACGTGACACGAAGCTTTCTGTTAGCTTCCCTGTTTCTAAGGTGGAAACAGCAGACTTGTGTCTTTGATGGGTTAGGTTTGAGATGGTTGGTTTGGTAGTAATGGGACATCTCGTTGAGTCCCTGGCTTAGGATGTCCTCAACTTCTTCAAACGTTACTGCTTGTGCTGCCAAACCTAAGTCATCCGCATATATGAAAGACTTTGTGTCTTCAATCCGGTCGATATGAGTATATAATATAACATATGAAAATACAAGATTTGTTTTACAATTTTTTATACAATTATTAAAACTCATTATTATTAATAATTAAGTAATTTATACGAAGTATAGAGAAATACTGATACCAAAATACTGACAAAAAATATAACTGTATAGCCATAGGCAATGCGTTACCCAATTATCGTGTACATAATATAATGTTTAAACAGGTAGAGACATTCGAGTAATTATTTTAATACTTAGACACTTTGCAATGAGGTCAGAATATTGATAAGTAAACATTATGTTTATTATGGCATATGTCACTTAAAAATACTTTTACTGTAAATCGTTAAAAAAAAAAAATCTGGATTATCTAAACAATTTATTCGACAATTAATGAATTCCAAAATGTACCAAATTAGACAACAGGACAAGAAAAATAATTATCATTTAATAACATCAGTATTCAATAAAATCAACCATATTTATTTGGCTACTAACCTGATAACCGGGTATGACGTAATATTCCGCCATTCCAAGAAAGCAACTGTAACGGGTATGATGATACATTCCGTCAAGACACTTCTGAAATTGCACTCTAACGGGCGTGACGAGCTACGGCTTATTTTGTTTGTTCATCATATACCATGTACATCTAGGCATCGAGTTGCACGGACTCGATGCCTAGACTACACGGAAAGCGATCCTCCAGATAAACCATGAAATAATATTTTTAAGGTAATATGGCATTTGATTTATATGCAATTTTAATAGCACAAAAGCAAACTTCATCAAATTTCTCTTACAACATATTTAACCTTGAACACGATATGTGACACACACAGGGTTAATATGTAATAAGTATATTATTGCATATTGTGAATGGGAACACGTTTTCTCTAAATACCAGTCGCCTAGATTTGAAATATCCAATAATTAAATTAAATAGTAAATGTACTTTATAATTATGTAGCATTGAATGCAGAAGCAATTATTTAGTGTTGTACAGAGCAAATTAATTATAAGGTACAAAAAAATATTATCAACATTTTTATCCAAATCTTATTATTTATTTAAAGAGGTTTCCGTATCGGAATTGAACAACTATTGAAAATGTTTCATACTTTTCACATTTGTTCTTTGTCAAATGTAGGTATGAGTATTTCAAAATTTAAGAAACTAGAGCGGGGCTTGACTGACTTTCTAATTAGATCAACATATATAATATCTCAAAGATCTACCAAATATGAATTCACTCTTGCTTTATTATACTTGAATTTGAATTACCAAAAACCAGATTTTTAATTCAAATGCACTATGTATTAAATGTGAAGATAATGAGCCGCATGTCATCATCAGAAAAATAAGTTGAATTTTATAAATTCCGTGACTAATTTCAGAAGCTTTTTTTTCGAGGTGCAGTTAGTGAATAACTTTTGAAGGTATCCCATTTAATTGATATTGAATGAACTTCATGATATTCAGTAGAGGGGTAGACAGGCAATCATGCTTACTGATGCTGTATAATCTAATTAGTCTTCTTTTTATTCAATCGCATGCAGAAGAGCACAACTGGTTGAGAGCATTGCAGTTTATGCGACAAACGTGTGTTGTGTTTGTGTTTGCGTGTAGATTGGGGAGATTCTAAGTGTATCTGTTTATTGAAGATTTGGAGTTTTGGAAACTGCCAGTTCTTGGTAAAGTCCTTGGAGGATTAAAACAAAGATAGAATCACTGTAAGAAAGTATGAATGATACTCACATCCAGGAAGTATTCCTGCAGGATGGCGTGCATGACAATGCAGACAAGAGAGTAGAAGAACACGGCGTAGGCGTCCTTCCAGCCGGCCTCGTACAGGAACATCTCTCCGCGGGGGTTCTCCCGGCTGGGCTCGAACCCACTCACATTGTGGTGCAGGGTGATGAACAGACTGGCAATGGGACTGGTCGCCTGAAAGACATCAACCGTAAATATTATTTTTCTTCATATCAATTACCCTTATCATATAATCTGAACATATAAAAACATATAATCTACTTAGTGTAACTTTATTGAAGTGTATCAAGTTTTAAAATGCTTTAAAAAAACAATCTATGATAAAACTGACAGTGATCCTATCATTTCTCATTGTTTGATTTTACAATTCCACATGTAAAAATGTCATTTTTCACACAATCCCTGCCACTTTCTACCATAGAAATACATAATCAACGATTTATTTTTTAGCTTAAACTAATACTTTGGGAAAACCAGTAACAATGGTTTTATTGAATCTAAGCTAACCAAACTCAAACATCAGTTTGGGCAAATAAAAACATATTTTACAACAAAAATTTAGCATATCTTTAATATAGTGACTTTGCTTTCACTTCACTGTCAAAGTCATCATAAAAAGTGTGAAAAACGGTGCTATTATTATAAAAAAAAAAAATTAAGAATGCTATGATAGATAAATATCCACCTATATATATAATTATAATTTTTATTTTATTATAAATACTTATAATATACCAATGAAGTGTTACCGAAACATGAATAAATTGCAGCATATGGAGATAGCTGCAGGTTAACTCATTATTAGTTGAACTGTGATTACATTTAATTGCTAAGTTACCATGACAGAAATAAACAGGAAATTGCTTCATTTTGTGCTTTTATTAATTCATAATGAAATAGTCCTGCCTGCTAAAATAAATATCTATGGTGAAAGTAAGATGGAAAATATATATTCAGTCTTCTACTGCTATAAAAAGTGCAGCAGTTGTATGATAGATAACTGCAACAGATTTCATACATTTTCATGTATATTGTTAATTAATCAAATTTAATTATTATATGTTATGAATTAGATGGTGATAACAATAAAGTGGTTTTAAATTGTAAGTGGGTGACTTTATTTTTAATTTCATTTACAACTGAATTTTAGGGTAAAAGTAGAGTAATAACAATTAAAATAAAAGTTAAAAAATAACACTTATATTTAATTAAATTGCGTTAGGTTGTCTGATGAGGTGGAGAGATTTGCTGTAAACGTTGAAGGTTATATGTTCCCGTCAGAGACGTGGCCCGCAATATGTTGGGACTGACCTGCACCATGAGTCCTATCAGGAAGAGCATCGCGATGCAGGACACAATGTCTGCATGGTTCTGGATGACGAACTCATGACTGAGGATCGGCGGGTTCTTGGTGGCCGTCTTGCGGACCATTCCCGACTTCATGACCATGGCTGGGCTGTGTGCAGAGCTGCTGCTGGGGCCTGAGTGCTCGCTGACAGGTCCGCGTGCCGTGAGCCTCTCCGGTAAATAGCGGTATCGCGGCTTCTGACTCGGCGCCACGACTCAAATCCAGACAAACTTCAAACCAATAATATTGCCGACGTACGTCCGGCCGAGTGCTACCAGCAACAATTATTCTATAAATCATATCCTTCAAAAGACATTTTAAAAAACAGTAAAAACATGGTTTTTATTATGAACTTTAAAGATTAAACATATAATTTCATTTATACGCAAACGCTTATCATATTGCACAACGCACATAATATTTTGTATATCTTTAAACTGTACTTATTGATTAATAAACAATTATACAAATAAATTCTGCTAAAATCTAAAACAAGAAAATTTTCTCATCTGCACTATAAACACCAATTCTACCTATCACATTACATTAAATATAACAGTTATGTTCGATAATTTTTTCTAATGATGCGACAATTCATTGGGAAGAAAACCAAATTTTGTGAATATTGTAATGAATGAAACCTGTAAATCGGTCGAATTGCTTTCTTCACGCCGCGCGTGTTACGAGGTAACTCCTTAAAGGTCACGGAATAACATTAAAATACTACGAGATAAAAGTAAAGAAATCTTTATTCTTAATATGTATGTCGACCATAACTGGCCATTTTCAAACCTTTAGTTTTATAATTTAAAGTATATTTATATTTTTAAAAATACAATACCAAATCTTAAACTGTTTTATTTTTTACAATCGATAAAAATGTTCGATTACAACTTCGGGTTTTTATAATTGTTTGTAATATTGAGCACGCAACAAAATATAAATTCATATAAATTGATGACAATACAGTCGATTCCGCTTAATTGGGACACATCGGGACTTAGGCATTTTGTCCCAATTAAGCGGCTGTCGCAATTAAACGAATTTCACATTATTTTTAAATTCATTTATTTGGTTTTGGCAACTAAGGCCATTAACCAGTAATACACATAAAATTAAACAATGTATCTTTTTTCAATAATTTTATTTTATAAACTCTTGGAAACTGTAAATTACATATAGGTACTATAAATTATCATATAAATTACAAATATGTAATATAAAATTTTAAGAAAATAAATCCTAATTAAAATAATAAATGGAAACATACATACAATTTAATTCATACAAAAATGAGTCAAGTGTAGTCTGTCTTTTGTTTTTGTAACATTTCACTTCTACAAAATCAGCATAGATGTTCAGTGCGGATGTAGGGCTCCCTTCATTTCCCTTCTACATAAAATAACACTATATACAATTGAATCCTCACAGTCTTCATTATCATCATAACATGGTAAATTGTTATCTATTCTTGAAAATTCTTGATAGTTAATAATAGGAACTTGCAATATACAGTGATTTTCTTCATTGCTTAAAATTTCCTGTCCCAATTAAGCGGAATGTTGTCCCAATTAAACATATAAATTTACTATTGGTTTCTTGGTTTGGTTTCTGTTCTTTGAGATTTGTCAATAAAACGGTGTCCCAATTAAGCGGAATCGACTGTATTAGTTTTTTGTTACATACAATGTAATTTTTTTAAGCAAACAATTAGTCAACCTTAGCAACACTGCACCTGTGTAGTTCCAGTTGTTCACACGTGCCACTTTCACTTGAAACGTTGTGTCGTACGTCGCTTACTTAGTGTTGTGTTGGCACAACGAGAGTCAAACAACACTTATAAAATATTAATGAAAATCCACTAAAACCCATAAAAAATATTTTAATTTTAATAAATCTTCTTTAATTTATAATATCACCTTTAAGTCATCGTTGTTAAATCTTACGCAAGCTGTAGATATTAATTATAAAAAAGTGGCAAATTTCAAAATTTTAAATGTGACAGATGAGGTCTGTCAAACCAATCTGATGCTTTTGAAATTTTTTTCCGATAATATATCCATACAAAATAATACCTTTTTATAATAATTATTAAAATAGTATTATGATAGTTCAGACATGTACTTTTTAATTTACTTGATGGAGGTCGAGGTGCAATATGTTGAACCATTGAAGAAAATGAGTCCATATAAAATTCTAGCACAATAATCCGTCAAGTATCATATTTTATTGTAAGTGAATAAAAAACCAAATCGAATTTGACCAATAATATTTTTATTGAAAATGTAATATTATACATTATTATTTCCTAACAAAAATAAATCATATTTTCATTGTTAGTTATTGGATAATACAGTACATATAGTTTATATATATTTTTTAAATTAATAACATATTATTTAACAAACCATTATATTTGTGATTTACAAATATTCAAGAGAAATTGTATTCTTTGACAATCAATCACTTTAATTGTTGAATTCAATGATAAAAAAATCATAAACAATGTTTTTATCACCTTCTTAAGGAAATCATTATTGTAAGCATGTCATCTTACTTTTTTCAAGACATTATCCGAATTTGGGTAATGTAAATAAAGATTGGTTTTGCGAATAAAATAACATGCATACAATCATAAATTATGTAAATTTAATGTAAAACATGTTGATAATTTTACTGCTATGAACATATAATTGTCTTACTTTGACCCTTGGCTTTAAAAATACCAATAATCTGTATTTTCACAACCTAATAAAATATTTTAGTTTGCGAAGAATATGTAAAACAAAAATATTTTCAATGATTCATAGAAGTATTTCTTTCAAAAGCCCGCCATTAAAGTAAGGTTTTTATTGTATTATAGAAAACAAGTTAATTGAATAAATAAGTAGTTTCATTATATTTATAAACATTAATTTATTTACGAAATGGTAAAACATTTGATGTTTACCAGTGAGACCAGTTAATTTTGAGCACCGGTAAAATAAATAATCATAATGTATCAAGAAATCACATAGAGTAGTTTATCACATTAGGTAATGGCAATTTATAGTAACTCGGTGATGTTTAATCATTATTTTTTAAACTAAGTAAAATTATTAGAATTACAATTATATACTATAAATAATAAAACATCAAAAAATAATTGATTTGAAAAATATTTATAAAAATATACATTTAAAAATATATTTAGTAAAATGTGCTAGTTTTACTTAAATCATAGGATTTATTTTTTTCTAATTAAAATAATATTTGGTTATTTGATTAAAATGAATCAAAGTTGTATAATTTATTAATGGTTTATTCATCTTAATGAAATTACTTTCATTAAGGATTTGTTTCTAGTTTTTGAAGGTAAATCACAATAATCATAAATAATATTAGGAATACACAGTACATTGTAAAATTGTCTATTAAACTAATAAAAATACTATTCAACTACAAATATTGTTTCTAACATGTAAAAATAATGTTTTGTTAGATAATAAAAATTTGATACACGTTAATACTTCATATTAATTTGAATTAATATAATATTTCAACTCATGTGCTAAACAATTAAATATTCTAATTATATAGAATTATAATATTAATGAAAAAACAAAACACCAAAATGTGTATCTTTTTATATAATTTAAATAATACTATTATTAATATAGTATGTTGACATAGTTAATAATATACTGTATATGTATAAATATTAAATTTATGGCATAAACAATAAAACATGTTGTCAATTATCGAGATTAGTCAAAGAACTTGTCTTAAATAACTTAAAACAAACTATGACACTTAGTAAATGTGCTCATGATTATGAATGTGGCGTAAGTCATGTTTCATTCGTTCGGAGACATTTAAAGGTTTGTGTTTTGATGTTAGTTGAAAACCGATAAAAATGACACTTCATTTTGCATAAAATGCCATATTTAGACTCTTAATACTTATGTTGCATAATGATTATATTAATTCACAACAATGTGAACTGAAATAAATGAATAATCCTTTTTTTTCAATTTCTTTACTCACACTACTTTCATAATTATGGGCACAAATGACAAAGAAGTACGATTCTCATTGTTTGTCAATCTCAAAGATAAATCTCAAAATCATTCGAGGAAATTATACGTCAATTAATTCACTGGTGTTAATAAATTATCTATGATCAATTTGCAAATGAATTTGCACCTAAATAGAATATCACAAAGGCAATAAAAT
This sequence comes from Glossosoma conforme, assembly GCA_022606575.1. NCBI lineage: Eukaryota > Metazoa > Arthropoda > Insecta > Trichoptera > Glossosomatidae > Glossosoma > Glossosoma conforme. Next base: position 256,809 of record JAGTXR010000117.1, read on the forward strand.
TCATGGTACTGGAGGTGATAAAAACCAATATTTTGGTAAAATAGCTACCACTTGTATGTTAGAAAATCATATAACTAGTGGATAATAGATTAGCACCTACTAAAAAAACCAATATATATTTTTATATCATAACATGTATGCTCATTTTTATAGTTAATTACTTGTGATGATTATACAAACAAACTAAACAGTCTAAATATTTTATCATGTGTAAAACAAGTGAATTAATATGGTTTTAAACCAGTTCACCACATTCTACTCCTTGTTCCACTGTCATGTACATTCCTTCCTCTTCATAAGTGGAGTCATGCTTGGCGAGAATGCGGAGAAGGGGTCGCATCTTCAGCCACCACTGATGCTTAGGAATACGTTGTCTGAAAGTAAAACAGAAAAATAATTTTTTACTCTTAATGTCAATGGACAAGCTAAGATTTGCTCCTATTACTTTTTCCCTGATGTAAATAAGAATGCTACGTTCGATTGACAGTAGTTTAAAAATTAGAATTCTAAAATATTATAATATTATTCTATCATCCCTTGTAACTTAAGTCACGAGACTTTAGTTTCTGAAACGGTGACTCTTCTAAAAGAGTGTCATATTATTTGTTTATAAAGTTACTCACTCAAAGTTTGTTTCAGCCTTCAATTCTTCCATGGGCGTGAAAGTGTACTGGCGGCGGACGACGCCCAGCAGACAAGCCGTGTCCGCACCGACAGCCTTAATCTCACCATTGGGTTCAGTGCATCTCTCCAAAGTAGTTGTCAGCCATTGGACACATTTTGCAGCCATTTTAGTTCCCATATTGCGGTCAAATGGCGTAGGTGAGCCTCCCTGTTGCATATGTCCTAAAATATTGATAAATCATGATTAATCTATTGAACTGATGTGTATTATTGAAGTATTATAAAAAGGAAAAAATAATGATTAAAAAAGTAAATTATTAGCACTTTGAGTAGTGTGGATGTACATCCACACTACTCAAAGTCTCATCATAACCGTATTGTTATGATGAGACTATATATTAGGAATAGAATATCGCTGTACTTAAAAACTGATACCATATAAGATACTACAGATATAAGTATCTAAATTATTTCATTGTAAATACATTCAGTACTAAATTTACTTTTTAAAAGGTAAAAACAGGCAAACACACCTCACTCCAAGGTAGTAGGTATATGCTAAAATATAACTCTTATTAAAGGGTTAATGTTACTCACCTAAGACATTCATTCTGGCAGAAAATAGTCCTTTGCCCTCTTCTGAATATAAACGATAAATAAAATCAGTGTTGTAATTATCAGAGGCTTTTTCATTACGCGGGATGAGTCCTCTCTGTACACCATCGGCCATCTTGGACGCCATGTGATAGACATCTTGCTGCAAGTCCTTGATGGAAAATTTCTCTTCGTAGATGTATGCGGCATCGGCTCCACCAGCTAAACCTAAAATATTAAAACATATCTTAATTATCGCACACCCAACACAAGCATATGCAGTCTATTAACAATTTAGAGAGAGAATGATAATGACTTACCAGCAACAGTGGCCAAATAACCACAGTATCCGCCCATGGTTTCAATGACAAACACACGGCGCTTGGTACCCTAAATGAGAAATATAAGATGCTTTTAAAATAACTGATAAAAATGAAATAATATTATAATAAGCAATAAAAATAATTAGTTACGAAATAATAATAATAGCAATTATTGTAGTCAGTTTTGTAATACCTGTGCCGATTGTCTGATTCGATCGCAAATTTCAGTGATTTCATTTAAAGCCGAGTCACTTCCGAGGGAGAACTCTGTGCCTGGAACATTGTTACTGATGGTGGACGGTATCATGACCATGGGAATACAGAACTCAGGGAACTTCTGCCTTGCTTCGTACATTTGCAATCCCGCTTGATAGGCCTACAATAAATGATGCAAGGTTTTGTTGAAAATGTATTACACAATCTTTGTAAGATGCATTAATTATTAATATAATTTATACCGCATTCAATCGTGAAAAATATGAATTATTTTTATTATATTCACCTCAAATCCACCAATAATAAGCAGACCCTGAATTTTAAATTCCTTCAGCCTGGCAGCTATCTCTCCAACTCTGTTGCCGGGCAGAGTCCTCTTGGTTCCTAAGTAGGCCCCACCTTGAGCCACCCAGCCGGTCACGTCAGACCTGAAATAATATAGTTCAATATATAATAGTATCATCATATCAGATGTGCCATTTTAAAAACGGCAAATATTTTATTTGAAAACAATTTTAATTTGTGAGAAGTAAATAAAGACATTAAATTGATGAATCTTACCAGTCAATATGTTTGACATTTCCGGCAATGAGTCCCTCAATTCCGTCATGAATTCCCAGGACAATGTCTCCACGGTATATGCTGTTACGGACAAGCGAACGGACGGCCGCATTCATTCCACAAGCAGGTGCACCGATGTGGATTACTCCCAAGATATAGCTAGCCTAATAACAAAATAATGGCAATATTTTACGTTATAGACGTAGTATAGATTAGAGATAATAAAAATTATTTATAACAATTTCATAAAATTAAAATAGAAACAGAAAAGTCTCTATTAATAAAAAGTAATTTCGAATAATAGATAAGAAAATATAAATCTCATTGGAAATATTCCATTCATCTTTGCTCCATTAAGTAAGGTGCAATGTTTATTGTCGTTTATGTTAATATTAAAATCCAAATACTTACAGTGTGGCTGCCAGGAACCGGCTTGGGGGGCTTCAACCTGGTCAACATTTTGTAAGTTTCCAAGTTACGCACGAAACTACGACCTCTGAGCTGGACAGCGAGCTCCCATTTTTTTTCAGCCATAGCCTAAAAATACATTTTAAACGGTTACAGATGGTTAATGAGCTCCCATTATCAATGATAGGTAATGTTTGAATATTACTCACTCAATATTCAAGTGAAAATCAGAGAATGTGAATGAATTAAGTTATACACATTTAAATTTAAAAAATATTAATTAAATTATTCAGGACTTTAAGGCAATTAAAATACAAGAGTGTGGTGTGTTCCTTAGGTCTACTCACACAAGGAATATCGAATGCAAGATTGCTCAACTTTTGAAAATAAACCGCTTAATAGCTCTTTCCAAACACAGTGTGCTACGCTGTATGCGGCCAGACACAGTATATTATTACATGTGTTTAACAGTATACTTTTAACAAAACTTGGCAATCATAAAACTCATGACCTTCATGTGGATAACCCTGTAGAATAATTATATGACATATTGTTATATCAATGGATATGAAGAGTGCACAATACCTGAGCTACAGCTTTGGTGCGTCGCACGCACTCCATTAGAGGCAGGCGGACAGCTTGGTTACCGTCGAGGGAGACAACACAAGGCTCCGTTTCGGGCCCGGCTTCCATAAGAGCCATCACTGCTTCAGCTCCCATACGACAACCCTAAAATATTAAACCAAAATAAATTCAACTTAAGCTCCTATTAGTTTTTATATCTGCTCCCTGGCTTTAAATAGTAGTCATTTAGTTCTGATTTTTGACGGCATCCAAAGACCATGTCACAGCCAACACCATCTGATCTTTCGACCGACTATAGGATGGAAGGCTGCAGTGTCTGCTCTCTCACCTCGCAATTCCTCACAAGACAAACAAACATACCCCCCCAACTATTCTATGCGAGCACCTGTTCTTAAAATTCAATCTAAGGCTGCATTGGCTTTTGTTGAGATGTCAATATTTGATACTTGAGTCAGGATATAATAATTTTATATTGTAATCAAAACCACCATATTGCAAATATTTATAAATTATGGAATTTTAAGTGGAATATGGAATCGAGCTCAATAAGTGGTGAGTATAAATCTACCGGCGGGCAAAGCGTAGTGGTTACAGCGTTTGCTTGCCAACCTGAAGACCGTGGATTCCATCTCTGACGGAGATTAAAAAAGAGATTTTTAATAAATTTATTAGCTATCTTAAAATGCTTATGCATATGTAGAATGGTAAGCGTCATAAAATCCACAGATGAAATTTCAGAATCCCTATCACCATCTGTCAGTATTCTCCTGTATGTGTTTAAATATAAAAAATAATACTGACCAACAACCTGTCGAAGGCAGAGGGCGACCCTCCGCGCTGCACGTGCCCCAGCACGGTGATGCGCGTGTCCTGGTTGAGCTCCGCCACCACAATCTTCCGCACGGCCTCGGCAGTGATGGGGTCTCCGTTCCTGTCTATGGCCCCCTCGGCCACTATTATGATGTTCAGTCTCTGCCCGGCTTCACGCTCCTGGAAATATCACAAATTTAGCTAACCATATACACTACTTTCGGTACAGTCCCAATGCTGATTTTAACTACAAAATAATTACAAATTTAAGCAAAAAAAAATTTAGCAACGATTACAGATTTTCACATATTTACAAAATATGCTAAAGCTTTTATTATATTATGGATGGATTATAATTTGTAATGTAATATTTTAAATCATATAATGTACACCTTCAAAAATGTTTCAATTTAAAATTAACATTTTTCACAGATTTAAGATGGTGCTTCAATGATGAATATTAAAAAGCTCTGAGAATAAATAAATAGCCATAGTTTATAATTTGTTAATTTCCAACAAAAATTGTGATTGAAAAAATATAATAGTAAAATGCAATATAAAGAAGCACAAATCACACAAGATGCAGTTATGATATACAAAAAAAAAAACATTTAGAAACAACATCCATGGAGAAATAGTGAAATGAAGTATAAGTAAATGAAAAGCGATCTACAGCCTTTAGGTCCATGTTAATCCAAATAATGAATAAATCAAGTTAATATTTTATTATTGGAATATTTGAATTGTATTAATATATTTTTTACTCATTTCTTCGTCGACCTACCTGTAATAATTTATGGCAAAGTTTTTCTTCCCAGTTATTTGGAGCAGGATCCTCCGGGATAAAGACGTAATCAGCTTCGCTGGCCAGAGCAGCTACGAGAGCCAGATAACTGCAACAACCAGCTCATGCATACACGGCTCGGACACTCTCCGAGCTTCAGTGAGCCCTCACAACGTCGCGACTCGGGTAATGACGGTTAAGTTACAGGATGAACAAAGTACAAATGATAATTATTTGTTACATATCTGTGCGGTGCGTTTTGTTTATAAATATATAAATACCCATATCGTCTCATGCTGTGTTATTTAAAGGGATTCAGATATTTAAAAATGTATTTGGAATTCCCCACCGCAGCAACCGACTGGAATAGTTATATGCATAATAACCACCAAAAATATATTATATTGAAATAAAATATTTATTGTATAAGTTAACCCTTAACGTGCGAAATAAGATTTCATAAAAGTTCACGAAATAAGTCAATGAAAAATAAAGTCGAATATTTAAGGATGATTTTTTTATGTATTTTGATTGGACAGTGCTTTCAGGACTAAATTAAATAAATCCATTCTTATTTTTAAAAAAAGGGAAAATTTAAAAAATTTGTAAAATGACCACAACTCAATACATATCGTGTAACAATTTTGGACAAAGAAATGTTGTAATAACGAAACAAAATTATATTCAATATAGTATTCGGATAAATCCACATCTCGCACTGAAGCGACGTGTTTTTTTCAGTGTGTGGGATAAATCCGCACCTCGCACTTAAGAGCAGTGCAAGTTGGTAAAGGAGCAGTGCAAGTTCGCACGTAAAGGGTTAATGTTGTATGATAATAATATCCATTGTTTTATTGAATTCTGATTGCCAAAAGATTGAAACATATGAGAGTAAATATCAAAGATATAAAAAATGATATTAGGAGTATGAAAATAGAAATCTTCACATTTCCATATCCGTAAAAGCCTTTAAGCGTGTAGGATATTGAAGAAATAATGACAACCCGTTCCCTTCCTAAGAATTGGAAGTGTCTTGCCTGTCTCAGTTTGGCCGAGAACCTGCGGCCTCGGGTGGCGGGCGCTCGCCATCCTCCGTGCGCAGAGCAGCCAGTAATCTGACACATACGCTCTATCAATGCGATAAGAAGGAAAGGTACAAACTCTACCACATAAAAAATATATTAATTAAAAAACATAACAGCAAGCAAATAGATATAAATTAGAAGAAACAAACAACAAAATGTAGGAAAAATGCGATGGTGGTGTTTCCCGGTGGACATAAAATATATGGATTCAACTTTTGTCTTCTAGTGATCATTCCGAGGGAAAACGTTTGTTTTCTTGCCTGTAATAATTTACCGCAAAGTTTAGCCGGCCAGTCCACCGGCGGAGGAGATTCAGGAATAAAAACAAAGTCGGCTTCAGAAGAAAGGGCCGTCACAAGTGCTAGGTACCTGACAAATGTACACAGCTATAGTCATACTCTCCATTGACTTCCACTAGGTTCAAAATTATTCATAACCTAATAGTTATCTTTCATTTCAAATAATTAACTGACATTAAACTCAAAGTAAACTTTACATACATTATACATAATTACAGTGATTTTACTTGTATTCTTAATATAATATATAATGTGGATAAACCAAAAAAAAAATATTGATTAATGTTAAATGCAAAGAAACATAACTCACCCGCAATGTCTGCCCATGACTTCCATAATGAATGTTCTCTGATGCGAATAAGCTGTACTGACAATGGCATCGATGGCTTCAATGATTCTGTGCAGAGCTGAATCAGTTCCAATGGTCATGTCGGTACCACAGAAATCATTATCGATTGATCCCACCTGAAATAATAGATGACGTAATAAATATCTTAATTCGTACGGATCTTAAAATAAATTAACGTTATCAATTAAGAAACATACCATTCCAGCAATGTGAAGGACCTTGAATTTTTCTCGCTGGTCCTGAGTAATTTTATTAGTTGAAAGCAGTTCATCTAAGAGGCTGGACCACTCCTGCCTGAAGAGATCGGCGCCGGTGAGAGAACCGTCTCCTCCGATGACCACAAGGTTGGCAATGGAGCGGTTCACAAGGTTATTGGCTGCCCGCAAGCGACCCGCACGCTCCCTGGAAATGCAAATATCCCACAGTATTAACCTTGATAATGAACAATAATTATGATTCATGATCGATAGTAAAATTATTTTATGTATAATTATGAAATACTTATATAATAATTATTCACATAATGATTATGACTTGTGATCAATGATAATTGATGCGACACATAGGTATGAATCATAATCACACTAACATAATATGATAAATGATGCATTATTTTATATAAAAGACTTCAAATAAGATGCTACATATGTATACATATATAATAATATATATTCATTCAATTAAAATTAAACAATGGTGAATCTGATTATTAGCAATAGGACTATGTAACCTGAAAAATGTCAAAATCTCTTCAACTCTTTCACGAACACAGACACCACACATTCTTCTCACTTTTGTGTTTCATAAAGGGCCAAACCCTCTATCGGTACACTTCTGTGCGTTAAAAAAAGAAGGTTAAGAACCACTGATTTGCATTACACTGAAATATAATTTCAATAATTTTTTTGGCATTGATAATTTTAGTGCTCCATGAACACTCTATATCAGCGGTCGGGGAACTTTTTTAACCATTTCCCCAAAATATTTTTGCGGAAGTCGATATTACCCCTTCCCCACATTTTGTATATTTAAATAAACATTATTTATTGAATTAATTTACACGGAAAATAACAAAAAAGTTACATGAAAATAATAAGTTTTATGAAATAGCAAACTAGTAAAATTTCCTTATTACCCCAAAAAACACATTTTTACCCCATTTGGGGTAATTTACCCCGGTTCCCCGACCGCTGCTCTATATAGTCACAGGTTCTCTGTGACACCAAAAAAGATGATAACCACCTGCCTAGATTACTTCATATCAAATCTGGTTTTATATATAATATATATTATATATATATTATATAATAACAAGTATATTTTTAATTTTAGTGTTGATATACTGACATAGGATCACTTACTAACGAAAAGTTAATAAATAATTATTAACCATAATGATCGAAATGAATTTATAAGGATTGTTCAAGAACTTTAGTAAGCTATAGTTAATTGAACACAATTATAGTTAATTGTTTACAATTCGTATTCATAATACCTGAAGTCGGAACACCTGGCCGAGCCGATGACAGTGCCGCCCCTGTGAATGATGGAGCTGACCGAGGACCAGTTGGCTTCCTCGATGTAGTCTCCGCCGTCCACCATGCCCTGATAACCCTCACGGATGAAGTGCACCTTGCAGCCCAAGTACAACCCCATCCTCACCACGGCCCTCACAGCGGCGTTCATCCCCTGGGAATCCCCACCACTGGTAAATACAGCCAAGCCCTTCCCTTTATGGGCCCCCCTCTCGATGAACTTTTGATTCGGAGTCGAATCCATCATTAAATTAATTAAATATCACTGCGTGTTATGAAACGACCTGAAACAACGAACGCACGTAACACCTCGTAAATAATACAACAATAAGCGATAATGTGAGAGATGATGTATTAACGCTTGTGGTTTTACTCGCCTGTTATTATTTCATGAGTAAAATAAACACCGGACCAGTGTGAGATTTTCAAAGAAGTTATAAAAATCAGCCTTTGTATTGACAGCACTTCGCGGTGTAAAAATGATTTTATCAAGGTGACCTCTGAGGTCTAAAAAAGTGCAACATTATGAGACTCGCGTCTATTGACTCCATAATTATCTATGTAATCGTTTTGTATTTTTAGATAAATTATGCTCAGAAAATATCCTTAACGCATTAATAGAAAAAAGCTTTACCAAAACAAATATTTATGAATTAACCCTTTCGCATCGGTTGTCGGCATATGCCGTCATAAGATTCCCCGACCGTTGACATCGGTTGACGTGATATATCGTTTTGCTACTTTCTTAGAATAGTTTTTATGCATCATATGATAGGTAAAGGATACAAGAACCAATGTGATACAGTCGATTCCGCTTAATTGGGACAGCCGCCTCTTTGGGACAAATCTCAAAGAGGAACTAAGCCAAGAAACCAATAGTAAATTTATATGTTTAATTGGGACAATATTCCGCTTGATTGGGACAGTAAATTTAGGTATTTCCGAAATTTTTTAAAATGAAGAAAATCAGGATATGTTGCAAGTTCATATTATTAACTATGAATAATTTTGAAGAATGATAACAATTTACCATGTTACGATGATAATGAAGACTGTGAGGATTAAATTGTAGAAGGTATTAAATCAAAATATGAAAAATTAGACGAAGATGACGATGACGATGATGAGTCACCTGTGCCTGTGACTAACTAGGAGGCAAAAAAATGTATGGCCATATTACAGTGTTATTTTATGCAGGAAGGAAATGAAGGGAGCCCTACATCCGCACTGAATATCTGTGCTGATTTTGTAGAAGTGAAATGTTAAAAAACAAACGACAGACTACACTTGACTCATTTTTGCATTGAATTAAATTGTATGTACCAACCCATTTATTATTTTAATTAGATTTTTTTTTTCTTACAAGTTTATATGACAAATTTGTAAGTTATATGATAATTTATATAACCTATATGTAATTTACAGTTTCCAAGAGTTTATAAAATAAAATTATTAAAAAAAAAACGCATGGTTTATTTTTATGTGTGTATTACTGGTTAATGGCTTTAGTTACCAAAACCAAATAAATTAATTTAAAAAAATGTGAAATTCGCTTAATTGAGACAGCCGCTTAATTGGGACAAAATGCCAAAGTACCGATGTGTCCCAATCAAAGTAGACCAGATAAGTACATTTATGCTTCAATTACTAGTTTTATAATTGACAGTATAATTTGTATTCAAACCAAGCCGTGATGAAAGGGATAATAAATAATTGATCTTATAAATTAAACATAAAGATAATCTGAATAAACCAACTCAAAACTAAATAAATCATCAATCCTGAAGAAGATCCCTGCAATGGCGGTCGAAATATTGGTTGAAGGAAAGCCCAAAAGCCACAATATCATGATTTGTTTTATACACACATTAACCTCTCCTCCCCGGTGATGTCTATCGACTACACATTGCTTGTAATAACTTAAATATCTCTGTAAATATAATACACACAGGGTTCAGATTTTAGGTATTCCTCCTTAATACATTTACATATTGAAAAAAAAAAATATTTCTAATAATAGGCACTCATCGGGAGCAGGAAATATTTTTCTAAAATCCGGAATAAATTCACCACTACAATAAAGACGCGTCAACTGTTATGAATCATTGCACCTGCCGGAAGTGTGTGCGAAAATAAAATTAAAAAATACACAGATGCGGCGGCATCTATACTCCTCACTCTCGCTGACGTACTAATATGAGTGAGCGAGACGGGAAACCTCAGTTAGTCGCCTAGTTCGAAATGATATCGGCTCATCCATATGTCGACAGGCCAAGCAATGTTAGTATCTCTCGGAAGTTCAAGCGCGAAGGTGCGTCTGGCTGTTTGAGGTCTTCGTCTGATGTTTTTCATGTTTTTAGCTATTAAATGTCAATTATTACTGCTTATTGACATCAACTATTGTAAAATTAAGCGATATCTTTGAATATTTTCATTTTTTCGAATTTCTACTCATTTTATTCACTTTAAATCAGAATGTGTAATGAGTTGACACCATCGGAACGCGCGGAAGTTTTTAGCATCGTAAGGCGAGGGTTAATAAAAGTCACTGTCAATTCTCGGTCAAACAAAACAATTATAGTTTAATATGAAAATATATGATAATATAATTGTATTATACGTATATATTTAACCCTTTTCCTGCCCAAGCAATATACATACTCTGTCAACTATGACACGCCAAGCCATTTCAGTATTTTTTAAGTCGTCAATTAAATTAATATTTACGGCATTCCCGTTGCCATTGAGGGCTTGTTTATATTAGACACTCATGTCTTATATCTGTAGTACATACTTGATAAATAATTTCAATCCTCAAGTGTATGAATAATGTATTTTTGACATAAATAACGAACACTAACAGAAAATTTGGCGTGTGCAAATGACTCACTAACACAAATAAACAAAGATATATAAGATATGCACTTACACATGTCGTGGATTCCATCGAGCTTGGCAACGATTCTTCAACTTTTTTCACATTTTATATTTGATCTTGCACTAGATTGTATTAAATTTTTTTACACAATGTTTTAAAGATTTAAAATTAACACATTGTTTGCGGGCATTGTTTTATGCTGATTGCAGCTTGGCGCGCTTTGTTTTTCTCGTTGACAATTTCGGATATTATATTTGTATGTAGAAAGTGTTTAAAAAAATAATTTTTGCAGAATTTTCTGATAATAATGGGTTTGCGATTATTCCAGATGTAAAATCATTAAATTGATGTATGATTGGTTTAAAATTTCCGGAATTCACAGTCCAATATCCCGACGAACTTGTTTGGATAACTTCAGTCTCCATAGGTTCATCTTCATCGTCAAGATGCAGAATATAATATGAGTCAACATCACTTTCCTCAATTTCAGAGTCAAGATCGAGGACGGATTCTCTTATCTCTTCTTCACTAAAATCGCGGCTTGACATATTTAGGTATATTGTAGACGACTAAATTTATTTCGTATTGTCAGGGCCATTTATACGTTTCAATGCGCGGGCTTAACGCGTGGGAATGGTATCCTTAGCACCACGGGGAACCCCCACCGGGGTTCCCCGTGGTGCGTGTGTTGATTAGTCACGGTTGTTCGAAGAGTGCAGATGACGCACAGCAGGCAGCTGCGAGAGGGAGAGCTCCGGGTCGATGATAGCCTTGATATTTTTTGACATGCACTAGTACACGGGTCGTCAACCTGGTCCGTACGGCCCGCAGGTGGGTGATACAGGCTTCCGTGGTGGGCGGTGGGCGATTTTTTAAATTTTCTACATTACTTCTGGATATTTTTCCACCCATATATTGAATTGAAATATAGCGAGGTTGGTGGGCGGTAGGGAAATTTTACCATGAAAAATAGGCAAAAGTGGGCGCTAGGCATAAAAAGGTTGAAGACCCCTGCACTAGTATGATATTTACCGAATCCGTTATAATTAAATCAATTCTCAATTCCGGAATGAAAACGCAAGTCCACGTTTCCGTCGAATATAAAAAAAACTTTTAGAAACACACCACAGCAACGAAATAAGCACCACGTGATATCTACAATATAGCGGAACATTCAAATAAAAACGTCAATAAATCTGTAGATCTTTTTTGAATGCTGCTTTGCGTAATATAAACAATATAAATTATCATCTTTTACAAGAGATATTATTAAGAAGTTCATAATATTTTACAAAATAATATTTAGCCCCATTTACCGTGAGGGCTTAGAAATATCATCCTCGAAACATTCATACTGGGGATTTACATCTCTGCATGTACATGGCAATTGAGGCACGCATTGCTTGTACATCTATGCGTGTAAATGGCACGGTAAAGGTTAAAATATATATAAATATTGTTATATTTATTACCAAGCAGCTGCTTAAGACATGTTTCTCTTCTTCTTCTTTTACCACAAAGCTCCTAAATGTGAGCAGACATGTGGCCTCCACAAATTTCAGAGTAAATTTACTACCACATTGCAAATAATCGTTACTATTCTAATATAAATATCATAATAATTTTGCTGTCTTGCAGCAACGATTCCATTCCTTGGAACTTGTGTCCACTGCAATCCAAATAATATATCCTTACCAAATGCTTGAGGCTTTCATCAAAGGAATGCAATGTCTTAAATATAACACATACTACAGTTATGTAGTTAACCCTTTCATTACGGCTCGGTTTGAATACAAATTATACTGTCAATTATAAAACTAGTATTTAAAGCATAAATGTACTTATCTGGTCTATTTTCATATATCACGTAGGTTCTTGTATCATTTAACTATCAGACGATGCATAAAAAAACTATTCTAAGAAAGTAGCAAAACGATATTATCACCTCAACAGATGTCAACGTTCGGAGAATCTTAGGACGGCATATGTCAACAACTATGCCAACGGGTTAAATAAATCAGTATATTTATTCCCTTTTTTGTATAATAACCAATTAACAGTGTTTATTTATTAACTTTATTCCAACTAGATTCCTATCATCAATTAATTATATAAAAGAAATAATAGACGTGAGGATTAGATAACTGTTTTGGAACAAGCAATTCAAACTGCAACTGTGAGTATTTAAGTCACATGCAACATAATCAGCAGCTCGAATCCTCATCTACCAATTTAACAAATTGAGGAGACAAATATCCAATAACATGGTATTTAATATAGATTTGTAAAATAATTAACTTGATATATAAATCCTCATTAGTTATTTGAGCAAGAGTTTTAAAAAATACTTACTTTTCATCTTTAATTTATTATGTTTTCTAATTTATAAGCATTAAGTTTCTGCTTGTAATTTGACACATTCCACAGTAGCAGAAAACTAGCCCACCTGGGAAAAGCAGAATTCTATTTTCATAAGAGATCTTACTTTATCGCTCTTTTTCCACCTATGCCATAATGAAGACACTAAATCAGCATTTTTTTAGTTATCTCATTTTTATATTTACCTATCAGACTACAATAACCTATCTTACTGCTCTGCCAAAAAACAGAATATCTCCAAAATATAAGTATGTACTGCAAGTATCTGCTCCACCAAAAATATTGATCCAGTACACATATCATAGTACATAAAGAGTATGATGCAGAACTAGTAAAATACCATTTCCGTATTAAAATACTTTTCATTTGTATCTACATAATTATTTCTTACCTCTACCATCTGTTTGTATTTAAAAATGTTATTTTTTGTTTATTAGGCAACTAGAAAGAAATACTTCAAAATTAAAAACATATACACAGTATTATAATGTGGTTTTGTATCATTTTCATAAAAAAGTAGATTAAAATTAACCATTGATAGTCGGAGTATCATCACTTTATGAAATAAAAACTACATTGCAATACCTAAATTAAATTGATAAACAAAATTGTAAATGGATACCATATTGTTTGTAAAGTTATTTATAATGTCTATCAAAATAAACACTGTTTTGTGGATCATGTGGAAAATCTGTGTATATTTGTTGTCCATGAATTAGTTTTACAAAACAATTCCCAATTTTGAGCACTATTAAGTTATTTAATTAATATAATTTTCTGTAACCAAAATAAATTATTTTCATACAATACTTACAAATCATAAATACTAGTAAGAGATGTGGCCAACCCATCATTAGTTTTTATGACTATGAAGTCATTTAAATGAACTAGTTAGTTTTACATTCCTATATGCTCCTTAAAATCTTAATGCACCCACAGAAAAATTATAAACACATTATTTTTAGTAATAAATCAACCTATAGTAGCAGTTAAGGAATTGAAATTGGTTTAACAACATATAAAGTTACTTTGTACACTATTTATTTACAACCTCACCAAGTATAACTTCATACTGCAACAGGTGGTTTTCAAAACTGCTCTTTCACTTAACACCTACTCCACTCGGTACGCTGATAATGTAAAATAATATCTAATGTCTTTCAACTATATTTACTAATGTTATTGTTGACTATTTCTCAGTCTTCTGCACATGTTTTAAGGAGAAACCATCCCCTAACATTACTTAACTTTAGCAGATTAAATTGAAATAGTCGAAATAAAAAGAATGACAAAATTAAATGTCAGAATATTAGTATTAAAAGCATTTTACTGGAGTCAATTTCACAAATATGACTCATTTTTAATTAATAATTTCGACATTAATCGACAGTTGGTTTTTACAACTACATGGCACCAATATAAGTATACAAATTTTAGAAAATGGTATAAAAATCTTCCTCGAAATTTATGGAATACTCACTTTTAATTAATTAGTAAATGGAATATATTTTTGGTTAACTAAAATCCACCAGTGGCTTTTAGGAGTTGAAAGAAATCATTTGTAATACAAAATTATAATTTATTGTTAATTACAACATAAAAGTAAAATGGTTTAAACGAAACAGATATATATGTTTTTCGTGACATACGCCTTTGACTAAAATAGGCATTTTAGACATGTTATATAACTCCTCCATTCCACACTATATATATATATATAAATTCATCTGCGCCAGGCTCAGCTCTTGGTGCAATGGCAGAAGTGAGGGATCACGGGCTGCTTCTGCCGGCAGCCTCCGTTGCATTCAAAGAAAATGCCCTTCTTGTTCCAAGTAACTCTCTTTAGTGCTTTTCGAAAGGAAATTATAAATAACTGAAGAATTTGTAGTTTAATAACTTAATTCCATATATATTTATATTATATCCATCAGGTCAGCTTAAAATTAAAATTCAGTGTAAATACAGAGTTATAGAAATATATGACTTTTGGTCAAAGAGTCATGACACATAACATGTAGATGATTTGTATGCGAGTGGGAATTATAACACTGACATTTAACATTTTTACAACCAAATTACTTATGAAAAAAGATGACAAGATATTTTTTAGAAATATAATAAAAAGTATATTACAATTTATATCAATGGTGATTCATCGGAAACAGTTTTTGAGATATTGAGAAACAATAAAAGCTTTTGTGTGGCAACGATCAACGATTCCACACCACACGACTGCGACTGCCTGAAAGAGCAATATAAACATAACATACTTGGGTATCTCATTATGCCTCTGCCTTGCATTCTGAATGACCTATAATCTGATTGGACATACAAACATTTTAAATATAAAAATAAGCAACAACATCAGTCATCCTTTCATATAGGTAAAGACACAAAGGAACATGACTCCCGTTTACTTGAAACCATTCAGATTCAGATTATATATACTCCACATTTAACGTCAATTCAACTGTATAGTGGTAAAACATTTGACATCAATGACAATACTTCAAAACCGATCAGTTTCTTAACTTGAAAACATCAAGAATGCAAGAGGACCCAAGAAGACACTTAAAACAGTGCATCGGTCTCCCAGCGAGCGTACAGACTGGAAAACCATGAAACTTTGCTTTCGAAAGCTTAAATGCCTGCCTCACAGGCAACGGAATCGATAGGGACATAAATGGAACAGTTACCAAATAACAGGAATAGAGGTGTGGACTAAACAAGTAGAAACATGACAATGACATGAACGGTGGTAAGGGAGGTGAGGAGACTAGTTGTCTCCTGCTTCTTGTGGCTCTTCCCCGTCTCCTTGCGTGTCGGACGTCCACAGCGTGAGGTTGTCTCGCAGCAGCTGCATGATGAGGGTGGAGTCCTTGTACGAGTCTTCATTCAGGGTGTCTAATTCAGCGATGGCATCATCAAAAGCCTGCAACCAAATCACTATGTTTTAACAACTAAACATAAATATACAATATGTTTGTAAAGTAAATATAATCTATATTATTTTTTAATGAATTGACATCAACATTCACGATTCAAAAATATTTTCAATATCAGAAAAATAACTTATGTTCAGATAAATTCTTAAGGCGATGAAACAAGAATGAATATTCTAATATTTTCATTTAATTCCACCAAAGGGCAGATAAGGCAAAACTTCTTAATCATTACATTGAATTGTTACATTGCTTATTTACAAGCAGTAAAAAAACAAAGAAATATGAATTTTAAAAAGTGAGAATAAAAATATTATTAGTGTTAATGGGTAACTATTTAAATTGAAAATCAGAAAAACAAAAAATTCCATTTAAATTTACAACACATAAAGCTGACAGATTAGATTATCAATCTGATGTAAACTGAACAGGATCCAAATACGGTGGATCAGAATTTAAAAAAACTCCGGTCATGCATGAAATTAATTTGCAAAATTAAATTTCAGGGAAAAACACATCCAATTGATAACAATTTCTTTTGGTTTAACTAAAATTAAAGCATGCAAATACAAATATTGAATTTTGTATAAGGGGGTTAGTAAATGTTAACAAACAATAAGTGCTGGTTGGATTTGAACATTAGTCAGTAAGCACACAGAGGGATGTAAACTCTCGACATTAATCCAAGGGATGCTGATCAAATGACAAAAACTGAAACCTGTTTGGCCAGGTGACAAGCCCGCGCAGGGGAATTGATAATCTCGTAATAAAACACGGAGAAGTTGAGTGCGAGCCCCAGGCGAATGGGATGAGTGGGCTGCATTTTAGACTTGGCAATATCGAATGCCTCTTGGTAAGCTTTCTGCGAGTCTTCCACCACCGCTAGCATTGAGAGACAACATTAATGACAAGGACAAGACATCAGCACCAACCAGCACGGCTGTAAGGTAAGGGCCTACCCCACCACCACCCCCTAGACAAATGACTGAAAATGACCTGTTTAGCTAGTTGACACGCTTTATCTGGTGAATTTAAAATCTCATAGTAGAAAACTGAGAAATTGAGCGCCAAGCCGAGTCTGATGGGGTGCGTAGGTTGCATCTTCGCTTTGCTGATTTCGAAGGCATCCTGGTAAGCCTTTTGGGAATCTTCCACAACAGCTGCAATTTTTATCATATACATCAAAATTCAATTCT
Organism: Glossosoma conforme; assembly: GCA_022606575.1. Taxonomy (NCBI): domain Eukaryota; kingdom Metazoa; phylum Arthropoda; class Insecta; order Trichoptera; family Glossosomatidae; genus Glossosoma; species Glossosoma conforme. The sequence continues at coordinate 274,377 of JAGTXR010000117.1, forward strand.
ATAATATAATACATATTGCAACAGTACTGGAATAAATAATATATTAAAACATTGCTTTTTAAATCATTTAAGCATCTTAACACATTCGCATCGGGAAAGGTATTAATACCCGTTACCTCGACTGATGGTTAATTACGGGAAGGGTATTTTTACCTTTTACGCACTCTGATTTTTAAAGTCGGGTAGGGTATTAATATTTGTTTTTTCTACAAGCATTTGACTTTTTCTTACTTATAAGGTTCGACATTATCAATTTTACAAAGTAAACACATATTTAAGACACAGGGTCACTACAAATTCGTTTCAATTTTTAGAATAAATAATGTTTGTTTATTTTGTAAAATCAACATATATTTTTAATTTTATTGTATAATCGCTAGTATTTTATGTATATTTTTTGTGATAATGCCCGTCATAAGGGTTATTATTACCATGAATATCATACTCTAAATCTCAAAAAATATTTATAACTCTAAAAAACGTACCCTTAAAGTTTTAATGTTTATTTTCAAGTTGTGGACATAATTTAAAATCATTGTTAGATGTTCTAACTTTTCAATAATTTTGCTGGTGGTGCTATATTTGGTGAGTATCATATTGAAAAAAATATGTAGTTATGTTGGATATTTTAAAAGTTATAGCAGTTTTTGTAGAAACATATTTTTTATGCGCGACATCCATTTATCGCCTGTATTAGAGTATCAGCGGAGCGCGAATGTCACCCGATGCGAATGTGTTAACATGTTCTCCCATACATCACTAGTACAATATTCACTCATTACAAGGCATCACAGACAGTCTGAAAAAACTAATTCATATTAAAGTTTTAAGTTATAAAAAAGACTGGTAAAAATATATAAAAACCCTTTGACCTAATAAACAAACACTAGTATTATGTCCAATGACAATATATATTTGGTTTTCAATTACAAGTTAAAATGATGATCATTATTGTCTACAAATGTACAAAACATACATTAAACCATGAAATTATCTAGTTACCATCATATGGAAGGTAGTTATAAGGTTGTACCTCAAATAAAATATTTGTAGGTTCAATAAGACTTAACAATGATTGTTCAGAGTAGATGACTACTAAGACATTTCCATTATTGAAAAAAAAACTAATTGATTAACAAAACACAATGTGTTAAATACTTACTGGTTCGGGTGTCTCCTGTGGCTACTTCCGCTAGGTATCTGTAATAATCTCCCTTCATTTTTAAATAGAATACCTTACTTTCCGCATTACTTGCTTTGGGAATAAGGTATTTATCCAATAAACCCTAGAATACACAAGAGAAAATATACATTAGCATTACAAGTCAAATATATAGTGAATATATTATTAAAACCATTAGATGTAGATACACTCTCATTCATTACTTATTAATTAGTGTGTAAGGGTTGCTTAGTTAATTACAAATTAATAAAAATAATTGGTAAAAGAAAGGACTAAGATGAAAACGAAAATAATTATACCCATTACAATTATTTTAAGTACTAAAAATATCAGAATTAAGGAGTGTAAAAACAGGACAGCATTGAAGACAGTGGTAATTATTAAATTAAAACTATAAATTATGTATCCAATAAAAAAATAAGATTGAAAGGAGTCTCGTTTTAAGTGGGCGGGTGATGCAGCGGGCGCATGGCGGCCGTGCACCTCCCCCGCAGACACCGCACCCATTACAGTGGACAGGAATATTTCGAATAAAAAATAAGTATCGCAATACCTAGACCGCCAATAAATGGGGTCCAGAAGAACCGTAGCGCCCAAAATCGGTTAATTTATAATCGCTGTCACCTTCCGGTGCAACTATAACGAAGCGCGATTTTGGTTCGCTTACATCATTTCTGAATACAGATAAGCGCATAGGTGACGTCACCGCGTAGGCGATTTACGATTGACAAATAAGCAAAAGAATTCTATGACAACATTAACGAGGAAACAAATTTATATTAAAACATGTACCGCGGCGGCGGCGGCGGCGAGGCGCGAGTGAAGAATGCCGTCGCCGCCGATGTCCTACCACTACTACTCACAGCTACGAGGGAATTCTCGAGCGGTTGTCAAACTTTAAATTTATTTAAACACGAAAAAATAAGATAAAACATGTTAAGATTAAAACTATAGCAGGTACTCACCAAAACGTCGTAACATATTTCTCTTAATTCTTTTTCAACCTTCTCTCTGTATTCTTTGGCCATCTGTTGTTTTCTCTCGGAGCCCTCGGTCTTCTGCTCGATGGAGGAGATGACCCGCCACGAGGATCGCCGCGCGCCGACCACATTCTTGTAGGCGACGGAGAGGAGGTTCCTTTCTTCGTTGGAGAGCTCGACGCCGGTTTCCGTGACGGCCTTCATGGCGGCCGCCATGTCGTCGTACCTCTCGGCCTGCTCCGCGAGCTTGGCGCGCTGTACCAGCTCTTCTTTGTCCACCGACATCGTGCAGCGTGCGAAGGAACTGGATGGTCTGACGAGTATTCACCCCTGCAACAGACAAGCGCGTGAGTGCGAGGCGAGGCACGCGGCGGCGCGGGGCGCAGCGCCGGGGAATCAGAAAGACTAATCGTACATTCACGTCCGCATGAGCGGATCTGTATTTAGGTATGTTTTCATCATGTTCGAGAACCTTCAGCGTCGCCGCGGGAAAAACCGATGACGGGAGAGTCCGAGTGGGTGGTGGGTGCCGGGCGCCAGCGGTCAGCGGTCTACTCGCGGGGATCTACTGTACTCGCTGGCATCTCCGCGCGGACTGGCGGCGAGCGGCGGGCCGCGGGCAGGCACGCCCCTGCTGCGCGCGCAGCTCCCTCCCCGCCCGCCCCTGCTGCTCGCGCAGCTCGCTCCCCTGCCCCGCCCCTCCCGCGCAGCCCAAACCCATGGAATATTGATCGGCCGGCGGGCGGTACGTCCCAGACGCAACACCATCATTTCAGAGTGCAACATCAGGAAAGAGCCGAGATGACGATGCGGCCGGCGAATCGATCGAGATGGCCTCTGCCGCAGCGCGAGACGTCGACCCGCGGTCGCGACGGAACGAGAATCAATATGCACCTCGGAGATGTTAACGTTAACAGGCCAAGGTGTAAAACCTACCAGAAATAAATCGATCGGGCGAAACTTACAGCGATCCGTCGGCATCGACTATTCAAACAAATATATATATCAAGCCAAAAGGACATACCCAGGGCGAGACCGAAGGTCTCGCTCTGAAAACCTTTCTAAGTCCAGGGCCGGATACAAGAACGCATTTATAATTTTGATTACCAAAACTCACACGAAATGGACGATTTGTAAGTATATTACTATTATGTAGGTCAAATATTCATAACCACCTCTTTTGTATGAAGGCGCCTAGTTGTGCATCGAATATTTACATTGATGCTACAGTTGTTCATTTAAATCAATAGTTTAGATTGTTGAGTTGCAGTTATAAATCGAATTTAGTAAATTATATTCACGTAGGATGGTTTATGTTAGGCCAGTCCGGTTGCGGCCCTGGCACTTGCCGCAGTGTCCCCCGCGCCCTCACATGGGCTATCCCAGCATTCCATCGTATAATATTATCTGCGAGATGTACTCCTGTCGTATAGAATCGTTTCCGGATAAATTATGACTAAAACTAACGTCAATTTTTAACGTTCTCATCGACTCCCTTTACAGTGTAACAAAACAATAGGCTTTCCTATACTAGTTTTGTTTAAAAATTAGATTAAATTACACATCTACTGAACCAGTCATCTCGAAGTGTAGTAGGATTTTTTCAAAGTTAAATGTTCTTTAGAGCCTAAGCCAATTTACTGGCGACAAAATTTACGAGACCTTGGAATTTTTAGAGCTAATATATTTAGAAACTCAAAAAACGTAAAATAACAATTTCTTAAATTTACGACAATGCAAGTCCTCTTATGTTTTGCTGTTGGCAAAACATGAGGAAATAAAATAAATGTCCAAAAAACAATCTGACATAAATTGCTTACTTTCTTCCATGTAGCGCCATGCACATAATCACCTAGCCTCCTTAACCCTCCAGAGACGAAAGATTTTTTTGATAAAAACTAAAGTTTAAAGCTATATTTGATCAGCATGTAGCAATATAGCAAGAATATTTAAAAAAAAAATACACGTTGCTTTCTTGTATAAAAGCTACGTGACCGTATGGTCACGCTAGTCCTTACCATTGAGCACTTATTTTGTAAGAAACATTATTCTTTATTTTGTTTTTTGTATGGATTCTAACCTTGGCTAGCCTTTGGGGTTGAAATACAGCTACACCGAAAATATTTCAAAATATTTATGATATTACCTTCTTAGATCATCATATTTTTTATACGACATGAATTAGTAAAAATTACGTAAACCATTTTTAAAATATTGAAAATTGTATTTACTCTTTTAAAGTATGCATTTTTTAGAAAAAAATAACTCAGGGTACTTGGTAACTGTTTCCGTTGCTTTGGCTGCAGAATAACTGTGGTGGAGACACTTCTTAACCGAAACTGAGCAAAAGATACAATGTTCAGGTAAAAAAGGGACCGGAGTAGGGATAAATAGACAATAGTGTTCACTGTGACCATACGGTCACGCTCGTATCTGGAGGGTTAATAAATTGTTCCCATTACGTCACCCTACTACTGCACTTTTAGACCCGTTAACTTGTACCTGAGATACATATGTTCTGCGTTTCGCGGTGAACTTATGTTTCCTCCAAGAAGTGGCTGTTGTGTGTAGTATGACAAACTTAAACGTCATTTTATTCATACCATCAGTCTGTTGCCTTCATAAAGAACCGTCGGCTACGTCATATTGACAGAAATTTGGATGTGTAACTAACTGCCTGAAGCCCCTAATGTTATTTTTTTGGGGCCTTTGCAGCGAATTTGCCTAGTATAAAATTGTCGTGCGCAAATTTATAAGTTCTAAAATAATGCGATCGTTGAAGCTAAGGAACGCACAAAAACAAATTCATAATCTCGTAAATGATTTTTGCAGCAGTAAATGTAATAAAAACAGTAGTGATTATTTATTTCAAGGCCTTGGTAAATTCAATGAGTACCACTACCACATAATACATATGTTTAATTATTACAAATATTAAAGTATTTTATGTTTTGTATAGATCAACAGGGTACCATAGCATTACGTGTTTAAATGAGATACATAATAGGCTACTGCGGGTGAAAACAAGGACACATTTCTACATTACTTTCCGATGTGAAGTTTGGAAAGCGTTTATTTGCAATAGATAATTGGTGGCTCGTTAGTCTTGAGTGATTTCACAAAGCCTTTAAATTAGGTATCACAATTATTACGATAATTAGCATTGAAATTACGCATTAGATGAATACAAATAGTCAGTAAAATGTATACGCGACGATTATGTCGACTTATTACAAACAATTTCTCCGGGTCTGTCTTTTTAGCAACATAGGGATAATTTGAAATGCTTTCCCAGCTGCGTTTCCTCCTGCTTTTGGAGAAGCAGATTCATGAACACTAGGAATCTCCTCAAAATCACTAGACATACAACACATTCTTCCCACAAGCAGCGTCTAGTCCGGTTAAATGGAGTTAGTGACCACTGAAGGCCAAAATGGCTCTGCTGGTGTTCTGTATTTGCTTTATAACATATATTTATAATATTTTGATACCTCATAATGAAATAACGTCAGCACGTGGGAATACACTTAACTTAAAACTATAATGGTTCATTGTATTCATTCAGTTTCTTGTGATAATTTTAATATGAATCATATATTTGCTTATTGGGAATGATCAGCTTGAGCAGTCATAGCTTAGTCATCCCATCCCATGCAGTGTGAAGATGGCCGACATTTTTAACGACGTTATTGCTTGCAATAACCAGACAGACGACGAAAATGAATACATCTATATAATCAAAGCCTAATGAAAGCGAGAATTCAATAACTTATTTTATTATATACTCATGGTGATACATTTAATATTTAAGAAGTAAAAATGTTACTTATATAGCGTGGAGAATAACATTAAAATAAAAGCAGTGGATAATTGATAAGATTATTAATCTCTGGCGTAGAATTCTGATGAACTGTGGGACCTAGAGTAAAGCAGATAAGAAAATAGTCTACAATAATTTTATCTGCGTAACGTATTTTATGCCTACATTTTTACCGTAAAAATATCATTTACTTGGCACAGATGCCGAGTTAAAAAAATATAAATTATTTGCCACTCAACATAAATAAATATTAATTAATTTAATATATAAGTGAATATATCTTTAGACTAAATGTAGAGGAGAATTTTTTTTCGTCCGCTTCTAATATTTTGGCCAAACTATCATTCCTATTCTCTTAGAGCAGTGCTCTGCAACCGGTGTGCTGCGGCACACTGGTGTGCCGTAAGGCCGATACAGGTGTGCCGCGATCAAATAAGGCAATATTATAAATAAATAATTTTACAACGGTCCTCAAGCTCCCAGCGCCTATCGCCTATTTATGTAGACACACGAGGTACTTGCTTTATTAAGTTCTAAATGAACTTAAAAAAAGTGAAATTGATCAAATTAATAAATATTTTTGGCTTTTGGTGTGCCGAGGTATTCAAGGTGAGAACTTTGGTGTGCCGTAGAATCCAAAGAAGTACTTTGGTGTGCCGTAGATGAGAAAAGGTTGCGGAGCTCTGTCTTAGAGAATACATAATACGTTAAGGCCAGATATCACTGTTCTGGAAAGTTTCTCATAGTATATGACCGTATTCAAGAACAATGTAATAAAGAGATGAAACATAAACCATTACTGAGAATTAGTTTACAGAGGTAACAATGGTAAGACAAAACAATTGCAAATGAATAGAGATATTGTATTACAATCTAGAAAGTAAAAACCGGAAAAACCTAAATTTGCCGACATTGCTGTCTAGACTTAGTGGGCACGTCCTTAACTGAAATTTAAATCCTTATACCTTAATTCACTTTTGTATTGTTGTAATAAACTATGTTCCACGTATTGGGTTCCAATTTAGAGCATATTAACCACTAAAAATGACCGCTAAGGACCTTTGCGAGGTGTTGTCATAAATATTCACAGTAATGTGTTATAAATCAAGGTGTATGAGAGTGATAGGGCTGTTACAGGACCCATCGTGCCTCTAAAAAATGAAATCGAAACAGATATATGGTGTCATATATCATTGTAAGGACTACATATAAGTGGACATGTAATTGTCCCGAAGCTCAAGTAATACAAATACTTATATCAAAATAATATAACAATTAGACAAGGGGAAATGTCCCAAAGTAACCAGAATTGTGTTATTTAAATGTATAATTAAAGTTACTCATACATCGGTTGCTCCGATTTATTCTTTATTAGATATATACATCTGAAAGTTTTTTTTTCTAATGGTAATAATAATCGAGACAACATTACTTCACTTTATGATTACTACCTTCATATTTGATATAAGTCGGTGGATTTAGAAAATACAGGAATCTCATTAGTAATATATAGGAGTATAATAATTTAATTTATGGCTTTTGGGTTAGTCGTATGCGGCAAATATTTTTTTCTTCGTTACCGAGCACACAATCTTATATTTTAAAACTAGTACAGATGATTATTAAATATTTATAAATTATAATTAAAGGTAGCAAGTACGCTGTTAACGGGATAAATATTTTTTATCTCACATAAAATCGTTGTTTTATTTGATCATTTATGAGTCATAAAATGACTAAGTTCAAAGCATAACATTTTACGGAAAGAAATAAGACCAACTTCATCATTATAGTCGATTAGTAATACGACGAAACTTCGGATTTCGAGGTATGCGAAAAACTCGTTCTGCACGACGTCAACTGTCACCGACACATGTGTTTTAACTTTATAAAACCGCCGAAACTCGCGGCAGATCACTCGAAACCAAAAATCAGGTGATATTTCTGTCGATTGCGTGAATAACATGAAGCGATGGGCGTTCGCCGGACACGAAACAAGCAACTCGCACTGCGAATATTGTGTCAGACATATTAGAAGAGTAGGCAAGACGTTACCCACCAAATGTGCCCCGAAAAGCTACAAAAAAGATGCTTTTACGTAAATGATTCTGTCCCCGTCACGACGGCGCGGCAAGAAATAATCTCTTTCGCGATTGTGGCCGGCGACGTGAAGGAACGCAAAAAAACCCAAAAGGTCACAACTTGCCGCATACTTTCCGCGACCTGAAGGTTTTGACGGAGGCAACGATTCAAAGGACGTCGTGTTCGAAGCGTATCCAAAATAACGCGACGATCTGTGGTGTGCTCACCGAAAGATCGCGGCTTGCGGCGGCGATCACGATGTCGCCGGCTCTTGGCAAAATGGCTGAACGGACACTCCTCCAATGCGTCACACGACTCAGGCGTGACTTCTTTAACGTATTTCACATTCGCTGAACACTTTTGATGCTGCGGTCAGATCGCCTGTATGAAATGCTTGAAAAACACTTACTTGCTCGAGGGAAGAATCTGATATAGCAATCGGCTACGCACTATACGCTATATCCCCAGCGCTGAACAGAGTACTACTGACGGTCACGGGCAGCGGGCGGGGGACGAGCGCTGCATCCGGTCGGGGCTCACAAACAAATCGCAAGCGGTTCACGGGAGGAAGTACCGTTTAAATTTCAAAATTTATCAGTTTGTTACATAAAATAAACCGTTCAAGTAACTGTTTTTTATAATTATATATGACCATAGGATAAACAATGCTTAGTTGATTTTATTTTTCAAATACTCAAATTATTAAACTGTCTTATGTGGTATATTTAAAAACGAATTGATAATAAAATACCTACCCCACACAATATACGTAGGTATTTCACATAAAACTGAATTTATTGTAAAATAGCTGCCTTTTAATTTCACTTGAAATCAAGTTCCCATGTATATTTGTATTATGTAGATGAGCGTTTTTTTCATTTCATAATTCTTGGTGTGGAAATGCTTAAAATTGATTTTTTTAATATGTAGTGTCAAAACATTGATTAATTGAACGGTTATTATTTTTCGTTTGAAAAGTGTTTTTTTCTAAATACGTTCTTATGATTACAATTACAAATCATTTATGGTGTGAATGTGTTTATTTTATAATTACATTAATGACGTATAATGTAATTATTTATAACTTTTTATTTTTAATAGAAAATTAAATTAAAATATGCCGAGACCAAATGGAATAGGAAGAAAAAACCCTCTGAATAGACGACGGTCGATGGTGATGAAAGATATTGGATTAGCTCTTGGAAAAAGAGCATAAGAAAGATTAATGTATTGACCGGTTAAGTGAGAAGAATACAGATTACGCGGTAGGCTTCACAGAATAAAAATATTTTTGAAATCATATATTTTCCTTAACCCTTTCGCATCCGTTGTCGGCATATGCCGTCATAAGATTCTCCGACCGTTGACGTTGATGTGATATATAGTTTTGCTACTTTCTTAGAATAGTTTTTCATGCATCATCTGATAGCTAAGGAATACAAGAACCAATGTGATAAATAAAAATATACCAGAGAAGCACATTTATGCTTCAAGTACTAGTTTTATAATTGACAATATAATTTGTATTCAAACCGTGCCATAATGAAAGGGTTAATTTAAAAATATTTTTTTTTACTTTTTGAGTCAATTTACAGTGTGTAATTAACAGCATTAATTATTACGTCAACGAAATATAAGTGAATGATGACGATATTGAGACACCAAAATTTTTTTTTTTTATTAAATGTTATTATAACATAATTAAATTATTACCTAGGTACATACCATTATAATAATTATTTACCTAACTATGAAAAAAACCTTTCTCATTTTTCACCAGGAATTTATAATATCGATATAGCAATCTTTTAATAATCAAAACGACAACACGTGCGCTGGAATAGACTTGACGTGAATAAGTGGATAACCTGTAAATTTTTACATATATCGAATATTTTTATAAAGTAAAGTACGTAGTTATACATAAAATGCCTAAATCAAAGAGAGATAAGAAAGGTATGTTCATAACTTGTTTTCCGTTAGATATATAGAATAAAACTTATTGGGTTCAAGGAGCCTCCTTGTTTTTTGTTTTTTTTATATATAAAAATAATTTGCATGCATTTTTTATTATAGTTTCGCTAACGAAGACCGGCAAAAAAGGATTAATATTGAAGCAAAATGTTATTGAAGAAATACGGAAGTCTGTGGAAAAATATGACAACATTTTCTTATTCACAGTTCACAATATGAGAAATACTAAATTAAAAGAACTGAGATCAGAATGGAAAGACTCAAGATTTTATTTTGGAAAAAATAAAGTAATGGCCCTCGGTCTGGGAAAAACAGAAACTGACGAAGCTCATGACAAATTACATTTGGTAAGACATGTATATTAATTATATTTCATATTTACCACCATTTATCATGTTTTTAGCGATCAGGTAACAAGTACTTTTACTGATTATGGTATATATAAATAAAAAACACTGTTCAGGATTACTTTTATTAATAATAGTTTTTTTTTAGATAAGGCCTTAAAATGAATGATAACACTTCACTTTGGTGTATCAATATTCGTAAAATAAATACTATGTTATAAATTATGGGTTGTGTTGCTGAGTAGCATTTATTATTATCGGATTTGCTATTTCGCAGTTGAAAATGCTGTTTGTTTTTGATAAAAACTTTCATAGCAAAATGAAAGACAATACAGGTTGTCCTCGACTTACGACCGAGATACGTTCCTGGACTTTGGTCGTAATTCGAATTGGTCGTAAGTCGAATTTCATACAAAATATGTACATATGTACATAATTACATATTAAAATAAAACATGTGTATTTATTTATATATTTTTTATTGTTATATTTATACTTATTTATTAATACAAAATAAAATATTTACTTCATTAATATCTAAAATATTTACATCAATAATATTTAAAATAATTACTTCACTAATATTTAAAGTGTTTCGTCATCTGGACTTATATAAGTACAATCCATTGGCTCATCAACAGTAGTGGAAGAAGAAGCAGAAGTTGTCTTTTTAAAAAACATATCCAATTTTAATTGAGTTGTTTGTTGTTTTTTTTCCCCGTATATTTCTTTGTAGCAAGCAAGAGCTTCCTGAATACGGCAGTTTATACTCAAAAATCTTTCGTTATCCCATAATAATTCTTCATTTGTAAGATCTTCCGAATCATATTCTATAAGTTGGTCTAAGTCTTCACGATCAATATTAATATCAAGTTTCTTGCAAAGCCCTACAATGAGATTTGTAGTGTGTTCAATTTCATTTTCTTTTTCAAATTGAGACTGAGTTATGTTTTCAAAACGTTTAGTAAGCTTTTCCATATTCCATACATGCACGATGATGTGACCTCTTGCCATCCCTTACCAATATTTTTAATTGCTTGGTGAATATTAAAATTCTTCCAAAACTCTTTAAACGTTTTTCCCTCGTCAAGCGCTACTATTGCTTGGGCAAATGTAGTTTTTAAATAATAGGCTTTAAATGTGGCAATAGCTTCCTGGTCCATGGGTTGCAAAATACTAGTGGTATTAGGGGGTAAATACACGATGTTAAAGTTAGGAGGTAAATTTCCAATATGTGGTGGATGTCCTGGTGCATTGTCTAGTATTAAAAGTATATCGAATGGAATTCCTTTCTGATTACAATATTGTTTTACTTCTGGAATAAATAAATTCAAAAACCAGTCTTCAAAAATAAATTGTGTCATCCACGCTTTTTTGTTTGAACGGTAATATAGTGGTAACATATCGATATTGATTCCTTTGGGGGCTCTCGGATTTTTAGAGTGATAAATCATTAATGGTTTCAATTTATATCCAGTAATATTGCCACCCAATAAAAGTGTAAAACGATCCTTAAATGACTTGAAGCCTGGCATACTTTTTTCTTCCTTATTGATGTATATGAGGCATTTTCTTCCAATAGAGCGCGGTTTCGTCAACATTAAAAATTTGTTCCTTGATGTATCTTTTTTTCCTAATCATTGCATCAAATGTATGGATAAAATCTTCAGCAGCCTTGTAATCGGCTGCTGTAACTAGCTGCCTCTCCACTTATTTTCACATTTTGATAATTCGCCCGTTTTCTGAATCTCGCAAACCAACCATTACTAGCAGTAAATGTTTGCTCGTAGTTAGTTTGCTCCTTTAATTTTAGGTTTTCAAAAAGACTCAGTGCCTTTGTCTTTATGGTCACAAGGCTAAGGGGGATTCGTTTTTTTATCAAATCTTCCATCCAAATCACTAAAAGTTCTTCCATTTCGTAAATGGGTCTAAGTTTTTTTTTTGTTATTACTGCAGATTTTATGGATATTGCTCCTTTAACAGCTTCACTCATACTTAGTTTATTCTTCAAAATAGTAGAGATCGTTGAATGTGATAAGTGTAGATCCCGAGCTATGTCCTTCACTCTTTTACCACTCTCATATTGTTTAATTATTTTAAGTTTTATTTCTAAATCTGTAGCACTTTTTTTTTGTCACTTCTACTCCATTCGCCAGTCATTATGGGCACGATTTATTGATATTGACTTGAGATATTAAATGGGTATATGTAATATTTATATCTTATTATATTAATTGTATATATGTCCGTGTTCAAAAACACTGTGTCAACTGAATTAATTATATGTATATATTTTTTTTATATTAATTCATAATTTTAAAACAACGAAGGGAAGAAGTGAGAAATAAACAACATTCTTTGCGCACGTCCCGTGATCTACTGACCGGAAGGAAGTTTTTATGGCATCATTATTGCATAATTTTTGTTTACGCATGACTCAGGTTGACACGCGCACCGCAATACATTTTTTTTGGTCGTAATTAATTTTTTTTTTTTTTCAAATTTTTGGTTGTAAGTGCGAATCGTTGTAAGTAGAACCGTCGTAAGTCGAGAACCACCTGTACTTCTAAAACTGATATTATGTCTAATACATAACATGTTTAACAAAATCACTTGTTTCAGTTGGGTTAGTATATGTTTAATTAAATCAGCACACCAAATTGTTTTTTCAAAATATTAGTTCTCTTCGTAATGTTTTTTCATAATTACGAATAAGTACTATGGTAACGTAACTGGGAATATGATTGCAAAAAATATGTCTTATTAAATATATTATATACACATCACCATTATTATATATATTCAAATGAAAGTAGCTTAATAAAACCAAAAAATATTGAAAAAATAAATTCAAAGTAAAACAAAAAAATATATAATATTTAATCATGAAATTCGACCTCAATAAGACCAAAGTATAATAATAATCTTATTTATGTCTCCGTTTTACCATGTTCATGATTTTTCTTCTACTTTTTTCCTCCACTTTATACTAACTGGAATTGAAGAATTAAATAGGTATATACTTGTATATCTTAGATAAACAGTTGTTAAAATGATACTTGTTTCATTCATGTTGAATTCTGGCAATTTTAAATCACTTAACTATAATGTTTTTGTTGTTAAATTATCATGAAAAGTCTTCCATCCACTGCACTAATTAATTACCAATTTTATTTCACATTAATCTTATAGTTTGATGTCTAAATTTAAATCTCATTATTTTATTTAGTTTATTATGTATTTTGAATCATCATTGTAATTTTTTTTTAATTTTCTCTATTCTTACCTTTCTATTTGATAATAATCTATGCCGATGGATTAACCGAGAGATTATAGCGGTCAAATGCCATGTAATAAGTTATGGGCTTGATCCCCGGCAAAGTAAAGAAACCATATTTACTACCTTAACATATTGCTGTCATTTGTGGGTGATTTGTGAATGCCAAAAGTAGTCATAATTAAGCATTAGCAGATAAACACTCGACATATAACGCTAAGGCATCCTCAAAACTGGCAAGCATTAAAGAATCTACAGTTGGGATCATCACTCTATCACTATATTGTCCTGTATTTGCATATGAAAAAACTGAACATTTTTCGCACTGTGAGGCAATTTAATATCATAACTGATCATTGTGGCACTAATATCGTATAATCCTATTGATTAAAGCTTTCCACTCGATTATTTAGAATTTAATATACTACATTGGTAGTCTCTGTTTGTCATTGCTGTTTTCCTTATTTTGTTTCAGCTTTCTAAACGTTTGATTGGCCAGTGTGGACTTTTATTCACAAACCGTCCCATCAAGACCACTTTGGAGTGGATCGAAGATTTCGCCGAGGACGACTACGCGCGAGCCGGATTCAAATCGACAGATGATGTGACACTTCCCGAAGGTCCCCTGGAGGACTTTGCACATTCCATTGAACCCCACCTGCGCCAGCTGGGCCTCCCCACAAGCTTACAGAGAGGAATCGTCACATTGGTCAAGTCACATGATGTTTGTAAAAAGGGACAAATCTTGACACCCGAGCAAGCCAGAATCTTGAAACTACTAGAAAAGAAAATGGCCGTCTTCAAATTAACAGTGAAATGTTATTGGTCCAAGGAAAAGGGATTTTGCAAAGTGGACTCCAAGGAAAAGGAACCGGAAATGGCATCAGAGGAGTCAGATGAAGATATGGATGAAGCATAATAAATCATTGTAAACATTGACGGTGTCATTTTTTATTTAATACAACATTCATTTAAGGTAACACGTTACATTGTTACAAGCGGTGATGACTTTTAATTTAAATCTTATAAAGTAATTGGAAAGCTTCACAGCATAAATATTGTTACTGGTATTGAAATAGCGACATATCCAATTATAAGATTCCTGCCGGTAGTGATTTCAACAAATGTATTTATTAATATAAAAAAAAATGAATAAATTGTTTAAATTTATTAAACCTAATTTAAATAATATCACAAACTTTACCCTAGAAATTCATTTATAAAAATACAACATGGAAATAATTAAATCACTAAATAATTTTGTATACACAACTAAGAGGATATTAAGATTTAGGTACCTTTTATCACTTTTCAAAGATGATACAAAATAATACAAGAGTTGTCATTTCTATAACACACTTCTCAGGTTATTTATCACATTTAAGGTTGTCATTAATATTATCATTCCAATTGATCAGACATATTATTTAATTGTAATCTGTATGCCCTTTCTTATTTACTGACCTTTCACTCACATAGTAGCTCAACTTGCTAGAGAGCTTACAAAATAATATTATTATAATTCACATGTTTGGTAACTCAATGTTTCAACCATGATACGTACGCTGGTCCTTGACTTTCGTAAGTAATTGCTTTCTTGCTTCCATAAAGGGTTGTGTATTCAAGCTAAAATAGGTTAAGTTGACTCGATCCATAAATACAGATTTTTTTTGGAATTTTAAAACAACTTTACTTTTTAAATAATATTCTTACAAGAACAAAATTTTTTAACACTAACACCATCTTGCGTTCAAATAAAATATTAATGTTTGCTTCATCAAGAGAACTGATAAATGGTGAATATTACTGAAGTAGAGCATACGAAAGTTAAGGCTGACCGTACTCGCATGTAAAATCACTACAGATGAGCTATCAGCGCGGCGGTAATGGACAGTTATTACAAGTGATAAGAGATCAAACTGTTTACTTCAGTTTAAATGCTTCTCTATTCTAATTACACGAATAAACATTCATAATAATTTTAATAAATCATGTTTTGGCTACATATTAAATTCTTTCTGACACACTTTGTCACATGCAAGCATTTTTTTGCCAGACAGAAAATTACTTTAAAAATATATTATCAAAATATATTTTTCATTCATAATTATAATGTATTTTTCATTTAAAGCAGTGTTCCCCAACCAGTGGTCAGCATCCCAGTGATGGATCAATATTCAAAACATTTTTTTTTTCACTTCATCTACGCATTTAATGTTTGTTTTGTTGATTATTAAATAGTTGGATGATGCAACACTTTAGAGGTACATAAATCCATTTGTAACAATCAACATCTTATTTATATTACTTATTTTGAAAAAACTGGTCTCATTCCAACTGGAATACAAAACATTTTGTTTTAGTTTAAATATTAGTGGTCTACACACATAAGAGGTTGGGGAACACTGATTTAAAGCACCTATAATTTGATTTTGAAAACAAAATTAATGTTACATATCAGAATTGTTTATCTGATCGTATCACATTGCTTAGTCAGTTTTCTTTTATACTATTAATGTTTTACTGTGTTCGGTGGATCTAAGTAATATTAATTAAGGAATGATTTATAATTATGGGGATAGGTTCGACTAATATTTTAAAAAGATGCAATCATAGCTCAAGTGTTTGCTAGCTTAGATATTTTGCAAATTTCCTCACAGCGCCGTAAGTTTATAGCACGAATAAATAATCTTAGACGTAGATTACAATGTCCAGCGTCATATTATCATATAAACACATCAATAATTTAGACACGACAGCGTAAAATATATAAAAACAATGATGAAGACATAATTGTAATACAAAAAAGCATTTCCTAGAGCTGCAAGGATGTCTTCAGTAAGCGCCCTAAAGATAGATTGCTATGTCGATAGTGTCACCGGCCTGATAAGTGATTAGCTGCTTGGGTGGACTCGCTCACGAGTCTGTCGGACCCTCGGGGATGGAGGGCAGAGCGTGCGGAGACAAGGGCGGCAGGATGTCGGGCAGTTGGGCCACCGGCTCCCTCCAGTAAACGAATTGTGAAAAGTCTTCACAGACTTCTCCCCGCACGGGTGGGAATAAATGGTCTACAATGTAGCTCATATTTGAATACCTGTGAAACAATGACGTATTAAAATAAACGTATCGAATGGTAAATTTGTTACAGACGGCACCAGACATCTTTCAGTAAATAAAAAAAAATAAAAAACTTAAAACACCAATCCAAGAAAAACAAATTTAAAAAAATAAAATAATAGGGTTATGAAATCCTTTTTGAAACAAAAGTTAATTACTGTATTATTCAGTTATTTTCATCAGTGATATAATTTAAATTGAACACTTCATCTCCTATGATGTATTTATATGC
Source organism: Glossosoma conforme (assembly GCA_022606575.1). Lineage (NCBI taxonomy): Eukaryota > Metazoa > Arthropoda > Insecta > Trichoptera > Glossosomatidae > Glossosoma > Glossosoma conforme. The sequence goes on from JAGTXR010000117.1 coordinate 291,389, forward strand.
ACAGATTTAAGTGAATATTATTTAATATAATACATGAAAACTTAAAAACATTTACAGGTCTGTAAATAAATAATAATTAAATTCTGGTTATTAGCATTTTAAGTCAATGAAAAAAGCAGTTATCGTTTGAAGCGCACACCACTATGAATTACCAATGATCCATGAGAGTGACCCGGAGTTATTGGATTAGTGGGCAATGAAGGTTTGACGAGAGATGTAGCTCAGGCAGAATGGGCGGGGGGCGATATTGCGATGGAATGACTTGCGAGTGATGTCGAAGCTTACCATAACAAGATATCCAGCCAATGTTCATCTTATTCATTGAGCGGGTCTCATCAGTCAAAGTACATATTGCACGTATATCACATTCCAAATTTATATTATTGACTTATAAAACTGTATAACAGTATAAAAATAAATAAACTATTGTCACTTCTTTAAAAGATTAAATTTTTTCTATATTAAAACATTGATAATGTGCAATGGGATACACTATGGGAGGGAATAAGTCATTCACTATGCCACTCTGCCCAGTATAACTGTAAAATAAAAATAATTTTTGGAACGCCACTTTCTGGAACCAATTTTCGCGTAAAAAAGGATGGGGTGTACTTGAAATTTGTTAATGATGTAGCAAAATAAAAGAATTAACATAAAATATACATAAGAAACAATATTTTATAAAAACTAAAAGAAATAATTTAAAATATAATATTCCACATAATATAAGACATACATAAAAAATAAATAATTTTACTTAAAGTATGTATAAGATATAAATAATAAAATCATAAATATTTATATTATTATTATGTTATAGAAAAATAATACTACAATCAACATTTACCTACAATTAACAGAAATTATATTAAGACAATTAAGGCTCTTGACATAACACACATTTAAAACTTCACATTTAGTTACAACAATAAATATATTTAAATTATTAAATCGTGCATTAAGTAATTATTAGTGGATTAAAGTATTTTATCTACAATAGGAATAAATTATTACATAAAAAATATATTAAAATATACTATATTAACCAATTACTACAAATTTAATAAATCATGCATTAAAAAAATATTGTAATTATTACAATATTGTATAATCATCACAACATGTTTTGTGTAAATTTATAATGTAAAGAAAATAAAACAAAATACTCTAGAAAGTATGTATGTTAATCAACAGCCTTATTATATCATTAGTAGAAAATTTGTTAGCAAAAATGTGTTAAAATTGTTAGTAACATTTCCCACGTCAATGTTAGTTTAAATTTTAACAACGAGGATGATAGAAAATAACAGAAAATAACAGAAAAAATAATACTTACGAAGATTGGAATGTTTGCGTTAGTTCATGCTTCAACTCTCCTTTATAATTGATGGTAAATATGCGCACAATCGGAATTCCAACAGTTTGATATGCACAAACATCCTGAAAATAAATAGTAAATATTTCAATAGTTTGCAATTTTTTTAGTTGGCACCATTACTTCCTTTTATGCAATTTACGTGTTTTTATAGGTTTTTTTCCTATGTGTGTTTTTCATCGTTTATACAATAAATACGTTTAAAAAGTGATGACCCTATGCAAAATCATGCGATGTTAATCTGGTTTAAAAAACTTGTTTAAAAAAAACCAACAAATTTAAATAATATTTTGAACACGAAAGTTTACTTCTACATTTCTCGAAAAATATAGAAAACAAACCAAAAACTTATAACCGATTTTATTATACTGGAAAACAGCTTACAACTTACTCTGATTAACAAAATAAACAAAGTTTAATAATAACTGACTCAGAATCTTGAAAAAATAGTAGTTCATCTAACGAATCCGAGTAAATGACAGGTTTTAACTAAATCATTTAGGTTTCACAGCAAATACACTCCCACTCTTTCTCTCCTTGACTTTGTAAATGCTTTGATAATAATAAATACTTCATAATGGGCATAATTGAAAATAATTTGATGTATTTCAACGCACATTAACTCTGTTGCCATAGCCAGCATAAAATGGCTTGCAGCCCTCAGGGAATAGAGCCATAATGTCAGAGAGACACTGAATCTTAAACTCTTCGGGCTTCTTCTCAATAACTTCCCGGTGAAATGCTCGCAGCAGCGAGGTTGGGTTCAGCAAAAGTGGTCCGTCGGGCAAGGAGAGATCACCCTGTTTCACAGATCGCAGATATTCTCTAGTTACCTAAAATATTTAATAAAAATAATGATATTGATGTACAATAAAAATCACTGTTCATAATTTTTGTCATAAATAAATATAATTGCCATGACAATCCAAAATAAGTAATGGTTATTTATATTTTTAATTAACACTAACAAATTTATATTTACATACATCTGGTTGTGCAAATACAAGTAAAATTAATGGAAACATTTAACAGAAGTATAAGGTGCAAATACTTGTTCTTCATAAATATATAGGCTATTAACACTATTTTTAAATTATTAATAATAATTAAAATAATTTAAAAATTACCAACCTTTGCTTGTCCTATAGCTCTGGAAGACAAGTAGAGAAGTTTGTAGCCGTTGTTTTTTATTTTTGTGAAGAGTTGCGCCACTCCGCTCTGAGCCCAATCTTTGCCCACAAGAGGGAAAATGTGTCCAAGAACATCGGACCTAAAAATACAATAAATAAGTTAAAATAGTGTATGGAACCCGTACATCTAATCAATTAAATTTTAGATTGTTGCTGTCACCGAGCAAAAAATTATGAAATATATATATTGTCAAAAGATTACTTGGTGATGGTGCCGTCGATGTCAGATATGACGATCTTGTCATCGTGCCTCCACCGGAAGACGTGGCACTTGCACCGAGAAGTTCCCTGGTAGGCCGTGGTGACGCTGAAGACCATCTCGTTCATGCCCTCGCGCAGGTTCAAACTAGCCTAATAAAAGATAAGAAATATGCTCATTATTTTCAACAAATATTATGAGTATTTTAACACTAAAATTTCAAAGGTAGTAAATAGGTAAGTTCTAAATACCTACCATACTGACATTTCAATCAATAATTCACACTCCTTACAGAAAGAAGTGTCTAGCAACTGCATATTTGTTTATCATTTATCTATAACTGTCATGCATGCGTCAGAGTTCTTTATAATATTCTATAATTTCTTATTCTTCTGGTGATAATATCGTTAGTATCTTGATTCTAGTAAAATGTTACTTAAATTATATGTTACTCATTTTCATAAAAAAATTTCAAATCCAAAAAAGAAAAATTGAATTTGAAGTATTTTTCTATTACATGACATATTTTTAGCTTCTTTTCACAATTGAATTTATTGAAATAAAGATGAGGGATTAATTGTGCATAGCTGAAATCACTAAATTCCACCACCTACCAAATATACTTTGGCAATCAGATTATGCTTGAAGTAAATATAATTTAACATACAGAATGTGATATGATTAAAAGCACTAACAATTTGATCAGACGACAGTCTCAATGTCTTCCGGCACGGCTTGGAAGAAAGGTGGGCAGCGCCCCCCATGCCCCCCGCGCCCCCGCAGCTCTTGTCCTGGCCGCAGCCCTCGTCTGAGTCTTCTGAGCTTTGCGAGCCGCTATATCCCTCGCCCGGCGCTGTTCCCACAAAGGACGTCTGCGTACTGACGGCAACACACTCATCTTGCGGCGTGTCCAGGTCTTGTGTTCCAAGAAAAGCAGACTCTAGAATGTTATTTATACTTATTACAGTCATTGAGAGGTTAAGTTTTGAAGAAGATTATCATAATGTATTGACACCCCATTATCAAAGGACGACTCCTTGTCGCCGAGATCATCATCGGAAAGTGTGGTGAAGGGATGAAGAGCAGGTCACCAATCAAAGAACTTATCAAGACTTCCGGGAAACGAATGCCTGTCGTATGGAGTAGCTGCGCCGAATTCACAAAGTGGCCATTTTGGAAGTAATGGCGTCTGCAGTGACAGGACTTGTTACACTAAGAAAATGGCGACGCAGCACCATGTTTTATATTACTAACATTTCTATACATGCGTGTCAGACGAGAGAACAAAAATATGAGACGAAAGGTCATACATCGAGCCTGAAAGAGCTATATCGATTTGAAGTCAGTATCAACAAGTTTTCTAATTTATTGGAAAAAATAAGTGGATTGTTGAAAGAGTCGGTTTACATATTATATAATTTAGGATTGATCATTAATAAACGAATTATAAAAATAAAATAAAATATTTAAGTTAAAATGAGAAAAATGTAAAATTATACCTTCAAGGGCGATAATCTCTTGAACTAAATCGGTGTTGGATAATTTATCTTCAGCGCCGGTCGGTGAAACGTCTTGATCAGAAATCATCAAACTTCCATCCATTGCATCCATTTTCGATTTACTCATGTCACTGGAAATTGAAAATAAACAATGATGATACTGTCATCAAATATATAAACTTGAAAAATGTTCTGTGGGTAATTGTGCGTGTTCTATATCGGCTCCCAAATTGAAGCATATCAACCTCCAAGAAGCAGTCAGCTGATATATACTAGCCCTATGCTAGCTGTTATGGTGGGGCATAATCAATACTTTCAACAAAATATATATGTTTAGGACTTTTATACTATATTATTATATTAGTATTTGTATAGCGTTCTTTTATGACCGAATGATCATTCCAAAAGCGCTTCTTTGCCTCTCTGAGTAAAAGGGTGGGTCTTGAGTCTGCTTCTGAAGGATGCCTCCGCTTTAAGCTCTCTTATGCTTTCCGGTAGCGAGTTTCAGGCCATTGGTGCCGAGTAGCTGAAAGCACGATTTCCAAAGACCGTGCTAGGGCTACCTCCCGTCAGCTGCAGGGTGCTTCTGTTTGCTCTAGCTGATCTGAGTGTGTCTCCACGCGTGCTTATTTCTGAAGGCTTGATAAGTTCTGTCAATTTTTTTTATTTTTATGTAAACACATACAGGAGAATACCGACAGATGGTGATTGTAATTCTGAAGTCTCATCTGTGGAATTCTATGACACTTACCATGGTGTATATGGCTAAACGCTGCATGTAGAGTGTTGATCCGCCAACGTCATAGACTACAGCCCGAGATTCACGCATAATCCTTTAATATTACAGGAATTTACTATGAATGGGTGGTCTTCACGGGACGACTTTCGTCTACCACTAATTTTAATTAATAGGCTATGACTGACATTTTACGGGCCCGGTTCAGTTCCGTTGAGTGCCTTATAAAGCTAAGAGGCATATATATAGAGGCATATATAGCTATGAGGCATAATTTGTACTGGATTCTAGCCGGAACTATAGAAAGTATATATTTTTTATTATTGATTTACCAATGAAGATTTGAAGACACAATCAATGTTTATCAATACGCATACAACTTCATATGAAATTTTAAATGTCTCACATGTTGGCTTCATCAAGTGCCTGCTTGTCAGCCGACCGCCTCCAGTTCCACCAGGAGTAACCGGGCGCCCGCTGCTGCGTCTTGCTGCCCGAGGTCTGTCCTCTCTCCTCGTGCTTATTGTCGCGGGGAACATCTATTCCCGCAGGAAGAGTTTGCAGCACGCTCTAAAAAGAAAACAATTTAAAATCAACATCAAAATGACTGTAACTTCCATTATGACAATATGAGCCAATGGAATAATTTTAATAATCAAACATTTAAAATTATAGAAAATAATTAATTTGTGTATTCAGTTGGCTGTTCAAAATGAATATTTATTTTGAATTTTTCAAAAACCATTTATTTTATCATCAATTCCTATTTTATGTCTTTCAAACTAAAGGATCATATTAAACATATAACTCAATGGATGCAGCATTTTGCTTTAACATTTTTTTATTTGATAAGCTAGAATTTATACAATAACTGGAATGAAATAATATATTGAAGCTTTTTGAAAATATTGAGCTTTGATCACTTCATATTTAGATATTTTGTAAAAGGTCTGCTGTCCCATGGCATAATGTATATTTATAATTATTTGAATAAACATAGATTTCAAGGTTTTACAAGAAAATGATTACCTTGGGTAGAGGTCTGTGGTAAACAATGAGTGACAATATGGCGGGCGCGGCCGTCGCCCACGGCATGAACTTGTCTCCAAGGCGCACGACCAGGCGAGGGTTCTGCACCAGCGTCGGATCTGAGCAGAGCATCTCGAATCTCACTGCATCTTTTTCGAACGCTTCATTAAGAGCTGCCGCCGACTTTTCTAGGCATTCTGGTCCACACAGAGATAGGCCGACATAACCCCTGAAATGATTATAAAATTAAAAAATAAAAGTTTATTATTTTAAAATAATGTAAGATATTTATGATATATTAATTTTTATATTTGCTTACTTGCACAATATTTTATTATCGTCCTCGTCGGAGTCGATTCCCTTGCACATGAGTCCTTCAATAGATGAGGGAGACTGCGGCAAAGAAGGTCCGTTGCCCGACTCATAGTCTTCTTCTGTTGCCATGGCACCGATGATATCAACTGCCAATGTGCCCGAAGCTGGAATAAAATAAAAATTTATCATTTTAAATGGAGCGTGAAGTTATTTAAAAGAAAAACTTCCCTATAACCAACAATACACCGTTAATACAAATACACATCAATTGGAAACCTATAATTGAAATGAATTGCATATCATAAAAAGGTGATTCATTTATTTAATTAATTATAGAGATGTTTGTGCTGCTTTATAAGTTATAGACAGTTGAACATACCAAACATTGGTTTAATCAAATGAACTCTTTAAGAAAAGTACATTAAGGGTAATAAAAACGAATTTTACTCATATTTAAATCAAATGTATACAATATTGATTGTTTACCATTATGTTGAACAGATGTGTGAATGACATTATCTTGATTGTGAGGAGGGAAGTACAGCGCAGCAATTTCTGGGTCTACGGCTCCGGCGGCGAGCTCGGCCAGGTACTTGCCCTCGGCTCCCGTGGCCGCAGCCGATCCCCGCGACTGCTTCATGAAGCTGAACATGCCGCTAAGCATTGAGGAACTGGTCCCCTGCGCCACTGAAGTCACAGCAGCCTCATCTGGTATAGAACATAACATGATATAATAATACATAAAAAAAAATAGCAGATGGCTGGATGTAGAACATTTAAAGGGATGAACAGTGCATAGTAGTGCTCGATAGAACTCCGAGTGCAGAGATGACTTGAGAGGAGACAAGGAAAATGATGAGAGCGGATATGGAAGAAGAATATGATGTAGGAATGAAAAAATTGGCAACACGGTAAAGATCCTCCTCTAAAATGCTGTTATTCGCATTGTAAACAGTATAAATCAATCCTAACCAAAATTTGTAGAAGATTCATTTATTTGTTTTCCCCATTTTTTGGACTATTTTTTGTCTCGATCTACATAGTTTGTCTCGATCTACATAGTTTTGATTAATATGTCAATTTAGAGGAACCTAGCAAATTCAACCAATGGAATTAACCTTTGAATGCCTAGTGGTTCCATACGGGACTGCTAATTTGCGTCGTTCAATGTCATAGCAGGCTAATGATTGTAATGTATCGTCGCACAATAGATTCTTCCATGAACTTACTTTAATACTATTATTACAAATTAATGTAATCCGATTGTGAAATGAACCATAAGCATTCCTCTATGGGACCGTAGGGCATTGAATGACGCAAATCTGCGGTCCCGTAAGGAAACCACTGGGCGTTTGAAGGTTAAAGAAGGAAATGAACAAACAATTTGTTGTAAATTATACCTTTGGTTTCAAGCTTGATTTGCTCATCGTCCGAGCTGATGGATCCTGCCGTGGTGTTCTGCTTCAGAGGCAGCATGGACATCTGCACGGGCAGCGGCGACGGCAACTCTCCCCAGCGCCACGACTGCCCGGGGCTCACGGCCTCCTTCACTCCAGAGCCTCGCGCAATCTCCAGCTCGGAATCTGACTGCACTGGCGTACCGCTGTTTGATTCTTCAGGCCTAAAAAATCACAATACATACTGGAATATGCTATCTGGATGGCGCAATAGACTGTAAACTAAAACTGACGTTACAAGCTAGGAAAGCCATCCGTAACTCACTTAGAATGCACTTGAAAGAGCTTCACTAGGATGTACAACTAATTTACGACGAGGCAAAAACCATGGAACTTGACAATTATTTCTGCGGCATTTCGTGGCGTCCATAAAGTACAGGTGTGGTAAGGAAAAGGTTCAAAGTATAGCTAATAAGTATTTTTTTACCTTCGCCTGGTGATGTCTGTGTCGCTGAAGAAGTCGACATCTTGAATTAGCTTCTTCACGTTGAATGCGGCGCTGGCGGAAACATCCTCGCTGCTCATCTGCTCTGCAGCAATCCTCTCATTGGATCTCTCGATTTCAGTTCCGTCGGCACCGATGGGATCAGATTGGCTCGAGTTGCTGTTGGAGCTGGACGAAGACTTCCGCTGCGCGTTCTTTTTCTTCGATCCGGACTTCTTGGTCTTCTTCTTTTTCTTGTTGCTACCGTTACTCTGTAGTTTCTGAGATTCCTCAACCGGGAGTATAGAAGAGGCCTCTTCAGCTGATTTGACTTCAGCGGTGGGTACGAGGAGAGGCTCTTCTTTAGCCATTGATATCGGCCTGAAGTCATTATTAATACTGATCTTTCTAACGACATCCTTGGCGTGGCTGTCTTTGTCATTGACTTCTTCAGCCCTGAACATCTTGGCAGATCCCGAGAGCGTTCCCGAGGAGATCTGGAGCTGTTCGGCTTGGTTGATTTCTTTGTCTGCCTTGTCATCGATGTCGTCCATCACAAACATGGGTTCAGGATCGACGCTCGTCGGCGAAGGCATGAAGTCGTAGTTGTCTTTCATAATTTTATAATCGCGCTTTTGCGCAGAGAAATCGATCTTTTGCACGCCCTGTCCATCGGTATATCTGAAATACAACACAAAATTAGAACACTAATTCAAAAAATATATTCAGAAGTACTATGACTAACAGACTAATGCACTTTATCTGACACAGTCAATGTCATGGACAAGTTTAATAGGTGGGCGACCTCTCATTGTTCAGTCATTGTTATTGTCATAATTAAGAGGTGTGTTAGGTCATATATTTTGACATACTGCAGATTGAGGATCATAAACACATTAGTAAATTATATGAAGGTATCTTATCATCGGAAATGAGTAACTATCCCATTCACTATTTTTTAAGCATGGCAGACAGCTGAATATTTTGAGGGAATCAATATTAATACGATTCAGTGATTATTGTTAACTTTAGTTGTGACACGCATTCAAGTTCTGCCTCACTGCCTGCTTCTAAATGTTAGAAAACACTTAACGAGTAAATACGACGTAGTCTAATAGCAATCATCATCATCCTGTGTCTGTTCACTGTTGAACGTAGGCCGCCCACATGAGTCTCCACCCTCTTCGATTCTCCGCCTTCCAGGCCACTCCTGCTATTCTTCTAATGTCGTCAGTCCATCTTCTAGAGGGTCGGCAAAAGAGCTCTCTAAGCTTCAACTAGGCACGGTGTAAACCAGCCATAAACTCGCCAAGCGCCTGGCAAGCGTGGCGTTTTAAGCACCCCACATGACAAAAACACAAAAAACTAATAGCAATAAGACAAGGATATATACAATGCAATATTATTCTGAACAGTTGTTTGATGAGAACATAAGCCAAATTTGGTATTTTCTAGCTAACATTTCGTTTGTGTTTCAAGGATTTGAGGTTAGTCTGGAGGAGATACTCATATAGAAATAATCATACCTTCGGTGGGCAAAGTCAGAGACCTGGTTCTCGTACTTGTCGAGGGAGAAGTCGGCTGAGTTGCGCCTCGGGGGCCGCGGGGGCTCCTGGAAGAGCGCGAAGCCGCTGTCGGGGATGGGTGAGGTGGCCAGGTGCGCAGAGGCCTCCAGTTCGTCCTCCGGCACCGCCTCCACAAAGAACGCCTCCCCGGACTCTCCTAGCTTCATGTGGATGTTCATCGGTTCACCATTCAGCTCCAGATCAACCTGATACAAAGAAAATTGATTTAAAAAAAACTTTAAAACGTATACCCTTACATTTACTTCATGTGCGCTTCCCTAACTGGAGCATATGGCATTCACAAACTGCTGCCACAAAGCTCTGTCAGCCGCTATAGTGTTTGCGTCATCCCAAGCCAGCTCCGCCTCCCACAGCTCAACCGAGTAAATTCTATTCTGATATCTTAAATTATATATATCTTAAAAAATATATATTTTAAATTTACAGGATTAAATGTCAAGGAAAATTGATTCAAATCCCATAAAAAAATTATGTTGAATTTTTAATTTCTAATATTGTTATCTATACAGCGCCTGGATCGTCCCTGTCTCCGGAAAGGATGGCGGCCTGCATGCTGAGTTCACCAATCAACTGGGACGCCTGGTCAACATTCTTCGGAACAGTGTTACGGCAAAAAGAAGACGCCGAACGATTAAGGAGGCGTGCTGAACCCTCGCACGTCGACACTAACGGCTAAGCGATACACCAACGTTACAGCCAGGCCAATGAAGCCGACCCTGAAGCTAATGCCTGACGGCGATACACCGGGGTCGGTAGAGGCACTGGGAGGCAATTTTTAGCGGGTATGGTCCTCCCTATGACGAGGAACGATTCCCGCACAGGCCCATCGGGCGCCGTTCTCAAGGCGCGACGCGTACAGACAAGGTACGGGCGTCCTTTTCAGGGCGTTGTTGGGTATCGTAAATAAATCATTTAAAGCCTTCCAGTATAATCAAAAAAAAAAAAAAAGGATCGTCCCTATTCTTCTTTACGGTCGTGAATCTTAGCATTTCTCTAAAAGCCAATGCAGCCGAATCATAGGTTTAAAAAACAGGTGTCCGCGTAGAATACTGCGAGTACGATGGTTTGTTTCTGTGAGAAAGCGGATGAGGTGACTTTCCATACTACAGTCAGTCACGAGACGAAGGTGGACCTGGCTGAGACATATATTACGAATGACACAGGAGAGCATTAACTACAGCCGTCTTTTCTTCAAGCCCAGGGCTCTCGCCGTCATGGAAGGCCGTCGGAAACTATATATTTAATGTATTCGGTGGAGCTACGAGAGGCAAAGCTGACATGGGATGAGGCGAAGACCAAGACTGCTGACAGAGCTTTATGGCGATGGCTCGTGATTACCATATGCTCCAGTTGAAGGAGCAGCATGGAGAAATGAAAATGAATATTGATCACAAATACGAGTATGAATCTCTGAAACCCACTTGGCGAGAGACTGAACCCTTTCCCTTAAAGTTGTCTGTCACAAGCTATTAATCATAATTGGTGGTTGACAATGTCATTATGTGAATGCCGCCAATGTTTAATGACGTCGGCGGATCAACACTCCACATAAAACGCTTAACAAGCACCATATAATGCACAGATGAGATTTCTTCATCACCGTCTTATTATCTCAGTATTCTTCTGTGTATCTATCACTTAAAAAATATGATGAAAATTGAGGAAATTTTACTCGCATACACATGGTCCCGAATAGGGAGTCCCGACGATGTTTTTAGTAGTGCAATTCAATTTCAGGATGTTAACTTATATACATGTATTAATAATAAATACGACGAAACATATATGCGAGACGGTTAAGTTGTTTAACGAGTTTATAAGTGATTTTTCTAGAAACGACAAAAAATTAACTTTGGTATCAAAGAATGGCGTTATATGGATGGTAGTTACAAGTATGTACATATTTAAATAATTAATAAACATAACTGTGATATCATATTGACCGTGAATTCTGACGTACAAAACCAAACACAAAACTTGTAATAAAAAGTTATAATAAAGATCAAAAGCATGCATAAAAGAAAACGTCAAAAATTTAAAGTTTAAATTATTTAAATGGTATTTATCTTTCATGATGATAAGTCGTCAATTTTTGGTGTGGCGCCGAAATAAACATTTTAAATGTACAATGAGTCAATTGATTTATGAGCAAAAAACATTCCGTGTCAACGTATCGCGAATGTACGAGTAATAAGAAAATACATAATAATAAAATAATCACCGAAGAGTGTCTGCGTGTAAGCAGACAGTGTTTAAAAATTAATTGCGGACCGCAGCATTCCTCATCATCATCAACATTGAAGTGCGAAAGGTCTTGATTTCTTGTAAAATCTGCCTCCATGCCTATTATGCACTGAATTTTTTTTATTAAAGTAACTGTAGAATATGAAATAAAACGTAATTAAAACGTGGTTAAAAATTGATCGCTGTAAAGGTGTGGCAGCTCATAGGAAGCATACTCGTGCAAGCAAGAATTGGCTTTCATATGTTGGAATTAATTTTCCTTCAATTTAACTTTCTTTCCAAAATGTCTAAAATCCTGCCCCTACCGAGTTCCATCTCTGGGATATCGATGTTATAAAACGATGACACGAATCTATTTTCTAAGTTCTTCAATTGATACACATACATATATCTAGCAAATGCCATTACTATATGACTCATTGAACACTGGTCAGGTCGAATGTTATCAACGGGACAAGAGTCTGTGCTTCGAATCTCATGTCAACCGTTTATTTTTCTCTGATTAATTGATGAAATGAATGTCTTATAAGACGCTTTGTGTATCCATTGTTAAGTGTGTTATAAATATTTTTTGGATTATAAAGTAATAATAAAATATTGAAAGAAACTAATTATTTGCAAGAAACTAAAAACATTGCAATACACTGCATTTTTGGTTGTCATACATCTATTAATATTATGTATCTTTCGACTAAGGAGCGGAAAATGTGATATCTTTAAGAAAGCCTTCTGATTTTACACATTTGAGAAACTCACAAGGCGTAATCTTCAATACTAAACTGATTTCCCATTATGATTCAGAAAAATCTTTGACATGGTCGTGTCGCGTGTTCCACCATTGTCGATATTAATCACGGTTGGTCGACACGGTTGATGTGTCACAGATATTCGCAACAATCGCGATGCTAATGGCCGCAGTCATTTTTCAGCTGAGGACATCAATCAACGAAATTGATTACTCTTTGTTATCTCGGACATGCATGATTATGTATTCTGACAAGAGATGCTGCATTCATTTTGCGAGCGAAAATATTTAACGTTAACTGGATTTAAAATAAATTAATTGTTTTGATTTTTACTAATAAACTCCCATGGTAATCGCGCTTGCTATCACTGTGCCCATATCATCGTCAGACTTGCTCAAATAAATACTTTTAAAATTTAATTCCTAAAAATAAACATCGCTTAATCGATAGTAAAAAATATATGAGTGTACACTCGTCTGAAGGCACGGTGAGATAACTCCTCGAATTGATAATACCGCCGGCGAAATACCTGACCCAGAAAGCTGCCTCCGTGATCTGTGGGCCACTTCTTGTTGCAGAAGTGAAAGTGATTTAAAACACCACTGAGAAAAGTGGTGCCTTCGACGATAAAAGTTTTATGGACACCTTTGTATTGCACAAAAGTTCTAATCTATATATAAAAATTATATTAAAATTAAATTTTAATACACAAATAAAAATAAAAAATTCACGATAGTTTTAATAATGGAGCTGTCTGAGAATTGGAAAATTGTGGACTAACAGTTATGTAACACATATTTACATCACAAAGAAGATGTTTGCAAGCCATACGTCATCAATTCATAAATCGGTCTGAATAATTTCCTATAATATTTGCACAATTGAATGTGCACTGAAAGTTGATAGAGGTTAAAATGCACAGGGTGACCTTGAAAACGCTTGTGACTGAATGGTGAGACGAGAATCAGATAACTCCAATGATGATATTAATTTCAAAATAAAAGATTATTTAGAAATTATTCCACAATTTTGAGTAAATTAATTTTGATAAATTACAAAATTGTGGAAAATTTTCTAAATTATTTTAATTTTAATATTATGGAATTTCACCAAGAATTACCGATCAAATGAATCGAAAAATGATCCAAAATGACAACCTAAATACAATAGTATAATTAACATAACCTAATACCGTAGTATCCTTAATAATAAACCAATATTAGAATTTAATGTGCTTTATATATAATCGTATTCTTTATCAATGTTCCATAGTGATATACTCATATACGAGTACGTCATCTTCACTGTTATCGATGTAGAAAACTAAATAAAAGACTAAGACCTGTGCCATTCTAATATAAGTTCAGTTCTTCTCTCTAAGTTGCCGCTCCTCAACCATGTCTCTGATCTATGATCAGAACTACTACAAGATATCGTTGAGAAGAGAGGCTTCGTACAGCAAACAACTCGGTTCTGTCGTCTGGTCTTTGACTGCAGCAAGTTGCGCCACACCGAGGCCACGGTACTCCAAGACCAATATTGCCATCTGGTTATGTCATTTAGAAATTACAAAGTGCTGGTATTTAATTTATACATTATGCATAACTGTATAAGACAGTCGTTGATCTCAAAAAATATCACACTTTAAATTAATGAGTTGACATGCAATACAGCTTATAGACAAAACATTAAGATATTTGTGTTTCCAATCACGTAACACCACAATGAATGACAATAATGTTTTTCTAATGATGCGACAATTCATTAGGAAGAAAACAAAGTTTTGTGAATATTGTTATGAATGAAACCTGTAAATCGGTCGAATTGCTTTCTTCACGCCGCGCGTGTTACGAGGTAGCTCCTTGAAGATTGAAGTTACACAACAAATACTTAAACTATGAATTATATACAGTGGAACCTCTCATAACGAGCACCTCTCATAACGAGTAATTCGCATAACGAGCAAAAAAAATTGTGAAAAAAATTCTCCCTTAACGAGTGACATTTCGCATAACTAGTGACGCAGAAAGGGGAAGTCACATAGCATATGACGCACTTGTGAGCCAGGAGTTCCGAGTCATTGCGTCAGTCTGTGTTTAGCACTCGTACCGTAAGCACGTTAGTGTCGCATGTGATCACACATTTTTTTAGACTTATGTTCAGATATTATTTGTATATTTTTTTAAGAGAGTTTGGTTTATTATTATGAATTATGTCGAATTATGCTCGTTATGAGAGGTTCCACTGTATATACATGACTGCTCTGCGTAAGTGACTAATTTTTATAAATATTTTGCTCCATCTGTACGGAGCAAATGCTATTGCAATGCCAATGGTTAAGTTGAATCTAATACTAAATATATATAAACATGAAATCCAAAATTTTTGATGGCAGAATTTTTATCGAGTGAACAATTTATACGAAATATAAATATAATTGGACTTATTATTTACATAAAGTATGATTCCACGAATTGTTTGCTAAGGCGACTAAAATCAACAAATGACAGATTTTTAACCATCAGTACCGGATTTTTTTCATCTTTAAATATCGTTTGAGTGGTAAAATGTTTATTTTGTTACAGAAACATTCCCAGAAGGGCAATCAACATATTTACAAAATTTCATCGTGATTGGATAAGCATTGAAGGCATCCATGAGTAACATACTCGTACAAACATACATTAATTATTTCCTATATAGATTAACAATCAGAAGGGTATGAACTCACCACTTTGAGGCGACTCCTGAGGACTCCAAGTTTTCCGAATCTGACGTGGAATGGCGAACAGGTGAAGCTACCATCAGGCTGCTCGACCACCACCACATCGATGGCTCCTGTGAGCGTAGCCGCGTTGATCTCATTGTAGAACTCCTTGAAGTTCGACAGGACCTTGCTCAGATAGTGCATAGACGACATGGCTGAAGGTTATCAGACGACACTTGATACACGAAAACCTACGCGGATCAGACAACCGCGAGAATTATCTGATGAACTCAGGCACTTGATGCCTCACTTTTTATTAAATAAATTGTCTACTATTTTGTATCCATGTTTTTGATCGCTCCTTGTTTTGTGGGGGCCATACGTGACGTGTAAGAGCTCACGCTAGCGCCCCATGTCCAGGAATAAAGTGATCACCTGCAACAAAAGAAAAAAAAAACATTGTCAAACTGATTTTTCTAAAATGGCACCCTGTGATTACTCTGAACCCATTTCTTTCACTCCACATTTTGAGATTTTCCTGAAAATTTGAATTCTTTGAACATTGACAACCCTTTCAATTAAATATATGTCACATAGTTCTGGTAATTTAATTTATGATTGTATCAAGCTTTTGACACAAAAACAAATTATGTGATGTCTGTGCTGCACGCTGTTTATAGTCTGAGATTAGAGAAACTGGCAAATTATATAACGGAAAACAAGTTGCTCTGCGTGATATGGATAGTGCACTCGTACCTACTTACTCGTATTATGTACGAGTACAATAATGAATTCGGTTATTTATTTAAATATTTTGTGGTATATTTTATCGCATAAAGGCGTTTTTGTAATTAATAATTGTAACTCTTTCAAATTAGTATTTGTATTTGCTCGTAATTTGTTTAACTGTTACTTTTTATCCATATTCAATTTTATTGCATTTGCTTCCTATTGTAGGTATCTTTAAATAAGCTAAGAATCACTGTAATTCGATACTAATTACAAATAAGAAATTTTGTATTTAGGCCAAACACAGAACTACAAAACGAGCCAGAATGTTCATTTCCTGTAAACGACATAGATTCAACTTTTAAACCTTCGAAGTTTACACCAAAATCGTATTAAAATGCAGCGAAGATAAATAGACCAATGGAATACGTATGTAAGGTTTACATCAATAAATTTTAAGGAGCAGTTATGAATTATGTGATTTGATCTAAATGTGCTTTAAGTATATTGGAAGAAATTGCTTAACATGGATAATGTTATAATATAATTCATAATAAAAAAAAGAAGTAAGACTGGCGGCGCTCGCAGCATGGCAGAGCAGATGGTCGACCTCGCTCAAGGGTAGACACACATATTCCTTCTTTCCTTCTGTCCTCGATAGAACGGAGATGCCGTGGCTTATTCCAAACCACTGGACTAGTCAATTCATGACTGGGCACGGCAATTTTAAGGCTAAACTCTTCAAGTTTAGCCTCGTTGATAGTCCAGACTGCCCATGCGGCAGCCCCTTGCAGGACGCTGAACACATTCTGTGGCATTGTCCAATATTAGATTTAGCGAGGCAAAGGCTCCTTAGCGTAATCCAACAGAAGTCTGGACCGGTTGGATATATCGATCTCATATCTACGGAGCCCAACTACCATGCATTTTCTGTATTCGCGGCGACCTTCGGCGAAGAAGTCTAAAAGTCCAAATTTTAACGTCTCAACTACTAACTTTTACACCCATGTGTGGTGTTGCTCACTAAAACCAGTTACTTGTATAACGAGAATGTACTCTGAAAACAATGCCTTGGTAAGTGCTCCCAAGGAGCGCAGGTACAAGGCGACCGGCCCGGGGGCCTAAGGCCCCAAAAAAAAAAAAAAAAACAGGTAAATACTATATTAATACAGCAATAAACCTATTAGAAATGCCTAAGACTCAAGACTTATTACTAGTATCTAGCTTAAGTCCTACTAAGCCACGCCCTAAATCAAAGATACGAAAACATTCAATTGTAGCACGAAGGACTCTACGATATGCTATTACGCCACTTACGGAAGTTGATGAGGAGACATTCCCACGGAAGCTGTCTACACTCTACAGTCTGCAGCATCACCAGACTGAGGTCACAATCGACAGACACGGATCTTGGCAAACGGTCAACACGACACACCGTCAGATCATCACAATGGAGATCGGCCTCGACCGATGTATAACTAGGGATCAATTAATTATTATCATCAGCAGATAATTATGCGGACTTCAGACTCTGATCACATTTTGCACAATCTAGATACAATAAAACGTTTTTGATCAATTGAAGCCTATCTTTATATTTTACAGTAGCAAAAAAAATAGGTTTTAGATTTTTTAGGTTAGGCTTTGATTCAAATCACATTAAATAAATAACCTAAAAAAAATATAAGCGAGGTGAACGAAACAAAAGCGCATCAAATAAATTCGAATATTTTAAATAATTTTATTCGTTCCATTACTTTTTCAAATTAATTTTGGTACCTAGCATACAATGAAAAAATGTTGCGAAATTTATTAAGGTCTAGCTGACTTATCAATCAATGTGGCGAAAAAATTGAGATTAAGTAATTTATTTTTAAAATTACTAGCTATAAATTTATAGGATGATAAAAATACATTTTAAATGTCCGCCGGTTACCGTAAAACTGTCAAATTGCAAAGAACAATAACACAACTAAACTTGTAAAACAAAGGTAGTATTAAATAAAAAATGCATTGAAATCAACATCACGTCAATGTGCAAAATTTCAACTTGATTACATAACAGGAAATGGGATAATTTACACATCTAAGATTTTCCATGTTCAATCAACGAAGAGCGACAGGGAAAATAATACACATTATTCAAAACTAGAATAACCTAGTAAGTAGATATGTAGAGATAAACTTCACGATAAACTGGCACCACAATTGCTTCTTAGTTATATTAATTATTGTAATTTCGCATTATTTCACAATATTTAATATTGTCAGATATTAATAGATCGAGATGCAAGATTCTGTTGCTGCAAACCAATCCACCGGATTGATACTACGAAGAAGAATATTGTCATGCTACAAGTTTTCTTCCCCATGGGAATATTATTGTAAGCGTAATTGTACATGCAGTATAATTATGCAGTTTCACCAATCAGTCAACAATTAGTATTAAACATCTTCAATTATGTACTTAACATTGTCTGTTCATCCTGATCGAGTTGCTCTTGATCGAGTATCGTGGCACGAATGCAAATAATCTCGAGCTACTAAAATGACTAAATTACAATTATTTCATTGGCGATTTTTGCGATAATGGTGAAGGGAAATCGCTTGAGTATGTTTTTTTTTATGTAAGCATACAGGAGAATACCAACAGATGGTGACAGTAATTCTGAAGTCTCATCTGTGGAATTCTATGACGCTTACCATACTGCGTATGGCTATGCACTCCATCTGGAGTGTTGATCCGCGAACGACTACAGCCCGAGATTCACGCATCATTCTTATTATTACAAGAATTTACTATGAATGGGTGGTCTTCACGGGACAACTTTAGTCTACCACCAATTTTAATTAATAGGCTATAACTGGTATTTTACGGATGAGGGATCCAATTCACACCACCCGGGGGTATTTTAGAGCTCAGAAATCGATCAACAATACTTTTTTTTTATCTCCGTCGGGGATCGAACCCACGACTTTTGGCTTGCAAAGCAAACGCTTTGACCATTGAGCTATACCTGCCGGCTATGTAATGTATTTTAACAATATATAGTTATAGCAGTCATATTATATCACTTGAATACAAATATTTTCAATAAAAAAAACCCTGCCTGCTGAAAAAATATCGTGAAATTTCCTTGTCCCCAGTAAAAAAAAGTAATTAACTTGCGTGACAAAAACGAGCCCAATTAGAAAATAATAATAAATTCATCAGCGGGGGTGTGACTGCGTGCAAATGCATAGTTAGTTTTTCTTTTGGCTCGCTACTATGTAATTATGTCACGCTGAGTGTGCACTCAATATAGTTTAAATGTACGATGAGTAAGAGTAGTGGCTAATAACCTTTTTTGGAAGCACGGAGCACTTTTCGTGAAAATATCAGATTTCAGTACAAAAGCCACAAAACGCTTAGCACAAATTTGTCATGTCCAATCGATAAAAAATCAATATCTTACGTATTTAACCCATTCTCGTTGTATGATGTCAACAGCAGACATGAGCTTTACATGTATTTTTTAGTCTCATATTGTAGGTTTATTCTACTGTTATAATGTTCAGAATTAACTGCATATAAAATATATTAGATTCTAGTTGAAAACTATATGAAACATATATTTGTTTAGTGGAAAATATATTACTTTCAGTAGTAATTGTCTAAAAGACGATTACCAAATCCACAAAAAAGGCGCCACGGTTAAATATTAAGTGTGAAGTGAAGTTAAAAGTACCTATTCTATAACAGTATTCAATAGAATACAGTAAAAGATGTTCAAAACCATATTTGTGTATTCATTCGCATGTAGAAAAAAGGTGCAAGCAAAGGTATGTATAGGTAAGACGTTCGCACGCTATATTTTTTAAAAAAAATTTAAAAACAGACGTTTGTACTATTATAAGGTATCTTTTCGGATTTCACGACGCTTGCTATATATCTAAAGTGTGAGCAAAGGCATAAAGATGTGATTTGTCGCGACTGCATCGATATTTCTTGTAATTTTTTTAATGCGATACTGGAAGTCATTAGCGACCTGACACAATCGATTCAACAACAAAAATCACCGCCCGCCACGATCAAATCACGTTCTGTATACCGGTAAGTTAAACGCTGCATTGCGACTAATCTACCAATGTCAAATAAGGATATTGAAGGACACATTCAGAGCTTAAGTGAAAAAAATAAACACTGTCTCGCGTATGAGTATGACATACAAAAGACGCGTGATTCTCAGTCAAAGATAGTGACAATTTGAACAAGTAATGTCATTTGCGTCACCAAGTTATGGCTTCTGAAGTTTATTTCTCTTTCCCATTATCTCGACTATCATGAGCGCGATCGCATCACGCCTTTATCACTAGGCAGCAGTCTAATACCCGAGCCGTAAACAAACCAGTTGATAAGAGTCAGCTGTTGACCGCGAGTTAGTTATATTAATAATTCTGTCTCTCTCTTGATCATATTATTTGTTGAAGAGTTCACGACGGATGCTGCTGTAGCGTCATGCCTTCACCACTACTGTATAATGATGGCAGAGACTTGTGTGCTATAAACAAATTATATTAATTGATGGAGATGAATTCCGTTGCTACTTGAACCGCAAGCGAGCATCGTTCCATTTATGGGACTGATTTTAATCACAACGTTTTGATTATAATTGCGAGTTAACAACTGTCAAGAAAAAACGTTTAAAATATTTATGACAACATTTGCGTGGTACAGCCAAACACAGGTTTGTCTGGCCAATTGTTAACCACAGCAAATCATAAATCCACAATCGCATTATACGACTGAGAATGAGATTTTGTAATAATAGTAAGTAATACAAGGGATACTAAATAGATAATCGGTTCACTTGTTTTCATATGAATTACGTTGAGCTACTGTCTATCAGAAAAAGTATATATCCCTTTCACTGAAACGCTTTAACAGTGCGCAGTGTCATCAATCACAGCAAAAACTGAAGCTTTTGACTTTTTTGAGGTCGATTATAGAATCGATAGAAATACTTCTAAACAGCAACAGTAAAATTAACAACAACAAAAATATTTATGGACGACTCCGATTAAACTAAGACTAGTCATCATGATTTGGTGATGCAATGTGTGGAGTGATGATCAAAATAAATTAGTGAAATTGTATTGCAGCTGAAAACGCATGTATGCGATCCACATTGATCAGCGTTTATTGGTTCGACTTCAATTCGATCACATATGATGACCGAGTTAGTAAAAGCATAAGTCAATAAATCAAAATATTGTATCACAAACGAACAACAATAATATTGTGAAAACGAATTAAAACTACATACCGTTGCACTGTAATAATAATTAGAACAAAACATTGCACATACAGTAATTTATAGACTCGAACCGAGTTAATAATGTTTAAAACAGTGCAATTTTTATGCACTGCCAATAGTCTATCTTAAAAAATCCGCATAGTGGTATGGCATGTTAAGTTCTAGGATTACATTAGGGTTATTTTAAATTATTTTTTTAGAAAGCGTTAGAAAATATTTAAATGTAAACTAAACTTGTAGTGTAAAGTAAAAAAGTAGTAAATATTAGGTACACAATATATTTATAAAAGTACCCATCGAATATTATAAATACGAGTATATTTGAAAACGAAATAAAATAAATATATAATTTCAATTATCTCAAGAAAGGGGAGAAAAGAAAAAAATAACATTGCACTATATGTATATAATGTAAAGAAATCTGGTATTTAATAATTAATAGTATTTTACAATAATTATTTATAACTATCAAATCTTAAGTTTTTCTTATGCACAGATATCATAAAGTACGAACAATTATATTTGTATTAATTTATAAACAATTTACCAATTTATGGAACATTACTTTGACAGATCTATTGACAATACTAAATTATTTTTTAAATAATAATATTCCTTCCAAAAAACACATTCACGAGACCGATATTTCGTGTAATATGTATAATTCACTTGTAACAAATCACACTGATGAAGTGTGCAGATTGCACGAAACCGTGGTACTGTTTTGCAATTAACTATTATAATTCAAAGTTATGTATACAAAATAACAATGTAAAATACGAGCATCATTACCATTTTTAGTTATCAGTTTTGTTTTTCATTTTTAAATTTCTCTATTGTGAAGATATATGAAACGGACAAGCATAAAACGCCCGAGTGTGTCGATAATGATATCGTGACGGTAGAAGTTGGCGCTGAAGCCGCCCTAACCTGGCAGGGATCCACACTCACACACGTCCCGCCCACACGGGCATCTTCCTCAATGGTGATGCTGCGGCACCGGGAGACATTCCTCCTCTAGTAGTTTACGGGGATATCGTTCCTTTTAAAATAATTGCTCATTAAATTGACGGCGAGCCAACTTTTCTGAGCGAACGCTTTATTTAGAGAAATGTAAAACGTTTGTATCCGTATATTACACTCGGACTGTCATAATTACCAAGGAGAAGCATAAATTAAAAGCGAATTAAAATAATAAAATAACAACAACTATGTAGGAAACCACTAAGTTTTAATTAATATTTACTCTACTACTTTCGGTGCCACAGCAACTTCGTTAGAAGCTACTTATTTAAAAGAGCATTTACTTCAAACGACTACAGGAAATAATTATAATACTCATAAAATACGTGAGTAGTTACTGCATGAGAGCATAAACCAAAGGTTAAAAGGTACAAGCTATTCAGCTGCATTATTATCATATAATGTGATTTTTTTTTTTTTGAAAAAGCGATATTTCAATTTACTCGTTAAACTGAAATTATCAAAACATGAAAATCCGCAAAAATGCTTTATCTTGACTTCTTGTCCTAGAAATATAAACTAAGGAGTTGACGCAGGACAACTAAAACCAAAATTATTTTAACTTCAAACTTTCGAGCTTATGTTATCATAGAGGTTATGATATATTAAAACTAAAGCACGGTTCCCTTGGAAAACATAAACCAAACTTGGATCCTCTTCAAGCCCCCGCGCTTCTGTAGTGAATGATCATCATAATTGTTCGAGTATTTCGTGAAATTTTAAGATGGGGAGCTTACTTGTGACGAAGTGATTAATGTCGTTTTTCACAAGAAGCTGCTGGCTTGTAATTGCACAGATAAACTGGTATCTTTTATGGCACACAAGAGAAACCAATAAGTATGCTAATTATTTTAATGACCCACCGTTTCATCGATTTTGCAGAAATGTGGAATAATTCCTCACAACTGCAATAAAACATACTATGTCTTGTTAATAGTAAAAGTTATAGGTGGACTTTCCTTCCATTATTACAGTTACATCATCACGTTCAACGTTCATCTAACTATTTTATAGCATCATCGACAGTTTTTTTTTATGTTTAAACTTACCTGAGATTATATCATTTTATAATGTCGTATTACTTTACAATATTATCACTAGAAAGTGGGAAAGGATACGTTAAGTAACTTTCACTTATAATGGTTTCATGTTTAAAAAAAATGATTAAAAATTTAACTTTTTAAGAGTCTAAACCATTTTTCTAACGAAAAAACCTTTTTAAATGAACTTTGTCAATGTTTATTTTTGTGATGGGGTTTTTCTCTCTCTAAATGCGCAAATTTACATATTTGTGATATTTGCAGTGGTGTCTCGTTTGCGTATTAAAGGCGCAATAATAAATAAGAAATCAGCAGAGTTTCTTCTTTCGTTTATTCTGTAGTTACTGTTCACAGGACCGAGTTTCATTATAAGTTATTAGTATTGCGAAAAAGGATTTACCACACTTCCACAGGATATGCATACTTTCACGGTGTCCCCGCTTGGAGGTATAAAATAACCACCATTACTTTATCACATTGACTGCTTTGAGTAAAGGTGATATCGTAAAAAAAGCTGCTATCGTTCAATAAAACGATAACTTTCATATTTTTACTATTGACAAAAAAACGAGACGTGGCTAACTGTATTAGCCAGTAAATATATTTAGTAAAGGATAAAGTTTCGAAAACGAGTCATCAGTCTACCTACACTAAAGCTTAAGAATTACAAAATGTGCGGAAAATTTATTACAAAACATTGTCTGCGATTTTAATTTAACACGCGCCCAAGTTTCAGATAAAGTCGGAAAAATTCGGCCGTGAAATTCAGCATTTTTTACAAGATTTATGTGGAGGCAATTTTCTGAAATTATTGATGTTTGTGAATAGGAAACACTACGTAGGTGCCTTCTTTAAAAAAAAACAAATGTATTTTTTTATATATAAATCTATTTTTTTAAGTTTATTTACATCTTAGTTTTATTAAATAAAATTAAAGATACAATAATGTTTCAATTACGAGTATGTAAGGAAATATTTTAATATGTATAAATACATAAAAAATAATAGTAAAATTGGACTCAAGTTTTTTTAAACTCAAGTATCCGGGAAACATGAGATGTCTAGGTGTAGGATTGAGAAGAAAACGTGTATTTCAGTCCTAAGAAGATACTTTGTACAAGATACCTTAAATAGTGATGCGCATAAGATCCAAAGGATACATGAACATTCTTACGTGGAGACCTGCCAAAATATTGAAAGAGTTGGCTTTCTAAATCACAAGAGACATCATCTTCTGTAATAACAGCATTTCAAGATGATGAAAAAATGCTTGTATAATTTATGAAACACAAAGTGTTTCAGTTAAACAAGTCAAATAAACGACAATAAAAAATATACGTATTATAACGTTTTTCCTCTCATGGGATCTAATGAAAATGCAGAGTCATAGTTATAATTAAATTATGTAATCTTTATTATGTACTTATTCGGCATATAAATGTTACTAAATAAAACCGCATATTATTTAACATCAATCCGCCCTGAACCGTAAGGTCAAGAAGAAACTTAGAGTTCCATACATCGGATCAAACATCACATATGTTCCAGGTCCTATTAATTCCTGTAATGAATTGAAACCGAAACTAGCGAGTCGAAGTTCTCCGTATATTTCAGGACTTGAAAGTGGACTACCTGACTGACGCGCTCAGCCGCCTTATACTCGTAATATATCCCTCACACATCGATTTATGGAATAACACTACAATTTGCGTATAAAGTTTAAGCTTAACCATCCTAGACTTCACTAGAGTTTACCCATATAGTTAATGAACACAATAATAATAGCAAACATCTTAATATGTGACTTAACCCATGTTCTAAATTTGTTCCCACTACAACTGGCTTTACTTCACTTCTTTTCGTTCAAATGTAACTCAAATTAAATACTGAAAATATAAGTTATCCTTATTTTTATTTTTTATAGCGTCAATAAAATAAAATAAATCATAAGTGAGTGCGCGAATCGCTTTATTGTTATTGCTGTTGGAGTCTGGCAATAGAGAATAATCTTATCTTAGCATTCTTCAGTAGCGCGTGGCGCTTTTTCAGAGTGTTGTTGTTTACTATTGATTTTCTTTTTTGGGAAAAACAAAGCGAAATATTATTTACCTGATCATAACATTCATTGCGTAAGAAAATATATAAGAAGACAATTTTCTAACCTAAGAATAAAATATAAATAGAATATAATAATATGATATCAGCTTGATATAGCTCCTTAAGGCCGATGCCGTAAAGCCTCGACAAGCGATCTTTTGTCTATTATTTTTGTCCGCTTGCCTGACATCTACATCGAATGTTTATTTTAATTATATAATGTTGCACGGCGCTTGCATGCGCCATTTTGTTTGTTATGACAGTTGGCCTATTGTTGGTTGGTAGGACTGTCATATTGGCAGTTGGTACCGTGGAGATGTGAGATCGCGCCGTGGGCTGGCAGTTGAAGTTTGACACGCGCCCGTCACAGTGCGTGCGTCCTGTGCGTTCGCTGTGGCGGGCGACGTTTCTGACAATAAACATGTATCGTGAAACAGAAACAAGTTGTTTATAATGTGAACCTGATCCTGCGTCCTTCATCCAGTTAATCGATGTCATAAATGGAAGAGGAGGATATCAATTGGCGCCCAACGTGGGGCGCCAATTGATATCAGGTTCACATTATAAACAACTTGTTTCTGTTTCACGATACATGTTTATTGTCACAAAGGATCGATAACTATGTTCGCAATACGAAAAGGACGCTGAACGCTTCTAAGGTTTTCTGTTATCATGACATTTCCTGTCAATCTGTCATCATCCATATTTATCAATCTGATAATATTATCAGCTTTTTCATAAGCTTCTCCGCAGGTAAAAAATTGGTCTGATGCAATCTCCAAATCTTAAGTTTAGTCCTGATTTCTCCTACTTACTAGATACTTGATTCAAATATAATAACACCTTTAAAAAAACAAGTGAAATTTAATGTTTTATTTATAAATATTATTATTTTCATATATAAATATATACACTCACGAAAATCATCAAACAGAGTCGTGCATAGAAAACTATAAAAATACATAGTAAGAAGTAAACTCAGAACAAATAAAAGACTGCCTGGCTCTTGTTATGTTAAGTACATATCGACAAAATGTTTCACAATTTACCTGCATTTGAGTTCAAGGTGTGTAAATTTACTTTAAAGTAATATTCAAAATCAAGGCAAAAATTAATGCTCACAGGTTTTTATGCCTGAGTTGAGTTGTATATTTTGGTGGATTTTTTAATTTTTATTAGATTTTTTTTTCAATACTCTAATCTTATTTCATAGATCATTGACTAGATTTCAATATTATTAGTAATCAAATACACACATACAATTATACATAAAATTTTATACGCATCAATTCATTCAGAATAAATACCGGCAGACGCGGGATTCGAACCACGACCCTTGCAACCTTTGCTCTATTCTACACACCGATTTACAAGAAGTTGTTTTTCATCCATTCAATCTATAGTTCGGTTCGAGACCCGAGTGGTACTTAATAAATAAATAGACTGTCGGTAACTAATAATATAAAAAGCTTGTGAATAAATGTTGACTGATTGAATAATAAAAATAATAATATACATACTCTGAATATATACTACAGAGACATCTATCGTTATACGATGGTAACAATGGTATAAATACATCAACTTTCGCGTATCTGCTCAGGCAGAGAATGGTTGTGTGGACTGGGCGGTGTGTACAATAGAGCAAAGGTTGCATGGCTCGTGGTTCGAATCCCGCTTCTGCCGATATTTTTTCTGAATGAATTGATGCGTATAAAATTTGATGTATAATTGTATGTGTGTATTTTATTACTAAGTAGATTTTGGTATTTGCGTGTCAACATAAATTTAGGAAAATATGTCAGACGATAAAAAATTTGTACATTTATTTTCTGATCCCTTAATTTTAATTTTAATTGACATTTTCGTGCGGTAGTAATGTTCGTCTTACATTAGACGTATAACTTTTTTTTTTCTTCTAGGGATGCTTTCTTTCCATTCGCTAGAGTCCCGGAGGAAAATTGCTGCACACAAACATTCATTCCTTCTTCTTCGCGGTTCAATTCACAACCCTGGGATTCTTGAATGTTTTAACTTCTATGTTCCAGATAGGTACACCCGTGCTCGTAGCCATCCATTGTTTTTGATCCCAGTCGAGGCTTGTGGAGCTTCAAGCACTCAATTTGGTTCAACGGCAATGTCGCTCCTAAATGGCCTACCAGCACACCTCGATCCTTTTCTTACATCCTTTTCCTTTTTTGGCGATGGTATTGTTCTCCTTGATCTCTGTGATCATTGACACATGTCATCTTCTTATTCTTTTGTGTAATTTTTATTTATTATTATTTTTCTCTATTTATTGTATATTTATGTATACTAATTTTTCTGTATATTTGTAAAAAAAAAAATTAGAATTTCGATTCTGTAAATAAATAAATAAATAAACTTTTCTTAACAAAAAATACCCTACGTTGTCGATAATCTGAAATATTGTGTTTATTTACAGCGGTTTATCATATTATAAAATTAATTGGTAAGTATTATTTCATTGTTATCGTATAAATTAAAATATGTAGACGATAAAAATATAATTATTCATGCTATCAAATGCTAATCATATTTTCAGTGTGTACTCGTACATACAATGTTTTTTATAATATTGATTAGATGTATAAAATAGCAATAGCATTTCAAAGTATGTATTATTAAAATAAACGAGTACACAAATGAGTACATAACATGTTAAAAATCCGTGAATGATATCAAAGTTCTTTGTCTTTTAACGTAAATGATAATATTAACCCTTTCGTTACGGCTCGGTGGAATACAAATTATACTGTCAATACGGCGGGAATTTGTCAAACCATTTTTTTTGCTTAAAACTAGTATTTGAAGCATAAATGTACTTATCTGACCTATTTTCATATATCACATTGGTTCTTGTATCCTTTAGCTATCAGAAGATGCATACAAAACTATTATATTTAACAAACGTTTATTATGTAACTCCATACATGTAGTGGCATTGACACATGTGGTTTACAGAAAAATCGCTCCTGTGACGAAACCTAACGAAAACATATAGGTTAATAAAGGGAATGTCTGCAGTTCCAAGTTCCTACCATAGATGTCACAAGGAGTACCGAAAGTAGCAAAACGATATATCACGGCTACCGATGTCAACAGTAGGGGAATCTTAGACGGCAAATATCGACAACTGATGCGAAAGGGTTAATAAAATATTAGCAACTAATATTGTAAATGTACGCAGGCCGAAGTAATTTGAAAGTGAGTTTTGAATATAAATACAATGCGTAGACTTGATAACAATAAAAATAACTTATTGATTGATATTAAAAAATAATCAAAATCAACACATAATGAAAACTAATGAGTGTTGCCAGGAAAAAAAAATCAACAAATGTATGAAATATCATATTTAATTCTTGAGTATGTAAATAATAATGAAGTGAATATACTTATTATCAAAGTTTTGAATGACATACTATCCTTGATGCTAAATAAACATTTTCATATTATTTAAGATTGGCTTCAAGAGTATATTTTCACCATGTTTTTTTTTACGTAAATATCAATATTGATGACGACGATCAATATTTATTTTGATAGAATAAACATAATCGTACATGTCACGATTTACGTAATTCTATATTATTTGCATAAGTAAATTTAAAAACACTTTAATTTTAAATCGTCATACCATACATTACTTATTTGTGTACAGATATCAGTATGTATATGGATCCATAGTTTAGAAAGACATTTTGAATATATTTTTTTCTATAAAAGACGATTGTTATTCGAAAGATGATTGATGTATAATAATTTGTAATACTAATAATAAATATGTTATAGAAGCCGGACCATAAAACGTCTCGGATTAAAAACGAATTAATAGTTTTTTGTCTTTTTCTTCAGCTTATTTATAATTGATAAGATATAATGGATATAGATAATTCACTTTTTATTGTACTATACAACTATGCATTCATTTTTATGCCGCTTATTTTGTCCAAAGGGCAAGTGTCTCCTATAACTTACCAGTAATTGCCAATATAGCACTAATAGTAATGAATCGAAATGTAAATGAGTTGTTTTTATGTAAACACATACAGGAGAATACCGACAGAAGGTGATAGTGATTGAGAAGTTTTTTTTTCATCTGTGGATCTTATGACGTTTATAATTTTACATATGGATGGGCGCTACAGCCCGAAATTCACGCATCGTCCTAATTATTACAGGAATTTACTATGAATAGGTGGTCTTCACGGGACGACTTTCTTCTACCACCAATTTGGATTACTATTACAATTTTGATGGCTATGACTGACATTTTACGGGCGAGGGATCGAATTCACACCAACCGGTATTTTAAAACTCAGAAATCATTTTTTTTTAATCTCCGTCGGGGATCGAACCTACGACAATAGGCTTGCCAAGCAAACGCTTTGACCACTGAATATACCGCATATATATCTAATAATAAGGAATAATCAATGGATTGTCACTATTATTTAAATTCGCGGTTGCTGTGATGTCCATTTCAAGGCCAAGAAAGCCCTGGGACTAGATTTACGATCTAGTCGTTTGTCTAACTGACTACATACTCGTGTGTCTTTGAATTCTTAAATGACATTGCAATTGATGACGTTCACGGCATCCTGATAAAGCCTCATTTCATTAAACATAAATTGTGAATAGATAGTCGCCGTGTTGAAATAATGTAACCGAGTAGATCGGTGAGGAAACGTTTAAATTATGTATCGTGTGCCATGGTGGCTAACAATATTATATCAGGGTTATTAGGATCACAAATCGCTAAAAGCGCGTTGACCTGCAAATATGATATGACGTAGATATACTCTTCTCTTTAGCCTTGCCATTTCCCATCATCTGGGGTCGGCTCTCTTTGTGCACATTCGCCATGTCTGTCTGCCCTGCGTTGCATTCTCGGTCAAACCCAGAGTTTTTAAATCCTTGTTTACAGTTGCAGTCCAGGTTGCCTGTGGTCTTCCAGGTCTTCTTCTCAGCGTGGGTATGTTGAGGGCTCTCTTCACCATGTGGTCCTCATCTCTCCGTGTTACATGCCCATACCATCTTAGTCGGTTTTCCCTTATCTTTTCAGGTACGGGGGCCACCCGAAATGAACCCCGAATATGCTCATTTCGAATTCTGTTCACTCTAGTCACACCGCCCGCCCACCTCAGCATCTTCATCTCTGCCACATGAATCCTATCCAAGTCACGTTTTAGCGGGGTCCAACACTCCGATCCGTAGAGCATAGCTGGCTTTAGAACAGTTTTGTAGATTTTACCTTTGGTCCTAACTGAAATCTTACTGTCACACAAAAACCCCAGAGAGAGACCTCCATATCAGCCATCCTGTGTTTATTCTATACTCTATGACGTAGATATACTAAGTTTTCAAAATACAACGTGACTCGTTGTTTTTTTTTCAAATTGTACTTAAAATGTAAACAAATGGACGGTAAAAGGAAAGTTTACAACTTGCGTAGGAGCAAAGATTATACGCTTCACGTAAGTTACGTTTATGGGACAGAAGAGGCGTTTCGATATGCTTATTGCTTTTAGTAAGTAGTAACATATCTAAGTATAATGGTCTTGTGAAACGTCCTAAACCGCAGAGGCGTGGAATACTACTACCAGATACTACTGTCGTAGGTGGCTAGTCGATGACAAGTTGTAATATGTACCAGTATGCAGCTACTTTGATGCATCGTTCAATCCACCTTCATCGAACAAGTATAAAATGTGTCAACACCTTTATGGTACGGACGAATAATGTTTACTAATATTAATCATTATTCAAGCGCGGAAATACATACTTACCTGTATATATTTATGCAGCATATACATGTAATTTTTTTCTCTTCATATTTGCTCCGTAGCTCAAACATACCGTCGCCACAAATTGCCGTCACACAGTTCTATCAGCTTGCCTCATTTTGCAATTAACGTTTTTATCTAAACCGAAGAACGGTTATCGTGTTTTTTCTCGTGCATTTTAAGTTACAATTAGTACGAGATAGACATTTGATATTAAAAAATGATTCTAGTAATATAAAGACAACGATATATGCACTTATATTTAAAAAATGAATAAAAATATTATGACTTTAGGGAAAATACTTTCACCATTGTCATGACTTGGATATTTAAAAAATAATATTTTATGTTTTTTAGCTATAAGTCTTACCTGACAATATTGTTGGTAGAAATATCACATAGATAATTTATAAATAAATATACTTGCAAGTATTTAGCGATTTCTAAAGGAAACAAATTACGGGAGTCAAGCTATTCATACATCCAAATACCTTTCTTGTATACGACGGTTTAAAGTGTTTAAACGAATATCGCCAATTGATAAGATACAAAAATTGTTCAGTTACAAAAATATTTCTTTCGCTCATCTATTTGTCTTCACAGATACTAAATTTAAATTGGTTTCTGAAAACGCTAATTATTGTTTAGAAATAAAATTTAAAGATGTACATTTTGGTAAGTACGTATTTTCATTTCATGTACGAAATATTTTGATCAGGGTGTGTGCACACAATTATTATTGAAGCAATAATTCGCTTTTAGTAACGTAGATTTAATTAATTATCACACTTGCAGGTGTGAATAGTAATTAGACTTTTGTCGTTGAGCCGGCGAAGTGCTACCGAGTCGGAAATACTTGGGTGAGCCGCCCAAAGTCACGGCTGCGAGGTCCACCGCCCATGACACTGTCCGCCATTCCCGCCATTCCCGCCATTCCCCGCCCGCGCCAGACACGAACTCTGACTAAGCCGACTATCAGTATCCATGCAACAGAAGCCGTACATTGGTGCTTGCAATGCAAAAGTGTCGACTGGAGTTAAGTACATGTGTTTTAAAATATATTTTCTTCGTCATAACTACTTTCCATATACGTTCTGTATCTATAGGATATGCTCACCACTAATTGCCACCAAACGGTTATGTCAACTTTCATTGTCCATGTTTTGTTCCAAGACATCACTACTACCAAGAAACATACATACATATTTCGATTTCGATGACCTTTAGTACGGGAATCGAATTTAATTGAAAATACGGCATCTGTCGTATCCGAAGCACATCTTCGGTGATTTAAGGTTGTTTTGATTTTCAAGAGACAATGTTTAATACTGTCAGACGTTAGTCAGCACTTCAACAGTTGTTTGATTCGCTTTGTTGTGCCGAAGTACACGATAATAAAAAATACACCATTATACAACAAAAAAACATCACAAGCAAATAATGTACTGGTAAATTGTTATTTTTGATATCATCGATTCATAAACCGAATAATAATTGAAAAACATAATAATAGTTTTATTGCGAAAATATGATTAAAAATGCTACGTGAGCTATCAAAAATGTCACCGAGAGCTACCTTTAGACCAGCGGTCGAGGAACTGGGGTAAATTACCCCAAATGGGGTAAAAATATATTTTTGGGGTAATAAGGAAATTTTTCTAGTTTGATATTTCATAAAACTTACTATTTTCATGTAACTTTATTGTTATTTTCCGTGTAAATTAATTCAATAAATAATGTTTATTTAAATATACATTGATTGTCTTCTTTTCAAAATGGGGGGAAGGGGTAATATCGACTTATGGAAAAATATTTTGGGGTAATATCGACTTAAGCAAAAATATTTTGGGGTAATATCGACTTACGCATAAATATTTTGGGGTAATGGTTAAAAAAGTTCCCCGACCGCTGCTTTAGACGATCACTACATTACAGTTAATAAAAACATGTTTTTACGCTGCTTGCTATAAGCAATATATTATGGCTGGCTGAAAACCAGGCTTACATTATAATATACGAAATGGGTTTGCATTAGATTTCCCTGCAGCGCCTTCTGTAAATATTTAAGTTTTGAATACCCACGTGCTTCTTACGCGGCCATCGAAATCTTTTCCTCTCATCTGTCGTCACAGAATTCCAGATATTATTAACTCGATAGTGTTTGGCCGGTCACCTTCTGGGCATTCGAAATAATTATAAATATTGTCTATGAACGGTGCCACAAAATACGATATGACACATCGGCGTCGGCGAGAAAACTTGGGAAAGTTCCAGAACCAACGGAAAAGTTTACTGCCCCGAGAATGCCAAAAAGAACAAAGAGAAAATTTACAATAAAACCTGACCATTCCAAACTGAACAAATTGCTTTTTGAATGATACGAGTACTATATAATTTATGGCAGTATAAAATACATGTATACAGCTAGCTGCTTAGTGTTTTTAAATACATCTTATCCGATAATACGTTCTCACAGCCGCTAGGATTAAGTTTCATATGGCTCAGATGTCTTGATTTGCTCGACTTCAGGCATTCAAGATATGTCTATTAGCGTAGGCGGATATCGTCGAAGCCAAAAGGAAAACTGACGTTGATGTTGCCCCAAATACGATATGAAGTTTGGTCAATTTCATTTGTGTCATTTCAAATTTCAGAATACATTTTAGTTATATTTGAGAAATCGTTTTTAAATATATTTTTTCAATTTACATACATCCTATAGATGAGAAGAAATATACAAAATATAATTATCCAATTAAATAACAAGAAGGTATGTATATGCAACTAATTAATGTGTAAAATATTTAATTCATGTAAATTATATTAAAAACTAAATTTAATGATAAAAAACAAGTACACACGCAGTTCAGTCATGTACGTTTGTTAACACATTTACAAAAAAGATTACAGAATCAATAAAGAAACGATTTAATGGTCTGGATGAAAAGGCCAAAACTTTTATAAGAAAGTTTAATTATTTACACGATTTAAGAGATAAAATATTCTTCAAACATCAATCTATGGCGTATGTCTCAATTTCTATAATATTTACAATAAGGATGAAGTCACTATTGTATAATATAGTGTCTGGTTTGTCTACAAGTACGAGAGGTAATTGTAAAATTAAATTAATTGTTGAAATATAAAGTCGTTAATGCTATTAGTATATTCAGTTCAGTCCGCCAAGACTATTTGTGTTCTTCAAGGAGACTTGCTCAGTAACCGATATTGCCCTACTGCTTCTAGATTTATCTGTAACATAACGAGCGATGAATATCAAAGTATTTTTTTTAATTGTATATTTTTCACATTTTTCATGAAATCATGTTTTCTTGACTGAAAGTTCGCAATGATTGACCTTGTTGCAATTATCATCTAATTAAATGATGAAGTCAATTATATTTTACGTTAATGGTAATGGTTGTTGGTAATTGGACATAAGCATCAATTATATACGCTATACAATTTACACTAGAACGCTCGACTGGAAATATTTCGTTACCTGTACAAATTGACTGCATTTTTTTTTTATTAAATCACTTAACACGATTACAAACGTGACACATAAAATAATTATAAATTTGACACATTTACAGATAGACAAAGAAAACTTCGACCTTTTGCCAAATTGGAATCGTATACTATAAGAAGGCACTCGTGAGTCATTTAGATATGATAATTACACAAAAACATATTTTTACTATACCGCTATTATATTGTATAGAAAAAATTAAGTAATATTCTTTAATTACTATGGATAAGGTATGACAATTATAACTAGTTTAACGAGTTCACGAATACGGCATTTAATTTTGGATCGGACCCTAAATTGCCTGCTGGATTAATTCGATTCAATTCAAAGAAGAGTTCAATGTACCTGATAAATAATGGAACCCTATTATCTGTTTTATAATGTATGGAAATTAGCTGTTTATTCGGTTCATAATTTTTTTATCGCTACTATTGCATAATGATATATTTTTTAATTGATCCCCCTGCATCTTTTTATTTGAAATGCTCTCCTAGCGTCTGCGTTTCATTCCAATCTGAATCTCTTAGAGAAGTCAATAAATAAATACTTGAATTTCCTTCAGTACGTTTACGCACACATCCACTACAAGTTCTTAACGCATGCAGCGTCCAGTCGACACAGTTGAGCGTAACGTTTTTTTACGAGTCTTTGGAGGAATACTTTACTGGTGCTGTCTTGTGTATGTATCAAAATTTGCACCCAAAGTGTAACAACAGATTGACTCATTTTGATGAAGTCTAAACAACATGTTTGGGCGTATCTGTATAACAAAAGTCTGTATAAAGCTGCACAACGCCTCCATAACAGGATGCACTTGGGACTAGACGTCCGTTGGCCACTAGCCAGAGCGTCTGATGATGATTAGCCTGACGAGACGTCGCAGCTGCCACCAGTGCCTAGCAACAGATGCAGGTTGTGCATTTGGTGACCGGGTGCAAGCATCCGATTCAAGTCCACGGCCATTGTGCCAAGTCACAACATGTAAACGAAGAATGATGCGGCAAGAAATGGGATTGCGAGAGAAATTGCGTTGCGCAACATTTGCATCACATTATTATTGACATGCAGGTGCATAATTTACTTATCGATTCATTAAAATGCAATTTGTGCAGTTTCTTTGATGCATCGTCGGACCGCCGTCGATGGTAATTGTATGACGTTATTTGCACGATCGTAATTTATCAAAATGACAATGCACTAATAAAGATGTAATATGTACGAGTATATGCGATTGACAAGAATAACTTTACGGCCACGTATATATTTAATTTACATACACAATTAGTTTGCATGTGTATTGAATCATTGTACAGACAACTAAAACTATTTTTTAATGAAATATATAGTAGATCGTATAAGATGTTATATTTTGCATTAAAAATCAAAGGGTTTTTTTCCACCATCATAATTCGTTCGTATAGTTAATATATCTACTCGTAGTAAATAGACACGAACCGGCTATCCCTTGCTTAGTAATCCAAAAAACTAGAAATCTAATTGACAGCCAAATTATTAACTCAAATAAAGATTGTTATAATTTGTTATGTGCACTTTTTTAAATATTAAATCATCGTAAAAAATTGTGGAAAACGGAGATACGCACGTGCTAGATAAATAAGCACGTGAAATCGTCTGTGTCTAATGTATCCTTGTCGTTGTAAGACTTCTACTGTTTACGTAGAACGACATATTGAAAGTACGAGTATACCCAGATTAGAAACAAGTTGACGTAGAGTACGAGCATGTATCAATAAATCACGTATGAATATTTATTAAATCTTTATTTGGGCGGGCAGCTTATTTGGTATTTTTTAACTCAGATTATATAAGAATTACGCGATATTCCCCGTGCGTACCGATTACCTGCTGTTACGTATTTTAGATTAGAACATAGAAAGTAAATTACATGCGAAGATTAGATCGATCGCACGTTTCGAATGGAAAAAAAAGGTATTTATAGTCTTACGATGCAGCCATTGGCCAAAGACAAGTAAGCTAATAATTCATTAATGAGAATCAATAAAGTAATTTTAAACATCCGGGTACTCTTCAACAGAGAATGCATCTGCCTTAGTTCTACCTATCACATGATGTAATGGTATAATCATTAATTATGCAGTGATCACTAACGAAAAACAAATATGTATAAAAAGTATTCATATGTAAATATTTGTTTATTTGAATATCTTATTGGGTACTTTAGATATTTAGCTGACATTTTTTATAATTCTTTTACACATAAATATTTATGACATATATGTTTATTATTTTTAACTTATATTTTTTTTAATAAAAATCAACCGTTTATTTTGAGAAGACTATCAGACTCAGATCATTCAAAATACTGTCCATCGGCAGCTACGACCTTCTCCCATCTTTCAGGTAGCATGCGGATTCCACGCTGGAAAAAGTCTCGGTCCTTTGAAATAATCCTTTCATCGACCCATTTTTTGGTATCGTCATAAGAAGAAAATCACTGCTCAGCCAGGCCATGTATCTGTATCATCTACCGAAACAAATGGTAATCGGAGGGGGCAATGTCTGGTGAATACGGCGGGTGGGGTAGGACTTCCTATTTGAGGTTCTCCAGATATTTTTTTACAACATTTGCAACATGGGGTCGTGCATTGTCATGTTGAAGAATAACCTTGTCATTTATTTCGGTGTATTTATGTTCGGTAGGGACTTAACTTTCAGGTTAAATTTATTTCAGCCCGATCGGATATATACGTGCTGAATTATGAGTCTCAATACAAAACGCTTATTTTCAATGCATACTAATAAATATTTCATTATAATATGTAAGAATATATTCAATTTTTCTTTTATAAGAAGGGCAATTATAAATATTAACTCTACATTAGTTGATTTGATGAGCTTCTGAAACATTGGCCAAAAATATGTTAAAAATTGTTTATGGAAATATGTTTTCATATTTTATGGCTATATATTAAATAAGGTAATAAAAAAATAAAGGTCTTATGCAATGTAAACATGAAAACAAACTATAAACTTCATATTTCAACGAGACCTTCTGTAATTTTTATACTTAGCAATAAAAATGTTTTCGTGTTTCTAACATATTTTTGCAATATTTGCTTATATTATACAACGTATGATAAAAGCATTTCAAAATTAAGATTCGCGAAGCATTCAGAGATAACACCAGGATGTTAATATTACACAATTACACTGCAAAATTAGATAATATGTATTTATTTATAAACCGCAATAATGTAGTACCGAAGATCCAAAGATCAACTTGTTTCTACATATGGCGTGAACTCGGTGTTTTGAGCAAATTACCTTTAGATAAGAGAATCCAATCGTGTGATATTCAGACATTGCGTAATGCAAGTGCTGGTGTGCTGAGAATGTCGTGACTAATGACAAGTGAGTTTCTGGACTTTGCACCAAGCGGCGTGACGCGTAGGAGAACCAGAACCAGGATAGTCTGATGATACGACAAACCGTCTCTCGAACACGTTGGATGATATGACGCTATCAAGCTACCATGTACCAGCCATTCAATACAAAAATGTATAACAATAGCAGATCAAATCAATTAAGGTCTCATCAAATACTAATGGAAGTCTTTAATAGCGTCGACATGACAGATGCCGATACAAATACATACAGTTTTTCCATTATATTAACATAAACAATGTATCGGTTAATTATTAATAATTAAAAATAAAATAAATTGTATGTTAATGTTATGTTATTACTTATGATGTAAATAAAGATTAATAATTTAATTTATAATATCTTTGAAATCTTGTTTTCATAATAAATATTTCATTTTTTTACATAAAAAAAAAACCTAATACCTATAAAAAATATATTTCATTATAATGAAATGCATGATTATAAGTAACTTTCTAAGATAAATTAATTGTTACATACGAAAAAATAACGACTAGAAAATGTCTACCGATGTAATCCTCAATAGCTGTTATACAAAAATTAGTGCTAAATTAACACTTTTTTCCATAAAAATTACATTAGTCTTACGTCGAAATGTTTTTAAAGTAACAAAAAATTTATAAATATTTATCATACTCGAAAGTTATGTGTTTTAGTTAATTTAATATTTTTTTTACAATTATTTCTGTCAGCAATACCAGCTTACTTTAAAGTATGTAGACAGACATTGCATTAATTTGTTTATCGGAGAGTCATTATCAAACAGCTGTTAGGCATCGGTCTGTGACTAAGATCAAGGTTTTTCAAGCAAACGAACATTATTAATAACCGGATTTTTAATAAATTAGAAGAATAAATTACATTTTTATAAAAATAAATGAGTACGTGATAACACTATCGAGCAGATTACTTGAAATAAGCTAAAGAGTGCAAAAGTATTGTATTTTTAAAATACAATTATGCAGTTTATCCATAAACATTAGCATGTTTAATTTAATTTTAAATTATTTGATTATACACGTAGCTGTAATTGGGTATTCATTTCTTTATAATTATTGAAACGAATATGCGTCACTAGTTGTTGACAAACAAGACCTTTTAATAACAACATTGCACTTGTTTTCTTTCACAACATAACGCTATAATATTTTTAATACGCAATTGCACAACAGACAAAGCACTTGAAAGTGATTCGAGTTCGATATGCCGGCCATATGTGCAAAAAAACAAAGATAACGCGGATGATAAAGAGATCGATTAAAAAATAGTGTAACATACAATTTGATTGAGGAAAATTAGCCGTCGTTGTGTGACGCACACCTGCGGCAAGTGCAGCGGGGAGGTAGCCAGGAAACGTCGCAAGGAACTGATTAATTAGTGTATTACTCAATATTCACGGTCGCGGAAGTTTTTTTTTAAATTAAGTCTGGCTCGGGAATAAACGATGCTCGACTATGCCGCACTGACGACCACCACAAACGGCGGTTGGACGCAAACTGACTGGCCGTACACTGACAGTTGGCGGTGCAGAGCTCTAGCAGGCTTGTTGACCTTTCGCACGCCGATTCACTGAAACGTACTCGATCGTAAGAATTTTCATAATTGACGGAAAATGTTCTGGATATTAAACGCAACCGGTATATATTTTTAACCCTTTCGTTACGGCTCGGTGGAATACAAAGTATACTGTAAATCGGCGTGAATTTATCAAACCATTTTTTTAGCTTACAATTAGTATTTGAAGCATAAATGTACTTATCTGACCAATTTTCATATATCACATTGGTTCTTCTATCATTTAGGTATCAGATGACGCATAACAAACTATTATATTTAACAAACGATCATTATGTAACTCCATACATGTGGTGGCATTCACACATGTGGTTTACAGAAAAATCGCTCCTGCGACGAAACCAAACGATATTTATTTACATGCTTTACAGATTCCTGTAAATAATACATGTAGGTTGATAAAGGGAATGACTGCACTTCCTACCGTAGATGTCATAATGAGTAATGAAAGTAGCAAAACGATATATCACGTCAACTGATGTCAAGGGTTGGGGAATCTTTGACGGCATATGCCGACAACCGATGCGAAAGGGTTAATCGGCAAAAGGATAATTATGTGAATGATTGGATTTTTAATTTAAATAATAGTTGGATAGTTCTTGGTGAATTGCCATTATAAAATGTAAGTAAAAATGTATGTAGAAAATAAAATATAATAAATATTCGCCGAACGCAGTAGCTTTGTGGTTTGTACAATAAAATAATACACTTTGTTATAAGATTTAATTTTATAGTCGTCAGGACACACGACATACAACTTTAACTAAGTTTTAAGTTATGTCCTGAGGAAGAAGGGTTGCCTTCGAAACCGGTAGACATATAAAATAAATACTTAAGTAGTTTAACAACATAGTGTATTTTTTTAAATTTTAATTATAACCCATTGGAAATACATCTGCTTGTAGTGGAATATTGAAGAAGTGTAAAATAATGTGGGATGTAGGAAGAATTTGTATTTATTGTAAATGTATTTTTAAAATTGATTAAAAATAATATATTTACATATACGTTTCTAAATCTACAAAATATTTACTCGCACCTTTTGGTAACAGAAGAAAATACTAAAATGTAATGTGTTTACTCATACAGAGAGACACTCAGATCGGCTAGAGCAAATAGAAGCACCCTGCAGCTGACGGGAGGTAATCCTAGCACGGTCTTTGGCAATCGGGCTTTCAGCTACGCGGCAGCAATGGCCTGGAACTCGCTACCGGAAAGCATAAGAGAGCTTAAAGCGGAAGCATCCTTCAGAAGCAGACTCAAGACCCACCTTTTTACTCAGAGAGGCAAAGAAGCGCTTTTGGAATGATCATTCGGTCATAAAAGAGCGCTATACAAATACTAATTTAATAATAATAATAATAAAGAAAAATAGTGGGTTTATATTTTTATAAGTAGCTTAGTACATTTAAAATAAATTATATATACATAAATAATAAATTTATGGCGTCATAGAATACTGGGTTATTGTATATTGAATCATTTTCTTAGGATTAGTTAGTATAATGATAGGAATTATGTTATTTATCAATGTGATAACAATAATGAACAATGGAAAATCGATCAATTAACTTCAGATTTTATGAATTATGTATTATTTTTGCCGCAAATGTCTTGTAATCCATCGAGATATTGATGACAGGCATCGTGTATTATAGAATCCACGAGAAAATCTAAACATAATTTTTCTGCACAACCTTATACATTTATTATGTATATATATATATATATATATATATATATATATATATATATATATATATATATATATATATATATTATTTCAATATACGCATTAATTTTTTGAGCAAATATTTTTTGGAGTGAAACTTTGAAAAAATGTTGTTTTTCCCTCGTGGAAGTAAGTGTCAGCCTAAAACTCTAAACACGTTGTGCAACTTGTTATTTTGAATTTGGATGCGAACTGCGTAATATTTTTACTACAAACACATTGATAATATGGATGTGTTTGAATACATCGTCAACAACAATGATGTATAATATGATTTTAGATTAGACTCCTGTGAATGGTCCGATGACGACGACCAATGAAAGACGCAAAACAGGTCGAGCCTC
The DNA here is from genome assembly GCA_022606575.1 of Glossosoma conforme. Lineage (NCBI taxonomy): Eukaryota > Metazoa > Arthropoda > Insecta > Trichoptera > Glossosomatidae > Glossosoma > Glossosoma conforme. The sequence continues at coordinate 333,501 of JAGTXR010000117.1, forward strand.
TGGAATGTTTACGTCGAGTCTTGAACGTTCTATACTGATAGCATAACTATATACGTTGTAACGAGTATATAAAACAGCTGGGAAGTATAAAATACACTACGCTTTCAAACAATTTGCAAATATAAAGGCCTTGAGATTGGAAACGAACGAGATGTAAACAACAAGCCACACGAGGCGGAAGATAATGCAGTAACAACATAAATAATAGGAAATGTTGGTGATAATATTTTGCATTGTGATTGATGGCGTTTTTGCGGTTTTCATATGACAACGGTTTCAGAAAAACATGATATTTATAATACACATAATATACATGTAAAATAAACTTCTCATTTTAACTAAGATCTCTGAAATTGAAATGTTTTTGTAAATGTATAAGTAATTACAATTATGATTGGCTCACAGCAATAAAAAAACAATTGTCAACGCAAATGCAAAGTGTGTGAATCGATGTCCAAAAAATATTATTTCAATTCAGCAATTCAAGCTGAAATAGTACTTAAGCTTTTATTTTTATGAGTATAATGTTTTAAAAAACTTATTATATTAAACACAATATGGTTAGGCTAATATCACTGAGTCTGACAGTGCTGAAACCTTATAATCGCAAAATAATTATTTTACAGTCAGTATTTGATCTATGTGTGAATTTAAGATATATTTAAGAGTTACAATATTTACATAAATGCCTTCTACGTAATAAAATATTAAATAAATATACATTACAATATAACAAAGTAATTTGCTAGCAATATTAATAATTATCAGATTTAGATTAAATAATTTTTGCCACCTGGTGAACTGCCATTCAAAAGGTACGCTCATCGGATTAAAATCAAACTAATAGAAATTAAAGATTCCGCTGTCACCGAGGCTCGCAATATTGTGATATTTTTTTAATGTGGATTTGGAAGATACAATAATTTTAATTGTTTTTTGTCGCGTTTCACCCATGGGCGAAGTAACAGAGTGATAGAGCCTGTCTTTTCCTAGTATCAATCCGGTGGATTGGTTTGCAGCAACAAAATCTTGCATCTCTATCTCCACTCCTCTCGGTCCTCCGCAACCCTCTTCAGCTCAGCATAAGAGCTACAACTCATGTCCTCGAACACTTAATAGAAATACTCCCGTCTAGGGCGCCCTCTACAGTTTCTACCATCAACCATCCCCTCCACAATGTCGTGAAGAAGACCATCGTGGCGCATGATGTGACCGATCCATCGGGCTCGCCTCTCTGAGATTGTTCTTACTAGACGCCTATCTTCCTTGATTATCCTGAGAACCTCATTGTTCGTGACGTGGTCTCTCCAGGAAATTCCGAGAATTCTTTTGTATGTCCACATCTCAAAGGCCTCTAGACTTTTTTTAAGACTTTCAGATAAGCACCATGTCTAACAGCCGTACATCAAGATGCTCCAAACAAATGTTTTGGCAAGTTGCTTGCGGAGCTTTAAATTCATATTTTTTGACTCAAGATTTTTTTTTTTTATTGAACGCTAGCCTTGCTGAATGTATGCGACTGTTCTTTCTTTCTTTTTGTTCTGCCATCCCAGGTGATCGTACTAGAGCCTGTATAAAAAGGTAATTGTTTTATTTTGTATACAATGCCTTACAATTTGACAACCTGGAACATTCTTTTAATGAATTCCATATTTATGCATCACGAAACTGTATGCAAAATGTTTCATTTAAATCGGCCGTCGCGTCACTGGCAAAATTCAAGTGCACACGCACTAGGCTACCATCTCCTAGATACCTCTACCACTGGCGATGACGTCGGCAGATTTTAAATTGTTAAATTGCGATGAAACAATTGCGTGCACCTTATTATCATTAAACACATTTCTCGGCGCGATTTTTTTAATTTATTGGCGTGTCCCAGATAAATGATAATAATGAGCGCCGGTTGCAAGGTCTCTGGCAAACATCAAATATTCTCATGATTTATCAAGTTTGAACAAACAAGTTTCGCATTCGGCGAGACGTGCAAAACACATTAATTTCCCATTTTATAAGTAAAATTAGGAACTAGGTTACCCGACTGACATTCATTTTATTGATTGCTCCTTTCGTGGATAAATAAACGTGAATCACCACTGGTATTTATTTATCAGTAAATTTCCGAAAAATAAACATACATTTACACAAACTAATTTTGAAAGACAAACTGTGGATGAAATTTAAGAAGTTCATCTAGGTTTTGTTTGTACACCTTTTTGCAGAATTTCCAAACAGATTTATATATATAGTATGTAGAAAGAAAGAAACCTAGCATTTTTTACTTAATATTTATTGCATGGTGTATTATAATATATTGTAATTTCCGTGAAAAAATGGTGATTGCGTATGTAATCTTTAATATTATGTAAAAGTAAATGATTACGACGGATTTAACATAGAGATAAGATCGTAGGCTCTTCTTCAAATTTGATTCATTATTTATATACATAATCGTATTACGTCGGGGTCACCACTATCGGAATGTGGGAGAGTCGTGATCGTGGGAAGTGTTTTGAATTGTGGATTGCTAAGACGGAAGTGTTATGCGTGTTAGGAAGGGATCAATGGAAATACACGAACATTCCGAACGAGAACGAAAAGAAATAAGAACACGGTATAATGTCACGGGGAATTTAATGTCGGTAAGTAAGCTTTATATTTAAACAGTTTTAAAGGTGAAAAGTTACATATGTATATATTTTATTTACAGGCCAATGTTCCACGAGTAAATAAAAATTATAAAAAATAACAAAATTATGTTAATTTATAAAATAAATACGTTTTTAAAAAAATTAAGCACTTTTTCAAATACATATTTCAATATTGCTAAGCCATATCACATAAACTGCATACAGTTTATCTGTGGTGGAGATATGTGATATATTATCAAATTGTGCTGCGTATAATAATATTTGTATAATATTGTTTATGTAGACTTTCTCATTGTTTTTGGTATATTTATTTCTTTTTATCTCTGTACTTCTGCATTTTTTCTAATCTATAAATCTAATCTATAAATCTAATCTTTGAATCTAATCTAATATGCAAATATTTCCATTTTTTTTTTAATTTACGTGTTAATTTTTATCTTTATTTTTATTTTCTTAAATTCGTTAATTTTTATAATTATTTCGTATTTTATGTATTTTATCAAAACATATATTTTAATTATAATTAAATAAGAAATCACGGAGAGTATATATATATATACAAAAGGAATGTACCCATACATATGAGCAGAACAAAAATCCCTATTTGGTAACCATATGCTGTACTTCGAAGTTGTTTATTCTTTGGTAAAAAAAAAAATATTCATCCTTAACTGCTTTTGAAATTATTGTTTAATATTATAATAGAGTATTGTAGATTTTATGAAAGTTTTAATTTGATAATCATCATGAACAAATACTAAGCATTTATGTTCACGATCTAAATTGAAAAAAAAAATGTCTAGCGGAAGAATGTGGCATTGGAAATGGTATTTTCGCGGGCGCCATCGTAAAACACATCACACACCTACGACAAACAAGATTGCGACGCACATCCATACAATGATATTTATGACCGATGTAAGTAAACAGACTCGAGCTAGTAAGTTTTGTTAACATAAGTAAATTCTTTTATTGCCATTACGTAAAAAAAAGAACCGTTTTATTATCCAAATTTATTGACGAATTTGAAGAAATCTCTTGAAAAAAACATTAAGAAGCCAAAATTGCTTTCCATATGAATATATATTTTACTAATATATCCGCTTCTAAGGATGCATTTTAAGACCAAACGACTATTCGCACATTTTATCAAAAATATTTCAAATTTATGTAAACGGTAAATCCGTGTTATAACACTGCTTTACCTAATTTAGTTGCAAATTTCGTACGAATTCGATATTAAAGCCGTATGTTTTTTAGTTTAAAATACAAATAAATATATTTTTCCTCGTGTTTGGTTCTATTAATATGTTCTGGTCTAAATGCAAGACATCATTACTCAAGTTTTTCGCTACAATCTCTCATTTAACCTAATATTTCGCCAAATACACGAGTATTATAGTGGTGAATATCTCAGGTGTTTGGAGGAATTTCCCGTTATTATTTTTTGTAAATAAATACATCGTTATTCTATGAGCACTGTAAAACAGGAATTCGAAAACTGTATCGATTAGCTTATGAAGGTTTCAGTTAGTAATGGTTCTTAGTTATAACAAGGGAGCAAATGAGAAAAGAATCCAATCATTTTTCACTGCTACATTCGTTTTGAAGAGCGAGTATATGGCCACCACAGAAATAGCATCAGTAACCTCAGCCAGAGTGTTCAATACGACGTAAAACCCATCTCAAAAGTTTTGCTTAATATACCCTGTAGTCGTTAGTCCTTTAGAACAGAGCTCCGCAACCGGTGTGCCGCGGCACACTGGTTTGCCGTAAACCGATACAGGTGTGCCGCGATCAAATAAGGCAATATTATAAATAAATAATTTTACAACGGTCCTCAAGCTCCCAGCGCCTATCGCCTATTTAAGTAGACATACAACGACGTACTTGCTTTGTTAAGTTCTAAGTGAAATTAAAAAAAAGTGAAATTTATCAAATTGATATCTATTTTTGGCATTTGGTGTTCCGCGGTATTCAAGGTGAGAACTTTGGTGTGCCGTAGAATCCAAAGAAGTACTTTGGTGTGCCGTAGATGAGAAAAGGTTGCGGAGCTCTGCTTTAGAATAACAAGACACAGAGGGCCTGAAAAAATCTATTTTTGAAATATCTTTTTCTAACGCACCCACTCTCTCAGAAATAACATAATAAATATTATTACGAAACCCTGCTGAATAACCGGACGTTTCCTTTTTAAAAACATTAGATCCATAATTTATTTTTGGTGTGTAGTCTAGTTTCATCAAAAGTGTTGTGCTATTTAATAACTATTACTTGTAATATCGAGTGAGAATATTATATGTTACTACCTAATGTTCGGTAATAATGTTATTTAATATTCATGTTGATAATTCCATGTACTGCAAATAATTTATTAATGTGTGTTGTAAGCTTGTTTTCATCGTGTCAAAACTAACACCTAAACGAATATTTAAATAAAATAAATCATACACACCCCTACATACGTCATAACACGTATCAATGAAGACAACAAGTGATATAGAAGAATAAACGCAAAGATTTTATCAATCTAATGCCATAGTTTTAAAAAAAACGAATTAAATAATAATGTTATTTTCTGCGATTTTACGCACGCAGGTTATAATACAGTTTTATCAAAATGTTTCATATAAATAGATTATAATAATAATATAATGTAAACACTGCCTACACCGCATGACAAATAAATTTATATGTTATATTATTGATATTTTAATCTACCGCGCAACTTGTTTGTATCGATTTCAGAAACAACATTATTTGATAAACAACAATGATGCATATAAAATGTATGCAGAGTGATATTATGTTACACGAAACATCCATAATACAAATTCTTATTATGCTCGTAATGCGAGGAGCTGAAGAAAAGAAGTAAAGTCATGCTTTAAATTAACATCATAATAGAAATACAATAAATTGATCAAACAGTGCTGATTTCTCATGCCTTATCCGTTGTTTCCGAGTTTTCCTTGTGTTTCATAGGCTTTAGTTGGATAAACACAGCTGCTTCAAATATTTGGTATAAAGGTGCTCGTAAAATAAAATCGGGAAAATTGAAAGTCTTTTGCTATTGAAAATGACATTTCAAATGATAATATGAATGTGTACATCATTTTAAATATAAATGTGTAACTACGAGATTCGTATAAGTTATGTAATTATGTATTCATAATCTTTTTATGTTTTATATTATAATAATGATCGCTGTCTCAACCAATTATTAATATGGAACATATAATTATATTTTTCTTTCTAAGTCACTGATCGTGTAAAATTTTCGGTGGTGAAGCACCGCCTAGTCTGCTGTCATTTCAAATATCATGTTGATTTTCGCGGCCTTATCGGAATTGTGGCTTTTGGGTAAAACCGTGTGTGGAAAATTTCTTCTACTACCCGATATTTCGATCGCCATCGCAGGTTTCATCGTCAGGGTTGATGATTTTATGCAAAAGCATCTGAAGCAGATGAATACTCGTATGTATAGTTCCCGAAAGGTTTTTACAACGGCGAGAGGCTGGGGCCTGAAGAAAAACAAATGTGGTTTCGTAAGCGTTCTTTTGAGGTATTAGAAGACCATGAGTCCTAAGCAAATTCTTTTTCGTGTTTTGATCGACTAAGATAAAGGACTACCGTGTCCACTTCTTTTACTCATAATATACGAGTATGTTGCTCATTTTTAACAGTGCAACGTTGATATTGATTAACTAGCCTGCCAACGCATCGGGAAAGCCCGTGAATTGTAAATACAAATGGGAAACTTGGGTACATCATGACTATTACGTCACATTTCTTATATTTTGGATACATATTTTGCAAATCAGTAAAAGTATTAAACCTCCCCTCGTATATTTTTTTATTATATTATACTCGTACAATTTATATTGTACTAGTTTATTTTGGCTAGGATTCCTGGCACAATGCTTTTAAAAACAACTGTCTCTATGGAATATTACGGGTATCGTGGTTGGAATTTAAATTTTTATTATTTTTTTAAATATAGTTCGCAATGGTCATAGCTCAATGGTCGAAGCGCTTGCTTTGCAAGCCAAAGGTCGTGGGTTTGATCCACGATGGAGATTTAAAAAAATAAAATTTAAAAAAAGGATTTGTAATCGATTTCTGAGCTCTAAAATATCCCAGGTTGGTGTGAATTTGATCCATCACCCGTAAAATGTCAGTCATAGCCTATTAATTATAATTGGTGGTAGACGAAAGTCGTCCCGTGAAGACCATCCATTCATAGTAAATTCCTGTAATAATAAAGAACTATGCGTGAATCTCGGGCAGTAGTCTATGACATTGGCGGATCAACACTCCACATGCAGCGTTTAGCCATATATACCATGGTAAGCGTCATAGAATTCCACAGATGGAGACTTCAGAATTACTATCACCATCTGTCGGTATTCTCCTGTATGTGTTTAAAATATAGCATGAGAAGCAATAATATTAAATATTACAAATGTGATTGTGTTCTTGTTTTGGATGAGACACCGGTACGCGATAAGAGAAAATGACGTCATATTATCTGGTGTTTACGAGTTTCCTTATTGCCTCCCAGGCTTTCCCGGTGCGGGGCAAGAACCCGCGTGTCTCGGCCGTGGCGCGAGCCTCGTGCGTTCTCGAACAGACCAATAGCGAGCCGCGCGCGCTCCCCACTCCACCGCCACATCGTACGATCCAAACAAAGTTGTTGCTTCCATACGCGTCGAGAAAAGTGAGGTTACGCCGGCCCAGGTGACCGATCCGCAATGATAATCGTTCTGCGAAGAGAGAGTGGTGGTGTGATCGGACGACGGCCTCGAATGGCGGTCACAGAACCACTGGGACACGTATTCGCTTCATTGATTGTTTATCAGCGGCGATGGTTTTCGTGCGACATAGAATACATATTAGTTGGCGACGAAGAAAAATGCAGCGTTACATGTTCATTAGTTTGTTGATTGCAGGGTTTGGTCTATATTTTACCTGAGAATAATTAGAGGTTTCATTGAAATTAATGAAAATATTCAGTTGAAATCGTATCAGTGTTTACGGCTCGGTTTGAATACAAATTATACTGTCAATTATAAAACTAGTATTTGAAGTATAAATGTACTTATCTGGTCTATTTTCATATATCGAATTGGTTCTTGTATCCTTTAGCTAGCAGATGATGCATAAGAAACTATTCTAAGAAAGGAGCAAAACGATATATCACGTCAAACGATGTCAACGGTCGGGGAATCTTATGACGGCATATGCCGACAACCGATGCAAAAGGGTTAAGGGATAAAAGAGAAATACATTTTCTGATTAGCAAGTATTATATTCAGTTGAATTTAAATTAGTATTAGGTACCTACATTCGGGAAGTAAAATTTCCAAAACAAAAAAAAATATTAGCAAGTATTACTGTAAAGGAGTACATACTTACACGAGCGATACGAATTGCATGATTACTCAACATTTAAAAAAGGTATACAAATTAAATAATCCATATAGCTGTCTCTTTTCAAATACAGTACTGTCATGAAAACGAACAATACTTACGCGGACAGAAACGAGCTGTACACATAATTTGTGAAGATATCTCTTTTCGTTATATGTATAATTAATCAATTATGCAATTCGTCTCGCTTTTGTGAGTATCCTCCGAACGAAGGTATATAGTCGTTCAAATTTAATAATCTTTTTAGCACTGTTTAATTTCTAAGGTTAGCATTGTAAAATTGTGTAGTATTCTTCCGTAGACCTGATAATGCCGTTGTTGGAAAGATATACATATCAACATTATCATCTATTTAAAAATTAAGCAAGTTTGCAACTAGAAACTATCGCGTGAATAAGCGCTTAGAATAAATACCATGTGTTTTTTGAGCGTGAATAGGATACAGTTGAGATGCCAAAGGATGCTTTGAAACACATTAGTTAATTCTAAAGTTGCCTTAGTTATTCAATGTTTTTACGTACATTTATTATTATGTATCGGAAATCGGTTAGAATAAATCATAGAAATCGTTATATTATTTCGTGTTAACATCCTCCTCTCTTTAACAGGTATGTATTCAGTCGCGTGGTGGCAGGATAAGGAGCACATGAATAACACACAAACTTTTTACGTGACGACTTCGTAACTAGTCCAAAATGCCAATACGGCGACACATACATGTACGACAAGCGAACAGAAATAATAGACGGAAGATTGTATATCGAGGTTTTCGGTATCAGTCAGCATGGGCTATATGCTGATGTCAGTGTTAGTAGATTTTCGTGTTAATAAATATTTTTTGCTATGATTAATATTTCATTTACTACCAAGTAATGTTTAATATGTCCAAGAACTACCTTGAAAGATAAATGTATATGTAAATTTAGATGCTTCTGATAATCAAATATCGCACTACTTTGACCGGAATTGGATTTTTTTCACAATCCATCATTTGCGCAAAATAGCGGATTAACGCGAATGCTAAAAAATTATTTCCTGCAGAAATCAATTATTTTATAATAAAATCAATTGTGTTCTACTCAATACCATAATATGAACTTATATACGTCGACTTAACAACATTGGAGCTGTTTTTAACGAAGTCATTACCTACTGAATAATTTAATGCATGAATACCGACAAATAAAAAACATATCAACGTTAAACGACTTTTTAATCGCAATTCTAGACTTGGTTGAATTCTATTAGCGGACTAGTATGTACATACCTTGCTTTTGAATAGCCGCACTCGCTGTTAGCAACATGTCCAGGAATCAAGTTTTTTTCCTGGGACCAGGTTTTTATGGAGACCAGTTTATGCTGTTCAGATTATGGATATTGTAACTCGTGGACAAATATAAATCTTATGTAATAAGTAAATCTTTGTATTTCAGATTTTTATAATTTTTTATCGTAAGTGAATTATATATGTATATATATTATACTTCAGGAATATTTTTATGAAAACTCATCCAGGAAATGGAATTAATGGAAAATATTTTTCATGAATGCATACTCATGCATAAAACGTATATTTACTAAGAAGCATCGACACTAAATAAGATTTGAAGGTAACCTTAAACGGTTAACGTATATAGAGTACATCTCTGACCCCTGGATCCACGTACATGCCTATAATAACGACATATTACTATGGACCTATACAAATATAAGTTTTTTTTTGCGAGAATCGTGGCAGTGCATTCGTGCTTCGCAAAATTGTATCGATGAATAATTAATCATGTAACGAATACATATTAAAATGTACATTGATATGTTGATTATCATTACATAAAATAACGAATTACACGAAATTTCAAGTATCTGAGGTTCAAGGTCAAGCCGTAAAAACAGCTGACTTTTGACAGCAAAAAGACTAATTGAAAGACTTCGAATGACAAGAAGTTTCCGAGAAGCAGAAAATTAATCACTTTAATTATTATTCAAAGGACTTAACATTTTCGAGAGTAAGTTTTTTAAAATTTATATACTTAAATGAAATTATTCGTTGTATAATAAATCCATAATTTAATTGGTCTTAATTTAAAGTAGCAGATTTATCTTTTAGACAAACAATAACACTGAATTGAGTATGATCAATATTTCATAACATAAGCATCCGTGTTTAATAATCAGTGCGTGTTTTTTGTCACAAAGGCGTAGTTTAAAAAAATATAATTTTTTAGAAAATCTATTTTATTTATATTTGAGGCTTTACCCCAAGCCGCTACTCGCTTCAACCCCGTAAATTATAAAGGCGATCCTGGAACACGTGATCAGATATAAATGTTTTTAAAAATAACTCAGTTGTTTATATTTATACATATAAATGAAATAAAAAGGTCTCATACAAAACATACACGAATTTAAATGAAAGAACATAAATTATTTTGTTCATAAAATGAGATGTTGTATTATTATATATATAATAATACATACATATTGTTATGGATCTTTTATTTTATCGTTTTTTTTTATCACAAATTCCTTGGTTTCCGCATTTGAGAACACTATAATAATGTATTTTGATTGAGATACTTAGAATTATAAAAAAATAAATGATTCTAATAAATACCCGTTATGATTGTATAACTTTATGGTCTTATTTAGCTGATATAAAACTAAAAAAAACTATTCTTTAAAACAATATATTTTTTCATTTCAAATAATAACTACAGAAAACATGTAGGAATAATATCTTAATAAATCACAAGTCAATAATTTAATTCAATTATTAATATTAAATACAAAGTTTCAATTTCAGAACTAAGAAGAACAATGATTTAATGCGAAGAAAATCTTTTAAGAAAATTACGAAATATCATATTACGAAATTCATAGAGAATGGATTTCAAATGGTTCATTCATAAATTTATCTTCAATCTAAATCTTCAGCAAAGTGTTAACGAATTAGTATTAGCTGTGATATTGGTGAATTATACAGGAGACGCGAATATTGATTGGACATTGTGCTTTACATATTTCATACAAATCTGCTTTTTTCACTAGAATAAGGGTTGAAAAAATGAATTGATTCTTACCTTAAATTTGGGTCGGGCGCTTGTTGTCACGAAACAGAGTTTAATAAATGACTTGTCAAGATATTTGCTGAACTGTTGGGTTACTGACAGACCTGAGTATTTCAGGTACCGCTGAGTTTAATCTGACAGTAAAGTAATAAAATGACAGCTGGAACAGCGCCGCAGGGGACCGAAAAGGAGAACTAACATGTACATACTTAATAGTGTTACCAGTAGCGGAAAGGATTTTAAAATACATATTTCGAAAGATTCGTATTTTCTTGTCATGTTTCAAAAAATACAATAGCTTGATTTTCACAATTGAGAAATAATAATGGTCATTCCCAAATAGCTAATGCGTTGCTTCTGCTCAGACTTTCTATTAACAGAGAGTCAAAAATATGCGAATGATTTATTTGCACTTTAAAGCCGCCTTTCATTGCACATTTTTTTGTTAATTTGTATCTACACGTCAGTTATGATAACTAAAAAATAATATTTCATTCGCTTTTCAAAAAAAAAATAACGAGAGAAATGTTGCCGCCAGTCTATTATTTTTTACAAGTTTTCTAAAACCTTATTTACTGTATGAGTGATATTACTATATATGCTACTCACTAAAATACCCCAACATGTTTATGATAGTTACTAAGTATGGAAAAATTTCAGTTAACCATTGAAAAAAATTGGGAATAAAATGATAAGATACGAGTACATGTTAATATAGTATAGTAATATATATGTATTTATTTTATTTCTGTACAGGAATTATGATTTATACAGGTAAAACAAACATGACATAATATTTTTTATAATACAATCTCATAAACAAATATAAATTTTATTTTACAAATTCTATAAGATATATTTTATTTTTATGTGGATATAATTGCGTTGTTTGCCCTGCTAGATGCGCTATCTCCGGACGTGCCATTGCCATTCATCATGATGGGGGTTGTGATCCGGGGAATACTCGGAGAAACTATTTCATCATGTTCAGGTGGAGTGGATTCCAACATCTCTTGTCCTTTACATCTCAACTCAAAAACTTGGGTGATTGCTTCTCGGAAACACAGGAAATTGTAATCAATTACACCTGCAAAATAAACATATTTGTGTGATGCCAAAACATGATTTTTATAACACAATAAAAAATATGGTTTTATTAGATTAAAATATTATCAAAAGTAATATTAAAACCTTATTTACAATTAAATTTGTTAAACAAAAAGCACTAGTTTGCAAATCAAAGATATTGACGAGTAAAAAGATTAAAAATGAAATATATACCTTGTTTATCAAAGTTGTCTTCTCTCAGAATACACACCAAAGCAAGGAACTTATTTACTTCCCTCAAGTATAGAATTGTTCCATTATTTAGTTTGATTAAACTGAAGCTTTGATTGTTAAATGCAGCCGCTTCCGTGTCATCCACCAAACTACAAGTACAAGAAAAACCAATTTGTAAAGAACAATTTTCAGAAAACCGTTGAAATTTAAAATAGTGATATTTTGTGTCATTTAATGATCTTTATACCATGTAAAATCGACACATTTTCAGGTGTAACAGCTAGTGCACATTTTAAATAGACACGATTTTATGCGCTCATTTATGCTGTCCACATACAGTTGTACAATTTCTAATCAACAATACTATTTATATCAAATATCGCATTAAATTCTTTACCCATAAATGCAAGAAACGTCAATAACAACATCAATCATGTCGCAGCAGAGTTCGTAGCTCTGCATGTCTACAGGAGAACTGTCAGTGGCAATATATATTTTTGAAACCACATCAAACAAAAATGCCTTTTCGATTGCAGAATTCTGAAAGTAAAACAATAATATATATATGAATTTTTTAATTTTTATTAGAATATTATTTTATTATTTCAATATTCTAATCTACTTTTATAGATCATTGACTATATTACAATATTATTATTACTTAAATATACATATACTATACATAAAATTCTTTTTTCAACGCGTCAATCCGTTATTTCTGTGCTTGGATTGACGCGTTGAAAAAAGAATTTTATGTATAGTATATGTATATTTAAGTAATAATAATATATATTTTATAATAAAAAAAATATATTCAAAGAAAAAAATATACCATCCATATTAAAAGATGATTTTTTTATTTACATTAAGGATGATGATTTTTATTAATATAATAAAGAAAGTGGCGTAACTCAAGAAATTGAAAAAAATGAGTTATTCATTTATTTCAGTTCACATTGTTGTGATTTAATATAATATTCATCCAAAATAAATTAAAAAAATCTAAATATGGTTTTTGATGCAACATGAAATTATTATTTACTAACCTCAAAATAAAACCTACCAACATCAAAATAAAAATCTTGAAATATCTCAGAACGAATAAAACATGCCTTGCGCCACTTTCATAATCATGGTAACATATATTGATAAAAATAATCCCTTGTGATTTATTATTACAAGTTACGTGGATTCTTCAAACTCATATAATTCAAAACTTACAGAAATTAAAATATTCAATAAATTTTCCAGGGTCGGTAGTTGAGGTATCAGTTTTTGGACCACTTTAGAGAATGCCTCAAAAATAGAGTGATCGTAAATAGATGTCAAATGAAAGCTTAGATGAATCTGATCTGCTCCGGCATCAGTGAGATCATCTGTTGCTCTTTGATGGATATCTCTCTGTGACTCCATTTTGTAATCGTCGCTAAGACCGTCGACCTGAAATAGTAAAGCAGATAATACATAAAATATTTTCAGTTGGTGACTGTAAAACAAAATATATTACAAATACTAAATAACAACATAAACTATTGACAATATTTACCTTGTGAATAAAAACTTCAAATTTTATGGCATGGTTGACTTTATATGCTTTTGTGACAGTCATGTTTAGTTTATTTAAAGCTTCAATGTAATCATCCTGAAAAATTCAAAACATTGCTATAAATAAGTTCATTTAATTAATTCAATTTATCCAATTATCTTATTTTATACCTGTGCATCAATAACGAAAACTAAAGCTCCGCATCCCCCAAATATAGTCTCGGAATCAAAGGCGGGGTTAAAGAAATCAATCTGTCCAGGAAAATCCCAGATTTGAAATTGTACAAAGCTACTGTTGTTGATGTCATCTTTGACTATTTTGTTGGTGGACTCCAGAAAGAGGGTCTCATTGGGTGACATTTTGTGGAAGACAACTTTTTGAATAGATGATTTTCCAGACCTGCAAAATATTCATTTTGATGAAGTGAGTATTTGCTTATAAATATAATTAAAATGACTTATATTACTAGTGTGACTCTATTTTATCTGATAATATAAAAAACAATAATATTTATAAAATTAGCTATTACATTCACTAACATTTAAAATCCCTGTATTTATATTTAATAAGATATATTTGTAATGGTTCTAGCTAACCGAATAGATTTATTATGAAAATATAGTGTAAATAGTTTATTTTCTATAAAGATCTAAATTAATTATTTTTCTTGCTTGTGTAAATTTGATAGTACACAACGATTATAATAACATTAATATATCGATAAATATAAAAAATTTTGAGGTCATATATTAGAAATTCTCCATATAACATTTACACATTGAATGATTAAATAATAAAAATAAAAATCAGCACAGTAATGCAATGTTTTTTCAACACATTAAAGGAAATGTCAAATTACAATTCTCAACCTTTTTTTACAAATTGTTACTCATTATTGACAGTTGAATATATTGACAGTTGAAAATTTTGACAGCAAAGAGAAAACATGGAACATTTTAATTCATTTTTTTTTTATTTCATTAACTTTCCTACTGTTGAAGTTATTATTTTTTTATCACAACCAAGTCTGTTATCAGCATCTTAAACACCATTAAATCATCATGATTAATAAAATAAATATTGAAATAATAACATAATGAAATAATATAAAAATCATATTAATTATAATATGGGCGGATCCATAGAGAAGAATAAACAGAGCACTAAATTAATTAAATTATTGATAATTGTGCTAAGCACTGCAAGTCATAACTGTGTCAACTCAATAATCAGCTATCTTAGGTTTATTATTTAAAAACAATAAAAATGTCTGTCACAGAATAGGCGCGAGTATAATAAAAAAAAAGCCAATTGAACTATTTTAATGGACATATAATAAATTGATGAATCAAAGTTTTGGACTATACATATAAAAGTGACTTGCCTCCGAAGCCCCATAAGAAGAATTCGAGGTTTCTGCTCTGATTGCATTGACCCTGATTGGGGATCCCCATCCTGCTCAAAGGGCCCATATCCAAAGTCTTTTGGGAACGAACCCACCTCAAAAGTCGAAGGCTCGTCAGGGTAACTCTAAAAACAACATGAAATATTATTTATCATACAATGCGGTAAGTACTTGTAGGGTCTATAGTTCATGTATGCAATTCGCATTGAAGTAAATAATGTGAAATGTTTACCATTGTGAATTACCGGAAGGGCCCCCCCGGACGCCTTCTTTCAAGATATTAATAAATTAATAATTTAACTAAATATAATACAATGTAAGCACTGGTTATTTTATAGAAAACATTTACGCAGCGCACTTTATGGTAAAAGTTAGAACGAACAAGATTCATGAAATGACAACTACTGACCACTGGAGTAATGACAGTCCATATGTCAGTGTTGCAAGTTACTAAAACATTATATCCGGACGTTGCCCAATATATTGAAAATATTTTTTTGCTAAATGATATAATTTCATTATGTCTACTAAGGTATTTATATATTTTTTACTGGGACACAAAGCTTACATAACTGATTTTAATTAAATATCCTAGTTATAATTGAAATTAAATTCAGATAAGAAATATTTTTTGTCGATAAAACAGACATTATAACAATTACAATTCAGCACTTTTATTAGTTTGTGTTTATATCAATAGATGGAAATATTTATCGAACTTTTGACTGAAAAGGTTCGTTATTTTTACTTATACATATGTACATATGTTCGTATGAATAATATTTTTTATTACAATATATATTTATTAATTTTAAAAAGCATAAAGTAAATATGAAGCGGAGCACCCATCACTACACTATTTACAGTAGCTTAAAATAAAATAATTTATACGGAGCTTGTTATCTAATTTATTGTAAGATTATAATTTTAAATATTATCCAGGTACTAGATACAAAAAATATAAAACCACGCGGGTGATACGTATTACTTGATTCCTCAATTATTGAATAGACACAACTAAGTAAACATTAAGATGTAAAGATTAATAATACTCTGTAGGACGAATTTGATTTTGTTTGCTAAATATCATTTGTTGCCAAGACAGCACTATATTTAAATGAAACATAATTATTAAAATCATTATTGTTCGTAGTATCAATCCGGTGGATTGGTTTGCAGCAACAAAATCTTACATCTCGATCTCCACTCTTCTCGATCCTCTGCAATCCTCTTTAGCTCAACATAAGAGCTACAACTCATGTCATTATGTTTGTGCAATTTGCATCACTCAATATCGTTGCTTTCAAGGCACATAAAAAATAGTATGTTTTTATTATTTTTTCATCAATTATTTATATAAAAATAAGTGATATGGGACAAAGCGAGAATTATTTTACCATTGAACACACTGAAGAAAGAATAAAACAAAACATGAGTTTTTCGAAAATATTATTTATTCTTGATTTATCATAATCATAGTAATAATATTACAGTTGATATCTTAACTGAAGTCATTTTTACCGGCCTTTTATCATTAAATCTATTTTTAGGTAGGTACATTATTCTTTGTGGTAACTAGTTGGTACTTTTTTTACAATACATACATTTCAAAAAACATTATTTTTTAAAAATAAACATTTCATTAATACATACTCGTATATTTATGAGGATATTAATATTTAAATATTGCCACTCTCAGCTTCACGTCGTTTCCAAAAGAAACTTTTTACAATTTTTTCATTAGAATTTCTGAAAAAATAAATGTATGCGAAAGGCTTAAAAATTGAAGGAAATAAATTCAGCGCGCTGAGAATAAATGGAATAAGAGGCGGGACGGAGGGAATGTTGTCCAGCGGCGAAGATCTAAAATGATCCAAAAGTGTCGATCTTTCCTCTTCATCTTTGTGTTTTAACACGTGCAGAGCTCCCAGCGCCGAGCGAGGTATACACAGACTAAAGTACATCGCGCACAAAAATAGAGACAAATTCAAAACGCCGAGTGACTCACAGGACATTTTATTCTTTTTTGACTTAACATGGCACAGTTTGTACACCATCATCCCGCTCGCAGCGAATAAAATACAGAACGGTATGCACAGCTGGAATATGGACAGAAACAGCTGCATTGTCGATAAATAGCTGTTCTCCGTGAACGTGCATGAAGATGCACCATTCCTGGTGGGTATTAAAGTGGTTAAGGGAAGACTCAGCGATAAAGATAAAATCCAAACCAATATTATCGGCATCAATACAGGGATCAGATTTGACTTGTTTCGGTAATCTAAAGTTGACGATCGATTAGTTGTTAGCGTTTCACTTTTGCTTCGAGAGACGAGGCTGTGGCGGGAGGATCTCATCTCGGTACTGTCTTCTAAGAGCTCGTCATCCGGATCTCTTTTGCTCTTCGTGGTCCGATTGATCAAGTTTTCTGTGGCCAGTGCATGCAGACTTATCGTCATTAGGAAGTAAACATTGGACGTGACTGTAAACACTTCTCCTCCTGCATAAAGCGTGCAGGCATGGCTGCCTAACGTCCACGTTCCCTCGTTATAAGACCACATTTCCGGAAAGGCTACCAATGTTAGCAAAAATATGTCTGATATCGCCATTTGTAGAATGAATGCAAAAATCCCTGAAAATAAAATATAATTTAACAGTTGTACACAATCTCAATTGACACACTAATAATTAATTTGATAACATACCGAAAAACATACAATTCTAATTCTTCTTAATTTGTAAATTTAAATCATAAATACATTGCGATAGTAAAAAGAGAAAATATTTACAATTAATTTAAATAATTTTGTTATTTGGATATGTTGAAAGCTTCTAATACAGGAAGCGGCAAAAAAGCTGACGGTTTTAAATAAAAACAACGACGAAAACAGTCAGCTTTTTTTTCGCTCCCTGTATTATTAGTTTTACAATCCCGAGTATATATATTCAATAAAATTAAGCATGATTCCAGAGTATATTTTTAAAAAAAATGTTTCTTATGTTTGCCTTAAATTACTAATAGCTTGTATTGATTTTATGCATTGTTTTTTCTACATACACGCCCGAATTTTAGTAAATATAATCAGGTGTCATGCTAATTTGTCTCTCGACTATAATAATATTCAAGTGATAATTATTCACAAGCTAGTAGAAGTTGTTGGATATTATATACATAATAAATAAATATTTAAACCAAAAATAGTGTTCGTTACTTATCATCTCATACCGTTAAGTCTTTTCTTCATCAAGTTATAAATAATGAAACAATTTAATAAGACTCCAGTTCCATTGGCACAAATCATAAAACTCATAAGGACCGACTGAGGAATCAGCGGGAATTCCGAAACATTAAAAACTTCATTTCGATTTCTCAAAATGTCTTCAACTCCAGCACTTTTGTTTATCACATTGTTCAGGAACCCTTCGACCGTCGCTTCATCGGTGAATTCCTGCGATGCGTTTGTCGTGAAACCCTCGACGGAGTCTTCCATGGTTGTCGCTTTGTTTGATAGCTTTTGATGTGACCCTGTCGAGGGCTGACTGAACAATAAATGATATTCGTATTCCAGACGGATCGCGCTCAGGCCGTTAGCCGTCCCCTCGATCTTCCGTCTTCCAGAAGCTTCCCTGATCGTTCCCGCCGCCTCGCTCCTCGCATCCTCAGTGCACATACTGCACATGGCATGCTAATGCACTTGCCACATACAACAGGAACTTTACGACGAAAGCAATAAAAAAACAAGCGCTCCATTTATTTCACACATTGTTAAGTAAAGTAACCAAAACTTCTGAATATCACTTTGTTTTTTTTTTATAAAACACAACATTAAAGCGATCGACTCTTATGGTCCTCTACTGGTCGTTGGCTCTATCCCTGCGAAGCTTAAAATAAAAACGGAGAAAAATAATATACACTGAAATTAAATTTATGGAATGTCGCCAAAAAATAATTATCACACAATCAATTATCCTTTAAACGCCCAGTGTTCCCATACGGGACGGCAAATTTGCGTCGTTTAATGCCCTAGCAGGCCAATATTTGTAATGTTTCGTCGCACAATAGATTCTTCCATGAACTTACTTTAATACTATTATTACAAATTAATGTAATCCGATTGTGAAATGAACCATAAGCACTCCTGTATGGGACCGTAGGGCATTGAACATAGCAAATCTGCGGTTCCGTAAGGAAACCCCTGGGCGTTTAAAGGTTATACAAAAATACAAAAAAAAAATGTCATTGAATGTATCACAAAATTATCACATAACTCTTGGCTTATTCATTACAAGAATGAGTCATTTAATTTTACGAAGATATATTATGCAATATCAAAGTATTTGTAATTAATATTTCTGCCGCGTATGATTCCCAACAACTGCCGCCATTGTCCTTCCTTACGACTTAAATAACGAGACTAGAATGTGAAAATGTAATATGTACAATCTAATTCATCGTACATAAAATATAATGTATTATGTAATGATAATAATTCTCTTTGTATATACTGTTTTGTCGTTAAATCTTCAATTCAATTCAATTATATTTATCAACGTAAATAAAACTTTTTATGATTATTATTGAATACTGATCTTCTTTGAACGCATATTTCCTATTATCTGGAGCTGGCTCCCTTGTCGACCTTTTTCTATAGTATACTGTATTAAGTATATTATTTTTATTAAATGTTTGATTGACGTTTGTTTTGTCGAAGCAGGCTGGTGGGAACCACTGATGGGTACGATAATATGTTTCTGCTTTGATGTTATATTAGTAAAATATTTAGATGTCGCTTTTCTATCTCTTTGCTCTTTTAAAAGTCCTAGATCGTTCGATAAAAACCAAGATAATCCAAAATAAGGTAGCTGCAAAGCAAAACTAGATTAAATAAATTAATATTTTGGATCAATGATACTCATCATCAAAGATATGAAATGCAAATAATTCTTATTTCATGGTCAAATAGCAGACTCGTTATCAATGGGGCAAAAAACGTAATGCGTAATGAAACATTATGTTTCTTAAAATTTTATCTAATTAGGTATAAATCTAATGGGGTTTATTTTAGTTTTGACCAAATATTAATTCACAATTAAATTACTTTACGAAATTAAGACGTTTTTTTCATCGAAATGACGTTTAATGACTTTATTCCATGTTTTAATATGTGTAAAATAAATTCAAATGATTCCATCTTTTGTCGTCTAATTATAAATGAATAAGTTTACCAGTGGCAAGATCATATTGTTATTTAATTGGCTTGATGTCAATCAATTTAAATAGGCTATTCTAATGTGCGCCGAAATGATTACATATCATTGAAGTCACCAGAAAGCCAACACATGTAAATAATGTACATATTTATGTACATATATGTATTTATTTACAAGCTCTAACTTTATAGTCTTTTTAATACTGACTCTCCCACTCTTTTCAGTAAATGTTTGTCATTGTTTAGGATTTTATTCCTAGACTAATCTTAAGAATCATAGTGTATATTTATTTTATTAAATATAAAAAAATAGAAAACTGTCATATTAACTATATTAATTAAGTTTTCAAAAATATATAATTTATTTTATTTTTCACGTTATTTTGAATCAATTTTAATTTTGTTTCATTTGACTTTTTAATTTAACTCCTATTTTATTACTATAATACGAGTATCATTAGTTAGTTTAGTTCCTAAAACATAGGAGAAATTAAGAAATTATGTTGATTACTAAAAAAACACTAATCCAATATGGGCACTTCCGGTTCTCCTAAGGATTGGCCCTCTGGATTTGGAGGTGCAGCGACTTGCGGCTTTATATGAGTACCATCTTCGTCATGGTCGTGTACATGTGTGTATGATCATAATCTGAACGAACGCATCATCAAAGATACTTAATTGTCCTCTGGTGGGATGTGGGTGTGAGGCGGGTAAAGTAGTCCAGCGTATTATTATTATTATTATATTAGTATTTGTATAGCGCTCTTTTATGACCGAATGATCATTCCAAAAGCGCTTCTTTGCCTCTCTGAGTAAAAAAGGTGGGTCTTGAGTCTGCTTCTGAAGGATGCCTCCGCTTTAAGCTCTCTTATGCTTTCCGGTAGTGAGTTCCAGGCCATTGGTGCAGCGTAGCTGAAAGCCCGATTGCCAAAGACCGTGCTAGGACTACCTCCCGTCAGCTGCAGGGTGCTTCTATTTGCTCTAGCCGATCTGAGTGTCTCGCGTACACGAATGTCTTTCTGAATTGGTGATCTCTTGGTAAAATTATACTATCCATTAATATCCACAATAATAAAGTGATATTTCTTGATTATGACCCGTGTTTCTGTTGAATGGTATTTACACGAAGTGAAGTTTCTTGCCACTAAGGAGATGTTTCACTTTTCTTCCACGCAATGCTTAAACTACAGATATAATTGTTTTTCATGAAGACATTTTGTAACCTTAAGATGGCAGAGCAAACTAATGAATTTATAATGTAACATATTATAATAATATTTATTAGGTATTGTATGTTATTTTGGTCATTGAACTTAAAATGTAAATTATGCATATCAATGAATGTTTTGTGACTTTTACGCCACTTCAAAGTGTTAAGATAGTTAGTAACATTGAAATGCCTGTTTGCCAAATATGTGGGCTGGCATTACATTGATAATAATATGATATTGTTTGCAGAAAATTATGCAAATTACCCAGGAGTTAAGTTGACAGTTTAATTTTAAATAAAGAAGTATGAAAACAATATTTACATATATAAATATTACAATAATATTTACAAGGGTATTGAATAAAGTTATATGTTGTTAATTGTTTTATAATATAGGTAGGAATACATTTTTTAAAGTAATTTCTTATATGATGTCACAGATTAAGACATGTGTACAATTTTGTATACAATAATTAAATAATTATATAAAATTGCTTAATTAACGTCATTTTGAATTCTACACATTTTAATTCACAGTAAATAGATAAATAATTTTAATAATTATTAATATGGATATTACCCATACCTGAAAAGATAAAGAAAAACCGGCTAAGATGGTATGGGCATGTGACACGGAGAGATGAGGACCACATGGTGAAGAAAGCCCTCAACATACCCACCCTGAGGAGAAGACCTGGAAGACAACTACTTGGACTGCAACTGTAGAGAAGGATATGAAAACTCTGGGCTTGACCGAGAATGGAGCGCAAGACAGGCAGACATGGCGAACACGCACAAGGAGAGCTGACCCCAGATGATGAGAAATGGTGAGGCTAAAGAAGAACACTTTATTATTAATATGGATCATGTTGAACACTGCCTATTCACATACTGGAAGAACGGAGATTCGTTTTCAATGAGAGCTTCATCAGCTCGCCATATGATTATTAATGCATTATGTATAATTGTAATACAAAAGTATAAATAAAGTTTACAATATTAAATATTATATAATAAGATGGTAACTTAAATGAGTACGCAAGGGGTTTGGTCCTGTGTATTATTGTATAAAACCTATACATTTATTTATGAAAGGTTATATATGAATTGTTTAATTAATAAATGAAAATTGTATTTTTAGGTATAATTTTAATTCTTCAGTTCTTCATTTCAGACAACTATTTTTGTACATATAAAAATGTTCATCTATCAAAAAAAAATACTAGTAAAATTGTGTACAAATGTACAAAAATACTGATATTACATTTTTATGCCGATGAGAATATTTATGCCAAGAAACATGTATCAGGTATTCGTGTACTTGTACATTAACAAAAAAATATGCCACCATCATTTGCGTAAACTGTTCCTTTTGAACTGTAAATTATTTTAATAACCTGCATAACATTTGTGATATTAGCATTCAAGAAGTGGCAATGTTTTACTTTGGCTTTAATGGGTATATAAACAAAAGAAAGCATTTTTTTGTTCAGTTTGTAGTCCGTTTCATTGAAATATATCACTCGGCAGAGGCGAAGAAAACCGAAATAGGCGATGACTAGAGCTTGTCACCGGCTGTCATTTCCCCGATATCTTTGATAGCGTTTACTGCGAACAAATCAGTAAAATGGCTCACAGTGTTTTAAATTTCAGATCGTTACTTTTATCAACTTATTATTTAATTTCAATTGCTCACACGTTTTCTCCTAGACCTGAGGTGAGTCTATTTATATATATAGGGTCTGCTAAATAACTTTTTTTTTTTTTTTTGAAAAACATTGCAAAACATCGAGTGTAACTTCGGCTGTGTGGCACGTAGCGCCGTCTTGTTGAAACCAAATGTTGCCAATATCCTCTTCTTCAATTTTTGTGAAGAAAAATGGCCCGATAACGATCGCCATTGACTGTAACGGCCACTCCTTGCTCATTTTTAAATAAAAATGGCCTGATTTTCAAAGTAATGTCGCAATATTTCCCAGCGTTGTTCAAGCGTATACACAACCATATTCGCTTAGCGGAAGGATAAAACTAATTATATGTCAAATCAGACATGAGCTAAATGTTACCATTCACGAAATAAGCACTAGTTGAAAAAAAAAACGTTAGATGGCGGACCCTATACAACTAATGATAGATTGAATTCACAAAAGTTTTCATTTGAATTTGTTGTAATAAATAAAATATACACACTATAATAAAAGTGGAGAAATCACCTACATATTTATATAAACTGTATGCACTTTACTAATTAAAGGATCCCTTAATTCTTACCATAACTTATTTTTTTCAATAATATGACTAGTATAAATTATGTCTATTTTTGTCTTTTGTTGTCTAATTATCTGTGAATA
This sequence comes from Glossosoma conforme, assembly GCA_022606575.1. NCBI lineage: Eukaryota > Metazoa > Arthropoda > Insecta > Trichoptera > Glossosomatidae > Glossosoma > Glossosoma conforme. The sequence goes on from JAGTXR010000117.1 coordinate 357,656, forward strand.
AGATTGTCTGAGGCAAGATCATGTCTTTGTTTTATTGTTCTTATGTCAATCAATTTAAATAGGCTATTATAATTTGCGTTAAATTATTAAAATATCATTGAAGTCGTTTCAGTTGACTAAAGGTCGCTGTAAACACAAATTGCATAAAAGCCGATGCTAAGTGAAGTGATGTTTTTATATTTAAATTATTATTCACGAGTAAAAACTTATAATGTTAATTAACTACATACATATAAATATATATGTCATAATGAACCATATGCAGGGATATATTACGCATATTTATAAGTAATGAACGACGTCACAAATGACTACCTAGAATTCATCTTAATTAATAGTTTCTAGAATTTAATTTTCGTAAAACTTTTTGAACGTCACTATACATTTCAGGGTTTTTCATTTTTATCATGTGGCGGTAAACGTAACAAATACTACTAACTTTTTAAAATTTATTTTGATAAGGTTAGTTTTTTTAAACGTTTAAGTTAATCGAAAATATGAATTCATATAAGTATATTACGTGATAAAATTATTGTTCAGGTTAAGTTCGTACAGACATCATTTAAACATTTTTAATATTAATGTGTTGGACCAAGCTATTTTTGCGACCGACAATAAAAGTAGTTCGTACTATTTGGTCAGAATAAAAAATAAATTATATTTTGTATTAATTAATATATTTTTATTGTTATATAAAATAAACCTTATCTAACTTTACCTTATGTAACTTAAACTAACCAAATTAAACCTGTCTTAAAGTTCAAATAACAATTTATTTTTAATTCAGCCAAAAGGCATGTTTACATTCTGACTGAAAAATCATGATAAAAATGCTGTTGATTTTATATATTTTCTATAAAATCATTCCGACAAAAAATAAGAATATTCGTCTTAAATAAAACAACACACAACGTGATTTTCTGTTCAAATTGCAATAATATTATTTCATATTTAGACCAAATAAAAAAATATTTGATTACATCAATAAGATATATATATCGGTATTCCAAATTATGCTAATTTATCCATGAAATGGGTATTAACAAAGAGATTTTAAATGGCAAAATTTAAAAATAATGTTTTGTTCCAGAACATTCATGAGTACATGACAGCTCCAGAGCTGGGATATTACTTCGGTAATGCAGAGCGTCATGAGCTTCCTGATTACCAGGTGGTGTACCTTCCCGCCATGTTGCCCAGAGCGGCGCAGAAGGCCGAGGGTGCGTTTGAGGACTATCGGGACGAGGAACCGATAAGCTATGGGTTCAGCGCTTTCGGACGGTAATTTAAATCGAATATTCATCATCAGCTTGTGTTTATTCCCTATTTGATATAAAAGTCTACATATATGCACCTTCATCTTCAATTCAACCATTGGATCACCTTTCCAGACTTATTTACTGTGAGAAACCCATCAGATAATCTTCTTGAAAAGTAGGATTATTTGGTATCGAACTGAGAAAAATTTCTCTGTCATATTAGATATGTGAATTTTTTTGAACCCTTTTCCGAGTGCTTTTTTGAAAACTGCTGTTGTGCAGTAGTAACAATATTTATCTGGTATGACACTGACAAGACTTTTCACTTATATAAAGTGTAAATAGACATACTAGGTGTATCATAGAAAATCAAAATTATCCTCTCTTATCATATTATATGGGTTTGTAGTCAGTACCGACTTTAGATTCTGCAGCGCCCTAGGGGATTTTTTTTTCTGGCGCCCCATATTGTTTATATTTATATATATTATATAATCATCTAATCGAGATTAGTTGCCTTTAGCGCCCTTAGATTATTTGACGCCCTGGATCATCGATCCATTGCGTCACCCCCTAAAATCGGCACTGTTTGTAGTAAATGTTTAGTTAAGACTTCAACTCGTTTGGTCATCTAGACTTGCATCTTTCTTCTCCCAAATAAAAGTAGACACTTCACGGAAACTATGCTGTTGAAATAATTAATTATAATATTATTTTTTTAAGTGATGTAGATCTGCAGTTGAAACCAAATCTAAATTTGGTAGCTCCAAATTTTAAAGTTCACCGAAGAGTCTTCGATAAAGGAGAGCCTGAGGAAATCCAGTTTGATGGAGGACTGGACTGTCACTATCTTCACAGACAACCAAACTCCGTTGCTGCCATCTCCATGTGCCAGGATCAGATCATTGTAATTGTTTTTATTATTATATTACGTATTCAATTATTATTATCATAATTTTATTCACAAAATTACATGCGGAATAAAATTTATAATAAAATATAATGAAACGATACCTTCAAAGAAAGGTTTTAGTAGAAAAATAAATGCTTTATAACTAGTCTTATAGTCTCTTGATAACTAACCGTATATCTTTTAATTATATTTTCTCGTATACAACAGTCTTTGTCGAGATAATTGCGAGTATACTAGTTAAAGAAAATTGTGCAAAATGTAATATTAAAACACAATCAATTAAAATGATTAACCAAGTAAATACCGCTACGAGTAAAAAATTACTAATTTTATTGATACTATTCGAAATTAAATGTGAAATATTTGTGAATTGATAGATATATTTTTTGCAGCATGGTCTAGTATTTTTGGACAATTCAACATTAGAGATAAAACCATTAACTCCAAGACTAAAATCCTTGCTTAAATTACAAGAAGCCTTGAAAGAGGAAATGCCACAGGATTCCGAAATATCCCTTGAGGGAGTTCCACACATTGTGAGACGAGCAACACTGAATCCGGACACGTTCTTCGACGACTATGTCTTATTTCCTGAACAAAATACCGATGACCTGAAAAATCTGTACGAGAGTCTTGAAAGTGAAACGGATTCGGAAGAAGACGACTCGTCTTATCGCCGGAAGAAACGCAATTCTGCGAAGTATACCGTGGAGATCGCCATGTTTTTTGACGAAGCGGGCTATAGCATATTCGCTCCTTATTTGAATAATGATGAAAAGGAAATGCGAGATATGCTGCTGGCCTACATGAACGGGGTAAGCTCATTTAAAAATATACTTTTTCTATCCATGTAGATACCGTTAAGTTATTCATCGGTGCACACTGAAACAAATTTGAGTCATAAAATACATATAAACAAATAATAGCATCAAAACATCAACGTATGAATATGTTATGACTAGTTTTTATCTATTACAAAACAATGATTATTTATATATATTTAATACGTTATAAATAAACATTTTTTATAGTTTCTACTTATGTAATCGTAGCTATACGTAATCAGGAAAATTAAAGACGACCTCGAACTAATATGAATGAATTGTATTTTATTAAATGTGTGCTTATATAAAAGTTGAAATACTTTAAATTAATAAAAATATACAAGGGATTTGTTAAATGAGGCAAATATTACAAATTATATTGTAAAAAACACTAATTATTTAGGTACGTTTTCAGGAAAAATGCTAATTTTCTTGTGTGTAATGTTAATTTCTTCATTATTTTATTTTATTTTTATTTTATTTTATTTTATTTTATTAACGGCCTAGGCCAATACATACGGTTTTAAAATAGAAAATACAATAAATGAAATGGTAAAACAGAACAATATAATAGCTAAGACAATACATTTAGACAAAACATGAACATGAGTAAAAAAACAGATCTAGTACATTAGTAGAGGGATCTGCGAAATGCTGGAAGGTCCACCCCGAAAAAGTCCAAGTCACTAGAGGAGTTAACCAGTCTACACATTCTTAACATAGGAGAATATAATCCGTAGTTGGTTTTGGATGTCCTTACATGTAGCAGGTCACTGCCTCTAGTGAACCGGGATTACGCTAGAAATTTTATTTAATTTTTTGAAATTTTGGTTGATTGCCGGCGGTCATAGCTCAATGGTCAAAGCGTTTGCTTTGCAAGCCAAAGGTCGTGGGTTCGAACCCCGACGGAGATTAAAAAAAAAAGCATTTTTAATCGATTTCTGAGCTCTAAAATATCCTGGTTGGTGTGAATTTGATCCATCACCCGTAAAATGTCAGTCATAGCCTATTAATTAAAATTAGTGGTAGACGAAAGTCGTCCCTTGAAGACCACCCATTCATAGTAAATTCCTGTAATAATAAAGGATCATGCGTGAATCTCGGGCTGTAGTCTATGACGTTGGCGGATCAACACTCCACATGCAGCGTTTAGCCATATACACCATGGTAAGCGTCATAGAATTCCACACGTTAGACTTCAGAATTACTATCACCATCTGCCGGTATTCTTCTGTATGTGTTTACATAAAAGAAAAAAAAGAAAATTACGTCGTTAATTGTTGAATGGCAAATACTTTTAGGTACAGGCATTGTATCACCATCCAAGCTTAGGAACTTCGGTAGAATTGACGCTCGTGAGACTTGACCTCATGAAGAAGCAACCTGTGGATCTTCCACATTATGGTGGAGAAAGGTCCCAACTGCTGGACTCCTTCTGCGACTATCAAAAGAGGCTGAACCCTCCAGACGATACGAACCCGGAGCATTGGGATATGGCGCTGTATGTGTCGGGGTAAGAATCAAATATTGTAATAAACTATAAATGTATATAGTAAAATCAGTTGTTGATTAATTACGTGTAATATATTTTTTAATCAGGGTGCTTTATTAAACACAACCCACAATATTTTCAGCCAATACTTATAATTATAGATAATTAAAAATGTTGTACAAATTGTTTTGATCTAATCTTATTTTATTTTAGAAATAATAATCGTATTATGATATACTGAAAATCATTTAAATATCCAATATAATAGTTTGGATATTACATTCAGAACGCATATTGAATTTCTCCTCTGAAGTCAATCGTAGAATAGCTGAGAAATGAGAATATGCTTTTTCTTAGATAAAAAAACTTCAGTTCAGATGAAAGAAATATCCGCCGAGTCTCTGTCACTTTTTTGAATGAGATTTTATGTTTATTTCAAGAGTCCCTAAGTAGCTATTCATTTCTGTCACGTTATAAATACCACGGCATAGGAAGCTCGGAATAATCCCATATACTCATTCTGATACTTATCCATCTGGTAATTTCAAGAATGCTCTTAACGTGACACTTTTTTCTCCATGGGAAATAAATGTAACAAATACAATTCATCACAATCTTCTTACTCTTGTTACCACATAGGTTTGTCATCCATTTTTTTAACCGTCTCGTCCAAGTCATTTTTGCACTCGGATCTCCGACGATTACTTATTTTAATGCGTAGTTTCCGTCGGAAGGACAGGAGCTTGAAGAGAAGGCAGCTATTAGATCTGAGGCATATTTTAGTGTTTGTTAAATACCAATTTTAAGGATGTTATTAAAAATTCTATCTAAAAAACGTCCACTTTGTTTCGGATACTTAATCTGCCTTCTTTTTAAGCTTTAGAGCTCTTGTTCTGGAGGCCTTAAAAATAAAGTATTTGACGGAGTTCTGGGTGCAAAGATGACTTCGAATGTGGCGAAGGAGTTAACAAAACTGTGTGGTGACAATTTGCGGTAACCATAAACTCCAGCTAGGGAAACTATACGAAAGAAGAAGAATCATTCTAAGTTTCATCATCATCATCATCAGCCTGTGTCCGTCCACTGTTGAACGTAGGCCTCCCGCATGAGTCTCCATCCTCTTCGATCCTCCGCCTTCCGCATCCAGGTCACTCCCGCTATTCTTCTTATATCGTCAGTCCATCTTGTAGGGGGTCGGCCAATGCTTCGTTTGCCAGTTCTTGGGCGCCATTCCAATACTTTTCTTCCCCATCGACCGTCGTCTCTTCGACAGATTTGATCTGCCCATTGCCACTTGGGTGTGCCTATTCGTTGGGTAGCATCCACTACTTGAGTTCTTCTGCGTATTTCCTCGTTTCGGATTCTACCTTAGTATTTTTATAAGTGAGAATGTATTTTTATTCTACATAATAAGATGAAAATAATGATGTTTTTTTTTCAGATTAGATTTTTACGCGATTGAAAATGGCAGACGTAGTGGAGTTACCATGGGGTTGGCCACCGTGGGCGGAGTTTGCATTGATCAGTATGCTTGCGTTATTGCTGAACTAGGCACCACCAATGCCTTCGGAAAACCTTACCCTTCGGCAGGGTTCACTTCAGTATACATACTGGCTCATGAAATAGGTCACAAGTAAGTAAAGAATATATTCATAACAAAATATACATCGTTAATAAAAGTGGTATGTAATTGGATAGGTGACCGTCTGGGAACAACTATTGTTAATGTACGAGAGTCATGGCTTGTCAGAATATTTCTAAAAATGAAACAAAAATGAAAGGAAATATCAATTTAGCATAATTGCTACAATTAGGAGTCACACATTCCAATTGAAATGCGACTTGAATTTGTATTACTTTGCGATAATGTTATATTTGAAAGTGCTTAATGTTGTTCTACTATTTGAAATCGGTAAAGATCGTATTGATTGTAATTTGCGGATCTAAAATAATAATTGATATATAATTACACCAATTAACAAATTATTTCAAGGGCATAGTCAATGAACCATATTAAAATAAACAAACATTATAATGTGACTTGCGTTTCTCAATAAATTATTATGATACCATGCATATAAATAGATCAGATAATACGATTTCGATTTTCTTGGTCAATATTTTATTGTTATGAAATGACATAATTATAAGTAGTAAAGGCAATAATTTTTTTGTCAGTAATTAATTAAATTAATCTTCAGTAATTATTTATGAAATGGCCAGTAATAAATACATCAAAAAAGAAAAATAATCAATTGGCACTATATATTTAATGAATGGTAATTATTAATAGGTAAGGCTAGACTTCCATTTTATGTGCTAATTATTCATTCATTTTACATTAATTACTGGCATTACTGAATATATTACAGTCAATTTATTATCTATTTTAATTTTATGATTCACCATATTCATACTGACACAGTGGATACTGTCAATTTATTTAATCTACTGGGGATTAATTTTATTTATTGTCAATTGATTTAACTTACTGCCAAAACCAGTGGAACCAACTGGCTTTAGTCCCTACGGCGCTCTAGGGCAAAAAAGCATCTGGCACCCTCTGTCATTTTTTTTCTTGCATGGTAGAAAAATAGTTTGCTCGTGAAAATCTTTAGCAAATTTATTTTATATCACATAAATATCAAATTATAGAACAGGTTTCTTCTTAAATGAAGTCGAAAAATCTTGATAATCAAAACTATATTGTAACTGTCAAATATTGTTCCTTTACAGCGTTGCTCATTTCCTATATTAAAATTTAATAATCAATAATGCCGTTCTTACACTTATAAACCACTTCTGACAGTGCTATAGATGCGGCGTCGATAAGTAATTTGGTAAAGTGATTTGTCGTAATTTACCCATTTTTTCAAAAAAAAAAACAATTTAAATGTTCGTTGCAACAAACACTTAAATTCTAATAATAATGTTTCAGCTTGGGTATGCACCATGATAGTAGCGGAAATTCTTGTCCAAAGAGAAGGGTTTATTATGTCGCCATCTAGAGGAACCAACGGAGAAACTGTTTGGTCATCTTGCAGTGCTGATGTTATGACCAGACTCGGGTAAATCTTTTAATTTTATTTTTTTCGATTAAAATAACATCATTTCAGCCAATCCCTTTCACAAATATATGTTTTTACCAGCCATAACCAACTCACTCCCGACGGCTAACATAAGTACATATAATAAACATCGTCTCCGGTGATCTGTACATCGCATAGTTAACTAGAACTTAGAAAAAGGTTTTTCGGGTATTACCATGATAACAATCCATGGGTCATGTGACATGACATTGATCAAATTGCAACAACAGTAAATACGTACAATCGTACAATTCAAAGAATACCAGTAACCCAACCAGAACTATTGTCAGTAGTCTATTTGATTTCCTTAGATGGGATATGCGAGATTCTCAATATTTTCAAGACGCGCATTAGTTATAGCAGTGTTACGCAACCTTTTCTCACCTACGGTACACTAAAGTTCTTCCTTGAATTCCGCGACACACCAAAGTTTATTGTTTAATTTCGCGGCACAACCCAAGTCAAAATTATGTATGCATTATATTACAATACATCAATTTTAATTTATCAAGAAACGCTCTTAAATAAATGATTGTCAAGTTTTAGCAGTTATTTGAAGATAACTTATTTAATCTTTATTTTCTTAGGAATTCTAAGTGCCTCCTTGATAAACCAGGCCCCGTGGCTCCGGAGCACGACCACGGGCGCTTCGACGACGCCCCCGGGCAGGTGTGGGGCGCCAAGAGACAGTGTGAGGTTCTGCTCCGTGACAAGGATGCTCGCGTGAGCCTGGCGGGGTCTCCTCTAGCGGAAATATGCCGACAGCTGCAGTGCCGTACTCCTCACAGGAGTGGATACTATTACGCAGGACCTGCGCTTGAAGGAACTGACTGCGGCAAAGGACTGGTAAGTGTTTTTATTTATTCACAGCAGCTCGATAGCTACAGAGAGTGGTTGTAACGAATCGCCATCAACTGTTATCTTCGCTTCGACGCACCATATTCGAATCTAGAAATATTCCTAAAGCCGATTATACTCGTATATTATGAGCATCGTTGTCGACTATTCTTCAGACTACTTTATGTGGATGCAGTAACCAGTGAACATGTTAAAATGATGTTTATATTAAATAGATAATAATTTGATACCTTGTATTAACATGAATCACACTGAGTACTGTTTCACTTGATGGAAGACTGCAGATTCATGATCTATGAAAGCTTCATCAGTTCTATGAAATCATCATTCAAAAGCTTTAAGGGCTCCAACGGTTCCAACAAAAAAATACGTTTGTGTACTTTGGAACTAATAAAGCTTTCATAGATCGCAAAAGTGTAGTATTCCATTTATATATTTAATAGAACCGAAGTTCCAAGATGTACAAAAAAATAAGCATGGAATAATGAATAATACAGCCGTCAAGTGAGACTATGCTCAGCGTGATCCATGTTAAAACAAAGTATGAAATTCTTATCGATCTAATATTAAAATGGATCCCATTGTGAATGCTAATAATATATTTAACGATCGTCATATTCGTTGAAAATACTTATAGTTCTATGCTATGAATAAAAAAATCATAATAATACATAATAAATATGATATTTGAAGGGTTTTGGGCATGAAAATACATAAAAGTACTAAAATAATTCAATTGTCGCAGACAAAAAAAAAACATTTGGCTTAGTACTTATATATTGCAATACGTTGAGAAATTAAAGGCTCATAACTGTATATCGATTCAATTGGTATTATTGTATTTAATTGTAATTAACATACATGCTATGAACAATAAATGCTATCCAATTGTCGTTATCTCATTAATGTCTATTGCTTCCTTATTTGATAACAGGTTATATAATATTCTTCAAATCAAGTCCAATTGAGCCGATAAAATTCAGATATTTTTTTCTTAACTTTTATTACGATCAACATAATTGCGCACTTAGTATAATAGATATAATCCTATAGTACATCAGGTTATTGCAGAAGGTGTGGATATTAATTGCAATTAACAATTATTATGTTCTTTATACAAGGTGAGAAGATTTTACTTTTCAATGAATAAATGACGAATTTCAATAATTGTTGTAATACGTTTGACTACATACGGGTATATGCTACCATTTTTTTAGTGGTGCCAAGGTGGAAGCTGTATAAGAATGGAGAATAAGAAACCGAATGTCGTCGAAGGGGGTTGGAGTAAATGGAAATCAAGCAGTTGCACCTCTGGTTGCATCACGAAGGGTCGTGGATTCCTCACCAAGACCAGAACTTGCAACAATCCAAAACCGGTCAACACCGACGAAGGATGCGAGGGTCCTTCTTTTGAAGTTAATCTTTGCAAAGACGAAAAGGTATTTTAGTATTAATTTCCCGCTTTTATTTTTGTAACGTATTTTTGTAATTTTCTTAATTTTTTTTATATTATATTCCAGATTTGCCCAAAAAAGAAGAGAATGACGGTTGGCGACTATGCAGCAAAGAAGTGCAAAGAGTTTAGTACAAGATTACCAGAGTTGGACCCTAAAGGTTCCGGACTTCAAGCGCCACATGAAGACTGTAACTTTGAATCATTTAATTGTGGATTTAATTAGGCTTAAAAATTTAAATGTACAAATTTATTGCGGTTCCTTTGATATTCAAATAAAACGGTCCATCTATTGGTCTGTCACCCAGCTAATAAGGAACTTCAAACAAAGTCAACTTCCCGAAAACCTTTAAAAATAAATATTTAGATACATACGATTGATCGGTTAGCAAAGATTATTCTTTAATTTGAATATTCTATCGGAAGTCAAAGAAATAAATATGCGTATACATATTTGACGAGTGTATCCATAATAGGTTCGTAGCTATTAATATTACGGTCATAGCTCTGAATGCAATTTTGGCATCGTAATAATAATAAGCGAATAAAAGTTTTACATTAGAAAAAATTGTTCCCGGATCAATAACTCACTAATTGTTGTTATCATTAGAGAGGACCATTCCTTGTCTATAAGTACCACCTTTCTCTTTATAGTTTGAACAGCGTCAAAAAGATGAACACTACATTCATAAATTTATATTAACCTGTTCGCATCGGTACCCTACATACGAGTATGTGCTACCTGGTAATATGCCGTGTAAGATTCCCCTACTTTTGACATCGGTAGCCGTGATATATCATTTTGCTACTTTCTTAGAATAGTTATTTAATGCATCATCTGATAGCTCAAAGGATACAAAAACCAATGTGATATAAGATAATATACCAGATTTATGCTTCAAATACTAGTTTTATAATTGATAGTATAATTTGTATTCCACCGAACCGTAATGAAAGGGTTAAAATTCAACGTTTTTTACCGTATACAAACTTACATATCAACAACTGTGGCATATTAAATAGTTTATTAACTTGAAAAGGTGTATGTTAATATAAATTCAGTTCCCAGTGGGGCTGTGAGGTAGTTTATTCATAATTTTAAACGTTAAAACACAATGGCAGGAGTGATCTGTTCTTAAAAAAATGTCGTCACCGTTCATACATACGACTTAGATAAGAGCATGCTCTTGATTGTTACTAATATTTAAGAGCATTATCTATTATTTAGGAGAATTTTCATAATCTGTGTCTGATAAATACAATATATTTTATTTGTTGTCCTCAGCACGACTGTGGATGGGGTGCGCCATCTTCTGCCGCAGGAGCGACACGGGCAGTTTCTACACCCCGCGCATTGACCTGAATGACCTTGGCGTGGATCCTTACTTCCCTGATGGTACCTGGTGTCACAATGATGGAAAAGAAAACCACTACTGTCTTCAGCACCACTGCCTGCCTGAGGTATATCAATATTAATATAGCTAGATTTTTGCTGTCCTGTAACCTCTTCTTAGATAGAGCACAATATCTACGTGACAGGCAATAATTATCTACTACAAGGGTATCAAACTCAAAAATAACTGGGTCAAATTTTTCGAGTCAAAATAAATAAAATCAATCAATTTTAGTAGATTCTACTATTTTTAATATAAATTATAGTAAATCATTTTAAAGCGAGCCTTTAGATAAGTTGATGTGGGGTTTATCAATCGATCTCTTTACGAAATCCGATTAACAAATCACCCAAAAATATGCCTCGGATACTACAGCTGTCACTTCAAATTCCCTAGCTTCTTTCATGGACGTCGTCGGGAACCGTATATGTTCCAAGGTAGAATGGACAATGGCTTCTGACAGAACTGAGTGACGAGAATTTATGTGTAAATGTTCGAGATATGTAACGGAAATGAAAATAAGCTACATAATAGAATAACGAAAAATAGTGAAAAAATATTTAAATTAAAAATATATTTCGCATAAACTACTTATATAAATAAAATAATGATAATTATTTTAATTTAATATTTTCACAGTAGTTTATTATTGATTATCATGTTTAAATCATAAAAATGTGAAGGAATATTAATTTTTAAATTTCTGGAATTATTAGATTTGAGTATCCACCGAGAGATGGCGATGCAGTCGCGATAAAAGCGCACGTGCAGCGCCGCGCTTATTATATAAATACCTGAAAGTTTGGCCGTCGTATTAACTTTGCGCAGTGGCGATATCGTAACCAATGAGGTTTATCCGAGGTGCGATTATTGCTAGTTGAAAACTTTTACCAATACCCCGCCTTGTGGACGTGAAATACCGTCCGCTATGGCAATTTTTGAAAGCCTGTAATGGGCTGCTTATACTTGAAACTTACACCGAAAATTTGAAATTCGTAAATAATCACAACATCATTATCGCAACTTTAGTATCTACGGTCGTCATTAGAAAGGCACAGGATTTCTATCGGCTCTTTTGATGAATCTGATGGCTTATCATTTGACAAGCAGAGGGTTAAAGGATGGACAGAAAAGAATGTTGTTTGAATAAATAAATAAATTATGTCGTACCTAGTTTACAGGCGAATCATACTTAGCACTGTTTAATAATTATTGAAGACTTCATCAATTCCTAATGTCTATAAACATGCTGATGAATAAATAAATTTAAAATGTAGGGGTGTCCAGGAGTGTAGGAAGAGTATGGGTGAAGTTTAAGTGGGTGGTACGAAATATATACATATTTTTAATATTGAAATGGATCTCAAATTGAATGGTAGAAATATGAATAACAAGTATTTAAAACTTAACCCTTTCATTACGGCTCGGTTTGAATACAAATTATACTGTCAATTATAAAACTAGTATTTGAAGCATAAATGCACTTATCTATTTTTATATATCACATTGGTTCTTGTATCCTTTAGCTATCAGATGACGATAAAGATTAGCTTATTATAGTGATTAATAAATTGAATGAACACACTCAGTGATGAAGATATGATTTAAGTACAATTGATATAGGTACAACTACTGCGCTGTCAGATAATGTTTCAGCGATGTTATATTTCAAATATATATACATAAAAAAACTTTAGCGATACTAAGCATTACTATTTGTACCTTCGAGTATAGTAAGTTGATTGATTTTGATTTTTACAGAGTTTCAAGTTTTCAAAACTATGGGGCACGCTGGGCGAGGATGTGCCCCTTCCTGGAAATGCGCGGCCCCCTTCTGCACCGTTGCCTCCAGCAGTCCTCCAGTACCTGTCTCTTGGGGCAGATGGGCGCCCCCTGCTCACGAGCCTGCGCCCCGGTCAGGCGATGCGCCCCTCGGAAGACGACTGGGCAGATCACGACTACCTCGAACTTCCAGCTGCTCTAGATCAAGCCACAACAGACGAAGACTCTTCTTGGGATTGACTAGATCTGGATCTATGCTATGGAATATAATATATTGCACCTTCAAAAGACTACGAATATTTTTTTCTTTTAAAGATTTGCAATGATCGTTGTTTTACTATAAAAGTTTTGCGCTATCAGGAGCTTATGACATTCTAGGCATAATTTTACGTTTTTATTATTTGATTATATAAATTGTGTTATATGCTGAGTTCACTTCACGTATTTTCAGCAAGTTTAGACGAGAACACGTTGCATTGTTGCGTATCAAATGTGACACAAATGGCAAGCCTGTCTTTTTATCTCTGTATCATATTAAACACATATCGATGCAACATTTTCAGGTACGAGTATACACCTGTATCAAACGGCGAAATGATACGCAACAATGCGTACGTACCTCATTATATTCTGCACAATATATGGACATATCGATGAGCTGTTTGTTATCAAGTATTTATAAGTAATTTGGAGAAGAATCAGATATGAGTACATATATGGGGCACAATCTTATATTAAGTGATGTGATCTGTAGTCTTCTGCATTCTTAGAGTAAAGATTATTCCAATTGTAACATACGCCATCAGATGTATTGTGTAGTAGTGATATCAAGTTCGATCAACCTAACAAATAATTAGTCCAATTTTAATGGGTAAATAAAACTCTACTATATAGTATGTCTTTCAGTTACATCGGTTTTCTAAAACATGTCAATGATATTCTTGTATCCCACGGGCATAAAACGTTATGCCAATTTAGTCACGTAAAATATGAGGACAGAAGATGTGTAATCTACTCTATAATAATGTAATCAATTAATTTTCATTGTCATTACGAATATCATAATTATTTCACCGTCACAGGAATTACAACAGTAACTTTGCTTATTATGTACGAGTACATTTAATGAATATAAATAACGAATATAGTTCTTTATTTCAAAACATTATATGGAATATTTTGAATTCTTTACTTTCAACAAACAAATATGTTCAAAAATTTAATCTGATATTCGACTGGTTAATTTCCTAGAAATATGTATTGTATTCAATAGGTTGTTGCTATATCTACCTTGGATGTTACTCAGTTAATGTTATGCAATATTTGTAAGCCACAGGTACTGAATTAATTGGAATGTGTTTTTGATTTTTTTAATGGATATTTTTATAATGTTTTATAATCTACAGTTATCGATTATATTATAGTAATGAGTCCCAATATATATGTAAAATATATATTGAGGTAACTACGTAACATTTTAAACTTTGAATAGTTGTGAAAATGGATGTATTCGTCGTCTGAACGTCGTAAATTAATTATTTTATAAATAAAAAATAATAGCTATATTCATTTATAGTTTTATTTTCATCATCATTCTTTACTTATTAAATTAAATTACTTAGTGATCATGTATATTTTATAACTGTTATTAATTTATTGTTAAGTGAATTAACTGCACATGATTTGTTATAATTTAATTGTAACAATTGGAAAAATTTATTTCAGATTATTTTCCTTTAATAAATTAGTGATTAATATTATTTTCTAAAATCAAAAATTGTTGGGACCATTTCTTAAGTCAAAATGTGGTTACCGTTTATTATTTTTTGTCTTGATCTATCAAAAGTATATTAAATAGTTTTTTTTTCATTTAACAATGTATTTTTAGTTGAAATGTTGAAATAATTAATACATACTAATATAATAATAAATATAATAATTTTAAAATTACGATTTTAAAAAGCAAAGTTTTATTCTGAAGCTATTTCAAATAAAAAAATGCAGATGTCGCTGGCTGTAGCAGTCTGATTAGTCAATAAATAAAACGCCAAATTGTAATTTTTATAGCGAAACTGAAAAAAAAGATTTCTCAGTGTTTGAACAATTATCAGCCTTATCACTAAATCCTGTCTTCCGGTAGTAAAATAATTATCAGTTGAATTCATAAAATATAACACATACTATGCTAAATGATGTACAACAAAATTTACAATGTTTTTGTACCTTTTTTAATTTTTTTAAATTATCACTTCTAAAAATGAAATATGTATAAGCCCAGAACTAATCGCAACCATGAACCATCTTCTGATATAAAATTCGCCATATTTTTATATAAGCATCCTGAAGTTCAACCAAATACATTAATTTACTCGATGGTGTTTCAGGATTATGAGAGTAATAGGGCTTGGGTAAAACACGTTCCTTTCTCATGGTGCAGTCTCTCTTTAATTATAACTTATGGTAATTGCGTTTGCTCCGCCGCATTTCGTCCCCAGACAATTCGTTCAACGACTCATCGGTAACTACGTGGGGCGCGCTGGACGTCTGGTGCACAGTTCAAGTGGTGCACTGGATTTTCCGCTAACCTAAGTTATTTTGTTAACGAGACCTATTGATCTATGTACTCTAAGATCACTGGAAAATCTTTAGGTTAGGTTAGGTTAGCGAGGCAGCCAGTGCACCAGTTGTCCCGAGCGCTAGATGTCCCGTGCACCAGACGTCCAGTGCGAACTACTTCGTTACTGATGAGTCGTTGAACGAATTATCTGGGGGCGATAGGTCGTGACATCAATTACGTTTTAGAAATAAAAATATTTTTAAACATGATACCTATTGACATAGTTACAATCCTCTAAAAATCTCCAAATTTTAACGTCTGACCTACGAACTACTACACCCACGTTGGGTGTTGCTCACCAAAGCCTGCTACTTGTATAAGAAGAAAGTGCTCTGAAAACAAAGCCTTGGTAAGTGCTCCTAAGGATCGCAGGTATAAGGCGACCGGTCCGAGGGTCTTAGGCCCCAAAAAAAATATATAATCCTCTCTGAAGTACAATTTCAGGATATTTATGACTTATGAGTATAGATAAAAGTGCGTGGCGATCAAAACAACGACGAAAACCGTCAGCTTTTTTGAGGCTCCCTGTATTTATGTAAAATCCTTCTTCGTAGTAGTATCAATCCGGTGGATTGGTTTGCAGCAACAGAATCTTGCATCTCGATCTCCACTCCTCTCGGTCCTCCGCAACCCTTTTCAGCTCAGCATAAGCACCACAGTTCATGTCCTCGAATACCCGCTGCTAATACTCCCGTCTAGGGCGCCGTTCTGCAGTAATGTTCGAACATTCCAGGTGGCATATCTGTTGGCTGAAGGTTTTTCTTATTTGTCTTGGTTGTTTTGTCTCGAGCAGTCCCCACCCGGAGATCCGATTGGGGGACTATTTTATCTCCGGAAAATTTTACTTGAGATGCAATCATTTTTTTGCTGATACGTGGGATGTCTTTAAGACCTTTAATGTGGTATTTTCCCCGTAAAATCCTATGAACAATATAATACAAAGTTTAACAGCGTAGTCTCCAACTGTCTTCAGAAAAAACATTTCAAGAACTGAGAAGGAAGCTGAGATGAATCCAAGACATATCTCGTGCATTATTTGGGAATTTTGTTGATTAACATTTTTAAAGAGATCGGGTGATTAGTCTGACGCATTCGAAGCCTGGACCACTGTTGCACTGGTGTTTTAGCTGTGTAAAACATGCAATATGAAATTTTTAAACAAAAGTCTCAGCTAATTTTCATATGATCATTTATGTGATGAATTGCTCGAAATTATTCATCTTTACTTTTTTAGTTTTGCTTAAAATTATGTCTTCTAATTATTCAATAAGCTTTTTAAAAAACTATTGTTTACAAGACATAAAATATTTTTTAAAAAAGGTTATAAATTATTTTTTTGCGACAATGTTTAAGCTGGGGTAAAATATTGTCTAATTTTAAACACACATTTCAACTGAAAGAAACAGTCATGATTATGTACGAGTATGATTATTTGTCAAAGACAATGAAGATAAAAAATGAGTTTTGTAACGATTGTGAATTATTGTTATAGCGTGGATTGTTTAACAATAGTTTTAAAGATTGATTGTAAGATGTATAAATCGGTCCCGTACAACACAGTGGCGAGAGTAATTGCTTTGCGAATAAAAGCGTAAGGTTATTCCCCCGACATCCTGAAAAATATGTGTTTCCACTACTGCAGTCTCTGATGACTTAAACTGTATTGGTATGTTTTATTTATCAGCTAGGGCATTGGATTTATCAATTTTTTAATGCAAGATGTCGATAAAAATGCTTGTCGATAATAGTGAAGCACCGGTTAAGAACTTACGAACTAGGGATTGGTTATCATTTGAGAATACAGTACATTATCAACTTTTCTTCGATACCCTGTGATGGTCACATGCTACATATTCAGATCGGATATTGTTTATACAATACTTCATCATCGTCAGCCTCTATCCGTCAACTGTTGAACATAAGCTTCCCGCGTGAGTCTCCATCCTCATCGATCCTCCACGTTCCGCATCAACGTCACTTCCGCTATTCTTCTTAAGTCGTCAGTCCATATTGCAGGGGGTCGGCCAATGCTTCGTTTGCCAGTTCTTGGGTGCCACTGTAATAATTTTCTTTCTCATAGACCGTCGTCTCTTCGACATACATGTCCTGCGCATTGCCACTTGAGTGTGCCAATTCGTTGGGTAGCCTCCACTACTTGAGTTCTTCTGCGGATATCCTCGTTTCGGATTCTACCTTTTAGCGAGACTCCAGCATGGATCTCTCCATAGCACGCTGGGGTGACCTTTATTTTATGGGTAAGACTTGCTGTCAGATTCCACATCTCTGTGCCATAAGTTAATACAGGGAGGATGCATTGGTTAAACGCCTTAGGTTTAATACATAAGCGGAATTTTCGCTTTAAAAATGTACTTTGGTACACTCTATGGATAATCAATCAAAATCATTTACTTTTACATACTATTCAAGATTACATACACAATCACCATTTTTTCACGGAAATTACAATATATTATAATAGTTTTTCAAATTCTGCTCATCCCAGTTGTATACGCCTGTCGATTTACGATACAATACTTATGGAAGGAAAATAATTGTTATTCTCTACTAAATATTTTTTTGCGAATAATATGAATCATTCTATCATTAAACATCAAAAAATTATTTATTCATATTACAGAATCATCCCTCAAACTTTGTCGTATATATTTATGTATTGATATCACTTGTTAGACTATAATTATTAGTGAAAGTTGACCTTTATTCAGCAGTAGATAATCACCAGCTGATAGTGAGTAAATTCGAATTAGAAAAAATATTAAACTCCTTGAAATGAGTACGTACAAATATTATATCGGTATTTGAAAACCGAATTAGATAAAGTACGTAATATTATTGTCACTATTGGCATTTATTGTGATAAAAGCGGTGATTTGATATATTGAGATTAGTTTATCGTTATGCATTCTAAATTTTCATTGGTAACAAAGTAAAGTGTGTTTGAATTTAAATAATATAATAAAACATTCATTTTCAGATATGTTATTTGGTTATAATATTTTATATATTTTAATAATATTCAAATTTAATAAAAAAACATGTATAAAAAAATATCTTTTTCATTTTTCCAACTGTTTCATTTAAAAATAGGAAACATAACGTAGTCATATGAATAGTGTATCAGAAGAAGAAACATATGCATTCTGTCATGAAAGATGAATTGTATAAATCTTCAAAGAAGTAGAAAAGGTTGAAGCATATATAACTTAAATATCCTGTCAATATTACGGAAAGTCCTTTTTTTTGCAAGTGACCAACACTTAAAAAACGTTATGGGCGAGAAAACTTGATAAAAGTGTGATAATATAAGATGTTATTACGTTATTACTATATAATATTTCAGCCCGTTGATTATTTTCGCTTTCCAGTGTACGAAACACATGTTTTAGCAGCATAACGACTTATTTTCTTACTAATTACTAATACTAACAGTGGTGTGATCTAATAATCATTACTGAAGGTATCATCAGTGAAAGAATTCTCTCGATCCTTGGTAATGTTGAGCTAACCTGATGGCTTAAAAGTGTTTTCTTTCATTCTTATACCATTAAACTTGACTTTACGAGAACATAGCATGATCTCTGAGTATTTAAGCAAATAATTAATATATTTTTTCATCTGTTTGCCCCAAGTAACTAATAGACTGTACTTGCAGTAAATTTACGTATGTACGTTAAGCTATAAGTAAATATTATTTATTTTGGTAAATGGCCAGGTATCATACTAAATTTTCTTGAGTGCATGGCTACGTATGTATATACATTCACAATAGTTCCTACCTTCGATGTATCCCATCACAAAACATCTTTCTACATGTAATTGTCGATATATTTTTATAAATAAAGCGGCAAAACGTAAACATGGCGTTATCTCATTTCAAACCGCGCGCGTTTGCCGCGCTTTACACGGATGGAATATTTTAAAATGCCTTCGCAGGCTGAGCGGCCATTATCATACGGCTTCAAAAAAAATTGTAAACACTGGCATGCCGACTGACTGACATTGATAACGCCAACGCAACCACTGAATACACACGTCTCGTTTTAACAAACCGGAATGACGAGCGCTAGAGCGAAACGGAGCGAACGTCTTAGCGTGAAATTTGTTTTTGAACGATAGCGGCGAGGGGAAAAGGGCTATTAGCAAAGGCGACAGGTGGTTAACACACATGATTCGATAAAAAACTATTTTTTAAATGTATAAACGCCCTTTCTTTATAATTCTATTTAGTTTATATGTTGCAATGTATCTGTGTAGAGTCGTATTGTTTGTTTCGTTTGTGGTTTCGGTGTAATCGGCCAAGTTAACAAACGGCCGGCGTCCGTCACGAGGCGGCCATGGGCGCTAAGCCACCAGAGATGGAGGGAGGAGCGGCATACAGCGAGTCGCAAACTGTTAACATCGATGAGTTTTTGTTTCGTTGCAGTGTTCGTCAGACGTCCGTCGGAAAGTTAAAGCCACGGTTCCTAACCACCGCGAAAAACATATAAATTTAAATTTATTTTCGAATTGAAACAATCTGAAAGAAAACATAATCGTCCTCTGCGAATATCGTACATTCTTACAATCGTAAATCTATTGAAAGTAATATCTACAGCTATTATGGCAGCTGAATGGGGATACACCACCACTAATGGTAAGTTTATTTTTTATTTAAAAAAATATATTAGACTGTTTCTTGCGTTGAGAAGTATTTTTTTGTGTTTCAGAGAAGTCAATTTGATTAAATTTTTAATTTTTTTTATTGATTGTTGTTTCGTAGCCGCGATCAAAAAGTTCGACTCGAAATTTACAATTTACAATCCATCCCTTTCTTCTCTCGGCGCGTGTCTGTACGTACTATGGCATCGTCGCGCAAGCATTTCCAGGCGTTGTAGTGTGTAGCATTCGTATCGTAAACAAGAAAAAACACGTTTCGTTCGTTTGTGGTAGGAGACTTGCCGTTGGAGCGTTTTCTCGGGCGCTGAATATTTTTTACGTCGGCAAAATAGTGGGAACGACATGTCTGGCGATCTCCGCCACAACACGGAATAGTGTATCTTGGTTAGGCGGTCGTAGTGCAACAGTCGGATTTGTTATTTATTCGCATTGTGCTAATGTCGACCATCGTGAATGGCACTTGCACTGTGACGTAGTTGAGCACACACTCTACACGTGCTCTTCTTGCTTCTTCGCTTTTTCTGCCGATAAGTGATGATGAGTTTTTTAATCACGGACTTTACATTCGATAGTTCCGTGGCGGTTGGAATGAAACTGTACGTAAAATTGACCACGCTGAAAAATAACTAATTTATATATTAATCAAATTCTAATATTTCTATATATGTATAACACAGTCTGTAAGAAACGAAATCAAGGAAGATATCACTCTCATATATAATATAATGTACACACGATTCATCTAAAATACATATTTAAATTTTACTAATTAAATATTTAGAGAAAAAAAAATGCGATCAAAAATGTTTTTTCGCATATTTTGTAAATTAAATTCTTTGAAGAACCTTCAAATGCTGAAAATATGTTATGTTCATACAAATCATCCATAAAACATGTTTAAATTTGACTGATTAACTACTTTTTTTAAATTAATTTTTAGACTAAAAATGAAATTCTTTGAAGTACTTTTAAGTGCTGGAAAAATGCACATATATTTATTTTATTATTTAAAATTATATTCTTTTTTAAGTCCAATTTGTTTTTTATAAAGCAATTATTATCGAATCTATCGGGAACCAAATCAGCCAGTTATTTCCGCCAATCACTTTTTTTTGGTCGCTTACACAAATACAACAAAAACTCGATAGTTTCACAACAGTCATTACCGGCAATGATTCATCACCTGAAACGAGTGGTACATATGCATATGTGTGTGCCATGTGTGAATGTGAATGCTGGAAACGGCTCATGTGGTGGACCAATGGCATGTGGTTATTAGCTGTAAGATGTAGGCAGCATATTTGTGCTTTTGGTCTGCTCCGGAGGATGAGCGTTCAATTCTGCATCACCTTGTATGGCATCTCCAAACTGCGTCGAAATAAGTTCTTACCGCCCCTTTTCAAAAAAATCCTAAGCTCTTATTTCATCATGATTGATAGTCCTATAACCCTAGACAATATAATTATTACAAATTACTTCTTTACACACATTTTTCAGCTACCGTTTTACATAAATGTGAAGCAGATTGGTAGGGTATTGTTTCAGTAAGTTTTCAGCATATAATTAATTAATTTATACTATTGAAAATATAATACTCGTCTTAAAGTAATTTTCATAGTAATATGTATAAAATTATTTATTAATACATACATATACTAGAGGTTTCGCTACATGGTTGCATTCTCATCTAAAAACATCTAATTATCTTCTAAATACGAGTACACAAATGAACCTTTAAAAAACACCGAGTGCCTCTATGATGGATAGAATTGGCTGGTTTAAATCTGATGGGCGTATCAAACGAGTCCTAGGGTTACCAGACAACAGAAAATTATATGTATTTAAAATGAAAACCATATAGTGAAATGTTATTATTTACACATACTTTATTTTGCACTTGCATCCATGAAAATATTATAACTCGTAAATATAGCTTAAATTTACACTGAAATACTTACTGAAGGGTGTTTTTTCTCTTTAGCGTTGACAAACTAGTCGTGAGCTTATCATAATATAAAGATACATATCTAAATGAGTATTATAAAGATCTAAATGACGTAGGTTTCTTTTTTGTTGAAGAGTACATATCACGAACGCGTTTATAAAACATATAAATCTTATCTGAACGATGCATAAAAGTGCAATTAATTTATAAACTATAATATATCATAAGCTGATTACAAATACATTGAGTAACTGGGCGGAGAAATGGAGCCTGAATTAAGCCGGCCAGTTGGTTGTGAAAATAAGAAAAATCATCTTAATTTTTTAATTCGAAATTTTCGCTGAAATATCAGTAATATTAACATTGCGCGATTGTGATTTAACAAGTATATCAAGTGCAAGTACTCAAATCGCAATTAATCAACGTCAAATTATCTAGTTATATAATTGTTCATTTAAGATATTATAATTAATTACACAGAATCTGGTTCTAATGAACTATATAACTAACGATATATATCATATAATTTATTTTATATTTTAACCGTACACTTTGAAATCCATTTAAATTATTAAATATATTTTTTTTACCTTGTTTTAATATTGGTTCACGCTGTACACTTTTTAATTACATACTCGAAGACAGCGATTTCGCCTTCAATAAGAGATTACTCAATTATTCATATGCACGTTTACATTTGTAAAGAACTGAAGATGATCTTATTTAGCGAAACTGCGTTCTTCTAGTATGCGAATAAACAGTTACACATATTTTAACTTTTTGTATTTTAATATATTATGCCTTTAAATGAGCATCGTGGCGTCAAATGTTATAGAGTTAAGAAACCTACACTCATCTTCATTGACGTTGTATTTTGGTATATATACTATATGTATAAATTTATATGTATACAAAATATAACGTTAACGTTGCTATGCTATATATATAAATACTCGTATCATAGATGAACTATTAATTAAATCATCCTCTATATTTTCATGCTTCAACTTGGTAACTTAATTAGAGATTACTTTGTTGGAATGTTTTCATCAGATTCATTGTATAATTTAAATGTAAAAATCACGATAACACATTGAATAGGTGTCCTCGTTAAGTAGACTGAGATAATACGCATGATCGTTAGCGATTAGAGAGATAGATGTCAATGACTTATATTCTATTTTGTTTAATCGGATATTCGCAAGTCTAAAGTCGGCTCGGCTCGGCTCTGTTTGTCGCAATCGAAAAATATGAAAGTACTCCTATTATGCCGGCTCTGTGACGTGTGCAGCAACGTATCTTGTGATAAACAACAAACACGAGAATGGCGGCAACATAGGCGTTACAAACCTCTCCGGCGGATATTTTCAAGTGCAATAAGCCGGTTCGAGGACGCTCTTCTTGTTTTTCAACCACACTCAGTGGTAATACCTGAACTCCGCAGTAATGCTACGTTCAGGCCAATGATTATCATGCAGTTTTTCCTCTTGACCCTCTAAACGGCTGTAATTGGACGGGAAATTAAACCGATAACGGCTTCATTTTCCGTATATATATTGAGTCGTGTATACTCTTATATTACGTTATCTGTTATATAATAAATAAACATAAAAAAAAATATTTTCATTATACGAAAATTTCGTATTCATTTTCGGGTTATTCACCATTTATTTTTTCCCTAAACAAAGCATATTTCAGGAGCCATATAATGCCATACTTGCTAAAGAGCTTCATCCAGCAATTCTAGTAACCCTGGAAGAAATAACTAAAAGTCCTCTCTTATTTTAAAAGCGTATTTAGAACTAAATAATATACTCGTAGAATTAGAGCACGAGTAATAATATTTATTTAGTGTCACCAATCAAACCTGCGACAAATTTTGCAGGTAAGGTAGATACGAGTAGAACAACGTTTGAATACGGATTTACCGTTTTGATGAGTAGACGTGCGAATGAATGTTCGTTTGGTCTAACTGCACACTTGTTTATTTGTTCCATTATTTAAGTACCACGAAAGCTGTAATTTCTGAAAGCGCACGAGATTTTCCTTGATATGCTCCTGCAGAGTATATTATGGTTGTTAACGAGGATCTTTCAAGAGCTTCAATAAAAGACAGATTAATTGTTACTCTTCGCTCTTTCACAATATCCATAATGTGTAGTACATAGTATCACACCAGTTGTACGTCTATTTGATTTTTCTCTGTTGTATTGGTCGCACGTCACTTGTACAGAAGAGATTCCGCCCATGCGGGCCGCGGCTCGCACATGCTCCCAGGGTCACTAGCTCTGGTCTCCCTCCAGCCAGCAGACCTTGCGAGAGACAATGTGCCAAATGCAGTTTCAGATACCGCGAGGTCGTGAAGATGACGCACCGGTAAACAACTTATTATAAATTTCGACACTGTTTACGTTTTTAAAGGTAAATAAAAACGCGGGCCTACCCAGTCGGCTCGTAAACAACAATATAACCTTTATGATTCAACGCGAATTTATACCTTAAAAGCATGCTGTAAGACTGGTTCTCGTTCGATCGCCGAAGTTAAGAAAATTTCACATGGAATGTTATTGCATGGTGACCGCTTATCGCTGGCTGAGTTGTGTCGCCTCTTTTAAACTACGTTGTACAGGCTTCGGGAGCGTTGGGCTAATGGTTCGATCTCCCTTAAATCTGATGAAACAACGCCTGATCATCGCTTTCATCTTTCTCAAAAAGTCAAATTTCGAATTGCTATTTCATTGATTCTAAGTCCTTTATATATTCTAAGTGTGTTATAGTCACAAGAGAAGTTGGTGACTACGTGATTATTGGAAGTTTATAGGATATATGATGATTTTTTTTGTCATTTTTTTTGTGCATATAGAACTGTTGTCAATCCAATTTACTTTACTGTAAAAGTATCATAATCATACAGTAAAGTAATGTAGGAAACATTAACTGGCTAATTATTATATTCATAACAAAAAATACTATTCTTAGTTAAAAAATATGTAAGTTACGATTTTGTTATAACCATAAAAATGCAATTTCATGTATTTTTTACACATTAAGTATGTATTATAACTTCGGTACAATTATTGATTTAAAGAAAAGGATTTGTGTGATGAAATCAACAAAAAAACGCTAGGAAATCCCAGCATCGCACAACCTCGTCTACAAAAAGATACAATAATATATATGAATTAGGTATTCAAAGGGGAAAAAGTGCCTTTGAGGCCCGCCTTGCCAATACTTCACGGCTCGTGAAGGCTGTGCAAAGGTACTGGAGTCACGTTAAAAAATGGCAAACTCAATATCCGTTGACAAGCTTTTTGTCTGTGGAATTCATATGAATTTCTAATACTGAAATAACTAATGCATCTCCGAAAAATGTCAGTCTCCGTGAATGCATGAATACATCACCTGAAGATACTTCTGAGTATATTTATGTAAATTATTTACGCCTTGCCTTGTCCAATGTATTATTGATGTGAAGATATAACGTGTCGTATGACATGAATTAAATAAATATTAATAATCCTTAATTAAGCTTTTTATTTTAATTACAGAAGAATACAGTGTTAAGAAATCACTTATAAGCAATATATCATTATTAAAAGAATAATTAATTACCATTAGATAGAGATTGCGTATAAATATACTTATAATATCTTTGCGACGCAGTTTAACATTAGTTACCAAAGAATTATCTTAAGTGCTTTTAACTCTGTTTCAATAATTGAAAGATAGATTGTCAATGGAGCTTTATATTTATAAATAATGAGTTTTGACACGGAAGATGAATATGCACAATTTAAAACTATACTTTATAAATTGATTCATTCTCTTTATTTGAATGGTCATGTGCTGGTCATTGTGGAAACTATTCAATTGATAACTTTCTTCATAACAATTAAAGTGTCAGCTTGTTAACTGACAAACATTTTAGTAAAAGTGCATCTGTCTTAAAACTGAAATCATGTATTTATATTTTAAAAACTCTTGTTGAAAGGTAATGCAAATTGCAATTACTCCAAACATTTCATGTAAATATTGTTAAAATATAATACTAATAACTATGTTTTGCTCCACATAGATCCACCTATTCATTTTTTGATACATTTAGAAATTTTCAAAAGTGATCGTTACTAACCATGTTTATGATTTATTATATTATTACTAGCATTACAACTCTATCCAATACAATGTTGAGAATTTTTTAATTGATATCATTTGTTGAATAGATAAATATTTCGTACCTTTCGTATATGGATTACACAGAGTACTGTTTAATGACTTACTGGAAGACCGAAGTTTCGCCTTTAATGAAAGCTTTATCAGTTCCCAACGTGCATATAAACATGTCACTTGAGCATTAAATTATCTTGCTGTTGATTTATTGACAAGCACGTTTCTGCGTGAATCCGCCTAGAAGTTCCCTCAGAGGCCCCGGTACATAATATTGAAGATACCTGTTCACATAAATTTTGTTAAATTTATTCCAACAGCGATAGTTTTATAACAGCACTCTTGTTTATTCAACTCAAATTTATTTACGATTTTATATGATATAATAATAAATTAATATAATTATAATACAGACGCCACGGTAAACGTATTGTGAATATTAATTAGTTATCTAGAATCAGAAAAAGTGGAATTACCCCACAGGTATATGAATTCATAGGTATAACTGACCTCGTTCGTAAACATGCCAACTGACGTTTTGTTTATTAGCGATTCGGAGATTTTCTTTTTTGCGAACCTTTTTTTCGACGCGTGGGCAATACCTAAACTTTCCGACTTATATTCTTACTTTTACTTTTCGAAGGGATTTTTAACAGTTGTCTCCTACAATATTTTATTGAAATTGCTACTTATCGGTGTGTTTTATAAACTATTTATAATTATTTGTAAATAAATGTGTACACATGTGGTGTTTTGTGTTGTAAACTTTAACCATGTATAATAAACATTGACTGTGTCATAAATAGAAGAGAAAGAAATATTAATTTTTGCGCCTATTTTAATCGATTGATTTATTTTTAAAACACATACAACGTATGCTATAAGTCTCTTAATACAACCAAAAAATGTAATTATATACATTTACTTACTACGGCTAGTGTTATATTATGTTAAGGTATTAATTTTAAACCAGATTTATTATTATTATTATTATTAAACGAATATCAGAAGGGCTATATATTTCTTTATTTTACTTATGGTTGGAAAACAAATGAGTTTAACCTTTTCTTATGACCAAACAGTAAGATGATTATCCAATTTAGTTAAAAAAATCTTATATAATTTCATAGGTTTAATTTAAAATTCTTCTTAAAAACTTTGAAATATGCCTCAGTTCCTAAATCTGCCTTTAAGACTTTCAGGCTTTCATACGATGTATGTACTCATATCAATAGTCGGTGAATCACCGGGGGTAGAAATGAGTTTGAACAAGAATTATGGCAGACATGGTGCTTATCTGAAAGTGATAAAAAAAAGACTAGAGGCCTTTGAGATGTGGTCGTACAGAAGAATTCTCGGAATTTCCTGGAGAGACCACGTCACGAACAATGAGGTTCTCAGAATAATCAAGGAAGATAGACAACTAATAAGAACCATCTCAGAGAGGCGAGCCCGATGGATTGGTCACATCATGCGCCACGATGGTCTTCTTCACGATATTGTGGAGGGGATGGTTGAGGGTAGAAACTGTAGAGGGCGCCCTAGACGGGAGTATTTGCAGCAAGTATTCGAGGACATGAATTGTAGCGCTTATGCTAGGCTGAAAAGGGTTGCGGAGGACCGAGAGGAATGGAGATCGAGATGCAAGATTCTGTTGCTGCAAACCAATCCACCGGATTGATACTACGAAAAAGACTGAACCGAGTGAAGGTTTTCTTTTTATGTAAGCACATACAGGAGAATACCGACAGATGGTGATAGTAATTCTGAAGTCTCATCTGTAGAATTCTATGACGCTTACCATGCTGCATATGGCTAAGCGCTGCATGTGGAGTGTTGATCGGCCAACGTTATAGAATACAGCTCGAGATTAACGCATCATCCTTAAATATAACAGGAATTTACTATGAATGGGTGGTCTTCATGGGACAACTTTCGTCTACCACCAATTTTAATTAATAGGCCGTGGCTGGCATTTTACGGATGAGGGATCAAATTCACACCAACTGTACTGTATATGTAAGAGCTCAGAAATCGAATAAAAATCCAATTTTTTTATCGCTGTCAGGGATCGAACCCACGACCTTTGGCTTGCAAAGTAAACCCTTTGACCATTGAGCTTTCTATACCCGCCGGCAAATATTCTTATCAACATTTTCCAATAAAAACAACAACGGAAAAATATTTTAGTTGATGACGTATAATGTTTAAATAATTTTCGATTGGGGCTTTAGGGTTGCCAGATCTAGGTGCAATATAATTATATTTTTATATTGGCAGTCTTGTAGGCGGGTCGTAAAGTTTTACGACTACAAGCCACGACGCCGAATATTTGAGCAGTTTTCATTGGATGCGATTGCAAAGGATGTATTATTTTATTTTCGAGCCGCTTTATCTGCAAACCGGTCGCCATAACTCGCTCCCGCCTCACATGACTGTGAGTCACATGTAGCGAGAGCGAATTAAAAATTTCACGAAGCGTTTGATGACTGATTGATCCAGTCTCCGACCAGGCCTTGCCAACTCTCAGAATTGCACAAAACGACAACCATAAAAAAATACACACAAAATAAGAAAAACAATATTGATACATTCAAATGTGCTCTTATGCAGTGCGAAACGCGTTCAGCAACATATAAATAATGCGATTTTTATAACTTTTTACTTCGCCTATATCCCTTCATCCAACCATGCTGAAATTCTGCTCACAGACGGGATGTCGATGACCACTTATTCTTCAGGATATTATTCTTAGATTCATTTACATCACTATTGTAGCGGTCATCGTTTAATAAGTCGCAGTCACGTCATAATTCGTTATAATTTGATAGTTGTCTCTGAATACTATTGTTGCCATTATGAGTTTTTTTTTAAAGTTGATAGCTACTCATCGTTTATAGCTAACAATTTTGAAAATAAACATTAATAATTATCGTAGAAACCTAGATCAATTTGAAAAAGTTATGAGTGCCTTTGTTCGTGTTCCGTTCAATCTCTTTAAGTTTTTTTCGTTCTCTAAAAAATATAATTAAAACTATATTTTTATGGATTAATAATTATATTTAAATAAAAAATATGTCTAATATTACACATATGTCTATCTAATATACGTTATGGCGTCAATCATACAAAGGTATACATGTTAATGTATTATTATATAATACACAAAAGAGGATAATAACTTCAATTAAAATAGAGAATATAATATCTTTATCGAAAAAGCATTATGTTTTAATCAATATTATAACAAATATATTCATTAAAATTTATGTCATTTTTAACCTTTTTCGTACTTGGCTAACGTTTTTCATCTTAATCGTTTTAAGTCTGACAACTTTTAAAAACTATCGGTTAGCTAGGTTATCTAATTAATACATTTATTGAACTTATGTCATCCACAATAACACATTATTGGTAAAATAACGATTGCTATGACAATTTTCTCATGTATAACAATAAAAAAATGTAATTGATAATCGGAATGTTTTGAAAAAACATATTATTAAAATGACCTTTCATGTAAAGTTATCAGTTACATTACCTATGTACTTGTTTTATTACATGGTAAAAAGTTATGATGTATATAAATAGTTTTATCATTTACCGCTATCGAGAACATTGTACATAAATCAGGTATATAGTCGCAGGTCACACACTCGAATTATAATACAATGTTTTTTGTTGTTGATAAATAATAACATGTATTTATCAAGTAAAACAATAAATAAATTATAACAACATAATAAAATACCTAATATGTATTGATGTAATACCAATAATGCATTACATAATATGATTCTATATTTATCACAACTCGAGACTGTAATACTTGTTATACTAATTATGAATACTTATTGTGCAGCAAATATCTGATAAAAGCGAAGGTAAATCGTCAACCTCGAGCCTGATCTTGAATATTGTTGCATTAAGCGTTAAATCTTCTGGTTAGTTGCTCTAGATACTTTTCAATGCACTTCCGGTAACCTTTGTCAATGTGCAAAGAAACCATAAAAGTACTGAATGCAGAGGATTATTGAAGTGAACACATAACCGAGTAAGACACGTTGCAACTGTAACGTAGGTACTGTACGTTAAATCATAAACCTTATATTATAACGTATCTTAATAGAGTTTTAATTGATAATGATATTCATGACTTAATATTGATCATGTACAAGATCTTATCAATTATAATATGTCTAGATACTTCAAACTCATATTGTTTGTTAATTTTTTTAAATATACTATTTTTAGTATTACTGTATCTACACTTCTGTATTGGTATAGAAAGAAGAATAATGATAAGATAAAATGTAACCATTTACCTTCTGAACTATAATACTACGTATGTAGCGATTATGTGACGTTACATATTGTTGTAAAACTTGCATATTTTTTATAAGGAAAATTGTACAAAAATAATTAAATATTATGATTCAACGAATTTAATATACCAGTTTGTAGCCAGCGTCACTTTTAATTATATTTATGAAAATAAAGCATGATATCTAAATATTTAGGTATTTTTTAAATATTCAGGGTTAATGCGAAAGTTTCCTTAGTATGTCTGATATATTTTTGTAAATAGTATTAAATATGTATCAGCTTCATATCTAGTTGTCACGTTTTTCAGGAAAATAGATAAAATGCTTTCGACGTGAGTCATTTTCCAGTAAAATCACGAGTTACATAAAATGAACTGTTTTTTCTTGTTAATTAGGTAATCTACTAAAAACGAGCGAAATATATTGACAACCTTGATCTCGTAATGGCGAGGTGTGTCCATTCATAATAAAGCTGCAGGCATTTTATTTTATTCAGGCAATTAAATTAACAGTGCGTTCAATAAGGTAACTCACTATAGTGTCTTAAAAGTAAAAAAAATAAAAAACAGTGTTTTTTAGGTCACGATTGTCATTGTCATTATTTTTTCAATAAATAATTTGGTTATTATTTTTAAAGCATAAAAAACATGCAGTAAATTATTGCGCTTGATGTCCAATATGCATATATAAATCGAGCAATTATGTTAACCTAATAATAATATGTACCTTTAAATATTTGGCTTAATTTTTTTATTACTTTAGGTACAAACAATTCATGATTCTACTTTTTAATCGTAGTATCAATCCGGTGGATTGGTTTGAGCAACAAAATCTTGCATATCGATCTCCACTCCTCTCGATCCTCTGCAGTCCTCTTCAGCACAGCATAAGAGCCACAGCTCATGTCCTCGAACACTTGCTGCAGATACTCCCGTCTAGGACGCCCTCTACAGTTTCTACCCTCAACCATACCTTCCGCAATGTCGCGGAGAAGACCATTGTGGCGCATGATGTGACTGATCCATCGGGCTCGCCTCTGAGATGGTTCTTACTAGATGCCTATCCTGCTTGATTCTACCATACATCTAATAAGGCTACCTTTGACGTTTGCGTCACGGCGCCTGCCGTAGCGTTCAGGTTCTTGTCATACTAAGCTCGTTTTGTTACAAAATAAAACGAAGATATTTTCCATCTTTAATTTCATACATAATTAAAATATGTAAATATGTAAAATACGTATTATGATAAGATTTCGAGGTTTGTATTTTTTGTTTACTTCTTACTTCGCTTTAATCTGAACATAAGTAACATCTTGCGGTTATGAGAATGACATTTCAAGGCATATTAAGATTAACAACTTGACCATTGTGTAGCGATAAGTCAACAAAAGCCTTACAAAGAATTATAAGCTGCGATTGGTATTTTTCTCATTATCATATAACTAGTGTTTTCTCCCTAAAGGCGTCGTTCTCTAAAAAATTCCAAATGAAATTCAAATTTAAAAATTCAAACATTATACGAAAATACCTACCTTGATATTATATTTTTTTGCACTGGCAATTTCTTCGTGTGCGTATATTAACGATTGATATTTTCGGACGGAAAATATTGGTTGATTTTTATATTCAATCAGCCATTCACTCTAATTGGCATGTAATAAAAAATAATTATAAAACATGAATACAAGTAAAGTACACGTAATTGCTCAATCGACGGAACGGATTTTATGGCGGCGTTGAATAAAAACCAATCATAAAATTAACAAAAAATGTGCTCGAATCCGGACGCACTAGGTGTTTGTTCAAATAAACATTCATACTGCGCAGTAATAAATAATGACTAGTTTTTTTGTGTTGTGATAGAAAACAAAATAAAATATTCATGGTTCCTGATGAATTTTCTTGTCTACTGAAAAATATTCTTTTCAGAAGACATTCATGAAAGAAACCGCCGCTAGTATAGGATCGACACATGTCACAATTTCGCGGCTGACAAATTAAATGCGGATTATAATTTTACAGTTGTGTTTTTTATTATTCAACTGATTTGTTATTATGCATTGTAACAATACGTATGTTAACCCCAATGTAAAAATAAAATGCCATTTCGCATTAACAACTGGCCTGTGTTGTCGTTTCTTACGAACTGTTACAATAAACGTACATACAAGTAACATATTGATCAATCACAAGAAAGATCGCTGCCCGCCGTGATAGATCGAGATCTGTGACTCTTGGATCTTACGAGTAGATCGACAGTCAACTGTCATAAATATGTATAACGCAACTTATTTTTTAAATTTGTAACGTAAATTTTTCCCATAGTGCTTTTGCGATGTGTTTTCTTATAATGATGTGTTGTTAGCACTAAATGGTCCATGTCTCGGGAGTATCAGCCTAATCATTTAATCTTATCAAAACATTTAAGAATATTTGACTGTAAAATAATTGGTATTCATAAGAGTGGCTTTAACGTTTATATTTGTATTGTATACTATTTTTTAATCGTAATTAAATATTTGCATTCAGTTTTTTTAATATGTCCAAAAAAACAATATTCGTAAAAGCGAATTTTTTATTCGAAAAATGAGTATATGTATAGCAAGTTTATAAATTATGATGATCAACATAATTTAACATAAATTGTACAATAAATTATTATACAATTTAAATTGGTGTTAATTTAATAGTTTTTCGCAGACATTTCAATGAAGACGTGTCACTTTACATATCGTTATTTCAGATAGGAAAATCTCCTTCGATTTCCGTGGATAAAATTTGCATTCATTATCAAGAATTTTCCATACAAATGTTAGCATAGTGTTGTTCTTTTGGTTCTGCTAATTAATAATTATATTATTGCTAGTTGAAACATTTTGTTGTGGCTCGAACAGATGGGAGTTACAGTCGAGTAGGAATTATTTATTGTTAATAATTATAAAACATATATAGGGTCCGCCATCTAACGTTTTTTTTCAACTACTGCTTATTTCGTGAATGGTAACACTTAGCTCATGTCTGATTTGACAGATAATTAGTTTTATCTTTCCGCTGAACGAATATGGTTGTGTTTACGCTTGAACAACGCTGGGAAATATTGCGACATTTCTTTGAAAATCAGGCCATTTTTCTTCGAAAATGAGCAAGGAGTGGCCGTTACAGTCAATGGCGATCGTTATCGGGCCATTTTTGTTCACAAAAATTGAAGAGGAGGATATTGGCAACATTTGGTTTCAACAGGACGGCGCTACGTGCCACAGAGCCGAACACTCGATGTTTTGCGCCCCATTTTCAAAAAAAAATAGTTATTTGGCGGATATAATGCTACTATTTATTCACTACTACCCATCCGCAACCTACTTCCCAATCCCTTTTCTTACGTGTTACATCGATTCCGGAAAATGGCGTGTAAAAACTCAACTTTCATATAATCTATCAGTCTTTTTACTAGTTACTGATATAAAAGTATTATTTATAATAAATATGTAATTTTTGTCGCCAAGGAATAACAATTTGACATGAAATTTAATTTAAAAAATATCGATGCAAACTGTGAATATTTGTATAAACAAATGTATTCCACTCACCGACTAGATATTTGAAGGCATCATCAATTTGATTGTTATTATTGCAATACTTCGATGGAAACTCATTTTCTCC
This sequence comes from Glossosoma conforme, assembly GCA_022606575.1. Lineage (NCBI taxonomy): Eukaryota > Metazoa > Arthropoda > Insecta > Trichoptera > Glossosomatidae > Glossosoma > Glossosoma conforme. The sequence goes on from JAGTXR010000117.1 coordinate 392,110, forward strand.
TTAACATTTAAATCGTCTCATCCGTCACGCTAACTATTATTTAGTCACCGTCCATCAACTTTATTAGGTCATAGTTTTTCGTACGATTATTTGATGTTTCTCAAAAACAAAAGTTTTTTCCACACATTTATTTTGAGTTAGTCGATACATTAAGATTCACATTGTCTAAATTGTTTTTTCAATTTAAACAGTTACCACAATCTGTGGAATTATTTATAAAGCAAACTGTCAATCTAAAACAACGTATCATGTATTAATTTATTTTTTTAAAAGTGCCTCTGTCATTCTTTCAATCATTTGCGAATATTATAGACAGCGCTATAGACGTTCATAACATATTTTTTCCAAAGGGTCACTGAGGGTTAAGTAGCTTCATACAATCATAAAATCTGGATTTATTTTCAGTCGATGATTAATTTACAATTACAAAAAAATAACCATTAAAATATGTCGATATACGTCTTCATAGAGTGCTTCATTAATTTAAAACAAAGGATATATTTACGAAATTAATAATAACTTTAACGACTTTTATTGCCTTTGACTAACATTGTTTATCATCCGACATACCTGCGGTAATGAATAATTTCTACTATCGTAAAATAACTCTACCGTAATACTTCCATTTATTATGTCATATGTTAAAAGGAATTTTAATGTTACATTGATATGTTTTCCTCACAAACAATTAAATTCATGACCAATAGGAACGTTTTTCACCACAGTTGAACTATTTGCCTTTTAAACGATATGTTAAATAAAATAAAAAACTTTGTGAATAATAATTCTAATGCGGATAAAATTACACATACATTAACGAGGTGAATATTGAACAACTTGAAGATTAATGTTGCAAACAATTGCATCAAATATTATAAAATCTTTCAATATATTAGGTTATTGAATAACAGATATCATACGACTCATTCATGAAACTATATTTCGGGTAAATTTTACCCGAAACAGTCATGTGTCTTATCACACACAAAAAACACTTACTCAACACGAAAACTATTACAAGAGACATATTTCTTTTAATCACGTAATTAGTTATTGATTATGATAAGATATCGGACGATACTGATAAAGAAGCGGTTCGGCGTCTGGTGCACCCTGGCGGCCTTAACAGTCACTGCACATTGCAACGTGACATGGCAAGATTGCTGTAATAACAGGAAACAAGCGGAATTTATCATGCCTTGTGGCTATTCTTTACCTTGAGATTTTTAGACCATTGTCTTATCGGTAGCGTATCAATAAAACTCTTGGAATATAAACAGATCGAATACGCGTAAATGTACACCTGTCTGCACATTTACTACAATTGCACTATTTTATATTGTGACAAGCGCCATAGTTTATTATTTTAATCGTGTCTCCGATTTGAAATTGCTGTAATGAAAGATGCATTACATCAATCACTTAACGTGACATCTTACAATAGATCTCTTCAATTTGCAAAGACAAATCAATATTATGTCAGTATGATTCATATTATGCAAAGAATTTCATTATATAAGTGTTTATATCATCAGCAATGTTAAAATTAATTAATTAATCTTTTAGAACACACAGCTAGGTACTTATTTTTAATACTTTAAAAGATCATTATTCACAAAAACGTGTTAATATTACTTATAATCTATCTTTTATATTTCCAAAATAGGTAATACGTATTATTGTACAATGCTGATTCTGACACGTTGAATTGATGCTAAACAATTGACGTTTTTATTCTTTAAATCGACTAGAATTGATTGAACGTGCTTAGTTAAATGTTTAAAAAATAATGTTAAAATAACGGTTGTATTATTGAAATAACATCTTGACTTTGTCATTCCTTACAAGACGTAATTACTGACATTAATAATAGTGTAAATAATGAGTGTAGAAATGAGTCACTTTAATCATATTTTAAAGATAATGACAGTTTCCGCGAATGAATAATTTCAGTTCATTTTATTATATTGTTTCAGTGAATTGACTAAAATTAATAAAAAACTGAAATACATCAGTCTGTTCATTACGAATGTTTGACATCATGACGTCTAACTGATAAACAAAAAAGTAAAATTATGTTATTTTATGACACCTCGGTTATAATCACTTAAATGCAGGTGATTACATTCGCTTTGAAAACAGGATATCAACTCTGTACGTTAAAATATTAAATCTATACTGAAATAGACCGATGTTTTCAGTTCACTTGATTTAACAATACATATTCGTTATAAAGACGCGTCGAGGAACGATGAACGGTTATGATTTGTCTATTAGAAGCGCGTGAAATTCATTTGACTTGAATGTCCACTCGGCAGAAAATGAATAAGCGATGCAATATATGCAGCCCGGACGAGAGGAAATATTCCGAATACAAATGTTTCATGCTAATGCAGAAGCTTTCAGGAAAACAAGCAGATTTTCATAAAGATTTACGCAATTGTAATAATACACACACGCGATTTATTTTCTGAACAATAATTGTAATGTTTTCATACTTTAGTTCACAAGTGTTTGATTCAATGCTTAAAAGAAAGATTGTAAAAAATAATATTGAAAATTGAAAATTCTCGATTGTTCTGTATTAATATTAGTAAACATACGATAAATGTGGCGATATTTTTTTACAAAATACAACTTATAGATAACATTTTACAATGATTGTTAACATCATGATAAAAATTAATCCAATCGCATAGTGTATGCGTCATATGTTTTAATGTTGTTTAAATGGTGCCATTTTTTAGTTAACTAGTAAAATGATATCCAAAATCGTGATGTAAAAGGTAAATGTTCATCACATGATACAGCGATAATGCTATAAATAATGTTTGTTGAGTAACCTCATAATTATTATTTGCTAAGTAAGCCATTCAGACAAGGAGACTGACATGTCTGACGACAAATGGCGACATACACACAGGTATCATCACATTGTCTTACGAGTACAAAAAAATACGTAGCCATTTTAAATATAGTTGGTACATGGTTATTATTTATAGCATCTTCAAAGGCAAGTCACATCTTTGTAGTTATTAGATGATTCTATTACATTACATTCAACGAATTTCTTATACATATATTGACATCAACATAATAATATTTTTCTGAAACACTAAAAATTAATAGAAAATTGAAATTCATTCAAATTTGTATTCATTGAAGACAACTTCTTTATTTTTCGTGGATATTCCATGCATTTTCATAAAACATTTTGGACGTGTTTCCATTATATTGATGAATATTTTTTTGTTACCTTCAAGGACGTAGTGTGGTCTACGTTTCATTATTTAACGAAAAACGGCACGTTTTCATGACCCATATGCATATAATAATGTACATAAAAATAATACTTCCAAAAATACTTTTTCTTTGTACTATATTGGTAATTTAAATACAAAATATAACTGTTAACATTATTCTAGAACTTAAAAATGCTAAGTAGTGAGTGAAATTATTTTATTTCAAATATTGATACTTACTGACATTAAACATTCAAAATAAATTCATCAAGCGACGTAAACACAGTATAAATAAATATTGCTCGGTGAGTGCCGAAAATGGGGGAATTTGAATAACTCTAATTTCTCAGTCTGTAATTATTCTACTCTGTCATTTGTCAGACGTATAATAATTATTTTGACCAATGATTATAAGCTTCTCTTTCAATAAAAAAAAACAAGTTAAAAAATTCAACACTTTCGTAAAAAAACATAAGATATAAATACATAAATCACTCACGAGTAAATCATTTTCTGTTGTTCATTTATGAACTTATTTTGAAGATACAGTATTTTGAAAGACAGGTCATAAATTATGCCATATTGTATAACATGCCAAAATTATCAGATCTTGTGTCAGTTATGACAGTAGCTTGTGAGATAATTATAAGCATATAATAAATATTTTAAAGAGATCTTTTGCTCTTCAGATTATATGACGTTTACCCGGAACAACCATATGCTGCGTATGTTAAAAGTTTGATTACATCTTATTTATCCGTTTCTTGAAAATATTTGGACTGCATGAGTGATGAAACGCAGTTAACAAAATATTATATTTTTTATTAGCATAATTGTTTAAGTAAAGTAAATGTTTAATCTCGTAGCGTTGTGGATCAGACTTTTATGATGCGAAAAATTTCAGACGATGTGCAGCCTGAAAATGTTTTCACTGATATTTTATAAATAAAAAGATGCTAGTTCAATACTTAATTAACATAGCGAAACTTTGTAAAAAAAAACACTCAAAGGTCAAGCGTTTTTTATAATTCTTACTGATAATATGATTAATCCTCACAGGTGATTTGTCCAATTGCGATCATACTCATAAATTATAATCGCATAAAGAACTGACGTAATGTAATTATCTTAGTACATGTGCTTCGCGCACATGTTTTTACAAAATATCAAAAAAATATAATTCATTATTTTTTATAATTCCTATTAATCCCAGAATAATAATTATTAAGATTCTACTATCAATCATTTTTATCGCTTAATTGATTAATATTTCTATTTATCGATCTATAATCTCTAATGTTGATACCTATCGTATTTATAACACTTGCGAGATAAATTGATACCGTTATTCATTTTTCTTATTGGCTCCCTATAAGGAGCATAAGATCGCCACACACTTTTTTTAACTCTTTTTTTTTATGATCGCCACACACTGCATACTTCGAAGGGCCACTTTCGTCACGTGACCGACTGTAAGATGAAAGTTTAATATTTCCAATCCCTTACTTTATGTTTGTTCACAAATCAAACCATCACACGCCTTAAACTCTTTACCTGCTCTGTTTTCGAAACCTATTAGACGGCTGCATTGGATTTCGATTAGATGATACGCAGACTTACATTTATTGTAAATAGAAAGCATACGTGCGCTGTATGGGTTTAAAAATTGTAACATTATAGCTATCATTTTTAGTTGCCGGCAGGTATAGCTATGCCGGCAGTTATAACTGAATGGTCAAAGCGTTTGCTTGGCAAGCCAAAAGTCGTGGGTTCGATCCCCGACGGAGATTTAAAAAAAAGATTTGTAATCGATTTCTGTGCTCTAAAATACCCCCGGTTGGTATGAATTTGATCCCTCACCCGTAAAATGCCAGTCATAGCCTATTAATTAAAATAGGTAGTAGACGAAACCCGTCCCGTTAAGACCATCCATTCATAGTAAATTCCTGTAATAATAAAGATGATGCGTGAATCTCCGGCTGTAGTCTATGACGTTGGCGGATCAACAATTCACATGCAGCGCTTAACCATATGTAACATGGTAGGCGTCATAGAATCCACATATGAGACTTTAGCATCACTATCACCATCTGTTGGTATTTTCACTTGTAGGAGAATACAAACTTTCTTTTATAACAAGATGATAAGAGCATTAAGGCGAATATTTTTTATGCGGCGTCGGTGATCGCCAGTCCGGTGATTTGTCCACTGTTCGTCTGTCCGTTCATTTTTGTGAACATCAATCTGAATTCAAACGAAGAATTGAATAATCGAGGGTGAAGTGATGTAAACACGCCAATTATTTATTTGGCGAGAAGAAGATTCGCCATCCACAGCACCTTTTCGCCTTTTTGTGGCGACCGATAAAAAAGCAACGCGAAGCTTTTGAAAAAGCACGCTCCAAAGTTGTTTGAGCCGCAATGGCGGCGTAATGGGAGGTTTTTCTTACGTGCATTATTATTTAATTAATTTGTTTACAAAATTCCGAGTGTTCATTTTTTGTTTTTGCTTTCATTTGTGCATATTTGTATTTGATTCGTCATCATAATTTGCTGTAGGGGTTTGGCCGAGATTAAAGCCGTAGACTGGCATGCCTTCCGATGCTAGTTCGATCCTATGCGACGCTGAAAATAAATATGATAATAATTTTATTAGCCTTTTAATTGCTTAAAAAAATAATGACTTTAAAACGCTAAAATATACTTCTATTACGTAGGTATTTATATATTAAAAGTGTATATTTATGTGATAATATTTGAAAAAAAAAATACAAGTACATAATAAAATATATAATAATTATTTTTAATATAATATATAACTTCCTAATTTACTATCAGTATAACTTGGATATTTATTTTTAATAGGTATATCATTTTCTGCCGCCTGGTAGTCTTAGCATTTAAGTGGTATGCCCATTATATTCAAAAGAATTAACGAGAAAACAGCATTTGTATAGTTGTCGATTGTAGGTATATATGTTGATATTTATTTGATTAAATTTGCAAATTTTGATAGGAATTTTAATTTTTGTCTCGTTTAATCTCAGGCAATAAAAACCTCACGTTCATTTCAAGTTTCATGATCGTCCGATTTGCCAAGATAATGCATATTAAAGTAAAAATAGAAAAGCCACCATAAAACAATCGATGATTGACGATAAGATTACTTTAAGCTATGCTGCAATAATGTATTACTAGAGGTATCGACACAGGCTGCTTTTCTGTTTAAAAAAAGTGTTTGAAATGAAAATTGTTACCATAAAACCTTCTAAAGAAACAGTAATTCATACGCGAGCGAACGGATGATACTCGTAGCTAGAACACAAACACATTTCATCATATTATTATATTTAAACCACTTATAATTAATGTACAGTAATTACAAGAAATATATAGTTTTTTCGCGTAGTTCTGCGATTATTTGACGAAATAATCGTATCAACTATATCAGTTGTTTGCTTAAGCTAGCACTGGGGCACCAGGAACCATTGATATGCATAATGTGTACCTATTATACATTGTTGTGTTTATTCGAAACTGTTACGCTGCATTTATTTATTATTATGCTTCATTAAAAAGCGAAGACCGAAGGCCGAATGAGGTGGTTTACATTGTGACCTTCCATTCGCTGTAGGTCAGCCAAAGAACGTTTCCCGTATCTAGAGGATATCCTTGTCGATATGTTAAGTCGCCAGAAGAGATTTCCGCTCGCCAGTAGTTGTCGACGGCGATTTCTTCGAATTGCGAATTCGTATCATGAAAGTACTACACCTCAAGCCTTGGAATTGTAGTAAATTCACCGACACGGCGACTTGTAAACAATGAATTAAGGATTCGCATAAATATTAATGCGTTATTAATTTGGAGACGCGTGTGCGTGATTTATTAATTGAAAATTTAGCACTTTTGGCAATGAATAGATGAATTTATGATTGCACACAAAGTAAAACACCGCCTTAGTAAATAACTTAATATTGCAACAACTGGTACACGTACAAAATCATAACAAATACCGTCTCATGCGACATTTTTCTCATCAATTAATCAGGGAAAATATTTGGTGGACGTAGGGATTCGAACCAATGACCACTCGACTACTTACGCGGCATGATAGAGTCGAGAAATTAACTGATCATGTGGTTTCATTGTTGTATAATGTATAAAAATAAAAAAATGTATTTTTACTCCAAATATTTAACTTTTTTTTTTGTCAATATATCATAATTAAAGATTTAAGTTAGAATTTACTTAGATTTATTCCAAGATTTTATCAAAGACAACATGCCGGACTTCTCGCCGTAGTTAATATTTTGTTATATTAAAGTGGCATATTTTTTAAAATTTATACATATTTGTTAAATGTTTTGAACCTCATTTACTAAATATCATTATGTAAATATTACATAAACAGATAATGTGTTCTAGATATAAAACTTTTTTTTATAAAATAATGTATGTGCTCGCCGTGTTATGTTTACCTAGTAATGTAGGCTTGTTTTACTCCGCCTTCATCTGTCAAGAGCATTTTTTGATACGGACATAAATTTATGGAGAACAGAGAATATTAAATACAAGATAAAAAATGTTTTTCCTTTATGAAGAGGTCATCTTGAGAAAAATATCTTGTTTCCACACTCGAGATAAATTAAAAATGAATTAATTAATAAACCATCAAAAAATACAATCACATTACAAACAGGTATTGAGCATAAAAATACTTACGTAATTAAATTCATAAATATAATTGTCTTTTATTTATTATACGAGTATATTCATATTCACTAATTATATTTCAGCTTCTTTACCTGTATATGGTCGTCTTTTTTTCACAAGCATTGTAAATGGCGTGCTACAAACAATTATTGGAAAGAGTTATTATGTCTTATCATTATTCAATATCACTTCCTTAACAAACAGGATGATCGTTACAAACTGTCGTCACAGAACTTTGTCACCCGCTATGGTACTCTCATTCCATGTCAGCTCTGCATTTCGTACCGTTACCGAGTAATTTTAGTAAAATTGGATCAGGCTGCAAGGTAAACTGTATTACTTTAGGATACTGACACACTGGTGGTGATACAAGAGCGTTGTTTTTTAAGTTTTAGTAATCGTGAGTTTTGTAATGTGTCTGCTGCGGACCTGTCGATCTTGTAAAGGTCCTCCTGCGGTCGCGGAGTCACGTGAGCAGCCACGCGGGAGGTCAGGTGACTGGGACTAAGTGCCACTTCCTCTGGGGTCCAGAGCTCTGACGAGCGCGGCCGCATTTCCATCGCCACAATAATCGCCGACTCGCACTTTGATGAATTCGCTCGTCCAGTTTGGCTCGCTTATCCCTCGCTTTGATGGGAGTCTCCCGTCTTCCACTTTAGCGACTTCGCTCGTTCCACTTTGCGGCTTGGCGATCTCGCGATGATAGATGTAATTGCGGCGATGATATTTTGACGAGATCGAAATCTGTGACGATGCATCACTCAGAATTTCGAATATAGCTGGCAATACACGCTGAAAGTCGCTACCGATTTATAATTCATAGATATCTATCCAGCTTAGTGACATTGGCACATCGTTAGCGTGATCTTCGTTTATTTACCATTGGACACGGATCACAACTCGAATGAATCACTGCATGTTGCCCATCACGTGTCACTGGTCAAGTTGAGCCGCTCCTTAAGACTAATTCGCTCATCTCTTGAGAGCGTAATCATCCGACCTTCTTAAAAAATCCGATTATCAAATCTCTCAAAATATGCTTCGGATACTATAGCTGCCGTATTTTTTAAGTCCCTAGGTTTGAAGGTCGTCGGAAACCATATATGTTCCAAGATGGACTTTCTGGTGCAGAGACGTCTAGGGATGAGGCATGGACAGTGTCAACTGGCAAAATTGAGTGGCGGCAATTCAGGTAGTTAGTTAGGTATTTTTAACTAATATTACACTTACCATATGTCACGCATAGTATAATTATAAATTATTATTTTCCAACAAATAAAAATTATAAGCTGGACTGCTCTTAAATAGAGGAAAGTTTAAAAAATATAATACAGGCAACATTGCTTCGCAATCGTATTTTGCTTTTTAGATAAATATTACAAATGTAGATAAAAAAACCGTCACTTTGTCACCTTCCTGTTGCATTCAGCACGACAGTGACTTTCAATTACCCTCGGCCTGATCTTGAACAATTGTAACATTAGTAGATGTAACGCCTCACGTAAAGTCATGCGGCCTGCGGTGGATGTTGCCGCTGTCAATACGCTTATCAAAATCCTACATTTTTCCTGTCATGTATATAAGTCTCAGACACATCACTGAACGTTTGCAAAAAAGCTATATTAGTTAGCTAATTTACTTAAAAGCGGCTGACGGTTTTTCAGTGACTTCCCCGGACTAGCGGTATCAAATTAGTATACGATAATATATATGATAACTTGTTGCTAGACTACAGTTTGCGTGAATTGGGATATGATTATTAAAGAATAGTCTCTACAAATATGCAGAAAATATCAAGGATTATATTGTAACTGCATATTGGCAGACATTTTTGCAAAAGAAGTTCAGTTTGCTAGCAACAAAGTACTCTTGCCGATCGAAAAGCTTAAAAGAGCGCAATTTGAACAGATTAGTGCAGCGGATAATTTCACAGGACTTGGGGTAAGTCCTGTCGAGAGTTGCTGTGGCATGGATGTTTGGAATACTAACTGTTGTAAATCTGGCGAGAAATTGTCGCTGTCAACAAATGGTCCTCCAATTGAACGAAAATTGGCATTACCTCCTGCGTGTGACCTGGGCTCATGATCCTCGTGATGCCAATCTAGTCATTCAGATTCTGGAAGCGATAAACAACAACCGGCCAGCGACACGCATCACGGGACCAGGCCATCCATCAGGACGTCAGCGCAAATAAAACGATTAAGCGATAACGGCAGCTTTTGGCGAATCACGACCGTTACAGAGTCGTTTGATCGTTTGATTTGATGGCGTCAGATGTCGGAATCGGCATTTGCAAGTTGCCGCTGTAAAAATATGGAGACTTTCGAGGTCCAAAGTTGCCCACGTCAAAGCGGACAGATTTTAAGTGCAACTGTAAATACATTTAAGATCAATACGGGTGCATCACCTTGGATGCATATTTTAATACTTAAACCCACCTATACTATAATATATATAGATTATGGTAATTACTGCAAAAATATATTTTAGTTGAAGGAAAATAAATTTTGAAGAAAATAAAATACTTTTTTCTTTCCATATCCGCTCCATATCTGGACCATACTCGTATGCTCATCACAAATTACCGCTACTTAGTTCTATCAGATACCACTTTTCAAGCCTCATCCATAGACATCTTCGCATCCAAAAGTCCACCTGGGAACATGTATGATTCCCGACAACCCCCAAGACATAAGCCCGCACTTGAAGAGACGGCCGCTCTAGTATCCAAGGCATATTTCAGCTGATTTTTTAATCGGATTTTTAGGGATTAGATGGATAATCATCCGGCACTTAAGGATAGAACCTTTTGGTCCTAAGGAGTGGCTCAACCCGACCCATCCAAGTTATGTTCCACCTCCAATGTTACTTAACTTCGAGACTCTTATTAAAAAAAAGTTGAATATACTTTGCATTTATCTCAGAATGCTTATTATTGCACTTGTGATTGGTATCGAGCATCTTGATGTACCTGGCATTAATGATAATACATTGATAAGTGCCGGTGTTCGATGTTCCGCGGTGCACCTGACACTTGCCCTGCAGCACGCGCCATGTCTGCAGTCTTCCACCTTGTTGTTCAGCTTGTGCGCTATCTTATCTCCGTCATATATAATTATTGGCAAATATACCCTCGATAAGGTAAATACATCCAATACTTGCGGTGGAGCGATGACATGCAGTTATAAGACCTTGCCGGTCTGGACTTTGTCGTAATCTCGATAGTATCAAGGCGAGAAGTGAAAAATAAAAACAATCATGTTGTTTACAAATAGTAATCACATAGTTATCTGTCGAATTCCACGATTTTCCTCCATTATAAGATAATACATCCCGTGAACTCTCTCTTGATACGAGTCGTGATATTTTTCGTACTGCATATATTATTCGTGTGTTATACGAGTATATTAACAAATGACGTTTTTATATCGCCTGTATCGTACCCATTCTTTTTTATGGATCTAGGCATCTCACCAAAGATCAATGTAACCATATAATGGAGTTTTGAAAGTAAATGAATGCGTAGGATACTCGGGTTACGATGGTTTAACTTCGAATGCCGCAGGAGAGCCTTGACAACAGTTGCATTTTATTCAAGCCCCTCGGATCTTGTCTCCGTCGAAAACAATAAACATACAGTAATTATTAGGCGTATTTGAAATGAGATGAGGCGAGGACCTTGGCGGCATATCGTGATGAGTATATGCTCCAGTTAGGGGAGTGGACACATTTCTATAAAAAATATAAACATATAAAGGTACTTATGATTAAGTACTAAGAAAAACAAAGCAATAAAGACAAGCAACAGAAGGTCCCAATGCTCATCAAACAACTCAAACAAATCATTTTCCCAAAGAAATTCATGGAGTTTGTGCCTGAATTGGGCCTCCCTTGCGTAAAATATATCAACATCCGAGGTGATTTGGTTGAACAGTCTAATCCCTCTCCCAAAAGGCGTAGTCTCTGGCAGGTTAGTGTTACTCTTTGGGAGATCGAACAATCTGGGCCTCCTTATTCTCAGATATTTATCGGGGACCCACAAACCGATCTTCAACAAAATTTCAGGATTCCCAAACACGCCACGCAACAGCCGAAAACGATGTATACCTAAGCACACATCCCTTCTTGTCTTATATCATACCCTGTACAGAGTGAGTTGGATACAGCCGCGGATAGTATCCAAACACCCGCATGTAGAGAGACCTCAGAAATTTCTTCTGTAGCCTCTCCAACATGAGGGTAGCCCATAGTCTCTGGCAGGTTAGTGTTACTCTTTGGGAGATCGAACAATCTGTGCCTCATTGATCATATTCGTTGCGCAAAAACTTATCCCGGTAATTACAAATGTATGCCTCGCGAGTGTATTTTTTACAGATCCCGCGTCTAGGCGGACGATCTCAATCCACTCTCCAATAACGTGAATCAGACTTTCATTATTTATAAACATCGAGTTGTTATTCCCGCCATATGCGCCGTGTTTGCACAACCTGTGGTCTGTTTTTTCGTCTCATGAATGAAAATAAACGGAATAATTAACGATTTGCGAATAATTTGCAGCTTCATAAATATTTTGATCATTTTAATCGACGTGACTCAGGCTCGATGCATTTTTAACCCACACAATAAAAAATTAATAATTTGCTTATGTTACACAGACTATGAGCCAAATACATATTTTGTATTCCAATATCCGTTCCATATGTGGAACATATGATCACCACAAATTGCCGCTACTCAGTTCTGTATGCTTCCATTGCCAATTCTTCGTCGTGAGACATTTATTTATTTATTCTACAGAACCGCAGTTCCAAGGCACAACGAATAAGAAACATAGAGTATTCATAAACATAAAATACATACAAAAGATTAAAAAAAACATAAAAGAAGAAGAAGATGACGTGTCAAAGATCAAAAAGATCTAGGAGAGCAATACCATCGACAAAAGAGGAAAAGGATCGAGGTGTGCTGGTAGGCCATTTAGGAGCGCCATTGCCGTTGTACTAAATTTAGTGCTCGAAGCTCCACAAGTATCAACTGGGATCAAAAACAAGGTTGGCTACGGGTGTACTTATCTGGAAAGTAGAAGTTAAAACATTCAAGAATCCCAGGAATGTGAATTGCACCGCGAAGAAGAAGGAATGAATGTTTGAGAGCAGCAATTTTCCTCCGGGACTCTAACGAATGGAAAGAAAGCATCCCTAGACGAAAAAGAGTTAAGTAATCTTCGGAATTGATTGAATTGAATGGCTAGTTACGGTAAATATAAAAATAGAGACGTCGGAGATTTTTTTTATGAATTATGATTTTTTCCGAGAGAGAGAGAGACATCTGCATCTAAAGATGGGACCATTAATAGATGACGACAACCTCCAAGTCAGAAGGCTGAGAACTTGAAGAGACGAAAGATCTATTTTTTGCGGCAAATTATTGGGTGATTTGTTAATCACATTTTAGGAGATTGGATGAAGTCCGACGCTCCTGAGAGATAAAGGAGCAGCTTAAACCGTCCAGCGACACGTGGTTAATAACAGTTGGCAAACCATCTATGCTAAATGTTGCTTAAATCGGTGATCTAACGAGAACCGCGCTTACAATGTGCCACTGTCGCTGCAATTACATATATTATATGTAGTTTTGGTTTCAACCGAAACGTCTGGCAAAACTTATTTGAATATTTCATTTGTCACTCATTCGTGACATTTTTCATCAAATAGTCTCGGTACATCCTTTGAATTAAGCTTTTATTTTTTGCAACAGTCAGCAAAAGCGATGATCGTCATCTATACAGCTTTTTGCAATTACGGCGAAGACTTTTTCCTCTCGAGATGCAAAGCTTTTTAACTCGTCATATTTTTTTGTGAGCATCAAAATAAAATTTATACACATATTCCCATCCATTACTTCAGTAACAAAAAATCAAATTATGTAATATTCATTTTTTTAAGTGCAAAAAACAATATTCATTAGTTACTTACAATTTAATTTCTTTATTTTCAGCGCAGTACATTTTTCAATAATCGTGCTTAATTTTAAAACTTACTTTTAATAATTGTAAAAAAAAATCCTTTTTTTTATATAAAAACCTACAGGAGAATACTGATAGACGGTGATAGTAATTCTGAAGTCTCATTTGTGGAATTATATGACACTTACCAAGCAGTATATGGCTAAGCGCTGCATGTAGAGTGTTGATCCGCCAACGTCATAGACTATCACCCGAGATTCACGTACCATCCTTATTATTACAGGAATTTACTATAAATGGGTTGTCTTCACGGGACGACTTTCGTCTATCACCAATTTTAATTAATAGGCTATGACTGGCATTTTACGGGTGAGGGATCAAATTCACACCAACCGTTGGTATTTTAGAGCTCAGAAATCGATTATAAATCATATATTTTTGATGACCTTTGGCTTGCAAGGCAAACGCTTTGACTATTGAGCTATACCCGCCGCCAATATACTCATATACGTTTAGCATTTAATTTACCTTTATGTCTTAACATGGATCACGTTGAGGAACTGCTATTTACAGGAAGATGATCATACTTTGTCACTCTGCATTAATATATGTACTCGTGAACAATTACAGGAAACTATATATACAGGTATACCTGTATAGTGTATATATTTTCAATAACAGTTTTTCAACGTGATCTACGAATATAGTAATATATCGTTAATTTTTATTATTTCACACGTAAACTTATCACACAAAACTAATATTTGTTTTTATTTAAAACAGGGTATTAATCTAAAATGAATAAAATTGTCGTTTATTTATACATTATGTTCTGAGTCATTACGAGATGGATCTAATTTATATCAATGCTACACATTTAGCATTAATTCAGACACGTGCATTCTAAATTGAATTATATAATTATGTCACTTACAATTATGTTATATAATATATTTACATACCTTTATACTTAATCATTTTAAAATAATATTGACTTAGACATTTAATTCAGATAATGTTTATTATAATATATTTATGACTTTAATGACAATCAGTGATAATAATCAAGTGTATGATTATAATACACTATTATTTTCTGTGGCGATAAATCATTTAAAATTGTAATTACGGATTTATTGTGAGTTAACTCGTATATGCATAATTAACATGCAAGACATTAACTTTTACACAGTAATTATTAAGTTTATTTTTCTTCTTCGTAGTATCAATCCGGTGGATTGGTTTGCAGCAATAAAATCTTACATCTCGATCTGTACTCCTCTCGATCCTTACTTGAGATGCAATCTTTTTTTTTTTGCTGATACACGGGATGTTTTTTAGACCTTTAATGTGGTATTTTCCCCTTTATTTCCACATCCTAAATGCCGTTGACCATAAACGTTCATCCGCCTTAGGAGAGCATTGACTACCTCCAGGAAAATAGAGTGCCCTAACCAGCTTGACCTGATGAGGTTAGCTGGGTGTTAGCTTTTTCCGGCCAACATTCGGTCCCTGTCTATATTGGTCGACTGATGTCGCTCAACCCCCACCACGAGAAGGAGATAGATAAGGCATTTCGCAGAGTCCTCCAGTACTTTTAATAAATGAACCTAAATAATAAAATAATAAAATTATAATGAATTAATATTTTTAAAATTTTAGAACATTACCGACTCTCACATGTGCGAAATTTTAGGAAAATATATTTGTGTAAACAGATGTATAAATATTAGTTCTGATAAATTACAATTCATCACCAATATTTATTTTTTAAATGTGGTTTTATTATAAAGGTATATAATACCCTCGAATGGAATTAATTATTAACACTCGGTACATACTCAAGGTAATCTTGAGCACTTAAACTGAAATAAAGTATCCATTTTTTTTTGTGATGAGATATTATACGATTATATTTATAGAACATAATTCAAAACAATTCTAAGCTTAAATTAATTTATATATTATACTATACCATAATCTTGTTGTTGACGAATGTTCAACTAGAATACAACAGCTATAAATACATTATTTATAATTTATAGTAGAAAACTGTATATGTATATGGTAACCTGCGATGTTCCCCCACCACAGATAAACTGCCCGTAGTCTAAGTGTGTGGTGCTTAAAATACAAAATATAAAAATGTTATTGGAAAAAAATAGTTGAAAAAAAGAATTTAATAGCTTCAAAATATGGATGTAATGAAATACAATTTTGGTAGTGGCGTTTACAAAAACATTGTTTAATCAAATGGCTAATGTTTTATTCGATGAAAATACGTCATACTAGTAATTTATTGTAAAATATTATTTGTTGTGTGTTTTATAATATTTGTGATGCAGGTCAAAAGAGTTCTTCGCCATTAAATGGGCAAACGTTAAAATGGCGGATAGTGAATGATAAACGTTTTGCAACGAAGTTCCTACATTTTTTTAAATGCATGTATGTTTCACACGCAAACTAAACTTATAACTAACAATAATTGATTACAGTTATTATCATCGGCTTTTGCTGTGTTTATACCAGCTAAGTTCTTGCGCGGTCCTTATAAAATCGTAGATAATATAATGATGAAAGGGAGTACTTCTTCGCTAAATTAGCTATATTTGTAGTCATATTAGATAATGAAGCGACGTTAATTGAAAAAGCATATCTTTATTTTAGCAGAACCGTTCCTAAAAGTGCCCAATCTATCAATCCATATTTGAAGAACTGTCGCGTTATTCATGGATTTTGTATTATTCATCTTTATCATACTTATGCATATAAGTAAATGTATCAGGTAGACTCGTAAATGCATTTCCAGTACTTGTGTTTCCTCTTTCATGCAATTTGGATATCTTCAAAGAGCCGATCAACATACAGTTGCAATCTACCTAACCAGTACACAAACACATCATTCGTACGTTTCCAGCATACAGTTTTCACTGATAAAGCTCTTTTTCAAGCGTTTTCATGAAAATACGTTCCTTGCGATGTTCCAGGACAGTGAGAATCTTGAGTTTTGAAAATAAGACAAAACTTGTGATACTGATTGATTGTTTATTCGCAGGTCCCTCAACATGGGTGGACAAGTTCCCTCACGCCGCGGGGTCGCGTCAGAGCCCCGTAGACATCCCCTCGTCCAGCACCATGCCTACAGCATCGCTGCCGCCCCTGAGCTGGGCCTACTCCATGGACCACAAGAGGTCGTTGGTCAACCCGGGATATTGCTGGAAGGTCGAAGAGAACAACAACGGCCGTGGATCTGGTAATTACGACATCTTATTCTATACAAGTAGAGTCGAAACAAACCTAGTAAATCATTACATTTTATGTACTTATTCAACAAACAGAAGAACCAAAACTAAATATGAATATTTTAAAAGAGAGCGGAGAAATATTTCGACGCCTATATCAACTGTGATTGTGAATCTAACTATGAATAGCGAAGTCCTGAATTTGGTTAGTTTTGTTTCCTTCCTCGAAATGGAAATTACGTTATTGCAGTTAATGGAACGCATACCCGAAGAACGTTTTACAGGATAAATGAGCCAGTCGATTTAAAGTAATAAACATCCCGACTCCAAATAGTCCTACTCCAAAGCTTTGAAATATAATCTGTTCTTTAAAAGATTAGTTATTTTGAGGACTATTCAACGGATAACGATCATTATAAATATATTTTACGTAAATTATCTCTTTGAATCAAAGTAGATGACATCACAGATGAAAGGTAAACGCTTTCTTTATTTGTTAATAAACGGGTTGGCGTCCTATTTAAAGAGGAACTAAAGCTCAGCGAATAAAAATTAAGCGTCAGAAATGTAAAGAAGGAAAATGGTAATGCAAACTCTGGAAAATTCTCAAAATAAAAGTGTTAATGAGATGGTTGTTACACAATAAATTAACATCAAATTATTAATTCCTACGATCCATTTACAAATTCTATTATGTGTACAGTTAATTGTTTTTCCGTCTTTATGTTATAAAATCAATAGGCACGACAACATAAAATTATTCGACAACTTCTTTATGTTTGGCAAGCAGACAATCGCACTAAAGCAAGGATTGTAATATATTTTTTTAAGTCTGTTTAATGAAGCATTTTTGAATAATTACTTTTAAGGATCAGCATCATCTTTGTACCACCTGCATGTTTCTGAATAAGATTTTGCCACATTTTGAAATACCGCATACGACACACATTACTTTGATAATAACATTGTTTTAACGACCAAACGTGTTATTTTTTTCAATTAGTTTAAACAAGACAACTTGGTGATAAAATTTCTGCGGTCACGTTAATATTGAAACGGTCTTAAAAACGAAAATACATTAAACGAATCTGTGGAACTAATTCTCATAACTCATTGTTCTGCAAATCTTAACCAATTAAAAATCCGATTAAATTTAAACTTTCAAGATAAACTCTTTGTTTTTAATGCCGGTACTATTTAATGTAGTCACACATTAAGACATACACTGTTAATATAATTATTTATGTCATTAAAGAAATGTCTTATAATTTGAAATATATTGTGTGACTGAAAGCTTGCCTTCTTATAATTGTCTTTCTTTTAGTTTTTACAGGTGTTCTTTGTGACACGTTTGTTTTATCAATATTGTGATGCATTATACTCGTAAGTTTTCCGCGGATGCTACCTGTAACGTCACGTTACCAATACTCGCTAAATCAAAACATGTTTCAGGTGTGAAATACGACGAAAAACTGACACAATCGTGACTGATGAAATTTCACTTCTTATTCAGTAATAATTGCATTTGCCAAAACGTATAAAAAGGCTGATGATCCTGGTTCAGCCCTGTATAGATATTAATAACAGACCACGAACTTATATTATTTTCGCAATGCTGCGGTCCGTCATAAACTTATTGAATTATAATATAAAAATCTCGCTTTATGAATTGCTATATTTAATGTAAAGAGTCATAAAATGAAAAGTGGGATAATTTTGAAGAAAGTTCATAGAGTCGTCGTTTTAGTATTTTATTACGTACATTTAACAACGGGGTAACATATAAAAATAAATTTTAAAAAGGTATAACGCTGCATACAGAGAAGACATAATGTTTGAATTTCAATAAACTGATAAATTGACTCTTCTACAACAGCTAGTTTGAGCTTTAAACGCATTGCTAAACAAAATAGAAAAGAGATTCAATACTTAACAATACTACGCATCACATTTTCGAAAATAAGGGGAAATGTTGTATATTTGTAGGTTGCCCCTTTTGACATCACAGGATATCCTAAATGAATTTTCAATCTGACCGTGAAAACTTGTGCATTTTTTTATCAGAATGTTAAATTTTATGGTGGTAATGTCTTGTCTTTAGAGCTACGAGGCGGTCCGCTGGGCGGTGATATCTACCGCCTGGAGCAGTTCCATTGCCACTGGGGATGTTCTGATGGTCGTGGCTCCGAGCACACCGTGGATGGTCAGTCCTACTCCGCTGAGCTGCATCTGGTCCACTGGAACAGCTCCAAGTATGGCTGCATCAGCGAAGCTGGTGGCCACGACGATGGCCTTGCCGTGCTGGGCGTCTTCCTGAAGGTAACTACCCCAATCTACCACTTTTGACTTATAAAATGCATACTCGTTAATACTTCTTATTTTTTTTTATGTAAACACATACAGGAGAATACCGACAGATTGTGATAGTAATTCTGAAGTCTCATCTGTGGAATTCTATGACGCTTACCATGGTGTATATGGCTAAACGCTGCTTGTGGAGTGTTGATCCGCCAACGACATAGACTACAGCCCGAGATTCACACATCATCCTTTATTATTACAGGAATTTACTATGAATGGGTGGTCTTCACGGGATGACTTTCGTCTACCACCAATTTTAATTAATAGGCTATGACTGACATTTTACGGGTGATGGATCAAATTTACACCAACCGGGGTATTTTGTAGCTCAGAAATCGATTAAAAATCCTTTTTTTTTAATCTCCATCGGCGATCGAACCCACGACCTTTGGCTTGCAAAGCAAACGCTTTGACCACTGAGCTATGACCGCCGGCAAATCCATTCCGCCATCTTGCTTTACCATGGATCATGATGAGCATTGTTCATTCACTTGCTAGAAAATCACATTATTTTACTATTGTCATTATCATTGCGTCTGTGTTTCCTCCTTCCTATAATCTGGATCTCTTCAAGAAACAGATAAATATACACTTGCAACGTTTCCCACATGCAGCGTCCAGCCTCCCTGGCTGAGCGTCATAGAGTGCACTGGTCTTGACCGGGTGTGCTCTCCTGCATGCGTTTACATAAAAAAAATAAAAATACTCCGAGATTTATTATTTACTAAATTTCATCCCAGTATGTTTATAAACGTAGAGATCTGATGTAGCTTTCATTGAAGCTGAAACCGTGGTATACCATCACGTGAATAAGCCATGGTTCATGTTAAAACAAGGATTCTTGGAATAAAAATAATCTTTTAACTCAACTATGGTTATATATGGGTGCAATTAAATTGTGTACAAAAAATGTTTTTATAATCAAGTTATTACTTTTAAAAATCAAAATGCAAATTACATCCACTCAATTAACGATTAATTCCATAGACAGAAAAAACTTTTAGAATGACGTTACTTTTTTTTTTACATAAATTGATTACATGCTTAAGTTAATCGGTTAAACCACTACGAAATATAATTACTGTAGTGGATAAAAAACATGTGATGATTATTTCTAAATAATATGCAGTTCTGTATTAAAAAATATATACAAAAAGTGTTTTAATGCAATCAATTTTCGCTTTAAAATATTCAATATCCGTAAACCCACTAATTTATAGAACGTAATTGGTGAAGTTTCGGGAGATTAGATGACTTGTGAGAAGACAAGAATCTTGACAATTGAAAGAAATTTATAGTTCTAATTTATAGCGAATATATGGTCAATCTAGCAAGAAGTATGGAAAAAAAAAAACAAATATTGAAAAGGAGTTACCAATTCAGTTGGCAACATTGTAACAGAAAAAATATTCCAAATCTTATTTTGAAAACACGAATAACTTAAACGTTAAGCAAATTGACAGGGGTTTATAATTAAATTTGAAAAAAAAAAAAAACAATTTGATTTCTCTTATTTCTTATCAAATAAATTATCGAATCTCAGTTTTGAAAAGTATCGATAATTTATACATTATAAACATTGATTTTTACAAAACATTAAATAGTTTTTGGTTGCTATGGAAATGGGCGATTTATACAAAATTGAAATATAATTATTTAATTTATCAAATTTCTAGTCAAATAAAAGTGTGATTCTTAGTTTTTAAAAGCCTGAATAACTTATTATTTAAAAAGATCGATTATTTAGTAAACAATATAAAAATACAACGAATTGGAAAAACAAGACGTCACAACTGAAAAGGAATTATCAATTTTATTACCCTTATTTCTTGCCAAATGAACATGCGAATTTAAAAGCGTGAATAATTTATACGTTATATAAACTGATTTAAAAACCACTTTACCTGAGAGACTATTTTTTAAATTTTTCGTAATATTATTCATTAAATAATGTCTGACCTCTTGTAAAAAAACTGTGTAGAAACAATTTGGATAGATTACAGTCCATACAAATGAGAATTAAATTAATGCCGACTCATTGCATTGCCTCTGGCTACGATAAAGAAAACATGAACTTTCCAATGCATGCTTCTTCGTAAACAAAATAATATTGTGAGTTATTGGGGAATATGAACGATCGGGCTTAATAGAATTTAAAAGCGCGTAGGCTTCAATGTGATGCTAATAACTAAGAGGAGATTGCAATAAATCAGAAACTAACACACACACACATTATTCTAAGCAGTGTTTCTTTTGTTCTGACATAAGAATATGTACATAATTTAACACTTAAAATAATTTATAAATAGTGCATTTATTTATTATAAAAGTACACGGCGACATGTTCATCTAGGCTTAATATTTTATTTTTTACTTTAAATATATAGATGGTTTACTTTATAATACGAGTAATTTATTTAATTTCTACGAAACATTTACTCTATCAATCGTCTTGGCTAAACTTATATGTATTTGAGATTATAAGGTGTGATAAAGGCTTGAAAATACTTGAGAATATAATTATAACAATTCTGATAACACTTTTAAATATACAAAAAATTAACCTTGTTAAATAAAAAATCGATTTCTAATGTTAACAAAATAATAGTAGGTATTTTGTATCTACTGACTAATCCATAATCTTCACTCTTGTATATTATAATTAAATATGTATTTCAATTATTAAATGAGTATATTAGTAAGTCATTAAACTTCATATAACTTATACATTCAGTTTTACTGAGAAATTAATTTAAAAGTTGCCCTGGAGAAAGTATTACATGCACTAAGCTGATACTCGTTATGGGAATCACTTGTATTATACTTGCACAGCCTAGACTTAGTTAAGAAAGCCTTATAAATGATATATTTGCGTCGCAGTGTTTTTATGACTATAATTTTATGTGCATACAAATTGACATTGCTTAGTTATAGTGCATAATGTAAATAAGTCAGAGCCTTATATGATATCGAATTTCAAGTTTTATTATTGTGTTTTCGAACATAGGAACCACTGAATTATTTAAATTGAAAAACGCAATTAAATTAATAGATTTTTACACTGTGCTAATATTTTCAGGTATCTGCAATAATCACAGCGTTGCTCCATTAGCGAATATTATCAGCTTACGTAACAAACAACAGTTATGCGTTTACTTATTATCTAATATACGAGTATATTCAGCTGTGAAAACTACTCAAATTTTAAATTTAATACGATAAAGTAGATAGTCACTACCGTGTAAAGTGCCGTATTGATTATGTTAATTTGGTAATGCATTATTAGAAATGTTTCCGGGTGCATACATTATTTATGTAATACATCTTCTGCAGTCCTATTGACATTCGAAGACCTTCAGGGCAGCTCATAGACTGCGGAAGGAGGGAATTACGAAACGGAGAAGCCGATAAAATATAATTCTTTCATTGATCTAATTGGTTCACACTATTTTTAAACACCGGTTATAAACGGGGTGGAAATAAATATAATAATAATTTACCGAGAGCGAAAAGATAACTGTTGTTCAGTGAAGACAAAATAATCCATTCCGCGTATTGCGAATCGCGAAATAAATTCTTCCTACTTATAAGGACAGATACCAGGGTAAACCACAATTTATTGTAATAAAAAGGTTACTTATTAAGGTTACTTCGGTAGAAATGTACCGGCAAAAGTATTTATGTTGATAAATTGATTTAATCAGCCTGTGTTCTGCAATTTTTATAATTGTTAACATTATATAAATACATCTCGAGTATTTTTTATTTTTACTTAATTGTTAATAATAAACTACTACGTATGTTTATGTTGTATAATAATTTAGGAACTTATCAAATATTTTCTTTTAACATATAATAAGTATTTAGTATAATAATAAGGATTACTTAAATGTGGATCAAACATAGTAATAGTGTCCTTATCCGTGATGATCATTGAGCCGAAAACAGAAATAATTCAAGTCAAGGTTTCACAATAAAACGCTCGAATGGATTGACGATGTTTTGTTTGGGCGCAGTTACGCTTTTTATCCATGTTTTTCTAGTTATATTGTTTGGAATTTAGAGGACAATAAACAATGTAGCTCGCGGATTTAAAAACAAAACGAAGATGATTTTAAAAGAATTTGCGGAATGTAAATATTATTGACAAATAATTTAGTAGGACGTGAAGGAATATTTAATTTTCAAATACATATATTGAAACGTGACAAGACTTTTATTTCCGACATTTAATTTACTTGCCTATTCAATTTTCACCTTATTAAGTGCTCTAATGTGATCTACATAATTCTTCAATACTGAGAGTATAATTATTTGGGAAAACACATTTAATTAATGGCCTTAGAATTGATCGAATTAAAAAGAAAACCTTAATGGTATAGGATGTTTAGCGCAACTTAAAATTCCATATCGAACCGATATTACGCGAACACTCATTTAGCAGATAGTATCTAATTATACTTTAATTCACTACAAATTAAGTCACCCCGATCATTATTCTATTGGTTACAATCTCGTAGATGTCCATCAAAGCAAATATTTCAAGAAAAACAAAACTATTAAAGAATTATGTGTTTTTTAAATATATATTATTGCAAATGATTCGACTGAATATTTTCGATCCTTACCAGGACGCATTAATTTGAATGAAATACATTACATATTCATATTATTTCCCATTTACCTCATTTTACGTTTTTTTATTTCGTATTTGACCTTTTGGACATAGTAATGTGATGCTTTTTGTAGATAGACTAATAGAATTCGACGAGTATGTATATGGCATAATTTTTCAGTAATTCACTAATTATTTAGATTTTTCGCTTATAAATTATCAGAATTTTGTAAGACTAAATAATTTGTCATTAAGTTTTTTTTATTAAAAAATTACCTATATTAATTTTTCGGTTTTGCCATGCATTATAATCACATTTCATAATATTATTTGATTATGTTATAATCATAACCATACTATACAAATCATAAAAAGTAATAATATATGTAAAACAATAATAATTAACCTTTAAGCTATGGATTTTATTTATGTTTTCAATTTTAGTTCTTGCGTTAATTAATCACCAAAATCAAGAAGTAAATAGTAATACAAGACTATGATTTCTTGATATTTATCAATTATCAAGAAATCATACAGTAACTCCAAATACAAACTATTTTCTAGTAACATAAAATAATTATTTAACGATTTTTCGCTTTTAGTGTTATAATTGACACTTGCTATTATTTTTCTAGATTAAAAATGGAAAAAAACATTATTGAACTCATGCATGTATGAAAACTAGTACTAGTCTACCACCACTATTTTAATAAATATGTTTGGGTTAGAACCTAATGGTCTAAGACTCGGGAGACAGGCGAAGCTATCATCCGATTTTCTTAAATGCTGTCATTAATTAACAAACGTTCAAATATACCTAGGATACTACAGATTTGGTACAATGAATATGGCATGTTGAAACATGTGTTGGTAATGGTGACCATACACTGTAGGTATAAAGCAAATACATAATCAAAAAATGTATGTTTATTTGCTGTAGTCACAAATCTTAAACTAAAAAAAAAACAGTTGCCAGAATCTTGGCCAGAGGAACGAAGAAATATTTTAAAATATAACTAACATTGAATTGTTTAATTTTTAGGTTGGTGCCCACCATCCCGAGCTGGAGAAGATTGCCCAGCTGCTGCCCTTCATCATGCACAAGGGCGACAAGGTGACCATGAATGACTCTCCCAACCCGGCGCTGTTGCTGCCCGAGGGTCGCGCCTACTGGACCTATCCCGGCTCTCTGACCACTCCGCCCTGCACGGAGTCCGTCACCTGGATACTGTTCAAGGAGCCAGTCGAAGTCTCTGCCGAACAGGTAACACACCATCCTTACTATAATACTTTTAAAAACAATCTGAATTGCACTTCTATGTATCAAATAGAATAGGATTACTTAAGCATCATTTTATACCAAAATATGCCTGAAAAACGACACTTCATTATGTGCGCAAGATTATGAAAGCGGTGTAAGTTATAATTCATTCGTTCTGAGATATTTAAAGGATTGTGTTTTGATGTTTGGTTAGAACTGATGAAATTGATGAAATGCTATATTTTAATTTTTTAAATTTATGTTGGATGAAGATTATATTAATCCACAATAATGTGAACTGAAATTAATGAATGTCTCATTCATTTCAAAATATTGACTTACACCACTTTCATGATTATGGGCACATGTAATAAATGCGTTAATAGCATCGTAGGGTGAAGACAGCAAATGGTATAGTAAGTTAGAACACCACTGATTTAGATTTGACATGATTGAGTGATAAATAATAAAATCTAGAACAAATGTATAGTCAAAAGCAATGCATAAACTCAACTGTTTTTAGGAACGTTATTTTTTGTTATTTTTATTAAATATAATAATCCCTAATAGCACATTATTAGTATTTGTGCAGAATCCTTGACATGGACCTTAACTTATACATGAAGTTAATGTCTTGGTTGAATAGTTTTTTAATCATGGATCCCATCCCAATCAGGATGAATATAAAACACAAAAATCTTCTTCATTCCTGTTACTGCATTTACTGATTTGAAAAATTCAAGATAATGTATTTATGAATGGAATTACATAACATTCAGTCAAATCTTGAGATAATTAATGTGGGTGATTTGGATACATTGGATTATGTACTACTAAGCACTATGACAAGATGGATTAAAAAATGCTGAAACGTATTAGTGATAAAAATTAATATCAGTTTAAATATATTCATACTAATTATGAAGTATTATAATAAAATAAGCTGCCATTCATCTCGACCGAACATCAACGTATGATCAGTGACTTACATACAAAATCCCTGTGCTTTCATTTATATTCTTGCTTTAAAAAATACTAAATAAGAGTGAGTGAAGATATATGTGTATTTTAATAAGGAGATCATGTTTTCAAAATGTCTTGCACATTTTATTGCATCTTTAAATATAGAAAGACGTCATTATTTATAAAATTACTTTTGTACATTTCCCTATTTGATCAAATAATTTTGATAAACTATTTTAAGTGATTTTCCTTTAAGCAGTAAGTACGAGTATGTAATAAAATTTACACAATTATCACCATCTTAAATTGTGTACATTTTAATTTAGAGACATCATTGTTTTTTCCTAGAAACTTATGAAGTGTTTGTTTTACAGTTGGTGAAGTTCCGTGGACTGAGGACCTACGGCTCCAACGAGGACCGACCGCCGTGTGATGAGGGAGTCCATGTCATCAACAACTATCGCCCTCCCCTGCCCCTGGGAAACCGGGACATGCGCGACTGCGGTTTCAACTAAACATAGATCATGATGACTGCTCTGTTCTAACAATATCGCGTCAATCGAAAATGGATAATCATCGTTTACATCTCATATACTTATAATACGAAAAGGCTTATATTTTCTGATCTGAATTTAAATACGGGTTTGGTTATATGTAATTTGTATTACATTGGTCGGAATCGATATTTATGGTCAGAAATAAAAATAAAATTCATCTTATTTGATATATTTAGTCATATTTGTTTTGACACACTTAACCTAATCCAATTTAACCAATCCTAACCTAATCTAACCTAACCTAACAAAAATGTTTTTTTTTTATTCTGACCGTTAATAATTTTGTTCAGACCATTAATATTTTTATTTTGACCAAAATTTTTATTTTCTTCAGACAAAAAGTTTATTTAAAATCTGAACATTTAATTTATTTCCATATGAAAGTTTTTCTCATAACAGTTTGTTCAAATTATTAGAACAGGGTTGTCTTTATATTTTTATTACATTAATACATATTACTCTATATAGAAATGTCTAACTTCGTTTTGAATACTTAATCACATAAACTGGGATAATATGTCATTTTAAATACTTTATTATATATTACATTTTTAGTTTTTGAAACACAATTCGTTACATAATTTACAAAATTTTAAAACATCTAAATTTCTCATAATTTAGAATGTATTGAGTGGCTTTGTATTCTAATATTAGTCCAAGAAAAGTAAAGACTGTAATGAAATTGTTGTTAGTACACGATGGTGTCAACTTTGCTTTTTGAAAATAATAATTGTTGTTTACAGTAGCTTATAAAAATTAAATTGTGTCAAATCATAATAATTAATAATGAATTTAGTAAGCTCGCTTGTATTTGTTATGTGTGTAGATTAATCACATTAGAATTAATAGTTTATTGATGTGTATCTTTCCAAAAACATTGTTTACTCGTCTAGTGTTGTTTTATATATACATATTGTCAAAATGATTATAATGGTTTGTGTTTTAAAGCGAATGAATAGACATTTATTATTGCGTTTAAAGCATTTTTCTTTTGCTAGAAAAGTAATGTCTTAGTAAGGTTCTTATTATTTGTTAAACAAATGAGCCCTCGGGGGCAAGCTGAATCCCCCTGCACCTGGCTACCTAATTTTTGGATATTTTAAACTGGCGACATTATGAAGTTAGGCTGGCCGTGGGTGAGGATAAGCCGTGACCAATATTTGGCCTTAACTGTTGTTTGTACATATTGAATTATATTTATATTACATATTTAGTTAGAATTATTATATTTATGTCTATTTATATACAAAAATGAAAGCCTTTCACCCACTCATTTCTTAACAAACATTTATTTTTAACAATAATCATAAGACGTAGTATAGTTACTAAAAACATTAATAAAATATATAATCTACTGCTGATGCATAATAATTAGTTCATATGGCTTGTAGTTATGTTGCTGGCGGTTAAAATCTCAGATTTACTTATTCAATATTTTATTCTTTTAACAATTTGTGTTTGTCTTGGTGGTTGACTTAAGGTAAATCGAATGCAATAAGTGTTGTATGATGTTTTAGTTATTTTTTATAATAAAACAGTTCATTTAATTTAAATAAAATTATTATCATTTATTTATATCATTAATTATAGTTTTTAATTTAATCGGGAACAAATTTTTATATTTTATTTATGATCTGCTTATAAAAAACACATTTATATCTTTATATTGCATCACATGATCCTAATTTCTGAACTAAATTTTGAAATCACTTCAATCTATTATGGAGTTGCTAATAAACTTACTATTTTTGATAAATAATTATATCTGAAATCTAATCTAATCTTTGATAAATATTTATCACGATTGTCTTAGATTGACTAATTACATAATATTAAAATGCTTTTCCAGAAATAATTGATTATAATAATTATAATCCAGTCAGTTGTATGTTACAAGTACTTGTGTTTATGTCAAATTATTCTGGAGTTGAAAAACTATAGTATCCAATTTATGTACCTTATGATCTAAAGTGGACTGTTTTTTAATGTTTTATATTCAAGCGAACCAAATCAAATGATTTAATGAACTCACATTGACTTCCAAGGAGCTTTATATAAAGCAATATATATAGTGTACATATTTTTAATCCACATTATTTCCATAATATTTTATTAATTTAATATTTCACATAGGAAACTTCATCTAAATTGACAAATACATTTTATTACATATTATAATATTTTATATTTGGAAGCTCTATATTTTTGAGGTTAACAAGTCAATATGGTTGGGATTCGCTTTGTATGTGATGTATTAAGGACTACCCACACGAGCAATAAAAATTGCATGATTGCTATATTTGAAAACTAGTATATCAATACAAATATCTGTCTTGCTCTGTCTCTTTTTAAAGAGAGTGTTGTAATGACAACGAACAATACTTAGTTAAACTTTGTAATATGTAATATGGACAAAGATAGAGTTATACAGATCATTATGGCTGTATCTATTTTAAAAGTTGGGCAATCACGCAATTCATATAGCTTGTATAATTAGCACTTTAAGACTTTATAAGTGTAATAATATATCTTTTATGTCAATACAATCATCTCAATGAAAAATCTCTTGTATTTTGTAAACAAAATTAATTTCAAGTGCATTGATACTTATCTTGGTCTATTAATTCTCTTATATTTATTTTTACAAGGTCTTAAAAAAGTAGACCATCGATATTTAAATAAATATATTTAACTAAATTACGCTGGGGTGTATCATTTTTTTAAGGTGACTTGTTTTCTATTTTAATTGATTTTATTACTCATAAATAATTATTTCAATAATATATTATTAATTTAATCACATTATTATTACGTTTTTATTATTGTAGTTGCAATAGAATAGAGATTCATAGACACTCGTATATCTTAAAGAAATATGCTGCTAAATAATATAATGTTTATAAACTCTCAATTTAAAATTTAAATACAGAGTTTGGAATGTGTGAAGCTTCTTGAAGATGTTTAGTGCCTACCATTATGCCTGCATGATAACCAAGTCTGTGATTGTAAAACTTATAACAAATAAATATTGTTTGTGATGTACTTTTGTGTTGGTTTTCCAAATTCATGTTAATTTAGGCGCATACTTACACTACTCATACTTACACTACTCATACACTAACATAGCTTTGTATTTGGTCTAGCAATTAAAATTTTGTTAGATTTCCATTAACACAATCCAAATTCATTTTACACTTGCCTGAATTAAAAAAAAATACATTGTTTGATTCAGAATTATAGAAAATAAAACTCAGTCCTATTTTACCTTAGCCATCAGTCCTGTTTCCTCTTACAGACAACCCTTTTATGTTGCCAAAGAGTAAATTTAAAATCCAATATCACTATTGTACAATCATATTGCAGTAAGAGCTTATTTGTAAACGGCTGCTTTCTCAAGCAATGCAAACTGTGTGTTGCATCAATTATTAAAGAGTTACATCACATCTTGTAACAGGAGCAAATAGTCTTTAGGAACTGTTGGTCTCATCCCATTTCAGGCATCCCGAAGCTATGCCGAGTACATTTTATG
This sequence comes from Glossosoma conforme, assembly GCA_022606575.1. Classification (NCBI taxonomy): domain Eukaryota; kingdom Metazoa; phylum Arthropoda; class Insecta; order Trichoptera; family Glossosomatidae; genus Glossosoma; species Glossosoma conforme. Next base: position 422,557 of record JAGTXR010000117.1, read on the forward strand.
TTAAGTTCCCGATAACATTTTAAAGTGGTCAGGACCTAAAGAAAAGGAGTTACAACTATACAGACAAAATTCAACTTGTGATGTCGCAAAGTGTTGTGCTTAATTGTGACAAGAACGTAAAGAGACATCTATACTGGTTATTATGATTTATTACAGAAGTGTCTTTTTCTAATAATTGGTGCAACACAATTAAGTAATTAATTGGTATTATGGTGGGTATTTTTAATTAATTGATTGATTAAAATAAATTTTTGAATGAGGCATTTTTGAAGGATACGAGAATTATTGAAAAGGACACAAATATACCATAAAGCATACTCGTACATCAAATATTTTTATGAATTAAAAGGCATTGATAAATTAAATCAATTAAAAAAAAAAACAGTTTGTAAAATCAAGTGAAAGCAGGAATGAATACCGTGTGAATAAAACATACTTTATATATAAAAAGTGTGTTTTGTATGTAGTATTGAGGAAAGAATTATGTAATAGAAATAAACAAAACCAAAATGTCTGTTTCACTGAATTTCACTTGGAATATAATTGTACATGAAATACAATTATACATAGAAAAAAGTTGTAAAGAAATATTCGTCGCAGAATATTTTAATTTATTCTCAGAGGAGCATATTAATAAGTGAATATATTATGCAAATGATAATAGTGAAATAGAAAAATGTCAACTGCAGTCAGGTACTTAACATGCCTAAGGAGGAAATATAGACTAGTGGTCAATTGGACAATATTTTTAAAATTAACTCATCCGCTGGAAAATAATAATATATGAAGATTAAAACAAGTACAACTTTGTATGAAAGCACAAAAATGCTGCGTTCAACGAGTATGAATATATATAGTTATATATGTTGTAGATATTTTTAGACTTAAGTGCGGATGCAGGTATGCAGTCTTTTAACTTCAACAAGTCATTCCTATTTGCAAAATGGTTATCTTGAATGTAATTAATAGGTTAGTGATATGTGAAATGATGTACATGAAGTGTCTTATAAATTTATTGATTATATATAATTATAATTATGTTTTTGGTAATTCTTTGCATACTTATGATATAAATAATGTGATTTTCTTATGACAATTTACAGTAATATATAATTTCATATTCAATTAAGAAAATTGCTGAATCTTTTCATAAAAATAATTAGTATACACGTTTTATTAGGCGGGGCATAACGGCCAAAGAGACAACGGTCGATTGTACAGTATCTTTCTTCTTTTAATCTCGAGGTTGTCCTTTGTTCTATCAACTCCGGTTATTAATCTGTTCAGGGATTTCCAGGTCCGCCAGTCAAGGTTCTTGCCAGTTGGGAGGCCTTCCTTTGGAGTAATGAAATCCTCTGGTGCGATTTGTTGCCAGAGCTGGAGTCTCTCATTTTCAGGGCCGGATGTGAGAGGTTGTGTGGATTTCAGAAAGGTGCTTCGCGACTTCAATCTTGGTGTTGGGGGTATCTGATTATACAAGCAGTGGGACGGTTGGTTGATTGCCTTACGCATTTCTTCGGCGCATATGACTTTGCGTCGAGAGTAACATCTGTAAGAGGCTGAATGCGGAATGTAAGATGGAGAAGTGAGGAGCAGCTGATTATGACGATATGATAATGATCTTAGAGGATGAGTTTCTCATATTATAATGATTAGAAATCCATAAGCGTAAGTAATTGAAATAGAATATGGGTGAAAGATAAGCTTATTTGTGATTATTATATTTATATTATTATATTTAATATTATTTTTAAAATGATTTAACAAGTCATTCAAAACTATTAAATTTATTCAACAATGATCTTTGCTTAGTGTGATTCATTCATTTGGACTAATTCAAGACATTAAAAAATCTTCAATTAGAAGTAAGAATATAAATTATTTAGTAACCTTGTGAATATTTTTATGAAATAGTGCAAAAAATTAATCGAAATGTATTAAGGCGACATCTTTTGAATATTTACGTAAGCTTAATATCAAAACATAATGTCAAACAAGATGAAATATACATAATAGCGAAAAAAGAGCTTATACGTTTTTTTAACAGATGCTAACTTTTGTAATACAATTCAAAATTTGCTTTGCTGTCATGAAATGACGGAAGGATATAAATCGATTTAATTGGGTTGTTAAAGGAATTATTGTATATGTCTTATAAAAAAAAATACAACATAAATTGCAGCAGTCTAAGTATATTTCCCGGAAAATATTTTGTGTTGTAAGTAATATTTTACATTGTTTTCATTACAAAATAGGTCAATTATAAGCATTACGAGTTAAGTCATATGACCCGTATCTTGAGTCACATCTTATTACACATAATCGTTGCTAACGACTCGCAGTACACATGTCATCAGTTCCAGGACAGCAGTAGGTAATAACAATAATATTGTAGACATATCACTTCCTTATTGGGAAGTGATGCGTAATAAAAGGATAATATAATTTAATAAAATAAAATTACATAATTTGAAATGTTTTTTTGACTATTTATTATAAATAAAAAGCATTTCAATGCATCAACGGAATTTAAATATCATCTTGGTTTCTAATATAGGTATAGTGATTAAAAGTTTATAATGAATGTATTTGCATTTCTATTATTTAGTTTATTAACTTGACTTCATTAAACTGATTTTTACAGACACTCGAATTTTAAATTCCTCTATGCACGTCTAGTATACGAACCTCCAATACATACTGCAAAACAAATAAAACACTGGTAATATTCATTGTGGATGTGTTTGGTGGAAATGCGCGGAAGTCACTGACACTCAGCACCTAAAATATAAATTTAGTGTTTGTCGGATTCTTATTTATTGTTAATCTTGATTAGGTGCCGACTTTTCATATATAGGGGACGACAAAGTCAAGGACATCAAATATACCATTACCAAGTATAATATTTTGGAAGAAAAACATTATATTATAAATGAATCTACTAGTATATAATATCATGAGTTAAAAGGTTGTACATTTTACGATGTTCGTTTAATCAGCCTGTGAATTGGGATTCCATTCATTAGCATAAAGCAAAATGTTGTGCAATTGTGACTGCATACTCTCTACATTTTGGCTTTAGTGGTGGGAGTCCAAGCTAAGGCAGTCACATGAACATGACTCAGCAGCGTCAGGGGAAGTCATTACAAACTAAAAACTAACACAAAACTAATGACAATGACGACATAATTCAAAACCAAAAAAAATATGACGGAGAAATTAAATGGATTGTGTGTAAGTACGACTGGAATGTTTTTCTTTCCTAAAAGTGCTGAAAATATTAGGTTCGATAGTGACTAATGAAGTACAGATAATATGCGTACGTTTTTTGTGTATTTTTTATCGACCGCTCCATAGTTGGATTAGAAAGCCGCCATGAATTCCCGTCTCACATTTATGTTAGCGATCATCATCCATTCTTTTTTCAAGTCTTCTCTTCACTCGGAGGTCTAAGGTACATGCTCCCCGACATCTTCCAAAATGAGGACTGGAAAAGAAGAAGCTATAATATCTTAAGGGTATTTACGTGTTTGTTCATCAAAAATTAAGACAGCTTTAAAGACATTCAGTTTATCTGAGATGCGTAAGGCAATCAACCAACCGTCCCACTGCTTGTATAATCAGATACCCCCAACACCAAGATTGAAGTCGCGAAGCACCTTTCTGAAATCCACACAATCTCTCACATCCGGCCCTGAAAATGAGAGAATCCAGCTCTGGCAACAAGTTGCATCAGAGGATTTCATTACTCCAAAGTAAGGCCTCCCAACTGGCAAGAACCTTGACCGGCAGACCTGGAAATCCCTGAACAGATTAAGAACCGGAGTTGGTAGAACAAAGGACAACCTCGAGTGGTGGGGAATGCTTCGGCAGGGAGAGTCACTATTGTGCGACTGTGGAGACCTGCAGACCGCCTCACACCTAAGATCCTGCTCCATGTGCCCAACAAGCTGCATATCTTAGGACCTAATGCTGGGCAGCACACGAGCTGTTGATACTGGGCGAAAATAATTTGACGTCGCTGACACAAAGAAGAAGATCTGGTTTGGCATAAAATTCAGAAACCTAATATTGTGAGTAACTGCTCTTAATAAATATTCATAAGCAGCCAGCCATTTACGTCAACATTGCGATTGTTTGCTAATAACAAAGTTCAGACATAATGTTTACCGTGAATCTTCGTCCTACGATATTAACATAAATACGAGTACTGTACACTTTGTGTAAATGTGAAAAAAATAGTTCAAGTAGACGCTACATTATTGCATATACAGGTACAAGGAGGTGCAAAAAACTGACTGCTTTAAATCAAAATAACGATCAAAATGCAAAATTGAAGCGTTGCATTCATCTCTTTATGATGTAATTGAGGTGAGGACTTATCAGAGGAGAGCATAAACTCCAGCTGCTTGGTATACGAATCCTAAGGTTCTTGTTATATTTGAGGACCATCAACTGCGTAGAAAAAAAATATTCAAAAGACGAAGGATGCTGCGGCTTGAAGGTTGATTGATTAATAATGTATATAATATAGCGCAATCAAATAATTGAAAATTTTAGTCATTTAGTCCAGTGTTTCTCAAAGTATGCGTCCCAGCAAACAGAATTTACTCAGCGGCTTCCAATATTTCGCATCTGACGCGCTGGCGCGTCTCTGCAAGAAAAACGTAATTTTCCCTAACTTATTTTTTTTTACCTAATGTTCAATGGACAGTTAGCTTATTTTATTTTCACATAGATGTCTTCTTCGTGGATCGATAGCGGTATTTAAAATATATACATATATGTATAAACCATTTAAACTTGCAAACTATAATACCTATGAATTTATTGTAAATCGAAGATGTATTTTTTAATGTTTGTTCTTTGTTATATATTTTATTTACTGTAATAGTTGCTTTGGGAAGCAAATGCGCTGTAGGAGAATTATTGTATTTAAGAACTTTATTTGAATAATTCACGTTATCTTAACTTTGTTTATAATAATCTAGGAAGTGAATAAAGTTTACGAAACAATAATAATTTAAACATTTAAATAAATAAGTATACTAGTGTAGTATCAAATCAGTTCTTGAGCAGAAAATTATTTTACTAACGGATCTTTGCCTCTTTGTTTAAAATCATTTTTACTAAGTTACTTCGACATTTATTATTTTCTTAAGACAGCCAGTGCGGAAAAAACAATTTCATATAAATAATAAAAAACGGTAAACGCATTTACGTATTGTTTGGCAAAATTTAAGAGTCCACTAAAATCTATGCAAATTTGAATTATGATAAGAATATGAGTCACACACTTTTAATTCCTCGACGAATGTCTTAATATCGATTGCACATGGATCAATGATGAACACAATAAAGAAGCCATTCATAAATTAAGAAATCATGAGCAATTCGATGATTGATCCGCACCCAAATTTCAGCAAAACACGAATATGTTGTTAATCTTCATTGGTGGTGACGTCAATGGCGTGAGCTAAGGGGGCCTCGTCAGGTTATGTTGATGATGTCAGGATCCGAGTCCTTTTCAATTATAATGTATTTCTAGATCTTTGCGTTGGTCTGTCATACACTTTTAGAAAGACGCCGGCGACGCGAAATATCTGCAATGTTACGTCATGGTCACGTCTGTTCATAGTGCATTAATAATGCTGTGACTGTTATTATATGGATGACTTTGAACCGATTTTTGATATTTCAAACCTTTTTTATTTTTTTTTAAAATACGCGATTCATCACACAGCTTATCAGAAACCAATAATCAAGAAGTAAATTGGGTACGAAATTGAATATAAGCTACATAGTTGAATATGAAAATTAAGAAAATACAATGGCTCCACATTTTCAGGCGAACGATACACTGAAAGGAATGTACAAAAATGTATTGCAATTTTTTAAATTAAAAAAAGGTGAATATTTCATTTACAAAATTTTCGTTCACCGTAAAAACATTTATTTTTACATCTCATTTTCTGAAACAATAATATTTTCCCGAGTTCGAGAAAGAAGTGTTTATTTTATTTTATTAATTATTGTAGTTTCTATAGCAATAATGATGTTTTTTATGAATGTGACTGCGGTGTGGAGCAGACCCTGTCACACCTTCTGGAGTGTGCGCTGTGTCCGAATAGCTACACCCAGGAAGACCTGATAATGGCCGGGAGTAACGCCATCGACGTCGCCCACTTCTGGGCAGACAGGATTTGACCCTGTTGTTTTCAACACGATTATGTATATATATAAAAGGTCCGCCAAATAACTTTTTTTTTTTAAAATGGTGCGCAAAACATCGAGTGTAGCTTCGGCTGTGTGGCACGTAGCGCCATCCTGTTGAAACCAAATGTTGCCAATATCCTCTTCTTTAATTTTTGTGAACAAAAATGGCCCGGTAACGATCGCCATTGACTGTAACGGCCACTCCTTGCTCATTTTCGAAGAAAAATGGCCTGATTTTCAAAGTAATGTCCCAATATTTCCCAGCGTTGTTCAAGCGTATACACAACCATATTCGTTCAGCGGAAAGATAAAACTAATCATCTGTCAAATCAGACATGAGCTAAGTGTTACCATTCAAGAAATAAGCACTAGTTGAAAAAAAAACGTTAGATGGCGGACCCTATATTATGTATTTTCATCACAGATTGTCTGTCTACGTATTTTAACTATTATATTGAATATTATTCTAAGAAATGACAATTTAATTAATCGTGGTTAATGTTTTTATTGACTGCAATACACAGCCTATAAATCTATCTATAAAGGTTTTAAATATAAATATATTGTGCTTACTTTATACAATATTCATGAAAATTTCAAGCTCAGAAGATAATATAATTTATATGAAGCTGATTCTAGAGATTTCCAATAAGGACTCGAAGAATATGCATTATTATGACATGCATTTTTTATTGCATGAATTTAATTTATTAAATATTCTGTTAGGAATTTCACTGTTATTTTAAATTCCAGGATTGTATGGTGTTAATTTGTGTTTAGTAGTGATAATCAGTTTATGTTCGAACACCTTGCAAGTCAACGAACTCAAAATAGGTCTCTAGTAAACTAAAGCGACTCGCACATCGCTGCATTGCCGACCGTCGAAGAAGCTCTATGCAGACAATGTACATAATACCATTTTTGTATTTCCAAAGCGAATATAATAACAACTCCATACGTCTGCATAAATATATAATTATACTCGTATTTATATTCACTATGTGTGCTCGACTTTGATTCATTTGGAACGATGAGTAATGCAACTTTAATGGAAGTGAAAATCTGTTAGATATTTTACAATATTTCATTGTTATACAAGCAAAATGATTTGATTCAATTGTTTAATTTGTCATGTTTTTGACCACCTTTCTTAGTCAACGGCGGCCATTATATACGATTATCACTACTATCTTCTTTGTAGTAGTAGTATCAAACCGGTGGATTAGTTGGCAGCAACAAAATCATGCATTTCAATCTCCATTATTCTCGATCTTTTATTTTTGCTGATACATGGGATGTCATTTGCACCTTTAATGTGGTGTTTTCCCCTTTATTTCGACATCCTAATGCAGGTGACCATAAAGGTTCATCCGCCATTGGAGAGCATTTACTACCTACAGGACAATCGGAGTGCCCTAACCAGCTTGACCTGATGAGATTAGCTGGGTGTTAGCTTATTCCGGTCAACATTCGGTCCCTGTCTATATTGGCCGATTGATGTTGTCGCTCACCTCCCCACCACGAGAAGGAGATAGATCAGGGTTTTCCTTTCATCGAAACTGTGACCATAAGGCATTTCGCAAAGTCTTCCAGTACTTTTAGACGGCTAACTACTATCTACAACTGCATTTTTAAAAAAATTGTCGTACTCGCGGTTTGCCATATATTTCCATCGAAATTCGTTATTATAGTTATATATGTTGACTTAGAACAGAAAATTCATTCCTCATCGCTATCGATAAGTCGTTCAAGCAATACATATATCAATATATAAATTAAATGTACTCCACCTCTACATCAACATCAGATATCCTTTTCCACATGCAGCATCATATAGTAAGATGAGCGTCATAGAGCCTGCTGGTTTTGACTGGGTGCGTAAAGAAGTAATGTTAAACATTTCTTGGAAGGTTGCACATGAAAGGAAATATAAGCTACAGACTCATTATATGATGTATACTCTTACGTTTATTGGTAACGTATCAGTTCCACGCTTTTTATACACATTGAAGGTATTAAATTTCTGCGTCATAGTGGTTTTAAGATACATGTACATTGAATTTATTATAATCGCATTTTTAAAGCTTTTATTATATATTTTATATTTGTATTATATACTGCAGTACATAATTGCTTGATTAAATGTGCTGTAAAATTATGAAATTTAAAGTCAATCTAGTAGCCTTAAAAATAGTATTTTTTAGATACTTTATTTATACATGTAAGAGCATCTTCCGATGTCGGAAACTAATTGGAGGTGTGACCAATTTTTAAGACTTGGCTATTTTCTCCATACTTCATGCATGTCGTATCAATTTAATAAAAATAGACTTGGAACGTGTCCAAAATCATTTTTAATGTAAATACTTATTCTAATACCTACATACTACTTTGAAGATTAGAACAATACAAAACATATCAATATCTCACAGAACTGTCAAAATTGTTCAGCTGAACATTATGTATATAGATTGTAGGTATCTCTTTTTTGAGGTAAGTAATTTTAAATTAACGTATTTCCTTCTTATTGACCTAATTATATTCGTTGTACTACGAATATATGCCCCTGATGGTCAGTCATGCGAGATTGATATAAATTAGCTTAAAGTACGTAATATGTCAAGTAACATCATCAAATTATTTTATCATTCTAATGTACTCTAGTAGAAAATCATAATTTACCAGTAATAAAACCATTAATCATCAAAATAATTTCATATTCGGTCTCCATCTGGAGCATAGAGTTGTCGCAAGTTTACACCACAAAATTCTGTCAGCTGCCATAGTTTTCGCCTCGTCCCATGTCAGTTATGTCGCTTGGAGCCAAGTATAGCCAATGAACAGTTCTGACAGACAGTGAGAGCCCGTGGCCTGAAGAAAAGGAAGCTTAATTTTATTTTTTCCGAAAATAAACACGTTTTAGTCTGGTTTACTTTCATATCTTGATTGACTGTAAGATGGAAGGGTGCAACGTATGTTCTACGCATGCATCTGTTCTTTAATCATACTAAGCGACTGCGTAGATAATTGGTAATATGGCAATATAAAATAATGAGGATGCTGAAACAACTAAACATGTTATTATTTTCCTACATAAAATAACGAATCTTACATAATATATGAAGGCACATTGCAAATTTAATATATATTATAAATAATCTATAAATTTTAAGCACAAGAATCTTATTATTTATTATGGATTGTAGAAAATAAGATTCATACATTTAGTAGAGGGTAAGCTTCCCTATTTGATTTTTTCGACTTGAACAATGATAAAACACATTAATGAAAGGTCATGCAAATTAATAAGTTTAAAAATCCGCAATGCGATTGGAATGAAAAATTAATGTAATTACGACAAGTAAAAAAAAGTATGATAAAACTGAATTTACAAATATTTCAGGTATTGAATAAGATAATATAACTGTCTACGATGAATTTCAGTAGAACATTATTTGAATTTGCTGAAAGTAGGCTAGTCTGGTTGGTGTAAACAGAATCGATTTTCACCAAAGTGTAGCGGTTGACGTCATCACACAATATAATCTGCAGTAGGTGTAGATTGTAGCAAGAAAAACGAATCAGTTTATTCAACCTACACTATTTAAAAATAACATATTTAAGTTGTTTACAAATACAATTAAATATAAGATTAATTTAAATATTCATATGATTATTTATCATCGTATTCCAAACAAATAACCACCAAAAAATATAATTTATTCAGCATGTTTTGCATTATGGGATGTCATTATATAAACGATGTATCAACTATTTAAGGTGGGAAGGAGATATAATTTGGTCAATATGTACCTTATCTGTTGCAGATTTGCGAAAGGCATATATATATTATACAACACTTATATAAATATTTTAAAGAAAAAAATAACTTTAATGTGAACAATGATCATACTATGAGTATAATACGAGTATTTTTAAACATGTTAGGAACACGTTACGTGGAATTCGTGTATCGAACTTGGATTTGCAAGCGATACGTTAGTTGGATTAAGCAATTCCTTAGGACCAAATAATCTAGGCTTTGCTAGTATCGGGCTTATTATTCGATCTCGTTAAGAATTCCGAATAACATACGCCCAAATATTACTCAGATATAATAATTTCATTATATTCTAATTCATTGGAGGTCTCCTCTTAAATCTCGTCATGAATTAAGCATAGTATCAAGTCAGCTGAGTTCTGGGTGCAGAGGGAAGGATATTGACAGCTGACAGAACTGTATGGCAGTATATGTGACGAAAATATGCTCCTGATATGAAACTAATATGTAAAAAGAAAAATATATCCATATTTGATTACGTGAAATAATAACTTAGCTGCTTAAAATTAAAATAGGCATTATTGTCTGAGGTCGGTACTTACTAAAGATACGTTAAAAATAATAATCAGGTGTATAGTTATTATAATCTAACAAAAAAAAAAAAACAAATAGTCTAAAGGGCGTTATACGTTAAAAGGCCACTTTTATGCTTGCTTCGTAGGGCATATTCAGGTAGCTCGTAAGGCATCGGTCACCATACTCCGGCATGCGGGCCGGATCCGGCCCCCCTAAATTATCATCCGGCCTGTATTAAAAATCCTAAATTTAGATTTATTGTAAATACGATTAACGTATTCCTATATATTAACTACATTTCTTTAGAATATGTGCAAGCAAATAAAATAATTTGTATCCTTACTGCGAACGACTTTCTTCTATCACCAATTTTGAGTAATAGGCTTTGCATAAATTATGTCGCGGCAATTCGTGGCGATCATATACTCATAGAACTACAGTCGATTCCGCTTAATTGGGACACATCAGGACTTGGGCATTTTGTCCCAATTAAGCGGCTGTCCCAATTAAGCGAATTTCACTTTTATTTTAATTCATTAATTTGGTTAATGCCATCAACCAGTAATACACACATAAAATTAAACAATATATACTTTTTTTTCAATAATTTTATTTTATAAACTCTTGGAAACTGTAAAATACATATTGGTAATATAAATTATCATAAAAATTACAAAAATGTAATCTTTTAAGAAAAAAATAATAAAATAATACAGAGTATATTTTATTTATACAAATTTACATGATTTTGATATAGAACTAACATTATATGATTAAAGATTTAATATACTATATGTTGAATTAAATTTAATGTATATATAATTTAATAATTTACATGATTTTGATATATTTCATTATTTCAATTTGTTGTACAGTGACGTCGGTTCTGTTCGTAATTCTTTTAAAGTACTGTTTCACCTTTTCAATCAATATTTTAATATCGCTGATCTCTTTTATTTCCCGAGGAAGATTGTTAAAATTAACTATTCCGTTATATTTGTAACCATTTTTTGCATGTTGTGTGTTAAATTTTGGTATTAATAAGTTGTACATATACCTAGCAGAATGACAAGTGTACCAGTTTTAAATTCTCCTTTCTTTAATAGTCTGTAAGTACCGTTGGCACTTTGAATTTATTGTATAGGCTTTCTGTTGGGTAGGTGGGAGGCCTTTTCAATATCACTTTGATGATAAGTTTTTGCACAGTTCTAATGGGGTTGGTAGTATTTAGGTATGTTCCTCCCCAACCAACAATACCATATTGTAGTTTGAGATTGGACAATGGAGTAGTATACCATTTTTAGATCTGCTTTAGTTAAGATGTTTCTGAGTCTGATGAATATATAGATGCACTTGCGTATACGTTTTACTAATTCAGCTGTGTGTGGTTTCCATTTTAAGTTACTGTCAATGATTATACCCAGGTATTTTATTTTATCAGTAGCTTTGATTAATGAGCATACATACAATTTAATTAAATGCTAAAATTAGTCAAGTGTAGTCTGTCTTTTATTTTTGTAACATTTTACTTCTACAAAATCACCACAGATATTCAATGCGGATGTAGGGCTCCCTACATTTCCTTCCTGCATAAAATAACGCTGTAACACAGCCATACATTTTTTTGCCTCCTGGTTAGTCACAGGCACAGGTGACTCATCATCATCATCGTCATCTTCGTCTAATTTTTCATATTTTGATTTAATACCTTCTACAATTGAATCCTCAGAGTCTTCATTATCATCGTAACATGGTAAATTGTTATCTATTCTTGAAAATGATCTTAAATTTACTGTCCCAATTAGCGGAATGTTGTCCCAATCAAACATATAAATTTACTATTGGTTTCTTGGTTTGGTTTCTGTTCTCTGAGATTTGTCTCATATAAGCGGCTGTCCCAATTAAACGGTGTCAAAATAAAGCGGAATTGTCTGTATATACTATATAGAAAGCGAGTAAGGATTAATAATAATATATTCGCCAAATAAACGTTAGGAACATTAATTCTATTATACGCATGCCCAAAAGAACTAACAAACAGGTTTTATTCAATACCAGGACTCGAAGCAAAGAGCGAGAAATTTATATTTCCTTTATGTCATCTTCCCCATTTATCAACTGTCAAGACTTCAAGGACAATCATTATTACTAAAATAGAGTTCAGAAGAAGGTTCAAAAAATAATTTATGTCGTTAAACGTGAAAAATCAGTATAATATAAGGGAGTCACTTGCTAAAGCCGCATATGAAGATAACATGCGAAAGGGACACCACAATATAAGATTGTGTATTTTTGCTTGTAATATAAGAGTTACGTATAACGTAAGAGCGCCACGCCGTGTAATGTAAAACGTTGGCTAAATATTTACTTACTACACTAGTGTAAAAATAAACAGACTCTCGTGAAATAATATATTCGTTTTCACATAGATTTTTAAAATGGCAAATATATTTTTTTGGCAGCATTTAATTCAATTAATGGGCTGTAATTATTCAGCAAACGGTCAGTAAGGTTAGTAAAAGAAACATTTGGTGGTAGAAAAATATCAATCGGCAGTAGAAAAATAATAAATTGGCGAGAAAAATAATAATCAATGGTAAATAATAATAGGTTAGGTTAGGTTTCTATTTTATGAGTTAATTATTTATTAATTTTACAAGATTTTTTACCAATATTTAATATATTAATGCCATTTTAATTTTATAATTGACCACATTCATACTGTCACAGTGGATAATGCCAATTGATTTAACTTACTGCCAAAACCTTGAATTAGTTACTTAACAAAGAAATACAGGCCTTTTAAAAAAAATGTTATTTGTAAGCTTTTGTTTATAAATTATTATCAAAAGCATGAATGTTTTATAATAAATTTATAAATTTACGCATTATCAAATAGTTTGTTAACCAGCATACATTGTGATTAAATGTTTTATTTCTCATTAACCTACAAAATGGAAGTTTTCCCATTAGATTGGTGATAAAAATCTGTCCGGGTAATCGCTTCTGGCATTAGGTTTCTCTATTGTTAAAGTCAACTATGACGGTAAAACTCGTGCTCCAAATACAGGTCGTCGTTTTCGATTCAGGGTAAACGAGATTCTTCCTCCCTGTTGACCCCACCCACCCCTTTTACACCCGCACAAATTTTCTACGAAAAGTTTGGATGTGTATTGATTTTCCCATATTTCTCACCGAAAGAAACCCATTAAAGATATAACTATAAACACGAGTAATGCTGTTCCTTGATATATATCACATGGACAACGAATTTAAAGAGCTACGACATACATATAAGATACCTCCATAGTCTAAATATAAAAGATGATCGAAAGAAAACATTCCTGTAGCATAAACCGAAATCCAGTTAGACATTAGTATCAGTGTGCACAATACGACTTAAATACTTGTATATAACAATATGGGGTTTTAAAATTTACCTACTGCACCTAACCTGAGCGTGAATTTGCTATTAATTTTCGGGCGTAACAAAAGTTGAAAAATGTATAATATATACTTTAAAAATTCATTATTTTAACAGTATTTGAATTTAAAAACGTTAAAACTAGTTTTTCACAGGTGGCGCGAATTTCCGGCAATTATTTATAAAAACATCTGCCGCCATTAGAATGCGATAGAAATATTTAGATAATTAGATTACACTACGTATGTAGATAAACATACTACATATTTACTTTATATTAATAAAGCCCACCTGGCCTTTTTTGTTAAATACCAGCAGGTGATGGAACTATTCAAAAATAAAATAAAATTAGAAGAAGCTACATTATAGTGTTATATTTAGTTCAATTTGCTTACATTTATTTTTATTTTTTATTTACAATTATTTTGATTGAATTAAAAATATCTTATATATTTTGCGAGTTATATTAATAAATTTCATATGACGATTGTTCTTCAAATATTCAATTTACTGGTAAATTATTATTTAACGTTGTAAACGCCATCATGAATATATAAAATGTAATGTAGTAGTGTTATATTCGTTTGTGAGAAAAAACACCTTTACATAAGGGTACCATCAATCCATGTATGATAAAAAACATATCCAAGGTCATGCAGCTCTGGTCCACTAACATGCACTTTTCTCATTTAAAAAATAATAATGATTCATTCTCAAATCGGACTACTTTATAACGGAGAAGAAGGCATTTATATAACCGAAATATTAACCAAAAACTACGCTAGAGAAACATGAGAAACCAAATAGTTTATTTGTTTACCTACGGTCAAAAATCATATCATATTTTATCAATTTTAAATATATGTTTAGAAGTCGATGCACATCATTCTTTAATTTCTAAAAATATCCACGTTCGCCCAAATTTTCGATAGAACATACCGATGTGTAGTTTTTTTTATTCATTTTTTTCCCTTAAAAAGTGTAGAAAAAATATAAAGTTGCGTATTGTACCCTGCAAGTTACACACAAGGTTAGAATATAGGTCTGATAAATAGTTAAAGAACGTAGGAGCCTATTCCATGTCTGCCACCGATGTTAAGTTGGCGTGTAAAAGGTTAATCATAAATTATGAATACAATTCATGTATTTGTCAACAACTTGACATGAATGATCATCACCCAAATGAATCATGAAATAGGACACGTGGACGAAACAACACACTGTTCCATTACATACAACAGTTAAAAACGATTTTAACTTTTTGCGACTGGGATGATTTCATTTCAGCAACCAAAACTGTCTTTCGTTTGAAATTTAAACGGACAGTAATTTAACAGAATAACAACGCGTTGACTAATAATATTCAAATCGTGTGATCTCCCGCCACTTCTCTCTATCGAAGAACCTACCAGAAGAACAACTCACCGCTCGTTCCGTCTCCACCGGCGCCCATAAGAGTGAGCAGTTCGGAAAGAGGTGGCCCGATGTCACATCGCTGTACTTTATAATGGGAAACGGAACTTCAACTTCAGTTAGGATTCTCGAGTTGTACTGGTCGCTTGTCCCAGCGGATTTTTCGTAACTTTTTGAGTGATATTTCAAAAAATCAACATGACTACTATCGGTGAGTAAAAATTAATAAATCGACACTAAATGTTTTTAATGTTACATTTGTTTATTCATATTTTGTGTTGTCGTGATGCTATTTGAATTTATTTGAAACGATGTAGTTTCGGCGTGTTGTACGAAGAATACTAAATAAGGAATGTGGGTTTAGGAATGTCTCAAATGCTTACGTATCGTTTTCAATTGAAATTGCTTCGGTTCGTTGCATGTCTTGACGTACTGTTCTGTAAATAC
Organism: Glossosoma conforme; assembly: GCA_022606575.1. NCBI lineage: Eukaryota > Metazoa > Arthropoda > Insecta > Trichoptera > Glossosomatidae > Glossosoma > Glossosoma conforme. The sequence goes on from JAGTXR010000117.1 coordinate 438,414, forward strand.
CGACTTGTCCCATCATTGGAATCATGCCAATGCAAGGCGTGGTGCTGTATACTCGTATGTCCACGTCTCTCGACAACCGGTCGGATGAAATTTAAAAATAATCGGAAGATGCAGAGATTTTATTTATTTAGTTATGTTTCTGAGATCAGAGTGCCGGTTGGCCGTTATTGATCTCGGGCAAAGCTTTAGTCTTCCGCAGGGTGATGGGAAGTTACGCAATATGAAAATACGTGCTAGCAATAATGCGTTGTAAACACTTCGCATTTCCAAAAGATTTTAACATCAACATTTTTGACTTACTACCTACATGCATATGGTAATCTTGTCTTGTAAATAATATTATAAACTATTAAATTACAGTTACATTTATCTAATTCAATTGAACATTAAATATAAATAAATAAATAAATCAATAAATATTACGTTGATAAAAACCTATGGAAATACATTCAACAATATCAATTACAACTTACAGGTACAGTGATTGTATTTGAGGTAAAAACAGAGTTTTATATTTGCAGCTGATTAACATAATTTTGTAACAAAACAGCAAATTGCCAAATTTCACACAAACTTCACATAAGACACGTAGTATGCACATTATGTTTCTTCTCATAATTGCCAAGTTGTCGTGATATGTTTTTCGTTTATTATGACTGAAGTCACATTTTTTCTTGTGTTTTCATTAAAACAAGTTTTGCCGTCAGAAAATATTCCGCATTTGTAAAAATAAAAAAAACGCATTAATTGGAAAACATAACTATTATAAAGCTGTTTCTGGTTAAATGCGACGCGGCGCCAGACATCTGAGAAGAACTATTTGATGTTGCTATTAATCATGCTACCAGTGGTGGCCAATCAAGACTACAACATAGATACATAATATAGTTTTATAACTACAATACAATAACACAATCTATTTATAAATACTATATATTTAATGAATTATTCCTTAATAACCATTACAGGCTGTTTGGTTTATTCGATATTGCTGAAACAATATAACAAACAACGCTGGATTAACATATCTATCAACTACTCGTAATGCCAAGACTCATTTTATAAACATGATGAATACATGTTTTTTTCGCGTGTCCTCATTTTTTAGTACGAGTCTATTACAGTACACTGTATAATGTTATTACTTTTATTTTCTTGTTGAAAAGCACAAATTTTCTTAAGAAGCATTTGTTATAGAATGTTCCAATCTAGCCTCGTTATTTTCCTAATGTGATATCGCTCTGGGTCGATGAGTCATGCATTTCTATTTATACGTTACATTGTTTTGACCTTCGATCAAAAAAAGTTTGTTGATTACTGATTCGTAGTATGAAATCAGACTCGCAACAGTCGATGACATCATGGGTCAAACGCGCTTGGTACCGGCCGGCCAGTGCTTCACCATCTGTAAACAAGGAGCCATTTCAAAACGAATATTTTAATCCGTCCTTATTCGTCTCGTGTTTATAATGTGCTTAATATTTGAAAATCTGATACTATGGTCACCCATATGAGCTATGATTCAGCTTTATATAAATCTCTCTTGAACATTACGAAAGGCGGTTTTAAATTATACTCTCTTACAGTCTCCTTCATAGTTTCAATCCTAAGGATTAGTTTGCAGCAACAATAACCATGTATTTTCTTCTTCACTGCAAATATTTGTGCATGTATGTACTCTCATTTGGGGCGCCTTCTGTAATTTACCCATTGAACCAACCGTTCTATTATATCTGCAAAACTCATTAAGTCCTGTTAGAGTTGAGCGTGTTGTGAAGCAAATTATATAAGGCTGTAAACATATCACGTGATTAACTTGACGTCCTGAAGGACTAACAACTACATGCTATATTTGCAATGTATTTACTGAAACTTGAGGCTGAGCTTAAGATAGGAAGCTGATAGTTCTTAGCGGTTAGGGGAGAAAACAATGTCTTTCATAAAATATAATAAATAATAATTGAATACAATTTAGTGTTTTCCACACTTCATTTCTATGGAATGTGAACAAATCATTGTCGTCTGAAATTTGTATTTTTATTGAGACCGGCAAGTGAATGCGATTTGAATCTAAAATGGTTAGTTAGTCTAAATTTAGAGTTGTGGCAAAGCAGCCACATTGTTTCCCATGCAGTGGGTGCATTAGCAAGTCAAGTTGGGCGGCTAAAGCTGCTCCAGCGCCTGGCACCTCCCACTACTGGACCACGGAGCCATGGAACTGATCAGACGACCAACCTAGGCGGCCTCGTCACGGATGATGCACATGACTACAGCCATACATAATAGCTCGTTCAAATGCTGCTTCAAATTCTTTGTACATAAATGGAATTCAACGGTTTTTTTCAATCATCATAAAAATGCACTTATATAATGTAGTTACGTGATGCTTTCGACGTGAATTAAGAGAGATTTGTACATTTTTGTTGAAAAAACGTTTGTAGTACTGATATTTATACTTTTTATATAATGAGGACTTTTTATAGCCAAGATAAAATTTATATCATTACTTAATCAATATGTAAGTTATTTTAATCTAGAAAATTAACATGATTTTGACAAATTTATGTTTTTTTTCGATCGATAATTCTTGGCCGTATTCCTAAATTTCAATGCTGTAAATAAAAAATATATTTTTTAGTAGGAATTCTAAAATATTATTTTTAACATGTTTTGGCTTAGACGAGAAACTATTTTCAAGTGTTTTTTACATTAACAACATTGAAATAAACAGTCCTTTGATAATACAATTTTCTTGTTTCAAAACCTCAATAGAAGATAAATTATGGCAATTGATTCATTTTTATCTAGGCACATATATAAATAAAATTTAAAAATTAAATTTATTTTATTATAAATTACTTTAAAAAAAGGAAATCTGCCGCATCTCGAACCTGTCTGCATACAGGTTTTAAAATATATATTTATTATTTACATATTATTATTTTTAAATGCTTATTGTTATCTACTTATAATATTTATTAAGATAGCGAAAAATTTAACTTCTTATTTATACAATTTTAGCGTGTAAAGTCAATGTTTAGTAAATTTTTAATATTTTGTAAGAATTTTTTGACGATACCAATGGCTAACATTTGTTTTTTTTTTACGCTCACCTACACATATTTCGACAGCAAAATTATAAGTAAGATTAAAAAACCACACACATTTGACCATGAACCTATTTTAATAACACCGGATACAACAGGTAAGTCATTGTTAATGGCTTAACTCTTGGAGGTTCCATGGGCCGAAGACCTTGAAGGGCCGTTCCCATGGTACCTAACAAACTGCGTGATAAAATAGGTTCTATTTCACAACTTTAAAATGCGTGTGAAAATATATTTAGCGGCTTGAAAACATTAGTTATACGTTCGTATTGAGATATCAAATAATATTATCAGCTGTTTTATGTCACCAAAAAAAATGGCTATATATTTGACTTTGTAAGTATGTAGCAGTGATGCGTACGATATTAGATTGGCTTTATTAAAGCATGCATAATAATTGATTATAAAATTTGACCTCGTGTTATTTATCGAAGCTAAAAAAAACAGTTTTAATCGTTTCAGTAAAAGCAATTAATTAGCTCGTTCAATGTTCCTTATCTTCCAGATTTGTCTACCGAGGATAACCTCCAGTACACCTTCTACCCAGTGACAACTGGCTCTGTGACCTTCAAGGTCCGTGCCTCCAATGATGCCCACATCGCCCTTACCACGGGACCTGAAGAATCAGACCCAATGATTGAGGTAAGAAAACTGGAAATAACATACTTTCACAAAATTTGAAAAATCGCGTAACAATAAGTAAAACGCGCAAAAAAAGTCACAGTGCCATCCAAAACATCGCGTAAAATGCGAAATCGCGTAAAAAAGTTGCGTGAAAGTGGACTAGGTGTATATTTCATTTATTGTAAATAAATTTACCATTATCAATATAATTAAATTTGTTCTGAAATAAAACAACATTTCAAAATAATATATTTTGCTAAATAACGATTATTCCATTTATTTGCTAATTGGAAAATTATTTTTTCGACAATCGCATATATTCGTATTAAATGGCCGAAAATATTCGTAAATTATTTCGTTTATCGTTTTTGTAAACATATAATAAGTACATATATGGCTCTTTGGAATGTTAATACGTAGATACTTCTTTAATCATAAATTAAAAAGAGTTTATATATTTGTATACAATTCGAATAACTAATTCGACTATGTATCTGGAACATTGCTTTTAGTTCAAAACATAAACAACAACAAATTAGATGACTACAACTAGATGAAGGACTTGTGATAAGCAGAATGTTTATCGTTTATCATGTGTGTACTAGTTACTGAGTAGCAATTATTATTTTTAGTTTTAGCAGTATTAAAAATATAGGTATATAAGGTAAAATGTACACCGTCACTTTAGGCTTAAATGCGTTAATGCGATTTACATAAATGCAATACCTCACGTCTGTATGCCACTAAAGAATACGTCTACGTACCTTCTTCCTTCTATGTTCTCGCATATAAGCTTATCTTACTTGTGTTGGAGCTCTTTATAATAAAAGTGAATGAACGCACAATTACCGGTTAGGCTGAGTATAATACAACATTACGTCTATTATCCAATCAGGTGTTTTTGGGAGGATGGGGCAACACAAAGAGCGTCATCAGGCGCAATCGCTCAAAGCCCGACGTGGCGGAGGCCAACACCGGGGGCATCCTCAATGGGGACGAGTTCAGGTCCTTCTGGGTCCGTTGGGCTGATGGCGTCATCACCGCTGGCCGAGAGGGAGAGGCGGCGCCCCTGCTGTCATGGGCGGACCCTGAGCCCTTCCCCATCGGCCACGTAGGAGTCTGCACTGGCTGGGGAGCATCGGGCACCTGGATCATCGAAGGTGAGTCGACATAAATCGTCAGCACAATTTTTATTTTTGGGAAATGTGGTAGTTGAAATGCAACTTGAAATCATAACGGGATGAAAAACGGTATTGGAACCTGTCACTTCAAGCTTGAATATGTCAAGAAGAAATAAAATATTTCTCTGAAATATTGACAGTATCTAGGATACAGTGTATGTATTTGTACTTTGTCGAACACTTTTTTATTCGTAAATTAGAAAAATTATCACACGTCTTAACCTGTGTACAAGGTACTTGACATCTTCAAGCTTGAAGATGTCAAGAAATAATAAAACAAAATTCAGAAATATTTAAATTATTTATATTCATTTATTTGATATATAAGGAACACTTTTTTATTCATAAATTGGAATAATTATTACGCATCTTAAGAACGATAAACATATTATATTATGAATTCAATTTTTAATCTGGAGGATCTTATATTCTATTTACGACTATACTCTGAATAAAGATTATTAACTATGGTGACTTTGTTATTGTAAAACTAAATATTTATCTATACTTACTTTGTACATGAAATATAAACAGACGAAGATTTTTAAAATAGAAATTTCATTCAACTAGTTGTGTTTGTTACTACATCATTTTTATGATACTTCGTACATTTTCGTGTCGTAAAAAATGCAATTAACTTGAAACTGATCGCGATCGTTTGTTCGTCTGACGCAATTACGAAACCAATAAAACGTTTAATCACCATTCGTCACCGCGTTATTAATTTCAAGTTGTTTTCCATATACCTTTTATATTTCAGCATAAAATGTACCCATATGTTTAATAATTATAAAACCATAGATTTGTAGAGTAGTAAATACTTTTTCACACATTAGAGCTTGTCGCTTACACTGCACAACTGACTGAATATTTTAAAAAAATGTACATAATTTGTTTAGACTGTAATGAGGTCAGCACTGATGACAGTCTTCAGTACAAGTTTGTCCCGGTCCGATCCGGCGATCTCGAATTTGAGTTTAGAGGTCCATCCAACTGTCACATCGCTCTGACCTCAGACAGAGCTGAGACCGACCCCATGTATGAGATTATCCTCGGAGGGTGGAACAATCAGAAGTCTGTGATCAGACACAGACGCGAGAAACCCGACAAGGTAGAAACTCTGACTTGTGAATCGAATATGTGATATATCAAAATTGAGGATGACCCATTAATAGTGAAAATCGTTATGATTGCATGAAGGTTACCGTCGACACGGAAAATATCCTGCACTCGGGGGAGTTCAGGAAGTTTATAGTCCAGTGGAAGTGTGGCCGCGTGATAGTCAGGTCCGGCACGGGCGCGGGGCCGGTGATCATGGAGTGGACGGACGATAGCCCCTTCCCGGTTTCACATTTCGGAGTCCGCACCGCCTGGGGCTCCACCGGACAGTGGAAAATTTACAATCGAAACTGCGGAAACGATCAGGAACAAAGAGGTTAGGAAGCTTACTTCTACATAATTGGTTTTTGTACTTTACTTCCGCTCTGTGTCCATGTTTTCAAAATTTATTAAGTGATAGTGTAAAATAAAATTATAATGAAATATGCAGTGTTGTCTGTTTCGTTCAGCTTTAAAACTATCTAATGAAATAGTGCATGTTTTTGTGTAGTTGGTGTACCTACTTACTTTGTATTATATATTGTATTATCATTTTTAAATACACGACGCATGATGTACCTATTCAGTTTTTTCTTTTATATCGATACATTACGAACATCTATCGACTAAGTAGTACGTACTTGACTGAATTGAATATCGTGCATTATTATTACATACAAGAAAAGTATTTCTTTTTATGAATGGCGTATTGATAATGTGAATAAAAAATGACTTCAAACAATTGTTATTCAGTAGTCATTGTTGACTTAATTGTCAAGACGACTATTAACCAGATGAATATGATCACAATTTTTAATTGATCAAAGTACATACACGAGTACCTATCTGCTCCGGTGATGACAACACTTACAGACATGACGAAATGGTGAAGTAATATAAAGTTGCGATTGCATTATAATGCTTCCCATTAAAAACATTCCCTTATTATTCATCACGATACGCTATAAAAAAAGATATATGAATAGATTATTTGCAGCCATTCCATCTTAACACTTACATCTCTCTAATGCTTAGCTATTTAGCGAATCAGCTCTCTTACACTATTATTAAAATGTGATATGTTATTAGATGTGGGTACATTTGGTGCTTTTTTGGCAGTTACGTGTTTGGCTTCTTGTTTCGATGTATTAACTGTGTTTTGTGTGTTTAGTTCCCGCATCAATGGGCGTGGCGGCTCCTCTAGTTTCTGGTGGAGCATCTGTGATGGACATCGGTGCCAGCTGCTGGGTCGATGCTCGCGGTGGAGAGTTGCCCGCTGGAGCTGTGGAGGGCGGCATGGATGGAGAGGCTCAGTTTGTGGGGCGCGCTCAGCACGAGGGGGCTCTGATTCCCGGCAAGGTGATGCAGTCCCACGGTGTCTGCTACATTCCTTGGGGAGGCGCCGAGCACGGCAAAGAAGAGTACCAGGTAAACGACCGAATGAACTACAAAAACCATCATCTTTAGTCTTTTTGCGAGCAATAATTCTGGATTACGCATCCTAAAGGCTCCTTAAAACGCAATATATTCTTGACTTGACAAAAACTTAATGAAAAAATTCACAAATGTTTGACTTACTTTTTCATTTTTCACTTTCTGGTTTGTCGAAAATCGATGGATATTTGCGAATATATTATAATTTTGCATTAGTACTTTAACCTGAACCCTTTGATCGCGTCACTAAATTGGTCGACTTTGATTTTGAGACTAATAATTCAAAAAAAATTAAAATATTAGACAACAAATAATATATTAATCTTATTGAGCGATTGCAGTAAGAAATACAAAAAAATGTTTGAATTAAATTAAATTTAAAATAATCTAATTTTGACAACAGCTTAGTATAGCTGTAATGTGAGGCTCTAAAATCATGTAAAGCTCATAACAAAATAAAGGGGTCAATATTAGCTTCAATATAATCTAGCTGTAATAATAAAATTAATTGTTATTCATTACTCTGCTGATCGGCATCGCTCGTCATTCATCTGAAGTATTTCTTGCAATAAAATAATCAGTACCGGCTTTAGACCCTCACCTTATCACCCCATATTATTTGTATTTTATATAAAATCTAAGAAAGATTGGTTCCCCTCGGCACCCCTGGCTTATTCAACGCCCTGGGGCACCGACCCACTTCGCCACCCCCTAAAACCGGCACTGCAAATAATGATTAATGTTGGTTATCTGTTGTGTAGGTGCTGTGCGGTTGTTCCGTCAGCTGGGTCCCCACCAGCGGAGCTGCCGTGCCTGCCACCGCTCTGCCTGGAGGAGAAACTGAAGATGGTGAACCTCTCTTCATCGGCCGTGCGCAGCACGAGGGTTCCCTCACCATCGGCAAGGTCCAGCCTTCCCACGGCGTCTGCTACATCTCCTACGCCGGCCAGGAGCTCGGCTTCCAGGACTATGAAGTCCTCGTCGCCAACTAAGAGACTCCACCTGGCGGCTCTCCCCGCTGAAGCTTTTGAGACTGTCGAAGGGCATTTATTGTTGTCACCTTTTGAAAAAAAACGTTATTTTCTCATGCATTTATAGTATTTTGTAGACGATGCAAAATCTTTAAGCACAAAAGAAAAATTGATATTATTTATATACATTGCTTATTTATAAACTAAATACGTGTATTGCTATGCATGCAAATAAACATATTTAAAAGCAACTGTTTCACTGTTTTATTACCTTGCGCATTTAATGTAACAAAAAACACTCATGCCACATAAATGTATAATAATTCAATAAAATATGAGTCTGAACATAGAAGGAAGCAGGAAAATAAGCAAAAAAATTAATGATTTGAATCTAGACACTAATTAATGACAGGGTGCAAATATCAATCTAAAATTAGATACATTAATTCAAGAACTAAAATGTTTATTATGTTATCCACCTTCCTATCTATTATTTTCGATCGATTGCGAGACATTTTTTTATTATTCGTGTTTTCGTGATCCAAAATTATGAATTTAATGAAAAATTAAAAGAGTGCTTTATAATAAATTACGGCCGGGAGTGCAATAGGAATATAAATTACATAGGCACTAAGAATGCTGAAAGATCACTCCTGATGAAGGGATATCTTCTACAAGGCTAGCTAAAATCAGTCACCGTCATTGAATCCAGCATTGAATCCATCATCCTTAGAATAAAACACATTCGTGGTACAAGTAAATTCAGTTCTATTAATTCGTAGATATGTGTTACATTCACTTCACCTGCTTAGTCATAAAATTGCATGGTTTGTGAGAGTATTTCAGATTTCAAAAATAAACTTAGGTGTAATAAATAACACTACTTTCACTTGACTCATTTTACTCGAAAGCAGTAATCAACTTTGTGCTTATGACAATAAAGTATTTATGTATTTTAAGTCAGTATTTTCTCGTATGTTCCATAATAATTTCCATATTATTGTTTTATTTAAATTTTTATAAAAAATAATATTTACATTTTACCTTTTTAATGGCGTAATTTTAATTATATCATTTCAAAGATAGTCAATATTAATATAATAGAAATGGAATACTTTTATAGAACAACATATTTACATATTTTTCGTAAAATATTTTTAAAATGCTCATAGAATAGTTATATTTATTTATACATGACGAAATATTAAAAAATATATTTAAATCATGTTATTACAACCAATACATAAATATTCTGATTAAATGATACAACTTATTAGACTTTATAAAGAAAGTCATTGAAATTAGAATTTCTGTTACGTTATTTAAAAAAATCATTATAATTTTTTCAGTCATTATATTACAATAAGGAATAACAATATTATACGTAAAATACATCGATAGAACAAAAAATATTATTTAAATTAAATAAATTGCACAATATTATATAAATTAGTTTGAAAAGACAATACTGCTGACTTATTGCCAATTTATAATATGATTATGGCGATTCACAATATTTTATTGGTCAATAATTTTATGTAGGTAGGTAAATTATTATTTTAGAACTTAACTACAAAATATTATTATATATTAAGTTTTTTTTTTCAATATAACATGAATATGATATTTTTTGTATCTAAATCAGACATTTTAAATACAAGGAGGAAGAAAAAACAGCAAGCATACCTATTTATAACGTAAGTACCTTTAATAATAATATAACTTTAATTTACCTAACCAAAAAGTTTTTTGTCTAATTTCATTATTAGAATTTCTTTCATCTTTTGTTATATTTTTTTTATAAATTCGTAGGTCATAAAATTTATTGTGTTTAAATTTACAGTTTTATTTTCGTGATCATTTAAATTTATTAGTTTGAATATATTTACTGTTTAATAACTATAATAAATAAATAAAATATCAGTAATCCTTAAGGAAATATATGCAATATTGGTAAATTTGTAGATTTATAAAATTTATACACATTCAAATCTATAGGAATCATCTTATTTTTTGGCATTTATTTTATCAATTAATTAGATAAAAATAAAAGGTGGATGTAAATATCGATATAATTACGAAATAAATAATACAGCATAAATAAATAATAATAATGGCTACTACATTTAATTCGCGGGGTACGGAGAGAGAATTTTATAAAATTAATAACAAAAGAAAATATTCAAATTTGAATGATGTGATAATAAAGAGAAAACCAAATATATATGTTGCTTCAAATTCACGAGACGGGTAAAAACTATTTTAATTATTTGATTGATAATTTAAAAGCGGATTGTTTAACAACATCAACAAAAATTCCGTAGAAATTTATGTGACACTGAAGAACAAAAAGTCTACATAGTCGACTATAAATTCAAGATTCCTAAATTGAATAATATCGATAGACTATCGTTACCTACTAAACGCCATGCACTCACTACCTGGCGGAATAATAAAAATATCTTGACTCTAGAAATGGTATGTTTTTAACATTAATATTACTTATTATTTTATAATATTTACTGGCATTTCTAGGGAATATATTTTCCTAAGCCCTCTATTGACCGAAGTAAGAAGTTTAATTTATCTCAATTATTTATCTGGAACACAATATGTAAGCGAAAATATTACCCGTTCTAATAATAAATATTTTTGGCTGCAAATGACTTGGCTGTTATTTAAAATTACTTTCAGATAGAACGATTGAGGTTTATCATAGAAGGTATAAGACCTACAAGTATTTATGGAGTTTGCAGTCCAGAAGCTTTCCCCCCACAAACAAAAGGTATTTTTTAAAGTCCTTTTATTTATAAATTCGTATTTATCAATGTTCAATTATTTCATTATGATTTAAGTTAACTGAATAGCTCATCTACTATAATTTTATTGATCTGTCAGATAATTTATTCGTTTAAATCAGTGGTTTATTAAGCCTTTTGATACTACGGAGTGGTTTTAAGGTTACAGTTTGCGAAGCATTAAAACTATTATGGTTCAAATTTAGTGCATTGCAAATATAATATATAAAATGCACCTTGAGCGGAAATATTATATATTATTATGAATATAACTGCTTTTATCAGTGATTTTTTCAATAAATGTGCACATTGTTATTATATCAGTAACGATATTCAAACTAAAGCGTCTGCCAAATAACTTTTTTTTTTTTGAAAAACATCGCAAAACATCGAGTGTAGCTTCGGCTGTGAGGCACGTAGCGCCGTCCTGTTGAAACCGAATGTTGCCAATATCCTCTTCTTCAATTTTTGTGAACAAAAATGGCCCGATAACGATCGCCATTGACTGTAACGGCCACTCCTTGCTCATTTTCGAAGAAAAATGGCCTGATTTTCAAAGTAATGTCGCAATATTTCCCAGCGTTGTTCAAGCTTATTCACAACCATATTCGCTTAGCGGAAGGATAAAACTAATTATCTGTCAAATCAGACATGAGCTAAATGTTACCATTCACGAAATAAGCACTAGTTGAAAAAAAAACGTTAGATGGCGGACCCTATATAATACGCCTATTTGTCGATTCGACATACGTTGATCATTTTATTTACAATTCCATTGAGTGCTTCGCGAAGCATCTGTGAGATACTCCCGGAGCAACAATGCTTTTAGGAAGACCGTTAAAGGACCACTGATTTAGATACTGAAAACATAATTGATTTAAGTAAAAATATACTTTTACGGTTTATTTTATTCAAGTATATTGCATTTAAGTATGTTTTAAAATAAAATATTTCCAGTAATTCTTAGACTGGTAATTTCAAAGCTAACTTCAGTATGAACTAATCACTTTGTATTTGGTTCAATTAATCCATAAATATTTTTTAAATGGTGTTTGGAATATTATATTCGATAATGATTATGATGATGATGAATGACGTCCTATAATCCAATAAACATGTGCATTTTTTTTTTCAAATTTGTCAATGCAATACCATCCGCAGAAATTAAAACCAAAATCGATGTAAGTGAACGGTTAGTACATTTTATTTTATTTATCTATAATTAATTTAATTGAACCTTTTGACTGCTTCAACGACGATATATCGTTGTTTTAAATTGATAATACTGAAAAATATTTTTAATGTTATTATATATTTTAATAATTTAAAAAAAAAAACCTTTTTGGATTTTGAAAATACCTGGCAGAATATTTAATATAATTTTGCTTATTAATTACAATAAAACATATTGATATTATTAGCTAAGATTAAACTGATTATATCTAAAATACTGTAAAATAAGTAAATAAAGTAATCAACACACAATTAAATACAAATATATGAATGTTTAATGCCATTTGATATCATAAATTGAATTTCAAATTGTTTTCAGACTATTGACTGAAAATAAAAAGAAAATACAGAAAAACAAACATGGCAGCAAAAGAAAACGTAGGAGTACTTACGGCAAGAAAGCGAACGGTGAAATACAATATTACATCGATGCTATATAAATAAGTATATTTTTATAATAATATACAGTTTTATATTATTTTTACCAAATCTAACAGCAATAAGAATCTAATTACACTTATTATTTTTACTAATAATTTTAGACCTTTTGTGAGATACTTACCATATAGTAAGTAATATAATTTAAGCCGTAATTATATCAGAGTGTACAGAATATAGCAAATAAAATTACCGTTACATATTAAATAAATGTATATATATCCTTCCAAAAATATAACTGTACAATATTAGTATTTTTATTTTAGTAAAACAGATAAAAAAAAATTGGGCATTGGGAAATAAAAACAAAAGTAAGATGCTTTTTTGTCATTTTTCAATTTATATTTTATGCAGTTATTTATAAATATTACTGATTTTATTGCTTATTAAAAAATTTCAGAGACACAACCACAAAATACACGAACATTAGATGACGTTTTGAATTCTCTTGTAAGCGACGTGTTGGTAAGATATTATTATTGTATATTTAATCAAATCAGTGCCGGTTTTAGGGGGTGGCAAAGTGGGTCGGGGGCCTAGGGCGCCAAATGATCTGGGGCGCAGAGGGCGGCTTAACTTGCTTAGATTTTTCTTATTGCGCCCTTTATATATTTAATATTTATGTAGTATAAAATTTGATTGTTGAAGATTTGTTCACGAGTTAAACATCGCAAGCATTCCTACACTTTTTTAACAACGACGATTTATTTTTCGGAGAAAGATGAAAATGTTGTCCGTACACAACGCATTATATTTCTGCACGTTCATGTAATATAACTATTGGTAAATTGACGCATAAGGGTATTTAACAATAACCACCCAAGCCGACAGATCTCATTGTTATACTTATATTGACTTTTAAAATGTTTCTCTTTGGCGGTATTGTACAACAGTGTTCCCCAACCATTTTACAGCTAATCAAATAATGCACAATTATATGTTCTCGTATGTATTATATTATGATATTCCTTATTATGATCGTAGTTTATCTATTGAATATAAATAATTACAAAGGATAATTAAATAAAAGTTTTTTAAGTAAAATGTCTTAATGATTATATTGTTTAAGATTTGTATGTGTTGCGGTTGTTAACATGTATATAAATCTAGTGTTTTTTTTAAATGTAGTTTGATTTATTAATTAAATATATGATTGGTTTTGTAGTGCGTTGACGACCACACAGGGTATAAAATATTTATCTTTTCAGGGAAACCTATCAAATAAAAACTCCAAAGCATTTACTCAATATAGTGAGTGGGATAATGTAAATAATGAACAGATCGTGAATGGTAAGTACATGAAAATTAAAAAGGAATTAAATAATCTTTCTGGTGAATTTAATTATGATTATTTAATACAATGAGAGTCATTTTCAGTTAATGCGTCAAATAATGCTGAACATGACAGCAATACTAATAATAAAGATGCTGTAAAGGAAATTGCGAATGGTAGGTACAATAAAATTTAAAAAAAGTATACAATATTGTCGCTTAATTTAGTTATGGAATATTTTAACGAATAAATCATTTTCAGATAAAATGCTAAATACTGTGGAATATGACAAAAATAAAGAACAAAGTGATACTGTGAAATCTATTCCGAACGGTAGCTATTAACATCCCCTTTACTTAAGGAAAGACGACTCCACGTCGCCGGGATCATTATTAGGACACGTGGTGGACACATGAGGAGCAGATGAGCAACACAAAGATTTTTTCAGAAGCACATATATTTTATATAAACTTGACAAACTTTCGGCCCGGGCGGAACTTGCTTGCTCCAGACCGATCACCACCCGCTAATCGTCGCGGTGGGTGCACAACTGATTACTGGCCTCCGGGCGCCCGTGGTCGCTGACACCCAGCGTTGAAATTCACCCAGTGTCGATTAAGAGAACTAATGGGGCGCCAATGACAGACAGCCATTTACAGATCTAACGGTGCACCGATGACAGGACCTAAACAACCAATATGGCGACGCATACGTGTCCGACGAGCGAACAAAAATAGACGAAAGCTCGCATATCGAGGTTTTCGGCACCAGTCTGCAAGAGCTATATCAAGCTGATATCAGTAGATTAAAATAATAATGAATGATTCAATTGATGGGTAATTTTATGAAATTATATTGACCATGATATTCTTTTCAGGCGACGTGAAAAATATTGTTGATAATGACAATAATAACAAGAGAATCAATGCTGTCAAACAGGCTGTGAATGGTTAATACTTTAAAAGAAAACTGAATGAATAATTTATTTAATTTATTTTTTATAATGATTATTAACGTTGATTTTTATTTTCAGATAAAGTCTCAAACACTATAGAACATGATAATAAGACAATCGATGCAACCAAAGAGACTGTGAATGGTAGTGTTTTAAAATAACAAAATATGATAAAATATCTATGCTTATTACTATCATGAAGATATATTAACGATATTTTCAGGTAAAATATCAAATATTGGTACTATCGAACATGGCAACAATAATAAGCGAAGCGATGCTGTCAAAAATGCTACAGATGGTAATTACATTTCAGTAAAATTAATTATTTAATCTTGTTGATTGATTTTGTAATGTAGATTTATTGACGATGACAAACTTTTTAGATGAAGTGTCAAATACTGTTGAAAATGACAACAAAAACAAACGAAACAATTCAATGACAAAAGTGTTACAAATAATAGGTACATTAGAAGAAAAGTAATTAATGCAATATGGCTTTTTAATTTTATAATGAATACTTATTAACGATGAAAATCTTTTCAGGTAATGTGACAAAAAGTGTTGAACATAAGAGAAGCGATGCTGTCAAACAGACTGTGAATGGTAAATATTTTAAAATGTAAATTAATATTGAAATATTATTACATTTTTACATTTATTTTAATTGTATAACCTTTAAACGCCCAGTGGTTTCCTTACGGAACCGCAGATTTGCGTCGTTCAATGCCCTACGATCCCATACATGAGTGCTTATGGTTTATTTCACAATCCCGTTAAATTAATTTGTAATAATAGTATTAAAGTAAGTTCATGGAATAATCTATTGTGCGACGAAACATAACACACATTGCCCTGCTAGGGCATTGAACGACGCAAATTTCCGGTCCCATACGGCAGTGCTCCGCAACCTTTTCTCATCTACGGCACACCAAAATACTTCTTTGGATTCTACGGCACACCAAAGTTCTCACCTTGAATACCGCGGCACACCAAAAGCCAAAACTAGATATTAAGTTGATCAATTTCACTTTTTTTAAGTTCATTTAGAACTTAATAAAGCAAGTACCTCGTTGTATGTCTACATAAATAAGCGATAGGCGCTGGAAGCTTGAGGACCGATGTAAATTTTTTTTTTTATAATATTGCCTTATTTGATCGCGGCAAACCTGTATCGGCTTACACCAGTGTGCCGCGGCACACCGGTTGCGGAGCACTGCCATACGGGACCGCTGGGCGGAAAAAGGTTAAAGATTAAAACCTTTTCAAGTAATGTGTCAAATACTATTGAACATTACAATAATAATTAGCTAAACGATGCTGTCAAAACTATTGCGAATAGTAGGTATATTAAAAGAAAAATGAATAATGCAATCTTGCTTTTTAATTTTATAATGACGGCTTATATTAACATTGAAACCTTTTCAGATAAAGTGTCAAATACCTATGAAAGCAACGAACAAAGCGATGCTGTCAAAATGTTATCTGGCAATCGAGATGACAAAAAAGAAAAGATGCCGGCTAAAAATCGCAACTGTAAATGCAAGAAAAAAGAAATTACGGATGATGACAACATCACTGACAGATCTACGAAAATAACAGATGTCGTTTCGAATAAAATTAATTTAGAGTCTCGTAGTAAAGAAAGAAGATGTTTGTGCTCAAAATTAATGTCGAATAAGAATAATATTGTCATTCTCATGTTGAAAAAAAGGGCGTCACACATTTGAGACGCGCGGACTTTATGACAGATGCGTGATGGTGAATCTGAAAGAGAATGAAAATTCTTAAATATTTCATCACGAAAAAAATAATTATAAAAATATTATAGAACATGAAGAGTGACAATTTAATTTAAATTGTAGTACTTTCATACTTACATACTTTCCTAATATTATTTTGTTTTGTGTATATAAAAAAACAGTTATAAGACATTTTGAATTATTTATTACAAAAAAATAAAAGTCGTAACCAAATAAATATTTTATTAAGTACTTGTATTTTTTATAATTAAAATTGCTAGAAGTCTGAATATAATAAATTAGTAACATTATTTTCTACTTAAAAAATATAATGTTTGAAAATACAGTCGTGACCAGTACTGGACTGTTCCTTCATCAATCTGAAAAGCTGCTTCAAGTGTGAACAAATTTTGTGCAGTAAACTTGGTTTTACGTCCATCCACTCCCAACATGGAGCAGTCCCATCAATGGCTGCATTCAAATATCTCTGACAATTTTACTAAATCCTTTTGGATTGTTTCTGGATAATCAGCATTGAACGTTCCATCAAATATATCGTGACAAGTGCTCGTATAAAACATGAGGCAGTCCGAAATCAACAAAGCATAAGCCAGAGTCTAAGTTTAGAAGTGAAGGAAGTGACGCTGATTATGAACAGAACATATCTTAAAATGAAGTGAAAGAATCAATTCGCATAGATAGTTTACACAGGTTGCGTGTTGAATGATTTATTTGTACTTTTCAGGTATAATTTGACTTGTTTTTCTAAATCATTCTATTCGAGCTTCTGTAGGAAACCTTGGTTAGCGTTGAGAAGAATCGTGTCTCCAGTCTTGAAAACGGATGTTGCTCCTTGGGCCCCAACCAGGCAAGGCAGTCCATACTCCCGAGCAACCACAGCTCCTGCAGCATAAGCAGAGTTATATGTATCATCATCATTAGCTTATTACAAACGTTGCTGAGAGAGCTTTTATGGTAGCTCTTCTCAGATTTAATTTTTCTGTAAGAGCATCTCACCTCATCTTTAAATATGTTAATTACCACAATATTGATGCAAAGTTACTGTGCATACAGTAGGAAGTGAAGCTGGGAGTTTGACTAACAATCAGTAGATGAACGAGACACCGATTATAATTTATATTTTCGAGATATATTTCAGGATAGGGAACTACTAGTAACTTGTAAGCTTTAAGTCAAACTTGTTGTCAGAAATGCAACGCTTTTACAATACAGTATCTTCTAAATGAATAAGTATAATACTGAAGATAATGTAGTATGTTTACCGTGCGATATAAGTCCACCTAGCTCCGTTACGACCCCGCCCAACAAGGGGAAGTATGGCGACCATCCTATGTCCGTGGAGTGTGTTATGAGAATATCTAAATTCTGTAAGCTCCCAATCTGGAATAAAAATAAATGTAAAATAAATCAAACTCATCCAGTGGCATAAAAATATAACCGTATACATATATATATACGAGTATAATAAAGTAACTTACTTCTGAGATATTTGTAATCACACAAGCTCGTCCTACTATGGTTCCTGAGCATACAGGAGTACCAACAACTTTTGATCCGTCACTGCCTTCTGGAAGCATTCTTTTTTCCATTACGTTGAACGGAAGAGGAAATCCCCAATTCATTTCGGGAAATTGTAATTTATCCCATTGTGAAAAATAACGCCGTCGCATCATAGCTCTAAAAATTAAAAAATATAAATAACAAGGTACACGTTTATTCTCAAGTCAAAATTCAAATGCAGATTAGAACGAAGAATGGGCAGTGGCAGCAGACAGAACTAAGTAGCGGCAATCTGTGGTTACTATATGTTTCAGATATACAACGGATATGGGAAGAAGGGAAGAAGGTACAAAAAGTAATTAACATGTTTACTATGCCACAAGTATATACTCGTATGATACTTTTCCTTTTGAGGATGTTCAAGCGCTGTATGTAAAGTATTCATCCTCATATTATCATCCAAACTAACAAGATATTGCATAAACTTATTATATCAATATCTTGTTAGTTTCGAAAAAAGTTCATTCGTCCAAATGAAGCTATATATACGTATAAATAGATGATAAATGTCTCTTTGGGGACGCATATCGCACAATATCGGTTTTCCAGGCGTCGAAATCAAAATTAATTTCTGGCATATTTCAACAGAACTTTTTTTGTATTATTAGCGTTTTCGTGACTTTATAATACCGCTTGTTACCCACAACAATTTCGTTGTAACATACTTGGTTAGATATCCAGGATTCCTTGTTTGCAAGTATCTTCCGAGCTCTTCGTTGGTGAAGAAGAAGATCATCTTGGCGTCCTGTATCCTCCATTCCTTCACCATTCGGTCGGCCAGGGCCGTGTACGCCATTCTGAACTTGTGGACGGCCAATATTAGTCCCGCTTTTGTAATCTCGCGCCTTGCTACCGACTTTTGACATAAGGGAATGATGAAGTTCAAAATTAATCTGGAAAAATAGAAATGAACTCTCTACAGCTCACGACGACTTTGCTAGAAATAAACATTTTAAATATCTTAACGTAGGTATTTAAGTAAGAATTCATGTTAAAAAAATGATTTTTAATATTTTCAAGAATGAAGGAATAATAAAATATAGAACTAATGTATTTATAATATTACATATGGGGGTGTGCATTTAAAACCCAAGAAGAAGTTTTCTACAATCGACAACGGAATTGGTGATACCTGAGGCCACCCTGCGGCTGAACATGTGGAGAAGCACAACTGAGGGGAATATTTGGATTGCCCCGAAGGAGGACCTAGCCCTTGGACACGACCAGGGGTGGAATATATGAAGCTCCTTTAACAGACTTCGGACCAAAGTATGCAAGACGAAGGCACAAATGAAAACCTGGCAGTTTTATAGCGGACCGACTGAATGTGACTGCGGCGTGGAGCAGACCCCGTCCCACCTTCTGGAGTGTGCGCTGTGTTTGAGTAGCTGCACCCAGGAAGACCTGATGATGGTCGGCAGTAACGCCATCGACGTCGCCCACTTCTGGGCAGATGGGATCTAACCCTGTTGTTTCCGACACGATTATATATATGAACAAGCAACTACAACTGTCAGATTAATATTTGTTGTTAACCATTCCAAGATTTTGGACAGAAAGTCACTGTTACAAATTAAATTATCTAATTGTGGAACGTGAATATTTTTTACCTCTTCAAAGCAAAATGTTGTACCTAGATAAAATGAAATTATATCTTAAATTTATGTTATTTTTATATTTGTCTACAGTCGCATTGAGTAAATCGTACTAAACGATCAATGGAATAAAAATAAATTTCACTTATGTTTACATTACCTACTAATTTTATTAATTGGTGAAATAAATTTGATTGGCTCTGATTTTGCTGGAATATTGTTATCTGAAGTCTTCAGCGGAGCGCTCACCGTGGCCTGGAGGGTCCTTATCAAGCCTGTAGGATCAATACTCCACGTGTCTGTCATGAGATCGAACTGAAATTAGATTATAAAAAAAACATGAAATATTGTCGCGTGAAAAATAATCAAGCATTAGATCAATAAGATAGGAAGAGCAAGTAACTTTTGTTACTATTAAGTTATTAACTACATGTTTTTTAAAGTGAAATACAACGAGCGTCAATTAAAATATTGAGGGATGAGGATGAATGCTGCAGATCAAAACAAAGACACATCATGCATTATACATTATCAATTTAGACTATGTTCTTCTTCGTAGTATCAATCCAGTGGATTGGTTTGCAGCAACAAAATCTTGCATCTTCATCTCCACTCTTCTTGATCCTAACTTGAGATGCAATCATTTTTGCTGATACATGGGATGTCTTTTAGACCTTTAATGTGGTATTTTCCCCTTTATTTCCACATCCTAATGCCGTTGACCATAAAGGTTCATCCGCCTTAGGAGAGCATTTACTACCTCCAGGAAAATAGAGTGCCCTAACTAGCTTGACCTGATGAGGTTAGCTGGGTGTTAGCTTATTCCGGCCAACATTCGGTCCCAGTCTTTATTAGCCGACTGATGTTGTCGCTCACCCCCCACCACGAGAAGGAGATAGATCAGGATTTTCCTTTCATCGAACCTGTGACCATAAGGCATTTCGCAGAGTCCTCCAGTACTTTTAGGGGGCTTAGGCTTACTTTTAGACTATGTTATATTAAATCAAATAAAACATAAAGGATTGCGAGTAGAGCTTTAGCCCTCTAGTGAAGTCTATACTTGTATCTTTCTTCTTCTTTAGCCTCACCATTTCCCATCATCTGGGGTCTGCTCTCTTTGTGCACATTCGCCATGTCTACCTGTCGTGCGCTGCATTCTCGGTCAAGTCCAGAGTTCTCAGATCCTTGTCTATAGTTGCAGTTCAGGTTGCCTGTGGCCTTCCAGCGTGGGTATGTTGAGGGTTTTTTTCACCATGTGGTCCTCATCTCTCCGTCTCACATGCCAATACCATCTTAGTCGGTTTTCCCTTATCTTTTCAGTTATGGGGGCCACCCGAAATGATCCCCGAATATGCTCATTTCGAACTCTGTCCACTCTAGTCACACCGTCCGCCCACTTCAGCATCTTCATCTCTGCCATATGAATCATATCCAATTCGCCTTTCAGTGGAGTCCAACACTCCGTAGAGAATAGCAGGCCTTACAGCAATTTTGTAGATTTTACCTTTGATCCTACCTGGAATCTTGTTAACACACAAAACCCCAGAGAGATAGACCTCCATTTCAGCCATCCTGTATTTATTATATACCTGTATCTTTCTTAAATTAAAAATAATCTTCATGATACTTCTTGAGTTCTAGAAACAGTTCATTTAATACATTTCTGTAATTGCATTTAATGACGATTTTATTATATAACTTATAAACGACACTTCTGTATAAATGACATTCATATTCGTCACACAACAGTTAGTGTATTCACTTAAAAAATATATCGAAACATCCAATATGCTTGGTGGTCGTTACATGGTTATGTTATCCACATTGTTTCTTTAATGTATTCCCCCGGCTCTAAACTATGAATTTACTCTCAGTTCATGTCTCTTTTAATGATTAATTTGCTTATTTTTGTTTCCTAAAATCTCACACACTTTCTGTACACACTATTTCACTTGTCACGCCATGTTTTTTCACAGTACAGGCGGCGCATGCGAGTGGACTGTCCAAGAGTGGAAGCGTTTTATTTTTCGTTACATCCTGGCCAATTTATTCTACCACCCCATTATAAGATCAATTTAAAAAACAACATCAATAAATAAATCACCTCCTTTATGCACCTGTGTCCATACTTGTCGAGAAAACTAACAAATTCCTTTTTAACAGCTGGATGATTGATTTCGAGCCACTCCAACATGTCCTCCGGCTTTTGTTGACAGAACTCTTCGGTGATTCCCAAAGACTTGATGGTTGTGGCCAACTTCCGTAGACCGACGGGAACTTCAGCAGAAACGACATTGGAACAAGAGGAAAGAATCGTGCCGATGTCGGTGTAGTTCTCAGAAGAAAACTCTGTGAAAATATTACGATTGTTTAATACAAAATACTTTATACCATCATCAAAAAACATTATAAAATAACCGAGAATCATTTATCAACATTAAAATATTTATTTCATGAAGGGAATTGCATCCAAACTTTCAAAAACTTTTTACGTTTATTATTTTTTAGTGAAGGCACCATAAGCTAACAAGATTCTTATTTGTCTTTTTAAGTTTCTTCTACTACGCTATGCCTTAGTCTGCAGAGTATTTTCAAAAAATAATATCAATACGTATAAAAAAGTAACTTAAGTACTACTTATGTAATGTTATTCCATTTTATTAATTTATGACTTAGTTTATGTTACAACTTTAAAGTCTAGGATAATCAAGGCAGGTTTTATTCTTTATAATTTGAATTTACCTGTCTGCTTTCCAATTAGTATTATGAGCATAATCATCTCCGAGAATATGCTGGCTGATGAAGAGCAGTTATGATGCAAAGTAATTTCTTCAATCACTGAAAGGTTGTCATTTATCACTTTGTACATTTCTTGTGATGAAGAGTTTCTGGGAAATTCAAGAGTCAAATTATTTCCCAAGCTGGTGGCTCCTTCGGCACTTCCTTTCGAATACCAAAAATACTGAAAAAATACATTTAATTTTACAAGTTTTCTAGTACTGGGATATAGACCCAAGATATGGATTCAATTTCAAAAACGATTCATTAAGTTATAAGAATCTAAAGAAAAAAGTTCTGCGCAGTAACTTAAAAAATTAAAAGTATTCGAGTATAGTAAAAATTAGACGGTAATAATTCACCATTGATGGCATACCCATATCATATCACCGATGCCTGAAAGTTTCTTGAAAGAACTGACGTGACCATTTCTATGCACTCCTATTGCGTGCATTTTTTCATTTGTTACAATATGACCGTAAATTGCTATATCCATGACTTTGTTTTCTATTGTAATTTCTTTATCAAGTACCCTAAGGAATGTCTGAAATTTAAAAAAATATATATTTAATAGTTATGAAATAAACACGCAATACACAGGAAAAGAGTCTAAAGAAAATAAATAGCACTTTCGATTACACTACGTACTTCATCAGTCCTTTCTCCTTTATAAGCAATCAGTTTGTAGAGTAGTCGAAACCGAATTCTTATTTCTGTGATTAAGACTTGATTATTGTCATAAATATGTAAAGAAGACAAAATATATTTAAAACTTTAAATGAATCTTAAGGTGAATTTTAGATACATAAATAACACAATGTAGACTCTTCACGGTGCTCTTTTTAGATAATTAGTATGTAATTAACCGCTGTGATTTTGTGCTTAAAGTTTGTGTTAATGTTATGGATAATGTTAAACAAATTAACGTTTTTCACCTATTTAATATTTGAAATGGACCTCAAAGAGAATGCCAATAATATAATTGAGATGTTGTAAATAAAGTACCCAGAGTAAAATATTGCAACTTAAAACAATAATATATAAAATAAACATACGTTTTGCACATTTAAACCGACGTGATAATGTGTGGATGCCAAAGCTTGGAACGATACTTCCGAGGGCGTCTGTTCGCTAGTCTTGGCAACGCCATTGTCAAGAGTTTTTGCTATTGTGGAGTGAGTTAGTGGGGAAATACATCCTGGTAAAACCTACAACAAATACATTTATTCAATTATCAGTATTACTCTGCATTTTAGTATTAGATTATTGCTAATAACGGCGTAAATTTAGTAAATAAATTACTTTTGTTTTGCTTACGTCGCTTGGATAATCATTTTTTTATTTAACTGCGTCTCTATGACACCTGAATCATCGAATTGGCAGATTTACCATGTAGATTTTTACACAATAAGTCTAATAAGAGGATGAAAATTTATCATACAATATATTTGTTTTTTAGACATACCGTACAATCTGACAGGATCAATATTGAACAATATTTAACATAATATTGTCGATAGTGTAAGGTTGTATTGAAGAAATGCACCAGATGATGCATAAAGGCTTAAGCGTCTTTATTTTTTATTGTATCACCCTCCAAGTGGATGTGAATTGACATTGCACAATAAAAAGTTACAATAAGTACTTTACAACAGCCTACAAAAGCCAAAAATGGCGGTAAAATATTTTTTTATTTTGTAATGTTCTAATGTTGCTTATTATTTTGTGGAATATTAAGGCCAAGGTATTTTATGATCGTGAAGAAAAAATGCTGCATGTGAATTATTTGGAATTAAATTTGATCCGGCATCTTGTATAAAGTTTGACGTTTATCAAATCATTGCACAATCATAAGTATTCTATGATAGATGGCGCTGCGACAACTTTGTTCAATGTAACTCATGTGTGCCCGCCTTGTTCATTGTTTTCAGTCAATATTCTAACTAAGGCCTTCATTCTAATTGCACAAGATGGATGCTTTGAAGCTAGTTGCTCTCAAGACGATACACAAACAGCTTACTGTATTACCTCTCCAGTATTGGCGAAGGTGAGAAGATCGTCATTTGACATTACCGGAGAATCAAGCTCGTGACAAAGTTCAAACTCGGTCCATTGGTTGAGACTCGTGATTGGTCTCACTTGCAATAAATATATCTCACTCTGAAATCAAACATTACTACACGTAATACATATTGTAAAATACATTTATAGAAATATGTTGATCTTAACTGAAATAAATTCCTCAATCTGAAAAATATTATTTTATATTTTCGTTTCTGCAAATTTAAAAGTTTTCGTTTAAAGATACTCGAAAGAAGACAAAATAAGTTGATTTAAATATTTTAATTTCTTCAAATATAAAAGTTCATTCTTTATTTACGATTATTTATGTTAGAATCAATTTTACGAAACTGTTAATTATATATTTTGATAAAACCGGATTTATATATATAATATATATAAATAAATATAATGAATTATTTATTATATAAAATTTAAGTGCTCGTACATACTCACATCAACAATGGCCCACTCAATGTCCCTGGGTGATCCCCAAAGAGATTCTTGCTCCAAAGCAATAATACCCAACATCAAGCATTGCTCTTCAGTGACACTGGCTGATGTTGCTTCCTCCTCGCTCAGCTGTAAGCTTGCCACTCCTTCATCACTCATCCTAGCCTTGTCAACAATTATTTTGTGAGTTTTCTTTCCAACATCAAAACTCTTAAGACTCAATTGGTTATTTAAATCCCGGTGCAGAATTATAGAATCTGGTTCAACTTGGCCGGACACAACGCTCTAGACATAAAACAATATAAACCGCTTTATAGAATCGACATTTAAATGGTTACGTATTTTCCGGGAATAATTAAAATACTTATTTTTATTGCATTGTTATTAATGAATATAACTGTAGTCTTAATTTTTACTAAATGATCATAATGTATCGACACAAAATACTTAAAAATAAGCCAATTCGTCAGTTTATTTTAATACACCAACGCTAACCTTAAAATAATGATTATTTTTATCAATCTTTTATTTTATTTTGAGCGTTAATATTTATATTCTAAAGAAAAATGGAATCTCATTCAAATCATTTATATTCTGACTAAAGATGTATTCAAATC
Source organism: Glossosoma conforme (assembly GCA_022606575.1). Lineage (NCBI taxonomy): Eukaryota > Metazoa > Arthropoda > Insecta > Trichoptera > Glossosomatidae > Glossosoma > Glossosoma conforme. The sequence continues at coordinate 464,353 of JAGTXR010000117.1, forward strand.
CTGATCATTTAACTTGTTCGCTAGAGGAATATTACTTGTGGAAACATGTTATTTTGCTCAATAAAGTTTACCATGATCTCCAAATTACCGAAGATGCATTTATTAGAATCCGTCTTTATATAAAAGTTAAAATACATAAAATCACTGAAAGTAAGTATAATCTATTAGTTATTTGGGAAAAAAAAAAAAATTGTAAAAATATCAATTATTGACGTAAATACTTAGTGATCATGTTATATTTTGTTGAGTATATTAGTATATTTCGTGAACGTACCTCTCCGAGACCATAGTTCGATGTAATTAATATGTTGGATGGATTTCCAGTACTTGGATGTCTGGTGAACATAACACCAGCGGCTTTGGCTTCCACTACCACTTGAACTACAACTCCCATTCCGCACTGTACTTCCACTCCATGTTGTCTGTATAAAAACAAATTGTTTTATAATAATTATCAGTCACATTTTACACCCAAAATCTAGTACACAAGTTTTCAAGATAAAATGCATGGTTTGGATCAAGTAAAGCATGCAAAAATTATGGAGAAAGGTTCCAAAATAACAAAATTATGAAAATAAAAAAAGTAACAAATTTTTCCCAAATTCACGTAATCCTTGACCAAATAATTAATCGCTTTCACTTTCAACAGCTCTCTTTTAAAAAGTATTTGCTCATTATTTTTTTTATTTTTTTGTATATGTAACCTTCTATATTCCACGCTTTGGAATGTAAATAGCGACGACCAGCATTGTTGTATTCCTCGCAAAACATCTTCTGAAGTCTGACATCCCAGAATTGTGGCATTTTGTCCCGCGGCTGAAAGCTCTTCAGAGTCTTCGCCGATACCTGAAAATAATTCTCGTAGTATCCATAAAATTATATAAAAAGAAAACTAGCTTAAAAAAAAACCTAGAAAACATATTGTATGAAGAATAGCGTGATCTTTGCAGAATTATCAGATTGATATTGTATAAATCGTAAATTTCCGATAACATATAAATTTTATTTCAACAATAAAAAATAACTAACATCGAGGTGTACTGAAGTATTTTCTACCTTTTTATATTATCACATAAGGAGTTTCAGATGATTAAAATAAATACGTAGGATATTATATTAAAAATATATCAATTAAATAATATTCCACAACTTTTACACATGGTTTCGTGCCTGCAATATATTTTATAGTTTTTTTTAAATTGATACGAGTGGTGTGATGTTTAATGAATTTTATTGGAATTGATAAAAAATGTTTGGATTTTCGTTGCAAAAAAATAAATAAATCTAGAAATACACTTTATTTAATCGTTTGTAGAGCACACTTTCATTCCAGCTGGTGTCATGTAGGATCCTTCCCCCTTTATATAAATAGATGACCTCCATACATAATTGTTGAATGGCATGATTATGCAAATCGATTACCTGATGATCGTACAGCGAAATATAAATCTCCCGAGTGATTGGCAGTCCCCTGTTCTTCAATGCGCAATTGAACAAAGTGCTCCAATACAACTTCTCGAACAGAGTCAGTCAATGGCGTCACACTGATCAACTTACAAGCCCTGTTGAAAAAAAAAAATGAATCGTATGTTTCAAAATTTCGATCGCGAAAAATTATTATTGTCATAATATTTCATCAAATTGTTGTAGAGTTAATACGTACAGCACATAAGAAATAACAACAAATAAAAAAATTATGAATATTTATTTAATCTATTAATCAACATTATAAAGATATTTATTGTAAATTTGTACGGGTGTCAATATGTTTATTAAAGTTAGGAGTGATCGGATAAAGGAGAAGAAATGTTATTACCTCGTACAAGATTCTTTGAGGTCACTTTCACTATATTTTGTAGTAACATTTTCTATTTCGGAAATAGCCTTTCGAAGGCTTTCATGAGCGGCTAACTGCTGTTCCAGAGCTCGAATTGTAAGACAAAATCCTTTTGGAACCTTGTACTAAAATTGATACAAATAAAATTCAACATTTTAATTGTATATTCAATATTATCCCTCGCCACACACAAGATTTTTGTTCTTAATTGGCAAAGTAAAAGAATGTATTATTTATATTATATTGGTAAATATGAACTGTAATTAATCATTAATATTAAAATATTTGTCAATATATAATCTTCGATAAATTAAATTGATTAATTTCGCAAACGAACCAGCTTATGACAAAATATGATTAAAGTACAATATTTTAGAAACTGTTTTTAATTGTATATGAAAGTTATTAATAACGCATATTAATTAAAATTTTCAATGACGTTATAAAAATATATGTAGAATTATTATTTTCATTAGTGGCACCTGATCTGTATGATGTGATGATAGAAGTGCTAAAGACGCGCCTTTTGCACCAACGAGAGCTGGGCATCGAGAGGCATTATCACTGAAGTTGACACAAGAAGCAGTCCAGCTCGATATATCCAAATTAAACCAGTTGAGGTGCTTGCCTAGTGGAGCCTCCATAAAAGGACAATCTCCTGCAACATTAAAAGACTGTGGATTATTAACTATCTATTACACTTAAAACATACGTCAGTATAACATCATTATCGTATGTAGCCATGTAGGTACCGTGGAATTGATTCCAGAGTTGTAATAATCCATTGCCCTGAATTCCGTTAATTCCACACTGTATCGGAACTATTTTATTTTCCCAAGTCCATGGTCTCCCGCCTCTGTGGATACTCATATTTTGCTTCTGGGTATGTATTACAACTATGAAGCTTTTAGAAGCGGCTAGAACAGAAAAAACATAATGTACGCATGTCATGACAGTTTATAAAATTACGTTTCAATTCACATGAAATTATATATGAAATAGCAACCTGTATTTATTAAGCTTTTAAAAAAATATCTGTAATCACCTTTAAAATTAACTGTCAAAGCTTTTGGTATATCCGATAATGAATCTCCCATAGAATCCAAATTGAAATCGAGTTCATCAATAGAAGCAACGTCCCCGTTAGAAAAACGTATGTTTCCAAATTTGACACTAAAATTAAACATAAAATTGAATCGTTTTGTCTTAAAATGTATATTTTACAACAGTTTTGTAGAATTGATCCGGTGGTGCTTACTGTTGCAGACCATTTTTGTATGTTTTGAAACCTATTTGAAATACAGTTCCGTCGGTGGCCGTCCCTATAATCCAAGAACATCTCTCGAGAGTGGAAGAATCGTCTCTTCCCCACCTGCGTAGTTTGATGCCGGGAAGAACTAAAGTGATCGGTTCTGCTCCTTCCATGACCACAACTCCGGACATGTTTCCATATTGATCGTATCCTGCGATCGATTGTTTTGTTCTAAAAATATTTGAAATTTTAAAAATATTCTAAAAGAGCTAAGGAGATATCGTACTAAGTCGATAGAGAATTTAATGCAATTAAACTAGATCACAGAATCGCATCACGATGTATGAGTACAACGATAGGTGTGTTCTGTCTATGAACTAAATGTAAAATATAATAAATGGAATAAAATTGAAGTTTATTTTATTAAATATAAATGCTTTTTGGAAATACCCTTACACATCTTGCATCCAGTAAGGATTCCTCCAAGGTTCCAGTGCCAATGCTTCAGCCATCAGCGGAACACTACAGTCATCAGGTGTTCTAAGAATAGGAGACGCTGCTCTCCAACTAAAAAATGTAAATTTTATAGACATTTAAATGCAGTAGAAACAAATTATCATGGAATCATCAGTGGATGATATACTTTTTGTGCTTTTACAAATTTTATGAATGAAATTACACAATTTGTTCTGATAGGCAATAATATTATTTCATATAATCAACATTTAATGCACAGCGTTTTTATGTTAAGCTTCCAGAGTATTGTGAGTGTTTCTTAATCATAGATCTGTTATAGATATGTCCACCATAATATGGCGACCAAATGCTTTGCCTAGGGAGTGATAATCGCAAGACGTCATATACCAAAGTTACCTTTTTATCAACCCGCAATTCTTCTCTGTCGTATCAAAGGAACATCAAATACGATATATTTAGTTAAATTTTGGAATGTAGTGCAGATTATCAATAATTATAAAAACTAAAGTTGTGTACAAATTACTCCACATTTTTTTAATATAGAACGACATGTTTCGGCTACGTCGGGTAGCCATTGCATAAAATGTTTTCTAAATTATATTTTATTTTAATTCTGATAATCCGGAGTTCTACCAAGAATGATCTATCGAAAAAACGAAGAAATTAAAAAAAACAATGTTTATATAAATCAAAATTATATAAATCAATTTCTTAAATGATAGAGTCATAAAAATTAAATAACGTGACATCAATCATAGACAGTCGCATGAATAATTTCTAAATATAGATATATTTTCTGGCATGAAACAATCAAACACGCAAGCTTATTCTTAACATCGCTGACCTAAAAATATGAAAACTCACTCACATAAAGTTAAATTTGACGTGTTGTGTGTGTGTGTACGAATCGGTCCATTCGTTCTTGATCATCTTAGTCAGAATGCCATTGTAAACAATCCGCCATCTGTAGGGCTCCAGGGCTGTTAAAGCGAGGCCTCCGGCAGTCCAAGTATGGGAGGAACCATCGAAATGCATACAATCGGGCTGGCCTATTGGAATCATATATTTTGAATATTTCTTAAGCAATTATTGTTAATTATTATTCACTTTATTCAAAGTAAATGCTTCAGTTACACGGACTACAACCAGATGTTTCAGCCAACATCTCCTTGCCCTATTTTTATATGTAGTTAAGCTACATTTTTAATAATATTATAGTCTATAGTCTTACAACAATGCAACTTAAGTGTAACTAATGAAATACTCGTATTTTTCCTGGATTGCAGAAGCTACCTAATACAGTGGCGGATCATATCATAAACACAAGATCCGTGCATTTTGGGCTCCGGATTTTTAGGGACGTACAAATGAATTACATATGATATTTTAAAAGGAATATATTTTGAATATTGGAATATGTTTTTAAGACAAACTAAAAATATAACATATGTCACTCTTTATGCAATTTTCGTTATATTATCTTACTATATACGCACTACATAAGGTAGCTCACCTGCGGCGCAATGTACTTTTTATCTTAAAAAATAATTGCGTCCAGTTTCCGTAATATCTTATTAGGTTTAGTATCGAATAATACTAAAAAATGGAATTATACTTTTCTGAAAATCTATGTTTTTATTATTCTAAACAAATTTCTTAAATACGCCCGTGTGCCAAAGTGCTTAATCCGCCACTGGCCTGATACATATATCTCCATAATAATATAATATGTATATCATAATCAAATATTATCGTTTTGAAAACGTTATCGAGGAATTTGGAGGCCATGTGATAGACCCAGCATTAAAACTAAAGTAAATTTCTTCAAAAATACTCCGATGACAATATAAAAACATTTATAATATTTTCACGTGTCAACAAAAATAAAAAATAAACGTATTTACGAAAGGTCACCGGATCCATTATTTTCGAATAATATTCAAATTTGACATAGACGTCAAAAACCTTGTTCGAAAACAAACCGGAAATAGTAGTGATCGTGTATAATGTGTATGTATGAGAATATGAGATACTCGTTTATTATATTTACGTATATTCAAGAAGACAGTTGGTTATATTTAGCACGTCTAGTTTACCTTTGATCTCACGTACTACGCGAGATACATTTATAAGAAGCGAATAATGAATGTGAAAAATATTCTTAATAATTTAAAGCAGATAAATTAAACGTTATGGAATACTATTACGATTTAATGTTACGTACCTGGTAATAAATATTGTTCTCCATCCGGCATTGTTAATATAAGAGTGACTTCAGAAATTCTGTACATTTTCCTTGTGAAATTAATAAATACAGATGCACCCTCGGAGTTAGACCCCCATATAATATTAACATCATTTTTATACGTGTCAGTAGCAACAGGTAGGTTTTCGCTTTTATATCTTTTAGTGATGTGATCAATTCTTTTAGATTTTTTCCAATTATTTAACACACGACGAGCCCACATTTTTTTCAGGAAGTAGTTCCATCCTTTAGGATAAAAAAGTTTTTTTTATAAAAATCGTTAATGTATATTTTTCATTATTAAAATATAAACAATATTAATTTGTATTATTTACCTGGAGAATGGTAGGTGCCATATTTTTTATTACTTTTTGTTATATTTGTCGTCGCGATTAAAAATATCGAAATCAACAGAACTATCAATAACACTATCGGTTCCAATAACGACATTAAAATATATGCATCCATTTTGTAAAACCAAGGAATATCATTAATATTTACATACAACGCAACACTGATTAATTGGTTTGACTTGTCAGAAGTAACTAAACGTTTTTGATCTCACAGTCCTTGCATGGCACTGCAAAGAGCAATCTAGTCAATATAAAAGCCGATTGATGTTAATTAAAGGAAAGATAAAATTATTCAGTTGCCGAAGAACACCTTAAAAGTTGTATAGATTTAATAAATAAATATACTATTTTAAACACTTTAATCGTTGGCTTGAATTTTTAGATGATATTATTTATCAAGCCATGTTTTTTTTACAAATAAACGCTACACAGACGGTAAGCTGTAGTAGCGACTGCCACAAACGACCCTGGTCAAACACAGCAATCGTTTCGATCAATTAATTTTTTATCAACGTATTGCTAATTGCTGTTTCATTCATAATTACACATATATTTAATTTATTGGATGACATCTTTTCATTATCGCTTGTTCGTATGCTAGAGCAAGCTTTCATTATATAAATAAAAATATTGCCAACATTTGGAATCACCGTTTTGAATAAAATATATAAGTATAAATGTAGGAAAGTAAAAGAAACGCCGAATATTAAAATTCGATTTTATTTTTAAACAACCTTCAAAATAAATATTTTTTAATCGACAACGTCAGGTTAATCATCAGATGAACGAATCACCAAAGAATATGCCACGGATGCTGCAGCTGTACCAATTATTGTGACCCTTCTCAAAATGTCAAACCTGACCAACAAAAATAACTAAAAAATAAAATCGGAAAAATAATAATACGTTTTTTTTTTTTATTTATTTTTTTGGGGCCTTAGACCCCCGGGCCGGTCGCCTTGTACCTGCGCTCACATTCGCGTTATACAAGTAACTGGTTTTGGTGAGCAACACCACACATGGGTGTAAAAGTTAGTAGTTCAGACGTTAAAATTTGGACTTTTAGACTTCTTCGCCGAAGGTCGCCGCGAATACAGAAAATGCATGGTAGTTGGGCTCCGTAGATATGAGATCGATATATCCAACCGGTCCAGACTTCTGTTGGATTACGCTAAGGAGCCTTTGCCTCGCTAAATCTAATATTGGACAATGCCACAGAACGTGTTCAGCGTCCTGCAAGGGGCTGCCGCATGGGCAGTCTGGACTATCAACGAGGCTAAACTTGAAGAGTTTAGCCTTAAAATTGCCGTGCCCAGTCATGAATTGACTAGTCCAGTGGTTTGGAATAAGCCACGGCATCTCCATTCTATCGAGGACAGATGGAAAGAAGGAATATGTGTGTCTACCCTTCAGCGAGGTCGACCATCTGCTCTGCCATGCTGCGAGCGCCGCCAGTCTTACTTCTTTTTCGGTTTCTTTCGTGATCTTACCCTGCGGAGGATTGAGACAAGTGCCCCCGACCTCCGCAGAGAAGCCAATAATATTACGTTAGCATAGTCCATTGAAAGGCTAGCTAATATTTTTCTACGATTTTTTATTTCCAAAGACTTTTTCGAGCTTTATCATTACATATAAACCACACCTATTTTTACAAACTAATTTAACAGTCATGGTAAGAATGATAGTATATAGGTACCTACTGTAATATTTTTTTTAAATTTAAAGAAATTCATAAATAACCCATTTTTGTATATAAATTTTATTTTTAAATTGTGGAAAAAAAATGCTTTTACTACGTGAAAGCGAAATTATCTTATAAAGTGTTCCTCTATTATTTCAATTATTCGTGTATAAGATTTAAGCGAAAATGACTGATAGTGACAATATCAAATCATATCAGTATAATCCAAAAGTGTTTTTACGTAACCATTATGACAGCTATTTACACAGATCTTATATACAACATGTTAATTAAGATCTGTGGCTGTTTACATTGAAATGTTTAAATATCAGGCGGAAAAATATGAAACATTGGAATTATTACACTTTAAATCAGTCTGGCAACCTTTTTCACCTGCCGATTTTTCATCATTCTTCCGAGTCGCGAATCGAAACACCAAAGCTATCGATTACCTACCGAATTAGACAAACTGACCTAATATCTATCGCATCCGAAATGCATATCGTTATTCATGTTTGTTTTCTACTGAGTCATCGAGATTTTACTCAATAATGTATTAAATTATGTAAGTTAGTGTGTTGTAGAAAAAGAATGCGTAAGAATCACGCGCTATTGCGCTTTGAAACATCTTAGGTTTTGGAAACAGTTGCTTTTATGCATTTCTTTCATTGTATTTGTTAACGTTTTTATTGATTATCGCTTTTAAAGACACTCTTAAATAAGTGGCGTTAACATTTTTGAACACTTTGACTTCACTTAACAGTGGCAACCATGAATACAGTTTATTCGTGGCCGTTGAGAGTAATGCTGTCCACCGCATTTCTATACCAATTTTATGTAGCTCATGATTTTATATTTCTTTACACGTCGTTTTTGGCGCGATTTGGTCGTTTATTTGCTTTTATCATTCCCTACTCAAACTCACTGTATTCGCTATTTCTCCATTTCACTTGCTATGCTACGTATTAACACAGTACACGCGGCGCATGCGCGTTGACTGTTTATGGCGAGAATCGTTTTGTTTTTCTTCTCGTGCAGTCCTATTCGACCCACCTCAATAAACCTTAAAAATGGAGTAACTGCAATGGATTTAAGTCATATTTTTAATTAAGAATTCATAAAATCAATTTAAAATAAATAATTTAAAATTATAAGGAATAAATCTATAAGTTATTGGAATCTAATAGGACAGGTGTAGCGAATAAATAATGCTTGTAATAACGGACATAATAATTTGTAAAACATGACGAAACATGCCAATCTACTTAAATCACAATTATTTATGTTCAGATACAACACATTACTTCTTCAATTCCATAGGTCACCTTTGTAATCAAAATGACAATTATTATCTACTAAATTTAATCTGATTTATCAATACTTTAAGAGTTTATCATGTAATCACTTCAAAATATGTATGAATTTTAAAATAAATATGCATCAATAAATCAACCGTGCCTAATTGTCAAGTTTAATTAAACTGTTGTACAACATATTTTTATTTTTATTGAATTAAGTGGGTTTGAAAGCATCATACATTACTTACCATTCAAATTTATGAAAATCTATTAGTATCTTTAAAAATAATAATCGATTCTCTAGACCACGGGTCGTCAACCTGGTCCGTACCGCCCACTATTGGGCGATACGGGCTTTTGTGGTAAGCGGTGGGCGATTTTTGTTGATTTTCAAATCTCCTACATTCCTTCTAGAATTTTTTCCACCCACATACTGAATTGAAATATAGCGAGGTTGGTGGGCGGTAGGAAAATTTCACCATGAAAAATAGGCAAAAATGGGCGCTAGGCATAAAAAGGTTGACGACCCCTGCTCTAGACTAACCGAAAAAATAATGATAAAAAATGTTTATAATTCATCATTTCTCTGGTATTATAGTCATAGTGAGAGACACTATTGTGCGACTGTGGAGACCTGCAGACCGCCTCACACCTACGATGCTACTCCATGTGCCCAACAAGTTGCACATCTCAGGACCTAATGCTGGGCAACACACGAGCTATCGATGTTGCCAGATATTGGGAAAAAATAATTTGACGTCGCTGACACGAAGAAGAAGATAGTCATAGTATGATATTTTGTATAATGCAGAGTGATTTTAGCCCTAAGTGCCAGGTTAATCAGATACTGTAGGTGGAAAGGATGTAGAAATCAAGAAGTTGCTTAATATACGTGGTGATAAAATATGCTTACAAAACCGATTAAGCGTCTCTGTCCCATTCCTATTAGAGAATAGTAGTTAGAATGTTATTATTTATCAGCAGGGCTTATCCATGTGTAAAAATGTAAAGCGTCATAGGATCCACAGATAAAAAAATTCAGAGCCTCTATTACGATCTGTCCGTATAATCCTGTATGTGATTTAAAAAAAAAAGGCGAAAATAAATGCAAGTGCCTAAAAAAATTCTCATATATACACAAATCATGTTTGAATCGTTTTATTTAGACATTGTTGATAATAATAAAAAACATTCAGAGTCTTAAACTTAACAATAATATAAAAAAAACAATATTTGAAGTACATCAGTCGTGGAATGTAATGAAATAAATTAATATAATTGCTTAAATTGGATTAATTTTCAAATTTAATATAATTATTACTAAGCAGATTAGTCAACATAAGTCGTCCTCATAAGCACTAACCCTGACAAGATCTCGGCTTCCAGTAATGAGTCTCTTTAAACTAAATAGAACTCATTAACTAATCATTCTTCTGATGTACTTTGTCACAAGTCTCCTCAATACTGACTGTATCATCAATTCTCGAACTGTCCACTGGGTATAACCTGAAAATTAAAATATAAAATATCAGAGTCAATGGAAAATATCATTAAAAAGCTGCTGCGTTAAAAGACTATAAAGATTGCTTGAAATAAACCTTTTTTTTCAGATATCTTGTGAAATTATAAAAATATAGACACACTTACCATCTCTGATACAGATATATGAGAAAAACGATGTCATCTCTGAAGCATGCAACTCTGTGAGCGACCGGCATGGTGATGATGAAAGCAAACACATCATCGATGAACGTGTTGAACGCCTTGTACATGAACGCCCTCCAGGGCAGGGCGGCCACAGACTTCAACTTGTAGTTTATAAATAATTGCGGCAACATAAATAAGAAACCGAATGCGTAAACACCGTTCACCATACTGTTGAGTGTCCACGAATACCAACTGAAAAATTACACTCGACATTAATAAATAAAATAAAACGAAAAAATAAGATTATATTGATTATTAAAAATTTACCAAAGAATATATAGTATTTCACTTTTTTTTCCATTTTTTATTTTCCAATTATTTTAAACTATATCTGATATACTTTACTTAAGACATGATATTTTATACTCATAATATTTAGTAACCATTTGATCCTAAAAGGCAGTTCAACCCATATTGAAATATAGAAGGGACCATTATATAATATTAAAAACCAATGCAAGCACTGTACAAAAAATCTCTATAGAAGTTTATGTTGTAGGAGGGTGGCTGTTACATACTAGTACTTATTTACAGAATTCATAAACGATGATTCCCTCACCTTTTGTGTGGTTCGTATAAGAGGGAATAGATTGCTCCGCAGATGCAGATGGGATACAGCAGGTAGCTGAGGTACTTCATGGCTTCAGCATCCACAGCCCGGGTTTGCAATTCAGCTTTGCTAGTTTTTTCAGAGAGGTTGACGATGCAGAACTTTTTAGTTTTCCAGTCAAAATTTATATGTAACATTTTTTTAACCTTCCACATCTAAAAAACAAAAAAAAAAAAAAAAAAAACAAAATATAAACCATTAATAATAAACAGACAAATTAAATCATCTCACAGTAAATATGTGAGGCTGCCTGTATGTGCAATTGACAAAAAATATATTTCAAAAAAGGTATTCATTATACTTATAAAGAAGATGATGAATGTAATGATGTTTAATGAAGATAAAAAGATGCTTTGGACAAAGAAAAGGACAAATTACACATTGGATTAAAATGATTAAATTGTATTATTTTCACTAAGTGAAATGATGAAGGTTTAATGACAAATACAACATTATTGATACGTATACAAATATTAACTTATATGACATTTCTTTCATAAATTCTTTTAAAATTAATTTTAAAAATCTCTAGCTATTTATTCAATGGAAGAAATGTCTTATAATATATTATTTGAATGCGTATCAATGATATTGAAAGTAGACATTGTCTTGCTTATGAAACTTATAGAAGGATTTCAGTCTTTAGAGGGACCATGGGAATGTGGCAGAAACTTACTGCGTCTCCATTAGCTTTAAAATGAACATACCTCAATTACTGTACTAATTCCGTAAGGTACCATGATTAGTAGGGATGCATTTTCATCAAACAAGTAAAGAGTAACAATGGTTTGTGAGAACGCTCGCCACAGCACAGTCCTGACGGACAAACCGACCATTGACTTTTTTCCTCTCCAAAACGATACATCATTCTTGAAGGCCAAAAAGTCAAACAGCAACTGAAAAAAAGGTTAAATAATAAATACTTGGAATACAATATATATACACGATCGGGTAAAAATGTAAAACATTCAGCAAAATAACATTTTTTTGCTGCGAATGTTAACAGAGCCACTCTACAAATCATAAAGCTTAACATCAGCAAGCTCAGATTTTGTAACAACAAAGAAGTTAAATGTTTTTATAAATAATGAAATTGACATCTCCCATCTTGAAAAAGGCGACAACAGTTGCGGGTTCGTTATCGGGCCGCGTGGAGGAAAGATGCAGGAGCAGATCGCAAAGCAAAGCAATTGTTTAGAAGAACATATCGCATTTATTTCAAATATAAGACTACGGTTTTCCCGCCCGACCGTAACATGTTGTATCGTGGGCCTCGGTCAGTAACATGTAGCGCCCCAAAGATTGTCACGTCTAAGTCACAAACTAAAGTTGACAGTTGAACCAACATGAAATGGAGCAACTGTCAAAACAAATAAAACGGCGTATACAAACGCCGTGTATTTTTATATAAAATTAAGACTAACATTATTAGATGTGCATGTCAAGCGAGAGAACAAAAATAAGAGACAATAGATGGTTTTTCGAGGCGTCAGTCTTAAAGAGCTTTATCAAGCTGATATCAAAATGTTAAGCTTTAAGATCAAGATGTTAACTTTGACAACACGGTTGAGCCATTATTTGGAAAGCTTTGATTAAATGTGTCTTCTTTTCATTTACGGCTTTAAGGTATGTACAGAAAATCTATTGACAATTTGTAAAATAGTCATGAATATGGCTTTTTGTGGCAAGCTCCCTTGAAGTGAATGGCTTCGATATGTATATTTAATAAAACACTTGGAAGCAAATTTTTACATGCCAATGTTTTTAAAGTCTTTAAGTTTTGGAGCATACCGTATGTGAATCATTTTTAAAATACGCAAGCAATATTGATATTAAGGTGACAGTTTTTCAATTTTAATTACGGCAATAAACTTACATGGAAACTAGAAATGAGTAATGTGGCACAAAGGAGGTAAATGTTGGTATCGGCAAATATTCCTTTGACTTCATCGACATTTTTTTCGCTAAATCCCATAGTGTACAATGATTGCAGCGCCAAGGAGATGTGGACCAATAACTTCATTTTACCAATAGAAGCCGGGGAATAGTCCAAAGTGACGTTCATTGTAAAGGAATCTGGTTTTATTTGTACAAGATCTTGCATCCGGCTTTTCAGAAAGTCATATTGGACTATAGGTAAATACTCATCTCTATCCGATAATCTGAAAATTTTAAATAGTGTTATATATCATATTAAATTTTAACAGTTTTGACATGAAACACCATCAATATTAATCAGTAGAAGGACATTTACTAAAACACCACACAACTATAGTGTAAACATATTTGGTTTTTATGTTACAACTTCTCTGTAGCCCAATGACTCCTGGTGGGTTTTGACTGCCTCCAAAAGGTTTTTGCCATCTTATTCTATCCAGAGCAGTATCCAGTTCACTCTGAGCACTCTACATCAAGCTATTAAAGTTTTACCAACAGTTAATGAGGTAGAAATCACGTATGTAATTTTTTGATAAAGGCTGTATACAGAGTGTTGATCCGTCAATGTCATTATTTAAAAATTTAATGTTAAAGCATTAAGGTTAAAGCTATGGCCCTCGGCAGAGACTTTATTTCTATAACAATAAACATTTGTGATATATCATTACCTTAAGTAACTAACTAATTCAGCAGGTACGGCACTCGCTGGGATAGAAATAGGATCAGACAAAATGGTGAAGGTCACGTGAGTCTTTAGGTGTGCGACGGGCTTCAGATTATTGGGAGACACTTTTATTTCAGGATCCTACAAAAATGAAACAGTAGCTGAAGAAAATATTACAAACGTAATAAGGATCGTGCTATAATTTGTCATATATATTATTGATGTGATGTCGGAAATATACGACAAGACGCTAAGACAATGATGTAAACTAAATCAACACCTTTTTCTCCAGCAAATTAAAAGTAGAAGCCTGCGGAGGGCTGTAGATAACGAGCGGGATGCGCTCCAGAGAACCGCGGCCACTCAGCTCCTGCCAGCTGCAAGAGTCGCCGGGCCGCGAGTCAGCCACGGCCGCCCACAGGAAGAAGGAGCCATTATTTCGCGTCTTCCGGGGCATCTCCAGAGTAAGACCCCTAAAAAAAGGAAAATAATATTCGTTGTATTTAAAATGTTATGACAAGAAGATTACTAAATTTTAAATATTTCATTCATACCGGCTCGAGAACTTGTGATAGTCAAAATCTTTTACTTCCAATACTTTGACTATGTCATTATAATAGATAGGTTTCATTCTATGAGAAGTAAATATACAAAGATCTTGATTAGGGTGTGATATTAAATGAGAAAACAAGCATCTCTCTCCTTCTTTACACGATGGCGGGATAAACATTTGAGCGAGAGTCCATATTGTATTGAATACATATCCAAAAAAGATAGCACATAAAATGAAATTTATCGACAGATACTTCATACTTCGACAAAATTAACCTAACGGAGAATACCCATTGACGTATGCAATGCAACTTCTTTATTACCACTTTTACATTTTCGTGGCTGTCATATTCGCTCAGATAAATGGCCATTTCAATATACCTAGGAGTTTTTTCAATTATGATATTAAAATTATGATTATACATTATTAATATTATGTATGTTTTATTCTCCACAAAACGCGAAATTCTTATAATAATATGAAGAATTAATAAAGATGATTTTATCAAGGGGAGTAACTATTATTTGTTTAATTATATTTGAAATTCAATAACAACAATTACAATGGCAATGACAGTAAAAAAACATATTTTCGGAATTAAATCTAATAAAAATTCTCATAAAAGCTCTAACTATTAAACTTATATAAAGTATTTTATTTAATACCCTCGTTGTTTTTTTAAACTTTTTGACCATTTTGTGATTTCATATTTTTCAGACCATCTAATGTCAATAATAGAAAAAAGACCAAAGCTATTTTATGGACCATAAATTTAGGGGTGACACTTTTTAATAATTTTTCTTCCCATAAATCACTATTAATATCACATTTTTTTTTTTACACCCACGAAATAAATTTAATTGTGAATTAAGTTGCATTTCATCCTTTTAGCTTTATGTTATTGGCTGTGATATAAAAAACAGGCCGTATTTGAATAACTAATTATATTTCCCCAAAACGTAGTTACCTACGTACAATAACAATATGCGTTATGGCAATATTCATAGTAGTAAACGCAACCATTCCTCAGTAAGTACTAAACACAGATACCAGCAACGACCCAACATTCCATCCAACTTGTCAGATGAAGAGATTGTTTTGATTTTGTGTACCACGGTAAATACAATAATATACATGATTTCCTCGGTCTCGAATTACGCAATATGACCTTCCGTAAAATATTATCTTTCTTTTAAAAAATCAGTCGCGTAAAATAAATGACAATGCTATCGCGTTTACAAATACTTTTTTTCGATCTAATATTGATTATTTATTTGAACGCGTTTTGTTTCCAGACGATGTCATCCGGAAACGACTTCGCAGATGCGCAGGCGGGATTCACTGGCGGCTTACCGTAATGTATCTTTAAAATGTCAAGCGTTTGGCAAAATCCTCTTGCACAATGGAGCTCGGCTCGAACTTCAGATCGCATCCGACGAGCCGCGGGGCGAGCGATCTGATCAAATATAAAGATACCTCCGGCCACCCGAGCTTGGCATCCGCGCCTCATCCCCTAGACGCCGCGCTCAAGAAAGACGGCAACGCCAGTCGACCTTGCGCCATTATCAGTCCCGATGACAGCCGCCGCGCCAAGGAGGCGCTCCCCGGCCCCGCTCCCGCCCCCGCCTGGGCGCAGCCGCGCGCCAAGGGCGCCGCCTGCTACCTGCAGCAGGCGCAGCCCCCGCACTACGCGCCTTACCCTCCAAGGAACATCTCCCCCAGGCGCACCTTCCAGGAGAACATGAACAGAATCATCGTTCCACCACCGAACACGACCAAACTGAGGAACGCAATCTTGCCGCCTGAGAACCAGTCACCGGACATCGCCAAGAAAGTCATATCAGACGATGTCAAATTTTGGGAAGGTCCCGTCATTATTAATTCGAACCTCGGGGAAGGTTACCGACCCCAATACGGACGGCCCGAAGATGCGGCAGCCGACAAGTACGAGCAGCAAGGCTCTAAATATCCCGTCCACCACGGCTACCTTGCCACCGCCGCTCACGAGGTCTACCCCGGCTACAACGCCTACCAGAACGTGTACGACGTTCCGCCGGAGCTGCAGAGGTATCCTCTGGATTATCAGACTCACTCCGTTCAGCGGGGAAGGCCCCATCCCGCGTATCGGAAAATCCCTGAGCGGACATCTTACATCGTTCCTGAAGAATATTCATCGGGAGGCTCTTATCCTCGAGGGAATATCCGCCACGAACCTTACCCGCCCGTCAAAGGGGGACACGTCTACGCCCGATACGATTATCAGCACAGGTATCCCGCCGGCCAGTATCCCCCAGGATACGCTCCAGCGCAGAAGACTGACGACTCGAGGAAACTTAACGGGATCCATCCGGATACGAGATTCTATCAGTTTCCTCAAAAATATGGCCACTCCGTGATGCCCGCCGCCGAGTTCCATGCTAAAGCCCCGGCGGGAGCGAGAGCGCGCCCCGGTGACGCCTACCCCGGCAGCGAGGGCGCCGCCCACCCGGCAGATCTGTACGCCGCTCACGGCAAGTACTCTTACGACGCTTACGATAAAAACGTTAGGGCGCATCCCGAAGCCAAGTATAAATTAAATTATTACAATCCGTATTTAAACATGCCTTATCCCGATGCGTATTATACGAATCGGCATCCAGAAAATTTTCATTCGAGTAAATTCAATGCGGCCGGTGCTAATTATGCGATGAAGCCGCCTCTCGATATCTACAGTTCGTACGTCTTGAACGGTGCCAATTTTCAGAAGCCTTTAGAAATGCAGCAGACCGAGAGAATTATGGATGCCGACGTTTACGGTTATTCCAGAAATTACACTCAAAGACATTATAACCCGTTAGATAGAATCCCGACAGACTTTTCCCCAAATATAATTTCACCTGTGGACTCTAACACCAGCGGGGAGAGCCTCACCGCCGGTGCGCCGCTGAGCCACGAGGACGGCGGCTACGTCAGCCAGTGCTCCACGGCCAGCGGCCATAGCGGGGACGTGCACTCTGCCTACGCGCCCACTCCGTACGAGGTCGCCTGTAATCCTCATCGCCACGTAGATGGATATCCTCAGTTCCGTCCCATGAATATGCGCGACGGTAATAACGCTCCATTCATAGCCCAATGCAGTAAACCGCAAAATAAATCCCAAAATTCCAAATCGTCCCTGGATCTCCGCAAGTACTTGCAAACTTGGGACGAGGAATACGAAGACGGAAAATTGGTTAAAGGTTGTGCTGAAAAAATAACCTTCAAAGATCCCGAAGAGTGTTCGGCCGTTCCTAATGCGTCCGCATCGGAACAGCTTTACGTTTTAGATAAGAAAACCATATCCGAGAACGAGCTGCACAAATATGATCACATTCAAAAAGTTACTAAACTTCCTGACAACATAAAAGAGTATGAATTTTCTGGATATGCGAAAAAGGAAGAGAGCATTAAAAAAGTTCCGAACGGTCAAAGCAAACCTTTCTTTGAGAATAACGCGTACCCGGCATCTCGAGCCATGTTCAGATACGCCCAAGGAAACGTTCCCCAGGTGCAAAATGTCGGAAACGAATTTATCGACGTCGAGGAAAAGATAACTCAATCGGTGATATCGAAAGAAAAGGGCCGGAGTAATTTTGAAATTATTTTAAAACCCGGTAGTCCCGGGAAGAATGCCCCGACTCAGATTCAAATAGCCGCAGTCACCGACATTCAGTATTCCGAGAGCGATAATCGCGGACCATTTTCTTCGTCACCCGTTATTCAAAGTAACTATTGTGGTCCGTCAATAAAATCTGCACAAAATATGGAAAATTTAAAAAAGAATCAGAAGAACAATTGGCTCAAAAACACCACTAACGGTTATTCCGATCAACCTGTCAAACAGAGATGTCCTCAAAATGACGAGGCACCGGGCAAGCCGAGGTATCATAACCCTGGACCTCAGACCGTGATGGCCGAGGCGTCACCAGTCAAGCAGAGATATCTTCATAACTCTAAACTTCAGACTGTGAGAAGTGACGAGTCGACGGTCAAGCAGAGATATCCCTATAACTCTGACTCACAGTCTGTCAGGGCTGAGGAGTCGGTCATTCACAGAGTCATGAAGACAACATCTCTTCAAGACTGCAGTAACGCGGAAAGAAAAAATGATTATAAAAATATTTCTGACATTAATCTCTGCAATCGATTAAATACATTGAGTTTGCCTGCAACAGTTCAAACGGCTGACGCTCTAAAGAAAAGTCACACAAATATAAATGTGCGAGATAATATATCACTACCTCAATTTGAGTCCAGCGATTACCCAGAAATATATATAAAAGTTAACGAAGCGAATGTTGCCGTCACTAATTCCAATGCGGTAGAGAACGATGTCTCCGATGGACATTCTGAAAAAATTAATAACACATTTAATGTTTGTGTTCGCAATGATTTTACGATAACACAAAAGGAGGATTTAGGAAATAAAATGTGCCTCGACATACCCTTAAATGAACACATGACCGTTTCAAATAATCATGTCAATCTAATGAAACAGGAAAAACAGTTAGAAGTTTTAAATGTTCAACGATCAAACGATTTGACAAATTTAATTTTAAAGGATAGTATCAAGTCACCGTCATGTTCTGTAAAAGATAAATATCGAGCCACCGAATCTACAGTCGGTGAAAAAGATGGAATGCAAAATTCTATATTTGTTTCGACTCACAATTCTCCTGGATATGAAATATTAAACGCCGGCGTCTGGAATAATAATAACAGTACGTTTTCTGAAAATGACTTAAATTCTATGTCCGAGGAAGCGATATCGAAATGTACTACAGTACACGAAAAACATGAAATTGTGGATGAAAAAAAATCTTCGGACCAATATTTTGTAGAACAAGATTCTAAATTAAATTCCTGTGATACCCGACAATTTACTAACGACAATGTTCCACCGACCGTTGTCGAGAAGTCTGAAAAGGGAGGAGTCATAGATTATCATTTCATAAAAAACAAAGGTCTCAATTATCAGAAACCTATTTCTGAATTTGATGAGAAGATGGAATCTAGAATTGTCAGTCCGCGAAGATCTACAGAAATAAAAGTTGTTCCTGAACCATTTCCGAATCCCTCCCCTCAGAATAAAGGTGCTTCTCATCATTTAGAAGAAGGCCCTCAAAGCTATCCCTGCATAGTGATCAATGAGAAAAACCGGAAATCAAACAATAATGCTCTGGAGATTATGGATGATGATAATATATTGGCTAGCAAACAACCATCAAATGAACTAATTACGCGGTCCGCTGATCATGACGAATATGATTTACAAACTGTTCAATTACATATTCCATCAAATATAAATGAAATAGCTACCAAAATTAAAGAAATCGAATCCGATACAAAATTTAATGATATTATAGAGACTCGTGAATCTGGAATATTGGCAGCGGATCCTTCTTGTGACCAAATTTCTCATTTGATAATGTCTATAGATGATAATATACCACTATCCGAAAAATGCGACGATTTGGATTTAACGAGCCGACTTCCAGTATCGATATCCGAATCTGAGTCCCTCATGTGCGTAGAAGATATATATAAAAACAATATTTCTTTAAATTTAATTTCCCCAATTAAAGATGATGAGAAAGTTCAATTAAAATGCGAAATTGTTATGGATAATAATAGTCTCGTGTCAGAAAAAAAAGATATATCAAAAGACTTCCACGATTTAATGACCGATTCCAAAAATATCAACCCCACTTTAAACAATGAATACTTATCAATTAAGGGAGTGGAATGTTCAAAATATGAGAATAATGATATTTTAAGTATTTGTGGAATATCAGAAAAAATTAATACCGAGGAGAATATCCTCTTGCGATCGCCCGAGACCATGGAGATAGATTCAGAAAAGAGAATTTCTGATTTAAATATAAGTAATACTAGTGAGGAAAAACATACAAACGAATGTTATGATAATCAAATCTCAAGAGAAATGAAAGATAATATAAACATGGAAAAAACTGACACGATAATAAATTTATCTAATGACATTAGTATTCCTCAATGTCAGCCAGAAAAAAGTGATTTTGTGGAATCAATAGTTCCCGAACTGAAAAGCGTGACTCAACAAATGAAGGAAATCTTTGATGAACTACCAGAATCTATTGATGACATGAAATGTCAAGAATCCAAGAATGAGGAAGAAAGCAACTCCCTTGCTATAATATCCTGTGCAAATGATAACTCCAGTGAGGTTGTCGTCCTGAAGACATTGATAGTTGAATCAAATAAATTAGAAAATAATGATACAATATCAGAATATGTAATCTCAAATGCTAACGATTTAAATAGTTCCAGTTTTGATTCTCTTGATGATATAAAGTCTGAGACAGGCAATAGTTCTGCAGTAGATATATTTTCAACTGATTCAGGTATTCCGAATGTCAACGATACAGAAATTGTAAAATTGGATCAATCCGATGACTCGCCTAAAGAGAAAGTTTTACACATTGAAGTCTCATCCCCTGAAGGCGGAGATAAAATTATTTTAATTCATAATGAGTCAGATTCACCTGATGTATGTTCCCTTTCGGTTTTATTTAATAATGATTATGATGAATCCTCTAATTCTGTTTCCCAAAACAATTTTGATGCAATCATTGGAAGTCCCACAAACTGCCCTAATATGTCCAATGATGTTACAATAGAAGAACCGGACATTACCAATTTTGATTCCAAACCCTTTTCACCAAAAATTGATAACAATGCAAGTGATAATAAAAATGATATATTATGTGAACTGGGCTGTAAAGAAACGGAGACTGCTAAAGCAGATATTGGATTAGAGTTGGGAGGTTGTTGGATAGATGACATTGCGTGCGTAGAAACTGTGGTTTCAGAAGATGTGACATTTCAATATGAATATGAAGACATCCCAGTGGATACTTCTTCACTATTGCAACATTGGGAATCATATTGCCCTGAACAAAAAAATAAATCCATCGAACCTTCATGGGAAGATGATACTGTAGATTCTGAACCGTCAATTATGGATGCCAACGCTACGGATGCACCATACTCCCCTGAAAATGGTGACAAATCCCTCAAATCACCTTTATCACAAGATGACACTGTGGATTCTGAATATCTAGATGACAATGCTATACATGCACCATACTCCCCTGAAAATGACAATAAATCCAATAAATCTCCTTTATCAGAAGATGGCACCATGGATTCTGAACACATGAATGCCGATGCTACCCACATATCATACTCCCCTAAAAATGGTGACAAATCCATCAAATCACCTTTATCACAAGATGACACCGTGGATTCTGAATATCCAGATTACAATGCTATACATGCACCATACTCCCCTGAAAATGACAATAAATCCAATAAATCACCTTTATCAGAAGATGGCACCATGAATTCTGAACACATGAATGCCGATGCTACCCACGTATTATACTCTCCTGAAAATGATTATATATCCATATCCCCATCTTCATCAGAACATGAATTCACCACCGTGGATTCTCAACAGATTGTTATGGATACCAACACGACGGATGCATCGTACTCCCCTGATAATCAAAATAAATGCAACAAATCCCTATTATTACAAGATGATAATACTACAGAATCTGAACAGGTACATACAGATTCCAACAGTACATATGAATCATACTCCTCGGATGCTCAAAATAAATGTATCGAATCACCTTCATTGCAAAAAAATGAAACCATGGATTCTGTTCAGACAATTACTGATTCCAATAGTTCACCCAATTTTAGAGATGATAATGAATGCTCTAGGCCTTCTTCTTCTACAAGTAAAACCCAGAATGATGAGCAGATTTTTAAAGATTCTAACAGTAATATTATCACACCTGACAATGATAACATTCATTCTGATAATAAAGATGTTACAGATATTTACATCAATGTACAAAAACACTATGAATCTGTTACTGAAAAACGTACAAAAACGAAATGCAAAAAATCGGATAAATATTATAGTGAAAAGAATGCATCTAAAAGAAAAAAATGTGAAAATGGTTTTCTTTCAAAAATCACTGTTACTAAATCTGAAAAAAATAAAAATGAAATGATTAATTTTCATAAAAGCGAATTTCAAATGTTAAAACCGTTTTCAACAATTTCTACTAGCAGTGAGACAGAGAAATGTGACTTTTTTAATCCCGGACAAAAGCTCAATCCTGATGGGAAATTATTGACTAAAGCCGCACGGAAATATATCCCACCTTTAAGTGTTAACAATCGTGAGATGAAACTTCACGTGTCCATTCCAAAAGAAAAGCTATTATCCATTGCTAAATTAAATGTCAGAAAGCATTACAAAGCGGAAAAGCCTCTTGACAATAGCCAAAGTAAAAATAGAATGGTGTTACCCAAAAAAAAACCTAAACCCAGATTTGACGATGTCCTCAAAAATATTGATGATACTTCTACGAAAATTTGTTTGCAAAAAATCACGACCTCTAAAAAATCTATCCCTAAAATGATTATAAAAAAAAACAAGCAGGGTTCTCATTATGCCAGTACTCTAGAAAAGAACTACAACCCAGACTTAACTGGGAATAAATGGCAACCTTGGGTTTGCCTGCAGAGGGATGCTGCAATCGAGCGGATGATAGATAATAATATTTTGCAAGCTTTACTCTTTGATCCCTTAGAATCCAAACCAAAGACTACAGTTCCTTTATCTATTTTCGCAAATGATAAATGCATAGAAAAAATAAAGCAAAAAC
This sequence comes from Glossosoma conforme, assembly GCA_022606575.1. Lineage (NCBI taxonomy): Eukaryota > Metazoa > Arthropoda > Insecta > Trichoptera > Glossosomatidae > Glossosoma > Glossosoma conforme. Next base: position 487,715 of record JAGTXR010000117.1, read on the forward strand.
ATTTTACTCTTAAGCGTTCCAACAAAACTATAAAACATTCGAGTCAGAAAGTGTCTTCGTTCTTTTTATAGGTTTGACTCTTTGTATGTTATGAAATAATTTCATTCCATTTATGTTATAATGAAATAGATAGTCTTCTTTATAGTTACCTATTTTATAGTTGCCTACTTTATAGTTGCCTACTTTATAGTTACCTATGTCTTGAAAGTACTTCTGATTTGAACTCTATAACCTGTTGAGATATTTTATTTAAGTAATGTTTATAGAGTTCAAATCTTACCATTACAAACATTTTATTATTTTAATTGTATAGTTTTAGTCATTTATACAGTGCAATATTAATACACACGGAATTGTACAATTCCGGTTTAAATAATCTCAGAAGTCACTAGTTAGTTTTTTAACTATCGCTAGATAACTATTCTTTTATAAATATATATTATTTTATAAATATAATATAAATATTATCGTGACAATGTATTTTGCTACATTATAACAATTATTTTTGTAACTTTGAGGAGCTATGGCCGAGTAGAAGGCTCAATTATCAAAGCCAAATATAAGGCAATATTATTCAAATGACTAACACTGGATCAGCCAAATAAATACTTCATAAACTTTTAACTCTATTGCATATTGTTGTAACTAAAAAATTGTAACAGTAATTAATATTAATAGAATTTTTCTATGTACTGATTGATATTTTTATCATCTGCGATAAAATATTATTTTGTGAACTGTTTTATATTTCGCCTTATAAGAGTGATCCTAATTTTATAAATTCTAATATTATAATCTATTTCATTACGAAATACATCACCCGCTCATACTAGAAGTGATTCAATTAAATTAAGGATATCTTTTTAGTTATTATGTCACCTTATTTTTAAGATAATATTATTAAATATATGTACAAAATTATCAAGGCCATTATCCAAAAGGAATAGTACAATTATTATTTTTATTTTAACATTTTATTTGAACACAAACGTTCAGTCATGTTTTCCCACCAATATTCCAGATTACATTCCTAATAATAGATCTAGTTAAGGCTTACGTAGTCACCTGTGCACCAGTGTTGCCACTTTAGAGTTGGGGCACATTAGGTACTGAGATATATACCTATGTTTGAAAATTGTCTATATAACTATTAACACCTCTGTGAGATTTAATTTCGAGTGTAGCATGTAAATGGAAATAGACAACATTGTTTGAAAAACCAATCGTCGGTGCACAAATATATTACTGATGTGTTGAACTTGTCAGGTTATTGACCTGAAACCTGGTTCTACGAGTTTGGCTCATCGCAAGTAAACGTGTTTTTAGTGTTTTATTGCTCCTCTCTTGTGATGGCATATTTAGAATATTTAAAAAATACTAATGGTATTATTAAAATTTTTGAAAATGACAAAACTTTGAATTTAATTTAAAATTTGTAATACAACGTCCAAACCGGGTGAAGGCCTTATTTTGAATGTGTAGATGTGTCCTCTGTACAGCAGATACTTTATATATGGAATATTATAATGCGTACGGCAGAAACATAACCTAAATAATATTTTTGTGAAGATAGTCAATAAAATTTATAATATCGTAAGCATTTTTATGCCAAACGTAAAAAAGAAGCGTGATATTGCATGCAAAGAGTATATTATTATATGTATGTTGTAATATGTATTAAGTATATTAGGATAAATATATATTGTTTTATATTGTTCATATTTATGTATTATAAAAGTAAGATAAGAAATTGCTTGTTTTGTTATTTTCATGGCTTTGTTGTTTTTTATTCTATATATTAAAAATTTATATAACTTTATGTGGTAAATAGAAAATAATGCTAATTATTATGACAAATGCATTATTACTATCCAAAGTATATTTACCTTTTTATGATTTGCAAACTTCAAGTTGTAAGTAATATTGGAACAATCTCTTAAGGAAGTATAAAATCCTGTTATGTATGAAAAATATATAATACTTGTTAAGTAATGATAGCCTTTTCAACGCAAATCATTTACGTAGCACATCCCTCGAGTGTCAACTTATCAACCGGTGGCATCTACACTTGCGGACAGTACGCCATTTAATTAATTGTATTATAAATTGTAAACCTTTTTCAAAATGTTATTCAAACTTAACTCAACCTATATTGGAAACACATTGTCTTAAATTTGAACATTTATACATTTACTTGAAATATGGATTTGCTTTTACAATATCAATAAATTCAGAAAATATATAAACACAAGATAATTTAATGTGCAAAATAGTTGGGTTAGGTTAAAATAGAAAAACAATTAGAATATCATATTGCGATTTTTAAAGGCTGACAGCCGCAAAGTAGCTTCAGTATTTATGAGCCAGTGTTGTCCCCTAAATGGTTGTGCATTGAACAGAGCTTCTTTAATTAACGAGAACCAAATATTATAAATATATATTTTTTTAATAAACATGATATTGTTATTTATACTTTAAGCCTCGTTCCAATGTGCCGTTATTCCTTAGAGTACAAATACTTCTCCATTGCACAGATCAGTTTCAGTGCCTTACGTGTAATGTGTAATTGCAAGCGTGAAATGGATTTTAATGTCTACTAGTAATTACCATCGTTAAAAAATTGATAAGATTTTTATGTATTTGCAATGGGTACTTTTGTTTTAAAATTGGGCATTTGTAAATTCGTTTGTGTGCTTTTTAATCAATATACAGGGTGTCGTTGTTCTAAATAAATATTATATTCACATTATTTTAGAATAGAAGTGGTACATATTAGTTTTATGAAAATCGAGGATTGATAAAAGTTGCCTTAAAATATTTTTTCTTGTGAGAATACTTTTATATTTTATTGCTAGATTAGATTATTTGTGTTAATTGTATTAAGTAAATATAATTATAATACAATCATAGTAGGTCGTGTATATTCATGCATCACTTTATCTGATGTGTAATAGTTGAATCACAGTTTGTGGCATTTAAAGAGTTTATTATTGCAAAGGGTTATGTTTTTATTACTATAATATTAATGATAGTATATTGTGTGTTGTGTGTTTTTTACTGGTACTGCATATTATATCTCTATATCAAATTTAAAATATTCTATAAAAACTGTATATTCCCATATCAAACTTAATCAATGAAATTAGAGATATAAATGCCCAATAAGTGCAATTGTCTTTTATTAAATATTTATAAAATCAAGTGTTGATAAAATAAAAAACTGATTTACATCACATTTATATGTTTTATTAAGTTCACTTTAAATAATAAACCATTTGTATTATTATGTTGTAAATGAATCATAATTACTACTGCTGTATACATTGTTGACCAAATAAAGAGTTCCATCGATGATGAAGATACTGGTTCATTATTATGATTACGGCGTAGCACTGTTCATCTTCACTGACTCTTGTCTTATAGCACTTACGAGGTCCTGATTAATGAGAAACACGAACCGCAACCCAGATATCTGAAACAATCATTCAATCAATTATAATATTACACAATAAAATGTTAATTAAAATGACTAGTTTTGTTAACATCAATAATTTACAAATACAATTTAGCTTTTCATATGATATATTGCAATACAGAAGTGATTAATTGTAAATCTTGTAATATTTATTTTTTAAAAACATAAAAAAATCAAATTAAAAAGACATAAAATATATACAACAATAGCTGACGTAATAAAGATCCAACAAAATTTACCTAAAACAGTCAGCAAATATAAAATGCCTTCGATATCATAGTATATACTTAGAGGAGGAACAAGAGTAGCGGGCGTTTTTTTTGGTGAGGCAATTAATCAAGGGAAGAATGGATTTAATATTAAATAGTTTAGAGAAATTAATGTGAACAAAGGGAGAGTAAATAAAGGATGTTTCCGAGCACAAATATAGTGTTGGGGAACGAGCAGGTAAACAGACAACTTATGGTTACTGATACATTTGGTGAGGCAATTAATCAAGGGAAGAATGGATTTAATATTAAATAGTTTAGAGAAATTAATGTGAACAAAGGAGAGCACAAATATAGTGTTGGGGAACGAGCAGGTAAACAGACAACTTATGGTTACTGATACATTTGGTGAGGCAATTAATCAAGGGAAGAATGGATTTAATATTAAATAGTTTAGAGAAATTGTGAACAAAGGAGAGTAAATAAAGGATGTTTCCGAGCACAAATATAGTGTTGGGGAACGAGCAGGTAAACAGACAACTTATGGTTACTGATACATTTGGTGAGGCAATTAATCAAGGGAAGAATGGATTTAATATTAAATAGTTTAGAGAAATTAATGTGAACAAAGGGAGAGTAAATAAAGGATGTTTCCGAGCACAAATATAGTAAACAGACAACTTATGGTTACTGATACATTTGGTGAGGCAATTAATCAAGGGAAGAATGGATTTAATATTAAATAGTTTAGAGAAATTAATGTGAACAAAGGGAGAGCCGAGCACAAATATAGTGTTGAGCAGGTAAACAGACAACTTATGGTTACTGATACATTTGTTAATCAAGGGAAGAATGGATTTAATATTAAATAGTTTAGAGAAATTAGTAGAGTAAATAAAGGATGTTTCGAGCACAAATATAGTGTTGAGGCAAACAGACAACTTATGGTTACTGATACGAATTAATCAAAGAAGGGAAGAATGGATTTAATATTAAATAGTTTAGAGAAATGTGAACAAGGGAGAGTAAATAAAGGATGTTTCCGAGCACAAATATAGTGTTGGGGAACGAGCAGGTAAACAGACAACTTATGGTTACTGATACATTTGGTGAGGCAATTAATCAAGGGAAGAATGGATTTAATATTAAATAGTTTAGAGAAATTAATGTGAACAAAGGGAGAGTAAATAAAGGATGTTTCCGAGCACAAATATAGTGTTGGGGAACGAGCAGGTAAACAGACAACTTATGGTTACTGATACATTTGCAAATAAGTGCATACTTGAATGTGGTTGCCAAAATGAAGGTTATGGGTTCGATCCCCGACCTAAAAATACATATATGTCATTTTTTTTAATCGATTTCTAAGCTCTATAAATACCCCCGGTTGGTGCGAATTTGATCGCTCGCCCATAAAATGTCAGTCGTAAATAAAAATTGGTGGTAGACGAAACTCGTCCCGTGAAGACCACCCAATCATAGTGAATTCCTGTAATAATAAGGATGATGCGTTAATGTCGGGCTGTAGTCTATAACGTTGGCGGTTCAATAATCCACACGCAGCGCTAAGCTATATGTAGAATGGTAAGTGTCATATAATCCTCAGATGAAACTTCAGAATCACTATCACCATCTGTCGGTTTTCTCCTGTATGTGTTTACATAAATATTGAAAGGTCATTTCTTATTGAAAGAAAGCAATAATCACCTCAACGACACTGTTGTGGTTCAGCTTGATCTTGTTTCCTTGAAGGATGGGCCGGCCGTCCACGTATATGGGCCGCTTGCCCTCAGAGGACAGGAAGAAGTCTCCGCTGTTCCTGAGGCGGATGGTTGCCTGGCGCCTGGACACCTTGCCCGCGGGACCCTCCAGCCCGAGGTCAACGTCCACACTGTGATCCCTGGTACTGCGACCGACAGTTATCTAAAACAAAAAATCTTATTACAGAAATCTGCCCAAATTCCTATTTTTTTATTATAATCTTCAGCAATGTAGGCATACAGTAAATTATTTACACATCAATGTCAATTATATAAACTTCAGATTGTTACATGAAATTTTAAAGGAGAGTAATTTATACACTACATTTATACAAACATATTATATATTTATGTATATTTTTTAAATTAAATTTGTACTTATTCATTAATACAAAATAAAATATATAATCAATTATGACATCCCCATTTACTAAAGGAACGACTTCACGTCGTTGGGATTGTCATTGGGACGCGTGAGGAGGGATGCGGAGCAAGTCACAAACATAAACATTCTTAGAATCACATTGTAATTTATTAAAGACAATAGATTGACAACTTCGGTATTCAGCTCGGGTCACAAACAATGAACAAATCTATCTCCGTGGAGACATAATGGAACGTGGATCGGAGTGCTTCGTAAAACTGCACAAAACAGGACCGATTTTTAGCAAAGAAATCATCCGGAAAGTGATTTTATGAATATGAAAATTAAAAAATATATATTTGTTTATTTTGGTCGTCGTAGAGTTTTTTTTAGTCATCGTAAGTGTTGGAATACCTTCATTTTATTTGTATATTACAAATCTAAATACTATCCATATTTATCAAATTTTTTACTTTTGATAGTTTACATAGGAGAAATTAATGTTATTTACGTTTTTAGCAATTTAAAGTACTGTTAAATTATATGATCCATTTCATTACTCAACACTAAAGCGTACCATAGAAAATTAATCTTACAGTTCAAGTTTTATCCCAACATACAATATAACACGTGCAATAAGGTACGCCTTGAATATTTAAATAGCAATAATTTATCAGTGCGAAAATACAATGCAATGTTTATTTGTATTAGTCATGGAACTAATGAAAGTCCAGATCAGGTATTTTAACACAATACAGTCCAATTACACAACATGTGTATAATCGGCCTGCCGAACGTTAAAGGCCGATCACACAACATGTGTGCGATCGTTCCGCCAACGCTTAGTGACCGACTCTTGTGTTATATTTTTTCAAACGTTAGTGGCCGATCACACAAAATATATGTTGTTTTTACTTTTGACCAAAATTCAGATCTCAAACCTTTTCAGATAATGTAAGATTAGACTTTATCTCGCTTGTTATAATTATTATTTTTAAATTGGGAATACGTTTATCATTTTTCTCAATCAATATTTCGATTGTATGCATTTAAATTTTATATGTTTGTTAGCAAAATAAGTATTTCCCAAAATATAAACTGTTTTTTTATATTTTATTTTATATTTTAATACAACATATTTTTGGTTAGAATTAGTCTCCTTATATACGCTGATGCTTTGTCCGATATTCCCGATGACGCCGAGGAGATCGAAGACAGCGACGATTTCTTCATTCAAGACATTCTTTAAAAAAACAGTCGGCCTCCAGGCGTCGTTTAATCGCGTAACCACGCAGACTGTATAGTGTAAAAATTGAAATTTAAAAATGAAAGACTGAAAATATTACCTCCTTAGAGCGCATAAGATATCGCACCAAGCGGCCGCGCAGCACACCGAGGGTCTGTTTGTCAAAGTCGGGGGGCGCCGCCGCCCACCACCGACTCCACTAGGACTTGCCAGCGACCCAGTGAATTCTCCAAGAGGCGTATTTCTTTCTTGGACCACCTGATGATTGAAAGATACATTTATAAACTGTACAAATCGCATACTTGTCTGGAGAGTGTAGGTAATCTTGTAGGATTCAATTTAATTTTATTTATTTCTTTCAGAAACATTACAAATACAAATATATTTAATACGATCCTGAAATAAGATATAATACAAGAGAAACAATTAGGTATTTACTATTATTAACAATAATTATTAAAAAGTCCCGAAGCTCGCTAAACAGAAGACTCCACAAAATTACTTTGATAAATAAACTCGTGGAGCTCATGTCGAAACTGGGCTTCTCTCAGGTGGAATATATCGATATTCGAGGCGATATGGTTAAACAGTCTGATGACTCTCCCAAGAGGCATAGTCTCTGGCAGGTTAGTATTTCCTCTAGGAAAAACAAACAATCTGTGCCTCCCTATCCTTAAATAATTGTCAAGGACAAACAAACCGATTTCTAACAAAATATCAGGATTTCTGAACACGCCGCGCACTAGCCGAAAGAAATGTATACTTAAGCACACATCTAGTTCTCATCTCATTGTATCCCAACATACCCCGTATAAAGTTAGATGGGTACAGCCACGGATAATATCCATACATCCTCATGTAAAGAAACCTCAAAAATTTCTTCTAAACTCTCTCCAACATGAGGTCATATTTATTCTCGTGATAAATAAAGTGTGTGATTTATGAAACCATAGTCCTCATTACAAGGCTACTTGGGGCAGTGATTCGTACACAAAGTAAAGTGAAGTTAAATTGAATTTTTTAAATGTCCGCACTTTGTAAGTAAGAAGTGTTTTTATTCACATTGTTGGAAGATGGTGATATGAAATTAGCAACAGTTTTTAACACCTCCACACATATTTTTAACCTCATTTTATGGCTATATTGTAATGTTTCTAATTCACTAAATATAGACTTATTTGTTTTATAAAAATATATTACCATCTTTATTTATAATCAAATAATCAGCCAATGAATCTATCAAAAAGGTGCCGCATACAAGAATATTAATTTTTAATCTGGTAGCACAGTTGCTCTTAAGTGATTAATTATTAAATTATTATGTGTGTGAATGGAAAACATCTTTATTTAAATGGTTCTAAGAGTTTACCGGTCAGCCAAAGAAAGTTCTGATTCTAGAGCATCGTCTCTGGGCTCCTGAAGTTCTGAATCCATGAACATGTCTTCGGCATCAGAAAAATTGAGAGCATTATCACCTGAAATATAAAAAAAACCATTATATTGGGAGTAAAATACAAAACAACACTTAAATGAGTATTTAATCAAATAATAAAGAATATACTTTATGCATATTGCTGAATAAGCACATTAATATAAAAAAAGCAAATTAAAAAAATATTTTTTAATTGATGGAGGTCCCTTAACAGACTTCGGACCGGAGTATGCAAGATGAGGACAAATGAAAGCCTGGCAGTTTTACAGCGGACCGACTGAATGTGATTGCGCGTGGAGCAGACCCTGTCACACCTTCTGGAGTGTGCGCTGTGTCCGAGTAGCTGCACCCAGGAAGACCTTATGATGGCCAGGAGTAACGCCATCGACATCGCCCACTTCTGGGCAGACAGGATCTGACCCTGTTGTTTCCGACACGATTACATATATATATATTGATTTTTTTAATCAGACAACATTTTAATTTGTGTTGAGAGATCAAGTATGGCTAGGTGACATAATATTTGGATCTATTTATTTCAGTATGAAGTAAAGCGAAAATTCCGCAATGCCTTAAAACTAAGGCGTTTAACCAATGCGTCCTCCCTGTATTAACTTATGGCGCAGAGACGTGGAATCTGACAGCAAGTCTTACCCATAAAATAAAAGTCACCCAGCGTGCTATGGAGAGATCCATGAGAGGAGTGTCGCTAAAAGATAGAATCCGAAACGAGGAAATACGCAGAAGAACTCAAGTAGTGGATGCTACCCAACGAATAGGCACACTCAAGTGGCAATGGGCAGGTCATATCTGTCGAAGAGACGACGGTCGATGGGGAAGAAAAGTATTGGAATGGCGCCCAAGAACTGGCAAACGAAGCATTGGCCGACCCCCTAAAAGATGGACTGACGATATAAGAAGAATAGCGGGAGTGACCTGGATGCGGAAGGCGGAGGATCGAAGAGGATGGATACTCATGCGGGAGGCCTACGTTCAACAGTGGACGGACACAGGCTGATGATGATGATGATGATTTCAGTATGTCTAGACACAGTGGATGATGATTTCTATAGTAACATAAGTTATGTCTCACCCCTGGGTAGTGGCTGCACTGTTTGGTCCGGCAGCAAGCTGTATTGTTTCAGAAGTTGCCAGTGCGCCATCAAAGCCTTGGCAGTTCTCATCGGATAAAAAACTGAAGTGTTTTGTTCCAGCAGCTCTTGGAACTTTTCAATTGTCGGCTGAGACGTCTGCAGCAAAAATATTCCAATATTCAATCATATCATAATACTCAAAATTGGCAATACAAAATGATCTTTAAAAAGTGCTCTATTCAAAGAAACAACTTTAATGGAGTTATATTATTTATTGGTAGCGTTTACTTACAGATTCAGTTATCAGAGTATTCATTATCATAGTCCCTTACAGTTATGAAGTTAATTTGTATAAAAAATAAAACAGTAGTAAACAACACTATTGACGTTCATACTACTTTATATGTCCCATTAAATACATTTTTCTCCGCTTAATAATTATGTAAGTTGTCCCTCTTTTTTGGACCAATTATCGTTAGGTTATGAGGAACATCTGTATTTAAATAAAATTAAAATATGTTTGGTATCTGTATCTTACGCTTGTTAATGTGCATAGTAATTCTTCTTCCCCATTGGAGTAAAGAGCCTTGCTTTTGACAGAAGCCATGAGGTCTGGATGCAGGTTCCTCATGGCTGCAACAGCCACCCGACTGACCTCGGCATTGTACAGCAAGGCGTACCAACGTGACTGGATCTCGTTTACGGTGAAACGGCACGAAAATTTAATTCCACGGTGGACCATGCGAAGGTCATTTGTCTGAAATTTTAAAATAATAATAAATACCATAAACCATTTAAGAAATCGATTGATTATGACAATATCATGAATCAACCAGCGTAATTCATCACATTCAATATATACAATGATTAGTAACAAACAGTGCCATTCATTCTCTTATCCAATCCGCATCTACCCACTGTTGGGTGAAAATCTTCTTAATCAGATGCAAATAAAAATGGTTTAGGACCTTCCTTAACCACTCCTCACCACAGCAGCTCATCTCTTCATTTTTGACCTGTTTCTGCATCCTCAACAATAACGGTTCCTTTAAATATCTGCGGAAGAATTGCAAACTGCAACATACGAGTATAGTGATCGATGAATGCAACTCTTGGTGGCAGAGAAAATATAACCTTTTTGGTGGTACATTTGATGATCATATTTACATAAAGAACAATTCGCAAAGTAAGTTATGAGCAATTATAGTTTTAGATATAAGCTAAAAATGGTTTTTGTTTAGATCTTAATAACATTTTGCCAAGTTGACAAGTATTTCCGCTATGATTGATTCCATTTGAGTGATAACAAATAAATTGTTATTATTGGAATTGATTTATTATTCATGTGATTCCCCTATTTAGGTATTTATGGACAAATACAGAATAACACATTCATTTTATAATCACAAGCAAAATTCACCTGAACAATGTGTGTGCCTAGCGGAGTCTACAATGTTCATAAACATTATCGGCATAGTTACCTGTTGCACACCAACAATTAGTGCAAGATCATCAGTAGGCTTCCATCTCCCCAGGTCCCGGGTGCTCAGCTGGTTCATCTGCGCCTTCTTACGAGAGCGGCGACTGGCCCCCGTGCCAGGCTTAGAGGGCGGGCGACGGCGAGGCTCGGGAGCCGTTGGGACGGCCGCCGGGGGCGCGGGGGGCGCGGGAGCACTGCCCGCAGCTAGCATCTCTGAGTAAGGACTGGAATATGACTGCGTCCGCACGCGGCGGTCCAGCTTGGAGATGGAAGCCCCCGGCAAACCCAGGCTGTACTCAACCAGCTCATCGTCAAAGCGGCGCCGCTTTATCGACCTTGACGAACTGCGCAAAATATTAAAGTTACGTTATTACATCCTACGTATATATGGTTAATAATGATTTTTAAAACCAGCAATGTTAGATTATTAACTTAAATTATTATTATTATAACCCTTTTAAGGCCAGAAGCACCTAGGCTATCGGAAAAGGTACTGGTGACCGTATGTACTCATTTGATGTGGTTTTGTCAGATGCTTTCATTATACGTTTTCCTATGTAGATGCAGAAAAATCTGTGGAGATCATCAAGAAATTTATATGAGAATATGTACAAAGTATTAACCTTCTTCGCTTTGTCCCATCTTGTGATGTGTCAATATTGGAGGCGAGGCCTCCATAATCCTGTTGATCGCTCAATGCTGTCGGAGGTAGAGACGATGAGGATGAAAAATCCATCCCAGACGAAAAAACAATTTATTTTTAATTAAAGCAATAATTCACAACCAACAGAATCAACAGTCATTTAATAAATTAACGCAATCTGACAACCATAGACTACGAAACAGTATTCTAGTATATGATTTTTTTAATTTTTATTAGAATATTATTTTATTATTTCAATATTCTAATCTACTTTTATAGATCATTTACTATATTATAATATTATTAATAATTAAATATACATATACTATACATAAAATTCTTTTTTCAACGCGTCAATCCAAACACAAAAATAACGGCAGAAGCGGGATGCGAACCGCGGACCTTGGAAACCAACTATGCCCAGGTATTCATACCGCTCAGCCAACCGGGCTATTACTGTGCCTGGACCGACTCACGTTGAAACTAGTATTCATGTCATTGTTATCATCGTATGATAGATGTCGCTATAGTATATATTCAAAGTATGTATATTTTTTATTTTTATTATTCAATCAGTCTTCATTTATTCACAAGCTTAATATTATTACTTTCCGACAGTCTATTTATTTTAGTAAGTACCACTCGGGTCTCGAACCAAACTATAGACTGAATGGATGAGAAACGACTACTTATAGTTCCGACTCGGACTTTATAACCAATCGTTTACCTGTGTTACTGATGGATAATTTTACCTTCTTGATATTGTCTCAAGGAGACATTATTATATGAATTTTTTAATTTTTATTAGAATATTATTTTATTATTTCAATATTCTAATCTACTTTTATAGATCATTTACTATATTGTAATATTATTAATAATTAAATATACATATACTATACATAAAAATCTTTTTTCAACGCGTCAATCCAAACACAAAAATAACGGCAGACGGTCGGCTGAGCGGTATGAATACCTGGGCATAGTTGGTTTCCAAGGTCCGCGGTTCGCATCCCGCTTCTGCCGTTATTTTTGTGTTTGGATTGACGCGTTGAAAAAAGATTTTTATGCATAGTATATGTATATTTAATTATTAATAATATTCTAGTACTTTATTATATACCTTATTTTTAATCGTACCTCTTATTCCCTATTGTAGGAATCGTGTTTTTTTTTATAAAATACATGCAGTAACCCATGATTAAGATTTTTTTTTAATTATCATTTTTTAATTCGGCTTATAAATATAGAGATTTCTAAAATTAAAAATTTGTAAGAATTATGCAAGAAATTAAATTGTATTTTCTGCTTACGCTTTACTAAATATTGAATTGATATGCATCTTCAACGGACTGTTATCTGGATAGCATTTATTTAAGCATTTTTGTTTTACAAAGATTCCAATTTCAATAAGACCTGAAATTTTTGTATTGATAATGATTGTCTTCAATTATGACATATTTATTTTTGGTTCTAGTCCATTTAAGTTTTAAAGGTTTTGCTTTAATAATTTATGTGCAACTTAAATATATTTCAGTGTTCTTTTCGTTAATAATTTTATTAATTTTTCTTATTACTAGGTATTTGATATGCAAGCACTTCCTCTCGTTACTTTCGTGTCTATGGAACTATTCACCGAATGGTGACTTTTGAAGATGTCGAATGTAACTCTTTTAAGTTTGCGTAAATTTCAATGGCGTGGTTTAAGTAACACGAGATTGTTATTCCAAAACTACAGTAAAGTGGCAATTACTGACGATGGTACTACATTCGTCGCTTTCCACCCAGAGCCGAAATTTCCGTATGAACTCTCCAAGCCCATACCAATGATAGAGCCTGCTGTAAACCCCTCAGTGCTGAGAATGGATGACATTAGTGAGGTTAGGAAAGTCTTTACAAATGTTCTGCCTTCAGTTGCCAGAGAAGAGCTGATGAGGATAACTAACACGACAAAGCACAGGTGGTTCCCCAGATCCAGGGACAAGAGGGCGAAGAAAACTCCCATGGATAGAGAATATTTATAACTTCTTGTTAGTGGCCATTTATATAATTCTTGTTATTGTTTTGTAGTATTAATTCTTAATAAAGTATCGTGATTAAACCATCACTCTATTATTTTAATTATTATTTTTAAGTACATCAGTCATCAGTTTTTTATTTCAGTATTGAGTTCTATACATTTATTTTATTATTGACAGTAATCTTACAGCTGGTTAGGTCACTAAAGCTTCAGTATGTATAGTTAATTTTGTTGTAAACACTATTATATCAGAACAATGTTAAGTGTTGGAAAATTGACCCGAGTACCTTTCTTACCCTTAGATTTACCATTATAATTATTGTGATTTTCCAGAGTTTATTGCGAACTGAGATAGTTATCCTACCTACCAATGAAACAATGTAAATATTTTAGGAAAGCTGGTTATCACGCCAATTAAATTTTACAAAACAACTCAACAAATCATTTCGTAGTAGATACACATTTTTATTGTCCTGACAATTATAATGTATCGATTTAAAAAAAAACAATATACGAACTGGAACATTGATAAAATTTGGTAGGATACAATGAAAAACACATTATTTACCATAAAAAATATATTATTTCCCCTTTATTCACCGCAATGTATAAAATAAAAATAGATTAGAAATGATTATTCAGTCTTGATAAAAATAAGTGTAAAAAAATATAAATTAAAACCTTACTTAAAATGTTTCAAAACATCCTGTGCCTCTTTGTTAGCCTGGTGATCATCATTTGTTCTGGCGGGATAAGAAAGTGCCAAATTTAGATAATACTTGGCGATATCCTCTTTGCCCAACTTGAGGTAAGTCTTTCCCAGCATCAGCAAGTTCATGCTGTAGAAGCGTGGCTCCACAATCTCTGCCCGGGAGAAGTATTGTAATGCCTCGTCGTGGGTGGATGTTGGCGGGCTTGCAAATAATGTCTCTGCAATCTTTCTTTGGTACCAGGGCATGTCGGTGATGCGATAGCACCATTCTCCCAGCATGTAGAGGGTGGTGGCATCCTTAGGGTTTAGTTCCACCGCTTTCTAAAATACAAATGAGGTTTATGAAAAATCCATTATTAAATGATTGCTTTTGTTTATTGAAAAAGCATTTATAAAAATGTCTGCACGACTATTTATTTCTAACAAATACATAACAATAGAAACAGTGAAAAACACAAAAAAAAAAAAATATAAATGGGTAAAATATAAAAGGACTGACTTATTGGATATGATATAATTATGCATGTAGATAAAAACCAGTAGTGGATGGGAATGATTATGTGAAATCAAGGAATCACCGGAATAAGGTTATGTCTGTTCCAACTGTACGATCATGAAAAATAAAATAAAATCTTTAATACAAAACCACTTATAACATTATAAATGCACAAAATAGCGTAATTAATTAATTATGAGTACATACCATCATATGATTCTTAACATTTTCTAAATTTCTAATTCTTTGCTTCATTCCATCACAAGAACTTTTCAAATCTAAAATAACCGACATCCATTTGTGTACAGCATAATGTTCATTATTCAACTTGAGGGCGATGGATATTGTGTCGAAGGCTTCATTAGATAATTGATGTTTTTTCTTGTCTTTGATTTCTGGCTTCTTTGCCATTTGGTAAAGAACACGTGATTTTCTCCACAGAATATCAACATTGTCATGAAATTGATTCTGAAACAGAATATAAAATTAATCACACTGCTGTTGTATCACATAATATTGTACCAAAATTAAAATTTGTTGAAACTGTTATGATTAAGTAACCAAATTGTACATTTGCACATATTAATTAAGTAATTACATACATCAAAATAAAACATTAAACTCTTATCACTATGGAGTCAGATTCGATCTCTCAAATTACATTCTCTGACATTTCCAGTCCCAAGCCCTTACTGCTTAAAACGTATCATCATGCACCAAGCCCTTTGAATGTGTGTTTCGTGTCTCATGTAAAGTTATTAAAGACAATTATTTTTAAGAATTGTTGTCAAATATCAGAAGTGTACATGGTGGCCAGTGTGCAAGCTCCCGTAGGACTCTGACACTCTTATACATTCAATACATATAAAAAAATCTTCAAAACCAGCCCCAGATACAGGACCCACTGAGTTTGCTTACAGTGAGCCCTGAGTTTAACTAGATTGATTGCTGCTGTATGGTCCCTCGGGGATACAATAAAACACTTATCATTAATTAATAAAAGCCTTATCTTTTAACGTAAGTGCTTATACATGATAAATCAATGTTGACAGTATTTTATGATAAGTATTTTATGGTAACTAAGAATTTTATGTATTAATAGCTGTTTTTCCTAACCTTTTAAAACTACGTAATAGACATTCAATGAAAATATCAATTACTATAATAATAAATATAACATGTATAATGACAACTTCTAAGTATGACAAAATATATGCTTTACTACATCATAATTAGGTAATTAATTTTATTTTAGAATTGATTGGAATTTATCTATGATTTTTTAATAGGTTTAAATAACATTATCTTTTATTCACTATTATAGTTTTGCCTAGTCTTTGGGAAATATCTACCCTGCAAGAAGAAATTTTGGTGTAACTTTTGTGTTTATTAATATTTTAAAGCTAAAAATAAATATGAACACAAAACAGAATAATTTACCTCAAGTTTAACAAGATATTCATAGCATTCGGTGTATTGCTCAGTATCATAAAGTTGATCAGCTTCCTTCAATACATTATCTAAACTCGCGGAAATTGAAAGACAATCCTTTTTTTCATCATTGTTTTTCTTCTTTAAAGGCCAGAAAAATGCCAACATAGTAATCCATCTTACTGACTGTGGATTCCATGATTTGATAATCTGAAATAATAATACAAAGATAATTCAATATGATAAGGCAGTGATTATTCTTAAAATATATTAATTTCGAAACTTACAGATGATTTGACCACTTTATTTCCAGATGCATTTTTAGATTTATGAAATATATTTTCTTGATAAAATATTTTTTTGGTAGAGTCTTTGACAGACTGGAAATAAGAACGGACTCTCCATATGTTTCGTAACATATTTATTGGTGTAAATATTGCTTATCTAAATAAACAACAAAAGCACTGGCTGTATCAGTAAACAACTACCACTTACTATGTAGTGAAATTACTGACGGTCATAATAATTGATAATCATTATTCATTGACAGCTCATATGTTAGGTAGGTACAATATATTATTATTTTTGATGATGACCTCCCAATTTTTTTTTATCAAATCAGTTGCAATTTCTATAAGTAAACTGTTTTAATTGTGTTGAATTTAATATAATATACCATATAACATTTTGGTTTATTTTAATTCAGAAATAATACTAATAATGAATGATTATCTTTTAATTTTATGTTTTTTTAATATTTATTTAATGGTACATATTTACTCTTATTAACAAAATACATGTTTGAGTTAATGCAAAATATAAAATGTGAAATATTTTGAAGATACAATTAAATATTGTAACAATGTTCCATATGAAAATAAAAATAAGGAATTATTAAAATTAAAAATCATTACCTTTAAAAAAAAAATAAGGTGGTATTGAATATAAATAAAAATAATACTTGCATAATTTCTTGCTAATTTTGCTTAAATAAAAGTATAGAATAACATTTACTTGTTTCGATACTATTACCTGTACTATGAAGGTATCTATACACATAGGTATAAAGTCAAGACGAGCCGAAGCTAGATGCGAGCTACCCGGAACCTGGCAAGGACGCATTTTCAAAAATCAATTTTTGTTCCCTACTCAAGGGCGTAGGAGATCTCTTTAAATTGACAGTTTGCTGAAGTCATTCTGAGGCGTGCTGAGGATGAAATATTATTGACCGAGTCATCAACACTGTCAACATGCAGAGATCAGGTACGCCAATCTTGTTTTCAACCGTTTCACCTTTGCAAAAGATGCATTTTTCATGTACTGGTTCTCCGGCGGTCTCCGCACCTTGGCGCCAAGACGACTCAATGTTGACTTTTGCATTACTTATAATACATGTTTTACACCGTATATTGTAAACATTTTCGTGTCAAACTAATAATAATATACCACTCACTTTAATTAACCGCTCTGCCAGATCAATAACTCTTTATTATCCTCGATTTATGTACATATGTCTTCTGACATGTTTCTTTATCAGATGTGAGATGCTTTCTTTACTTTTGGTTGTTTTGAATTAAATTTATCAAAATGTGATATTTGTGGTCGGTTAATCTCAGCTCCATTACCTTTATTAGGTAACACTATCATACATAACTTATTATTTAGCCAAATGTATAGCAGAAGACCTAGAAAAGGGGAGGTACCAACCCTATATAAATACGAGTTATATACATTTTTTATGTGAGATTTCAAAACATTTTGAATCGATCATTGTCTTTCTTTCATATTGCCGAAATGATATTATTTTATTTGATGTCATTTAATTGCATTGTAATAGTAATTTATTTGTGTTTTTAAATATATTTATATCAAATTAATTTTTATTAGACATCTTTTACCTTCCAATAGAAAGAGAGAGAAGAATTTGACATTTAACAATCCCTTTAAAAATATGATTTAATTTTAAATTTATTCTAATCTTATTTGTTGTATTGTATTCATACATTCAATATAAATATTATGAAAATAAAAATAAAACAATTACAGTATGTAAGACAGCTGCTGTTATGTTTATTGATGGTAAATTATAATTTATATTTTATGTTTGTACTATATTTTTGTATAAAACATATTTATATATAATGACAATATTATCATTTCTTCTCTTGCTTATCTCATTGTCACCAAACATTAATCATTTATATTGACAAATGTTTCTTAATCAAGTTAGTATGTCATAACGTTTTATTTTAAACAAGCTTTCTCTCTAATTATGTCAGTATAATATTGGTTTAAAATCAGATAGTAATTATAATATTATTTATTTTCATTCTACACTTTTCATCTGTTGCCCAAATATATGCAACTTTATTTAATATTTATTATATTTCAGAGATGTTCTTTTGAACAACGATATTTATGTTTCAATAATATATCAATACGATCATCACATTTCAATTGAACAAGCCTCTATATTGGCAATTTATTAATAATATACGAAACGGTTGCTATTATTGTCCAATAAATATGATCTACTTCCAATAACTGGAACGGCACAGCGCTCCGGAATGACATTATTAAATTGATATCTTAAATATCACTTAGAAATTTTATTCGAAACGCTCCTTTATATAAAGAGTCTTAAGAAAATGGTGTTGTGTAGTTTTAAGATATTTTTTTAATGATAGTATTATTGAAAACTAAAAATGAAAGCTCCATTTTGGATTCTAAATTTAATCTATGGCGTATTGATTGGATGTTTACTGATTATTTCATTCATAAATGTATACTTTCATAAATTGCAAGCAAATATTCTTCTAAGTGTGAATTTAAAGAAGAATGTTTTTTTTTTTTGATTATGTGGTATAATAAATCCACTTGTTTATGTGCTGATAAACATAGGAACTCCACCTACCAATTCCATTACTGTATCCTAATGTAATTATAATATATATATATATATAATCGTGTCGGAAACAACAGGGTCAGATCCTGTCTGCCCAGAAGTGGACGACGTCGATGGCGTTACTTCTGGCCATCATCAGGTCTTCCTGGGTGCAGCTATTCGGGCACAGCGCACACTCCAGAAGGTGTGACATGGTCTGCTCCACGCCGCAGTCACATTCAGTCGGTCCGCTGTAAAACTGCCAGGCCCTCATTTGTGTCCTTGTCTTGCATACTCCGGTCCGAAGTCTGTTAAGGGACCTCCATATATTCCACCCTTGGTCATGTCCAGGGGCTAGGTCCTCTTTCGGGGCAATCAATTATAATAATGTTGTATTAATGGAATTAATGTTAGTATTTTGACAAGTAAATTTATGTATTTAATATATATTTTTTTAAATTACTACACCAATAATTTTTTACTGGGACCTTTCCTTTATTTGCATGGTTGTAGGTCTTACGACATATGTCAAGATTACTTGATTAGTCTATTTTTTGCTACTATATCTTATTAATAACTGGATCATTCTCTATCCCAAGTCATGTGTATTCCCAGAACTCTGCTGAGCACACACTGTATAGTTTCCAACGCCTTTTATCATAAGTCGATTAGCACGACTGGACTGGACTTTACCCGCCTCACACCCGCGTCACACCGGAGGACAGTTAAGTCTCCTTGATGACGCGCTCATTCAGATTTGGGGACTCCCACTGGACTTATCAGTTAGCAACTGATAAGTCCAGTGGGAGTCCCCTCTGAACAATTGTGGCCACTGCACAGAAGTGCTAAAAGCAAGAACCCATGAAAGAGATTAAAATCGCATTCATGGGTTGGAAAGAGATGGAGATGGAAGATAGATTCTCTCACCGAAAATACGAGCAAAGATTGTAAATGCGTGGAATTTTTTTTTAGTGGCCACAAAGTCTGCATGCCCGATAGGGCCGAGGCGATTCTCCCGAACTGCATCGAAAAGGACTCCTCTTTCTAACGAGAGGAACTGACAGTCCCAGAGAATGTGCTCTGAGGTCTGGAAGGGGGCGCCACAGGGGCAAGTAGGGTTTGAAACTAAATTAGATGAGTATAATCTGTCATTAAAAGCACCGTGCCCGGTCATTAGTTGAGTAGACCAGTGATCAGGGCTTATCCAATTAGCAGTTAGTCTAAAGTAAATGTCCGGAAAGAACAGAAATGTAGTCCTACCTTTGTCGGAAGATAACCAACGTTTTTGCCATGCGGCCGTAAGGGCATCAACACAAAGCTTTTTTATGGGTATGCGAGAAGCGCTGGGCTGTAGTACGGTATCTCCGATCTTAGACGCACAACCGTGACGTAGGTTGTATAAAGCAGCCTGTCGCTGCACCTCCAGATCCAGAGGGGCAATCCCTAGTAGAACCGGGAGGGCCTCTGTCGAACATGTTTTTTAGGCTTTGGCCATAGCCATGAGAGGGAACCTCTGCCCGCGAAGTAGAGTGGTACGCATAAGTTGACGGCGGTTACAAGAGTCCACCCAGCAACTAGCTCCGTAGCAGACGGAGCTCAAATAAATGGAGTTGTAGTACAACTTAGCCGTACGGAAAGATACTCCCCAACTGGCTCTGGCGAGGCCTGCAGCCTTCTGAAAGCTTACCTTGGCGCTAGCCAGGGAAGACTTGACTTGCTCAAAGAACGTTCTCTTTTCGTCCAGTATAATGCCTAAGCATTTGATGCTCGGCTTAACCGGAATGTTAATAGAGTTTACTTTTATTGACGGTTTACTAGACAAAGAGCCTTTCATGAGAACGCTTAAAGTCTTTTCCGGCGCGAACCTCAGCTTGTTGCGGTCCCCCCATTTTAAGATTGTATTTTATTAGATTTTTATATCGATTAGCACGACTATCCCGATTCATTATTAATTCGAGGAATAATAAATTAATAAGGTGGGTCAATCCAGCCAACGATATGTGGTGTTTTTTTGCATTCACCCATTCAAGTACTCTCCTTGCCCAATGTTGCTTAACTTAGGTTATTTGTCAATAGCCTGTGTTTCAATATGGTATGGTTGTTAGTTTTGTTCCTTACAAAATAATACTACAAATGTTTCACATCATGTTAGCAATTGTTTGAATTGAATACTGTCCAATGTCAAATTAATTAATACACACGGTATTATGTATAATACTATATCATGTATTGTAGTTGATAATTATATGCATATACACAGTAATTGAGCCCCCTTCGCATAAATTACATGACGTATTTAAAAAATATTTTAAAGCTAAACCCAAAAGCCACAATACTATATTCTCACTATAAATATTGTTAGTACTCCCATTGGTATTTGTTTTGGTTAGACGGCGCCAGGTGGCGGTGTTAGGTCGAAAATTATTATTTTTAGTCCGATTTGACTCATATTCGCAATGTAAATTTGTCCTGTGTAAAAATGAACCTAGTAGACCCCCGCTCCTGAAATGTGAGCAGGGGTGAAATTAATAATAACAAAAATGTATTTAGTATTATGACATAGTGAATAGTAGTATATTTAAACATACCATGTTTCATTCAATTAAAATATCGTTTTTCTGCTTGACCTGTTAATTAATGTAAGTAAAATTTCTCCGAAATGAAAAAACGTAAAAAACAAAAAAAAAATTAAACTGTCACTAGGATCATGTTATAATTATCCAAGCATATTAGAAATATCATTTATTTATAATAAAACAAAGGAAAATATCTCAATCTTCAATCATCGCCGTGATTCTGCATTTTTAAGCAGTTAAAAAAAAAGATGCGAAAAAATTAATGCATTTTTTAGTAGAGTTACAGTTCTTCCCATAGGTTCGCGTGATTATTTTTTTTGACACGAGCCCTCATTGTTACATCCGAAAGGTGATAGCTATGCTTACATAATTAGTACAATCTATTCAATGTTAAAATTATTTTTAAAAATTCACATGTCGTTTATTGTTTTTTTTACATCGTACTATTCTGTGTACTAAGATGATTGATAACGTAATTATTAAAAATAAGACCGTCAGTAGCAACGACCATGTTTTGAATCATCTTGTAGCATTATGTGTCTCACGATTGTGCATGATGAAGACGACGTCAATATTATATATTATTTATCAGTACCGGCTTTAAGCCCTGTGGCGCCCTGGGGTATTTTTTTTCTGGTCTAATCATTTTGTTTACATTAAAAAAAAAATGTAAGCAAGATTGGTTTTCCTCAGCGCCCCTAGCTTATTCGACGCCCCGGGGCACCGACCCACTTCGCCACCCCCTAAAACCGGCTCTGTTATTTATTTTACCTACACTCGGCAATATATTTACATAAAATGTGTCAAGAGCCCGTGAACTAGCATAGATTGCGACTGTTGTATCAGTGAAATATTTGGGTGTTTTGTAATCATATATTTTTTTAAGGAGATCGCATTATGAGCCTGGCGCTCCCGAGGCCTGGACATTTTTTTGTCCGTAAGGTGTGGTTCAACCCTATCGTTGCCATGTATAGAGCTTAGATTTGATTAAATCAATTGAGTTTTGAAGCGACGGCGTCTGAATGACAAACAAACGCTTTACCACTGGACGATGCCGCCCGGTCAGTGCCGGTTTTAGGGGGTGGCGAAGTGGGTCGGTGCCCCAGGGCGTCAAATAAGCTAGGGGCGCCGAGGGCGACTAGTCTTTCTGATATAATTTTAAATATAAACAATATGTGGCGCTAGAAAAAAATGTCTTAGGGCGCCGCAGGGTCTAAAGTCGGTACTGCGCCCGGTAAGTCCTATTACGAGGCTCCAAATAAAACTATAGATTCTCTTTACTCGAGAACTCTGTTCGCGTTAGAAAAATTTGGCTATTCGCGGTTTTTTTTTAATACTCTCGCCGCGGCGCGTTTAATTGAAGAGTGTGCATGTGCCTGCTCCGCACGCGCCTCTCGGCCGAACAATAATATTGTCATCGTCGCTGGTCGCGCGGCGCTCCGCTTGCCGCCTGCAGTCGCGTCTCGTGCCCCGAGCCGCCCGCGCACGTTCACAGCTATCGCACGGAACAAGGCACTACCCGAAAGCCATGGAGACCATCAGTTTCTCCCGTAAGTCAAAAAAAAAAACAAGAAAATACATTGGCATTGTCGCCTTACAGAGCAACCGTTTGTCTGACATTACACAACTAAAAAGAATACCGAAAAATATTCCTTTTCTTATTTTCACTAAAAAATAAAAAATTATATATTTTGAAAAAATACCACAATACAAAAGTATACATTGATTAATTTAATACGATTTGTTTCAGTAAGTTTTGTAATTGGATAAACGGCTTAGGCGCCATATAAAGTTAAACTTTTATAAAAAAAACTAAGTTGCTGTAAGGGCACATTACCAATGCATACTCGCACTTTATCGGAAGCATATTTTTTCGTTGTACGCACGCAGGAGAATACCTTTTACGGATTTCGGTGTCAGTGGGTTATACTCGTATCATGTCTTTCGATTAAGGGCCTGCACGCGGAGATATGTGTAGTGTTTGTGTCAGTTTAAAGAGTTGATATTGTGCCATGTTTTAAAGCATTTTCATTCAGATTTATCTCATGCGTCAAGTATCATCATTCAGGATCGTATTAAATTTTTTTTTTCGTGAAGAAATTTCTTGTGATATTTTAATGTGTTCATTAGCAGTTCAGACGCTCGTTCATTTTTCAAAATCAAGTGTGTCTCTGTTTAATGAGTTCGTTTGGTGAAGTGGTGTGTTGATTGGTCGGTTGTCAAAATACAGTGATTGGTGTGTCATCAAGATGCTGACGATGCAGGCGTTTAGGGTCAGGGTTATATTAGTTCCAGAACGTGTTAACAACTAAACCTTTTCAAAAATACGTCCGGGATTAAAAAAATATGTTTATTATCAAATTTTGCCGCCTTTCTTGATTACGTTCTTGCGGACATACTTTTCGTTATCACATCTAGCTGTAATTTTGCATATCACTTGATGTCGATGACAATGCACTCTTATGCATTTGGTCTTTTATAATCGTCTTTTATATCATATTTAACTAGCGGATGTCAGGCTGAGGAGAGCCTCCGGTGTCCTGCGAAAAACGTATCTGTGATCGCTGTACGATACGTGGTGACCGAAATCTAAAGAATATTCCAGCCTAGGGGATAGCAATATCTTTTTATGTCTATTAACATATTAATAATAATAGGGTTTGTATGAGCTATTTCAAGTATGGATGTTAATAAAATAATAACACATAAAAGCACTTTTTGTTTTCAATTTTATCGCATTTAACACGTTACACTCTGACGTTGACCCTAGCAACTTTGTTCTGTATACAAGTGATAAATAATGCACATTAATGCAATAACATTGACGTCAAATCCATGCGCAAAATTACTGATAGATTGAATGAGACTGATTGACTGCCTGTTTTTTTAATTTTAACTCCCTAGAAATGTTCACAAGAAATTAAGCAAGAATGGCGGTGATGTAAATATAGGTATGTACAAGTATAAGGAATTTAAAAGGTGACCTTTACTGAAGTATTTCTGGATGCCATAAAATTAGGCTTTATTCAGTATAACGAATATTACTCGCCTATATTCTAGGCGAATTTGTTTCCATTCTTATATTATTGGATAAGTGATATTGCGCATATTTTCGAAATCGAAAGTAGCGGGCTTCTAATATAAAAATAATTTATTTTAATTTTAGAGAGCGTAGCTGCAGAATCGATTCTAGTATAGCAGTTCTAAAACGTCTCCTCCGAAAAGCCGTTATTCACGATTACGTTGATGATTAAATAATACCACGAGCCTAAAGAAACATGTTTGCGTTTATTATTTAATGGTAGAATTTTCGTAAAGAATATTTAATCATGATATTTAAGATCGCCGCCGATTTGGGGGGTTTGCCGTTTATTTGAATTAAAATATTTCCCCCCCTTTTCGTTCGCTCATTATTACCGAAAATCCGCAGTCAGGTGGGGGTGTGCGAGTGCGTAGTAGCGGGGTGCGTGTGGAAATAGTTTTTCTCTTTATAAAAATAAATATACTGAAAAGGCTTTTCACTGAATATTGTGTTTGCCACTGCTGTTTTCCTACTTCCGCAGCTGAAAATTTACCGAAAATATTAACGGTGTATTTTTGAACGTGTTGAACAGTGGGCACAGTAGTTGTAATAAATTTATCTTTATTGTTTCGCCGTGCCGATTTCTTTCATACGCTGAATTGCAGTTTTTCCATTTTATGTGTCGCTATTGTGAAGTACGATGACCCGGACGACGATGTTTTTACATAGATAAAATTATAAATATATATTTTACATAAAAATAATTTAATATACGAATGTAGAGTTCAGAGTCTTTTTATTGCGGGAAGAAATAAATAAAATAATCACCTCTCAACTAATGCTATTGATCAATAAGAATATAACATAAGGTTTCTGATAAAACAAATAAAACATCGATATTATCATATTTTCTAGGATTTTTTTATATTACGTCTAAGTATAGTACACCATATATAATAAAATACACTCGTTCATCATCATCAGCCTGTGTCCGTCCACTGTTGAACGTAAGCCTCCCGCATGAGTCTCCATCCTCTTCGATCCTCCGCCTTACGCATCCGGGTCACTCCCGTTATTCTTCTTATGTCGTCAGTCCATCTTGCAGGGGGTCGGCCAATGCTTCGTTTGCCAGTTCTTGGGCGCTATTCCAGTACTTTACTTCCCCATCGACCGTCGTCTCTTCGACAGATATGTCCTGCCCAGTGCCACTTTAGTGTGCCTATTCGTTGGGTAGCATCCACTACTTGAGTTCTTCTGCGTATTTCCTCGTTTCAGATTCTATCTTTTAGCGACACTCCGAGCATGGACCTCTCTATAGCACGCTGGGTGACCTTTATTTTATGGATAAGACTTGCTGTCAAATTACACGTCTCTGCGCCATAAGTTAATATACGGAGGATGCATTGGTCAAACGCCTTAGTTTTAAGACATTGCGGAAATTTCGCTTTAAAAATGTACTTTAGTTTTCCAAATGCTGCCCATCCCACTTGTATACGCCTGTCGATTTCTTTTGAGAAGTTACTTCTTCCTAGTTGTATTACTTGTCCCAGATAGGTATAGTCGTTTACATTCACTCGTTATTAGATTTAAAATATTATATTTGTCAATATTATCTTATTGATTATATGATACTTTGTTTTGTACGTTCGTTTTAAATACTACTTTTATACTCATTCACAAAAATGAACACCTGAAAAATACTTTAGGGTAGTGATGACTTACGCTGAAAACCAATGACCTTCAAATTAGTAGCAGTAAGACTGAATACATCTTAATACAGGATATCGATATGTCTTCAATATGATTCACATATATTAAGATCCACTTCCAATAATATCTCAGTTTAAGTATCTTAGAGCAATGCTGACTGAAACCGACAATTTTGATGCAGATGTCACCCTTATACATACTTGACATGATCTGGAATAGATGAATCGCTACTGGAGTTCGACAGCATAAGGATGCCTCTCAAAATAAAAGGCAAGGTATATGAAATAGCAGCAGCATTGTAGCTCGTTGCCGAATGCTAAGCCATAAATAATGCGCATGAAAAGAATATGAACCCGATAGAAATGAAGTGTATGTAATGGGCAGTAGGTGTTACTAGACTCGATAAAGTACGCCATGAATAGTCAGAGGAAGTTTCAAAGTCACACCCTTCATAGAAAAACTCACGGAAATTCGCCCGAAGCAAGAACACGCGGTCAAACAAGCCCTGTAACTTTCTGACAACAAGAACGGTAAAGGTCGCCCATTAGTTACACGGAGGTTCACGTATCGGTGAACGGAAAACCTAGGACTGATTATCTTGACACCTAAGAACGAAACGATGGGAGATTGATAGGTAAATAACGAAATAAAAAACTCTTCTCTTGTGTATTTATAACTTGTATTATTATGTACTGTACTTTTGTATACGTAACTTTGTATCATGACTTGTAATGTTAGTTTTTACAAACCTATCAAACTTCGAAACTATCAAACTATCAAACCTATAATGCATCGTTAACTGTGATTTTTCAATAGAACCACTAATAAGCAATTCATACGATGCAATTTAAGTATCTAATTCAGTTCTCGGTGGTTGTTTTAAATTTCTTTATCCTAGACGTTTATAAGCGGTTTAAGCGAGTCCGGAATCCCAATGAAAACAATTTCTGTTTATTGTTCCTTCGACGGAAACTACAACAATACTGGGTAACATTTATGCGGGCACGTTTAAATAGTTTCTAGTAAGTCCATTCCCGATTTGGAACGTATATATTCACCATAAATAACCGTAATTCTCAATAGTTGTATCCATCTCCCAGTCACATTTTCATTCTAAAGTTTGGACCAATACCTTCAGGATGAATGATTGACGTAACGATCCATATTTGTGCACCCATAATAATGATCTTTAAAAATAATACTCTCTATGTGTCAAGCTTCAAGCGCATTTTATTATAGCAAGAGAACTATTGTAGAAAACTACTAAAAGACCGCCAACAGTTGTTTGTGTTATTGTTGCTATTAAAAATAAGTTAATTTATACAATATCAAGCAAATTATGAATGGATCGAAAAATTACAATTTCATAATATATATAATACAATTTATGCCCATATGAAAGCTTCCATATTAGTACGATTTTTAGCGATTAACGATTGCAAATGCTTTACTGTCGTATAGCTGGAAATATTTTTGATGTTTTGTTGATATGGGCGTTTATTTCTTGTAAACATCCTGTGATTACATTTAGCCGTATTGATGAATCACCAGTTCCGCAATATCAGAGACAACTCCTAGTATGGCTAATGGAAAATGACTTTGGGGAATGTCTCACATACGTTATAGATTTTTTATTGCAATTTTAAACCTGCATACATTGCAAATCCCATGACCCACATTAACATTAAAATGGCTTATGCAATTGATACGAAAAATATTAAGAATGTACTTTCATTTATCAATTAAATTCAGTGTTGTTTCAGCAGTTGATTTTTAATATTCATTATGTTAAACTTTTAATATAAAAGATACACCCAAACCACAACGATGCAATAGTGTACTCTCATTTACTCGTGACATACAACAAGAGTTGAGTGAGAATGTAATGTACGAGTTTATAATGTAGAAGTTAATTTAGCTATTGCTATACATTCTGTAATTTGTTAAAAAATATAGTTTGAGATGATAAGAACAGACGAAAAATGAGATCCGTAAGAGCATTTTACGGATTTTCGTAAGCGGATAACTCGTGAATGGTTTTCGTATGTGAGGAATATGTTTTTTTCTGTAACACCTTTAGTTTTCAAGTTATATGCGAAGACCTGGGCGACCTCTGATCTTGACTCACATCCATTAGTCGGGTGCTTTTTAATGTTTGTCGCCTACTGACGCCAAACTTATCCCTGAAGTAAAAAAAATCTGCTACAGTTGTTTGATTTAAGTTGACCGGACTGAGATTTTCGCGCTAGTATCAATACGCTTGGTGAAAACCCTCCCTGTTCCGCCCTGTTTTTGGAGACCCAGATGGGTTATTGGACGCACGCAAAAACCTACTTGTTAGACAGTGGCTAAAGGCCTTCCAGTGATTCTAGGTTTATCAGTTAGATGTCAAATAGACCTTAGTCTAAAGGCTGCGAAGGAATTATGCTACAGCGTGTCTCGAATTGCCTTCTTTGGTAACCTGTTGCTAACCACGAAGTACGTGAGAATGGATGAGGTTGGGAAATGGATTGTGCAGAATGGCAGATATCAGCTAGTATCTATAATAAGATGTAAACCAACAAACAATCTGTAATGAATGCTGTAATCTAATTTGCTTGTGTGCTCTTCCCCGCTGCCGCCCGACCACCGCTACTTCTGCAACCGCCACAACCGCCACAACCGCCACAACTGCCACAAATCCGCCGCCGCCCTATCTGCTTCCGCTGCCCGCTGATATCCTCGCGGCTGTCTACGGACGTGTCACCGCGCTCTCCACACCATAGCGGTAAGTAAATCAAATCGTAACACTTTTTATCATTGATAGCCGGAGCTTCGTCAGCCGCGGCCGCGCACTACGCCCAGTCCGGTATACATCGCCAGCGCCTGAACCTTCGATCGTTACAAAACATGCAAGAATCTTCATGAAATAAATTATAAATATTTAAAGATTCGTAGTTTTCGGAGACGTTTTTTTAGTGTGTCGTGTGCAGTTTAGAAGTGCATCGGTTTATAAGAGCGGCGCGTGACATTCTCCGCGATCTGTTTTGCGCGGATGGCATAAACATGTCACACGTCCAGCAGATGGAGGCTCCGGAGCCGAGACCTCGCACCAGGCCCGTGCTCGCGCGCTACCGCCCCGCGGCCCCCAAGGTCGGTATGCCGCTAGCCCGGCCCCCGTTTCTTTGTTCCTCTCGTGTGTGTTGTGTTCCTTTTTTGTTTCAAATCTGGATCTGCGCTCCAGCTGCAGCTCGTTCCTGAAATGCGAATTCTCCTGTTAAAAATAAACTCCGTCCCGCCGCCTTCGAAGGTGCATCACTCTATCAGGTGTTCCTAAACGTTTCTCTTAAGTTTTTTTAAATTTAAAGTCTCGCCAAATTACATTTTTATTGACGGTCAATACGAAAAGAAATGCTTAATTGACGACAAGATTTTGGTTGATTGTGCTTTTAAAATAAAGTGTTGCAATATGAAGTACATTTAATCGATTTAATATGCGCACCACTTATCAACGATATGGAATGTGTAATCAATACCATTTATGACTTCGCGTCACAAGCATTTTAGTTTCAGTAATTTTTAAAAAATGACCCTGGAAATCCTAATTGAATCTGTATTTGCTTTTTTGATATATGTATTTTCGAAAATAATTTAATCGACCGACAGACATATAAGACAGACATGTTTACTTTATGGATATTTTATCGTTTATTCTTTTATGATTTCGCTCATAATTTCCGTTCATAAATCAAAGCTAATCGCTCGAAGATGTCGGGGCAATAGCGACCATTAGAATCAACGTTGGAAAATGGCACAATGTCATGTTATATTCGTAACGTTTTTCTCGCATGTCGTCCGCGTTCACAAAGTTGATTCCGCCGCATTAATAATTCATTAATCAATTATTATTTATTAGCGTTTCACCCGAAAGCGGACGGTATCAAATGTTATGGTGATCCGTGTCAGGCGTCACCGTTACTTCCCGAACGTGGAAGGATGTGTTCCAATTTCAACGGAATTAGCACATTTGATCATCATCATCAGCGCGACTCCGCATTTGGCAATTTGGGTTAATTTGCTGCCCGGGCTGGAGTGCAAGGATCCCCAAGAATGCGGCGGCGGTTCTCTCGCTGACCGACGACTGTTGGTCACTATTCGATATAGACTTGAGGCACGCGCCAAACAGTTAATCCACAAAATTCGTCCTCACGTACCGCGTTTTGTGTGACACGTAAGAATTCTCGGAGCATTTGTCATGTTATGTATCTATTGTCGGAGACGTAGCGTGAATTATAATTCGTTTGGTTAACTGTTTAATTGAATGCCGAAACGAATTATTTATAACGTGACATCATTTTTTATTTATTTTTTGTACTGTCATCCCATTCACAATACCCATTATGATTTCGATTGTTTTAAAATTCTTAATTTTATTATTTTTCCGTAACCGTTCTCTAGCTTTCTAGAATAGATGATTATCAAGTCTCTCCTAAGACATCACTGCACCTAAAGGTTCACCTAGGAACATATATTATTCCCCACCACCTCCTGAGTAGAAGTCCGTGGACTTGAGAGATGGCAGCTAGTATCTGAGGCATATTTTTAGATGATTTGTTATTCGGATTATTAAAATTATGTAAGCAACCTTGTATATTATCTTATTTTATATATCATCATCATTCTAAATCTGTAGTATACGGTCTTCACAATTTTCCGCCATGACTTCTTAGCCGTACGATCATTCTTCAAGTTATTTATGCCGCGAAAGAATCTCATTTCTCCAAGAACAACGCGCTCCAAAAAGAAAGCGATGCCGATGCGTGAATAAAAAATAGCAATCACGATGAACCGTAACAGCGCACCTCTACGCCGGCGTAGAAGGATCCGCGCCACACCCACACAGCGAACAGCTGTCTCGTCTCATCACTTATGGAGGCGGTGATCTCGAACACCGGAATGAAACCCGGGACGCTCCAGATGCGAAGATGAGAATATCATCGTGCGGATTATTGGAGGGGCAATTAGAGTGTTGGCAGTGCAATTCGCTGCCGAGAGGCAAATTGATAACTGGACAATGAGTGGAATAAAAGATGCGCCTCAGGGCAGTGACACTCATAACGATGACTGTATCACTGAGATTATTAGTTGACCGCCACTGACGATTTTTTCTTCATTATCATATCATTATAATTGCTTAACTAGTGTAGAGATAAATAACTGTATTAATGTAATAACATTTTAATTAGAGTTTTAAAAAACTAATGAAATGATTGGCAGTGAAATCTCGTAAGGGAGATACATTCAGTATGACCAAATAAATACGAAATAAAAGTACATACTTTTACATTCAACTTAACTTAAACCTTAAAAAGAAAAATACATGTTGTTGGTTTAACTAGCTTTTAGTATAAATATGAAATAAATGTTGCATATAAATATGTTGATATAACGGATGTGGGTACATATTTTTTTATCAGTGTTTTATTTGAATAACAATGATGAATTCTAACGATTTATATTACATTAACGCCACACTTTTTGAATAGTTTTTTCCCTAACCGCAAATTTAAAGTAAATCAGCGCATTTCAATGGCATTTGGTAAATATTGAAATTGTGAAAACTCTTTTCAATGTTGAGGATTTACTGATCCAATACAGGCTTTCTAAAGATTCTAATCGGAATTAAGACCCGTCTTGTTGTATTATTTTTATTTTACATTTTCAAAAAAAAAAAATATTACCTTAGTACACTTAATATTATATATATATATTTAAATTAATTATTATTTTATTATCATTATTATTAATAATTATTGTATTATTTCTGAGAAATATTATTTAAAAAATGTTGTTTTTATTACATTCTGCCGTTAAAATTATTTAATTAAAAAAAGTTTTAAAATCGATTATTTATGATCAGAGGATGTAATTTACTCCAGATTCTACAATTATTTTAACAATAAATTCATCAACTGATAGTTAAAATACCATTTTACAAATTAAATACTGTTTTGTAATATATATAATCGTTAGTGGTGCAATTATAACGTCAAAATTGACAAAATTACATTCATTAAAATGAGAGTAAATTCAAATATATTCCGATTCTATTTTACCTAAAACTATTTTACTTACTCCTAAATGTTTTATTGTTAAATATCATTTAAAGGGGTCGATATTAGATAAGACGTTTATTTTACAATATATGTATGACTGAAATTTACGGGAATATAATAAATAAATAATGTAAATAATATTTGGGTTCAATTATAAATTCATTTTGTGGTTTCGATGTAAATACTTAAATTAGTTTTGTGCGTGAGGTACAGATTGAGTACATATTCATGTTGTTGATAATATAATGTTATATTAGGCTCATCAGCTTCCCAAGAGATTCGTATTACGTCCTCTTTTTCATTTAAAAGCCCATCAATCATCTTTCCCTTTAGCGAGCTTATTTTGGTATTGTTGGTATTGAAAACTTTATTTAGAAATGACGTTTCGTTCTCCCTTAATACGTTAACACTCGAATATATTACCAAATTAATATTTTCTTTTTAAAAATCTCATTTCAACAAATTCAAATCAGTTATAATAAGACTGGATGGTAATCAAACTGTCAGATAATAAGGAATAAAAATGGGATACATGTATTATATATATAAGCGTGTTGGAAACATCAGGGTGAGATCCTGTCTGTCCAGAAGTGGGCGACGTCGATGGCAGTACTCCCGGCCATCATCAGGTCCTCCTGGGTGCAGTTAACTCGGACACAGCGCACATTCCAGAAGGTCGGATAGAGTCTGCTCCACGCCGTAGTTACATACAGTCGGCCCGCTGAAAAACTGCCAGGCTTTCATCAATACATGTATTGATAATAAATTATATAAAAATGCATTGCGAAAACATTTTTTGAAATTATTTTGTTTTTTTAAATTAAAAAAAAAAACCATTATGGGCGTAATAAAATGTTTGTTTGCGGATCATCAGAACACTAGTTTGTTTTGTACCCGCTTGGAAAGTTTAGTGAAAACATGATTTTGAATTAAATTAATTACGAAGCAGGCAACTAGAGTCGTGCGAATGAGTGAAAATGTTGCCGCTATACATTTTATTTCCCACGTCTCGTATAGAGTACAAAAAATAGTCACTATAATTCAATAGCATTATTGCATCGACGCATTTAACGTGTTGTTGTTTATATGGAAGTTGTTGATACGTTTTCGTATTGAAACAAGACGGCCTACCCGGACGCTACTTTAGTTCTTAACCCCTAGAGACGACACTTTATTTGACGTAAAAAACATGACCCTGAACTGTTATTAATTAACACATCCATGTATTGTGGTCTAGTAAAACCCATTAGCAATATATTTTTTATACCGTTATTAAAGTAAAATTAATGCATTTTTTTTTGTAAATGTGATGATTATAATTACAATTTTGAAATTTTGTTTAGACGAAAACAATTTCAGGATGATTTAAAGAGTTTTGCCATTATTTTCAGTTGTTTTTTTCTTCGCCGCGGTTGGTGAATAAACCTTGTGGATATTTCAAATCTGAATTAAATAAACTTTTTAATATCCAAGTCGAAAAACGTTTTAAGGAATAAATATTATAGGCAATTGTGTTTACTGTTGCCGTATGATCACGCCTGTACTTGGAGGGTTAAACAGCTTTATCACATTGCATATGGGCGCTCGGTCACAATCTAATCAACTTTATTTTCAGGATCTTCATTGGTCGTTAAAATATCGGGTAAAGAGTATTAAATATATTTTTTATGTTTTCCTCATTGAGATATTCATTATTACCGCGTGTCTTACATACACCTTGCTTGAAACGTTTTGTACTATTTAAATAGGAATGTTTTTATATGTTATTTTATTTTTGTGTTTTTGTTTTGAAGAGTTGTATTTTGTCAATATTTGTGACGTGATACTAACACCTCCATTTAGATATTAACACTATTAATTTAAGGGTGCAGAAAATAATATATAATTAATAAAATATTGTATATATATATTTAAAAAAAATCCTTTTAGTATGTCCTTAGTTGTGTACAGGTATAATCTAAAAGTTTGTGATATGACATTATTTACTTTTCCATTGTGTACTTCCATACATATCTACCTATTTAAGTATTTATAAAAATACTTGAATGTATATTAAATAACCAATTCTAATATAACATGTATTATTATTTACTTCCATTCTCTTAACATGTATCGTATTTATGTATAATAATTATGTACTGTATTCTCATAACCTCCCCACGTTCTTGTGAACATGATTTTTGACATTCGCATGTGTTTCTGTTACAGACAGCCTAAAGAGCCGATGTAGGTATTTATTGGATTTTTTTATCCGTGTTGTGTATGTGACAAAATAGTTAATAAATGTTATTTAAAAAAGATACGTGATCAAAATAAATATTGCTTCTTTCACTTTAGCGGGAACCCTCTCAAAACCCTTTACCATTCTACGCGGTAAAGGTTTGGGGATGTTCTTGCTGTGAGGAAAAGAAAAGTTATATTTATTAGCATGACAACACCGTGTCTACACTATAACAGTAGTTCTGAAAAGAAAACTTCACTTTTACGTGAAAAAAAAAAACGCATGCTGTCCCCGAAAGGAGCGTCTTACAAGCTTTTCGCCGACACGTGGAATATAAATCACATTTTTATTAAACACACATAATGTTATTTCATCTTGATTTAATATGGATAACATTGAGCAGCTGTTTTCATTAAACGTCGTACTATAAAACGATTTTTTAAATAAACTTATTAGACGATATTCTTTAACGCACTGTTAACACTTACAATGTTTAAAATGTAGTACACCTTCACAGTATTTAACGTAAATATAAAATAAATTGCTTAACGTCTTATTGTCTTTCTTATAATATACATTTTTTTTAAACATAATTATTTGATATTATTAAATGGTGTTTTTTTAAATTTACAAATAAGCATGAATTTTTAATTTCTGAATGTTTCTATTTTCTCGTACCAAATGTTGCAAAATGTTTTATAATATATAGTCTCAATAATGCTATAGTATTTTGTTTAAAGGGATTTAATTAAAAAACGTATGAAATATTTACAAAAATTGCGAATGACACGCAAATTCTATTTAAAATATTTCTGAAGTTAGGTAGATTGGAAAAGTGACGTCACCATTACAAGTCAATTTCAAAGAAAACATTTCGTTTTTGTTTCCTTGACTTTCACATAATGTGACAATCGATCGTATTCACTGTGGTTTTTTTTCTGGAACGCTATGAATTCTCGGCCCATAATGTGAATAATGAAACAATTACCATCGTAATGCGCACCGTATCTGTATTGGATTATATAATTCGCAAAATGGATTATTTTATACGGGGAATAGTTATTGTATGCCGTGAAACATAATAAACAAACGCCGAAATGGAAACATTTTTTTTTTGAAAGCGCGAATAAAAGAAACTATTTATGAAATTGCTTATTTTATTCCGTGCCTCCCGAAGCTCGTGAGGTCTGCGCAATACGCAGGTGTGGCAAACCTGCAAGAGCATTAATACTTCAAACAATGACTATTCAAATATTACTTCGCCAGAAAGAAAATTAATATATTTAAATTTGAGTCAAGGCGTCTAAAAAAACTTTAATGCTTGCATAGAACTAGATTTGCAGCAAGTATTCGAGGACATGAACTGTAGCGCTTATGCTGAGCTGAAAAGGGTTGCGGAGGACCGAGAGGAATGGAGATCGTGATGAAAGTTTCTGTTGCTGCAAACCAATCCACCGGATTGATAATACGAAGAAGAAGAACGCGGAAATAAAAAGTAAAAATGCACCATTGCACGGCTGTTACTTTATTGTTGTTATAAAAATGTTGATAATAATGATACTGATGTGATGAAGCTTCGCAAAAAGCAAAGATGTACGAATAATTTCGAATGTTAAACGGATGCGTTCAATAACTGATCACCTGTTTTCAATACAATGTTTTCGGTTCAAGATACGGAAGTTTTTCTACGAAAAGAAAGATCTTAAAATATAACTAATCAACTACGGGAAAAACGTTGTTGAGCATTGGATACATTCATTGGGATTATATTTATTCTACGAGAAAAGTACAAGTCTGAAGGATTTGATACGCCTGCTTTGTTTAATATTAGTCTTGGCGATGTGATGCGGACCGAGATCGTGAGCAGTTCGGTCGCTTTACTTTTAAGGCTTTACGGGGAGAGTTTTCGCCCACAGAGGTAACGTTACGTCTCATCGTTGGCGGCCCGCTTTGTTTTCCCGGCCAACTTCTCACCATTATGGGACGCAAGGTGCGCGTGGGCTTCGAGTGTACGATATTACAATATCAACAGTTATTCTGTTTACGCGAAACAACGCAGAAAAAATATAAACACACTAATACTATATTAAAATATAAAGAATTTTTGCTTTGATTAATGGTTTTTCTTCCGCGCTATGGTACTCAATTTTTTTGTTGTTAGAATGAATTATGTTACTAGAGTAAACTGCTTTTTATGCCATCACATTCAAGCGTATTCCATATGTGATAACATTATAGAGCCTATGGTCAGCATGAAATATAAAATTAATCAACTACACAGTTCAAAATCACGATGTTTTGAAAATTATTACATTATCTGCTGAAAAATAATATTTTATTTAGATATTAACGAGAGAAGTGTTTTTGTTAATAAAATCTAAAAAAAGTCAGTATCAAAAAAGTACAAATATATGGTCTCCTGTGGCGGGACACAATAAATAAGTAAATTTTCAAGTAAGACGGGCAATTATCTCATGCTCAAATCTTCATTTTATATAATTAATGTTAAGTCTTAGTTAATTTAGCTAATTATATACTTCTTGTTCAGTTTAAATAAATAAGTATTACGAATTCAAGCAAAACTACGTATAATAAGCAATGTATGGAAGGCAAACATGCATTCAGTTATTCAACACTCGAAATTTGTAGATAATCAAAAACCCTCTACTGATGCTTCCTTGTGTGTGTTTATTTTTATTGTTATAATAAAATAAAAAATCTACGAGAAAAATAAACAACTTTTAATCGAAATTCGTGAATGATAAATATATTATTTCCGGATGCAAACGGGAAGCGATTTTCGTCGTCGATAAGTTGAGCGATTCACAATAAGTGATTGGATGGATGGCGCGATTCTTTGTGAGGCCATGCGACAGTCTGCCGTCACACACATTGCTGCTCAGTGCTGTATGGTGCTGGCCCGGTGCGGGTGAACGGCCCCGCTGATGATATTCCGTTCCGCATTACCGGAAGAGACTTCAAGCCTTTATGGTATGAAACGATCGATATCCGAGCGATGGCTTTCTGCCTTCGTCCTTATATGGATCTGCCTGACAGAGCTGATTGAAGACTGCGAAACAAAGTCGACGACGGCGTAACTTGCCTAGTCTTCTAGCATCAGCAAACAACTGTCACGTCTTCGATTGCAATAATTCTTAATGTACTTGTTATGATACATTCCAAGAATTTATAAAATAATTTATACTTATAAATGTAACTTGACAGTTTATTATGCAATTCAGTTACTGCACATCGATGGCAGGTATACCACGACTGAAATGATTAATCGCAACTTAATTACTTGGGAACATTTATCCAGAAAGTAACTATTTCTAATGATCTTGCTTCCCTCAATAAACGATAGGAGACATGCCGACTTTTTTGGTACAGCATCAACCATTTTGAAGATGTGATTTACTATGCATCTGTAGGTGTTTTTAAAAATGTGATTATGTATAAAAATCAACATTGTTTTGTTTAAGTAAAAAAAGATAAATTAATAATAGTATTCTTACTATATTTTTTCCTTTTAAATTTAACTGTGAAGGAACGATTTAAATAATATATATAATTTTGCAATTCTTCCAGTCGTGGTGCTCATTCAACTTTTTATGTTTGTTTCACTGGCATCCGGAACCTCTGCGTTCACAAATAAGATCGTGCAAAGAAAATCAATTCAGGTGCTTTTCTACGACTCGGTGTGCTTTACTGTTCAAGCATTCTGCTCATTGCCTTGAGGTAGTGACAGGCAAGCGAAAGCTTCCTGAAACTGAACGTTTTTAATGAATTATATTACTGCTGCACCTTGCAATGCAACCTGGAATTCAATTGGTACCCAACACCTTACCTTGCCTCTAATAGCACTAATAGTACATCAGCTTAGCGTTTGCATCATTGAAAATTGAGGAAAAGTTTTTCCTGAAACGAATGGAACTTCAGCTGTTTTTTTAAAAATAAAAATATTTAATTATTGGTACCATTTTTTATGTGATTAATTATTTAATCTATATTTAATTTATTAAGGATCAGTAGATATAACAGTAAATGTTTCAACTGCGCAATATTATAGATAATTTGTTTAACTTATTAATTTTTATTATATATAATATTGTTTGTCATGGGCACCTACATGTGTAATTGCACAATTTTGGCCTCGTTATAATGTTGCGGTAAATGTGGTTTTCAGAAATAGTTTTGTCAGTATGGATTTCACAACACAAATTACGTTCTTACATTATTG
This sequence comes from Glossosoma conforme, assembly GCA_022606575.1. NCBI lineage: Eukaryota > Metazoa > Arthropoda > Insecta > Trichoptera > Glossosomatidae > Glossosoma > Glossosoma conforme. Next base: position 526,825 of record JAGTXR010000117.1, read on the forward strand.
CAGGTCTTGATTTAAATACACTGAGTAGGTATTTTAGGCATAGCTACACTAAAAATAGATGAACACAGCCTATTTTGTAAATTAATTACGTTATATTTTTGTTTCATGCACAATTTCAATTATGTACTTTGTTTTTACTTATATACATAGTGAATTTATAATTTTATATACATATTACAATAACTCTACAACATATAAATACGAATGATAGTTTTTTATTCGTATTTATATTAACATATTTAACCTGTATGCTGCTCTAATAATGTTCTGTTATACGATTATTTCTGTTTTTGTTTCAGAATTAAAACGTTTTCAGAATATGTATTTTTTACTATTACATTCTGTCCATGACACCTGGAATTTGAAAGACGTAAAAGTTAAAAAAATACATTGTCACTCACCGCAGTTGTGACACCTATGATTGATGTCTGTTGTTGCTAGCCGCAGCTTGCGGGTCAAATAGTAATACAAATACCTAATAATTTACATATTTTATGACTGAACGTGCAGTTATCTTTCACACGTGTCTGGAATTGATTACCGTTATTATAATTGATTGATTTAATTATGTCGTTACGTTTACCTTTGAAGGAAAAGTATTTCTCTTTACCATATCGCTCCTTGTTGGTTGTCTAAAAAAATGCATCTTTATTAAGCAGTTCTAAAATACACCATTTAATATCATACTAAGCATCCAAAATTGTTTGTTGGGTGAGATTTTGTTTTTCATCGGCTACCGTTATTATCTAGCATAAATATTTATCGAGGAACGACAGACCTCTAGACATTGAATAATATCCTCCTTTGGGAATCTGCATTATAATGTTTCTCAGTGAACAGAAAGAGGTTTTTGCAAACTATGCCTGATAAACTTTTAAATTGTCTGCTCGCGTAACAATACATTATTATCGTTCAAGCAACCCAGAGCCGTATCATAATAGACTTTTAAAAACAAAAACAAATGTTTTTCAGACTGCTAGTTAAAGTTTTATTTCTCTCAAGTACTTGTAGATTCTTACATGTACATATTGAGATACCAACTAAACCTGATTATTTCAATGCGTGATTGGTTAAAAACTTTGAGCCATCAGCTAATTGCGCTCTCGTACTTAAAAATATATATGTAAATATATTTATTCAATGTGAGATTTATTCGTTATTCTAAGTGCTCGCTAAGCAAGGTTTCATTGTAGTTTTTCCCCTGCATCTTATGTCAAACCACAAAGGTAGAGTTGATATTGTATTGCGTTGTTTCTCAACCATTTTAGTGTCGCGACCTCCCGAATAGATAAAAAATTAAGCAAATAGTCACATTAATAATTGCTGGCTTTGGTTCAACGAAGATTCTACGGAAAAATTGTTCTGTGCTCCTTAAATTTTCGGTATATATAGTACGTAGAAAATAACGTAGAAGTTTTACTCGTAAATGAGTCTGTTATAAATTTAAGAGAATCATATTGATATCTCTAAAAATACACGGAATTTTTTTTTAACACGTTTTTCTTGACAATCTTTCTTCAAGCAAGATTTATTAGTTTTCTAAAAAGCTTCAATAAGGTTAAATTTAATTTTTTAACATATACGAGTACAAGAAAACGTTAATTTAATTTATTTCCACAATTTTCACAAGCCAATGCAATTTAAAATGCTTTATTCAGTAATACATATGTTTTGTATAGGTTTTTATATTTTAAGCTGATTGCGACCCCCTTACAAAAACGCGACCCCCCCAAACTTAAACGCGACTTCCTTTAATGGTCGTGACACCCAGGTTGAGAAACGGTGCTATATTATGTTGAAATACTTGTAGTCGTACGCTTAGGAGGTCTGATAACAACTAATGATTGTTAGGAATGTTAATGTATCGACAGTCACCTGCAATCATGAGTAATTTTTCACTGCTTAAAAAATAAATTAAAATCAACGGTAGCATTGGCCCAGGACCGTCAGAAAACTGACCATTGACTTTTTTTAAAGTTAGAAATGTAATTCTAATTACTTCCCGACGTTTGATTGAGATGAATTTCGACTTAAATATATATATTTTTAATAGTATTACGAGTATTACAGTGAAATCGAGCTGAAATAATAATTAAAAACAGACATATAATGATTATTATTATGAAGACTAAAAAAAAATAAGGGAAATGTCTCGACTCTTCTAAAATGTGTTTTTGTACTTTGGCCATAGCTTCTAGTGTTTTAGGGTCTGATGGTAGAGACAGAATTATTACAAGAAAGTTTTTAGACTAGTTTATATTGATGCTTATATGGTATTAAACATCGATTTTAGAATGTTTTTTTTTTCAATAAATCCTTGCTTATAGTGGATTTATACCGCATGCTGTATTGCGTAACAATTTTAATACAAGCTACAATAGGGCTATTACTAAATTATACTACTGTCGGTAGTGACTTATCTAGACTTTTACTGACGTAGTCCGCTTCTAGTGATAACAACTTTTTAACGATTTCTGACGAATGTTGCCATTATGCACAATAATACAGAAAAATTGATTTTTTAAAATAAACCTAAAATTTAACTTTTAAACTATTGTTTTATTTGGATATAGATTTTTTCGGTTCGTTTCATGGATATTACCGTGTTAAAAATTGTAATGCATTAGTAATGACAAATTATGTATTTAACATCTAATATTTCTTTGACTTAATTACATTATTTTTTCAGTAATAATTGTGTTTTTGTTGTTATAACATAAGAATTCATTGAACATGCAATTAAAATATTTATTAATTTAAACTGAACGTACATTTGATACTGATGACTATAGTTGGAGCTTTATAACAAAAATTTAGGATTGAAATATTAACATAAAATCAGAGCCTGCTAAAATTTTATACTGAAAACCTTGACAGCTTTCTTCATAACAGCATCTATCTTGAAGATTGGTTTGCAGTAACAGAATCTTGTTCTCCACTGTGCTCTATTCTCTGCACCCTTCTTCAGCTCCAGCGTGTGATTCAAAGTTGAGGAATTTGATTTTTATAGCTTTAAAATGTATAAATACGGGTGGCCTTTGAAAAAAGCGGTATCTATTAAGTATAAATGGTGAGTGGTTAAGCTACACACACACAGTGTACTTTGGTAATCGTATGGCTGTCGGCAAACCTCTTCTTGGTTAACCACGTAACTCGATCACTGCTTACAGATGCGTCCAGCGCAGGCTTGAACGATATAATTATGTCAATTAATCACTTCAGACGTGTTATAACGATGGGATAACGATTTTATCAGTTTAACATGGTATATATTTAGATTAGAAGTATTTTTTCTGAAAGATAAATTTTGCCAAAAATATGTGTTAAAGCAGTGGTTCTCACCCTTTTTGAAGTCACGGTGCACTTTTGATCGTGGAAAAAAATGGCGGTGCACCAGAATCAAGAGGTCAAAAAAATAAGTCAATTCCGCTTAATTGGGACACATCGGGACTTGGACATTTTGTCCCAATTAAGCGAATTTCACTTTTTTTAAATTAATTTATTTGATTTTGGCAACTAAGGCCATTAACCAGTAATAGACACATAAAATTACAAACATATTGTCCGGTCGTATGCTCGGTAAGTTCTTTGCAGTTTAGATATTAATTCACTATTTTATTTTCGATTATGAAACGAACGAACCCTAGTAATTGTGCCTTACTGTTAATTTCAGTCGATTCGTTGACTTGTAAAGCAAAATGTCGTTTGAAAAGTTTATCAGTAACTGTTTTTCCAATATCATCCGACATGTTTAAAATTCTTCTTTTTATTGTTTCGTTTGAAACAGGAATTTTCATAATTTTATTTTTTGTTTCATCATCAAACATAATTTTTCTACTTCACAACATGCAGGTAAAATTAGAGACTCTGCTATAGTATGTGGTTTTAATTGTATAGCGATCAATTCAGCAATCACGCATGACACCAGTAGTGCCTTATCGGAAATTTTAACAGTTTTCTCAAAATATTTCGCTTGTTTTTTTGCATGCTTAACAATCTTTCAAAGTAATCTTTACTTTTGGATGTAAGATCGGCGTGCTTCGTAATCTATTTAACTTGTCGAGATACATCGCGCTATTGGACAGTTTTTCTCCTCATACGACACATAGTGTAATGTGATATCCTTCCTCATTGATGCCAGTAAAACCGAAACGTAAATCTTCTTCAGAATACTGTCGATTAATTTTTCTGATTTTACTGGGTATATTTTCTTTTGTATGAGACGTATGATGTCTAATAATATCGTCATTACTTCTTCCACTTGTACTCTCTGTGTTATTAAAATTTTGGTCTGATTCACGATTTCGTTTGATTTTTTTTTTAGCCAATTTTCTCGCGGTGCACCTGCAACAAGCTCGCGGTGCACCAGTGCACCGCGGTGCACCGGTTGAGAACCACTGTGTTAAAGAATGATTTTACAAACTGTTTTTTTTCATGTTTGCAACACTAATAATAGACTGCACAGAATTAGATTATGTGCGGCCTAAACAGTCCGACACACGGGAAAATGGTGACATTGTCTCGTGGAATGTCGAACATGTCTCGACATGACAATGTCTCCGATGTGTCGGGACGAAGTCGACAATGTCTCCAGCAAGGTCGACAAAGTTTCGCTCAATGTCAATAATGTCATCGGGCAATGTTGTTAATGTCTCGCTCTTTTTTGGGCGTCTACACTGGTACATCATTGACTCTTCCCGTTGCAGCATTCTTTATCTGTCAACGTTTTATCGTATTTTTCCGTCGCAGTGCTCAGACTATGCAGCATTATTTTTCTTCAATTAATTTTACTGTAACTCGGAACGAAATCACTGCATCGCATCAGTTAGCCATGGGAAGATTCATTCCGTTGACGGTATGAAGAAAATCGTTCAGGCTTGGAACACGCTTTTTAAAGAAAAAAAAGTAAATGCATACAGTCTTAAACAGTCAGTAATCTTCTTTCTCTATACAGCACAATCAGGGTGGCTTGTGGTTTTAACAGAAAGGATTTATGATGTTAATGCAAATGTTAAACAGATTACAAGTGTATATTGACATGATTTTTGAAGAGTTTAAGATTATTACTTAAATATACATATACTAAACATAAAATTCTTTTTTCAACGCGCCAATCCAAGCACAAAAATAACGGCAGAAGCGGGATGCGAACCGCGGACTTTGGAAAATATGTATATTTAAGTAATAATTTGTAAATTCATGATCTGAATATTGAAATAATAAAATAATATTCTAATAAAAATTAAAAAATTAGTTTAAGATTATGTTAGAGAGGAAACAGCTTGTTTCAATTCATACTGAACTCGCCTAAAACTTCCACATAAGACGAATAACAGCGAATGTTTGTTTGATGGTGCGCTCACTTAGATAACCGATTAGTTAGCAGTGAGTCTAATATCAACAATTGTAGTCATTGCATAATTAAAGAGATATAATACATGAAATATATTAGAGTCGTAGTCATTTGTTAAAAGTAGATAGGTTCTCTCACCGAAAATACGAGCTTAATTGGTTGAATGCGCGGAAATTATTTTTAGAAGTCACAAATTCTGCATGAGGAGGGACTTTTCTCTAAGTGCATTTAAAGTATCTCTCTTTCTAATAGGACGAACTGACAGTCCCAGAGAATGTGATCTGAGGAGGTCTGCTCGTTTCTGTGTGTTCTCAGTCCGGTCCTAGGCATTAGTCACCACTCGCCTGAGCCCGCGCCGGCGCAGAGCGACTGTCAAATTGACAGATAGTCGGGCTGCTGAGCCCCGTGAGTGTTGTGACTGGGTTAGTTGTCTGGTGGGAGCAAGGATCTTGCTCCATGGAGCGTGAAGAGGGATGACAGCGTGGATGTGCTGTGGAAAGGTAGGCGAAACGAAGATTTTATTATCATGATTTGTGAGAAACTATTATTCGGTGACAGTTGGATATAGCTGCTTTCTTTTTGGTTCGTTTAAATCTGATGGATGTACTAGTGGACAGGGCTACTTTGCGGCAGAAAATAATGGTCAAAAATTTGATAATATTTTATATCTTTCTCTATATATATTTTATTGTGCAGTTGAATTTTTAGAAATATTGAAAGTCTATTATTAAAACCAATTTTCACACTGAAATATTAACAGTAATGTATGTTTGATATTAATACTGGCAAACTCGTCGTGAGCTTACAGTATTATAGTCATGATGCTTGTCGCGAAATTTGTCTTAAAAGCGTGTTTTGGTGTACAGTCAACCCTCGTATAACGCACGCTTTTTTTATTTGTGAAAAGGTTTTTCTTATAGTTTTCTGTTGCTTCTGTGTTGTTATTTTGGGTAACTCGGCCTTTTAGGACTAAATAATACAGGTCACGGGAGCATCAGACTAATCATGCAGTCTTATGAAACATTTATGAGGGTTGCCTGTATTATAATATAATATATTCAGTGAAATCATCATGAAAAGTTCACAGTAATGGATTTGTGGTATCTATATGTCCAGACATGGTTTTAATACGTCAAAGTCTGCGAGATTGGTTGTTGTTGTGGATTTAATCATGGATAAGATTTGTACGTTGTGGAACTTATGGTGAGGGGTGAACACAAAGTTTAACGCTGAGTACTATATCTAAAGCTTATTTTGGTGCATCACTGCACTATATTTTATCAGAGTCGTGCACAGTCAATGATCCAAGTGAAGTGAAAAAATAAATCGTTACAAATAGAACCGTTCGGCACGCTACATTTAAAATTACCTTCATTGGATTGGTCAGTATGTCATTCAATTTCAGACAATTTTTTTTAATAAAATGGGCAGTCAAAACAGTCTATGAATAAATTAATTGTAAATTATTACATATTATTTATTATATTACATGTATTGACCTTCAGTGAATTAGATATTCATAAATTATTAGTAGTTAGTTGCCATCTAAAATGTTAAATTCAGAATGATATTCTTTTTAATAATCTATTACGTCATTTATATGTATCGGTGTTCAAGAAGTTGATTTAATGCAAAAAATCTCAGGTATTAGTAGATACTTGTAACACATGTAATATATTGTAAAAATTTAATTATGACTCATTTATAAAATAATTGTCTCCTAATTTATTATATGCACATTTTATTTTCTATCAATTGTCTGTTTTTTAATATATAATTCGTTTTATTGCTATGTCTTAGTTAGTATTTTATATACATTAAAAATAAATGTGTAGTAATCTTATGTGAATGTCTTTATATTTTTAATTTATGTATCTGTTGGTACGTATTTTGTCAAATAACCAACATTGTGAGTACGCGGATTAAGCCTAAATACCAGGTACCTAATGACGAAGGGATGTCAACACAACGTTCATTGTCGTTATGGTTCACGTGTTCACATAAAAATATATTTAATTTTTTGAAAATCCTTTTGCGAAAAATGCCAATGTCTTTATTCATTATTTACTCACACGTTCGTATAGAGTTTACGCAACACCTTTGCAAAGGTAAATAATGCCATGTTGTTTTATACATTCTGCATTAGTATGCCGCTCGCCACCGGCACGGCTCGACTGAGCGCCTCAATGCGAGCTGACATTCCGAGAATTCAATTAAAAATGCATTGCATTTGATGTGCAATAAGGCGATTTGCGCGAGAAGTAGAGCCTGGGATCGAGACAGTCCGGCCCAGCCACTTGGGAGCACTGCACTTTTTGTGCAGACTATTTGCTCCACCGCGGACGATTGCAGATCTGCCTGAGATCGCAGACACTCTGATGCAGCAGAGACGATTGCAGAACAATCTGCTTCATCAGAGACGGTATTTCCAATTTGCCTTATCAAGGATTGTGACAGAATGCGAACAGATGGGCAGATACGAAGTGCCGTTTTCAACGATTAATATCGATTTAAAGTCAGCTTTTGTCACATAACATACCAGTGTTCCACGTATGTGAAGCTCAATTCAAACAGTTGCTGTGGCATAACGTTAAGCATATTGTTTTTGAATCTTAAAGTGACGTTTTGAAAAAAAATTAAATAAGCATTTCAAACTTTTTTATGTGATAGCTTCTTGGATATTTCTGTGATTCGTCATTGGATGGAGTGTGGTGTGAAGTTTGTGTGGATTGTGCAGTTATTGTCAAGTAATATCACTAACAAGTATTGTTATGCCGATAGTCAGTAGGTGACGGTTATCAGCACGAGTTCAGCGAAGTCGCTTCCATACAAAACATTAGACATCGCACAATATTGGAATAAGACGTAATTATTCTTTGTGCAGTTCTTTGGAATTATAATATTGCCACATGTGAGTGATTTATTTATTTATATTTACTTGTATTGTTTCCTATATCCTCGGTACTCAAATTCCTATTTTACAATATTTAACGAAATACCAACGAATAACAAACGCTTCATTGAAACGTATTTTGATTCATATAATTTATTTGTTACATTTTGTGTCATTATTATATATCATATAATTAAATATAGTATTTTTTTATCATAGATGAGTAATTATGGTTTCATTAAATAAAATTAAAATAATGAATATCCTTACCGTTATTGTTATCTTACTATTTCTTATTAAAATAAGCTAAACTTGTAAACGTTCCTTTAACTACTAATATAAATTATAAACAAATTTTAAATTAGATGCATTGGAAGTGTGCGAATACAAAATATAAATAGTAAAAAAATACCTTGTTAATTATCTGTACAAAATTTACCATAAATATCTTTATTTTATTAATTAATCAAATATAATTAGTTTTCTTTACCAGAAATGATGTTCTTATGTGCGTGCGTAACTGTAAAATGAGACAGTAAAATACAAAATAAGGGTTTATTTTTTGTGGTGAAATCGAAAAAACTTAGAATCGCGACTTTTATACGCCTTAAAGAATAATTATATAAATTATTATTTTCTAATATAGAGTATAACTGTGATTTGTAAATTATATTACCGCCGATTAATCAATATTATTATTTGCGTTTGACGGGGATATTTACGTAAACATAATAACAAGAGATACCAAAGCATAATTGCAGTTTCAAAGATCAATATTCTCTGTTCGCAATGGACAACTGTGACGCTGTGATTATACACAGTGCTCGAGTAGCATTCGCACAGACGAGTACTTCGTCCACAAAATGAAACCTCGCCAGGATGGTTGACAATGCAACCCCGTCCTTAAACGGAATGCATTTCGATTTGCATTTTTAATGCGCGAAGATGCTCTCGCTCACCGAAGAATGCCGAGTGCATCAATGAGAGCAAAGTTCCCATCGGAACACTGGACTTGTCGCGCGCTGACGTATGGATCCTGTAACTTTTTTCACTTTTAAATCGTTTTGGAACATTTGAGCGAGAAATTATTCTCGAATGCGCTGCTTTATTTACAGTTTAGTTATACTCAGTAATTTTAGTTTATCACTCAAATGCTTTATTTAAACTGAAATGGATTTTTCCACATTGGACTAAATACAGCTTAACCCTTTAGCATCAGTTGTCTGATCAAAGATTCCCCGACCGTTGACATCGGTTGATGTGATTTATCGTTTTGCTACTTTCAGTACTCATTGTGACATCTAAGGTAGGAAATTGTAAGTGCAGTCATTCCCTTTTATTAACCTACATGTATTATTTACAGGAATCTGTAAAGCATGTAAATAAATATCGTTAGGTGTCGTCGCAGGAGCGATTTTTCTGTAAACCACATGTGTCAATGCCACCACATGTATGGAATTACATAATGAACGTTCGTTAAATATAATAGTTTTTTATGCATCATCTGATAGCTAAAGGATAGAAGAACCAATGTGAAATATGAAAACAGGTCAGATAAGTACATTTATGCTTCAAATACTAGTTTTAAGCAAAAAAATGGTTTGTAAAATTCACGCCGTATTGACAGTATAATTTGTATTCCACCGAGCCGTAACGAAAGGGTTAAAAGCTGTGAAATAGGATTTGGTTGGGGTATTAGGGTTGGCAGATTCAAGATAACATCCCGCAATTGTTTAGGTATAAATGGACTGTACTGTACGGCTTAGGACACAAAATGACTAAGCTTTCGGAAAATTTCGTAATTCAAATTTGTTCAAAAATTATGAGTTTTTACTCTTCTGTCCCACATTTTAAAACTTTAAATTGTAAATTTTGTAAACTCATGTTGTAAACTAGGGTATAGAAAGGGGACTCGTATCAAATAAATTAGTATCAACTCATCTCCGGTCTTTGCTCTTATCCTCAGTGCCGGATACTTGGTATTCCGGCATCACCATTTAGCTGATGTTGTAATTTCGAGACCGCGACCTCGGTTCCGGAACAGCACATGTTCCGCCTTTGTTGAATATCAAACTAGTGTTTTTTGTTAAGTTTGATCGGCATATATACTCGTATGATGTTGAGTTACTAATTAATTATTTTCTAAATTTAAGTTATTTTTTATACTTTCGTAGTGCTCTCTTTGAAAGAGCAATAAATTACTACAATCTCTGAACAAAAATGCATACCTTTCGTTATCGGCTTTTAAAGGTACAACGGCTGCATGCGGAATTCACATACGGAATTCAAAGAAATCAAACAATGGCGTAAAAATACCTTCACTGGCGTCGCAATACTGGAACATTTTTTTTAGTTTCATTATTGATGGCAATTTAATATATTGCAAATTTATTATTACGATGCGTGCCACTTACGATAAGTGTTTAGCCTTAAATATGACGCATCAAATATTATTAATAATAATAATATGTAATCAAAACGACTCCCAAATTAGCAATAATAATTACAACTAGAAAGTGTCATTTGCCAGAATTAACTTAATTTAAGTCGGCTCAGAATTCTGAAGTCCGCTGAAAATATTATGTAATCAACGATTCTCCAGGATTATAAGAGAATACTTCTATATATTTAATTATCTTTCAGCATTTAATATATTTTTTTTAATGTTAATTTAATTTTCTTGCTAATGATGTAGTACTTGGAAAAAATATAGTCAATGTAATTTACTTTTTACTTGAAATAATATTTAATATCTGTGTTTTATCAGCATGAATATGGTTCATCGTCACCATGTATCAGTTTTGACACAGCTAAAGTTCCACATGCAACCGTTAGATGTCGCATTATCGGTAAGTAAATAAGTTTATATTCTACAAATGCATTTACGTACCTATTTATTAAAAATGTTTGCAGTTTTATTTTTACAGCGAATATTTTGCATGCCCAATTTTTTAAAGCTAAATGAAACTGTAATAAATTATATATTAAATACGGGGATATAAACGATTATAACATGGAATCTAAAAAAAAAAATCAATAATATAGTATACATATTTATACACTTATATATAATCTGGATTGAATTATTTATATTTTCAATATACATACGAGTATATACGATATATATGAGTATACCTAGGGGTACGGATGAGACGAGTATATTGTAGTAGTCGATTGTCAGGTAAACGCGTTCCAATCACTGCAAAATATTTTATTAGTTTTAAATACTATGCAATCTCTTTTAACACCCCCGGTTGGTTAGTGATGAGAATATATTAGTTCTGTAATTTATATATTAGTAAAGGGATTATATAATTAGTTTAATTGCCTGTTACATGTATATATGAAATAATTGGTGGGAGAAAAAAGACGCATCATGAACACCACCCATTTAAATAGTCCTTTAGTGAAATTTTTTTTTGTTGTTTATTGGCGTTGGATTGGCTCTACTATTCCGTCATTCCGACATCCTAGATAAATTGTCATTTATAACACATAGTCAAATAATCGTATTTAAATGTTTTTTGAATTATTTTTTAGATATAACAGTGAATGTATGTCATTTGAATTATTGTGCTGAGAATAACAAACACTCGATGTCAAATAAAAGCAATACAACTTTTTTATGTCCCAAAGACACATTAAAAGTGTCACATCTTCCGTGTGTCGTCGACATTGATATTACTGAGTGACTTTTGGCACTTGGGAATCTCACTCACTTTCAAAAAATTTTCGGCAGGCTTTATCTCGATCGGTCAGGACCGTATCTGGAGATAATTGTTATGAAACGATTAAACAGGCCACACAGCGAGAGATAAGAGATATTCCTTGAAGCATTTTCATGCAGCTGGACAAGCTTTCAGTAGCCCATTGGTGGTTCACCATATGTGTTTTGGTTGCGGAATTGAAAGAATTTGCCATCCACGGGATATATCCCGTGTATGGCAAATTTCAACTGGAAAGCCATGAATTGTTAATCTTACCAAGTTTGCTAACAAATGCCTCCCTTTTTGTTTCACCGGGCAACAATCGACGATCGGTTTCAGCGGTAGTGAGGTTGTCGGGTGGAGGGAGGGTGTAGGCGGGGGCGGGCAGTCACAGACAGGCCTCACTCTGCCGCGAGCCGCGGTCTTAGACAGTCGCGTCGCTTACTCTCCTCCCACGCCTCTTGACAGTTTCGAACGCCGACTCCGATGCAATTGCATGTGCTTAAAATATATATTCATTTATTGTACAAGCATTTATTTTTAAAATTAGTTTTTTTTTTGTGATTTTTAAATTAAAATGCTGTTGATAAATTGAATGTTTTCCGGTGATACGCGACAGCTGTGAAACATTTTTTTTATTATTCTCGTCTCACATGTGAAAAAGGGTGACACATCTCTCAGTGCAGTCAGTGTAAAAAGAGGGTTGATTCTTATTTATTTATTTTTAAAATTTATGTGTGCAAGTGTATATAACTCCTCAAAGAGGTTTATAATATAATATTATTTATTAAAAAATATATTTTTTATATGAAGTTTTGAGATGCCAGTTTGGCGTCGGTGAAGATGAATGGTAACGGTGTCAACGGTCGTTCGGGGGGCGCGGGTTCCCCGGGCAGCTACATGTACACTTCTGGAGGGGGGCTCCTGGGGCGCGCAAGGGCCGTGCCCCCGCCGCAGGCTCCGCCGAGGCACTCGTCCTCGTCGTTCAATGCTGGACCTTTGAGTTCACTCAGTGGGGGCACTGTGGGGCTGCAAAAACGCGCTGACGCCACCGGAGGCTCCTGCCGCTTGGCCAGCTTGGAGCGCCTCGCCATGAGACAGAGGCTCATCGATCAGCCGGAGTACCCGGTGAGTTTAACTAACAAAATCGACGATGAACGAACAAAACAGTCTTAAACCTCTGACTACTACAACGACGATATATCGTTGTTTTGAAATCGGCGAAGATTGTTAACGACGCTCGTCGTTTACATTAATTACAAATGTAGCATTTTACCCTTGTATTTTGAAAAACCTCTATAGCAGCCAAAGGGTTAAACATCTAATTCATAACATTGATGACATCCTGAAGTCTCGTAATCTTCTTATAATCACTACAAAATCTTGCCATAGCATATCCTCAATTTCTACATGAACACAATCATTTCAAACCCTTCCCATCACATTTAGCTGAACCAGCTGAATATCGCAATCAACTGGAAAGCCTATTCCAAGCATTTTATTACATTCTTAAAAATTCTCGTGTATCACTCGACTTGTCTTTCATTGTCTTCTAATGAAAGCCGCAGTCACTTGCGCCTTAATCATTGAATTATATTTTATTTCAATTGTCCATTGATCCCTTCGATATTCCTAAGATTCGTGTAGCTTCCCACAAAGGGGCTCTTCGCAAATCATTCTATGCTCCAAGACGCTATACAATTTCCATTAGTTTTCACACTAGAGTTATTGTGATGTGTTTCGTAGCTGCTTTAACGACACTAGTGGAAGAAGCGATTCTGCATTAGATGGTGCTTATGAATGGGCGCCTCACATGCCAGTTGGCCTTACATAATAATAATTGTGCAGTTCTCAGTGCTCCAATGGGTAGATCCATTTAAAATAGCCTGTAACACTTGTTACGTCCATTAGTCAACGGAGATCGAGTGGCAATATACCAGACTTGTACAACAAGACGGATTGATAGCTGCCAGTATACGAGTATAGTATGAGACTTGAGTATTGTCCACAGGTGCCACCTTACGTTCGCAATATTATATGCAATCTATGTTAATATATTCTTAGCGTTTTCATCATATTGGTATACTGTTAATATTGATAATTAACCATATCGAAACACTACTTTTTTGGTATCTAAAAATACTTTTGTTGAACAAATATTGGTAGCGTAGACTGTAACAAATTAGCATACTTATTTTTTTTGCTATTATTGAGTTTAATTTTCGTACAATGGAATGGAAATAGCAGACGCCCGGCACGACTTTCATGACCTAAACTATTAATCTAATTCACACGTTACCTAGCAACAACAAACATCTCGTACTTTTCATAATTGTAGTCACGCTTTTGTCGATTTTATTCGTTAAAAAAATTACATCAACTATTCGTTTAATTTTGTGCTATTATCATTCACCGATTTCGATATCAATTCGAGCACTTACTTTTTTATGTCGGGTTGTACCGTTGTACCAAAATGGAAACGTGCCATTCGGTGTTAAAGTTTTTATACCTCTTTTTAAGAGTTACCTTAAAACGCAAGTTTAAATATCCTAGCAGGTGTGCGGGATCAGTATAAATTTTTGACTAGTAATTTTATTTATAAACACTAATAGGGTGGTGCTCTTTTTTAGTTTTTTTTTAATGTATGTTATTATAATTATATCAGTATTTTTATAGGCGTTTATGACCGAATGGTCATTCCAAAAGCGCTTCTTTGCCTCTCTGAGTAAGAAGGTGGATATTGAGTCTGCTTCTGAAGGATGCCTCCTCTTTAAGTTCTCTTCTATGTTTCTACTTATCTTAACAGCACTTATGATATTTTAGAGACGCAAAAAATCGTATAGCATTAATAGTAAATTGAGCTACACACAGTACCGACTTTAGACCCTGCGGCGCCCTAGGGCATTTTTTTTCTGGCGTCCCATAATGTTTATATTTAAAAAAATCTAGGCAAGATTGGTTGCACTCGGCGCCCCTAGCTTATTCGACGCCCTGGGGCACCGACTAACTTCGCCACCCCCTAAAACCGGCTATCACATTTGTATTGCATGCATTAAATTTGAACCAAATACGCTGTACATGTATACTATGAGTATTATCTTTAATTGTTTTTTTTTATCTGTTATAAATCTTAAATTATTATCTATAAACTTTTACGGAAGTATTGCAGATTATAGCATAAACTGAACCACTCAATAATCCGCAAATTCAATAAACGTTCATTCTAAGTTGGTCAGTATTTTTGAACGAAGAAATTAATTTAATTATTGAAATTCTACTCCTTAGCTCAAATTACTCTTTTACGTACTTTCAATGTTTTATTTTAAGTGTTATCTTAAATACTTAAGTATTTAAGCATCATTAGTTTAACTTTTAATGCGTTTTCTTATTTGAGTACTCCATGCGCACTGTAGTATATAATCGGCACTGATCCGATCAATAATCGCAAACTAATTATTAACTATTGTAATATAAAGTATTATTTATTACTACACGAAAGCTTTTAGTCGTAATTTGCGTAACTCCACTGTTATCTGTATTCTTGAAACTTTGTGTTTGTTTGAGTGGCTTGTTCGTATCGCGGTCACTTCCGTTGATGTTTAGATATTTTTACTTAAAGCTTAACCTTATAATCATTGCATCAATACGTAGTATTTTTAATGGATGCTCGGTCGGTGTGTGTTTTAGGAAATCGCCTCCTAGCATGCCACTTGCGCGGTAGTTGTAATTTCGCCGCACCGGCATTGTTCTGTATGTATTATGCTGCACTTATGTTGTGTGCAGTGAAATTGATGGTTTTTCATAGTGGCGGCTGTTGTAGCTGGTCGCGTGCGTCCCCTCCCCGGCACACGCCCCTCAACTACGCGCCCCCAGCTGCCCCTTCTCATTTCTTTAAGCCAGGGGAATACAACGGCTCTCCGAATTTGGCTAGGCTAGAAAAACTTGTACGCTCGGCTAAGCAATGCAATTTAAAACACAGGGTGAACACTTACAATAGACTAGACCGAATGTAATCGATTGCATTATTATTAATTGTAAAAATTGATGTACGAGTATTCCGCTTATATTGAAGGCTTCGTCAGTTCTCCACGTGCACAAATATAGAATGTCAGTTATATGCACATATAAACTAGTATGTGAAGAACTGAAGAAACTCATTCAAAGCGATACCGCGGTGTTCTAACATGTACATAAACAGTGCTCAACGTGATTCATGTATATAAATATATATATAACAACTAGGTAAAAAGTATCTATTGAATATTTCAAATGGATCTCAAAATGAATGCTAAAAATATGAATAACAGAGGCAGTTAGGAATTGTATGTGTTTTTAATATATACAATCAAGTAATGTCGAACTATTTGAATCAATTTAAGTTTGGTTTCATGCCTTTTTTGTTGTTGATGTATTCAAAATGAAGTTGGTGTCGTCAAAAAACGTATCCTTGGTTATAGTCGACCCTTGCCTTAACCCTCGCCCTCGCAGGCGACGCAGATCTTGCGTGCACTGGTAGAAGGTTGTTATTACGCTGCATACGACTCATTACCAGCCACGTGATTCATGTCTCAGACTCCACAAATGTGCAAATTTCCTTCATAAACGGAGCACACGCCACCGCCCCAACCAGCCCGTCTCCCATATTAATATTAACATTTTTTCGTGTCCCTGAGAATTTTCTGACATAATTTCTTGTGTGTTGTGTTTGTATTATTGGCCATCGTGAATGGATTGCATGCGTGTTCAAAGATCCACATTCTAACAAGGTACACGACCGTGTTCATAAAATAACGCTTAAAACGTTTGCGTATCGTTAACGTTCTTTTGAATATAGAATAATTTCAAATCCAGTTCATGCTATGCACATTTTCTCAAGCAAAATCATTACACCTGCATTGAAGACAGCATACCAGTAGTATACAAGTCATAATATTACCTGTAGACACGTTATAAATACTTCGTTACACTTTTTTTTTATATAGAGATCGCATCGCAAATAAAATTATATTATTCGCATCTAGATCTGCTTGATACTCATTCGACCGGTTGATATTATTATATATTTTTAATGATGTTAACCGGTTTTGGCCTACAACTTGCAGCGATCGCCTCGAGGCGTTTGCTGGTGAGTAATTTCTCTTGTGAACAACTGACTTGTGACCTTGAGCGGCAGACTTGAAGGGGGGAGCGGCTGGGGCTGCTGTGGGGACCCAGGGAGGGTGCAGGGGTAGCTTGGAGAACTGCCAAGCCCGAGGATATGAGGTGTTTATCATAATATTGGACATTATGTACACATGCAAGATGTCCGCTCGTAAAAAACACCCTTATTTTTTGTGCAAGTAATATAGATGTCTGACAGTGGGATCGCATCACAACGTTTATGTGTAACTTATCGAAGTTTGAGCAAATGCGCATGATAAACCTTTACATGCTTTTTTTTATAAAACATCAAATATCATTTATTAGATTGAAATATGGGAAAGAATGAAAAATTCGCACATTCTCCACAGGGCTTAAGTCAAAAACCATAGTTCAAAATCAGGCCTTAAAAGGTTTTTTTTAAATTTCAGTTACAATAAGTTACATAGATTGATGGATCACGTGAAATATCGTGTACAAGTATAGCTTGTTGTACCATAACAGAATGAACATTATAATTTTTACTGAAGAGTACGTATCTAGAGTGCAAATTTGCATTGTTCAATTGATGTATAGTCTCAGGTTAAGGTCCGTTAAATATGGAAATCTTTATAATAGAACAAGTCCCTTGCTGTGACAGACCACGTGCTCGTGAAGTGTGTGTAGACGTGAAACGTATTCGCGGCGGGACATCGATTGTCTCTCACCCTAAAACTTGGTTGCCAGTTAAAGCGTAAAACCTTCTGGTTATATTTTAGGGTTTGCTGGTTGAATCGTATTTGTCTTCGAGCTTCAAGCGATGAGTTTCCATTTAAGAAACCACATACCTTTACTACTTGTCCTTTTTGATTATATTATGCATTTACGCTGATAATTTAGTTAATTAAATGAGCATTACAAACTATACTGCGTTCAATTGAAAGTCAAAATCTCGGAGAAAGTTGAAAAAGCGAGACATTCGAGATGTTTTTAATAAAACATGTACTTCAAAACGTGTTATTTGAGAGGACACTGAAAATTTTACCACACTATACTTCTTATCAGTAATGGTCTGTTCTTCTCAACTGAGAGCCATGTGTTAATATTGGGAATAAACCATTTGATTATTCAAGCCCTTTAAGGATATTTGTACTTCATTAACCTTTGTTGATCACTTATTCACGATTAATTCACTGTTTTAATGTAACAGGCAGTTATAAGTGATTAATTTGAAACATCCGTTTAAGCTATGAAATGTATATTTTATGAATAAATCAAATTTTTAATCTACGCTTAAATAATTTCCAAAGAAGCATAGTGCCATTATTTATTTACAAGTGATAAAGGATTTAAAAGCTTTCTTGATCGGTCGAATCAAAATTATCTGTTATCAATCAACGCCCACATAATTAAGATTTTATTTAAAATGTATGCTCATAATCACTTATACCCGACGCCTAAGTCACACCCTCTTAGTACATCGTACAGTGGATGCGAAAGTCTTTCTACTCATCTTGAAATGAACATACAATATATCCGTATTTTGAAAAGAAGAGAAGAGCGTAACAATCTGCATGCTGTATGGCAAGCGTGGCATATAATCTGTAGATGACGCATATTTTTGAATGTATTTAGTTTTAAAAAATGGTCTCATCTTATTCGTTTGTCATGGTGGCGGGTTGTGTTGTCCCGCCATGTGGCCAGACCGGGGCGGGGGGTGGACTCGTGCCGGCGCGGGGCATCGATCGAATCGAGGACCTCTTCAATTTCGCGGAAACGACAATCAGCAGATGGTCACTATAAATAGTTGACCGCTTAATTGAGAACGCTTTTTTTTGCGACCGACATTCGTGCAGCTTTTCACTTGATGAATTTGAATTTAACGTTCTCACGGGTGTGCTAAACGGTTTCAGACGAACCGAGAGCAAGATATTAGTGGATGAATGTGTGTGGTGTCTCAAATATAATCCTTTGAATTAATTAAGGTCAATGATTTTAATTGATAAATATTTTTCGTACTTACGTTAACATTAAATTACGAATCGCATTGAATTTCGAGGTATTTGAATTCAAACGAATGCTAGGACTTATAAGGCTACAACTTCTTTAGTTTTTCCATGTTTTTTTGTCATTTGTACATTTACTAAAACAGTAAAGTACGACACATTTATCTACTTATATTTGTAAATAATAATTTACTTAATACAGTATTAAGTACTTCAATACGATAAATGTTTATCGATGCAAATATATAATGCATTAATTTGTCTTTTTCATCTTAAGTTCTTACATTTTCACAACAGCAATAGCATCAAATCATTCAGATAATGTTTAGGTATCTTCCAACATATCCATCGTATACAAATTTGAATAGAAATTAATTACTTATCCAATTTCAAAAGTAAAATAAAATCTATTTGATCATATTTTTATATACGGGTATGTAGGTAGGCATCGGTTCAAAAAGGCATCTTCTACAAAAGGATACTTTGCAGGCTTTCAACACAGTTCCTAATAAGCAATAAAGTGGGCTCCCCTGCACATCATATTAATTGAAGCATCCACGTATTCAGATCCCCTTGTTTGCTCAGCGCACCTTTTTGCTCTGTGGGGATGCTCCGAGAAATATTATTTTGAACACCCTCAAATAACACTGCGGGCTCTAGGGGTCCAGACAACACGAAATATAAGTTATTATTTAATTAGACCAGACCTCTTAAATATGAGATTGAGGCGTCGAGTGTATATTGCTATCTATATCGACTGTTTACAAACACTAGGTTTCTTATCATAGATAATTAAATTATTATGCATGGTTTTTGTATGATAAACGATTTCGAAAGCGTCGAAACGCATTCAGTTCGTTCAATGTATTTTGTTAATACATCGGTGAATACAAATTGCATAGGGAGAGTTGCTATGCTATGGTCTGTTTGTATGATATTGGATTCGATTTCACGTTCCTATTTGCTTGCCCCTATGTCCACTGGGCTCGATGCCAAACCTTTGACAGGATATGTTTGAATAATCTTGTTCAATGGTCATATGACGTCGCTTTAAGTATTAATGGCAAACGATTGAAATCAATTTACATTTATTATGGAAACTATTTTTTTATAATGTCATAGAAAATAAAATAAATATCATAGATTCAAAAGAATTTGATAGTAAATGATAGTATTCTCGCATTATATGAGTACATATTTATATCATATAAAAAGTATAAAAACGGTTTAGAAGACACGAACTCAGCCACGTTTAAAAATTCCAATAAAAACGTCTTTACACTCGGGCAGTACTGAAGTTTGCAGCGTAGGGTTTTAGCGTTCAGGTAAAATTTATTTCAGCCCGATCGGATATATACCTGCCGACTTATGAGTCTCAATATAAAACGCTCATTTTTAATGCACACTCCTTATATATTTTTCTATATCGGTACTAAATGATTCATAAGGAAATGTTATTAATTTTTATTTCTATTGAATAGTATCACATATCTTATCTATCATTATCTGGTATTTCAACAAATTATTCATGTTGTGACTAAATATATACTATGACGGTGTATAGTGCATGACTTTATTCTACATTAAATATAAATTATGCTGGTTATTAGTAATGATCATCCTGTTGTTGGAGCCACCTAGTAGATTAGTCATTTGCGTTTGTATCCTTATTGTAATTGTGATAATAATGGTAAGATTGACCCGTAAAACATATTTTTATTTGTTGCAATTTATGTATCATAGACTCTATTATTATGTGCATGTCGGGCTGGTAATAAAAAATACACGTAATCTCACTGTACTTTTATACTAAATGTCTAGGTTAAGGTTGACTTTTTGATTAAAACTGTTTTTTAGTTAATAATGAACCGAACGCGATCATGAATCCACAGCCTGCTGTGCTTGATGCAATGTAGCCATAGCAACTGTTTGCTCAATAGTTGGAAGGCGTTAAAGACAGTTTGCTCAATGCTCATATCAGATTAACGAGCAAACGCGCTTTGTCGTACGTATCGCGTATACAGCGTCAGTTTCTGTGTATCTTAACAACCCCAGTTTAGCGCAACACGACACAGTCTGCCCTAACCGAGTGTTCAGCATCAAAGTTGCAGTTGTTTGCTCATTACTTGCTTAGATGATACTACTGCTGAGCATGCAGGTCGGAAATTTGCTTGATTCTTGAACGATATTTATGTTTTTTTTGTATGTAACGTTTTTAATATAAATAACACTGCTGCAATGTCGTAATGTGTATCTATCAGCTCAATATATCATTGCCCTAAGTATATGCAGTGTCGCAGAGAAGATAAGGCATCGGTTATATGTAACGAAACCTAGTGCCACAAGTGATATCGTGGCAATGTATTGTTCAGTACTGACAGTATGTTCAATACCAACAATATACTTAGTACTTCCGTATGCTCAATGCTTATGAATATTGGAATAACATAACATAATAGAGAAATACGCAGAGAGATAGCGTCGATCCATCATTAGTTTTGTGTGTCTGGCATCCCCAACCTAGCGCAACGAGGGCCTGACTTCCCGAGCGGTCGCGGGCGGCGCAGGGACAGCTTGTTACGACCGCCGCCCTCCGCCGAAAACCCGCCTGCGATCGATGCTCCGCCCGCCTGGTGAATCATTCCGTCGCACCAGCGCCGGAACTACACTCTGCTCCGTCACTTCTCTTCCAACTTGCGCCGTCTTCCCCCTTCCTTGCTATGTGTAGCTATTGTTGCACACCTCTGGCTGCCAGTTGCCACCCCATGAAATTGAAGAATCTCAAATACGAGGGGATATAATTACTTTCTATGCATTTAACTGGTGTATTTCTTCAATGCCTTATACGCTATATTCATCACTAGAAGAATCATTAAAGACTATAATAAAAATATAGTACGAAAAAATCAGAAATGCTGAGTAAGGTCATAACCTTTCTTCACTAGAATACACGTGTGTCGCTCGTCAAACCATCGTTATCCTGCAATTTGTACCCAGTAACTACTAGTTTTTTTAAAGTTTATTAATATTTCGATGGAAGGCGATTCAGATCCGACGACGAGGTGAAACATGAGTATGACGTTCAACGCTTTCTCAATAACATTGTTGGGAGTTGATCTTCTTCGTAGTATCAATCCGGTGGATTGGTTTGCAGCAACATAATCCTGCATCTCGATCTCCATTCGGTGTTGATATGACATGTTAAATCGCGAATAGTATCTACGAAAACTTCCTGATCGATACAGCAGTTCCTGATATCTCAATTAACTCACACTATTACGATACATCACTTTACCAAGCTATTTGCTGCGTCTAGGTATGTACGTTGCAATCTTCTTAAGTCCGAAGTAATCCCTGGAGTAAATGAAAATAATGAAGACAAGCATTTAATTTTATTTTCCGTAGAATTTTACTGGTATTACTTCCTATTGCAAATACACTGGATGAAATATCGTGCTGCGTGATAATTGATCCAACTATCATTACAACATGAAGCTTATTCCACGCTTATTATATATTCTTATCGCCAGTTCTGCCCCATCACCGCTGTGGGTTCAACTAATGCCTTCTTGACGATACTAGAAGGAAATTCTCGACGGTATTGCTTCAGCGTATTTGAGGCCGCTTATCCTTCTCATTTAAGAGGAGCATATAAACGAAGATAAGATGAAGATCCCACCTTCAGCGGTGCTTTGTTCCGCTTCGTCACATTTGTTTCCACTTGCATCCGCCGCCATCTCCCCCCACATCTTGTTGCAATGTTGCACGCCGAAGTTTCTTCTCTTTCACCTTGTGTTCTTCTCGCACGAAAAAATAATATACACACGAAGAGCATAACACCGTTTCTGCAATTATTTTATCTTATGTTTTACGCCATTAATATTTCGCCACAGACTTTTCATATTTGCAAATTTGACAATATTGTCTGAAATCTTTGTAATATTTAATGTCTTTCAAAGCATATTTTCTTTAATTACTATCCTAAACATTATACTTATTCCCATAAACAGCGTATATAAAAAGTACCATTCGTCATTATTCAATAGTTTATTTTGTTCGTGCAGTGGCCACAATTGTTCAGAGGGGACTCCCACTGGACTTATCCCTTTGCTAACTGGTCATAATCAGAATGAGCGTATCGATAAGGAGACCTAACTGTCCTCCGGTGTGATGCGGGTGTGAGACACGTAAAGTCCAGTTTATTTTGTTCTTATTTATTTTTATAATTGGCCACGTGTGCACATAACTGTCTTAAATTTTCTACGTGTGCTTCTCAGAGATTAAATATGTCCTGTTATTTTCACTGCAAAGCAGTTATTATTTTTAAATTGGTCATTTTAGCTCTTTAACGCGGAGTCAGTGAACTGAGGACGCATTTTTTATTTGCTTTTAAACAATATTAATTCAATATCTATAGTGTTATCATTTGTTATTAATCAACCAAGCATTTGATATCTAATTTTAGCATTCCATATTCTACAAATGATGTTATTTTTACTTTTTAAAATATTATTTACTGATAAACATTCAAGATATGACTTATATATAATTAATAGCATGACAATCTTAATCTCGTAATTGTATTAGACTTAAATTTTTAATCTAAATCTGCGCTTTCTCAGCAAAATAACGAGCGAAAAATGTTAATTGAATATTCGTGTTTATACGCTAGATTAACTACCATGTCGTGGATATTTACAGCGAGTAGATTCGTTAGGCGGAGGTAGATTTTCAAAAGATTTTCAGTGACGAACTAACGACGTTACTTAAATTGTTTCAAGTTTCCACAATAACTCTCACCCTAATACACTTTTTTAGTTCCCTCTTCACCCTCCGAGCTGAGAGAGGCAATCCCCTCCGCGATTGAACGAGTACATCTTTCAGTGGTTTGAAAATTGCCTTTCTGGTTGGTTTTATTTGGCTTCTCGGTTATTTTAAAATGTTGAGAGAAATATAAAAACACACTAAAATTCAATAATTTGATTTAGTTTAATTAATGTTAACTGACATCGTTATTTGAATAGTGAAAATGATTTAGATTTTATTATTCTTTTTCATGTTTACTAAGGTAAAAATAGGGTTTTTAAATTATCTTACGTTTATAATTTTAGAATTAATTTTACTTAAAAAATAATAAATTAAAAATATTTGGTTTTGATTCACAATTTATTTTAACGATTACATGTTTCGGCCTTCCTGAAGACCATCTTCAATAATGGTCTTCAGGAAGGCCGAAACATGTAATCGTTATAATAAATTGTGAATCAAAACTAAATATTTTTAATTTTTTAATTAAAATTAATTCTAAAATTATAATTATGCAGTTTCACCAAGTATTGTCAGTTGATAACCTTAAATGTTATCTTACTTTTAAGCATATCATTGAAACTAATATCATTAAGTTCTGCACCCATCCACAAACGAAAGACTATTTACATATATACTTGCTCGTCGTTTTTTTTATGTAAACACATACAGGAGAATACTTATAGATGGTGATAGTAATGCTGAAGTCTCTCATCTGTGGATTCTATGACACTAAACATTTACATATGGTTAATCATTGGGCGTGGAGTGTTAATCCGCCAACGTCATAGACTACAGCCCGACATTCACGCATCATCCTAATTATTACAGGAATTTACTATAAATGGTGGCCTTTCATCTACCACTAATTTTAATTAATAGGCTATGACTGTCATTTTACGGGCGAGGGATCAAATTCACACCAACCAGGGGTATTTTAGAGCTCAGAAATCGTTATTTTTAGTCCCAGTTCGGGATCGAACCCACGACTTTTCGCTTGCCAAGCAAACGGTCTAACCATTGAGCTATACCCGCCGGCAAAATGGTCATATACGGTTATGTATTGTTTTACCAATACTCGTGTACCTTTCTAAAAGCTTCGAAATCATCTTAGAGTACCTGTGTTTCTTCCTTCATACAGTATTATCGATGTAAACAAGAAACCTACAGCTTTACATATGCAATCTTCTCAACTCTTACACAAACGTTGCAAATCAATTCCTCGTACCTTGGACGAGTCATCGAGCTACTGGTTAGTGTGCTTTCAAAAAAGTTCAAAAATAATATTTTGAATCAGTTAAGTCAAGATTTTAGGTCACGTGTGATGCAAGAAGCTTCTTCAAAGCTGTTTGTGGTTTTGGTTACAAGTACATTTCAGTATTTTCATGTTGAAAACATTGAATCTATATGTGTGCATAGGACATACAAAATGTAACCGATTTTATTCGCAAGCAAAAAATAATGTATTGATTTGAATCTTTACTGTCTTACATTTTTTTTGGTAAGTCATTTTTTATTGGCAATCGAGATCATCAAAAAAGCGAATCTTTCCGGTCGATTTTTCACTATCGGACGTTTATTAATGGATTCGATTATTTTCGCGATTAAAGTATTGCGAAGCCCACACGCTGTTATGCCTCTGGGAGAAATGTCTCATACACGAGACGGAGCGGCTTTTCATTTCAATCGACGTGAAT
Source organism: Glossosoma conforme (assembly GCA_022606575.1). Taxonomy (NCBI): domain Eukaryota; kingdom Metazoa; phylum Arthropoda; class Insecta; order Trichoptera; family Glossosomatidae; genus Glossosoma; species Glossosoma conforme. Next base: position 552,405 of record JAGTXR010000117.1, read on the forward strand.
AAATATTTCATCTGAGCTCTCTCAGCAGATTGCTTCGCCGATCACCATACTCCGGCTCCGAAGAACCCACACACCATATGAAAAACCGAGGAGAGAGAGACAGTCATATTTGTATACAGATTTAGTAAAAACTGAATTGTGTGGCCCTTATCTGTTTTTGCAGAAGAATATTTAATTTTGACTAAATGTTCCACGTAAAAAAACATTCTAATTAGCATTTTGAATTGAATTAGACAACATGGTGCAGTGGTCAATATTGTCGGCGATTATGATTGTAGCCCAAGTCGAACCTCAATAATTTATAATGTTACTAGTATACATGTACGTTTATCTCTATACTGTCTCTACATTAATATTCATTTCACTGTACAATGTTAATACTATATCGGGAGAATAATCTAGCTTACACAATATTATAACAGCGAAACTTTGAGGTTTAACTGATAGGAAGCTGGCGAAGATTGTGACAACTGACTAAGTCAAATGGTAATGTTAATGGTGGACATATGCTCCAAATTAAATGCGTATACGACATAGAAAGATAAGTTTATCAAATAAGCTTGTAGTAAAAAATATCATCGGTAGATCGCGTATGCTGGGTTGTAGTCGAATGTTCCATACGAACTATCCAACGTTTATATACGATATAATATAATATTTAATAGAAAATAATCATTGAATCCACTTATAGAGTCTCTTTTTTCTGGCTGTATTATTCATGTATTAATGAATAAAAAATAAAGCAAACTTACCCGAAGGAAACCCGGGTGAGGTAACAAGATCTTGCATTACAAGTAAATAGGATTTATAACTCACAAAGTTGGACGAGAACAACATTTTGGAGAGTGCGAATTGCTCCCCTATTTCTCTTGGGGAAAGGAATTTTTGTTTTATTTATCTTACCTGGGCTTATTCCGTTAGTATTGTTTCACATTTAAAGTACGTAAAATAAATTGATATTAAAAATATATGGTGGATTTAATTAACCTCGTAATTCTATGAAGCACGTTTTATACTACTCATATTACATTGTACGTTATTATCAGAAATGTAGGTAAAGGTACTTCAAATATTGATATAATATATTTTCATTCTCCGCCGGATTATTGGTTTGGGACCTTCCTCTCGTACAACTTACCTGTACATTCCCTCGGCGGTCGCACAATACCTGCCGCGGAGGCCCGCGTGGGAGGACCTCTGCCCCGCCAGGTGAGTCCCTCGGTCCCTCCAGAAACCTGCCGAAACCTCAAACTCACCTCAGACATCGAACTTCTGAGGCACCGCTTAATATTCACGTCCACGCGCCACGGAGCCGTTTTCAAAAATGCCTCCCATTAATCTTTCCCGAAGCTCGTCCCTTCTCTTGGTCGCTCGCGGCTCGTCACTTGCTGGTAATTATCATTCTCCATGAGAGACAGATCGTTGCTCAGGTTCTTTCATATTTTATCTGTGTGTAAAATGACATTGATTTTTTCAGTTTATATATAAATGAAGATTCATTTATTTATATACATACGAGTATATGTAAGAATATCATAAACATTAATTAAAAATCATCACTAACGGCGGTCTAGAAACTTTTTTATCAATGCCTTAATGTCTTGAGATGAGACTATTGAATTTACATTATTATTCAGCAATAAGAATCTTAAAGTTTGAGATTGATTATTTATTGTAGCCAATGCAAATATAATTGCTTACAAGTGGAGGAATTGCGAAGTGTTAAAATAACGTTAAATCTTTGTCTCATTGTGATTAACGGTTGCTTGATCTTGTGATACGTGTTTAAAAAAAAGGTAAAAACGTATGTGTAAAATTTAAACTGAATCTCAAAGTGAATGGTTGAATATGCTATGGCATACCTCAAGCCATATGATAATGATGTTAGTAGAAAGTATGCAAAAAATCTAGTTTATAATTATGCATAACGCAATAATACATTACTATGAAAAGATAATGCGACTGAATTTGAATGCAGTCGTGTTGATTTTATGATAAGTGTTTTATGTTAAGCAAAGAAAACGATTTCCTGTTTTCAAACCATAAACGACATTAAACAATAATGTTTGCTGTTATCCGTTACCGCGAACTGCAATTATTTCTTCGCGAATAAAATCAACATTGTTATCGTTCCCTTGTGCTCGCATTTATTATAAAGCAAATCTAAATAAAATAGAAAATTATGTCTACAGATTTTGAATATGAACATAAGAAAATGTTTTAATTAGCAGTATGAAAATAAAAATATCTGGAATATTTTTTATTCTACTTATAACATGATGGTTGTCTGATCCGTTGAATGCGAGATTGCAGGATTTTCCAATTTTTCTCCCCTTTATTCAGCAATGCGGTTGAATACAGAGCATCACAATTCCGTAATGTAGGATCTTTTTTAATGATCGGCTTTCGAATATTTCATCTCGTGTTTATGTACTTTCTATTGCCGTTTTTTATTCGATCGCAATCGGACGTCTCAATCACGCATGCAGATCTTTAGAAATATAATTTTATTGAAAATATCTCGGCGTATTCGTTTCGGAATTAATAATGATAAATTTGAATGCGCCGAGAGCTCGTGATTTCCGAGCGTTTGTATTGGTTGGTTGGGGCCGAACCCTCCGTGCTGTCCTTGACCCCCGGGATGCTCGTCTGAGGGCATCTCCCCTCGATGGGAGGCTCCGTTTGACGACCGCTACGCGTGGAATGAATGGCTCGTCTGTTGAAAACTTTTTATCGACCCTTTTTACTATTGCCATATACCTCGCAAAGAACTACCGCACAGACCGTCTGAATTAAAAATCTGATACGGCCGTCGTAAAAGCCACATTGCTCTGAAAGCTCAGCAGGTTTTCATATTTAATACACCATTTAATTCTTATGTAAGCCTCGACATACTAAGAAAAACAAATGTTTTATAAAAACGACAATCAAAGTGGAGTGATACCTAATACATATACCTTTATAGTACGAGTATATAGTACATTTACTGAACTTTATCATTTTAATATGGTCCGTCACTTGCTTATATAAATGCTAAACCGAATATGATAATGTCAACGAATAAACTTTGAAAAAACATTGTGGTTTTACGTATAAGGAGAGTTTGTCTCTATATAACTTGAATGACATTCAAAATAATTTTATTATGTTTTATAATAATGTTATGACATTTTATACTGATTTAGATAGAGAAAATTAACGTATTGTGTGTACGTATATTTATTACAATCCAATTACTTTTATTTTTTTTATAATAAATCCCCGAATAATTCGAGACAGTATTCCTTGCATCTTCGTGTGATTCATTCTCGCAATGTGCATCCACACACTATATGCATAATTCAAGTTCAAGAGATCGTCTCTTGTGCTTTGTTATTTTCTAGCGTAAAATTCTCGGCTTTGACATTCATGGAGCTATAAATCATCGCGCGAGATATATATTTATCCGTTCCGTTTTGGGATGTGACTCGACCGTCAGATCGTGTGTTTAATTTCAAGACACTCGTGTGGAAGACCCGTAGATTATTTTGTCAATGTCAATGTCCCTATATTCAGATCGTCGGGTTGAATATGTCTTCCAAGATATTTGCTCTTAGAAGGATATTATTTATAGTTTGTACCCTTTAATCATTTTGCGGCATCCATCTCACCCTGCGAGTCAAGTCGGAGTTTTATTGCAAGACATGTGTGTATTGTTTAGTTTCTATTATAATATATTATTGACTAATATATTCTACACAATTTATACCACAGAAACATAATATGTATGGATTCTTGGAAGTAGCTTAATAATCATTGTTTTATACATTATTAATAATATTAGAAATCTATTATTTCTTCGTTTTAAAGCAGCGGTCGGGGAACCGGGATAAATTACCCCAAATGGGGTAAAAATATGTTTCTTGGGGTAATAAGGAAACTTTTCTAGTTTGCTATTTCATAAAACTTACTATTTTCATATAACTTTTTTGTCATTTTCCGTGTAAATTAATTCAATAAATAATGTTTATTTAAATAAACATTGATTGTCTTCTTTTCAAAATGGGGGGAAGGGGTATTATCGACTAACGCAAAAATATTTTGGGGTAATAGTTTAAAAAGTTCCCCGACCGCTGTTTTAAAGCTTCTTTTTGTGCCACGATCTCTTTGTGATTTCTCGGTACCATCGCATATCGCATTGTTATTCTTCTCGTACACGGAATCATCACAGATTGCACATCGAATAAAATAATAAATAAAATCAACTTTATTATTAAACCAAGGACTCACCTGTCTGGGCAGATCTTAAAACCTGTTGTTTCTTACAATAAAAATATCCACTGAATCTTTTCTGACTAAATGTATATTGATTTAAATCGTTTATTCGTGATAAGTACGAGTATTTGAAATAAAAAACGTATTTCATATTTTTTATAGTTGCTTCATATCTGGTGTCACATTTAAGGAATATACCAATAATTTAGCTTTATCTCTTTCTGTACAAGCAATCTAGCAAATAATTTGATATTATGAATCTGATACTGTTTGCGCGCCTTTGGTAAAGTAAATTTTTCAGTCGCGTGAGATAAGTGTGATTGGTGCTCTTTCCTAACATTTATATCCAGCGCAGTAATATCGTATCTGTGGGTGGTTTCCGTATAAACACTATTTATTATGATATATTGAAGAAGTCAATTATAACTGTCCGTGTGCCGGTGAATTGCAGTGCATGCCGTGGAGGTGTATGCAATAATGATGATCACAAAGATCTTTTTACCGCTTGTGTTAAGGCGTGGGATATTTTATAACTCTTTCTTTTGTAAATAATTAAATGTCGAACATATTTTTTATATTATTCATTTAAAAACATTTATAATTAATTTTTTTCAACACTATTCATATAAGAAATAATAAGACAGCTTTTTATTGTTGGACAATGTTTATTTTTAAGTAAGAGTAAAATCGTTGTCAATTCTCAGAATTTTTAAACGAATATGAAGATTCAAAGTGGAATGCAGTTAGTAACGCAACATATGACGATATTGCCTGTTGTATATTATTATTATAAAGTAAGAGTATATGAGCAGACTAAAATAAAATAAAGTGAACAGAGATCTGGCTGGGGAAGAATCTAAAGTACTTTACAAACTCCATTCGCGACAAATACGTTTTTTTTTACTCCGACTCCATTCAATATCGTGATTCAACTTTTATATCGGGAGACTTGACTGTTCGTTTGTATGATACTCGTAATTTGAATGAAGTCGATTCTAATCGCATTTTTATTTTGTATTTCTTTTGAACGATGTCGATTTATTCTTTAATTTGAAAACAATATGAAACACTTTTTCCGAGGCTTTATTTTACTATAGTTTTACAAATGATATACTTATTTTATCATTATTTCATTTATTTTACATGAACAAACAGAAGAGTAATAGGCGCTGGGTGAAGCGTTTTAAGTAAACTCTATTACGCTCAAGTTAGTGCATACTACTTTTATGAAACTTCAGATTGTTACTTTTATAAGATTTACGTATTTTTTTCCAATATATTTTATGCAAAACAGTCGTCATTTAAAAAAAAAACAATTATTTCGATTTTTTCGATCGATATTTCTTGGTGGAATTCCATAATATGAAATATAAATAAAATATTTTTTAGAATTTATCCCACAACATCCCTTATACGTTAATTTTCAAACACATATACCCATCACATAATTCATATCCACCTTTTCACTCACTCTTTGCTTTATATAGAGCCAACACTCACTTTACTAACTGACTTGAAAATGGTCATTCGACCTGGCTGAAACATGTCGTCAAAAAATATATTTTGGGATAAATTCTAAAAATTCTTTTATTTATATCTGATAAAAATCAATGATAATTTACACTTAAGTAACACGTAAAATATACTGTATTATTATTGATAATAGATTGTTGGTACGTAAACGTAGTTTTTATGGTAAACACTTATGGAGTGGCGGCATAAAAATGGAACGTGTTACCTTTTTCAGTTGTTAATCTTAACTGCCTTTATTATTTTTGCCTACCGATATCATTAGCGCCTGACCACGTGGTTTCCAGCTGTCGTTTTTTTTTCGTTTGATCACGCAACTTGTAAAATTTACTGGGTAAAATTCCGACGTAACTCACTTTGTGTGATAAGGTAAACGCGAGCGCCCAAACGTCGAGGCGATCGGGATCGGAATGCCGGAAGAGTGAGGATTTGGTTATTTGACATGGAACTCGTCATCACGGAATGGAACGAGCTTAAGGGAAATTACTTTGAGCCACACAAATAAACATCTCCTCATATATATCCCCGAATGGTATTGCTTTTAACGTGGGAAATATATGAGGCACTCGTATTCGCTTTGACATTATTTCAACGCCTCGTTAAATACAACCTAAAAGTATTTTCTTCTTCAAATGTATAACATTTTCTTGTAGGTAATACTATACTATACCTAGAATACGCGTATATACTCGTACGTGCGATATTGAGCGATTGTCTCGAAATATAGAGATGTGTAAAATATGCAATATTTGTCAATGAAAAAGACTGTGTATACATATTGCTATGGGTGTCTTTCTCTTAATACTTTAAGCGCATGTAATATTGCATGTAATTCTCAATTAACAACTCTTTTGAGTGCACTCACCTTGAGAGTAATTTTTAAATGCAGCAAAAAAAAAGTTTAATTGACACGCATTATTATATTAAATAAAACATAATATTTTGTATTAAACATCGACGTAGAACATACATTAGATCGAAGAAGAAATATGTAGTGTGCTGTATCGATCGTTATTATCACGGCTGCAGTGTGAACGGCCGTGGTTTGATCCCCGCCTGCACTAATGACCACTTGAGCTAACATTATCGATCCTCTGGTCGCATGTTCAGTGCCACCGTGGAGAAATTCCGCTGGTTGCATTTATCAGAGTCCTACACACAACTAAATATATTCGGTATGCACATTTTGACGTTTTTCTTTTGAATCTATTAAAATGTATCTTGCAAAAATGAAGTATCCTATATCGTTGATAAACTGTAAAACGAGTAAATTTAATATAACAAGGTACACATGTGAGTAAGATTAATAATGATAACGAAGTTAAGAAACAATGCGAGCAGACCGTAATTTGATTTGTCGCACCTCGGTGTCCAGGGTTTCCCTCTTAGATACGACTGGTTCAGACCTCAGGAGCGTCAGGCATATCATCCAATATTTATAAAAATATGATAAAACAAATATGCCTCACATACTATAGGGCTTTTTCGTCAAGCCCCCGGATTGTCGAAAACTATGCAAAGTATTTTTTTAATTTTTTTTTTTTTTAGTTTAAAATCTACAAGGTTAAGTGTTAAGTGTATTACACCTCTAATAATATGGTTTTTGTTAAAAAATGTAGCAATAATAATGTTTTACTTTAACCAATCGGGCGCTCGTCTAGAAGTAAAACAATTTCGGTTCTGTAACAATTAGCCAAACGCTTTTTGTCTGGCTGAGCTTTTCGCGCCTGGAAAACTCATTCGCCGTAACATAGTTACGTTTTCACGTTACAGTAGTTCCGCTTTGTTCGTTTCGGATTTTCACGAGCGCCCGCCTCCATGTCAGCATGGCGTGATGTTTGATTGCACCGTCCACTTACTCGTACACCACCTGCCGTAATTTTAAGTCTGCGAGTTTATGATGTATGATATAAAATACTAGATCGAAATCACTTCAGTCCATTTTTCAAAATTTATTTTCAGTTTATGTTATTTTAACTATTGAGATTATGATCAGCTGTATAACGAAAGACGTATTTTATGAAATGTAAAAGAATGTATGGTGATATAGGGGATATAGGGTATAATTGTAGATTTATTAATCCTTGTTCAACCCGCCGAACCGCTGGCTGAATATCTTCTTTTCAGTTTTGGCCTTTCCTCAACCAATTCTTTCCGGCAGTATTTGCGATATCGTCTGCCCATCTCGCCCGTTGTTGGCCTACGTTTCTGCATTCGATTCTTGGTCGAGACTCCTTTAATCTGCTTCTTGATCTCTTAGTGAAAGTAAAATAACCGTAGTAGTATATATATTAAATTGAATAGTCAAGGCAACCAAGTACATAAATCATTTACCATTTAATATTATTAGTGAAGACCTATTTGAGACAAAGACTTATGGCAGAGTCAGCTTTAATCGGCTAACGTCGGCTTTGTATAGCGTTATCTCTGCAGGGGCAGATCTCTGCCAATTGTTGATCGTCGCAATAAAGTAATTATATTATATATTATAATAATTACATTAATCCGAGAAGATATTAACGAACTATTTAATGAGTGCGTTTTCAGTCTTTTTATGTTACTTTTATTTATTCTTGGAAGGTGTGCATTAAAAAATGTTTTATAGCATTAGACCTCTCATACTAAAGAAGTAATATTTTTAGTATCAATATAATTTTTCAGTGGTTTTCTTTATTGTCAGTTAAAAGGAAATCTAAACACCTTTCTTCTTTTTGTTAGACCGCAATCACCATATTTTTTTAAGTATCAGCGCGTGTGTCCCATATACCAAAAAAATATTTTACTTTTATATGCAAATTCCTTCCCGAGACGATTCGCACAATTTTGAGAGACCGTCTCATTTTGTCTGGAAGTCTAAAACTTCTAAAATAATTTCAGCTTATCTCGTCTTGTGACCTTCATAAGTACAAATTTATTCCGTCTCCGAAACATTTAAAGAAAAATAAATCCTTATTCTTATTGCTTTTTTGTGTTTTATGTAACAAATTAATGAATACATGATTAATTTTACGATTTTTACCACTGCAATGAAACACATCGTTATAATTTTCAGTGACTTAAAATAAATTGGTCTTATTTTTTATATTCATTTATATAGGTATCTGCTTCTATAATTTTTCTTCATTGTTTTCGCTTCGTCGGGTGTCAGCTCTGACTCCCTGTGCTCCACTGAATACATTCACTGAATAGTCCCTTGAAAATTGATAGCTTATGCTCCATTGCGGCATTCGGAGAACATGTGCCAGTCAGGTTCACCTTCATTTCTTGAACCACTGTAAGGTTACCGTGTCCTCTTCATCTTCATTCCTGTCAAAGTCAAACCACGCGCCCCGTATATCCTTCGTAGGTACGTGTTGGCTGCCTTGGCCTTTGTTTTAATGCCAGGATTAGCAGCTTTACAAAATAATTAAGATAATACATATGCCACGTAGGTGGTATGTACTTTGCTTTAATTGCTACGGGTTCTAGACGTTGCATTAGGAGTTCAAAAATTTTCCAAGGCGAGAAATGAGCTCTCAGAATAATAAACTAATTATAAACTTTTATAATAATAATTAAATATTAAATAATTAAAAAAAAAAAAAAAAAAATTTTTTTTTATAAAAATATTATCATAAAATGAATTATGAAAATATGTCATTTTTTAACGGACAGCATTACCTGCCGTTATTTCTCATCGTAATCTTGGTGTACGCATGTCATTTTGAAAAAATTTCTCCTCTTCCGAGTACTTATTAAGTTGTTCTTTCTTCGCCACTTCATGTAGGTGTATCATACTCGTACCACATTATCATTTACGCCCGCGTTGCTCAAATTGGCCGAGATGCTTCCCAGCCTCCATTACGCATGATCACCATCGAGGCTCAGTCGCCAGATACACTCGCACCAAATACACCGATACCAGCTTCGAACCACTTTTAATCTCGGGTTATTTCTTCTCAAGTACTTCAGCGATCGTATGCTGTATGCGTTGTACCATTCAATATACTCGTACATATGTATAGAGAATACTCAGAATAAGAGCAATTTCTTGTATGGACCGAGGTACTTAAAGTAACGTTGCTGAAACTCCCTCGTCTCTGTGAGATAATAAATCATTTTTTATACATTTTTTTCTCTCAAGGTACGTGTTTCGATTATTAAAACTGTAGTTTCCGTATTTTTGGCCGCTGGTATTATACTAAAAAATATATATTTTGGAGGCATAATTTCAATAAGTTTTGATAGTGATGATTTTTATAGTACAATGTAAATCTCTAACGATTTATTAGTACAAGTATTTCTATACAATAGCCGTTTCTTTTCTTAAATATTTACATTATTTTATAGCTTTGTCTATTTTATACATAATCTTCATTTCGGTAGACATATTTTTGTAGATGCTGTGACAGTTTTTGTGTGATTTCACTTTAAATGAATGCTTCATCAGTTATTCACTTGTATAAACGAGCGAAACCACGGTCTTCACGGTCTCCAACAAACAGTGATTAGCTTAATCCATATTAACACACGGTAAAAAGTATTTACCTATTTAATATTTGACATGGATCTTTTAGCGATTTTTAAGAATAAATTAACTATTAATTAAATAAATTGTAATTGGTAATGATTGATTATAATTTTCCTAGTTCAATTTGTACCTCACCATTGACTTGTTAGGCATGACAAAAAAATATAATCTAGGAATGAGACGGAACCACTTCTTCTTTTAATTGTATCGCTTATTTAATCGATAAACGATTGTAAAAATAATGTGTTTCGAAAACGTTTCGGCATTATCGTCAGCAAGATGTTTCCGTTCTCTCGGTAACATTGAAGTGTTGTTTCGGCCCTTGTGCCCGCCCGTACTCTTGGGCGTGGGTTCCCGTTCATTAGCCCTTTATGTTTGCCTCGCCCACACTTTTCGAGTGGATTCTTTCCGAGTGCATCAATGCCACACTTTACATACTAACTCGCCCATGGAAACTTATACGGCTTCACTTTATATGCCTTGCGGTGCACTTACGGAATATGTTACATCAAGCGGAGCCATCATTATTGTGTGATATATAAAAGAATTTTACCGTTTTATGAACCGAACTTTAGAACTGTTATCAATTTCGATCTGCGATAAAGCTTTTGTAATTTTTCCACGACATAACTGCATTAAATTTACATGTATAATAAAGAATGCGTATTGTTATCTCTTCTCATTTTTCGGATAAAATCAATTCAAATTAGTTTTTTTATTGTGTATACATTGTTATTACCGAAAACATAAAAAATCTATATATTTTTTTTACATATTTATGCACATTGCATTATCGAATTAATCTATTATAAGGTATATAACGTTGTAAGCGATCTTGCCAAGAAGTTTACTAACTAGTCTGCCGTAGTATGACAATTATTATATAATTATTTTCTGCATAACATAACATAATTTATCATGATGTCTATTGTTTATTATATTGGTAATAATCCTTTTTTTTATTCATTCAAAGAAAGCGCCTAGGGCATTTATTTTTATTTTATTAAAAACCGGTCTAGTATTGTACAAATGATGAACCTCTATTCTCATAATTTATTTATTGCTATTCAAACTTATTCAAAATAATATTTTCATATTACTATGAGACGTTAATGAGACAACATGATTGACATATACCATTACATATCAAATAATATGTTATATTTTCATCATTTAATCGGAGAAAAAAAAACGAATCGAACCGCAGATAGTGTACCTACGTCCGGAACGTCTAGGCAGCGCCGCGACGCTTTACACTAGGCGCCCGCCCTTGCAACCTTGGCTCCCCAACCACGATCTGCCTCACACCCACACACAAGAAGCTCTCCCCAGTTTCATCTTGTCCTACCTCACCAAGAGCGTTCCCTGTATACCCACACACTGTGACAACTCTGAACTCGGTATTACTTCCGTACCCCTCCCTAATCTATATGCAACAGTGGACTCTCTTGCATTCGATACACTGTTATTTCACCATATTCTAGATACAATATTTTTTACTTGATTTAGATAAATAAAAGAAGAGTTCGTCAGAGAGTAAAAGAGTAAACCTCGTAGAATACCGGAGATTAATAATATACCAAAACTACTGGTCTTTGGTACTGCACTTACTACATGTTTTTACTGTATCCACTCTCTATACATTGCTCTAACCCTGAACTCTGTTACGTCCACATAACTACTTAACTCACTCCACACGTGTTCGTTTAAAACACGGTCTCTGTAAAAACAAAACCAATGGCACTGCATAATTTTCTGTACCTTTTTTAAAATTCTTAATTATAGTTTAAACGCATCCTAAAACCCACAATTTATATTTTTTTGTAAGATAATTATAATAATAATAAGCATACACAAATGTTTATGTATTTGTATTTTAATTAACATTAATTGAGTGGTTTTATAAGAATGGAGAAATGGAAACCTCGATTATCGAACACAATACGTGCCAAAATCTTAGTCGTAATGCATTATACTCGTTGAGTGTGAATACTGATTTTTTAGTACTTTAAGGATAGGTTTTCGGTAATATATTAAACTGATCTTAGAGTTGATGTTATGTACGCCTCTTATAGTAATCTTCTAGTAGTTTAGCTGTAGAGGATCTTGACCGCGGATGTGTCGACATTCAGAGTCGTCTAATTTTAAACTCCCTAGCGTCTAATTATGCGGTATTTTTAGCCTAACGTGTAGTGTTGCCACATTTGTACGTACATACTAGTGCTACTGTATATTCCCCGGCGCATGCGCATGCGCTTGACATTCATTCAGAATGGGAAATTTCACGCAGTCATCCTGTCTTCAAATAACGTTCACTCAAGGAAAGTTCTTACTCGGCGATATTTCGTTGGAAATCGTCTTAGGACGAATACACTTTAACGATGGTTTGTGGGGGTGATTTATTTAGCGTTAAATATTATTTATGGTTCGAGATCGCTCTGCTTTCAGCGAGAGCCTTAGTAATTTATTAAAATATTCAATTTTATGCAAGTCATAGCTATTTATTATAATATTAAATTGGAATATCATACTTCTTTGATAATAGCTTTGATTTACCAAAATAATAATATTTAAGAATTAAATATTGACAAGAATTATAAAATTACCAAAATTAAAAAAAAATATCCAGGACAAAGTTATGCTTATGTATATATTTCTATAAGAAGTATCGTAAAATCGTGCAGTATTATTTCTTACTCATGGAAACGATGTGTTAAGGGTCTGTATTTCTTTAAATGTTGAACTACTCGTATTTTAACACTATCCAGTTAGATTACACAATATGTGTGTAATCACCAGGCCGAACGTTAAAGTCTGGTCACACAACATGTGTGTGATCGTTCCGCCAACGCTTAGTGGCCGACTATACACAGATTGTGATGTTTTTTCAAACGTTAGTGGCCGATCACACAATATATGTGTTGTTTTTACTTTCGACCGTAATTTAAAGATTTCAAACCTTTTCAGTGAGGGTCATATTTAACTTTATTTGAACACATGACGATAGATTTAGCAATTCTTTAAAAAAACAGTCGGCCTCCAGCGTAAGTTTAATCGCGTAACGCGCGGACTGCATAGTGTTAAGTGTAAATAAGTATTTTATGGTTTTTGATATGTAGGTATATTTTCATTATTTTTTAAATAAAACAATGCATTTTAAATTATTTGATATTACTTTGATCTGACTGATCATGATCACTTTGAATAATATTTCATTTTTATAATGAACGATGCATTTTTTATATTGAATTTCGCAAATCATATTTCAGCCGAATATTCGCTTGGTGCGTGGGTTCAGATTTTGAAATAAGTATTATTTGCATACAATGTATTGATGATGATGCGCTTGGGCGTATTGGAAATATTTGCTAAGAATGCATTTCTTAAATATTACGAAACAGAAATGACTATGTGGACTATGACATTTAAATAACATATATTTTTATATAAATTAAAACATACGTATCGTGCAAATTATTTACGACCATTTTAATGTTTATATTTGCCGAAAATTATTTGTTTTATTGTATAATCGTGCACCATTCTAAATAATATTTATTTTTAAAAAAATCACAATCAATTTGTAGATACGACATTTTTTTTTTTTGATAAGACATTTGATTTTAATTATGTGGGTTTATATGCAATCCTATGTATTTATATTTTCTTATTACTGTTTAATCTTTAAGACATATCATAAGACAATGTATTAGGTAAAACGTATTTATGTTTTACGATATTGTATGGTGGTAGAATACATATTTTACTTTACACATTCAAAATAGGTACATAGTTGCCATACTGAAGGTATAAATAATTAAACTTTACAGTTTTGTTTGGCATTTTTTAGTGAGCTAAGCAGTAAAGAATGAACTAAACGGCTCTACTGTTCCTGTTGAAGTAAAATGGTCTGTTGTGAACAGGTCGATACTCCGCACGTCAGGCTTTTCATAAATAATGTATAAATGTGCATTGTAGGTGCCTTCTCTAGTAATGCGGGGAGTATAAAGTAGAATGAAAATAATATTTTAACAATATGTGGAAACATAACACCATTCAGTATGCTCCCTAGCAGTAGTCACAAATTGCCGCCATAAAGTTCTATCATTTGTCATAGTATTCTCCTCTTTCCTATGTCAGTTCTTTCCTCCGGAGCTTCATAGAGCACGTAATATGTATAGTTGCCGATGGCCTTCCAGAAAGGCGACAGCCTGAAAAAATGCAACTATACTTTATGGTCTTTTGCGACATACGGAAAACATGTAAAAGTCAGGTTTATCTTCGTCTTTTGACCGATTATAGGATGAAATGCTTACTTGTCAGCTCCTTCACACAAAGTAAAACTATCGTACCGTTAACTCATTATACGGGTCATTTTTGTAGTTGTGAGATATATATGCAATGCAGTTAAATTATAATTTATATACCGATAAAGATTTCATGTATTTCTTATATATATATATAAAAATTGATATAAAAATGCGGTATTTTCTTGGTATTTTTTGTTGTTGTCATAGATGGAATATTGGAATAAGCGACGGCGCAGTTGCAGTATTATGCTTATGTTTGTACCATACATAGACTGTAGGACCTGTGGCCTGAGTTCAGCGAGGCTGCCGAGTGTGACAAAACAAGAAACGGCAGCTCTTGGTGTTGCCTTTATTCGCGGCGGATTAGTAACCCGAGACACCTATTCAGTCCCTAACTGTAGTAAACAGGTTCGTTTCGGTCCTGTGTTGAAATGCAGTACCAACGCCAATGTAAGGTATCATAAAACCACACTTTTTTCATGTTAGTATTGTACAAGTAGTGTACCATAAAAGGCACACAAATCCTACAAAAAAGCTTACGATTTTTGGTTAATTGAGTAGCTCGAAAGCTACCCATTTCTTTAGTAAACAATTATGGTAAGGTCAATTTTATTGCGTATTTTTACGTATTAAAAAATGCGTAATATTTCTTGCAAATGGTGATGGAGATGATTCACATATGTATTCTAAGACGTTTATATATTTTAAGGATGTTTAATTACTGTTTATGGATATGTGATCCGCCAATTTAATTAGACTACCGCTTAACATTCACGCATTTCGCAAGTAAATAGAAATATTGGTTAAGGTTTTAGTCTTTTTAAGGATTGATTATGGCGATGATACGAATGCAAGTGAAATGTTCTGAATCAGTGTTGTTTTTATCATTTAATGAATCACACAATTAATAAAAAATGAATCACACTACGTGCCTCAAGAACTGCTTCATACATTTCAGACCTAGAAAAAATCTCATCAACATGCAATTATTTTATTTTATCTGAAAGTATGTACATATCATGATTCATAAATAGTAGGTAGTTTACTCACCACTTTGTGTGTAAAAATATGCAAGAAATCATCATTCAATAGATGTTTAATAAACTGGAATAATAAATTACATGTCCTTAAATGTGTAATTTGCAACGTTTTACCTTGGAGCAGTGTATCCATGTGTCTCCATATGCGACAGTCGTTTCTTATAGTCCGTCACTAATGCTTCTCAGTCTCATATCAATGAAAAATAAATTAATCTAGGAAATTGTTCCTGTGTAAATAAACATTGAAATTATGTTATTTAATGGTTAACCGACCTAAGTTTTAATTTCTTATCAGTTGTAATAAGAAGATGTGCCATGGTAGTATACACTTTATTATTACATACTTTGTAATTGTTTTATAATTGAGAATAATTATTTTTTTACTGATATTATTTAATATTCAAAATAACGCTTGGGATGATACATATTGTGCCATATTTTATAATACCATTGAGATATCATTTGCGTTAGTAATAGTATATTGAAAAAGCATCTTATGAGTTGATTTTTAATAATAAATTTTCACCATAGAACACCATTTTAAATACTCCAAAATTATGTTCAAATCATATTTAGAGTAGGAAATACTAAATTTTGATTTGACTAATAATACTTATATATTTTAATAATACGAGCATTTTTTTTTATAAATTAACTTTTTTGTTACCTAATGGTCACTCTCTATGGGAATGCGAGCTTTTATTTATTTGTTTTAAACCGCATACTCGCTTCCTACATTTTTCAGTGTAAGTTTTATTTTTAAAGAATGACATCGTCGTAATTCACTGGGTCGTCTCGACTCTCCCCCCTTATTAAGGCTTCAGCAGTTCTTCGATACGCTTACTGTAAAGCGATATCTTTAACTTAAAACCCTCTTTGTGTCAACTCCTAGAGTGAGCTTAGATAGTGAAATATAATATTAAAGCGGTGTGTTGGACACACTATGCTCCAATTTAAAATATGTCGGAATATATTCGTGATTTATTTATATTAACGTATGAAAGGAAGTAACGTAATAATTTAATATAAACATTACTGAATTGCCGAGTTGTTCTTTAAAAGCCGCGCTAGAGAATTATATATTTTTTGGTCTTAGTTTAACGACAGAATTTTTACGACAATCCGGCTTTCTATCATTCAAAACGATTATGTTAATTACTCACTTTATGTCTATGTGAATAATTATTTATAGAATTTATATTGAATTCATGAGTTTTTTTTTGTGTATTGTATAATTATATTGGGTCATTAAGTTCCTTCAGATTTCATCTTTGTTCCTACTTAATCATGTCCATACCAGAGGACACGGTCCTCGCTGGTTTCGTTCTATACATATTTCGTACAGCGCTTTCGTGATGCATTCTTGGACATTTTACGTTTGTTATTCTTGTCGGTCTAGCATCTTCCGTTCCTTCTGTGAAAAGATAACACGAAATGGTGCAGTGATTGTTTAAAAAATACCGTATATAAATATTACATATTCACCCAATGAAGTTTTAGATTGTTGGAAACATTGAATGCGTATTAAGGGGTACACATAAGAGCTACACGAATTGCAAGATTGCTCAAAGTTTAAAAATCATTTTTTTTTCAAGTATTTAGTATGTTATGAATTTTTTTAATTTTTATTAGAATATTATTTTATTATTTCAATATTCTAATCTACTTTTATAGATCATTGACTATATTACAATATTATTATTAATTAAATATACATATATTATACATAAAATTCTTTTTTTCCAACGCGTCAATCCAAGCACAAAATAACGGCAGAAGCGGGATGCGAACCGCGGACCTGGTATGCCCAGGTATTCATACCGCTCGGCCAACTGCGCCATTGCTATGCCTAGACCGACTCGCGTTGAAACTAGTATTTATATCATTGTTATCATCGTACGATAGATGTCGCTATAGTATATATTCAAAGTATGTATATTTTTATTATTATTCAATCAGTCTTCATTTATTCACAAGCTTAATATTAATCGTAATGAGTCGGTCTAGGCATAGCAATGGCGCAGTTGGCCGAGCGGTATGAATACCTGGGCATAGTTGGTTTCCAAGGTCCGCGGTTCGCATCCCGCTTCTGCCGTTATTTTTGTGCTTGGATTGACGCGTTGGAAAAAAAGAATTTTATGTATAGTATCATCATCATCATCATCAGCCTGTGTCCGTCCACTGTTGAACGTAGGCCTCTCGCATGAGTCTCCATCCTCTTCGATCCTCCGCCTTCCGCATCCAGGTCACTCCCGCCATTCTTCTTATATCGTCGGTCCATCTTGTAGGGGGTCGGCCAATGCTTCGTTTGCCAGTTCTTGGGCGCCATTCCAATACTTTTTCTTCCCCATCGACCGTCGTCTCTTCGACAGATATGTCCTGCCCATTGCCACTTGAGTGTGCCTATTCGTTGGGTAGCATCCACTACTTGAGTTCTTCTGCGTATTTCCTCGTTTCGGATTCTATCTTTTAGCGACACTCCGAGCATGGATCTCTCCATAGCACGCTGGGTGACTTTTATTTTATGGGTAAGACTTGCTGTCAGATTCCACGTCTCTGCGCCATAAGTTAATACAGGGAGGATGCATTGGTTAAACGCCTTAGTTTTAAGGCATTGCGGAATTTTCGCTTTAAAAATGTACTTTAGTTTTCCAAATGCTGCCCATCCCAGTTGTATGCGCCTGTCGATTTCTTTTGAGAAGTTATTTCGCCCTAGTTGTATTACTTGTCCCAGATAGGTATAGTCGTTTACAACCTCTTTTTCTGTTCCTCCAATGGAAATAGGATCGAAGGTCTGTGTATAGTATATGTATATTTAATTAATATTTAGTATGTATTGTTACGTTTTGAAATACTACTCTTTGTAAATCGTATTTCAAATAAGATGGACCTTTAAATACGAATGTGTTTGTGTATCTTTGTTCCTCTAAAATTTTAGCAATCTTTAATAATATTATTAGATTTAGATAGTAAAATATTAACTCCCTAACTGGTGCATATGGTTGCCTCAAAATGCTGTCGTAATCAGTTCTTTCCCAAGTTATCTAAGCACTAGCTTAGTGGAGCTTTCTTGAGTAAATGTACTTACTTGTATGATATATACAGTTCTCGACACCTTCGCCTGGGCTTGAAGATAAGACAGCTTTAGTAATCGAGACTTATTTGGGCGTTTGTTAATCGTTATTTTTATGGATATCAGTTGATTAGATCGATTCTCCCGAAGATTCGATCATTTTGACCCGACTCAACCCAAAATTGTTTTAAACATCAATTGTTAAATAGTAAGTAATCTGGCTAGTATAATATTTATATATGATTGCGCTTTAAACATTATCTTCGTTACTTAGTATATGTTTTAGTCATCGGGAGATAAACAGTCAAAATGTTATTTATTTATACACTTGCTTCAAAGGTCAACGTGACCATGTTTCTTGACTTATGGCAGGTCTTTGAAGTACTTATCCTAGAACTTTTATCTTATCTTTTAGAGTAATGAAAAATCTGTGCCACAGAGCCGACCGTTTGTAGCAAACAAATAATATAAACTTTGACTTTTAGATAGTATATAAAAGGACTATTTATTATTTAATCTATTTTTTACGAACTCATCATTTGACAATGCCACTACTGTCAGATAAAACGATCAGTTGATTCACTATTATAAATTAATTATAATAACTCCACATCATTAACTATGTATAAACAAATAGTGAAATACTTAGAATTTGTTTAGTCTACCAATTACGACAATTTTGTTATAACTATTAATGAAACAATGTAAAAGGAAGTAATTAAATATTCTTCTTTACATTTTTGTTCTCTTAGATGCCATGGTCTTCATCTCGTTTCATATTCATTACAAATTCTATATACAGGCTCAAAGAAAATGATTTTTATGCACTCCTGTTGTATCCATGCTATCTGTCCACCTTCGTCTCTGAAGCAACTATAGGAAGGAAGGCTGCAGTTTCCTCTTTGTTTGCTCGTAATTCATCACAAAGTCAAACCATCGTAATCCTAATATTCTACGTAGGTACTTGTTTTTAAAACTTATTTTATGGCTGCACTTGACTGTACACTCATTTAGCCATATAAATATTGTACATGTAAATAATTTTCAAATTAATTTTGATTCTGATGACATCCTAAGTACATATTTGACGCATGTTTTGCTGATGATAATTAATGGTTTCGCATTAAATTAGTCAATTCGAAATTTTGCAGGTCTTTTGTACCGATTATCATTACGTTTAATTGGTATTGTTTTTACTTAAAAGCATCACATATGATGGATTTAATGATGATCTGCAGTTCTGTTATGAATGATGAGTTTTGAGTCCAGATATCATCAGGAATCCCCGCAGAGAATGCTTGATGTGCTGCACCAGCTTCATTAACACCACGATCAAAGCGCCGCCACGCGAGGAGTGACGATAGGAGTAATTACGTCAAAATTGAATTGTATATAATTGAGCATTGTGAAAATTACGAAGTCGATTAATATATGTTGCCAAAATGGTTTCTTTTCAAAATTTGAAACTAAAAATATATATTAAGTTAAAACATACAGATCACAATATTGATCCGCCATTCACGCACAATCTATTTTACGGCGACGCACTGTGAATGGGTGAAGTTCTCGGGACGAATTTCGTTTACCACGATTTTTTTTTTAATTAGCTTTGACTGCTATTTTTCCGATCAAGACAGTATTTATTGAAGGTAAAACTTTATTAACATTATTTTATTTTGATCTTTATGGGGAATCGGACAAACCACTTAAAAGATAAATAAAAGTATTTAAGCTATACTCTTTACATTGACTTAAATCCTGTCCAAACTCAAGCAACATTTATTTTTTAAGGGCACTATCCTCTTGCTCTTGTCCCTTCAAGTGACCCTACGCCTTCATCTCTTCCTTCTCCTTTTCATTCCTTTTAGTTATTATTAATTTGAGTTATCATTTTGTTGCAATTCTTTATGATAATTAAATAAATACTATTAATTGATATCACTGTTATAGTGAGCTCTCCAGCCGCTTTATGATTTAACCACATTTAAATTCACCAGACTTTTGATCGACTCTATTCATTATTTGATCTGTGGCTCGTCCCGCACAGTACCTACGTAATACTATCTACTTCTGATTCTCCATAAGTATACAGCGCGCTTCCTGTTTAGTAAATTTTATGAAACAAACGTTCAGGCCATAGCCGTGCCCGGGATATTCAAATACACATAACTGTGTTTATGGTAATGCTGGAGCATGAGCAGGAAGAAGGAGAGGGAACAGATGTTCTCGCTCATTTGACAACTTGCCAACAGATTTTTATTACTCCCTTACACATTACACGATACGGAACATTCTGAAGGCGCTAACGTTTAGTGATGCCGATTGATTTGGGGTTCGACGAAGCTGCTCTGGAACCACACATACGTCAAATTAGATAGATAATAAGTTTAATGTTATAGCCGAACATGTAATATTTTCATATTATTCTTACGTATTTATACATTCGTTACGCATAATACATCAAATCCCAAAAACATGGTAAATGCTTCCAGATTGTTCACGTGTTTTGTAATGTTAATTACTTATAAATTATTAATGCTTCTAAACAGTTCTTAAGTAATTTCATGCTAACGCATGAATATTTATCCAAAATGATTACCATTTTCGTGGTGATGTTTTTATAACAAATTGTTTGCGTGTTTACGTATTTTAAGTAGGCAATTTCTATTTACAAGATTTATAACATTTAAAATAAATCATTTTTTTTATTTTATTATTAGTATAATGCTAATGATATACCAATTTGTAAGCTGAATTACTTCTTGCGAATGTTTCACCGATTTGCTGACTTGTACATGTTGTATCAATTACCAACAGATAACTAGTTTATATAACGTCCATGACGGGAGTCTATTCACACTCATTAATTTCAATAAGGTATTGGTGGTTAAGTATAAAAAAATTGACATCATTGATTGAACTATAAAAAAAATAATGTATATAAGAGTACACACATACCCGAAATCGATATTTATCATTACATTTGCATGTACCAGTATGTATTATTTACATGAACATTGCCCGAGTTATTATATTTGTCTTTGTCCAAGTATTATGAAGTATTTGTTGCATGCTAAGTATTTTACATAACTCAAAAACTGCGCGAGAAATGTAAAATAATTTTGTATACTTTTTTACTGTTTTTATTTTGCTAGTTTATGAGTATTCTAAAGCTTATTACTGTTTTTAAGACTCCGTTTTGTTCATAAACAATTTGCAGTCTTAATTTATATTACCAGTTTTTTTCTCTTTTGAGACATTTCCATGTTCTCCATCATTTCAACTTAAGCTTAGTGAAGTCCCAGTTTCATTTCTCATATTCTTGAGCATCTCATACCCGGATGTATTGTTTCGCATTACATTTCTTATCGTATATGGTTTTAATTTTCTGCCTGCAGAGTACTTTAAGTTTCATGGAATCTAATATTTTATGAAGAGTAACATACAACCATATTTGATCTAAATACTAAGTCTTTTAATTTTCTTCAATGACTGTTCGCGTCCTTTATTGACCATACCTGATGATCACATCACCTTTGCATTAGATTCATAACATTAACCTATCAAATCGTTTTTTGTATCACGCTCATAGTAGTAAAACACTCTTGTGTACGTAGCATTGTGTGTGAGAGTACATTTTTGCTTGCACGAATATCCTTATATTAAAAAAAAAAGATTGAATTTCAATATACATAATAGATGGTTATTAACAGTGTACTAGCCAACCTTGTATACTATATAAGTACGTGATTCTTCCGAAATCGGCTCAGGAATTTGCGGGTTGAAAAGCTTACCTAGAAGTCCGCAATAGGAGCTAGTCAGTCAGTTTCACAGTGCGGATTTTTTGGCTGTTTTTATGTTTTTTGTCGTCTTTGATTGTGTGAACGTGCTCGCTGCGGCCAAATGCGAGGCCCCGATCGTGACCGTGGCTAATTTCAGAAGAATGGAAGAATCTAGAGTCGGAAATACTGCTCCTTCACTTGTGATGGTCGATTGATTCCTTACCGTTTTTCAATCTTTCCACGCCTCTTGAACTACCACAACATCAGCAACACAATTGAATATATTTACTTTTAGGTTTACAAATCTATGCTTTTGCTAAAGCATAAGGACCCAAAATTAATGCTGCACAGTTTTGTGACCTTCCTTTAGCTTTGCCTTCCACAAGTCATCTCTGTTATCAAAGCTTCGCCGAGTACATACAGCTAATGTATCCGGAGAATATTTGGTTGTTTGATATTTAGCATGCTATTACGATAATTTGATTAAGATAATCCTGAACCAGTTTGGTCCTTTGATTTTGACTTTTAACATGTGAGCAGTAAAATTTATTGTGTTGTCGGAAAAATATATTTGAAACCAGAATAAACTACGGTGACTTTTATTTAGAACCCGGACTCTCACTACATTGGATAAGACGAATACTATCGCGTTATGCACCTTATGACCTGAAGCAAAGGTGAATTATTTATCGAATACGACTCCTTGCTTCTATCAGTACTGCTCAGAGATGCGTAAGTACTCGTTACGTGTTGAACTAGATTGAAATTAATAGTTTATTCTGTTCGTAATGGTGTAAATGAGTGAATGGCTTCATGATACGTATTTATTCCACATTGCCTAGAACACTATTTAAATGTGTGATATTGTATTTGTCTTAGTCATGCTTAAATAAGTCAAAATCGAATATAAGACCATGAGTCAGCGCTTAAAAATGAACAACGAACTGAGATATTTAAGTATGCGTTGACTGGAGGACAAATCTTTAAATGAAAAAGGAATTTCATTGCTGAAAGCCATATGCGCCAACAATTCACGTCCCGAATGACAGCCTCCTCCGGCTGTTCTCTGCTCCCCGCACTTGTGTGTCATAAAAGACTTTCATTTTTATTTTCGGTCGATATAAATCTAAGAAACAAACGTAAATATCAATTCTGGCAGGCCGAAGCGAACCGCGCTCGGCCTCATACAATAATGAGCTTTGACCACTTTGCTCCTGCCACGGAGCTTTTCGCCTTATGGGCCGTAGTATATCATCGTCGATCACAACGAACAATGGAACACAACTTGTTCAGTGATACTACACATGTTTATGTTTTTTTTATTGCTAAGCTTTGGGCGCTTTTTGGTGCTGTACTCGTGCACCGTGTACGATAACAGTTTTTGTTCACTCGTGTTATTTTTATGCTTTTCTGTTTGTAATTTTCTATTGTAGTTTCCAGTAATTAATTAATTAAAGTAAACGCTTACATCGAAATATCGGTAGATGGTGTTAACCAATTGTCGTCTGTGTCGGTTGCCATTTTAAATGCAAAATTGTATTTGATGAAAGCCCGGATTTAAAAAAATATCTAACTTAATTACTAACTAAGTACTAAGTAGCTACTAAGACAACGATCTTTTGTTTGATTGGCAGAATATTTGACTTTGATTGCACGGCAATGTATAATATATTGCAGCCAATCACAAGAGAGATCGCTGCCATATGTAGTAGATCGCGATATGTGCGACACACATAGCATTTAGTGCAACGAATTAAACTTTTAGTCAATGATCAATATAGTTTGAGATTTCAAAAATATTTAATTACAGTTTTTAACCAAACTCCTGTCATCAAAGCGTGTTGCTCTGGCAACGGAATTCAGTCATGTATAAATGTTTGTCAGTTTAACGATAAATATTTATTAGTGCATGATAATAAGCACTAGGCGCATAGACATTTTCTCTTTCATGTTTTTTTACTTCTGTAAACAGATGCACGAACATGCCTACAGGAAAAATAACGTTTATGCAGCTTATCACGATGGATAAAATTGCACACGAATATTGACCCGATCACGACACTTCATACTAGTAGACTATGTTGTAGTCTTATGTCAATGTATCAACTAAATGTTGAATAATAAGCCTTATAGACGCTCCTTATAAACACATTTCAGGTGTTTATAGCATCGGGTTAATTCCTGTAATTCTAAGTCCAGGGATTGTATACATTTAACAAGTTACTAAGCCATATGGTGCAACTAGAAAATGGTTGTCGCAATACATCATAAGAAAAAATATACGCCTTTCATTCAAGATTCTTACCTTTATTTGAGGATTGTCACAAAGTATTCGATGGCTTTTCAGGATGCTAAACTGCTTTCAATCTTTCTCTTACTGTATTTAAAAAAAACTATGTGATATTTTGTACAACTCGTACGAAAATGACTTTCAAATCAATTATAATAATCGTATCATAAATGGATGATCACGTCTTTACTGATCATATTGAAGCATTCGCGCATTCTGTTGCCACACCTTTGAATTTGCTTGGTGTAAACGGTAAATCTGTACTATAACATAATGCTATATATTCCCTCAGTACATTGCAAATTTCTTACGAATTGGGCGAAAAAACCCCACGTTTAACAGGTTAAAATAAAAAACTAAATGAACATTCTTAGATAAATGATATTTTCGTCTAAATGCACCATTACACATCTGGTAATGAACTATTAAACATGTCGAATGTTCTGTACAGTTTTGGTGACGGTTTGTGATATGGGTGTTTTGCCTCTTTAGCCTCCTCTCTCCGTGTAAATGTAACTTTGGCGTGTGCTCTATGATAAAATCTTTTCCATGGTATCGTGAGACTTCGAATTGTTTCTTATGCGGAAGAATAAATACTCTTTGCTGTGAGACGAGAGATCAAAAAATTAATTCGCTCTACTAGTTTAACGTCAATCACTTTTTACCGAGTGTTTTTTTTGATTCGACGATTCTCACTCGCGGATCTCTATTACGTGCGGTCTGCTTTAAGCCAGATAAATTCTACGATAATTAAACTCTACTTAAGATTAATGAAGATTTGTTCTTGTTTGCTTCACGATTTTTTATGCCCGCTGGAAACACTTCATACAGGTAATTTACTATGATTCTTATGTTTCATGTATTGTTAGCGTAATTTTTATAAAATGGACTTGCTTTATTTTCATAATTATTATGATCACGGTACAGTGATATTTTAAAGTTTACATTATGTCTTATAACATTTTAATTCTGTTTTCAATGAGCCTACCTATCTACATTATAATATTCCGCAGCGGAAGGTGTCCAGAATTAAGCTAGAAATTTGACTCTTAATATTTCCAAATATGAGTCAACGAATTCATTTATTTCTAAAGATTTCTTGACGTTCAAGTTTTTTTGAATACTGGCAATACTGATGCGAATATAGCTGTATCCTTAAAAACAGCTTCTCTAATTATTTTGTAAACTTTACAGTTAATTTCAACTGCGATATGCGCAGATCTCTCTTTATATCGCAATTATTTATGTCTCATACACGTCATCAATTTTCAGTTTATAGTACTACCAGCATGTCGATGCTTATAAAAAGTTGTGCCTGTCATTTTTTACGCGCGGATTCGAATAAATATAGTCATGAACTTGAAATAATTGGTTTTGTAGCGACCGCGGTTACAGATGGCTATTAATACGAAGTGCCTTGCTTCAAACTCGGAAATGTGGAAGTGAAAACCAGTTGTTGTTGGTAAAAAAAAAACGGTAGTGGTAGATCAGCCAGTTCTTGATATCTGGCATTACACGCGTCTAGTTTTATCATTCAGACCGCCCTGTAATTTGACAGGCTCTCTGGCCGACATGCTAGCCGTAAATATTCATATCAAACAGGTTAGATGGTTTTTTTTTTAACGCGGTGCGTAAATATTTTTTTTATTTAACGTGTTTACACTTTGTGTATTAGAAACTTACTTTCCATCGAATTCTGTCTTGTAAGATCGTTATTTTTTAAGATCCACTAGTATTGTAATAAAAATGGTTACGAAAATAACACATTTAACCACGACTTCAATATTGAAACATCTTAATTTATTCAGTGTTTTTTTTTTATTAATGTTCATATTGGTTTATTCAGTTGCTGGAAGAATATATAATTACTTGTATAGCATTACATTGAAAGTATTAAGTCGACACAAATAATTAGAATAGTTCATGACTATGTTTTCTTAGCCGGGTGCAATGTTTTTGTTTTTTAGATACTTCAGTTACAGTATTAGGGGTATCATCGTTGCTTGTAATATATTTTGACGGCATGTAACGTAGTTTGACATATCCGATATAAAGTAGAAAAACTATTTTCCGCAATTGTCATTTCCTAAGGCAAATACTTCTTTGACATTGAAAACCTACGAATGTGAAAGGAATGGATTTTTTTCTGTCAAAAACCGTCCATCGTCTAACGCAACTTCTTACAAGCTTTTTTCATGTTGTAGGTAAGTAATTAGATTGCACTGCTTGCATAACCGTCCGTCTGACATCGATTACTCTGCAATTTAATCCATATCTGTTACCTGAGACGTGTACGAGAAAGTACTTTGACATTATTCCGCAAAGCTCTTCGGCGGCTGGGCTTTCAACCGCATGGATACCGGTTACCGGTTGCCGTCCCTACCGGCATATTCACCAACTCCATTTAGGGCTGGCAGTTCTAGCAGGGCCGCAAGAGGAACTATTCCACTTATATATAGTACATACAAATAATCTGGTATTAATAATGGCAAAGACAATTAATTTATGCCTTTTATGAATAATATATTATTTTATTTTATTGATCTCATAATCTTTTGTGACATTTAGTGTGTTACTCGTATAAACGTTCAAGGTGTATAGGGTGACATTTCATTAAATAATTACCAGGACACTGTCAGAACAAAATAATAATAAATACAAAATAGATTTTTACTCAAGACTAAACTGCATATTTTTTTAGTATTCTCAATATATCGTACGAAATGGAGGTTAAATTGAATGTTGAAAATATAAATAGCATTTTCCAAATTTATTTGTGAATCTGGAAAATGCCAACCATTTGTGTTTGGTCACATAAATGAAGACCGTTGTTTAGAATTCCCTGAAATCTTCGTTTGTTAATAATTACCAATAACCGTTTGCAATCGATGAACTGGCGAAGCCATTAGTGAATGTGAAAGCTCTTCATTTCTGTAAGTAACAGTTACTCAACGTGATCATGTTACAACAAAGTTAAAATCATTATCCATTAAATACTCAGAAAAAATATATTTTGTGTACTAGAAAAACTCCCACCTTGTCACTGGAATGGCGGTACTTTTATCAGTTTCACAATTAAGACTGTATCTCCGCAAAGAAATATCTTCCCCTTAAGGATATTGCTAGTCGGCTTCGTCAATATGATACCAGTTTGTCGCGGTTATTGCTGTGTTAAGCCGGGATAAGCAGCAATGCCCAAATAAGGCTTTTCGTTCGCTGAAGACCGGCCCTGCCGTTGCTTCCATCTTCGTCACCCTCGCGAGTGATTTCACCAGGGACTGGAGACGGTCGCCAAGCCAACAAGGAAAGAAAGCAAAAAATAACAACACTTGGCTTGGCTTACAAAGCCTCAGGAATTGGCTCCCTCATGTTGCTTTTGCCGTGTTATTGCTACAAGGGCTATTTGAAAAGTTTCCTGCATTACTGATTTAAAGTAATTGTATAAAAACACTTTCATATTGTGATGTGTAAATCCTAAAAAAATCAAATCTTTCTATTCGTAACTTTGTCTTTGTCGATTTTCCGAAGTTATGAGGTGAAGGAAATCGAGTATGGTGCAATGCTAAATCCCTTCACTTGAAAAGTGAAAAGACAAGTTAGACTGTGTAGAATATGAAGCCAATCTATCATTTACAACGATCAAACATTGGGTTGCAGAATAGAAACGTGGTTGTGAGCATTTGAGAAGAGGAATGTACTGGGCGCCAGAAAACCGTCACAATTCACGAATATACGATTTATTGCATCACACTTTGAAGTGAAAGATTGTGATTGACTGCCAAAAATATTGCTAAATCTAATAAGATATCAAGTGAATGGGTGCACAAATCTTTAATCAAGATTTAGAAATTATGAATTGTTTCGCACGCTCAGCCAAAATCTCGTACGTCGAGTAATTTGGCTCTGGAAGAGTTTAGAGATAATGTAATGATCAGAATAACTTGAAATTTGTACTACTTACTTGCTCGTATATCAAGAGCATCTATCGGACAGTGATTTTAAAAAAATATTTTATGTCGATAAGTGCAGAAATTTTTCAAATAGACCTCACATAGCTACACATTATTTTTTACCCAGCTCTGTGTATTATTGACGTGGTTAGGGAACATTTCTCGGATATTTGTGCAATAATTCAGTGCATATATCTTTGTACAGAATTCCAAACCTCTTTGAAACCTTTTTAATTTTTTGTAAACAATGTTGAAAAATGCCTGTAGAAGGAGTATATTTTTATTTAATTCATCTAATAATATTTCTATGCTATCTTCGGGAAAAATAAAGTTTTTAAGGAACATGCTTTTTGAGATAAAAATGTAATGATTAAAACATGGCACTTTCTTTGCCTGAAATTTTGTCTGGTCACATTTCTATTTATTATTACAAGTCATTTGATGAAAATTTATAAAAATAATATATTCATGTGGGTTTTTAAAGTTCAAATATACACTTTCACTCTAAAAATAATTTGAAATCACCTATTGAATTCACACCCGGATCCTCCCGCATCGTAAAACAAATAGTAATAATTGAGCAATGTTCACCAGCGAAATAGCATTTATCGTGCAATAAACATATGCATAATTGAACTGGCTCATGCGTTGCGAATTACTATTGTACACGCTCAAATACAAATATTGTTCCAGTGACAATAATAATATGTACTCTATATTTTTAAATACACACTATTATATTAACTCCATTTATTTTCGCTTTATTTTTGCTGTTTGGCCACTGCAAGTGCTTATCAGGCAGGTGAAGTTGTGCTGGTGGAAACAAATCCTTGTTAGTATTATTGTGAAATCAAATGCGACAATTTGTACTACAGTATACTCGTACTAGCTGAACGCGGACACGCTTGTCTGCGGCTTTTTTAAAATCGATTTTGTTTGTTTATTGTTTGTTTGTCATTGTATTTCTCCGAAAACGTTTAGTGAAGTAAGGATGATGAACACTACCAAAAGTGGATATGGGATGGTAAGCAGCGACCGTTTCAGACACCTAGAGAACACCAAGCCTGTAAACTATCGGTTCGGTAATATATAGTATAATAATAATAAACTAGAGTTGTCCTTTACTCTCGCCATCCGAAACTATAAGATTAGATAACTGATTTCTCAGTTTTATCTGTTTTAATCGTTTTTTTTTTTGTTTGAATTTATATTTGACCTATGCTTATCTTATTTGCACAGTGTTAGGCTGGTAGACTTGATAAATCGCGTCAGTCTGTTTGTCTGCCGGGATGCTCGCTGTCTGCAGCCTCTGACCGCATGAGTCACCGAGCCAGGCCGCTCACCTGGCCGCCCCCCACTCACCTCCTGCCCAGCAACACATGCAGGAGAATACCGCAAGAGTGGAAAGAGTAATCGCACACCATCTCCCCTTTTCGATAGTGACAGCCAACTGTAGTTGATATCAAAATTTATGCAGCGATATTGTAGGGATCGAAATGCTACTAACACTCTTATGAAGAGTCATTCTTTGGCTTTAGGTTACTAACCTATGATAGCTACTTTCCTTTAGATGAATTAAAGTGAGGACGCCTCAGCCCTCGACTCACATCAAATCTTAAGCGTCACGGGTATTAAGTTGGTTACCTTAAATCGAAGAATGTCTACATACGGGTGCAAGATTTATAATCCAGTTGCACCGCCGTCAAAAATAAATAGGATTAGAACCTTAAAAAAATATTAATTAATTAAACTTACCACTATATTTTTTGTTTCTTATTTATTAAAGAGATAAGAAGTTTCCATACAAGAGACTGAATATTAGTATTATAAATTTTATTCTGGGATCGAGATTTTGTTGGTAGACAAATTATTTTGTGTGATGGTGAGATGGTTTTATTGCTATTATCGTTTTACATATTTTATGTGAGAATGGGGGTAGGCAATGTCTTATACCGCCTCGAACGTAAACACCCTAGTTACGCCATTAGTTAGTTTCCTACTCACTATCGGTTGACATAAAATATAGTTTTTTTTGTGACGTTTTTAGAGAAGATTCGTTGTGCGTTTTTCCACTGTGCCACACCCTCTGTGCTCCAAACAATCATAATTATTATATCTCATTAGGAGCGAGCCAACTCACCGGTAGAGCGCCTGGGGTCAAATTATCACACCGAGGTGATATGGCAGCGTTAGTCTTTGTTCTATAATCTATACCATTATAGACGGGGCTCGCTGAGGTGATTATAGTCCAGTATACGATGATCTATGTTCAGAGATTATTGTAGCCATTAGTTTATATTTATAATGTATATTACTACACATGTCTCAGATTTTAAAAACCATAAATTTGATATGTTTTTACCAGCAAATTTTGAGTTTCTAAATAATGTGCACAATACCAAAAGCGCCCCGTAATGCTGTCAAATAGTAAATGTATGTATGTATAACAATCAGTATATATTAATTGTTTATATATATTTACAAATACGTTTTTACCTTTCGTAACAATGGTGATGCATTGCCCGTATGCATCGGTCGTTGCACTCATTGATTAAACGATACGTCCAAAATAAATTAAATTCCAAATGCAACGGTAAAATGTTTTTTTATAATTAACAAAAATCCCTTTGACAATTGAATTTAAAAAACGCTTTGACAGTTAAATGAATTCCGGTTGTCATGTATTGTGAATACGAGTAATTAAAATAAATATTGGAGAATTTGGGGTCAACCCTCGGAGCACTGATATAAATTGTCATCCATTATGACGAGCCTAGGAGTAAAGCAGTAAGTCAAAGTTCGCAGATGTAGTTAATGATCCAGATGATGAAGTAACCAGTAACTGGTTATATAAAGTTATCTTTATGGTTAATATCAGGTGTACATATATCAAAATATATTTTTATTTATTTTTATTTAATCAAATATAAAAAGATACATTTTGCATAGTAATTTACATTCCAATCTTTTTTTTCTTTTTTGTTCGCTTACCACCACTTAAGATAAGATCTTGTGTGTGGCGTGGGATTCATCTATATTATTTTACAGTTTTATATAATTATACAGAGTATTACATATTTATACATTTACATGATTTTGATATAGAACTAACATTATATGATTAAAGATTGAATATACTATATGTTGAATTAAATTTATGTAAATATAATTTAACAGTTTTTTGTACATTTCATTTTTCAATTTATTATGCAGTGACGTCGGTTCTTAAAATAATTCTTTTAAAGTACTGTTTCACCTTTTCAATCAATATTTTAAATTGTCATCCCTTTTACGAGCCTAGGAAGATTGAGCAGTAAGGGATAGTTTGCAATAATATACTAATACAAATATGCAGAAAATAAATTCCAAAAACATAGTATTACTTGTTTTCCTGTCATTGAAATATTATTGTTTTAATAACCGCATACTTTCCATCTGAAATATTTAAAGTTGGGAGCAGGACTTGTTCATGTTAAAACGAGTCAATGGGCTACTTTGGTATAAAGAAAATTGGAATCTGATCACACTTCTTTTTCAAGAGGCCTCCAACCAGGAAGATATAAGAGAACTGTATTCGCACGTGTGCTCGATAATTGGTGCCACGACGCTCAGTCATGAGCATCACAACTTAAAAGAATATAGTAGAAATGATAAATGGATAATTTTATAGTGGCTTAGTGAGATTACTCAGCAAGTCCGTTCCTTTCTTATCTCCTCTGATACCTCACCCTCGTTTGCGCTTTCGATAAGAAGGCTTAACCTGGTCGTATCGTCGTATATCCGGGGGCTCCACACACGACCCGAGCGAATTAATTACCTTGATGGGGCGACGCAATTAGCTGTTGCAGGATTATAGTTGTGCAGCGCCAGTAATTGAGAGTTTCTCGCTGTTCTCACCTGGCTGCAGACAAGCAGCCTCTATGGGAAATCTTGTAGATAAATACATTTCACGCTGCGAGTTCAGATTGAATTGCATTAAACTTGTGCAATAAACGTATTACTACATCTTTATCTTGAATCTTACGCCGCATTTGCAACGATCTATAG
The DNA here is from genome assembly GCA_022606575.1 of Glossosoma conforme. NCBI lineage: Eukaryota > Metazoa > Arthropoda > Insecta > Trichoptera > Glossosomatidae > Glossosoma > Glossosoma conforme. The sequence goes on from JAGTXR010000117.1 coordinate 585,191, forward strand.
TTATCTTGATTTATTAACAGGAAATTAAATCTGAGGACATGCAAACATTCATAAATAATTATAAAATTGCATCATTATTCTCTCCGATATGCTTGTTTTTTTCAATTCAATTGAAATAGACATGGTATTCATTTCATTTATTTGATTAGGCTTATAGTTACCCTGATTTCTTATTATATCCTGACTACAGCAGTCTTGATGACTGTAAAACCGTTTGGGATATGTTTATGCTTATTATCTTATCTATTGTATCTAAAAGCTTTCAAGGAAGGTAACTGCAGGAGAACATACATATATAATATTTTTGTTAGCCTCGGTATTGTCATTGTGGAACTTATAGTATGTGTAGCAGAATCGAGACAGGACTAATAAGTATCTCGCTGTAGTCTAGTGCAGTGCTCCGCAACCGGTGTGCCGCGGCACACTGGTGTGCCGTAAGCCGATACAGGTGTGCCGCGATCAAATAAGGCAATATTATAAATAAATAATTTTACAACGGTCCTCAAGCTTCCAGCGCCTATCGCTTATTTATGTAGACATACAACGAGGTACTTGCTTCATTAAGTTCTAAATGAACTTAAAAAAAAGTGAAATTGATCAAATTAATATCTATTTTTGGCTTTTGGTGTGCCGCGGTATTCAAGGTGAGAACTTTGGTGTGCCGTAGAATCCAAAGAAGTACTTTGGTGTGCCGTAGATGAGAAAAGGTTGCGGAGCACTGGTCTAGTGGACCTGAAAAAAATGACAGTAAGACAAATTTATATTATGAAAATAAAAAAAACTTTTCTTGAAAATATGAGAAAAAAACTATCACCATTACTCAAATTTTAATGGCATTGTTAAATTTAAGCACTAATTCTCAAATGAGGAATTAAAAAAATATTTTTACGATTTTTTTAAGCGTGCTCAAAGCTGTCCTGTTTTTATTAAGGCTCTTAAAAATGTTACGTTTCTTAAATATATAACGTACGTATAAAATCATTGCCTAGTTCGTATACGTTTTTGTGAAAAATACCACTAGTGAAAGCGAAAGTAAATTAGCTAAATGTTTGCTAAATAGATGAATATAAATTGTAGTTATTTACAGCTCTACTTGTTAAGCAGTTAGTCGTATTTCGTGAGCTGTACATGAGAACTAGGGTGAAGTCTAATTAACGGATTATAAGCATTATAAATTATAACAGACAGAAATTCTTCTAAAAATTTATTAATATGAAGCTACATTCAGGATAGCAACATCTATATTCTACTTAACATACTAATTTGTTAAATTCCAGTTTGTCATATACTCGCTTTAGTTACGATAATGTGTCACATTCATCATCATTAAAATCTTAAAACGTACATTTTTGACTTGTGACACTTTTCTAGAGTGTTTCATTTATTGTGTATATTTGAAAATACATTCTATTATCTCCGCTGCTAATCTTGGTTCATTGCTTGTATATAAATCTTGCAGACTTTATGTCGTCCAATCGAGCTGATATTTTGTACGTTAATATATAATTAATACGATATTTTTAATATATAATCGTAACTACCATCGTTACATGTGCCACCTGATGGTGTGATGAGTTTAATGACACGAAATAGAAACCGTCTTTATATATATGAAGTATTTATAATTAAAAATATGTTTGAGTTAATTTTTTATACTCTATAAATGGAATGTGAAAATTCTGACATCGCGCTAAAGCCAATTTATAAGTTGGCCTTAAGTGTCCGTTGAACAGACTATTATAAATGATGGTTTGAACAGTGAGTTGGCGAGTCTTACAGAGGGGAATGGTTGTTAATTAATGTCAGAGAAGGTGTTGGATCGTGATTGACGGAATGCATACAATTTTAATGAGACCGTGAAATAGCTGCCGTGCTGGAGGAGATGTATCGGCAGATAGGTCTGCTCACGGATGATGGGATGCCGGATGGAACGGTTTATCCGGTAAGCAGTTTGATTGATGAGGGTGAGTTGGAGGAAAGTGGTGAAATGGACTAGCCAAAGACTTTGGTAGAGCAGTATATAGTATATATAATGTGACATAAACGCAAGATTCGAATGAACTTTGTATGTTTGCAATTGACAAGTACTTGTATTGATTGTTACATTTGATTAATACAGCTTAAATAATAATGGTATATTATTTATTGTTTGAATTACACAGTTTTGGACGTAATTTTCTTACATTGCTCTCAATTTTTTTTTTTTTTATGTAAACGCATGCAGGAGAGCACAACCGGTCAAGACCAGTGCACTCTATGACGCTCAGCCAGGGAGGCTGGACGCTGCATGCGGGAAACCTGTTCGTGTTTGTGTGTGGGTTGGGGAGATTGCAAGTGTATATTTATCTGTTTCTTGAAGAGATCCAGATTGTAGGAAGGAGGAAACACAGACGCTGGAAGAGCATTCCATAGCTTACCGGTGGCATTAAGGAAGGAACTTTGGAAGCTGCCAGTTCTTGGTCGACATATATTAACCGTGTATGGATGTTCGGCAAGTGTAAGACGAGTTTGTCGGCTGTGAGTGGGTGCAGGAGGAATTAGTTCTTTAAGTTCCGAAGAGCAGCGACCGTGGTAATAACGGTAGAAAAGACTAAGAGAACCAACCTTACGTCTGTGTTCCATTGATTGTAGATTAGACGTAAGGGTGTCATTGTTTATCAAACGAATTGCTCTTCTTTGAACTAAGTCAATTAAGTTTAGAAGGTATTTTGGGGCTCCAATTCAAAGGTGACTGCCGTATTCAAGGATAGGTCGGATTTGTCCTTTATATAGAAGAAGAAGTTGTTTATCGTTGAAATACCGACGTGATCTATTGATATCAAATTATCATAATGTGTATGTGACAATAATTTAAAGTAAAAATTTAAAATAAAATTGCAAAAATATTTCATTTACTTGCTGAAACGACAACTATTAATGTAATATGATATTTGCATAAATACACTACGTAGTTACTCCAATATTTCAATATTTATAGATACTACCAAAATGCACACTCGATTTCGAGATAAGTTTAACGGTAAGATTTATATCAGCAGATAATTTCTTGATTGGTTACATTTTTAGAGATTCTTTTTATTGCCTACTAAATTTTATGTTTCCATAAAATATTGAAATATTACATCAAAAAGTGTGCTAAGAAAAACATCCTTTTGTTTTTACTGTACACGTATTATTGTTTCGTTTCCCTCGCCTTCTGCGGTATCCGCTAATATAATATTTATAAGCAGAGTTGTGGGCTCCCCGGCCAAACCGCGAATCGCAGTAATTGCAGCAGTAAAGCTTCAAAAGAATCCTTTATTCCTGGTATATTTTTCAGTCCGCATTTTAGCGGCTAAATATACTTTTTTATTACATTGCTCCCTGGTTGGAAGAACATAACAGACACCTCCAGAGTCTATAAATTGCCTTACCGGTTTACAGTTTAAATGTTTAATAGCTAGAGTATACAATCTTCACAAATTGTCGCTACACCGTTCTGTCAGATGGACTGAACTTTACCCACCTCACACCCGCACCGCCAGCTGCTATAAACCATGTCTTGTCCACAGTGATCAGTGGGTACATAAATGATATACCTTCATGGGCAAGCGGCCGATGGTAGATCTACTATCCGAGGCGTTTGTTAATAAGTATTTTAAAGGGTTCGGATTATCATCATCGTCGCCCATCACTTTAAGTACATTATGTATCCAGTGTTGATTAACACATCTTCAAAAATCTTCATGTTTATCATCATCAGCTTGTGTCCGCCCCCTGTTGAACTTAGGCCTCCCGCGTGAGACATCATCTCTCTTGATCCACTGTCTTCCGCATTCTGTCTCCTCCCGCTATTTTTATGCATATTGCTTGTCATTTTATTTTCGCCTAAAATCGTTTAATACGTCATTGCAACTGTATTAGTAAAATAAGTTTCCCATGGCGCTACAGTCCTGAAAAGCGCTGTTATGGTGGATCCCGCGATTCCGTTAATGTACCTTAGTTCCCCCACTCCAAATCAATTCCCTAGTAGTCTTGGCTTGGCAGCCGTACGTGATTTATCTCCCCCTCGCCTCGCCCGCCAGGTGATCCGTTCCTGTCTGCAAAAAACATGCGCCGGTATAAATCCATTCCTAGCTATGCGAAATCTATGGAGACAAGTAAATGGAAATATAGTATGTCGCTATAACTTATGCCTGAACCACCGTTCCTACTCCTAATATTCCATGCACTGAAAAGTAATCCTCACAAGGTATTTGTTGTTTTTTTAGATTAATGCAATAGAGTAATCTATATTAAATTTTTGATTGCTTCGACGCGTTAGTCACGGCTGATCACAGGAGTATTAACAACACGATACAAACAGTTGATGATTGGACCGGGAGTGGTCGCGTTTATTCCACAGTCATTGTTATCGCCCATATCTCTGACTGCGTCCCCGTTAATTGTGTTGTCCCATCGAGCGTGTAATTTGGCCTTTGTTCTCTTCAAATTCGACTCCCCTTACGCCCTTTTTTCTCTCCTCGGCGCTATCGAATTTGCTTTGAGCGGCCATCGCTAATGAACGAAGCTCGCCATAGAATAGTATCATTCTGCTCAGTCATACTAGCTCCATCTCGGCGGGGAGTGAAACATATCTAATTTAAATACGAACGGCCGTATGAATTGTATCTGATATCGTGTTGACACGTCTCTCGATTATGATGAAACACACTAGAAAGAGGACACGATAATAAACATTTTCTTATTTTAATTTGATTTGTTTTAAATGTAAAATTATTTGAATTATTGCCGTCTTATGTGGATGGCTTCTCATCTGAGTATGCTTGTCATTTGTAGCTTAAGAAATATGCATTGGGCATATTAAGTGTCCCATGTTATTACGATGATTATAAAATATAATATCTCTGTTGTTAATAATCTGCGTTCCGTGTACATGTAGTGGAAATCTAAAATATAATCTGGAAATATACTTTCTTTGACGTTTTAAATCTAACAAGGGCATTTTTAAAATACGATTATTTATTATTTTTATACCCACCTTAATATTTTGTATTTTTTTACATTGTTTTACAATGTATTCTCAGTGAAAAAAGGCGATCGAGTTCTAATTATAGGCAATAATGTAGAAATATTTTTACAGTGAAGGGATCAATTTTAACGCCAATTTGTTATATCAAATGTTACATTTAAGCATAATAACAATGTTTATTGAATGTGTTTAGTGTATTGAAGTATTAATACGTTATTGTTATCAATATCTAGATAATGTATTGTTACGAGTATTTTACGTATTGTGTAATATGTTTGTATTGAAATAAATAAGAATTATTATTTCGTGAAGTGTATATCTATTGGATAATGATAAATTTGTGTTGTATTGATAATCCCTGATTGAGGATAGCTAGTGGATAGTGTTGTTAATGCTACATTTAAAACATGTTCATTTTTTTTCTAAGTTAATTAATTTATTCTAAGTTATACATTATTTAAAAGAACAGGAAAATACTCTTGTCAATTATTTTGTATGAAATAATGTACGCAAATATGTTGTTTATTGGTATTTCGCAGTGCAATTATCGTATAAATAATCTATCATTTCTGCATGTTATGGTTAGTTGACAGTACTAATAATTCTTCTTTATCCTAGCCATTTCCCATCATCTCGGGTCTGCTCTCCTTGTGCACATTCGCCATGTCTGTCTGTCCTGCGTTGCATTCTCGGTCAAATCCTGAGTTTTTAGATCCTTGTTTACAGTTGCAATCCAGGTTGCCTGTGGTCTGCCAGGTCTTCTTCTCAGTTGACAATACTAATAATATACACAAATAATCAAACACACAAAAAATATTAAACAGTTTTCGGAAATATATATATATTGGATAATACGTAGTATATTACGACACTTTGCGCCTAGTTTAACTATCAATTTCTCTGTGGTAGTTTTGATGCATCAAGTCGCCATGTTAAAGGGTAAACAAGGGGTTTATTTTGACAAGAATTGTACATCATTTAAAAGTTTTTGCATCGTTTAACACCTTCAATGAAAAATTCATGTAAATCACTTTCATCGACAACTGTTTGTGACTGACCATCTTGGATACTTTCCCCCTGTTACAAACCTTCACCCCTTTTTGTATTTCAATCTCCGCACTTCAATTTAATTAAGATTTCTTGACGTTGGGACAGCGTCCAAAATATTAATTACTCTCACATGCCGTGTATTGCACATTCCTCCATCTTCATCATCGAAATTTCATTCCATCACAATAAATCACCGCGATCAATACTATATAATATGTAAATAAACAACGGACAAGCATTGTTAGCAGGAACAATGGGGCTGACAATGTTCGGCGGGACCGCACCCACAGGAGAATACCGCACAGTGAAGAATCCCCTCTGGGTTCTATATCGCTTACCGTTTTTAGAAATGATTAAACACTGCACGCACAGGTATACTACAGGTACGTGTATAGTGTAAATCCGGCACCGTTATGAGATGCTGTCATTAAATGTCGATAAAATAAATTTATTACGTCAAAGCGACTAATTTTTAATAGTGGACGAATTTTCGTCTTTCACTAAAGGCTTTGTTTATGGCCACACCCATGAAAACATGAAACCATGAAACTTAATATCATCTAACGCCTTGATGACACTTGAAATCCAAAGTTTTCATCAGCACATTTGAATCTGATTGGCGTACTATTAGAGTGCAAAGAAGACCAGGCGGTTGAATATGATATATGCAATAAAAATTATCAACTTGAATAATAAATTGTAATAGTGACAAAATATAATGTTATATTAAAATAAATAGAGATTAAATATTTAATCTTGTACGCGAAGTTCTAGAAATACAATACATCCTATATTTAAAACAAAAAATACCTACCGTTTAAAAGTATTTTTTAAGGTTTGGCCGTCGTGAGATTAGCGCGTTATAATTATCGATTTTTAGACTCTTTTAAGCTTCAATAAATATTTAAGCTTCATAGTGAATATAGACTAAATAAACACAATATCACACCGTATATATTTTTTATCTACATTATGCGTCTCAAAAGGAAATAGTATCTGGATTAATAATATCAATCCTGTGGAAGTTGAGAGCTTTTACCGTCAGGCCCCCTACTGTAGGGTCTCAGTCGGCGCCAGGGAGGCCGCGACCCGCGCCCCATCCACAGAAACCCCTCCCCGCGTGACATAAATTACCCGATAGACCGGCTAGTGACTGGTTTGCACTGGTTTCGAATCGGGGACACCACCGGCGCGTCTACCCCCTGAGGGACACGGGGATGGCACAAGTTACTCTCCTCGTCGCCGTTATTGTTCACAGCATCTGTTATAGCCGCGCAAGAAACAAACTTTGTGTCACTCGGTTAACTTGTAAGATACCCATAATCTATATCTATTATCGTGAAGTTGTCACAATATTGATGTATATGAAAGATTATCGTGAATTTTAGTCGTTTGTATAAACTTAAACCTTTCCCCATCACACCATCATACTAGACGGACAAAGAAGCATTTTCTATATGATGTACTCTTTTTGATTATTCACAGTTTGCGACCGAGTACTACGTACCACGAACGATTATATCTACTGGACATATCAAAAATTAAATATCATAAAGAAAATATGTTATCTGCATTTTTTCAAGCTTTCTTCTGCAATACCTTTCAAATGTAAATATCGTGTATTTATCAAAAGGATACGTATGTATTTTTCGGTCAAAACCGAATGTTATTATATTTATCCCTTTGTAATTAAATACTTCTATTTGTATAATATGTACAGAGACCTCAACAGGTTAATTAACGCTGTATTTTTATATATACAGCTTTTATATTTTTGTTACTAGATCGAAATAAAAGCTTATTTCGGTTCTCAGGAACATTATTGAAATCGGCATAAGGTACATTCCGCCACATGGCCGCCGATATTATATTGAAATTTATTATAAACACTCACATTTTTACGGGAAAACTAAATTTACTACCGTTTTACGTGTGTTTTACGCCACTCTATTAAACTAAAAGCTTTCTCTATGACTTACATACTTTATGTGTTTCACGTAAATGTTCACATTGTATACAACATTCATCTATTTTCAACCTACTCCGAAAAGTGGCAGGTACGAAGTGGGGAGCCCAACCAAACCTGATCCGCACAAGTGCTCTAGCTCTCTGTTTCTCTGCTGGCGAGTATGCTGCGCCAGTATGGGCGAGGTCTGCCCATACCAAGAAAGTGGATATTGCTCTGAATGAAACGTGCCGGGTGGTTACGGGGTGCCTAAAACCTACCCCAATATCAAAGCTATATCAACTCTCGGGCATTGCCCCACCAAACATACGGCGAGAAGTTACTACCAAGAAGGAACTCACCAAAGCAACCCACGACGCACTCCACCCTATGTTTGGGTACCAAAAGATAACTACACGGCTCAAATCAAGAAGAAGTTTCCTACAGTCGACAACGGAACTGGAGATACCTGAGGCCACCCTGCGGCTGAACATGTGGAGAAGCGCAACTGAGGGGAATACTTGGATTGCCCCGAAGAGGACCTAGCCCCTGGACATGACCAAGGGTGGAATATATGGAGGTCCCTTAACAGACTTCGGACCGGAGTATGCAAGACGAGGACACAAATGAGGGCCTGGCAGTTTTACAGCGGACCGACTGAATGTGACTGCGGCGTGGAGCAGACCCTGTCACACCTTCTGGAGTGTGCGCTGTGCCCGAGTGGCTGCACCCAGGAAGACCTGATGATGGCCAGAAGTAACGCCATCGACGTCGCCCACTTCTGGGCAGACAGGATCTGACCCTGTTGTTTCCGACACGATTATATATATATCTATTTTCTTGCAGTTGGATATAGTTTTTTTTATATTGATTTACCGTTACTCTACGATCAGGAAATGCTTTCAGCGACACTCATTGTGAAATTTCATCTTATTGTTTATGCCGTTTTCTATTTGAGATAGTCAATTGTCACACTGACTCTAATGACTTGGCTGTCACCGACCGGGAATTATTTCACACCAATTAAGACAATTCTAAATCAGAGGCGCGGTCATTCCGATACCGAGTGACAACTATACGTCTTGCAGAATGGAATTCTAGGCTCTCGTATGATAATAATACATTATTAAGACTTCATAATAGAGGCCTCTGGTGAAGAAGCAATGCAGTGGAAACAAATTGATCTCTTTCATTGTGGGTTAAACTGTGTCAACTCGTGACAACAAATGCAATAATGACCGATAACGAGAAGAATATTTCTTTGCCCTGAGTGACGTGTCGCATGCAATTGAACTCTGACCCCCAGCCGCTCTATTTAATAAGTTTTTACTGAGTAATTATTCTTCAAATTAGGCGGGAAACAGACAGTTAAGTTTTATTCTAATTTTGTCATCAATGAATAAATGGGTCTTTGTTGCTTACGGTTAAGTAACTTGAACATAGTAATATATGATTAAATATATATAATCATATATCACTATGTTCAGGCTACTATATATATACGCGCACTTCTTCAGCCATCCACATGTAAGCAATCACCGTTGTCACAAGTTATATCAGGCATGTTGACGGAGGAGCGAGTGGATGGCTTCCATGCTATAATAAGGAAGCGTTGTGCTTCTCTGTGGGCGCGCGTTCGCAGCAGTCCCAACGCAATGGTCGCTGTGTGGGCGGATAGGTGCGACTCACGGTTGGAGGGGCACTGGATGCGCCTTCACGTGGCCATCCAGAGGGGATCCGGTGCTCCACCCACTGAGTAGTACAATAATAATAATGTGGTGTATGTGTACATGCCGATTTATATTTTCTTTCTATTCTGTTTAATTTAAAATTTGTTTTTTCTGCTTGGAATGATTGTATGTAAAATTTTGGCTAGTGGCTAAATAAATAATTTTTATTATTATTATTATATTATTTGTTAAGACGTATCCCGTGTAAATGTTGGACTCTGAGATTTCGACTTTTTACCTCCTTGTCCCTGGCTACTGCTCCCCATTCTTCCCGTGGCTGGCTGTCCTGGTACGGTGGCTCTCAACGCCTTTGTTCGCAGACCTTTGCTCAGTCTGCAGACTCGGCTTTATTATTAGTTTTGGCCTGAAATGTCGGGAGACGTCACCTCTATACGAATTTAGATACCAGCCACTGTATATACTAACATATCGAGCAAGTTCAAGTACCGTGATAAACTTTATATATTTACCACTTAGGTACATGGGTATCTTTATTTGGTACAATACAGCTTGTTTTCTTATATTTCGATTATATATGTATTATTTATTTAACTATAAAAACCCACTTTTTTATGATTGTGCTGGATGCGGACTGTGGTTCTGCTTACGTCATTGGACTACTCACCGGCATTCATGCATCGTCCTTTTTATGGACAATAAATCAATTTCACACTAACCGGGGGTATTTATAGAGCTTTCAAAAAAATATATATTTAATAATTTTATCTAAAATCATATTATCTGCTAAATATAGAAAGATATTAAGATTCATTTTTACGATAATTTACCCGCGTGTTAGGTTGTATCGTAGCATCGCGTGGCCATGAGAGCTTTTTCAAGAGCTTTTAATGATTTGATTGACGTTTGGCAGATATACTACGCAGTGCTTATTTGCTCAAGCAGGTCGCTGAACTGTTTTTCGCGCTTTTAAATGGGTGCCAAAACCTCAAATGTCTTAGCATGTACAATGATATCATCATATAAGGCATACGTTCAAATTATTTTTCGTTTATATTTTGTATTATTCCATGCACTCGAAATTTTATTGAACTAAAAAACACTTCTAAAAATCAGATAAATCATTAATATAGCGTAATCTATTTTTAATATTATTCATTACACATCGCTTAGCTTATTTCATTCTGTCACGAGCTCTTTCTCCGTTTTCTTAGTACTCAATATATTGTTTTTATAGTTTGTTTCACCAGTGATTCTTTGCAAGTGAAGGTCTAATGGAGTTATGAATGATATGTGGTCTTATTTCAGTGATTTACAGTTCTTCAATAGATCCATGTTATAAAAAGGTACAATAAAAACCTATTTAATATTTTAAATGCATCTGAAAGTGAACGTTAAAATATATTGAAAATTGTTCTGCATACGTACAGAAAACTCGGAAGCGTTAACGTTGTGGCGAACCATTTATTTTCAATATTTCCTGGAAGCATGGCATGTGCTATCGTTAAAGGTAATGCCTTTTACGGGTGCTGAAATGTCACAAGTCACGCGCCTTGTACTTTTTCAATTTAAAGTACATTAAATACTTTCAATGGCGGTCGCAAATCGCTGAACCGTTAGTCGATCCGCACTAAAATGTAATGCGGCGTGTATCTGAACATTCGTAAAAGCTGAGAGCATTAATCATTCCATATCAATGGCCGGGCTCTCTGAGATGGGGAATTATTATTGAAGGAGGCGGCAAGATCCGGTTCATTACGTATAATAAGTTATTGATGTCCTCCTGTTGGGATAAGAAAAATCAATTTAAAGTGGATCATTCACGAACGGCAGGAATGGAAATTATATTATCGTAAAAATAAGCGAAATGCACGATTTACTATTATATATGCACTATTTTGTTATTATCGAAGGCTGTCGCGAACTATTCATAGAATTTACATGGTAAAAGGTAAATTTGTTCCAGCTTGGTGCTGTTATAGAATGATCAGCATACGTTTCCGCATTCAGCCTCTTCTTACAATTCTTCTGATACCGTCAGTCCATCCAGTAGTGGGTTGGCCGACACCCTGTTTGACACTTCACTGGCTACCTTTCTTCTTCATCGACTCGTCTTTTCAGGCAGACTTGAAGCTTGAGATTTTCGTTTCCTTTTCGTATTTATTAAAGGTATAATGCATTGAATGATACGAATACTCAGTAAGTATTGCATTGCCTGTTGACTAATCGTTAAAGCACACTGGTCGGCATGACTGTTAGACTTCTGTTTCGTCACGAATCATTGCTCCAGGTTTACTTTCCGCATCAGCATCGCTGACTAAATGAGTAATGCGCCGCAGTGATAACATTTTCAATGCGTTCGTCATGATTACTTTGCAGGAAATGTTATATTTCTTACCCGTAGTTAAACAACACGGGCGTGGTTGATAACAATAACATTAACGTTCGCCGTAAACATCAATTTCAAATGAACGTCGATATGACCGTAAATATCTTTTCGCCAGCTCGCATAACCGTTATTTGCTGAATATAGTAAAGATTGTCGGATTATCGTAATAGATCTGTCGGTTAGCTGGATCAAAAGCATACTTTATAGATCGGTGCACTATGCTGTATGTTATACCTACGTGTAATAATTGATGAGGCGTGTTGCAATGCGGTTGAGGAAAAATCACGTATGCTTCTAATTGCAAATCGCATCGCTCGAGACGTTGATTATGTGTGTACAATGGCGTGATCTCCGCGTATTAGAGTCTTGTCCGAATCGGTAATTAACACGGATTTGTATTATTTAAATTATTTGAATTATTTATATTATTTCACAGATGAAGAGGCTCCATAGTCACGCGAGTTAGTTGGCGGATCGGCTCGTCTCGACTTTCCAGAGTTTATCTGTATTGAAGTATTAATGTTATTAACAACACCAATGTAGATCGTTTTATAAGGCCAGTAAAATAATATGAAAACGATGTAAACTTCGATATGAAAGATAATAATTTATAAAATTGTACGAATCTTTGTTTTTATATAAGTTACCTCAAATGTGTTACAGAAAATCGTCTCCGAAAATCAAAGATAGCAAAAATCCTTTTTTGAAAACGATTTACTTTGCATTAAATGTCATTTTACTTTATTAGAAAAGTTGGAGAGTATGATTTATGTACTCACAATTTAGTAATATTTTTAATGCATATACTCGTAAAATGAGTTCAAAATTTTTCTATCTAATGAATCATTATTAATTTACAATTAATATTATAAAACTCATGTTTTTTATGAACATCATTCATTAATTAGTATATAATTAAAGATTCTTCATAACTATAATATTTTTAAAAGTACCCTACTAGTAAACTACAAGTATTTATTTCACGTGTCATTTGAAGCAATGAAACAAGATATTTACAATAACTATTTTAGTGATCCATGACCATGAATATCTTGACTGTTATTTCAATTAAAATAACTAGAGTTATGTAAAAGTTATATCAGTTAATTGGTATTCATGCTTAGAATAATGTAATTTTAAATTTCGCACTGAAGTCTTGTAAAGTTAAAAGTAAAAACCAAAACATAAATATTATACAAATGTTCACCGTTCACTTCGTAAATCAATGTTTACAATTATGAGGCGATAATTGTTCAAACTTTTTAATTAATAAATACTTTAATTGTATTGTTCGATTGTTCGTACAAAGTATTTTATGTAATGTAATTTCCTTATACTTACTTGTTATGAATGTTGTTTTATTTCGTTAAATTATAAGAAATTAATTAGTAGCTACATAATGTGAACAGTTTTGCATGCATCATCCATCTGCATGTTGATTGCTATCTTTGTTATGCTCGTTAACTTCTTTATCGTGTTCTTGTAAATGTTAGTGTAATTACAAAAAGTAACATTACGGATGCCAAACATGTTATTTTTCCCTCTTATAATGTAATGCACAAATAAATTAAATCGCCTCTTTGAATTAGTATCTTTGAAAGCTCTTTACTACTATGTTGTGTGGGCATTAGCAGCCCATGTGTTGCTGTGGTCTTATAATGTATGCTCTTGAATGTGTCCTTTTCTCTCAACAACCAGTCATACGAATAGCAGCCGATGTCAACAGTTCCTCGGCTTCTTAATTAAGCGCAAATAATACTTATAATATATGTACTTATGATAAATACTCGTCTTTAAAATTTGAGTTGTTGCTATGGTTCCATAATTGCTAGTAATTGTATTTTTTTGTGATATGTGAAACTCTGAATTATGAAGATCGTGTGAAAATTAAAATATTATAATCGTACATTAAATGACAAGCAAAATATCCCTTTTAAGTCTCATTGTAATCGGTTATAAGAGATTTTTATCTCGATTATTGGCGTGGAGAAGTTGTTAACAGATGTTTTTAAAACATCCCTATGATGTCATTTATTATCATTCAATTACTTTTACTGTCTTTCGGTTTGATGATGATGTAGTTTGGTGAGGAAAGAACTCAACAGTAATTACTTGTAAACCGAGTATAATTAAGGTGACTCAGTTAGTGTTAGAAAGTTATTTATAACACTAGGATGGAGATCAAGTGGCTAAAAAATAATTATTTACCTGTGATAAGTTTATTCATATATTCTATGAAATAATTATATCCATGGTTTATATTAATTGTACTTTAAAACAATAGTCTCAATTACTAGCTGAGGACCTCCGTTAGGCTTTTAGTTTCAAACTGATAATAAAAGATAGTGCATCGTTAAGGAGACTTTTTTGGCCTTTGATATGGTGTGGGTGTGTGACAGTTTTTTTTGTGTCTCTCCTTATCTTGGTACCTAACAGACAATTGAAGATCTCACGGGGAAAACGCATCACGGCTGTGCGTAGGCTGCGCGGAGGTTACGCGGTCAATGTGGAGTCACAACCCTTTGCCGTTGATCGTATCAGAAGTTACTTTACGTGGTGGTCCACGAGATGCATCTCTGATGCTTGATTGCCCGGCAATTTCGTGTTGGCGCATTGTTTATGAGAAATAACTATCGTAATTTTAAAATTACACGCTGCTTAAAAGCACGATTATTTTTGATGATATATGCCATTCATTTCTTACTGTTATTATTGATGCATTAAAAAGCAAATACATCATCGATACAAAGAAAATCATAATTGCTTAGCAACCAAAATAAACATACATAATTTTACACGAGTTTTTGTTTTATTATAGTATTGAGCATACATTATGTTCAGTTTAAAAGATATTTAATTTATGATTTAATTACAATATTCGTTAAAAATCACTTATTTCAGTTGAAATGGTTACCATTTTGGTGGTAGCATACATCATTTTTTGTAATGTGAAAATAAATGCTGCGCATAGATTTTTATTTAAAATTTTCACGGCACGTAGATCGCAAAGCGCGCTCCGGTGGGAATTATTTATATCAAAGTTCAACATGGAAGGCCACAAATGAAATAATTTAAAATCGATTCCGAGCATGTAATTAAAGAACACAGATTTCTATTAGCGGATACACGGCCTAGTGTTGATCAAATCTAATCGATTACGCAATTTTTCGCGTGTTTGGCTGTTCGGACGTTGGATTGGAGAATCATTTTTGGCTGAGATATCACAAACTTTCTCTCGCGATGACCGTCCAGAACGACATCTGTTCTCGTGAACTAATCATGACTCACGCGATTGGCGGTCAAGGAATATCATCCAGCATCCAATGAATCACTCTTCACTTGCGTTATTTCCGCAGATGCATATAAATTTATCTGATTTATTTTTATATGATTATACATCTTTAAAATTATCTTTATACACATAAAAAATGATGACCGATTATTGAGAATTATCAATATGTACTTACTTGATAAAATTATGTATTTTTAATGTTTATTAAGAATCACTTATCACCGTGACATCATCGTATGTGTAAGATAAATAAAATCGTTACTCTTTACAAGTAAATAATAATTTTAGTATGTTTAAACCGAAATATAGTCAAATTATAGAGGCAGCTTTGTATCGAGAATGACCAATACGAGTATACCTGTATTTTAGCTAGATATTAGCTATTTATAGTGGCTTTATTAGTTAGATATTAGTTAGTGGCTATATTCGCTAGATTATATTAGCATGGTGGCAATATGCACCACGCAATACCTCGAAATCTGCTTGTTTTTCAATGTGTAAGGTATTCTAGATAACTTTCGGTATATATAAGCGTAACAAAATAAATAGTCAGCTTTTAAATTAACTTTTGCTCGGATTTTTTTTTGACAATGAAATATTAACGGTTTTAATTAAATTGCTAATGGTCAGAGTAAGATTAATTGTGGTCTTAATAAAAATATATGTCTTAATAATATTAATTACGGCTAATTTTATTTAAAATTTGACATCTGTATTCTGAGCGATAAATTATGTCAATTTAATATATTCTAATTCAGACTGACGTAATAAAAAATATGCCAAAAACTACAATTAAAATCCATACAGGGAAAATGCGAAAGTAATATAGCTTTATACTATTTACATGTATTTATAATATACTTTACTATACTGGTCAATAATGCGTGTTACGTATTGCAGTGGAAATTAAATTTATGTGTGTTTATTTGACTCTAACAGGGCTCTAAATAGAGCAATAAAGCGTTTTTTTTTCTGTGTAATTTATGATGTCCGGGATTGGATCATAAATCCGCCGCTTGGACGTGAACCAATCCCGGGGGATGTGAGCCCTGACTGATTTGTTTGATTATCTTCACACTTTAGCCTCACTTGCAGGAGGTCAATTGAGTGTTGTGGGTCCATTAAATTGTATCGAGTCTCGTAATTGACTAATCGTAATGAATAGGCAGTTGAGTACTTCCCGCTCTTACACTTGCAGCACTTGCAGACGCTGAATGCATCTCTATGCGCTTAGCAGATTAGCTTGATCAATTAAATAAAAACTATTTAACATGTTCGCATCGGTACCTGATATATGCCGTGTAAGATTCCCCTACCGTTGACATCGGTAGCCGTAATATATCGTTTTGCTACTTTCTCAGAATAGTTTTTTATGCATCATCTGATAGCTAAAAGATACAAGAACCAATGTGATATATGAAAATAGACCAGATGAGTACATTTATGCTTCAAATACTAGTTTTATAATTGACAGTATAATTTGTATTACACCGAGCCGTGATGAAAGCGTTAATAATTGGCTATAAAACTAATAAGTCTTTAATTTGTCAGCAGTACAATTTACTTAATGATGTTTTTGTTAATCTAAATATTAAAATATAGCTGGTTGGGACATATACGAGTAATTCTGATGCCGCAGAAGAGCATAAACTATAGCAGCATTTTCTTCAAGCTCTCGGGCTCGCGCCGTTCTGAAAGGCCGCCGAGAACAATATATGTTACATTAACTATTCTTCCTCTTCCCATATCCGTTCCATATCTGGTCACCACAAATTACCGTCACTTGGTTTGTCAGTAATCACGGTTGACGATGTCTAAATTATATTACCTCATTTCTAGTTATTTGTGTGTCATATGCAAAGATTTTTTAAATATCTTAAATGGGTTATATTTCTTAGTGGGGTTTACTCAAGTGGCTTTGTGGTATAACTATTTATGCAATAGTATTATGATTACATTACGAGTATTATGATTGTTGTGTCCAGCTCCGCTTTTGTGAGCGAACAAAAGGCGAATTCAAAGAATATACAGTGGTGCCTCGCATAACGAACGCCTCGCACAGCGAACGCTGCACACAACGAACTTCCTTTTCGTTCATTTCACGATTCATACAACGAACTTCGCTTCACATAACGAACGGTTTATCACTCTGAAAATCCAAGAATTTTTAAGAAAAATAACGTTATTAAGTCCAAATTGCCCGTCCATTGGAAGTCCAATCAAAAAGCCTGGGTGACCCGAGTTATCTTCAACGAATGGATTCTGGAAACCTTTGCTCCTGCCGTGAAGAAATTCTTGTTGGAAAAAGAACTGCCGCTCAAAGCCCTTCTGATACTTGACAATGCCCCTTCTCACCCAAAAGACCTAGAAGAAATATTGAAGGAAAATTATCCTTTTATCATCAATTTTGATATCCTTTTGGCAATACGACTTATACAGAAGGCCTGGGAAGAAGTGTCACAAAGGACCCTCATTTCTGCTTGGAAGATGCTTGTGCCTTCGTGGATTCAGGAAGAAGCAGTAGTTGATGACACAGAAGTGGTGAAGGACATCATCACAGTGGCCCAAAGGTTGGAATTAGAGGTAGAGGAAGAGGATGTAGAGGAGCTTATTGAGGAACACAAAGAAGAGCTGACAACTGAAGAGCTCCAAACACTTCTGGCCCAACAACAGGACTATGCTCAAAGGGAAGCGTCATCTGATAACGAGGAGCAACAATCAAACAATCAACCAATTCCAACTGCTGACATCAAGAACATTCTGGTCAAATGGAAAGCAGTTCAGGAGTTTACCAATGCCCACTATCCGGATTCCGCTGAAGCAAACAGGATCAACGACCTGTACTCCGATACTCTTGTCCGTTATTTCCGGCAGATGTTGAAGAAAAGAGAGAAACAAACGACTTTGGACAGGTTTTTCACTGCACCATCGGCCAAAAAGCGGAAAATGGATGAAGATGTGCAAGATTCGATTATTTCTTAAAATTAAAAAATGTGTGTTTTTTCATTATGTTTTTAGATGTATCTAAATAAAAATAATAACAAAAAATTTATCTTTTTTTTTATGTCATCTTACCATATTTTATGCTACAGAACGAATTTTTTTTTTTAACATGTATTGTTATGGGAAAACGCGTTTCACATAACGAACTTTTCGCATAACGAACTTGCTCCTGGAACGAATTAAGTTCGTTGTGTGAGGCACCACTGTAATAGTTGTTGTTGACGTCTCTCGATGGAACACTTGATAGAGATTGGCCGGCCATAAGGCGACTGGAGGAAATTTTAATTTCATATTACGTATACCTTATACATTACTCAATTTCAACCTGAAATATATACAATGCTTACAGGTGTATTGTTTGCGTTTTTTATACCCCCTTTAGCGGTGAAATTTCACGAATTTTACCGCTAAATTGAAAGATTTTAGGACACGACTATACTGCCATTAAGTTTGTTAAATATAGTATAGCTATACTAAAATACTATGGACGATTATCCTATTGATTTTTATCATTACTCATAGACACTGAACGGTTTACACAATCAAAATTATAGTGTAGCCAATTAATATTGTTATTTAATACCTTGATCATCACAAAGATTTATCATTCTAATATTAAAAAATATATTTTCACACATATTTAAGTTATTAGTATTATCGTGTGAGTGCAATTTGTCATTAATAAATGTATCCATATGTAAATAAGCTGCTTAATCTAATTTAATCTGTAGAAGTGATAAATAGATAAGTATTACTAGTATATACCTTGTTTCAACATGGATCACAGTGGGCACTGTTTCACTTGATGGAAGACTAGTTTCGTGATCTATGAAAGCTTCATCAGTTTCAATGTGCAGAAATGTGTGCTTTAGAAATGACATTTAGTGTACAGTCAACTGTCCTGTAACGTTTTCACAAGATCGGATGCTCCCGAGGCCTGAAAATTTTAGTTCTAAGAGGCCTTTCAATCCAAAATAACAACATTGGAACTGTCGTATGCAAAATCACTGCAAAAACTAAAGGAAAATCTCCGTAACAAATAAAAAAGCGTGCGCAATAAATAGGAGGGTTACTGTAGTAACAAAAAATAACTCCCGAGGCACCATTTATACTCGCAAGCAAAACAGAAAAAATATCACAAAATTCAACTAAAATAGTACTCGTATCAGCAATCAACATCAGTTCACACTTACGGGTAAAATAAACTTGGCGTAAAAGATTAGTTGGTTTCGCCCGCTCATACCTCCACAGTAAGGACGTTCATTATCTCGTCCTGCGGTGCGATGTCCTCTTCCCGGTGCGTTGGGCGGGGAGGGGGACGCTCCCGAATTGCTGTCGGGCCAAGCGGAAGACCACTTGGCCTAAACGCTGGACCGACTTGCGAGATTGAGATCCTGCTCGGGGATCAGCCGATCCAGTGACGACAGCGCGGATCATTTACCGCATCAATGAACAGACGGTCCTTCGATGTTTCTAGATAGTCGTACTGACACCTATATGCAGAGACGTTTTTAAGATTTGAGGAGAGTCGAGGGCTTAGCCTTACTCATTTCTATCATTCGGAAGCAGAGTATTTATTATCGGTTGGTTGCTTTAGTTAGCCTAATAAACTTGACGCTATTGCACGAAGAAAATGTAAGAAGGCACTCACGAAAATTGTCAACATTAACGTTATTTTACTTAAACGTTTGAATATAATTTGAGTTTTCTTGAGGTTTTATTTACATATTGCGTTTCTACGATGATAATTATATTTACAATACTTTTTTTAGGAAGCTCTCGTAATAACATAACATTTGGTTGAGCTGCTCATTAGGAGTTAATGGTCCAGGCTTCTGAAACGGCCAGCTTAACATCCAATCTTCAACATTTTTCTTGTCAACAAATCATGACAGTATATGCCTTACAGCTGCCGTCTGTTTCTCCCCGTCCCCAGAATTCTGCCTTGGAGGTCGTCAATGTAGAAATAAATTATATGCACTAATGCCTTATGAATATTTATATCTTAATTCAAGATAAATTGAAATTTATCTTTAATAAAAAATGTATTCTTAATTTTAATGAATGAACCTTTTTATAATGATCGTTGAATAAAATTTAAGAAGTTTAGAACACTCTTTTTACGAACACAAAGCCTAAAAACCGTTTGTTTTTTTTTCCTTTCATATTTTTAAGCGTAAAGTTAATATTACGCCTCATTATTTCCTTACTGGGTTTCCATTCGATGGAAAAAACGTCCTGTAATAATAATACGGGCTCGAGAGTGCGGTGAGATGGAAGACCAGGGGTTGGGGCTCCGAACTCCTCAGATCCTGTAGCTCCTCCTCCACTCTTCGCCGTTTGAGAGGTTCACATAATAATAATTCTCCAACGTCCCCTGGGTAATGTGTAGTGGTATCGATTGGGAGAGTAAAAACGTCCAGCATGAAAATTACTGAAAGCCACTCGATGTATTGAAAAAATAAACCGCGCATTTCGCTGGTGAGGTCGAAAGATTTCCCTCAATTTGGAAAGAGGTTACGGCGATAGTTTTTTTTCTGTATTAAAAACCACGGCCCATTAAAGCGAGCTGGTTTTTTTTTTTTTTTTTTTTTTTTTTTTTTTTTTTTTTTTTAATAGTATCGGTAATATTTTAACAGTTGACTGTGATGACGGTTAATTTAAAAATATATTTTAAATAATTATTTTTCAATTTAATATTCAGTTTATTAATTGTGTACATATTCGATACCAAAAATTAAGAGAGCGAGTACCTTTTTAAAAGTTTTTGTATATCTACTCCATGGTTGGACTCAAAGCTTATATGTTCATTATAAAATATGATATTATAATGGTATTTCAATAAGAAAATACATTTTATAATATCGTAATATAGTTTGTTCAAAAAATATTCACAATCAATGTAAACAATGGAAAATAAAAATATTAGTAAGCAGTTTCATCAAAAGTCTCAACTTTCTCATATATGAAGCTTTTGAAATCGGTCATACTTTCCATTTATGTGAATCCTTTTATAGGGTGTTGAAATTTTCAAGAGTTCCACTATGTAAATGAAAAGCTATTTCCGCAACACAAAATGACCGCGCCAACTGAAATAATATACATTTTTATTACGCGGTGACCTCCGCGCGCGACAATAAAAATGTTTTGTTGTCCGAAATCGTTTTACGCGCGGATTTGCGAACATTCAAAACGGGGGTGGCCTTTATTTTATATGCGACTCGGCTTTATGGTAATCGTGAAATATAACTAGTGACTGTAGACATTTTGCGTTTTCATTGAATTTAATTATACGCTCTTTATTAATCCGCGGTGGGCGGCGCAGACGAGTTAATTCGTTTTTGATGGGGAAGAACTCGAGAGCGTGTCTAAAGGATTTCGTATCAGAATTATGTTCGTACTCGTACAAGTCGTTACATTACAGCACGAGTGAAGGCATTCATTGTGAGATGTCAGTGCACTGGTCTAATTGCATGTCAGTTGAGTTTATTAATATTCGATAAACATGTAACATAGTCACCTAGGCGTTCATACATTGCACTTATAGTACTTGTACCCTACTCTTTGGCTCGCAATTAAAGTTTTTTTGGTCTTTTGAGATTTTCAAGGAGTTGTAAAATTGAAACTAATGATAACAGCGTGTTGTAAGTTAAAAACAATGTCTAGTGAAATATAGTACAGAGAGTCGTATGTCTCATTAATGGCATATCCGTGAGCCGTTTTTAGAGTTAGTGATACGTATAGTGTGCGAGACATACAGTGCGCCAGTTGTCCGTTTCGCCGGTCGTTTAGTTACCACCAGGTCGTTACTGATGAGTCGCTGGGAGAGTTGTATATACTATAGGTCTTGACACCGTTGCATACAGGTGATAAAGATGAGTAAAAATTAAGCAATGCTGATTTTCTGTTTGTTTGTTGTTGCAGTTGCAAACGAAGCGCGAGCTGTTCTTCAAGGCAGAGCCGGCTGGCAGTGTGCCGGCGGTTGTGGGGCCCACGGCGCCGCTGACTGCGCCGCCCGCCGCGCCGCCCGCCGCCCCCGCGCCCGCTTCCGCCCCCCGCGCCCTCCGCCGCCGCCCCGCGCCGAGCCGCCGCCCTGGAGGCTCACGAGAACGGGCTGCCGCCGCCGCCGCCCGTGCCCGGCGGCGCGCCCGCCCTGCGCCCCCGTCAACGGCGCCGCCCTCCGCGCCCGCGCCCCTTAAGGTGGAGGTCACCCTCAGGACCACAGAGAGCCTCAAACTCAAGGTACAAGCACCACACCATTTCATGGTACTCATAGCTGGGTTCATGCAAGAGGTTGTGTAAGTTTTCATAAGGCTACAGATCTCGCCAGACAGTTGGGGAGTATCTTACCGTACGGTTAAGCTTTGCCATAACTCTATTTACCTGAGCTATGCCTGCTACAGAGCTAGTTGCTGGGCAGACTCTTGTGACCACGTCAACTCGAAGGTCTGTATCAATCATCAAGAAAACTAGTCGGTAGATGGATTAGAAATATGTTGTAGTGGCAAGCAGGGTGTCGGTTAACTCAGCTTACAATCAGCAATAAATAGACAAAGGTTGATGAAGGTGATGGAGTGCACTTGTTTAAAAATACATATTTTTATGTTACAGGGTGACCATCCACCAGTCGCACCCAAACCTGACCCACCTCCAAAGCTTGACAGACCAAAGCCCAAGGAGCTTCGATGGATATGTCGGCTTCGCCAATCTGCCCAACCAGGTCTACCGCAAGGCTGTCAAGAAGGGATTTGACTTCACCCTGATGGTTGTGGGTAAGGAGATTATCAATCATGGGAATTAATTACATCAAATTTGTTATTTATATATGAAATTATTTACATTATAATTTATTTACGTTTTCAATATAAGGTATGTTATAAAGGCGGAAATGCTGAATGCTTTGAGGGGGGTTATCAATTTAGGAGGCTGTTTTTAACCTTTTTTTGTGTTTTTTTTTTTGAGGAGACGTAATGTTGAAAAGTGATGGAGTCTTAAAGGGATTTTTATTTATATTATGAACTATATAATCAAATATTTTAAGAAGCTTTTTACGATTATTGTCCTAGTTATAAGCTGATATACAGGTTGTTCTGAAAATTTAGGCGTAAAGTTGGTGTACACCACGGGTCGTCAACCTGGTCCGTACCGCCCACTAGTGGGCGATACGGGCTTCCGTGGTGGGCGGTGGGTGATTTTTGTAGATTTTCAAATCTCCTACATTCCTTCTAGATTTTTTTCCACCCATATACTGAATTGAAAAATAGCGAGGTTGGCGGTAGGGAAATTTCACATGAAAAATAGGCAAAAGTGGGCGCTAGGCATAAAAAGGTTGGTGACCCCTGGTGTACACGATTGATAGGGGTTATAATATTAACCTGGATACGATATAAAAAGTTTAGTCACAATGTATACTAATGCAGTTATTAGTTGAATCAATGTTTTAATAATAAATATGAAAAATTAAATGGCTTGAGACATTTGAAATACAAAAACCTTTTTTTACACTTTTTTTTCATTGTTTTTCTTAAATAATACAAGTAAATATATATATACAAAATGCATTTTTTCAAATAATTTAGGTTTAACCAATAGGTAATTTAATAGAGAATAATTAATTATATATATTTGCAACAATCAAATGATTAATTTTAGCGAGACTGGATGCCAATTGGAAAAAAAGTCCCCCTTAGGTTGACAACTTCACTTGATATTTTTCAAGCCAGCGGACTCTCACCAATATTAATTGTATTTAGTGGAGTTTTAGTGATGATTTGATAAGATACGGGTGAAGTTGCTGAGAGCGGTTTCTTACGGCATTCAAGCGAGTACTGATTCGAGTCACAAGCAAGTCAAGACTAGTAAGAACGATATTATTTTTAGTATTGCATCTATTTATGTTTATAATATATTGTTTGTAGGTGAATCTGGACTCGGCAAATCGACATTAATCAACTCAATGTTCCTGTCTGAGATCTACAACCAAGAGCAGTATCCCGGCCCCTCATTACGGGTGAAGAAGACTGTGGGCGTGGAGACCAGCAAGGTGATGCTCAAGGAGAACGGAGTCAACCTGACACTCACAGTCGTCGACACTCCGGGCTTTGGAGATGCAGTGGATAACAGCAACTGGTAACAATCTATATAATATATTTTTTGTAGTCAAATCTTAATGTTTAAAGTTATTTCCAAAGCTGAACACTCTTATTTGTCAGTAAAATACTGACACATTGTATAATGTAACAGTTTTTTACTGACAAACAACTATAGTGATAAATGTTTAGTGTAATGGATAACACATAGAAATACTGTTTGTCATTCAAAACTCGCGTAGATTTGTATGTAATATAAATAAATAACGTTCATCATCAGCCTGTGTCTGTCCACTGTTGAACGTAAGCCTCCCGCATGAGTCTCCATCCTCTTTGATCCTCCGCCTTCCGTATCCAGGTCACTCCTGTTTTCATTCTTATGTCGGCAGTCCATCTTGCAGGGGGTCGGCCAATGCTTTGTTTGCCAGTTCTTGGGCGCCATTTCAATACTTTTCTTCCCCATCGACCGTCGTCTCTTCGACAGATATGTCCTACCTATTGCCACTTGAGTGTATCTATTCGTTGGGTAGCATTCACTACTTGAGTTCTTCTGCGTATTTCCTCGTTTCGGATTCTATCTTTTAGTGACACTCCGAGCATGGATCTCTCCATAGCACACTGGGTGACCGTTATTTTATGGGTAAGACTTGCTGTCACATTCCACGTCTCTGCGCTTTAAGTTAATACAGGGAGGATGCATTGGTTAAACGCCTTAGTTTTTAGACATTGCGGAATTTTCGCTTTAAAAATGTACTTTAGTTTTCCAAATGCTGCCCATCCCAGTTGTATACGTCCATCGATTTCTTTTGAGAATAGTAATACAACTGGGACGGAGTATCTTCTCAAAAGAAAAATGATGTTATGAACATGATTTTTCTCTAATTTGATGAGGTGAGGACCATGCGGATGACAGAGTTTTGTGGTGGAAGTTTGTGAGGACCATTGGATAAGCCTCCAGCTGGAGCGTATGTGGAGTGATGATTATTAAATATGACAAATTATTGATGAAGTATATTTTGCTTTTAGTTGGACACCAGTCATTGATTTTGTGGAATCCAAGTACGAAGAGTTCCTGAACGCAGAATCCCGCGTGTCTCGCAAGGTCTTGCCGGACAGTCGCGTGCACTGCTGCCTTTACTTCATAGCTCCCAGCGGCCACGGCCTCAAGCCGCTGGATGTGGAGTTCATGCAGCGCCTCTGCGACAAGGTCAACATCATCCCCATCATCGCCAAAGCTGACACAATGACACCTGAGGAATGCTCTCTTTTCAAAAAACAGGTAACTAAAAATGAGTATTCCATTGCATTGAATTATTCCATAGCTTTATTAACTCTTACCAACAATGATTTTGAGTGCATCACACAAGTTTCATACTTAACATGAGCTGATACATCTAAACCCTTTTTACCTCTTTAACGAGTCACCATTTACAGTGGCATATTTTTTTATATTAACGGCTTTAAAATTCATGTTCACACATACAATAAATGTGAAACTTTAGTTCATCTAATTAAATTGAAATTACTAGTGAAACAGTTTCACCAAAATTTGACGGTTAAAAAAATATTTTTATTTATTCCATTAGTTCCATTTTAACAACTGGACAGTTTTGCTTAACCCTTTTGCATCGGTAGCCGATATATGTTGTCTAAGATTCCCCTACCGTTGACATCGTTAGGCCGTGATATATCGTTTTGCTACTTTCTTACCAAGCCGTTATAAAATGGTTAATAACACTATTGTAAAGAGTTTGTTCATATATGGACGAACCCGTGAATCTTGTTTCTTTATCAAAAAAAAAAAAAGATTATTTAGAAATTATTCCACAATTTTTTATTAGAGGACGACATGTTTCGGCCATTGTTGAGTTGATTTACTTGACAACAGTAGTTATTCGAGATATTCGAAACAAATGGGATAATTTTCAAATAATCTTTTATTTTTATTTGAGATTATGGAATTCCACTAAGAGTTATAGATTTGAAAAAATCTAAATTGTTTAAAATTGTCGAATTGAATAAAAAATGTGAAAGTCTATTCAAGAATATATTTTGCTTTGCTAAAACGTTTACCATGTCGCTTTCAGATAATGAACGAAATAACGCAGCACAAGATAAAGATCTATGAGTTCCCTCCCGGACTCGATGATGAGGAGGAGAGCAGCGTGGGCTCGGCCCAGCCCAAGGGCGCGGCTCACAAGCTGCGTGCTCGTGTGCCCTTCGCCGTGGTCGGCTCCAACACAGTCATCGAGCACGACGGCCGCAAGATCCGCGGTCGCAAGTACCCCTGGGGCATCGCAGAAGGTAGAGATATTGATTTTTCTTTACTGACCTCATCGCACCAGATGGGCTTATGATGGGCTTTTACCATTTCTAAAAGATGGCCTTTGACTGTCTTCTTTGAATGATTGGAGGGAGGCAATATAAAAACTATCTAGAGTTGAATCATAAGGCAGCTTTGTGAATGTGATGGTTAACCATGAGCATTCTAATTATAAAAAAATAATAATTTAAGATCGTCTTCTTCATATAAGTCTTATGTTGTCTATAGTATTTTGTTGGTAGGAATGCAGATTTTAAAATCGTCTGATCCTTCGCCTAGATTATATCAGTTATATGTATTATGAATATCTAAGTTAGATATTGCCAATGCTATGCTAGGATTCTAGTATGTTGCATTTCAGGAAAATATATTCTAGAGTAGTAATGTATACTAACTAACTAAAATAAATAGATGCACTCATACAAATCTACATCAATTTTTTTTTATTACTCTCATTAATATCGGAGAAAAAAAAGGCAGACGCTGGGGTTCTGAACTGTGCACCTTATTCTATCCTAATACACAGCACCGTTCACCATGACCGTTACTTCCACCTATTATTTAGATTAGTTTTTATTTTGCTCTGGAAGAATAATTTTGTGTAAACTAGTACACTGAAAGATCTTTTTAATGGAGCATTCAATTAGTAAACTAATATACTGTACAATAAAATATGTAAATAAAGCATTGAAATAAATCATCTTATAATAAAATATTAGGAACTTATTTTCAAAGTAAAGAAACATAAAAATAAATGTGTACATTTTGGTTGATTTCAGTTGAAAATCTGGAGCACTGTGACTTCATCGCCCTGCGCAACACGGTGATCAGAACCCACCTGCAGGACCTCAAGGACGTGACCAGCAGCGTCCACTACGAGAACTACCGCTGCCGCAAGCTCGCCGGACTCGGCGCCGATGGGAAACCACAACGGATATCCAACAAGTCAGTTCACTTTCTCAAAGCATCTGACGTCAAATTTGATATGATAACACATAATAATAGGTTTACATCTGCCTACTTCCATTTTGATATTATATTTCTTATTATATCATGGTCAAACCTTGTGTGGAAATTACATAGTACAACGACTTTTTAAAAAATTATAATAATTCACTTAGTTAACACTTCAAGAACTAATCATTTATCTTAGTGTCTTAACATGTTTATGTTTCCAAATAAATTAAAGTATGTAGTGTTAGGTAGGGTTTTTTTTAACGTAAAAAATAATAATCACGAAGAAAGTATGCAGGTTCATACGATTTGCATTATCAAATTGTTCATCTGCAAATGACTCACAACAAATACATTTTTTTTAACAACTATTCTAATCCTTAAAATTAAACTGCGAAAATATAATGAGTTCAGGTGTGTAATTCAAACTTAAAACCGTTTGCACATAAGCCAATGTTTTATCAACTGTGCCACCATAACCTTCAGGCCATTTTAGATATACAAGAGCAACCATCCTA
The DNA here is from genome assembly GCA_022606575.1 of Glossosoma conforme. NCBI lineage: Eukaryota > Metazoa > Arthropoda > Insecta > Trichoptera > Glossosomatidae > Glossosoma > Glossosoma conforme. The sequence goes on from JAGTXR010000117.1 coordinate 613,453, forward strand.
TTGATTCCAAAATGAAATCTTAGATGGCTCTATGCCAGACGCTGTTCAGATTTGTGTTAAGGTTATGGTTTTGTAAATATTATTTTTATTTTGTGAACAGATCAACAATTTGATAGTGCAATTTTAAATCTTCAATATATTTATGAAATAGTAATTTAAATAACTTCCATTCGCCGGTTTATTTGACCAATTTAGAACAATTCATATTGTCTGATAAATAGCCTTAGCTCTAACATTGTTTCATTACATAAATCTGAAAAATGTTACTGTCTGTCACATTCATAATGTTTTCATTGAAATCTACTTTCGGAATAGGAATTTATTTGAATCCGTAATGGCTCATTATATTTCATATAAAATTACATTACTGTCAATGTTAATCATATAAAATTAACCAACGCATTATCTCATTTAAAAAATAATACCTACTTTTAAAATGCATTAACCATTATGCTTATGTTGATCATGTTAGGTTAATTACAATAATAATTTTTAAATTAATTAAAAAATTAATAAATTAAAAATATTTAGTTTTGATTCACAATTTATTTTAAATGATTACATGTTAGGCCTCCCTGGAGACCATCATAAATAAATAAAAAATATATTGAAGATGGTCTCCAGGGAGGCCGAAACATATAATCATTTAAATAAATTATGAATCAAAAGTAAGTATTTTTAATTTATTAATTAAAATTAATTTTAAAATTATAATTATGCAGATTCACCAAGTATTGTCAGTTGATAACCTCAATGTTATTAATTACAATAATTAGATAATAATACATCTCTCAGTGATATTTTTTTGATTATTTGAAAGGCACAATGAAATGTGTCATATTTTTAGTATTCATTAATATTATTTTGATGCATATTTTTGAATGCCTTTCTTGCATCCGTTTTATTCTAAATATTATTTAGATTTAAAAGTGTTAAGAACAATAATAATAATTTGGTTACTATTTATTTGGTATGATTGATTATAGTTTTGCCTAGCGTCACTTGTTTTTATCGTTTCACTGCCAATAAGGAATGACACGCTCTGTTTGTGCTCTATGACTTGAAAATTTAAATATGTTAAATAGTTATTAAAATAATTATATATTTGTTATAAACGCTGATAAACAGTGCCTCTTCCTGCCATTTTTAGTAATAAGTAAAGCGGAACTCACAGTTTCTATATCATGCAGATTTTATTCTCTTATTCGAGGGCATAAGTCATAAAATGTATTTTGACTTTTGTTTTCGAGTTGTATTGAACTCTATCGATAATATATTTAATTTGTGTAACTCACCTGTTTGTAAATCTATAAAATTGGGACGGAGTGACATGATGGACTTGTATTATTCAAACATTCATGCAAATGCCCAAAAAATTATTTGTATTCGACGGGCATGCAAAAATGATGTTCTCTTAAAAAAAAAAACTATTTTTATAAAACAACGTGACCTATCTCCTCGTCCCTGTCTCATCTGCTCCCAGCTCTCGCTCTTAGACTACGGACTCCTCCTGTTGTTTTCCTCTAGTAATGTCAGTTTGATGTTCAGCTTATGCCCTCAAGGAGTCATGAACAGTTTCATGACAGTCTGGTAAGTGTCCCAATTCAAAAAAGAAAACACTCAAATTTTGAATTTTTTCGTTTTTATCTCTCGTAGTAAACCCGATCTTCCCGAGCCATCATTTTTGTATGCCAAACTAACCGAGGCCCGAAAATTAAAATCAGAAACATATTATATAATTATACATAGAGAGCGTTAATGTTTCCATTAGAACTTACAAAATAAAACAGAAGAAAAACTTTTTGTATGGGTATATATTGAAAAGTTCTACGACAATACTGCGATCCATCAGTAGAAGTCTTTTAAACATTTTCTGAGTATTATTTAAAAGCGGATCAATATTTATAATGATTCATGAAGTATGGTTTATAACACTTATTATTAAAATTAACATTCAAATTACATTGTATACTTCAATATGATAACAAGCACCTCACTCTTATAAATAAAGTTCAATCACCCTTAGATAACATTTACAACTGAAACAACTCAAATATTTGCATGCGACAAAGTACATTGTTTTCCTTATTATTAACTTTAGATACAGTTGATAGAATAACAACATTCCATGGTTTCACCTTACATTGTATAATATTCAATTATTATTTTTAGTAAATATTTTTCGTTTTCACTATTTATTCAGCTAATAATATAATCATTTATTTTTAAAACTGTAAATACTGTAATGTGTTTTGATTAGCATACTAGCTTTCAGAGCCTTAAATGTTTTGTAGCATTTAAATGTACAAAAGATAAACATCTCTACAGACTCAGCATGGCGCTAATTAGGTTTTTTTGTAACAAAAAATGTGTAAATACAAATTATTATTACTATTTTATTTTCAATGAATGTTCGTAGACTTGTCATCTGTAAAATTACACTTCTACATGAAAACATAAATACCTAATTGGTTTTTAAAATAACTTTTTATTGCCGTTATCAACGTCACTGTAGATGAAAGTTGACGATGTGCGAGCCGTTAAATAAAGTCCGTGTTTTGTTTTCAGGAATCCTTTGGCTCAGATGGAAGAGGAAAAGCGTGAACACGACAACAAGATGAAGAAAATGGAAAGCGAGATGGAACAAGTGTTCGAGATGAAGGTGAAAAATTAAATTAAATTATTTATTCTCCTTTTTGTTGCTTATCTCATTACTTCATTTCTTTTCTACTAATTTTTGTAGTGATTTTGAATTGATGTACACATACAAAAAAAGACAATTCTCTCGTCAGAAAAATGTTATTGAAGATATTTTCTGTAGATGAGTGCATCAATTTGTCCTTTTCTTACAATTTGTAAACCTTTTCTGTCCTATACTGACAATATACAATCCTTGTACGCCCTTTCACTGACAGTATGCAATCTTCATAGATTTCGTCATTTTTTTTTTGTACGTATAAAACAATTTCACCAATTCAGCGTGAACGTGAAGAGGCAAGGCCCCTTGAAAACACTCAAATTACATTGAAAATGAATTGAATACTTGAGAAATTACTTAAATAATTGATATTTGTTAGAATTTTAAATGTTTCAAGTGTTTGCTCTAAATAAATAATAGCTTGTACCTACTTTTAGTGATTTAAAGTATTTTAACTTTTAGATAAGCCCAGATTATAGAGAATACAATTTATTAGTTAGATAGTCAGGGATCATCGTATATTGCTTTGGGTTTAATGATTGTTTGTTGATTTCAGGTGCGCGAGAAGCGGCAGAAGCTGCGCGACTCTGAGGCAGAGCTGGCGCGGCGTCACTCAGCCACTCGGGCGCCGCTGGAGCAGCAGGCGCGCGACCTGGAGGAGCGGCGTCGGGCGCTGGATGCGAGCGCGCCGCTTGGGAGCAGCAGGCCGGTGTCTCGCTGGACGACCTGCGCCGCCGCTCGCTCGAGGCCAACAGCAAGGAGTTAGTTACACACACATCCATGCACTTATGACAGCTGCAATTATCCTGATAATCTATCTTCCATCTCCATTTCATATCAACCCGTGAACGCGATTCTTTATCTCTTTCATGAGTTTTTTCTCTTTAGCACTTCTGTGCAGTCGGTACAATTGTTCAGAGGGGTCTCCCACTGGACTTATCAGTGGCTAACTGATCATAATCTGAATGAGCGCATTGTCGAGGACACTTTACTGTCCTCCAGTGTGATGCGGGTGTGAGGCGGGTAATAATATCCAGTTCGGCTGCAATTATAATTGCTTCAAGTTTTTTTTGCAACCGGAACTCTGCTTAATATTTATGTGTATAGATTTGGATAGCCTCCCGGACTAGAACCTAGAGGTGGCTTGAAAAAAAGACAGTATCCATGTCATATTCAGGCATTTGTTAGTCACCATTTTTTATTACTTTGTCACTCTTCAGACTTAGAGGATTTGGTCCTAAATAAAGGTTTAATACAGAATATCTTGTTTATATTTTTATTTATTAACCTCACTAGTGCAAATTTTTCTCCATTTACTAGATATACTATCACCCGTATGCAGTCATTTCTTGGCCTAAGGTAACCAACTAACTTCAGACCTGTAAATAGAGACATTTCTTGAAGTAACTAACTTATAATAGCTTGGTATTGTGGCTTTTGGGTTTAGCCGCGTGGCCAATTGTTACGGTCCAATATTTCGACCGTCATTGCAGGTGTCTTCCTTCAACACCTCAATTCTTAAGAAAAGTCTCAGCAAACGGGTGTTAAGTTAGTTACCATAAGTCAAGGAATGTCTCTGCATACAGGTGTATGACTGTTATTTTAGTTATGTACAGAACACATTTTTATAAATGCTTTACAAGTGAAGTATATTTGAGTATTGGTTGTGGCGATGGTTAATGTCATGAATTTTTGATTTGTACACTTTTTGTAATCACAAAAGTGAAGAAAACACCTGCTTTTTCGTATTTGATCTCTCAAATTCTGATTCAAGATTAACTTCGTTGTAACAGAGGAAAATCAAGGCATACAGTTTTTTTAACATATTAGAGACTATAAAGTTTTTGAAAGACTACCATCAGTAGAAGGTTGCCAAAGTATCCAATTATGATAATGATCATCATATTTTTTGTTAATATTATTTGTTTTTCTTTGTTGCAGAACCGTCGACGGCAAAGAAAAGAAAGACAAAAAGAAGAAGGGATTATTTTAAGAACATTCTAGTGATAGATTCCCTTGGGTTGCATGTGTATTCATTACAGTAATAGTTTATAATGACACGACCCGGTCAGCTCCTTGACCGTCTGCTCAAGTTATCTCTCTCCGTATGTCGTGATCCTCGTCACGGGAACAGTTATATAAAGTATGTATAAAGTGTGTGCCATTAGATGTTCTCTTTAAGACTCATGGACTGTTGTCTTGTACGACAGCGCGGGCCGTAGCTGCTTGCGTATCATTACTTCATGCTCCATACTTGATGCTCGATGGCCGCTCAACTCGAGCACTATCAAGACAATTCTTCTATTCAATGCTGCTTCATGTTATTCATCTTTACATTCTGAGGAAACCACCCGACACTACTAGACTATGGTAATTGTTGAAGCGTACATGTAAACTCTGTAAATCGTCCTCCCGTTGTACGATACCTCCGCCAGTCATCATTCCAAGAAGTATTTAATTATTCCTTTATTATCCGAGCGGTTTTCCTTGGAATGTGAACTTTTAAAATAGTGTAGTGATTAGATAAAAGTTGGAATTACATTGAGACTTTTTTTGTATTTATTGATATAGATATTGTATGACAGATTAATTATACGATGCAATTTTCTATTTTACTACCTTAAATAGTGATTATTTATATTGTTTCTTATTTGCAATGAAATAAGACATCCCGTTAGATGGTAATGAACTGTATCGAGCCCCGCGTTGCTCGTTGTCGGCGCTCAGAAGGAAGTTGATCTCTGGAGAAGCCCTCGCGGCTGTCTTTCTATTGACTTTGCTTGGTAAACCTTAACGTATTCTTCTTAAAATTCAGACTATTAAGTAAACAGTAGACTGATGATATCTCAGATTGATAAGATAGCGCGTTGATTGTGATTAAACAAATTTGTTGTGTAAATCCGAATATTGAATAGTTTTAGCCGAACAAAGTCTTCTGATATATTAACTATTGATAAATATAAGATTATATTTAATGCTCCGGCCGCCACACTTCAATCGACGATGAACTCGAACAACGATCTTATTCTGTATAATTAAGATGGTTCATTTTGGTTTATTGTAAAAGTGATTTTGTATTATTTTGTTATTTCGGGCGTTTCTCTCCTTTGTAGAATTAGAATCAGTTGTTTTGTGATTTGCACAAAATGACCTCCATTCCTTGAGCTCCATCATTGTGGAAAAATGATGTTTTGTATTTTCGTATTGTGGCATTAATTAAGTTTAATTTGTAGGCTTACTTTAGTTCGTATTTGTGTATTTGTATCTATTTGTTTTGATTACAAATCGGAGTAAGGAAGTATTCAAATCTTGAAAATGTTGCTTACAATCAAGTGATGTGTAATATAATCTTTTATTAAAATATTTCAAAACTTGACGATAATATGACTTTTTAATATTAAACCTTTTCATTCCTTCTAATATGAAATGTAATGCATGCTTATTTAATGTTATTGTTGTGTTGCAGGCTCACAGTGAGGGGAAATAAAACAACTGTTTGTGACACCTGATAATATCAGATCAGATTTCATTATATTTGAAATAGATAATACATAAAATCAGATTATTTAAGATGAATTGAAGAATACAAATTAAATATAATATATATAAATATTCTATTCTTAACCATGACTAAGTAAGTATTAAGAATAATTTGGCAGCGCTATTGGAAAAATATGACTATTGTTCACTATGTGTAACGATCCATACATTGTAATAACATAATTAGACTATGATAAACTCTAATTTTTACGTAGTACAAAATATATTAACAATATTAATGTATCGTCATTAGTCTATACACAATCGATTTATTAACTTCTATAATAACGATCTAAAAACATTCATCGCTTTAAAAATATTGAATAATTACTTATTTCAAATGACAAAAAAGATAAATAACGTACAACCGATAATGAACTGATATGATTTCACAAGTTTGTTTTATAAAAGCTACCGCGAACGTGATGATATTGAAACAATAATGGGTTCATTACAAACGTAAAGGTCAGGTAACAGGTAATAATATGTAATAATACAACATCGTAACAGTAATAAATATATATATATCAACAAATATATTATTATAGTTGTCGCAACTAGTAGTTATAGTACACTTTGTCTGAGTGATTTGTAACAAATGTTATTGTTCGGATATTCACAAACTGTCAGTTTTGGCTACACGCGCAAGCTCACCCGCGTGTCTACATTAATTAAGGAAGCTCGTAGAATATAACCTCTAAGTATTATGTTCACAATCGGAAATGTTGACCCTGGTGACCATCTAAAGCGATCAATCTTTCTTTGAGAGTGTTGGGGGCTAACGACAAGCTGCGGATCCTACACACTCACAGCTCGGGGGCTACACAAACAAATCAGCAGAGAGTATTCAAGGGACTTCTACCTCCAAGACATTAATAAGAGCAAAGATGCAGCGCACACACACACATGTAGGGATACATCGATAACATGAGCATTGCGTATAATAAACTGTAGAAAAGCTTTACACTGAAACATCGCAGTATGGGACATTCATCACTTACATGGCTATCGATAACAATGATATATTCACAAAGATTCTAGTCGATTGCTCTTCTGCGTCATATTTAATACATCAGCAGCGCTAGCAACATTAAGTAGTTCATTATAAAATATGGCATCACAACAACCTAGTCATTAAGTACCTACAATCCCTGCACGATAGGTATTCAGTTATATATTATAACAGGCACATTACATCCAGTATTTCTAAAATGTAGTCATAACATTATTATTTTATAATAATTATTTTTGCACTGTAATATTGTTCTGCACGAGTAGCTTTAACTATCCTTAATATGATCATGAACGTTTCATATTTAGACTTACAAGACGACGGATGACTATCAAGCGAGACCGTTCATCTTTATGGTGATGACTTTATAAGAGAACAGTATTATCAATAGTAATTTAAAGTATTGAGGAAAAGATAAGAAGATATGGAGATCTTTTGTTATAGCTCGTATTAAAATAGTATTTATTTACACTTCAAAAACAAGACAGATTCATAATATATTCTACTAAAAAATATAATAATTAGTTACTATCCGCACCGCCTCTTATAGACTCGACCTTTGAGATGAGTTTCATGATAAATATTTAAATCGTAGTTAAATAAACCTTGTCAATTATTTGCATTTCACTTTGAGTGAGCTTCAAAGAAGATTGTGACAAATCACTTCCAATATAGAGGGTACCTTAAACATCTAAGATGATAATTATTAGATACGTATAAAAATCTCCTCATCGAACCAAAATATTGTGAAGAATAATGATTCTTCCAACCTCTTGTGAGAGAAATTATTTATATATTTGAATGTCTATTAAACAAACAATGTCTAATGTTACAATAAATGATATTGATTTTTGCTATAAATATAAATTCGTGATATTTGGTGTTATATTTGTAGGGTTAGGTTAGGTTTTGTAAGTGACGATAGTAAAGTAATTAATCTCTTATAAATATTATCATTTTCACATAGAATTATTGTTCCAAAGTAATATGCATCGATCGTGATAATCTAACAGTGGCGTTCACTGGAGAACTTCAGTCAAAATAAAACATTGTTATTTTAAATTAAAACTAATACAAGACATCATTACAAATACACCAGTAGACATTTATAATAATAAGAGTATACACTTGATCCTTTTTTGTCTGTTTTTTTACACAGTTGTGGCTTTAGCTTAAATTGAAAGAGTAACGCAAATGATTTTTAGTAAATAAATATGGTTCTCATATTTTAATTGAATCTAAATTTCATCTAAATTTATCACTTTTCTGTCTTCGCATTAGAATTAAATAATTTTATATGTCTAGAAATAAAAGATGCAAAAAGAGGATCCAGTGTATTTTCAGGTAAATTTACATAATGTAAATAATATTAAATATAAATCAATCATTTCAACTGAAGACACTTATTAATAATTGCTCAGAAAACACTTCATTGTCAACCCAAGTGTAAGTAATGTTTGTTAGTTAAAATGATCTCGAGAACATTGGAGAAGATCAGTGTTGTAAGGCTGAGTGTCTCAATGTTTCCCAACTGTGTAACTTCGTTATTGAAGATGATTGTCAGTCTCTTACCCAAATGTAAGGAATCATTCCCTAGAGCGCTATCGCACTCTTTAAAGAATAATGTTTCTTAATAACGTTAGACTCTAGCTTGTTCTATTTTTTTCTACTTCAGTAAAATGATGCTATAGCCCGAGTAAAAACTATAACGTTTATCGTTAGTAAAAACCATACTCATCTGAAGTACCTTTCAAATAAATGATTAATTATTAGTAATGATTAAATAACGTATCCATCGCATAAATTAGTATATCTTCAACGAAAGCTGGAAATTCTCAGTGACGTATTCTCAATAAATTGCCACCAACCGAACCATCCACTCCAAATTATAAAACATTGTCCAGTCCTTCTGCTTCCTTTAATATTACGTATGTTTTCTAGAACTCCTAGTTTGCTTCCCTTTTTCCGTGAAGTTGGCCCGCCTTCTGTTTGCACAGTTTTCATTCTTATAGCTTTAAGATTATTGTGTATTTGATATCATCGTCTCAATCTCGTTCGGTAGAAAATATTTTGCGTATTAAAATAAATATGGGCTACGTCGCCGTCACCGTTTGCAATATCCAACACTATCGATGAGAGAATTCAAATAGTCAACCTCTACAAGTAATTTACATTAATTCATAATCGGCGAGTACAAAATTACATTTTCATTTATCAACATATCCGCAAGGATAATATTATTATTCGTCCCCGACGGTCGATGGAACGTGAACCTATCTATGTGGGGCTAACTCTAGTAATATATCATATAAATACTATTCCAACATTAAGAGAAACTAAATCTCTAATGAAATAATATCAATAAATCACAACATTGGAGTCGAATAATTATTCAAGTCTCGAGTGCAGCGCCGCAAGGGTGATGGTGGGGGGCGGCGCTGCTGGGGGCGCGCTTAGAACAGGAGGAAGCTGACCCTGGTCCGCCGGGAGTCGCCCTTGCCCCGGCGGCCCATGCCGAACTGTCACATGCTCGTGTCAGGCCCCGACCCGCCCGCCTTACTGTCGCCCCCCATGCCGCTGCCCTCGTCCTCGCGGCCCCCGCCCCCGCTGCCCCCGGCCCCTCGCCCAGACAGACCGCTGAAGTCCAGCTTGTACTGAAAATGGATTACAAGAAATGTTAATATTTAACGCAGTGATACATGTAAGGCGGATGAACCTTTATGGTCAACGGCATTAGGATGTGGAAATAAAGGGGAAAATACCACATTAAAGGTCTTAAAGACATCCCACGTATCAGCAAAAAAATGATTGCATCTCAAGTAAAATTTTCCGGAGATAAAATAGTCCCCCAATCGGATCTCCGGGTGGGGACTGCTCGAGACAAAACAACCAAGACAAATAAGAAAAACCTTCAGCCAACAAGATATGCCACCTGGAATGTTCGAACATTACTGCAGAACGGCGCCCTAGACGGGAGTATTTGCAGCAAGTATTTGAGGACATGAACTGTAGCGCTTATGCTGAGCTGAAAAGGGTTGCGGAGGACCGAGAGGAATGGAGATCGAGATGCAAGATTCTGTTGCTGCAAACCAATCCTCCGGATTGATACTACGAAGAAGACATGTAAGTAAAATGATGTTTTTTTGTTTACCAAGTAATAAATAATGGATATGTTATAAATATGTGTCATTTGACTACTTTTTTATTAATAGCTGTACAAAAAAAAAATGTCCAGTCAAAATATAAAAATTAATATTAATAATTAAATTTACTCATAAAATTAAATTAAACAAAATTAAAATACACAATTTCATCACAATTATCAGTAAGCAATTAAATCATTAGCGTTAATAATGTGTAGAAAATGTATAATGGTGAAATAATTGCCACTTGAGAATGTAATATAAAAAATATTTTTGTTAATGATATTAAAATAAATAATGAATATTTATTTTAGTAACTATTGTTAACTTCTCCCTTATTTGTTATGGTAAGTAAGAGTAAGGGTATTTTATATAAGAAGAATAAAGGTAGTATTGTTAGTGTAAAGGTCATTTTAAATAAACCACTAAGCATTCCACTAAAATAATTCATGGTAATTTTTTTATGATAGTGTATTTAAAATTTGATTAGTTTGGTTATGTTCCACACTAATTAAATAATATTGTTGAAAAATCATACTTAATTTGAAATGGCATTGCAACTTTTGTGGATGCTTGTTTTTTTCAAAGTCGGTTCCCAACTCAAGTCTACTCTTACTGGCATGTATAAATTACACTGAAAATATAAGTAAAAGAAAAATACAACAAAAATATGAATAGATATAAAGGTATAAAAAAATGATACCAATACTTAGTAGGTAAAAAAATACTCAGATATACCTCGTACCTAATATAATTTCAGTGTATTATAAAACAGTTGTCATAAAAACTTAAATAATAAAGAAAAATTAAAAACATTCTTATGATGGTTATTATAAAGTTTGCATAATTCTAATGTTGGGGGTTCTGCCGCATTTCGTTTCCAGACAATTCGTTTCGTGTCTTAGACAAACGATGTGGGGCGCACTGGAAGTCTAGTGCACGAGACCTTTGGTGCACGAGACAACTGTGCACTGGATCTCTCGCTAACTTAACCTAATCTAATCTAAAAAGTTATTTCGTTAACGAGACCTATGGATCTCTGGACTCTACGATCACTGGACAAATCTTCAGGTAAGGTTAGGTTAGCGAGACAGCCAGTTGTATGATTAGGTGGATGCTTGATGGGGCAGTTGTAAGGTTGATATATATCTCATCTTCAAGTGTAAAAAAGTGTTGTTACCTTATTAGCGCAGTCGAAGCACGTGGTAACGACCTTGCTGATTACGTTCATGAGGTTCTTGGTCTCCTGGATGACGCTGTCCACCTTGCTGAAGGTCGCTGCGCGGCCCACTGTTGGGTCCTTCACTGTGAACTGCAGCTGCTGAACGTAAGTTGGCACGCGGTCCAGGTGCTCGAGCAGCAGCTTCTTACTGCTACCAGCTGGGACCTGCAACCATCAAACAGTCCATCAACATCTAATGAGACAAAACATCTTAATTATATAAGCATCTGTCATATCACAACATACTGGTTGTAGACGCAGCTACTGTGAGCTGTCGATCCAGATTGATATGAGTACAACATTTGATACAATAACACCAGCCGCTGCTTGATGATGTCAATGTCAGCGGGTAGCAAGCAGCCTAGTATAACTCATGCTTTAATATATTTAATTTTGTACTCAAAACAAGCTAAAGCTGACAAAAACCGTTTCTTTAACCAGCAGCTTCCTGACATTCTAGCGTTGACACATTTTAGACAAAGGTTTTTTTTACAATATAAAACTCAAAAGTGGAAATAAGCAGATGTAGAGATCTTATGTGGATGATGGATAAGCGGTGTGTATTGTGCGCTGATCCATCAACGTCATTAGATTGCAGCTCGATTTTCAAAGATCATCCACAAAAGACAGATTTTTCATCTCTTTACATAATTTGAAGTTTAAACATATTGCTTAAATCAAAGTGATTTTTAAGTTTTCTTTTTTATTGAGCAAAGGATTCATTTTTTTGTTTGTTTTATTAATATCATATTTATTTCATTTTGTGTTTCTTTGGACAAATGTAATATAAATTAAGTTACCTGATATGAAAATTGTCTGACAACTTTATATAATCTATTAGCTTCCTCTGCGAAGTACTCCGCTTGCGTGAAGAGATCTTGAGTAGTTTTAAGAAGTCCTTCGCCTTTCGTGAACTGGTACATCGCAAATGCCATGGAAGACATGTTTTTCGCTCTGAAAAGAATACACATCTTATTAACCAGACGATAAATACATCATATTATTTGTACAACGACGCAATTATTGCTACCATTAAATATTTATACTTATTAATCGATAAGTTCTTTCCACACTGACTAGTAGAATTACGAGAGCGAATAAAACTAAATTACAAACATTTTTGTAATTACATACAGAGACAGTATTTTTGAATGAAAGTATTGCTATTGAAGCACTATTATAATCCGAAATCGATGCAGCTGCTTCTTTTTGGGGAAGTTGATACATTCTTATTATTTAACTCTTTCCTTACGACTCGGTGGAATACAAATTATACTGTCAATACGGTGTGAATTTTTCAAACCATTTTTTTTGCTGTAAAGTAGTATTTGAAGCATAAATGTACTTATCTGACCTATTTTCATATATCACAGTGATTCTTGTATCCTTTAGCTATCAGATGATGCATAAAAAACTATTATATTTAACAAACGTTCATTATGTAACTCCATACATGTGGTGGCATTGACACATGTGGTTAACAGAAGAATCGCTCCTGTGACGAAACCAAACGATATTTATTTACATGCTTTACAGATTCCTGTAAAGAATACATGTAGGTTGATAAAATGAATGACGGCAATTCCAAGTTCCTACCGTAGATGTCACAATGAGTACAGAAAGTAGCATAACGATATATCACGGCTCCCGATGTCAACGGTAGGGAATTATCGACAACCGATGCGAAAGGCTTAACCATTTTTTCGAATTTATAAAATAAAACATATTGGATACACTCGTACTTTCTTACAACAATAACTAATATTAACTTATTAAGTAGTAAAAAGGCCGCTCTCGAAAAATTTGAACTAATATTAACAGTTATTGTTACAATTTAACTATTAATGTTACTAAACAATTTACAAACTTTTGGATATAAAGATCAAATGATTCAAGGAAGGTTCAAGGACGTTTTGGACAATATGGAAACATTACCTTTTTACAATGTCATTATTTTCTTCAAGAGCTGAGCCGTTCTCTTGCCACTTGTCTGTCTCCGCATCCATCTCGGAAGACATCATCTTCATCTCTAGCCCCGACTTGGCGATCTTTGCTTGCTCCTCCGAGTCCAGCTTCACAGCTTTCAGGGGCTTGCTTGTCGTGCCATGCTTCTACAATCACATTCAATTATTATTGACATAATGTAAAAGTCCATGTTAATTGCAGTTTATAATAAAATGTTATATGATCAACATGCGGAAGTGGGCAACAGTTTTGAGAGGATATATAGATACCTGTCAGGTAGTGCGACATTAATTGAAATTGCAATTGGAATATCAATTTAAAATCATTTAAACACTTTTTTTAAAAGTAAATTAGTTATTACAAAAAAAAATTTAATAAAAATATTAAAGAAAAACGATGGTTTCTCATTAAATTACATATAATTTCGATAATTACTCATGTATTGTTAATTTCTTCTTATAGTTGTTTCAAGTTTCGAAATTGGATTAACAATACAAATAACTTATTGGAATATGGCTTTGTAAACGATGCATGAAGCAATTCAACATCAAATAACCATAAGGAGCAGGCTTTTGTCCATGGAGATGTTTATTAAGATGACATGGACAGGGCCATCAAATTAGAAAGCTAAACCTTCAGAAAAACTCCAAATATTCCGTACTCAGTAAGTGCTAGAGTAAGATAGGAATTTAAAGAATTAAATTTCTTGTATCTCAGGTTGTGCTTAATGGAGGGATATGAAGAGTGGGTGATAACCCCAAAGGTCAATTCATGGTACATTTACTATTTGTCGGACATTAGTGTTGCACTACAGTTGAAACCAAGTATTTATTTCCATCCATCGTTCATTTATTGACTAGGAAAAAGAAGAACTTTGTAAATTTTCATCTCACGCAGGCATTTACTGGAGACAGAAAAAGGTTTGGCCTCTCTTCATGACACGCTAGTCCATGTAATCCTAGCATACAATAAGACAGTGAGACATTCTGTGATGGAGTTCATCATTTATAAGAACATGAGACTTGTTCTGTGTTGTCACCCGGGGGGAGTCTCTGTCATTTTTAGGGAGAACCTTTCTGAACTGCTGCTTAGTTCTGACGGTCCCTTGATGTTAAACTGCATCAATGTTATCGTTGGAATAACGCGCGCGGATATAAATAATAGATCTGTGTTATTAATTGTTTGTCTCTTCGCATGATTTAACTTTGTGTTAACATCCTCCCCTCTCTCAAAAAGGTTGTTATTCCGTCACGTGATGGCAGGATTAGGAGCAGATTAATAACTCATACTTTTTCGGAAGCATATTGACATAAATTTACGATAAACTTTACAAAATTGTGTCCCGGACCTAGTCACAGCATTAGGCCGAGCCACAATACAATATGCTCTCGCCAATGGGCGGGACACGACTGGCTCCCCGCTCAGGATGGGCTCTCGCCCAGCGCTACCAGCGGCGGTCTATATAACTATGACCGGACTTGTCCAAAATGATAATATGGAGGACATGTTCATGTCTGACAAGCGAACAGAAATAAGAGACGAAAGATTGTATATCGAGGTTTTCGGTACCAGTCAGCAAGGGCTATATCGTGCTGATGTCAGTGTGTACTCGTAATTTGCAGGCTAGTGCACAAACATTTATTTATGTTTAAAAATCTATATCTAATGATTGAATGATCCATAGTGGAGTTTGCAGTATTCTCACCCCTGGTCTCGGTAAGGACATGTAGACCTGCTTGTCGGGCTTGGCCTGCGCGAGCTCCAGCACCTCCTTGGCGACGGTCGTGATGTCCGCCAGCAGCCACTGCCACATGTCCACGAACACCTCGAGGTTCTCCTTGGCGATCTTGCTGGACGGGTACATGCTGAGGGTCTTGGCTGCCGTGACCACCTGGGGGCCGTATATGCGCAGGTTGATCTCGGTGAACTTGGCCGACACCTGCAGCGTCTCCGACAGAGCTATGTGTCTCAGCAATTTGCACACCTGAAACATAAAATATAAGTGAGTTAAATAAATGAGTAAGTAAAACTATATTTTCATGATCAGATATTGTGTACATGATCTACTATATAATCGAGTCGGAAACAACAGGGTCAGATCCTGTCTGCCCAGAAGTGGGCGATGTCGATGGCGTTACTTCTGGCCATCATCAGGTCTTCCTGGGTGCAGCCACTCGGGCACAGCGCACACTCCAGAAGGTGTGACAGGGTCTGCTCCACGCCGCAGTCACATTCAGTCGGTCCGCTGTAAAACTGCCAGGCCCTCATTTGTGTCCTCGTCTTGCATACTCCGGTCCGAAGTCTGTTAAGGGACCTCCATATATTCCACCCTTGGTCATGTCCAGGGACTAGGTCCTCTTTCGGGGCAATCCAAGTATTCCCCTCAGTTGCGCTTCTCCACATGTTCAGCCGCAGGGTGGCCTCAGGTATCTCCAGTTCCGTTGTCGACTGTAGGAAACTTCTTCTTGATTTGAGCCGTGTAGTTATCTTTTGGTACCCAAACATAGGGTGGAGTGCGTCGTGGGTTGCTTTGGTGAGTTCCTTCTTGGTAGTAACTTCTCGCCGTATGTTTGGTGGGGCAATGCCCGAGAGTTGATATAGCTTTGATATTGGGGTAGGTTTTAGGCACCCCGTAACCACCCGGCACGTTTCATTCAGAGCAATATCCACTTTCTTGGTATGGGCAGACCTCGCCGATACTGGCGCAGCATACTCGCCAGCAGAGAAACAGAGAGCTAGAGCACTTGTGCGGATCAGGTTTGGTTGGGCTCTCCACTTCGTACCTGCCACTTTTTGGAGTAGGTTGTTTCTGGTGGACACCTTTTGCTTAACAGACTGACACCAAGTCGTTCCAGGTAATGTGCAGCTTTCTCTTGGCAAGTCTGTTATTAAGATGAAAGGCGCAGACTTGGGTCTTGCTTGGGTTTGGCTGTAGTCGGTTTTGGTGGTAGTACGAAGAGAGGGTGGTGAGTGCGTTAGTAAGCTGGGTTTCTACTTCCTCGAAAGAGACCCCTTGTGCTGTGAGCGCCAAGTCATCTGCGTAGATGAAGGACCTGGTATTGTTCAGTCATCTACTGCAAAATTGTTATAATTGTCTCCTGCTTCGTATAAATTTACTTCAAATATAGAACGTTATTTTGAACATTACTATTTGTATTAAACCCCCAAAGTAATTGTTATAATTAACCCTCTATCTTAGATGGAATCTGTCGATTCATACAGTCAGGTACGATCAAGGTCCAAAACAACAAGTATCGAGGAATACGCGGTGTACGAAATTCTATGTATTAGGAATATTCATATTAATTAGAAATGCTTACGCATCGATACGAAGCATGGACCATCCTAATAATCTGCCACTCTATGTAGACTGAAGGGATCACGGTCCAAAAAAAATATCGAGGAATGTGCAGTGTATGACATTCAATGTATTAATATTACTTTTATAAATGCTTACTCATGTTGTAAAATAGGGTATAAAAAGGGGTCTCGTCTCAAATAAATTAGTACCAACTCATCTCCGATCTTTAGTCTTATCCTCAGTGCCGGATACTTAGTATTCCGGCATCACCTTATAAGCTGATGCTGTAATTTCCGGACCACGACCTCGGTTCCGGAACAGACAGACATCAGTATGCACAGTCATTCCTCGGCTTATAAGGTTACTAACTTAAGACTAACTCAAGACTTATTACTCTTAGTTCTTTAGCCAATTATATATTAGGTTTCATTGAAGTGATCAAGTTAATGTGTCAACCTTTTGGTGTCCGGAAAAAATCCCTTGGGAGTACCCCGCACGACGCATATAATCTTTGAAAAAAAAGTCTCGCACCAACGATATCTCTGACGAATTATTAATCCTACCGAGATATCTCGTATCTGGCGTAGCAAACTTGGACCGATTGACGAAATATCTCGTAATTTGCAGCAATTAGGCTAATGTCCCAGCCAAGAATGCGCCTTTAAATTACTTTATGTAGTGGCAATACTAATGATGCGACGCTGTGATAGCACAGTTTTGGGGCGCGTCAGTTGCGCTTGGCCCGTCACCGCAAGAGACGTGAAGCGCGCATGGATTGTAAAGCCACGTTTTGAATTGAACCACATCTTGATTTCTAATTTCTGTTATCAAGGTGATAAGGTGTGCGTAACCTCATGGTAGTGTATGGAGAGATGTTTCAGCCTTACTTCCAGGATGTGATCGATGTGCTCCAGCAGCGCGTCGGCGTGCGGCGCCCGGCGCGTGGCCCCCGGCGGCTGCGCCAGCGCCCGCGCCGCGGCCGCCGCCCCGCCGCGGCGCCGCCCAGCTCGGCCGCCTGCTCGCGCGCCGCCCCCACCAGCCCCGCCCACAGCGCCCGCGCCGCCTCCAGCGCCCCCGCCGCGGCGGCCGCCAGCTCATTCTCCATGGCCGCCCCGTAGTCCACTCCTTCGTGAAGACCGTCATCCTGAAATAAAGCACTCATCATCAGGCTCATAGCAGGACTACTCGTATATTCTAGCGTGAGTCAAGTCACGTACGCCTCTAGAGTTTGTTAAAAACATTGTTTTTCACTTCTAGCATTTGTTCACATTTTATCAATCAAGAGTGGCGATGTTTTATTTCGAAACAGTGCAACAAATTCGTGCAAAAAGAGAATTTGGTCTGCTCGTATATTACAAAGGAATTGAAGCACAAGGAATGAACAAGTATATTGACATGTGACAAAGAAGGAAGGGACCATCGGTCTTTAAATCGGATAAAATAAAGTTTTTATCCGATTCGTCGAAAGTTCAATGTGCTTGTTAAACAAGATAACCCCCCGAGAATCAGTACGTCTGAAATTGAAAGTTTTCCAAAGAACAGAAAGGGATCGAACTCTGGCATATTATTGACAACGCCGCGCCGCTTCGAGTAGTTGGGAAACTTTAAGTTTTTCGTCCTCTTAAACTATAACTACCAGAGGTCACTAAAGGTATAACACACTACCGTGTAACCTAAAAGTTTGAATGAACTACACAAAAGGCGGAATGGTTTCATGGGCGAATCACCGTTGCGAACTAAAAGACCAGGAAACATTTTATTTTTGTTCTGAAAACTCTCTCGTCTTTCGTCTCTTACTTGATAAAAATAATATTTGTTCAAATTAATTTTGAACATAACTATTGTGTTAAACCTCCAAAGTAATTGTTATAATCAAACTCTTTATCTTAGATTCATACAAAACAACAAGTATCAACCTCCGGTATCACCAGTTAGCTGATGCTATAATTTCGGGACCGCGACCTCGGTTCCGGAACATATTATTAAATAATAAATATTTCGTGAATAAATTAAATGCATTATACGTATTAAAATATGTTTCTCTCCTTAATTTATGCTACAACCGTAATTCAACAATATCTAATATACTCGTATACTTTAAAAGTAAAGTTAAATACATATTTCTAAGTATTAATCAAAATCACATAATTAAAAAAGTAACCTATTGCCATCTCTTGATAGGTAATGCTACGTCTAGGGACTTTTTGTCAATTACCGGATAGTTTATCTTGCCCCAAATTGGCTCTAGTAACCAAAGTTCCACCAATTTTTTGATGAAGCAATAGCTGTTGTTGACAAATCTTAAAAAAAAAAAAAAACATTAATGCTTATTCACGAATTTTCAAAACGATATTTTAAACATAACTATTGTGTTAAACCTCCAAAGTTATTGTTATAAGCAAACTCTTTATCTTAGATTCATACAGTCGGGTACAATCAAAGTCCAAAACAACAAGTATCGAGGAATTTGCAGTGTACGCAATTCTATGTGTTAGTAATATTAATATTAATAAGGAATGCTTATGCATTGATACGGAGCATGGGCCATCCCAATAATTTGCCACTCTATGTGGATTGAAGGGATCAAGGTCCAAAAACCGTATCGAGGAATGTGCAGTGTATGAAATTCAATGTATTAATATTACTTTTATAACTGCTAACTCATGCTGTAAATTAGGGTATAAAAAGGGCTCCCGTATTAAATAAATTAGTACTAACTCAACTCCGGTCTTTGGTCTTATCCTCAGTGCCGGATAGTTGGTATTCCAGCATCACCATATAAGCTGATACTGTAATTTCGGGACCGCGAGTCTCGGTTCCGGCTTAACTTAACCTTTAACCGTTTAACTTAACTACGAACAATTATTCGTTACAACAGCATTAATTCGAGTCCGGTCACTGGACCTTTCCTCTATGCCGGAATCCGTTGTGCTCCGACGTCACTATTCAGCTGAAGTCGTCATTTTGGGGCCGAATCATCGGCTTGGGAAGAGATGTTTTCTCACCATGTTGACGGCCACCCTGAGCAGCTGGTTGAGCTCCAGCTTGGTGCGGTCGCAGAGCAGCAGGATGTTCTGCCGGTAGCCGTGGCTGGTGTAGGCCGAGTCCGTGAAGTCCTGCGTGCGTTCCAGCAGCTGCTCGAGCGCGCGCGCCATGGCCTCGCGCTGTAGCGGGCCGGCGCGCGCCGAGCGCGAGCGCGCCACCAGCTGCGCGAGCCGCCGCAGCGCGCCGCACACCGTGCCCGAGCCCCGCGTGCCCGAGTCCGCCGCGCCCCCCGCGCCCCCGCAGCCGCCCACGGTCATGCCGTCCTCGCAGTCCCAGTTCTGGAACAAATAACAACATTTAAGCGCGGCTTACACCGGACTACCTGCCATCCGTTATTGCCAGCGGCTGGTAAACGGCATAGTGTAACTCTGTCTTATGTTAGTGTTTCCTAATACATACCTCTTCTTCCTACATCCGATTCATATCTGTCACCATTTGTTGCTGCTCCTCAGCTATCACTTCCTGCTTTGTCTCAAAACATATATGCACCAGAAGGGCCACGTATGTCATATATAGTTTCCGATAACGGGGATTAGAAGAGACGGCAGCTGTAGGTATTCGAGGCATATTTTGGATGATTTGATTTTTAAGGAGATGATATAATTAGCCCTACGCTTTCGAAGCTTAGATAATTTGGTTCTTAGGAATCGACGGGTACAGCTCAATGGTCAATGCGTTTGCTTGACAAGCCAAAGATCGTGGATTCAATCCCTGACGGAAAAAAAAAAAAAAAAAAAAACGATTTTGTAGCTCTAAAATAATCCCAGTTGGTGTGAATTTGATTCCTTACCCGTAAAATGCCAGTCATAGACTATTAATTAACATTGGTGGTAGCAGAAAGTCGTCATAAGGATGATGCATAAATCTCGGGTTGCAGTCTATGACGTTGGCGGATTAACACTCCACTTGCAGCGCTTGGCCATATGCACCGTGGTAAGCGTCATAGAATTCCATACACGAGACTTCAGAATTACTATCACCATCTGTCGGTATTCTCTTGTAAGTGTTTAGATAAGAAATAAAAAAGGAGCGGCTCATTCCAAACTAGGAGGCACATAATTGTATCAAAAAGATGCATAATTCAGGAGAAAAAAATTTCATACAAAATTTACACATACTTTTTTGTGCAATAAGGTAAAAATGGTACAGTAGTTTTTAAAAGATCAATGGACGTAAAAATAGTCGAATTTTTACGAATGATTTTTTTCTACTTATGGTATAAGCGGAAAAAACATTTAGAATCATTTGCTGAAGGAAATATTAGATAAAGCGCATTATATTTACTATATGCCTCTCGCATTCATATCTAGGACGACCGTCGATTATATATATATATAATTATATATATATTCTGCGTCTATATGTTCCAATTAGAAAACAGTAGTATCAGAGAAACGATTCTTGCGATTGTTGAATATTCAAACAGAAGTTTTTCGGAATGAAAACAAATTTACCTATGAACAATACCAAGATATTTCCCAATTTTGACTCTGCGCTCAAAATAATATTTACACAGAATAATACAACCGCAAAAGTCACGGTAAATTTACTCCAGCATATTTTATCATTATGGCGCGTGCATTCGAAAAGCTTTTGATAACAATGGAAATCGTTTGAAATGAAATCGCGGTAACCGTAAAATTCTCAACGTGCGATTTCCGCGCTAAAAATTTTGCTTAAAAAATAATTACAGTCTTTTTTTGGACGAAAATATAATTTGAAGCAGAAACAGATTTTTCTGTGAAGCGTATTTGTGTATATAAACGTTTTCATGTTTTTTTTTCATATTTAACGGTGAGCATATTTGCAGCTGAACATCAACATATGTATATGTCATAAAACATTCCTCTCGTGTGGATGATACTCGTTTTTTTTACATTACTTCTATTTTCTGTATTTACAAGTAATTTATATGTTTTAAAACTTATGACATTTCTTAAATATATGTTTACTTGAAATTATTTATACTATGAATATATATACAAGGACCGGCAAAAAGATCTGACGGTCTGATTACTTGAGAGTACAGAAAATGATGTAATCTCAAGTAATCAAACCGTCAGATCTTTTTTGCCGCTCACTGTACTGTGTGAATGAACAGTGATGAATATTTTTAAAACATATAAATTATTTAATAAAAAATAAAGTATTGTGTAAACGTTTTAAAAAATGTCCTAAAACATGTTCCTTACGAGGTTGTATGTCTTGTGAACAAGTAAAAATGTTTTTATTTTATTTAACTTTTGTACAAATGGATTACTTGGATTCCTATTTAACCAGATCGAATTGACGCTGAAAGCGGATATGATGTGCATTGATTGTGTGAGTGTAAAGGAAAAGGAGTATAAAATATTTAAAAACACATTTTATATAGCACGAGAAAGAATGTAGTGTTTCTGGAAGACCATTCTAGTAATTTTTAGTTTACAAAAGACAATTTGTAACGTATATAGGCTTTATTAATCTAGAGCAACCTGTTTTCTTAATACATTCCTTTAATATACGAGTGCAAATCGTTATCATTTTTGAATGCTGGATTAAAGCTTTTAAGATACATTATAATTTACAAATTATGTAAAAATTAATTGATATATAAATAATGTGATGTCTTTATTTGAGCAAATTCAGAACATGATCATCAAGAAGGTGAATTGTTATTTTTTTCTTAAACTATTTGTGAACTAAAAGAAAGCCAAATAACACCCGTATGTATGAGACGTTTATTGACTTAAGGTAACCAACTTAACACTCGATTGCAGAGACTTTTCTTAAGATTTGAGATGAGTAGAGGGCTGAGACTTCCCCACTACAATCATTCTAAAGGAAATTATCTATTTTAGGTTGGTTAACTAAAGAAATGTCTCTGGATACGGGTCTTAAGTTGGTCACCTTAAGCCAAGGAGTGACTGGAAGGAGGGTGTAAGGAGTAAGGAGCAGTTATTGTAGAGTTGTGTTTTTCAAGTGTATTAAGTAAGATGATCCCCAAAAAAAAGGCAAGGCTAATGAAAGAAATATTGAAGTAACCTGCGGTCTCGGTGAGAGCGACGCCGTGCAGTCTATAACTCCGTCCTTAACTACGTAGTGAATGTGGTCCATAGCTCTCCTCATCTGGCAGAATACGGTGTCTCTGTTCTCTCGCGCTGAAGGACATTCCGGATGTCTCAAACACGCCTGAAAAGAAAAGAAAAGTTAAATTTATGAACAGCAAAAGAGTTTAAAGTAAAAACGTGTATCATGCGAGTTTTGGAACCTCGTAACCTTGTACAAGAGTGGGCAACTTACGTCTCGTAAGGTGATCCAGCTTGCAAATGATTACATAAAAAAGTCAACAATTCGCTCAAAAAGTCCGATAAGTTAAAAAAGTAAGTACGGGTATATGTTAATTGTGTTGTAAGTGCCGTCTATACAGCGCTTTGTTTTGTTCCCATTCTTCTTAACAGCTGTGAATTTTGGAATATCACCAAGAGCTAATGCAGTCTTATAATGGGTTTCAAGAGTAGATGCCTGCGTATAATACTGCGGGTAATAAAGATGCCGCTGTAGAGCTTAAAAAACAGATGATTTTTTTCAAGCCTCCGGGCTCGCATCGTCCTAGACTGCCGTCGGGAACTATACATATAATGTACTCGGCGGGGCTGCGAGAGGCAAAGCTGACATGAGATGAGGCGAAGACTATGGCAGCTGACAGAGCTTTGTGGCGGCGAAATGCAATAAGCTTATGGCCTACCAGCACACCTAGATCCTTTTCTTACACCCTTTTCCTCTTTTGTCGATGGTACTGTTCTCCTAGATCTCTGTGATCTTTGACACGTGTCATCTTCTTCTTCGTTTATGTTTTTTTTCCTCTTTTGTATGTTTATGTATATTCTATGTTTCTTATTCTTTGTACGTTGGAACTGCGGTTCTGTTAAATAAATAAATAAAATGCTCCAGTTAGGGGAGCAAACATGGTGATAATGATGGTGAAAACAATAAAATTCAATTTATTTTGACAGGAATCAAAATATTTCATAAAAAAAATATCTTGCAACAAATTGTATTCACGTGATTTATAAAATATTACCGATAAAAGGTAATTGTTTGGTCTATGAGCAAGCCAGGTGTTTGTTGAGTCACTTACGTTTTTGTGGGCAGCGTAAATGATGGATCATCAAGCTTAATAATTCAGGAAGCCCCACTGCACATTTGTATGTACATAAAATTACATTCCCAAGTTATCTACTTCCTTCAGTTGGTTCACGATGTCCTTGACCCAGTTAAAGGAAACGTGTCCATCAAACAAATTAAGCGATCCGAATTTGACAGACTGGATCAGCGCCGAAGTGCTTCCTGGCGCAGATACTTTATTCAATATATAATGGTACAAGTACGAGTACATGGCTGGGAAAGCGAGGCATATTTATCAAAATCAAAAGTGCCAAAAAAGCTTTACACTTACATGCCTCGTGGAAATGGAAAGCGAAATTGAATAATGTTTTGCGACTTTTTAAATAAACACGTGTAGCGAAAATAATACAATATTTTTTTTAAAGAAATTGTATTTTTCAATAAATGCCTGAAGGTATCTCATTTGAGTCATATTATAATAAGGCGTACACATAAACTATTTAACCCTTTCATTACGGCTCGGTGGAATACAAATTATACTGTCAATTATAAAAGTAGCATTTAAAGCATAAATGTA
The DNA here is from genome assembly GCA_022606575.1 of Glossosoma conforme. Taxonomy (NCBI): domain Eukaryota; kingdom Metazoa; phylum Arthropoda; class Insecta; order Trichoptera; family Glossosomatidae; genus Glossosoma; species Glossosoma conforme. The sequence continues at coordinate 638,063 of JAGTXR010000117.1, forward strand.
CTTATCTGGCCTATTTTCTTATAACGCATTGGCTCTTGTATCCTTTAGCTATCAGATGATGCATAAAAAAATATTTTAAGAAAGTAGCAAAACGATATATCACGGCTACCGAAGTCAACGGTAGGGGAATCTTACACGGCATATATCAGGTATCGATGCGAATAGGTTAGGCTTTCAGTAATATCGTTGTTAAAAATATACAATGTTAACACAGATACTAATATACATATAGAAAATACCATTTAATATGATATTTATATTATCATAATATAAGTTATTATTTTACCCTTTGCAATTATGACATAATGTAATATAAATTTAGAACAATGTCTTAAATTTTTTGAAAATATATTAAAATTGTAACCGGAAAAATACGAGCCATTTATCAAATGTGTAAGATTATAAATCCATATGTTCCTAGTAATTAAATATACACGTACAGTTATGCATCAAATTTTATACGCATCAATTCATTCAGAAAAATATCGGCAGACGCGGGATTAGAACCATGAGCCTTGCACCTTTGCTTCGTTCTACACACCGCGCTATCCACACGACTATTCTCCGCCTGGGCAGATACGCGAAACCTGATGTATATATATACCATTGTTTACATCATATAACGACAGATGTCTCTGTAGTGTATATTCAGAGTATATATATTATTATTTTTATGATTCACTAAGTCAACATTTATTCACAATCTTTTTATATTATTAATTACCATATGTTCCAGTTAGACGACGTAATAATGTTGATGGTTATAATAGCAAATTGTCGCCACAAACTTTTTTGATCTTTTTTGATGTCTTAAGTTATTTTTGTAACTCCAAGTAGTTACATTCTAAGTATAGTTTCTGACGAAGGTAAGAAGAAGGCTGTCTTGCGGTATCCGAAGAAGATACCTTCGTCATTTGACTGACCGTAGGATGGAAGACTGCCAAGTCTGCTTTCTAGCAAAATATATATTTTTGAAACATACTACACTGCATCATAAGCTTTTATTAACTCTTTCCACTCCAATATCGAGCGTCACTCGACATGAAATTTTTCCACCAGCTCTAATGTCGAGTGTCACACGACATTGGCCATTTTGTGTATTTTTTTTCAAGACATTTTTTTTTATTACAAATTTGAAGTAGATACTATTTGACAAGCTGTGTAAGCATTTTAGAAAGTTGGGCCCTTCGCGGCTACCTGATGTATACAAAAGAATGGTGTTTTTCGGCGAGTGCTAGCGGGCGATGTATTAGGACTATATATCAGGATCCTCTTACCTTGGAAGAAGTTAGCAGCATCATGGTCGATCGCTCGAGCACCTGCCTGGCTGCAGCCATCTGCGCGCGTCGTCGCTCATCCTTCAGGTCGCTTTGACGTTCCCCAGTCACGTGTGCAAGCTCAACCATCTCAGCTCCAAACACAGAGAAGGCCTTCACGAACTCCGTGAAGTTGGAAACAGACTCCAGCCGTCCAAGAGTTCTCGTAACCTAAAGTAATCAAAAGTTAAACAAATATTGCAGGAACCATAATATAAAAAAACAAACGTTAACTTAAAGCGATACGTTGTACAATTATTTATAACATTAGACACTTTAAATGGTAATTGTATTTGTATGATAGGTGTGTCCTCTAATTTTGGCATTCTTAAATAAGCCCTACCTTAATAATTTGTGCAAGCATGTGTTCTTAAAACTATTTAACCTTATAATTTTATTTTTGTTACACGCATTAGCAACACGAAGGAACATAAGTATTTCAGGATCCTCTTATGTTGAAAGCGATTAGCTGCATCATGGTGGAAATAATACGTAGGAAGTACTCTTGAATAAATATGTTTATTATATAAATGTATATATTTAGTTAATTAAGTGTTTTATACTATAATAGTACCCATATATCTATAATAATTTTAAAGCCATTGTAATTCAATGTGGAAGATAAAAGTGTAGCAAGACTTTTTGATGGTTCAAAGACACTTTTCCACAGTTGTTTTCTATGTCAAACACTCCACTGTGTCAACAATGGATTGGGCTGTTTGTTGACCCAGTGCGTACACTTAGCCTAGAGTACTTGACCCACGGATAAATCATGAACTGGATAAGAGTATCCAGAGATTTGATGTGCGAGACTCTCCGACTTATTTAGGAAACGATTATCTTATTATCAGATTCTGCTGAGCTTACTGTCGATTGTGAGAAAAATATATGTTATGATTTTACTTAAAATTACAATACTTCTATTAGAAGTAGTAATATTTAAAAATTGTTAGAGATAAGAGGACGACGATAACCTTAAGTTGAATAAAAATCAGAAAAAGGCTGAACACGTTGTACTTCAACGACGAGTTGCTAATTTCATTTCCTTCCTAGAAGCATACTTACGACCAAAACTCTAATTGCCGGACAACCTTATTAAATAAAGTTTCAAGGCTGGTGCAATCTTAAATGCTGAAATCACAAGCTATTTAACTTAGAAGAAGGTTGATGATCAAGATGTCCGGTACCATGACTTTTCGAGCACATCAAGGGTGTCATTCCACGCATTGTTTTCAATCTTTAATTTCCATTCTTCAAATAGTTTTCGTAGATAGGGCGACTTTCTGGAAACATTTATTTCCATTATGATATCCGCCAGCAAGAGCACTTTAGTGGCGATGGAGAAGAACGCACGTGTTGCACGCATCATATCACTTTTCGCACCTGCAATCGAAATTCATGCGTGTCACTCCCTTTTCCTCACCTTGTCCTTCGCCAGGAGGAGCTGCTTGACGACCACGATGTCCACCAGTAGGAGCACTTTTATGATAGTGTCGAAGAGGTCACGTGTTGTACATATCATTGGGCATTAAAGCGCATTATCCCCACTTTTTCACCTTGTTTTTGACAAGCACGAGTTCTTTGACGACCAAGATTTCGTGTGGTGAAAAGCTCACGTGTCACACTAATAATATTATTGGGGATTAAGGTTTAGTATACTACCCACATACTCATCTTGTCTTTGGCTAGCAAGAGCTTTTTGATGTTCGCCAGTTGAAACACTTTTGTGGTTGTGGCGAAGAACTCGTGACGCACCCGTCATTGGGGATTAATGCGCATTATTAGTACTTCACGTGGTCATACAGAAGAATTCTCGGAATTTCCTGAAGAGATCACATCACGAACAATGAGGTTCTCAGGATAATGAAGTAAGATAGGCATCTAATAAGAACCATCTCAGAGAGGCGAGCCCGATGGATCGGTCACATCATGCGCCACGATGGTCTTCTTCACGACATTGTGGAGGGGATGGTTGAGGGTAGTATTTGCAGCAAGTGTTCGAGGACATGAATTGTAGCTCTTATGCTGAGCTGAAGAGGGTTGTGGAGGACCGAGAGGAGTGGAGATCGAGATGGAAGATTCTGTTGCTGCAAACCAATCCACCGGATTGATACTACGAAGAAGACTCGTATCATTAACAAAAAATATTTTTGTGAATGAAACATAAAATTATATTACATTATTTTTATAAACAAATAATAAAGATAACGACAACATATTAATTGAAGTATTATTTTTGAATTTAGCTACTCGAAGAAGATAAGTACTTGCTCACCTTGTCCTTGGCCAGCAGGAGTTGCTTGACGACCACGATGTCTGCCAGTAGGAGCACCCTCGTGACGGAGGCCAGCAGTCCGCGTGCTGCGCGCACCATGGCGCCTCTCTCTCCGGCCTCGGGCACGCCGGGCGCGCCCGCCCCCGCCCCACACCCTCCCGCGCACCCGCCCGCACCGCTCAACGCGCCCGCCGCCTCACAAAGCCGCTCGATACTGCCACCTGCAACAACACATCCTTGCTCATTACATCCACTACAGATAATAAACAGCCTGTAGAACAAAGAACACCTCGAGCGGTGGGGAGTGCTTCAGAGAAAGAGTCACTGCTGTGTGACTGTGTAGACCTGCAGATCGTCTCACACCTAAGATTCTGCCCAATGTGCCTGACTAGCTGCACGTCGCAAGATCTAATGCTGAGCAACTCATGTGCCATCGATTTGACGTCGTTGATACGAAGATGAAGAGAAATGCAACAACAATATTATCATTCAATAACTGGTAAGCATACAAATTTACAGTAAACACCATCATATATGACTGATAAGAACTGTGCAAACCATATTTTTACTTAACGTTAGGAAGATAATTCAAATAATTTTTAAGTCCCTTGTAATTTATCTTTTTGACTCTCTAAATATTAACACTAAAATTTGTATAAATTAATGTGTAAGCAATAATAGTACATAAATTCTGCCCAAATATATGGAAAATGATTGCGATTCACAATGTTATATTTAAGATTGATTTAGCTATTCAATATTTAAAGTACATAAATAATATTAGTTATTAAAGTACTGTTCTTGTTTAATAAAACGAATAATATGATCTCTAAATAAAAGAGCTTAACAAAATTTACATCGTCTTATTAAAAAAACCAAAAACAAATAAAGTACACCCTTGCGCCTGTGTAACGCAAAGTTTTCCAAGTGGACGATATTACTAAACCTTTCTTATATAACAGTAAAAGGCTGACTGGATCTGTCTACGCAGTAAAATATCTATGTATTGTACACATTGTGTCGTAAATAGGTCGTACATGTACCTATTTCTAGAAGCCATACGTCCAAATAGGTTAAGGGAGCCCCAAGTGTTGCCATGTGCAGTTGATTTATGTCCTACCCCGGCGGGTCGATTGTCAAGCTCAGAGTCACTCCCGGAGAAATTTTCCCATCACATGGGATCTTCATATTCCAGGGATCTAATAACTTTCCCGGGTCAAGTGTTGCCCGAAGGCTTTATACTCTCCGAAACGGGGATTATAAAACAACGTCGTCATTGTCATGTCAGATGTATTAATTAATCCCCTTTTTACATTCAGAAATATTCACTTAGTCTCCTTTTTAGATGCCTAATGCGCCCGCTTTAATTAAATGAATGTGTTTTTTTAATTATTCAATTTGTTATTTGACTAAAAAATTACGACGGAATGTTTTTGTGGAAAAATATAATTAGTATAGGCTGAAAGATTTAATGAAAGTCTTTCTAAAAAAAAAATTAAAATCAATGAAACAACGAGTAGGTGGGTATTGGAAATAACAAAATGTTTCATTAGATAATATTTACAAATAAACATAGTGTAGCATTACATTAAAAAAAAATGCGAATGAAAGTGTAATATTATCAAATATTTAAAACAGCCCATCACTAAATGAAAATGCATCTTCACTTTTTCTTCGTAGTATCAATCCGGTGGATTGGTTTGCAGCAACAGAATCTTGCATCTCGATCTCCATTCCTCTCGGTCCTCCGCAACCCTTTTCAGCTCAGCATAAGCGCTACAATTCATGTCCTCGAATACTTGCTGCAAATACTCCCGTCTAGGGCGCCCTCAACAGTTTCTACCCTCAACCATCCCCTCCACAATATCGTGAAGGAGACCATCGTGGCGCATGATGTGACCAATCCATCGGGCTCGCCTCTCTGAGATGGTTCTTATTAGTTGCCTATCTTCCTTGATTATTCTGAGAACCTTATTGTTCGTGACGTGGTCTCTCCAGGAAATTCCGAGAATTCTTCCGTATGACCACATCTCAAAGGCCTCTAGTCTTTTTTTATCACTTAAAGTGATAAAAAAAACTATCTTCACTATAAATCAAATATAATACGACATTAACATTACCGGGAAAACTGGTTTTGCATATGCGTTAGTAACTTTATTATTTGATAATAATGCGATATTTACAAGAGTTTATTAATTAAAAAAAAACATTTTTCACAACCAATCGTTGTTATAAAAAATGATTTAAAGAGCTTAAATTAAGTTTAATTAATCCCAAGTAACTGTGACAATTATATTTTAATTAACAGTTGGTCAAAAACAGATGAAGATTATTTAAATTTTAAAACATTTGAATATGTTTGCATATCAATTCACGGCAAGCAGTTTTTAAAATAAAATAAATCAATTTCATCATTGGCTTTGTAGGTAAAGCATCGAGGGAACCAAAGAATAATAAGTAGGCGTTTGTACCTATGAGATATGGAAATATACTTCTGTACAATATGATGTATAAAAACATCGGTTCCGCACAATATATTGTAATGTATTTATTTATGTAAAACTATTCGGGTTCTCGGGCGGGAGATGTCAATAGTCGCGCCTACAGGCCGACAACAAGTGGAACAAATTGGCCCCCGGCCGAACAAAGTTACAACCTATAAGTCGAGCTAGTTAGTTCCCGCCAACTGTGATCCGATCCACATAAAAGCTCACTTAGAAGGACTTCAAGCAAGACTTGGGGAAAGCTCTGTTTTCCTCTTTAGAGCAAATTTGGGAAGCTAATTACGAGTATCAAAGCTCCATATACACAATTATCTATTGTTGTCCGATGTACTAGTAAAGAGCTGTAATTCAAAGTGTTTTTCGTCTTCCATATTCTGTTCGTAGCACAATCATAGCGCTCTAATATGACGTCGGATGATAATCACGACATAAAAGTTCTTGAAATATTTTTTTGTCATTGTTTTAAGTATAAATAGAAAATATATTTATATAGATGAACAAAAATGCACATTTATTTAATTTTGTGGACTCTACGTATCTACGTAACACAGTTTTTTTTTACATCGGTTAGGATTTTATTTAGGTTCAGCTATGTATCTCGAAAATACAAAATATTAATGTTAGGTGTTACCCTTAACTGAAAACAGGTAAAAACTGAATCGAGCTAGATTTTTTTTCGATTTTAATTAAAATAAAAAATAATATTATCTGTAATTGTATAAATCAACAGTAAATGCTTTTAACCTCATTTATTATGAATTAGATTGTTATATTTTCTTAAGCTATGGATATACATGATTATATTATATTATAGTTTTATATGATTATATATGATTATATCCAAACTAGATACTAAAACATACTTTGTAAGCATTCATCAACAATTAATAGTTTATAATATGAATATCAAAAATAATTATCCATATATGAACAGCTTCAGTCAAAGCAACCATATTTTATGATTTGTACAAAAATTTTAGAGTCAAGTAAAAAAACGAGTATTGCTCGTTTTTTTACCGCTCCCGAAAATGAAAATCTTGAAAAACGAAGAGACGTAAAAGCTGAAAAAATGCTTTATTATTAGGCATTAAATCTAGCAGTAACTTTATATATTGATGATGATCTATCTCCCCGTCTCGGAGGCGTTATTGAAATATATTTACATATTCCCAGTTTCGGAATATTAAACGCCGATAACTTTCTTTCAGGCTTTCAGTCGAGTTGCAGGCGGAATTTATGGATCTGAAGCGCGGGCCTGAAGGGAACTGAAGCCTGCCGGGCTGAAGCCTGGCGGGGCGTGCTCAGTAATAGCAAACGGATAATATTATTTGATATTTCGTGTCGCGTGACTAAATGCTCTAAGTTTTATGTGTCGTGCGCTTTATAGAAAAACGATACGTGTCTCAGTTACCTAATCTCGGATAGTGTTCAAAGTCGTGAATTCAGTTTGAAACTTTAAGCTTGCAATGTGTTCAGTAAAGATAATGTTACGAATATGTTTTGGTTATGACTTTAGAGAAACTTAAAAGATAAATGAAATATCTTTAAGCTTATCTTTAAGGCAGTTGCCTAACGTACCTCTACGAGCGTCATTGTTATCTCCATGATTTTATCAAATTTTAAATTTTATTTTTAGCATCGAAACCATTAAATATACTTAAAAATAATATTAATAATCATAACTTTTATTAATGTATAAGCTGTTTATAAATTGATAATTTCAATAAATGTAGCTTTATTTTAGAAGAAAAAAAAAGGCAATTTTCATATAAGAGTGCGACTTAACAGATAAGAATGATGTACTGTTAATAATGCAGTCAATTTTATGAAAGAAAAAGTGGATAAAAAAACACTCTTCGACATCATATATTTTACACAGCTCGATGAAGCCAGAATATTAGACGGTAGATGAGCTCTTCTTATCATTTGTTACGGTAATAGTCGATGTTATTTTATTTGAATATTAGATCATTATAAAAAAATTTAGTGTTCAATGTCACAATTGAATACTTTAAAAAGTACTCGCGTATTATAAATTATTTTATCTTTATTCCTCAATATATAACACTATACAAATAATATATTTATTACTAAATCTAGTGGCAAATACAAACTTGAAAATAGTTGTATTAAACTCAAATTATTTTTTTTACAAAAAATGTAAGCAGTTCTAAAAACGGATAATAAAAAATCATGAAACTTGGTTTCACTTTTTTTTTTAGTTCGTACTATTTTCAAGTGATTTGAAAATTATGAATTATCCCACAGGTGCTGTAGTCTGGTGGCCATGATTCACGTGAATTTATTTTATACTTAAATATGATATTGTCATAACAGAATGTGGCGTTCTCATCTCGGCTAATGGATCAGCGGCTCCAGCATCATAACTTACGTCAGCTGACAGCTCCGGAGGAGACGCCGCAGCCCGGAGCAATTTCACACGACACTCATGTCTTATATCTGGGCAAACGAGCTCACAAACCATCGGTCCAAAAGACACTGCTTCTGTTTGACCATTTTTGAGACAAATCCGTTTTGTCTTCGAATACGGCTTTAAAATTTGATTTGGAGCCCTTAAAAACTTAGTAAATCTAATCGAAGGGTTAGAAAAAGACCAATATGTCTTATACAATAAGGCACTTACGTCTAACGTCCATCCTTGGACCACAGACGTAAGGTTTGTTCACTAAGTGTTTTAAACTGTTTATAGTTAGAACAGGTCGTTTCCCAAATTATTTCCTAAATGCCATGGGTAAACAATGTAATTTGCTTCCATTCTCTGTGTTTCCTCTTTTATGCGATCTGAATCTCTTCAAGAAACACTTGCAATCTCCCTAATCTAAAAAAGGCAACACACGTTTTCCGTATGAAGCCTCCAGCCGCTACGCACAGGCTACGACCGGTTGTGCTCTCCAGCATGATATTTTATCTTTTACTAAAAACGTTTACATTGCTATCATAAATACTTTGTATTATTCAATTTAAAAATTAACTTTATCTTTGTTGTTTTAAACGATTCTGTGGTATCTTTCGGCTCCCGAGCCGCGTATCACGCCTCTCAGTTGTTCCCGCGGCTGAAAAATTTGAAAATAAACAAATGACGGAGGCGGAGAGCAGAGATAAAGCCGGAGCCACCAAATTACCAATAACGTTCTGCACAATTTGATGTCGCGACACATTTGGCAAATCATAATAAACGCTCAACGGTGAAGAAGAGAATGCCAAAGATGGAGACGAAGAAACGCAGGAGAGAATTGGGATCATTCTCTTGTTGCTATGCTACTTTTTTTACTCGCATGTCTATATTAACTAATTTTTTAATGATAATTTTAACTAAGTAACTTTCTTTGGTGAGCAACACTAAATTTTTACAAGTACATATATATAATGTTAACATAACGGTAGACATATCTTTATGGTAGCAATTTGAGAAGACCATATACTTAATCTATTTTAGATTCTAGAAAGCAGATAATGTTTTATTTTTAGGATCTATTTTGACAAACAAATACGTTTCATAACTACATAAAAAACATTAAAATCAATAAATGGACCCACGTTTCTGTTCGCATATGATTACTTTAATCAATATGTTTTTTAAATGAGGCAGGGTGGGTTAACTTGATGCTCTTAAATAAAATAAGTAAAAAAAATATTTATAGTTAACTAATTAAAAGTTTTACTTAATATAATATTTTGTTAATACAAAAAATAACATGTGAATAGTGAACAACTTATAATTATGTAAAGACTTACAAAACATAAAAGACTAAAGTTCTTAGGGGCTTTATTGCAACATTAAAATATATGTATTTTTTAAAAATATTCATAAATATGAAAAATATAAATTCCATTTATTAAAAACGTCATGATCTGATCGTTAAAAGATTAAAAATAAAAGAAAATATTCAAGTCTTTATGATAAAAAAAATCAGGACAGAGAAAACCTTTTCTTGAAAAGGAATTTTGAAATTAACCTCAGCATTTTTTAGAAGGATGTGAATGAGATTTCATATACTTTAAAAAAGTAAAAAGGGCGATATTTTTAGAGTGTATATCAAAAATATATAGTTCACTACATATCTTACGACAAGTCTAATCATATGTACAATATGTAATAATTCTATCGTAATTTAATATATTTCTGCACGAAATACTAAATAAAAATAAATAAAAAGTGCTGACCTCCAGGGTTATTAAGGGATAACCACAAACATACATATATGCATGTAGTCTTCACATGCATGCCTCCAGAAAGAAAAGGTGCGTCTACGGATTGTGGTCTCTCTTTGCAACCGTTTTCAATTCGAAGCATATATCCACTTAAAACTAGATAACTAAAATCAAACAAGGCTTTATAAGTATCTATGATAAAAAAAATGATTCTTAAACAAAAATAACAGGACGTCAATTTCAAAACAATTTAAGCATCGTGGAAATCTATTTAATTTCGATGAATGAAAATGATTTTCGTATAAAAATTACGTGTAATAAAGTATTTTACATTTAATTATTTATTCTTATTTAAGATACTTGGATATATTTTTGCAGATATAAACTGCTGAATTCGAACAATTAATTTTATTGTTTGATTAAATCAATTATATAATATATTTTTTATAAGCCTGCAAGACATTTAATTGTAAGCTTCTTACAGCTACGTTTACATCGAAATATTTTTGCAAATTAAAAGCGTAATAAGGCTTTACTGGTGGCTTCAATAAAGCCCCTCTCCCGCGGTCCTGACCGTGAGCTCTGAACAGTCCACCGATGAATGAAAAAAGCCTCCGCCTCTTCGGCAGTCGAACCTCTCGCTGTGAGAGCTCCATCGAGTAATTAATACGGCGATACGAGAGCCCTCCAGCGGCCCTCCAATGAAGCTGCGTAATTGACGAAAAGTCAAACCGGTAAAAAACTTAATCGCAGACTTTGCCGGAGTCGTAAATATTTAAAAATCGACGAGATGGGGCGGGAGAGAATCCGACATTATTTTAATCGAGAGAAAGAACTTTGCGATGTCTGAATATTAAAAGTCTCGGGATTATTCCAATTAATTTTTCATTAAGGCAGTGTAATTAACGAGCGCTGCCTCGCGAGGCGAAGGATCACTTTCAGCTGAGCGGACTTAACGAGAATCACAGATGTATAGGTGGCGCCCTTTGTATCATATTGTGTTATTATTACGAAATATTGATGTAACATATTACATACACATTTCATATGAGATTACAGCATTTGGCGAAAACAAGTGATAATATTAAGGCGCAACTACAAAAAAAGTAAAATAGAAACTTACTTTTCATTTAAGTGAACTTTTATTAATAAATTGAAGAATTATTACAAATTAAGGTTTTTCGTATTTTTGTTACATTTGGTTTTCACAGTTTACCGTCTCAAATCATCTCTGAAATATTGCGTAATACTACTACGAGTACGTACTCACAAACATGCGTGTAAATAAATGTAAAAAAAATGTTCCAAAACCTCATACAAAAACCCTAAAAGTTCATATAATAAAATACTATCTTAAATGAGACACGAAGATGAAAAATAATTATCCTACAATGAATTCAAATATATTTCAAGAAATATTCGGAAACTGTACTATATTTATGCTACCTGGACATGTGTCGATCTCGTCTATATTGAATATGTCAAGTCCCGTCCATCGAGGAATATTTCTCGACCACAAACCGTGCTTTCCTCAAGTCCCCGGCTTCGATCATTCATTCCTTAACGAGTTGTTGAAACGGATAACGGCCCCTTAGCACGTGCTCCAGGTGAGAATTTTTATGAGGAAAAGTGTTTTTTTACTTCTTAATATCGGTCTCGGTCCATACGATATTCAGAGCATTCTTCTCGAACAGCGCACTTAAAATATTGTAATTATTTATAGACACTTGTTGACTACCTGTAGTAGGGTTAAGCTATCTCTAAAAAAATTTGGTGAATGATTTGACAGTCGAAATAATCACACGGCATCCTTTAGAAAAGTAAAGATTTCGTTCCTCCCACAGCACCCGACTACAATATCGTGGACCATTTGGTGAAATGTTTTATAAATGTATTTATTTTCTTTTACGGTTTATTCGAATAATATGACGATAGAGAAAACATAATCATTTATACCCAAAACAACTAAATTATCTCTGAAAAGAGGACCATAAGTCTTTAGTAAGTTTTAGAAATATAATGTGAACCTGTAAATAAAAAATAAATTAAATACATTTTGCAACCGTGCGAAAAACGTTATAGTAGTGACTCAGGTGTACTTACAATCCTTATAAAGTATTTACCAACATAATACTAAATTTAAAACGACATATTTTATGTACTCCTATTAAAAATATCATTCAAAGTATCAGCATTACAGGTATTATCGAAGGATGAAAATAATGATGCAGTGTATTGTGAAAAACACGCCGCTGCATTTCATTAAAAATAATGTGTCTACGAGGGTGATACGTAATATAAGATTCCCATGGCGCTACAGTTCTGAAAAGCGCTGTTTCAACTTTTCAATTTCAATTTCTATTTATTTTTCTTTTAGAAACATTACAAATAACAATATTTAATTCATTTCTAAAACAGGATAAAATAACAATTTATAAATAACACAATAATAATAGAATCATTCAAAAAGTCCCGGAGCCCGCTAAACAGAAGTTATGGTGGATCCCGCGATTCTGTATTGTACTTTGGTTCCCCCACTTCAAATTCCTTTCCTAGCGAGCTGCCTGCGGAGCTTAGTCTTGGCTTGGCAGCCGTACGTGATGGATCTCCCCCTCGCTTCGCGCGCGAGGTTTAAGTGATCCTTTTCCTGTCTGCAAAAAACATTGCGCCTGTAGAAATCTATTCCCAGCTATGCGAAATCTATGGAGACAAGTGTATGAGCCTACAACACGTGCCCAAATGGTGCATATAGTTCAAGAACGGGCGTACTGACGTCTATGATGAGGAGCGTTCCGGACGGCCATCTGTTTCTGACGAAACAATCGCAAAAGTGGAGGCAGCGATGCTCTCAGATTGAAGAGTGACGGTTGGTAAGCTCTCCGAAATGATCACTGATATCAGAAAAACCTCTATTCCATCCTTAACCATCTAGGGTATGCCAAGGTATATTTGATCTCGTATATTTGAATACCCAGCCGTGTGCATTGAAAGAAGATTGAAAAAATGAACCCGTTAGTATCTATCGACTTTCGAATAGCTTTTTTCTCAACTTATCCATTCCACTCGACTGGAAGCGAGCGCTGAAACATTTTCAGGATCCCGAAGCGCCATTTGGAAGAATGTGATTACAAAGATCGAGAGTAATTTAAAAAGTTGCCTCCAGACGAAATTCGGGAGTGGTAAATTCTGATTCAAACAATCGTAAAGTTGCCCAGAGTTATCGAAAGGAATTTGCTCCTCCAATGCGCGTTGTAAGGGCGGCCAGGTGGGCTCGGTAGAATGAGAAGAGAGTGAGTCGTTCGGGATATTTATTACAGGTTCTGAAAATTTGAATAAAGGTGTAGAATTTCATTAAAATGTGACATTATATTAAGTATGCTTACAAGGCGGTTCGGCTTTCTTTTTAATCGTTTTTGAAACGTTATTTACGGCACTTGGGATTTTAATTTGTGGGTTATCGTTATGCTCGAATATAATTACTTCAAGAGTTTGGAAAATGATTATTAACGATTATGGCAATTATTTGATATTACAGTCAACTCTCTTACAGCGTACTCATGTATAGAGATTTTTTTATGGCGTTTTTGGCGATTTTTTAATATAAAAATTGTATATTTTTGCGTGGAACTGGCTCGTGGGTCTAAATGTTTTAGGTTTTGGGAGCATCGAGCTAATCATCAAAAATAAATAAATTATAGGAAGGTTGACTATATTTGAAGATATAATCTCAATTAAGTGAATGTTTTGATATTTTCAGATATTGTAAATTATTACAATATTATAAACTATAGTGATACTACCATACGTTGTACTAAAAAGAAAATATCATAAATTAGGTGTTCAAAATAAGGGCCGAAATACTTCCAATAATATATCCGAGAATACAGGAACACAAAAATATATTTATTTTTCACATTTTAAGACTATCAAAGTATTGCTATTTATTTGATTGAACTAAGGTTATTGAATTCACAACATATAAGACATATAAAAGTCAACGCTAGTGAAGATAGATAACAGATAACAGATAACAGATAACAGATAAACAGAATGCCTGTTAGGAGGAAGATACTAATACTTGAGGATAGGCCATGAAGTGACCAAGGGTTTATCCTCTCGTAATATTATGGAGGGAATATAGCAGTGTTTCCCACGGTGGGGTGTACGCCCCACCGGTGGGGCATTACGCCTCAGAGGTGGGGCACCACGCTTCAGAGATGGGACACATCGGCAATTATCAACTATTCCACACATAAATTTATAATATAATATATTCATTCGTGACGAAATATACCCACGTGCATTTAGAAATTTCATCAAACGTTATTTTTGCATACTGGCAATACTGATTATTATATTAAAATTTACCTATTGTTTAATTAAAAAAGAGGCCAGTGGGGCATATGACTTTTGACAAGACTACGGGGGGCATGGCATAAAGAAGGCAGGGAAACACTGGAGTATAGTAAAATTACTTTTAATAAAATTTAAGTAAAAAACTGTCAATTCAAGATAAAATTGATTTTATTTTATTTTTGCGCGAGTAACTTAAAACGCGTCAGTTAAAAATAGCAATTAAATGGTAAAAATTTAAGAGTTAAAATTGAAACTGGAAAAATCATTAATTTAAAAAAATTACATTGTAAAGTTTATTCAGGATCCACGAAGTTTATATTTCTAGTGGTTAAACAGATTGAAAACTATTTTGGATGAAGTATTTTTTGAATAATAGAACTTGTATTAAACTTCCGTCCGGGGCGGAAGTCGGTTTTCCCGCTAAGCCCGGCAAAAGCGCATTCGGCGGGTCAGCCCAGCGGCCGATAAATCCCCAACTTTTAAATAGTTATATTTGAGGCGAGTTCACACTTTAATGCTCACATTGTTGGGACTTTTAATGAGATCACAAACCTGAAACCAAGCCACGAACTTCCGGGTTAACTTGATAAAATAACTCACCAACTGCAACTAACTGCAGCGCATAGCTATATTTTTAGAGCTCAGTGATAATAGTTTTGCTTGTCATGCTAGTGATCGCGGGTTTGATTACCAAAAAAACATTTAAAAAATCATGTTATCTTAGTTCCACAGGCCTAATTTGTACTGAAAGTTATCAGCAACTATATTAACTCGTAGAATGTACTTGACTGAACTTTGATATGAAAATCTGACTTGTCAGACAAGGTGAAAATTACAGCAGCTGACATCTATAATTTCCAGCATCAGAAAGTGGATAAAAAATTAAACTTTTCGAAAATAAAGGTATTATTACACGTAGTGTATGAAATAGTTTTTTTTTTACGTTAAATTGACATTAATAGAAAATGCCAAATATGCGAAAACGGAAATTCTTTGAATAGAGGAACGGTCTTGACAGTTAAAGTAAATGTAAAACGTCAAATAATCTATAGATATGATCTCTCACCACAATTACCATTTGAAGGTATTCTCTGGTATGTAAATAATAAAAAAAAGCTTATCCTATTATGCCTCGATATTTATAATTCTCATAAATTTCATTGGTAATGTTACAGTATTCCGAGGGTACTGTAACGATCCTATATTATATCTTCACTTAAGAGTTAGGTTGGGTTAGGTTATGTTAAGCTTGATATTATTTTTAAAAATAAAAATCACTCTACACAGTTTTTATATATTCCGTTTGATATAATATTTTACTATCTATCTGCTTCATATGAAATGTATTTTTTACGGTATCGCAGACTGTTATGATAAACACAGTTTCATTTTTTTAAATTGAGGCTCGGTATTTGTATAAATAACCGCATACAAACTGCATAATCCACACAATAACTTGCTGTAAAAATGCAACGAGAGCGTAATACCTATTCTACTTCGGTCTCATTCTTATGAATTTTTAATAGAATGATACTGCAGCAGTATTATCAATATATTTTTCCTACTTAGGAGACTCTTTTTCATATTATTTCGCAATATCTGAATTTCGAAAACAATTTTTAAAATGTGTACAATAGAACCATTCTTAGTTTGGATAATAATGTAGAATGATATAAATAAATAGGTAACATATATATGCGAGACTCGTATATTATATAAATGAATGAGTCTTTTTCTTTTCTTAATCTGTTCTGGATTGTTTGTTGACCTAAAGAGAAATATATTTCATCATCATCACAGTCTGTACCCGTCCATTGTTGAATGTTGAACTCCTACTTAATTATTAAACCTTCAAAATCCTCTGATTTCCGCATTGAGCCTCCTGCTGGTATACTTCTGATATCATCATCAGCCCATCTCTCAGAGAGTCCGAGAAAACTAATTTGCCAGTTCTTGAGAGCCACTCCAACACCATTTTTCTCCATCGGCTATCATGTCTTTGGCATATTTGCTGCATCTACTGCCACATGAGTTTATTGATTATTTTGGTAGCACACACTAATCGATTTCTAATTTTGATATCTCCATTTTAAATCATATTTATTAAAATCACTCCTAGCATGGATCTCTTTATAGACTATTGAGCAGGCTAGATATTTTAAACGAAATATCAGCTGTTTGATTCCACGTATCTGTGCTGTAAATCGTCATAATTCTTAATTTTAATTTATAATTTTAAACGCTACTTACTACAATTTTCTTTTGTAGAATTATTTTGATTGAAAAAATGAAATTTATTGTAAGAATTGGGTGCAAAATAAAATGTTGTGCATATTCACGTCTCTATTATATTTAAAGGTACCCATTCGAGTGTAAGATTATAAGAAAGTCGCAATTCGCAATTCGCGAAATGTTTAAAACGTAACCGAAAAGAACCTTCAGGGACTTTACAGCAGGCGCTAAATTCTGCGATTCAGACGCGTGAGAGAGGATCGCTGAAATGAAGAGTGAGCAGAATCATTTCAGAGGCTTTATAGAGTCAGCTTACGCGTATAATATATTCCAGCATTTATGAAGATTCCAGGGAAACAATATACGCGGTCAGTAGCGTCACTAAATCCGCCACCCCGCCACAGCATATAAAATAATAAATATCATAAAATAAATAAAAGATCCGTTTACACATAATTTTATGTGCCGACGTGTATGCACTTGCTTGCCATCCTAGAAGTCGACAACAAAGATAAAAATAACATATTTTGAAAATGCCAGTCAAAGCCTATGAATAAAAGTTGCAGTATTCAAAGACAAATGATAATATTATATTATATCATATGCGTGGCTCGAGTTTGGATTAAAATATTGAAGAATTACCGCCATTTATTTAAGGTCATTTCGTTGGTTGGGCCTCTTAGAAATACTAAATAGTCAAGGTTTTGATCTGCTTAAAAATTTCGTTTAAGAATACAACCAGCTGTCGTAAATCAAGTCTTCAAGCTCCTGCCCTGGATGTTGTCGGGAACCATATACGTGTATGTTTCCAGGTGGATTTTGGAGTGCAGAGATATCTTGAGAAAAGACATAGAAACTGACAAAACTGAATGGCAGTAATTTGCGGCGACCATATGTTCCAGATATAGAATGAAGGAGGTAGTCAAGAGACGCCTCGTGAACATCACCTATTCATGTAGTAAGCCCTCGAAAAATATACGATGCTTGATTGACGAATTGTAGTCTAATGAGGTTGGTGGTAACACTTATAAAAATCGCTAAGTCGTACTTAATTAATGTCTTGTATGTAATTATTTACATAAGAAAATGTGATTCCTTAAGACTTTGGCGCGTGGAGATGAATTCCTTTTTGATTCCGCTACTGTGTGCGGTAAACAATCTGGGATCTCTCAGAAAAAGTGTGGCGAGGGGAAGGATTCTCGCGGTGAGGCGGGGGGCGGATTACCGAGGGTCCCTCAGGACTTGTCGAGTGAAAATCCTCGCCCGGGAATGCCTGGCGTGCGCTGCGGCTTAAAGTAATAATGCGAGGGTAATTTCGCAGTTCTAAAGATGTAAATTCGTACCTTGACAGGGGGACGAGAGGAGGCTTCTCTGTGACCCCGATCTCTGGAGCGTCGTGACGTCAGAGGAGCCAGAACCGTGCGTGGAGGGATGCCATCATTCAGTAGGCATTATGTGCCAGCCTATAACCTTGTTCCACGTGAACTATCGAGCGTATGGACGAAAGGGTAAGGTGCTCTATATTTTGAATTCCGGCGAATTATACTTTTATTGTGACGTAGATTATACAAGTGATACACAAACCAAATCACAACATTTTATACGAAATAACTCGCATCAATAAACCATAAATAAATAACCTCTTCAAAATATAATGAATTTATTAATACACATATAAATCTAAAACAAATAGCATAATTTTATAGTCAATCAATCATCATTCTACGAGCAGTGCCGACTCTGAAAGTTGCGGCGCCCTGGGCAAAAAAACTCTGGCGCTCCCTGTTTTTTTTGGGTGGGAAAAGAAATCTTTAGAAAACACCCTCTGTTGGAGCTAAGGCGATCTTTAGCGCCCTTAGTTCATTAGGCGCCCTAAGCCGCCGACCCACTGCGCCACCCCGAAAACCGGCACTGTCTACAAGTATATCCGCTGCCTTAACTGGGAATATGGCTGTCAAGCATCCGCCACAAGGTTTTGTTAGTCGCCATAGTCGTCGCTTCATCCCATATCACCTTTGCCTTCTGAAGTACATTTAATGTATAGTTTTCTACAACGAGATCACGACAGCTGTATTCTATGCTCTACTGTGGCGTTTGTATACATTATTTGTCTCTTGACCGATTGTAGTATGACAGGCTGCTTTCTTCACTCCGTCACCTCGCAATTCCTCAAAAAGTTAAACTATCTAACCCCAAGTATTCCATGCAGGTTCTATGCTTTCAAAACCTATTATAGTAAAAAAGACTGTCGTATTTTTGTTTTTGTTTCTTATACCATGAATTCTGATAATAATCCCTGCAACGTTTGATACATGAAACAAATATATGCATAATAATACACTATCTTAAAACTAAGGCGTTTAACCAATGCATGCTCCCTGTATTAACTTATGGCGTAGAGACGTGCAATCTGACAGTAAGTCTTACCGATAAAATAAAGGTCACCCAGCGTGCTATGGAGAGATCCATGCTCGGAGTGTCGCTAAAAGATAGAATCCGAAACGAGGAAATACGCAGAAGAACTCAAGTAGTGGATACTACCCAACGAATAGGCACACTCAAGTGGCAATGGGCAGGACATATCTGTCGAAGAGACGACGGTCGATGAGGAAGAAAAGCATTGGAATGGCGCCCAAGAACTGGCAAACGAAGCATTGGCCGACCCCCTGCAAGATGGACTGACGACATAAGAAGAATAGCGGGAGTGACCTGGATGCGGAAGGCGGAGGATCGAAGAGGATGGAGACTCATGCGGGAGGCTTACGTTAAGCAGTGGACGGATACAGGCTGATGATGATAAATACACTGTCATCGTGATCAAGTCGATGTGTAAAATTTTAGCTCGATTAGGTGAAGTGTGTTGTTTTTCACATCCGAGATTCCTTTACAAGATTCGTAATCAAACAAGAACGTGAAGATTGAATGTATTTCATAAATGGGCCTAAATATGTGATATTTTCTTCACTATCCGGTAGTATTATTTCGTATGTGTTTACGTCAAAGAATAACTCTGAGAATGGAAGCTGGGGCTGATCCAGGGTAAGGGGTTCGAGGGTTTTTTCGATTCCGCATAAGTAAATTAAAATATTAGCATAATTATTGTAGCGCCGTGGAAAATAACGTGGAATCTCGAAAGTAAGCCAATATTAATCAAAATGATGGAGCTTTAGCAAAATATGCAAATCTGGCTATAACAATAATGGCGTTGAACGATACAATAGGAATGCGGCTTAAATTTAGATCGAAAATTGTTATTACAATAACAATTTATTGAAAATTTTGTTAATTCATTAACTGTTTCGTTAATATCGGTAAGTATCTATTATAATATATAAGTATTTAAGCTTTACTTTATTTTATAAATATGTTTCTTCATAATAAAAATACAATAGGATCTCTACAAAAATTAAATCAATATACTCGTACACTTGTGTAATACAAAATATCATTTTATTACGCATTTTTTTTATGTAAGCACATACAGGAGAATACCGACAGATGGTGATGGTGATTCTGAATTCTCATCTGTGGAATTCTATGACGCTTAACATGGTGGATATGGCTAAGCGGTGCATGTGGGGTGTTGATCCGCCAACGTCATAGACTACAGCCCGATATTCACGCATCATTCTTATTATTACAGGAATTTACTATGAATGGGTGGTCTTCAAGGGACGACTTTCGTCTTCCATCAATTTTAATTAATAGGCTATGACTGGCATTTTATGGTTGAGGGATCAAATTCACACCAACCGGGGGTTTATAGAGCTCAGAAATCGATTAAATTTTTTTTATTAATCTCCGTCGGGGATTGAACCCACGATCTTTGGCTTGCAAAGCAAACGCTTTGACCATTGGTTAAGTTAATTTATATGTCTGATTGACATCTGAATTACCTTAAGGGTGCTACATGTTATCCGAATGAAGAGTTCTAAATACGGTCCCGAGTTATAAAAGAAAGTAAACATTAATTGTTTTTTAAAAACATGAAACGGGAAATTATTTTATAGAGAGGATATGAGGTTCATTGTGTATACAATTTGAAAATAAACCTCCAATATTTAGAGCTCATTTTCCTGGTAATCTTTCGTTGTTTAAGCAAAAATACATTACATATGATTCAGTTGATAAAAATATTGGATTATACTATTAACTGACAATTTAAGAGTATACAATGCTATCGTATGCAAACGTACGATAAAATATTCGAATTGTTTCTAGAGTAAGAAGAGAATCGAAATAATTTTGAAAATCTCCATCTATTTAACAAAACATCGCAAAGGAAACATTAATAATAAAGTATTGTGTCATTGAAACGTCGCATACTTATGTGTTATATGAGGCAATACGAATGAATATTATAAGCACAATAAATCACTGAATTATTCATATTTTATTAACTTTCATTATTTTTTTATACAATTAATAGGGGCCAAATTACATTTTTTTATTAAACACATATCACTTAGTCGCCCGGAGCAGAGCAGAAATGGCTAGGAAATAAAACGTGATTAGGAAGCAAATCGTTCCGCGCGTTAGGCGGATGAATAGACGAGCACTAGGGCAATGGAGTAAACAATATTTTTAGCATTTTTCACTGGGTGTCTTTTGGAAAGATAAGTCATAGAAAATATAATAAAAAAATGATAAAAAATGACAAAATATTTTTATATTAAATTACCAACCAATCTAACGCTTCAATATTTAATGCAAAGGATATTGATTTTTATTCAGATAAAGTTTTTCAAATCTTGCTATTTTTTCTTTGAGAAAGGTTGCTATTTCTATCCACAGCTCAACATACTCTTTGAATCATTTTTACACGAGATCATCGAACATTACAATAATATTAAAATGAGATTAAATTGCTTGCATTTTGACACAAAGCTTTGATAACAGCCTAGCTAAAATACTGTTCTTAACCCTTTCGTAACGGCTCGGTGGAATACAAATTAAACTGTCAATACGGCGTGAATTTTTCAAACCATTTTTTTTGCTTTAAACTTATAAAACTAGTATTTGAAGCATTAATGTACTTATGTGACCTATTTTGATATATCACATTGGTTCTTCTATCTTTAAGCTATCAGATGATGCATAAAAAACTATTATATTTACCAAAAGTTCATTATGTAACTTCATACATGTGGTGGCATTGACACATGTGGTTTACAGAAAAATAGCTCATGTGATGAAATCTAACATGTAAAGAATACATGTAGGTTGATAAAGGGAATGACTGCACTTCCAATTTCCTACCGTAGATGTCACAATGAGTATTGAAAGTAGCAAAAAGATATATCACGTCAACCGATGTCAACGGTCAGGGAATCTTGACGGCATATGCCGACAACCGATGCGAAAGAGTTGATAAAGTTATTAATAACTTTACAAACTTTTATTTATTTGTAGTGTTACGATTGATATTCTTGGATTTTTTGGCGCCTTCCTTGTTCAGATACCGCTGTTGTAAAGTGATATACATATTATTTTACATACCTGTATAACACATTATTTTTATATATTATTAAAAAATGATGATTTTACTCTTGAGATTACTCTTGTACGTGTCTTTTTCATGTGTTATAGAGTAGAGCTGTCGACGGCTTACATAGAGGGCTAGAGAGAGGTGTCGGTTAGCAGGATATTAGGCTTTATCCGCCTCCTGCTGCTTAATAAGGGGTCGTGAGGGCTGCCAGGAGGTCCTCAGTTCTGTGGGTGGGTGAGGGAGGACTCGACTGCCGTTCACAAACGATTATTGCTGTAGTTAACGCGAGCAAGAAAAGCAACTTTATTACGGATGAATTTATTATCCAATTTCGTCGGATGTATTTATCTCGATGGCGGATCTTAACAGAAATCCGAAAGACGTTAATTCAAATAATTATACACGCTTAGCGTTCATTTTGCACACGTATTGGCAAGGAATGCTTAAAGTTTTCTATAAATGGAGCTGTTCGACTCAATCTAGATGAATTGATTCGTAATCTTTGAAAATGTTTCATGCGTTAAAAATAATATATTATATTCAATAATATAATTGTTATCTAACATTCAACAATTTATTAGTAACTTTGTGATTGATATATGTATACCAGAACCTCTTTTGCAATGTCAATATTTAAGATTAATATAAAAAAGTGGATTTGAGTTATTACTTAAAATCTATGTATAATGTGTATTAAAAAAAAGTGTGCACACATTATGAGCCGATAAAAATATGTGATATATTGTAAATTGCATGATTACTTAAGTTATGAAAAAAGGTGAACTATAAAAATATAATTATCCGTCTTTGTCCCACGTATTGTATTGGAATTTGATTATATTGTGTTCGAAGCATGTACATTTACTTCAAATAATTTAAGAACTTAATTTTTTACCTGTACGCATCGGTACCCGATATATGTCGTGTAAAATTCCCCTGCCGTAACCGTGATATATCGTTTTGCTTCTTTCTTAGAATTGTTTTTTATCCATCATCTGATAGCTAAAGGATACAAGAACCAATGTAACATATCTGAAAATATACCAGATAAGTACATTTATGCTTCAAATACTAGTTTTATAACTGACAGTATAATTTGCAATCAAACCGAGCCGTAATGAAAGGGTTAAATTAACATAAATTACTAGTGTATTCTTATCAGTCTTGACAACACTATGTTTGAAAATATTTAAATATTTATACATAATGAATTAGTCGTAAACCATTTTTAATTATATTCAATATTTATACATTTCATTTATATATAAAGTCACATAATTATTTTTTGTGCTTTAGCAATTTTAAAGCAATATAATATATTTTATAAAAAAATGTAATTTTGAATGGAGTTTTTAATTTACGAGTTTAAAAAAAAATAGATAAAATATCAACTTAAATACAATGAAAAAGAAAAGTATCAAATTAATAATGTTTAAAACGTGCTCACAATGAGTATTTATATTATAACGTAAAAGCTCAAATACGTCGAGGACATTTTTTGTAACGCAAAAAAAATTCAAGAGAATTTTCCTGAAAATAATGCATTTTTAAATTTTACCAAATGGATAAAGTATGTTGATGGATTACGCCGTCTCCAAGGCTTATTGCGCTCCATTTCCACAGAAAAAGCCCTAATCCCGAAGAAAAATAAGTCCCTGCTCATTGGAACATTGATAAACTAAGCAGTTAATATTGTCTTGTCAGATGAATTCGATCATTCTGGATTAATCGTCTGAAGACTCTTTATTCTGTTCAAATGTATTGTATTATTCCAAAACAGAATATTTCAAAACAATTTCAGATAATTTAGTGAGCTTTTTATCATTTTCAGTACAATACTACATTATTGATGTCTATGCGTTAGAATTCTTAACACGAAATGGTTTTCTATGCGATTGATTGTGAATAAAGGCATTTAAAAATAATATTCATTTTCCCATTCTACTGTATAAATTATTGTTATTTTGTATGAATCATTGCCATTTATTTTACATTAAAAATATTACAAATACACTAATAATTATTCAATATTTTGCTCACATCAATACTAAGAGTATATCACGATTATCGATTTTAATAATGTAAACTAGTAATCTCAAAGGTGTAAATTTGTATTTTTTTGTAAAACCCAAGTTATTCGAAATTAGCAAATAATCATTATTTTCGTGTTAAATATATTCCACCCATTAATAAAAAAGATCAATGTCCTTTGTGTTGTCCATAACAACGTTCTGAAAGGAGCAGCAAATACAATTTTGACATTATTAAAAATGCTATTTCACAACGAGAAAAACATCAAAGAAATACATTTTTTTTCGCTAAATTCAAAAATAATACTTCAATTGATGTGTTGTCGTTATCTTTATTATTTGTTTGTAAAAATAATGTAATATAATTTTATGTTTCATTCACAAAAATATTTTTTGTCAATGATACGAATCTTCTTCGTAGTATCAATCCGGTGGATTGGTTTGCAGCAACAAAATCTTGCATCTCGATCTCCACTCTTCTCGATCTTTTACAATCCTCTTAATCACAGCATAAGAGCAACAACTCATGTCCTCGAACACTTGCTGTAACTACTCCCGTCTAGGGCGCCCTCTGCAGTTTATACCCTCACCCATCCATTCCACAATGTCGCGAAGAAGACCACGGTGGCGCATGATCTGACCGATCCATCGGGCTCGCCTTTCTGAGATGGTTCTTACTAGGTGCCTATCTTCTTTGATTATGCTGAGAACCTCATTGTTCATGACGTGGTCTCTCCAGGAAATTCCGAGATTTCTTCTGTTTGACCACATCTCAAAGGCTTCTAGTCTTTTTTTATCACTTTCAGATAAACACCATACGAGTATGTACATAATAAAGTTTTTTTTTCTTTAAAGGTAAAACATCAAACGTCTCCAATATAATAAATGTAATTCATTATTTACTTACTTATGTAGTATTAATGTATTTTCACTCTACAAAATATTCTTACAATAAAAAATACATTTTACATCCATTTTACGATATGCATAATATACACTTGGTGATACAGTTAATATGGCATCATACTTTTAAGCTCCGTCGTTGGTAAAGCGAGCAACTTTTATGACGACGAACTAAAACTTTTAATTTATCGATGGAGTATAAATTAGCTAGTCAAGTACGGGGTGTCAATAAAAAATAGAGGCGCTCAAGAATGATGAGTTGGCATTTTTCCGATTTCGACCGGGTCCTTTTAGTCCTTTATACAGGCTTGGATCATCGCGTAAAATAAATCAGTCCGTTCAGCAAGATTGTGGTAATGGCAATCATCAGTCTGCTGCTCGACCACATGTGGGAAAGGATGTTTTCCTCGAGATGACAGAACGAAATCATGTTGTCGAAAATAGGGGCTATCCAGGGACGGAATCAAAGTATTTTATTAGCTTATATGAAAGATGTGAAAAGCAACAGAAAAACTACTACATTAAAGGTGCAAGAGACATCCCAAGATCCAGCAAAGACGAACACAAAGGCCATGAACTATGATGCATATGCCAAAGATTGACACTTCTTACAAGAAATGTCTGTATTAGAATGTTTGAAAAGTAATCTATCTGTTTTATCATAAAACAAAATGTCATAATAGTTGTTGAAGCTGTGGATACATGTGATGTTTAAGTTTTGTGATATGGTGGAAACACGGATTAGCAACTCAATTGTATTCGTAGAGCTGTTTGTAAGCTGCTGGTATGTTATTTAATAATTAATCCCACATTCTTTTCGATGACATCCTCAGCTTACCGCTGCCTCCCGGATGTGGTGTTGTAGCATACGCTGACGATGCACTTCTAACAGTAGAAGCTAATAGTCGATCTTCACTGGAGCGCTCAACCACAGAAGCTCTAAACCAAATCTCATCCTGGGGCCAACGAAACAAACTATGTTTTGCGCCACATAAAACAGAAGCTATTCTTTTAAAGGGAAAATTATCTCCACTACGTCCACCAGCTATTTACTTCCAAGGTGCTAAAGTAAAAATTTCTACAGAAGTTACACACCTTGGCGTAATCATGGATGGTAAAAGAAGTTTCGCCGCTCACGCTCGCCATGTTGTAGATAAGGCGCGGAAGGCTTTCTTCTGTATTTCTCGCCTTACGGGGAATTCATGGGGACTCAAATTTCGAGCCCTTAAAACAGTGTATGACGCGATCTTTCTCAGCACGGTGACATATGCGGCACGGTGCTGGGTTGAGCGCACTCGACTACTCTTCATTAGACGCATTCTCTTGAGCGGTCAAAGAACCCCACTTCTCTCACTTACTAAAGCCTATCGATCCTCTGCCACCGAGTCATTGATTATCCTTGCGGGAGTGCTGCCGTTGGATCTGCAAGTGCAGGTGAGCGCCGCTATGTCGTTGCTTAGACGTGGCTTCTCTGCGGAGGTCGGGGGCACTTGTCTCAATCCTCCGCAGGGTAAGATCACGAAAGAAACCGAAAAAGAAGTAAGACTGGCGGCGCTCGCAGCATGGCAGAGCAGATGGTCGACCTCGCTCAAGGGTAGACACACATATTCCTTCTTTCCTTCTGTCCTCGATAGAATGGAGATGCCGTGGCTTATTCCAAACCACTGGACTAGTCAATTCATGACTGGGCACGGCAATTTTAAGGCTAAACTCTTCAAGTTTAGCCTCGTTGATAGTCCAGACTGCCCATGCGGCAGCCCCTTGCAGGACGCTGAACACGTTCTGTGGCATTGTCCAATATTAGATTTAGCGAGGCAAAGGCTCCTTAGCGTAATCCAACAGAAGTCTGGACCGGTTGGATATATCGATCTCATATCTACGGAGCCCAACTACCATGCATTTTCTGTATTTGCGGCGACCTTCGGCGAAGAAGTCTAAAAGTCCAAATTTTAACGTCTCAATTACTAACTTTTACACCCATGTGTGGTGTTGCTCACCAAAACCAGTTACTTGTATAACGAGAATGTACTCTGAAAACAATGCCTTGGTAAGTGCTCCCAAGGAGGGCAGGTACAAGGCGACCGGCCCGGGGGCCTAAGGCCCCCAAAAAAAAAAAAAAATCCCATATTAATCGAATACAAAAACGAGTTATGCTCGCAAAATGCATTTTTTGGCCCCGAGACTGTAGCAAATATACATAGCGTAGTAGCAACAATTTAATTACGGTAAGGCATAATAGGAGCTGATAGTACCATAATGTATGCTCTCAATGGTCAAAGGACGTAGGTGAATATTGCTGAGACATGATCTTTGATGCAGCTGGAGTGCATAAATACAGATACTTGACCCAGGGCCTGAAGAATGATGCCTCGGGGCTATAGCCATTCTGGAAGGTCGTCAAAAACTTTACATAGGCATAAACTTTGCTCCGAGAGACAGTGTTAACATAGTGAACTTAGTGACAGTAGTGACGAGTTAGTGTAGTTTGTGATGACCATGAGCAGTGTAAATGGAATGATGATGAAATGCGATAACAAAGATCAGATGTTAAAGAAGAAAATGTATTTTGTTTTTTTTTTATATATTGAAATTAATGTTAAAAAACCGAACTGGGTGAAGATAAGTGGTGCCCTATTCTCTGATGCGGCTCTGTTTCAGTCATAACTCACCTGAATGTTGGAGGGTTCACAGAGGTCGACGCCTGTTGCTCTTAATCATGTCTTTGCCGCTGGATGCTCACATGAGATACGTACGACTACGTACGTACACGTGATGATATATGACAAATGCATGCGATGCAGCCAATATCTACTCGGATAGCCTGGAATTTTGCAGTCACCAAAAGAGCCACTAAGCACCTTCACTGTCAGATACTTTCAATCCATTGAAGAGTAGAACGCCTAGTAAATAACGTAACTAATAGTTCAATGTAAAAATAATGTCGATTTATGAATCTACCCTTCAACAAATTTACTTTTCTTTATCTTATAAGAGGAAGAGGGTCTTTAAAAACATTGCTTAGTGTTTACTCGATTATCAATCGATACGGATATATAATAATATTTTTCTAAGGTGTTATGAGAACGTGCATATTCGTCATTATTTACCTTATGAATTCCACTAAAGCTATAACGCGTTATTAATATAATTTACACACAAGCATTTACAACTATGTTATTTGCAGAGGGAACGATGTGATTTTATTCATTGTTTTTTTTAAGTACTTATACTCTTGAAGAAAGCTCGAATGTAGTTTCTTGCTGGTTGTTTGTTGAAAGTTTAACATTCTTTAGCACTTTTTTCTATCGTCATTTAATCCTCGTTCATTTTAAGATTTAAAATAGTAATTGTAACAAATCAGATAGTAAAATACTTAAAAAGAGAGCAATCCAAAAATTGATCTTTCGCTTTCAGTTTGACATATTCCGTCTATTTGGGAGAATACATTTATTGCATAGGGAAGCAATAATAATGTAAAAAAGAAATATTATAAACAGTTACATATATCATTAACGTATTTGTATAAATAGTCTTTAGAGTAAATAAGACGCGAAATTGTGGTAGCCATCACGTTTATATCTACTAAGAATATTCGTTTTTCCTTCCTATTTCGACTTTGCCATAATTCAGATAGTATATAGATGAAAAAAGCGGCGCCTGTTGCTCTTAATCATGTTTGCTCTTTTAGATGCTCATGAAGAGTGACAGAAGATGTTAACTCTGCAGGGTGGGCGATGCCTCGTCAGAGAATGAGACTTGGCATCGCAACTCGCAAGGGATAATCGAGATTTGGCAACATAACTTATCCCCAATTTACGCGGTAGATACTGTAACGCATTTTAGGTATTAACCTTTAGGTATAAGTTACAGTAAATGTTTATAATACTAAAATAAATTTAATTATGTTATTTCACATTCAGTTTTACATGTAATACGTAATTCATATTTCAAATATACGGTGCATACCAGGAGGTGAGTAGTACAAGTACGTTCCGCAGCTAATATTAATAACTGTGGTGATCGAACGAGAAACGCTGTTACAACATACATAAACTGTCTCTAAACAATACAAATATTCTTCACAACATCTGATATGAGATTTCTCTCATCAATTGGACAAAAAATAACGTCGAACGTTGAGATTCGAATCGTGGACCTTACCCCATGTCTAATTCTTTGTCCAACGCTTTGATCACTCGCCCACTTTCGTCGCCGCATTCTGTTTATTGAACTGCATTTGAATACTTCTTCTTTTGTAATTTACGAAACATTATATATTTTCTCGACGAAACTGGCAATGCCTTTAATTTACGTTTTTCCGTTTCCGTTCTTGAGAGTTTTTTTCAGAAACCATTAACCCTTTCGCATCGGTTGTCGGCATATGCCGTCATAAGATTCCCCGACCATTGATATCGGTTAACGTTACATATCGTTTTGCTACTTTCTTAGAATAGTTTTTTGAGGATCATCTGATAGCTAAAGGATACAAGAACCAAATAGACCAGATAAGTACATTTATGCTTAAAATACTAGTTTTATAATTGACAGTATAATTTGTAAACAAACCGAGCCGTAATGAAAGGGTAAAGATAATGCATAAAATAATTACTGTAAGTTTATTGCAATCGCTTGAACGGTTCAGAAACACATGCGTGCCAAACAGAAAACACACAAACATCGTTTTTTTAAATATAAAGGATAATTGTATCAAAAACATCATAATTAAAAGAATAATTCAAAATAAAAATGTTTTGATGCATATTCAGTATTGTTAAATATTTGGAATAAAGAAAATCGCTTTGTGTTTGGACATGTAATCAATGAGCAATTCAATTACACGTTTCGTTGTTGACATTTCATTAAAAATTTTCCCCACTGTTTGTTATTTCGGCGCCAATTTTCAGCGATTGTCAAAACGGGTTACCGCATTCAAGAGTCGAACAAACGCAAGGTTCGTGTCTGGAAGCGATTAAAATACCGGCCTAATCACAAGTGGCAAATCCGTTCCAATGGTGCGTGGAACTCCCCAGCGTGTGGGTGAATGTTCAATAGAGAAAAGTAGCTCACCATACAACTCCGAAGTATATATTCAACCCTTAAAAGTCAACTTGTAGATAGATTATCATGAGCATCCGAAATGTCAAATTTCCAAAGGACGGGTACAAAATAACCACGCTGCAAGATCGCAATATTCATATTCTTACCACTCAGTTCTCTCAGTTATCTTCTCTTCGTAGTATCGATCCGGTGGATTGGTTTGCAGCAACAGAATCTTGCATCTCGATCTCTATTCATCTCGGTCCTCCGCAACCCTCTTCAGCTCAGCATAAGAGCTACAACTCATGTCCTCGAACAAGTTCAGTCAGTTACCTCAGTTACCATTCTATGTCTAAATGGCCTACCAGCACAACTCGATCCTTTTCTTACATCCTTTTCCTCTTTTGTCGATGGTATTGTTCTCCTAGATCTTTAGATCTTTGACACGTGTTATATTCTTCTTCTTTATGTTACTTTTATCTTTTATTATCTTTTGTATGTATTGTATATTCTATGCTCTGTTTCTTATTATTATGTAAGCTTTTTCCTTGGAATTTCTGTTATGTGTAATAAATAAATGAAAAATAAATAACTGTCTTTTTTGACACCATTTTTAAGGTGTATGTAAAGTGTTATCTGTTAACGTCGTTAACCAAGTAACTTCGCATGTTTTTGAAGAGACTGACTGTGAATGTGAAGTGTTTTATATTGTTATAATTCCTATACATGTATCATGGCTTTCGGGTTGAGCCTTGTGTGGCAAATTTTTCAATCTCTCCATTATTTCCACCGAAATCTTAGGGGAATTCCCCTACGATCTTCAAGGCTTTTATTTGGTTTTATCGATAAGAAGGAGAAATATACCACACATGGCTCAATCAAAAACCATGACTTAAAAATCTGGCCTTGAAAAGCAACGATATTACACATAATATTAAGCTTCAGTTGGGATCGGACTGGCAGCCTCTTAAACTATTCAGCCATACCCAATCTCTTGTCCTATTTTTCCTGAAACGAGTTTACTTTAGCCATCGCTTTAGTTAGTGCTGACCGGTTAGGGGTTGAAAAGTGGCGCTCGGTAGGAATTTCGAACTTTCCGCTTTAAAAACGTGTGAAAATAAAATTAGCATAATTTGTAATAACAGCCTGCCGGGGAATTGCGTGGAGGTATAAAGATATCCCGACCGTTATTTATGAGCTGCGTATCCGGTGCAAAAAAAACTCCGGTCCGCATCGTGATTAGCTCATTTTCTATGATTTATTGCGAATATGATATCAGGTATCGTTTACGAGGCTTAGTGTATTTACAGCATACTAAAAGAGGTATCCGATACGAGTATGTTTAATTTATAACGTGCTAATGTCCGACTTTGCTCGGACTAGTGATATAAAATTTTACCACTATTATTATTATTATTCGAATCGAAAACCTATCTTACATTATTTATTTTGATTTTTAATTATAAACTAAATTATGATGAAGTACTTATAAATAAATAAGCGACCAAACAAATCAGATATAAATAAAATGGAAATAAACAAACAAACTCCATTACAGTTAACCCTCGCCTTACTATGTTAAAAACTTCCGCGCGTTCCGATGGTGTGTACTCGTTACACATTCTGATTTGAAGTGAATAAAATGAGTAGAAATTTGAAAAAATGAAAATATTCAAAGATATCGCTTAATTTTATAATACTTGATGTCAATAAGCAGTAATAATTGACATTTAATAGCTAAAAACATGAAAAACATCAGACGAAGACCTCAAACGGCCAGACGCACCTTGGCGCGTGAACTTCCGAGAGCTACTAACATTACTTAGCCTGTCGACATATCGTGAGCCGACGCGCATCGATATCATTTCGAACTAGCCGACCAACTGAGGTTTCCCGTCTCGCTCACTCATATTAGTACGTCAGCGAGAGTGAGGAGTATAGATGCCGACGCATCTGGGTATTTTTTAATTTTATTTTTGCACACGCTTCCGACAGGTCGAATGAATACATGACAGTTGACGCGTCTTGATTGTAGTGGTGAATTTATTCCGGATTTTAGAAAAATATTTCCTGCTCCCGATGAGTGCCTATTATTATAAATATTTTTTTTTCAATACGTAAATGTATTAAGGAGGAATACCTAAAATCTGAACTCTGTGTGTATTATATTTACAGAGATATTTAAGTTATTACAAGCAATGTGTAGTCGATAGACATCACCGGGGAGGAGAGGTTAATAAGATTATTATGATGATTATGAAGGAACGAAAACAATTACTATTATAATTTAAAAAAATATTTTTTTTATTTTACTATTTTAGCATAACGCTTCCTAATTTGGGTTGGACCGCCTCTTATCACTTAAAGGTGAAGGCCTTTATAGGATCGGACTAATCATCCGATTTTATGAAAAAGTTATAGGATAATTAACTGTAAGTTTAAATTGACCGACTAGCTTTTAAAAGCCGTTGATACTTTTAAATTAAGAGATTATTTATTAAGGAATAAAATTTATCCTTATTATTTTTTAACTATCGACGAACCGAAATATTATATATACGTATACATCAAAGACATAAATTATTGTCGCCATTTATAAGTTGGAATCTTAAGCTCCACTATCTAAGTACTTTCTTTTTTATTCCCGCTGTTCACTAAATACATTTGAATTTAGGTTAACATTTAAGGTTAAATTCATACTCTCATGTCAAGTTCTGAAATCGTGTATTCTAGAAACATTTTTCTTTTCTTTTGCACGTGTCTTGTTTAAAAAGTAAATATGCGGAACGTCTGATTGGACTCGTGGATGTCCGACCGACGGTCTTTGCTAATGACGGCGTCATTATAAACCCATTTGTGAGCGAGTGCGCATGGCGGCTGACATTTACTGGGCAGCGAAGGAACCTAAACTCTTTCAGGGCACAACTATACCCATCCTTTTATTATTACTACTAATACGAATAACTGGTGGTGATAGCCACGAATTGAAAAATCTAAGTATTGCACTATTTCATCACATCCTGTAACTCAAAACAACATCATTGTAAACACATAAAAATTTAATTATAATGAAGTGAAAGAGCGAACATAATAAGATTTCGTTTCATATGTTTCAGATTTTTTTGTTTTAGCAAGTTTCGGATGAGAGTCCTCGGCGTTAGACCAACATAACTGAAGAGGAGTGATGCAGTTGTTACTTTTTTCAGTTTTCTAAGTTTTCGAATATTTAAATATATTTTTTACAAAATTCATTGATTTTTTCACATTGATTTATAAATAACTGTTTTTTTTTGTTTATCACTCTAATTCTTAAAATAGATTCCCAAATAATAGACTTGGGTTCGCATATCTAGAAGAATTATGTGATTTATTTTGAGCAATGTAACCATAAGCCACCTCAAAAATTATGTCTTATTTTTGTAGTGCTTCCAAGCTATATATTTTGCACTCAAACAAGTAACTTAAAAGTAAAAAACCACTAGATACCAGTATTGTACACTATTAAAACATTATTTACATATTTTGTTATTTTACTCTTACATTGGAAGATTTGTACACTACACTTTCTATTTAAAAATAAATTTAATAAACGTGTTTCTGAACATAAAATAAAAATAATTAAAAGTATTTTTATGTCATTAAAAAAGCATATGGTTTCATTTAGAAATAAGAACACTTAACTTTACTGAAACCACTCCGAAAGCTCTCATTGCGAATTGTGGTCACATGATGATCAATTAGATCGCAGGTGCAAGGTGTTCGAGTTGTAAATATTTAATGTAGTACTTTAAACGGTTTAAGATGTGCTTGGAATTACATCGTTTTACTTTTTTAATGTTTGTAAAATTGTTATTTTTCTGTCAACACACATATGAGAGAATGCAATCAGAGTATTTTAGGGCTCCAATAGATTCTGTGATGTTTTATGGGTCAACTTAAATCTAAGTATTTATAATCGCATATAATGTATGTATAGTAGGCGTGTGCATGGTAAGATTGATACTCGTTTAACAAATGCTTCAGATTTTTGAAGACATTCAGATTGTTTTAGAGGATTTTTATATTTATTTCTAATTCATTTTAGTGTGAATTTGATTCCGAAATATTTAAAATCATCAGGCGTTTAATCATGACAACTAAATGTTCCAGTAATGAATATGGTATTTAAATTAACGTAACTTATACGGCCGTTGAGGGTAGAAACTGTAGAGGGCGCCCTAGACGGGAGTATTTGCAGCAAGTATTCGAGGACATGAACTGTAGCGCTTATGCTGAGCTGAAAAGGGTTGCGGAGGACCTCGATGCAAGATTCTGTTGATGCAAACCAATCCACCGGATTGATACTACGAAGAAGATACGGCTATCTAGATTTTTTTTTGTATTTTGTATATTCCTATTTCGTAACCAAATAAAGCCATAAATATAATAATAAATTTATTAAGTACACACTGGTGTAGACGTGTGTTACTATTTATTTTTTAAGAACTTGTTTATATATACGGTATATATAATACTTTAAAAAAATAATATAATTTAATATAATAATAGGTATGTAATAGTACGTCTAATAATAAGAAATACTTTAATATTCCGCATGATCGTTTAGTAGGTAAAAAAATATGATGCATAGTGCATACTATCATAGTTTCAAAATGAATATAATTACAAGAAAATAACAAAATAATGAAAATATAAATACTTAAAGATACATTTTCTTTTAAATGATTTTTAATATAAAAGTTCTTCATATAAAGGCTCAATAATTCTTAAGGAATATGCTCACATGCGCTTGAGGAGGTTCCGAGTAATTAGCAGTGTGTCGCGCACACTCTCACAACTAAGGGTCGATTAGTCCAGAAGCCGGGAGAGTAAAACCATCAATTTTTCCTCCAATTTCTACTGCTTCTAACTAAAGCTAACTATTCACGTAAAAATATCACATACGACGCAAAACTCATACTGTGGACTATTACGTCCGCGGCCTTCTAGTATCAATCTATCATTTTTATTAACAACGACTCTTATTTATTTCTTGCAGTGTTGATGACGTTTAATAGTTTTACGATAGATTATAGCGTCTATAGAAAAATAGAGAGAATGGAGAAACGTGGTTGGATTATGAAGTTAATTCTCATTGACATTTTGAACACTGACAATGTGATATTCTTTGATAGGACGCGGAAAACGTCCAAAAAGATGGTAATGTGATGTTATCCAACAGTAGTTTGACTAAGTTTGATGGAATCGAAACATAACTATTATTTACTTATTTTTAAGGCAACTTTCTCTTTTTATGTCAACACGTCGAATACGCGAGTGTTTTATATTTTACAAAATGCAAAGTTGTCTTGGAACAATATTATTAAACATAGGCTCTCAGCAGAAGAATGTGGTGTTTATATGCTTTGTATTGCATGTAAATATGGCTTTAAGTGGAAGGCATCTTAAACTGTTAGAAACATATCGTATTTTTTATTTTGCCTAATACGTTACATAGTTTATTTATATTTCCGCCACATAATTTTGTCATTTGGTCATGATTCCTGACAACATCCGAGACGAATGATCGGAGTTTTCTGAGAAGAAAGCTGTATTTTTTTAGGCGTATGTGAGCGTTCGCTTATCAGTATTTCTAAAGATATGGGATTATTAGCCCACTGTTTCTGAATCTCGAACAATTTAGCCCTAAAGGGATGGCTGTCTTAACCCAAACTGTAGAAACTAAAACTGAGATAAATATAGGGTCCGCCATCTAACGTTTTTTTTTTCAACTAGTGCTTATTTCGTGAATGGTAACACTTAGCTCATGTCTGATTTGACAAATAATTAGTTTTATTCTTCCGCTAAACGAATATGGTTATGTATACGCTTGAACAACGCAGATAAATATTGCGACATTACTTTGAAAATCATGGTAATGTTGCAGAATGTGTGCGAAAATTGCGTACGGATTTTGGAAGAAGAGAATCACCGTCAGCTCCGTATGTTCGTTATCTTGTGAAAAAAGTGAAAGAAACTGGCATCCTCATCGATAAACCAAAGCGTGAAAAGCCAAAAACAGTGCGTACACTCGAGAATATTGCTGCTGTGGCAGAAAGTGTGCGGGAAGCGCCATCAATGGCGCTTCCATGCGGCCATGTTGAACGAATTTTTGTACACAAAAATTGAAAAAGAGGATATTGGCAACATTTCGTTTCAACAGGATGGCGCTACGTGCTACAGAGCCGAAGCTACACTCGATGTTTTGCGCTCTGTTTTAAAAAAAAAAAGTTATTTGGCGGACCCTTATATATTTCTTTATTTCATTTTAATCCTTTATAGAAATGTGCCATTCTATTCCAATGTTATTTTTACTTAGCATTTGTATTATCCCATTTTTTTTGGGGAACCGCTATTGAACTTTAAAATTGCATTGCAAGTGACATTTATCAGATGAGCCCATAATAATACTTTATTGTTTTCTTATGTAATGCGTAATTAGTGGAAATATTAATAATTCATGCCCAGTAATAATAAATTAAAAACTTAATCGTCTTATAGCGCGTAAAAGCCTCAATAAATATGAAAATAAATTACAATATCAACTGATTTAAAGTCATTAGTTTCGAGCCTGTAGGTCATAGATCACTCAAATAATTAACAAACCGTTCCCTTTTGTCGACACAAAAATTCGCCTATTTGTGTTTTCTGCAAAAAGTGATTGATGGACAGAGCTCTCGATTCATCCATCAGCGATTTTTAATAAATCCGCCGGCTAGAAAGAAAACAGACCTCTCGATGAATTTTTATTGATATTTTTTATTGCCTTTTGGCAGATTGTCAATGCAGTAATTGACATATTGGCGGAGGAGCTTACTGTGAAAATTGAACGCCCGGCAGAATTATCATATTGTGAAATGATAAACTATTTCCATTGCCCGACTGAAAATATCTATCAATAACTATGAAAAGCAGATGTGATTTTTTTCTGTATTATGAAGCCATTTAAATACTGTTAATATATTAGTATTTGTATAGCGCTTTTTCTATGACCGAATCGTCATTCCAAAAGCGCTTCTTTGCCTCTTTGATTAAAAATGTGGGTCTTGAGTCTGCTTCTGAAAGATGTTTTCGCTTTAAGCTCTCTTATGCTTTCCGGTAGCGAGTTCTAGGCCATTGGTGCCGCGTAGCTGAAAGCACGATTGCCAAAGACCGTGCTTGGAATACCTCCCGTCAGCTGCAGGGTGCTTCTATTCGCTTTGGCTGATCTGAGTGTCTGTGATTGTGTCTATGAAGACTCATTTTGTGTATAAAGTAACAAAGTGTTCCACAGCCCGAGATTCACGAATCATTTTTATTATTACAGGAATTTACTATGAATGGGTAGTCTTCACGGGACGACTTTCGTCTACCACCAATTTTAATTAATATGCTATGACTGGTATTTAATGGATGAGGGATCAAATTCACACCAACCGGGGGTGTTTTAGAGCTCAGAAATCGATACAAAAACTTTTTTTTCTTAATCTCCGTCGGGGATCGAACCCACGACCTTTGGCTTGGAAAGCGAACGCTTTGACCATTGAGCTATACCCGCTGGCACATATTTAATAAAATTATTTAAACTTAAAAGTTATTTAAATTATAATGAAAATTTAAAGGATTATTTTTTCCGTTTTTCACTGCAATTCCAAGGCACGACTGTAATACTCCTATGGCAATATTTCGTGAATATTTGCGCCTCGACTGACAGTCAATGAAATATATTTGTATTTTTAAAAGCACGTTTTTAGTTGTGTGTTACATTTGCGGCATAGCCAAATCGTAAATGTTAAAATTTCTGACATCAATCATCCTATCCGTTTCGTTTGCGAGGTTCCAACGGGTCGGAAAAATTTCCCCGGGGCAGCCACCGAGCCGGCGCACGGCTGATCGCCAGGCCTCGCACACTCACCATCCCTGGCGATGCGACCGCGCGGTCTCCCTAATGAAATTTCTTTCACCGTTCGGACGGCGCTTGATACAAGTTGGTCACTTAACGACATCCAATTTGCCATTTTAATAAATTTTTGCCAGTGGTTGATATTTCAAAAGCATATAAATGATTGTATATTATAACAAATATTCAACATGAATACAGTCAGCTAGTTCGTCAACTCAAGTATATTCAAAGGATAGTTCCAGATGTTCTTTTATAACGGGGTTTTAACTTAAGAGTCTTAAATATAATATGAATGAATTGATTTATATAAAGCGGTCTCCTGTAGCAATATGCGAATATTTGCAGCCGTAAAAAGCGGTCCGACGACAAAATCTTGAGCGCACTTCTCGTTAGATCACCATAGTTAAGAAACATTAGACGCGGATACAAACTTCTGCCTGGTGATTACCACGTGTCGTTTGAGGTTGAGCTGTTCTTTAGGATCAAATGGTCCAAGCTTCGAGAGCATCGGGTTAATCATCCGATCTCAACAAATTCATTACCTTGGATACTACAACTGCCATATCATTAAGTCTCCTGGGTTCTGCCTTGAAGGTTGTTGGGAACCATTTATGTTGCTAGGTGGATCTTCAGAGTGCAGAAATGTCTTAGAACAATGCATGGATAACGATTACCGACAGAACTAAATGGTGTGATTTTGTGGTGACCATATGTTCCAGATATGAAATGGATAAGGGAAGAAAAATTGTTTATAATGATATACAGTTTCTTTACGATTTATCATTTGATTAAATGCCTCTGATTGACACGTTTCCTAGCATATAATTTGTAAAGCCAGTGTATAGGATCGTCACAAATTTGAATGAGCTTATCTTCTTCGTAGTATCAATCCGGTGGATTGGTTTGCAGCAACAGAATCTTGCATCTCGATCTCCATTCCTCTCGGTTCTGCGCAACCCTTTTCAGCTCAGCATAAACACTACAATTCATGTCCTCGAATACTTGCTGCAAATACTCCCGAGCTTATATTATGAGCTTATATTATTTTACATATTTTAGTAAGCATCCAGCGTACAAGAATATTCCTAGATACTTCCATATTTAACACGCATCCAATTGTTCGAGTTTACTGCTAGATATATTTGTACAAGATCCATATGTACGAGCATATTTTTACTAGCAAGTTCACGCCAGATTCGTTTCTTGGCTGCCGCCCCGCCCCTGATTCAAGCCTACAGCCTAAACTTAGAAGACCGCGAGTTTCATTCATGCGAGGGCCGGGCGCAGGTAGGGGCCGCTATAAATAGCAACTGGGGCAAGGTCCCCGGGGGCGCCGCCCGACAACAAGTGGCCGGGACCCCAATGCGAGCCGAGTGCCAGCCCCATTCGAACCATAAAACACATCACAAAGATGCAACCTCACACACCACACCCTCTTATCATTCATGATGCTAGACTAAATTGGATCATACCAGCCCAACGTTACACCGGAGAACAATCAAGTCTATTTGATGATGCACTTATTCAGATTATAATCAGTTAGCGACTGAAAACTCTAGTGGGAGTCCCTTTTGCTCGATAACGGCCATATTAGTGCTTAAGAGAATAACCTATGAAAGATATTAAAATCGCATTCACGTATTAAAAGAATATGGAAGATATATTATATCACCGAAAATACAAGCTAAAATGTTAAATTTTTGGATTTTTTTTTGGTGGCCACAATGTCTGCATGCCCGATAATAAATACCAAGGCATTTTCCTCGAATTGCATCGAAAAGGACCCCTCTTTCTAACAAAAGGAACAGACTCAGAGAATGTGCTCCGGGGCTTAGAAAGATGTGACATTATATGAGTATAACATTAAGGTTATCAACTGACAATACTTGGTGAAACTGCATAATTATTTTAAAATTAATTTTAATTAAAAAATTAATAAATTTAAAATTATAATATGAGTATATCATCAAGAATGCAATGTACCATACCTATATATAGTGTTTTCGGATCGTTGATATATCTTCTCATAATAGTTGTAGTTATGCCTTTTGCCGTGACTTACTACAAAATAATATACTCATATATTAGAGTATTTATTTAACTTATAAAATTATAGTTAAGCATATGCTCGAATCATTCTAATGATCATTTAAAATGGTACAAATGTCTTCCACATGCTTTTTCAGTGTTCACGTACATATTTATACATTGTTTCGGGTCATTCATATATTCTTTCACAAAGATCCCGGCATCTATTCATTCAACAGCTTCCATGCATAAGCTGGGAGTAAGGCAAGCCTTTCGCCAAGTTAATACAGTTTGTGAAGAGTTACAAGTGGTTGGAGAAATTCATATTTTGTATGTACTTTTTCATTAACATATTACGTAAGGTCTGTTCATTCGGGCGATAAACATAAAAATTTGAAACATAATATCATTTTTTATTTTAGGATAAATCCTTAGGATTGTCGACGTTTAAAATGCCTACATATCAATTCCTTCATGAAAACAACAACTGTGTATCCTCTCTACATACTTAGTCTGTCGGAGTGGCTACACATCATATAGTCCACTAGTATTTAGTTTAGACCATAGATGGGCAACCGCCAGCCCGCGGGCCGGATCCGGCCCGCGGAGCTATTTTGTCCGGCCCTGATTCATCTCGGCGAAGTAATTGAGAAATACATTAGTTAAAATAATGCAGATGACACGGTGATTCGGGAAGCTCGTATACCCACCGAAGGATTACGAGCGGGGCCCACCCCCTCCGCGCTAAATAATATAATAATATATATTATTATCGCAATGCATCCGATGGTTTGTGTTTCGGCAAAGTTCGTAGGCACGAAATATCCCGAGTGCAGCACACTAATTCCGTCCCCCTCCGCGCCGCATTCCCTTATTTAGTGTTCACGCGACTTCTGGTCTGGTTTGTTCTGTTTACTGGTGCGTTCTGGCGTAGAAGACAGTTTTGTTTGTCAGTTCTGAATATTGTTTTTAAATTTGTGACAATGACAGGGGTTATGTCGAAAAAAAGAAAAGTTGATGCAGAGTGTCGAAAATTTCAAGACAAGTGGACGGAGGATTATTTATTTATCCTGAATAAAGGAATGCCCGTATGTTTGCTGTGTAAGGAGTCCGTATCCGTCAACAAAGAATTCAACTTAAAGAGACATTTTACTTCGAGGCATGCGGATCACCAACAAATAAATGAACAAATTCGAAAAGATATGATACAGAAGTTGAAGAAGAACTTGGATACCCAGCAACAAATGTTCAAAAGCAAATAACGCAGCACGATAGCGTTGTTAAAGCCAGCTTTGTTGTAAGCGAAAAAATTGCAAAGCATTCTAAGTCATTTGGTGAAGGAGAATTTATTAAAGAGTGTCTGCTCGACGTTTCAAGTATAATCTGTCCTGAAAGAAAAAAGACTTTGAGAGAATATCTTTGTCGAGACGTACTGTTGTCCGACGTATAGAAATGATGGCTGATGATATCAAAAAAAGTTTGAAAGAGGTGATTACTGGATTCGAATCATTTTCAATTGTTTTGGATGAGAGCACAGATGCCTCTGATACAGCACAATTAGCAATATTTATCAGAGGAGTTGACGTGGACTTCAAAATCACAGAAGAATTATTAGCTCTTCAGCCGTTAAAAGGAACGAATACCGGTGAAGATATATTTGAAGCAGTCAACATAGTCTTCGAAAGCTTTGGGATTAAATGGAGTGCACTATCTGGCATATGTACTGATGGTGCCCCTGCAATGGTTGGCTTACGGAAAGGATTTATTGGAGTTGTTAATGAAAGAGCAATAGAATTACAGATCCAGCCGGAAAATTTAACAAATTTTCATTGTATTATCCACCAGCAAAATTTGTGCGCAAAGTCGATGAAATTCAAGAATGTTATGGATGTAGTAGTAGCAAGCATTAATTTTATTAAGTCACGTGCACTTAATCACCGCCAGTTTAAGGTATTTTTGGAAGACCTATTTTCAGACTATGAAGATATGTCTTATTACTGTGAAGTAAGGTGGTTGAGTAAAGGAAACATGTTGAAACGATTCTATGATTTGAGACAAGACATTGCAGATTTTATGGACATAAAAGGAAACACAATCAACCAAATAAAAGATAATCAATGGATGTGTGATTTAACATTCCTTGTAGATGTGTCACAGGATACCTAAATGATCTTAATTTAAAACTACAAAAACAGGGACAATTGGTTCATGAACTGCATAGCCATGTCAAAGTTTTTTGTAATAAGCTTAGATTTTTGAAAAATCAGATAAGAGGTAAAAATTGTTACCATTTTCCTAATCTATCAAGGCATACAAACATCACATATAATTCTTATGGAGATGAACTGAAGGCACTAATGGAGCAATTTGATACGAGGTTTGCCGACTTCCAAAACAAAGACTCAACATTCGCTATATTTGCTCGTCCGATGGATGCTGATGTAAATAATGTGCCAGCAAATTTACAGATGGAACTTATTGAGCTTCAGGGGGATTTAGCGCTAAAATCACAATTTGACAAAGTTACTTTGACGGATTTTTATAAATTATATTTGGTGGAAGAAAATTATACAAACTTACGTAGATTTGCAAGAAACATCACTTGTCTTTTTGGCAGCACGTATACATGCGAACAATTTTTTTCGAAGATGAAGTACACCAAATCGAAAATTCGAACGAGGATAACAGATGAAAATCTCGAAAATTCGATGAGATTATCATTAAGCAATATCAACGCCAATATTGATAGTCTCGTAATTCAAGTACAAAGTCAATCGTCACATTAAATTTTATAAGCAATTAATGTCGTTCATTATATAAATAAATAAAATATGCAAAAAGTAGCAATGTGTTTTATTTAATTTAATATTACCTTAATATAGTTAATAATTTGGTCCGGCCCTTGACACGGAGACAGAATGATAATGTGGCCCCAGACCTAGGAAAGGTTGCCCATGCCTGGTTTAGACAGTCGAAACATTCAGTTAGAGCACTCTTGTACTGATATACTTTTTTTGGGTCTATCATATAATTACTAATAAACAAACCATTCTTCTTCCATATTAACTCCCTACTGGAAAGCACATAGTCGTCGCAAATTCCCGTCATATAGTTCTAACATCCGCCTTGTTCATCGCCATAAACCATGTCAGCTTTCCTTCTAAGTATATTTTATTTATTCTAACCGATGGCGTTTCGAGATATATAAACATAATAATCAAGGAAGATAGGCACCTAGTAAGAACCATCTCAGAGAGGCGAGCGCGATGGATTGATCACAGCGCGCGCCTCGATGGTCTTTTTCACGACATTGTGGAGGGGATGGTTGAGGGTAAAAACTGTAGAGGGCGCCCTAGACGGGAGTATTTGCGGCAAGTGTTCGAAGAAATGAGTTGTAGCTTTTATGCTGAGCTGAAAAGGGTTGCCGGAAGACCGAGAGGATTGGAGATCGAGATGCAAGATTTTGTTGCTGCAAACCAATCCACCGGATTGATACTACGAAGAAAGAATATTATAATATATATTCGCATTTTAATAAGACTACGTGTATCATGATTATATAGAAGATACGAGTATGCGTACAATGTAAAAGTTCTCAATACTATGCGAGATTCGCTATGTGCAAAAAGTGGTAATATTGGGTTAAAAAAAGTAAGAGAATAAAGGGTTTTTATTTTCTTAATGTAAAAA
Source organism: Glossosoma conforme (assembly GCA_022606575.1). Classification (NCBI taxonomy): domain Eukaryota; kingdom Metazoa; phylum Arthropoda; class Insecta; order Trichoptera; family Glossosomatidae; genus Glossosoma; species Glossosoma conforme. The sequence continues at coordinate 682,016 of JAGTXR010000117.1, forward strand.
TATCTTAAGGTTTGGAATGTTCAATTTGGTAAATATTTGGACAGAAATGGTCACTTGTGTGTGAGCTCACTGTTATTTACATAATACGAGTAGTGGCCGGGAAAATACGAAAATACGCCCAGATATCTTATTATTTGGCCAAATATTACGTTAGCCGGACTGTTAGCCAACCCGGGGTCGCCGCACTTCTACATTCCTCAAGGCAATAAAAAATAAACGCATTTCATAAGCCAAAGGGTAATAGTTAAAGCGCTCGGCTCTTATACTAGGTCGATAATCGTCGAAACATAAAAAATAATAATTAAGAGGCTCTACACATAATATTGTTACGAGGGTTTTCCGTAGAATAAGATTCCCGGTGATTTTTCACAGTGTGAAAAATGTTTAATCCCATGCATGCGTACATTTTTGGAAAGTTCAGACCTTTATCTATTTTTCTATATAGTCGCCACTGAAGTCAATGCATTTTTTGCATGCGGTATACGACCTTTTAAATGACCGAGTCAAAAAAATCTACCGCCAAGCCACGCAGATACCTGTGAACCATCACGTACGACTGACAAGCAGAGACTGAGTTCCGGAGGCATCTCGCTAGGGAAGCGATTTGGAGTGGGGGAACCAAGGTACACTACAGAATCGCGGGATCCACCATAACAGCGCTTTTCAGGACTGTAGCGCTATAGGAAACTTATTTTACGTATAACCCTCGTATATACAACACCATTTGCAAAAATCATAACAACTTCTGATAGGGTGATTCATTTTGCACTATGTAAAAGGGCTAGAGGTGAACCTTGGTGATAAGTTGCAGTGTATTATTATATTTTTTTGAAACCATCATAATTGTTTAGTTGGAGGTAATTAATGTACGAGTATACTGATTAATGTAAGTCGAAAAAGATTTTTTAAAATACCTTTTTAAACGCCACCAGTTAACTGTGTAATAATCTTCTAGAATTTGTTTCCATATTAAAAAAACAGATCCTATCCAAAAACATATCAGTATGCACTCAAAATCTTCTTAAAGCTTAATAAACAACATATCCTTTACACATGCAGCGTCCAGTCACCCTTGTTGAACGTCGTATTTATAAAGTCCCTATATGTTTTTTTTATAAGATTTATAAAGTAATAACTTAAAATAATCTCAATGAGTGCATCACCAACAAGACTCATATTTATCAGCGTGATACGGATATGATCCAGTTCATGGCACCTCTTAAGTCTGATGACTTTCTCCTGTATGTGTTTATATGTATATAAAAAATCTCCTTTTTTCGGGGGGAATTCCTCGCCACAAAAATTTCCCCGGTCGCATGAATCATTTATCACTGAGAGCCCTTTGAATTATGAATACTAATAAATTGTCATGTTTTCCTGTATTACTTTTTAAAAAAGCTTTACGTGCTCCCGCGGTCACTGAAGCGGCCATGGAAATGTTTTTGTTTTTACCATTATTTCATCTGGAGAAAATGATAACATTTTTAATTCTGCTTTACTTATCCTGAATTTATCGAAACCATTTTTTAAATAGAGTTCATATACGAGTACATTTAAATACGTTTGTAGGTTTAATTACGTTTAGTTAATATTTTTTTAATAAAGACAGCTATAAAAAATATATTGTTAAATAATTGAGTTGTGCTTAAATTTAGTTACTTAAAAATATTTATTATAATCATTGGACTTATAAAACGTTAAGATAACTACGAATTCTCCAATGATAAATTTCTTACGGTATTACTCGTAGTTAAGTGTAAATTTGAAGTCAAATTATTTGATTTTAATATTTCATAGAATGCAACAAAAGATTCAATTATTATCTTTTATTAAACGTTTTTTATTAAAGGGTTTTCAATTTAAAATACTAAATTAAATATTTTATTTTTTAACTATCTGATAGCTCCGCATACTTGAGCAACGAAATGCAAAAACTGATACCCACCGTATTGTTATAGTTTATGTAGAATTTCAGATACGTTTTTATTAGACTTTGGAACCAAAATACTACCTACGCAATCCTTCAAAAAATAATGTAAGCATATCATATCAAATTTTATTTTAATATTTAATTACATAGAATAATTTAGAAATGACCTGCATCATAAAATGCTACAATATATAAATGAACAATATAACTTAACGGGCCTTAAAATGCTTCATGGTAATTGTAAAAATGTAACATTTAAAAAATATTACTATATTTATATTTTACAATGCCTAGTTAGTATGACGAATTCACAAACATAATTTTCCCACGGACACTGTTGTAATGCGTTATAATGCATGTACCTACACAAAATATTGATTTACATTCGCAAAGAGCAGAAAAGCTCAGCCATTTATCATGTGGCCGTTCACTGTCGGAGTGTAATGTAGCCATTAAAGAACCGCCCACGAATAATGTATCTGCGAAACAACAATGCAGTGCAACAATGTTTTTGGCAGAGGGCCAGGAGGCAGCACATCTGGCGCCCCATCCCGGGCTCTGACAAGGGGTCCCTCGGCCCCTCAGACTCAGCGGCGTCCAAGAATACGACTGTGGTATCATGAGCATCAGTTTGTGTTCATCCACGAAGGCTTCCCACATGAGTCTCAATTCATCTCTTCCATAAACATCCCCTGCGAGTCAATCTTCTCATATCGTATGTAAAAGCATACAGGGTTGACACCGGAAATAGTCCAGCATATAAGAGATTCAAACCAGCGTAACATGAACTCTTTTTTTAAATTTTACCTTTTTTTTATAATTTCACACCTTTTTTGACATGATTATGTTACAAATATGTATAGGGTCCGCAATCTAACGTTTTTTTTTTTAACTAGTGCTTATTTCGTGAATGGTAACACTTAGCTCATGTCTGATTTGACAGATAATTATTTTTATCCTTCCGCTAAACGAATATGGTTGTGTATACGCTTGGACAACGCTAGGAAATATTGCGACATTACTTTGAAAATCATGCTATTGTCCGCCATCTAACGTTTTTTTTTTTAATTAGTGCTTATTTCGTGAATGGTAATATTTAACTCATGTCTGATGTGACAGATAATTAGTTTTATCATTCCGCTGAACGAATATTGTTGTGTATATGCTTGAACAACGCTGGAAAATATTGCGACTTTACTTTGAAAATCAGGCCATTTTCCTTCAAAAATGAGCAAGGAGTGGCCGTTACAGTCAATGGCGATCGTATCGGGCCATTTTTGTTCACAAAAATTGAAGATGAGAATATTGGAAACATTTGGTTTCAACAGGACGGCGCTACGTGCCATACAGCCGAAGGTACACTCGATGTTTTGCGCCACATTTTCAAAAAAAAAAAGTTATTTGGCGGACCCGTTATTAAGTTTTCCAAATGTTGCCTACCCTATTTGCTGCTTTATCTGAATTACTTTTTTTAGATTTCTATATGCATGTACAGCATGGATTTTTAGCGTTCTAGGCGTGACATTCTCAGAAATATCTAAATATTAACTGCATTAAACAATTTAAGGGTAAGCGTTACTACTGTACAGGGTTTATAATACAGCACATATACAGTCCTAAATCATCTGTTGTTACATTGAAACAATACAATTCAAAGAAGAAGAGTGCGCCTGATTAACAAATGTACCCAATTCGTGGAACACAGACATTCAGTCGATTGACTATTCCTTTTTTTATTCCTACTATCATAGAAACGGCACTGCTGAAGTAATTTTAATTAATTCCACCTGCATGTGTTCATTAAATTAAGACCGTGAAACCCTCCTAAGCAATTTTACACGGTTGACATGTCAACACAGGACAAACAGTTTTTCCAACTCAATTATTAATACCACATCTGTGTTTCCTTTCACAAACGATCAAGTATCTTTAAAAATAGATTAATAAGCAACATGTAATGTCCTCAATCTTTTCAAGCACAAATTATAAGTATACTCAAACGTTAAGATAAATATTTAAATATATTAAACATAGATGAGACTTACCTTCTGTGAATGAAACCCGAGTTTTTCAGTATTTTTACCGATCAATTAAATTATCATTTTATAGCCACGCCGCTGTTACCCAGCCCACCGCATGGTGCGTGTGCGATAGCCTTTATTATTTATGCGATTCGAGCTCCAAGTTTCCGTCCTCTGGTGTATGGGAGGCTGTACGTTACGTGGAAACTTGCTGCCTTATTAGAATTTGGAGTTTGCTGGCAATAACTCACACTTGGAAATTATCAAAAGGCTGATAATTAAAGGCCCAGTGTTCGATTAATTTAAACAATAAACGACCAGAACTATTACTTAGTTATGACAAATAATTATTAACGGCAAATATGTAAATCGCGAAATAATAAATAGTTTTCCATAATATTCAAAAATATTATAAAATAATATAATAACAACGTAATTAAAATCAAATGTAATTGATATTTACAATCAACCACTCCAACAACGCTTGCTTGTTTTGTTTGAATTTTCCTATAGTTTTAGCGGTTTTTCAACCACTTCTTAAGAATATATGATTCAGGCTTCGAGAGCATAGGGCAAATTATCCGATTATTTGAAAACGTCAACGGAGGGTTGACTTTATAAAATATATTCCAAAATTTAAATTTTAGATGGACACGATAAATTAATGAGTCTCAAAATATAAATTATCTTGTGTTTTAAATTAAATATTTTTTAGTTCCAAAACTATTCACATGACAACAAAAATTGAAGAAAAATTAATAATGTTTATTTAAATAAAGGGCCGAGCCGTAATGAAAGGGTTAACCCTTTCATTACGGCTCGGTTTGAATACAAATTATACTGTCAATTATAAAACTAGTACTTGAAGCATAAATGTACTTATCTGGTCTATATTCATATATCACATTGTTTCTAGTATCCTTTAGCTATCAGATGATGCATAAAAAACTATTCTAAGAAAGTAGCAAAACGATATATCACGTCAACTGATGTCAACGGTCAGGGAATCTTATGCCGGCATATGCCGACAACCGATGCTTATTACAAGTAAGGCATTGAAAATTTATTGACATATTTAGTGACAATGACCTCACACTCAGAACTAGCGTCTCCTGAGATTCAAGATAAATAGTTTGACTTGTAACAACAAAAACCCTGTCATAAGTCATGATTGACTCACAAATAACAAGTCAATCATGTCAACTAATGTCAAAGGTCAAGGAATCTTATGACGGCATATGCCGACAACCGATGCAAAAGCTTTAAGTTCAATGTGAATATTCTCTACATGTTATTTTTTATTTGCTATTCGTATTTTTTCCCTGGTACCCGTCTGAAAATATGCAATGTTCGAAGTTCGAGAAAATCTATGTGCAGAGATAATTTGGTATAAGGCAAGATCAATGGCAACTGATTCATATTTTCTACCTATGGAGGGTAAATAAAATAAAATATATACAAACTCATTTAATTTTAAGATTTATACTTTTCTTAAACAGATAACTACATATTTGCATACTTATTGAATTGCAAACAATTTATGAACAATTGAAAGAAAATAAACGAGATTTAATACTACAGTTATCATCAGTTATGGTAGCATTTCGAATGAACTTCATTCCTCATACGAATAAAATCTCTTGTTCATAGCTCAGCTAATTACTGTTGTAGCAGCATTAAAGCTTTTATGGGCAATTGAACCGCGTTCCACCTTAAAGGTATAATAAAAGCATTACCTGACTTTATGGCAGGCACAGACTACTCACAATAATGATACTAAAAATACACACACATGAAATAACACAAAAATTGCAGTACTTATTTTTAAACGAAGCTAAAAACCACTTTATGACTAATATAAGTCACCTGTTGCCATTGAAGAACCCATCGTTCGGTTTTCTTAATGAGATAACACTTTACATGCATTATTGTCTTACGAAACAATAGCATATCGTAAGCGTTGTTCTTGTTGGATCACCGAAGTTAAGCAAATTCGATGCGGACTTAAGCTTGGATGGAAAATTATCCTGTTGATAACAGCGTATCGTTAGTCGGGTCAAGCCGCTCCTTAGGACATTTTTTTCATGCTTCGGAAACGACGTACAAATCATGCGATATTAAATAATTTCGTAGGTTTTCACGACCAGATTTGAAATTGTTGCTTTTGGGTTGAGCCGTGTATGGCGAATCTGACAGAACTGAGCGACAAGTTGACGATTAAAACATGTCATGTTAAAACTCGAATTTTCGTACTATCATCGAATATAAGTAAAATCTTAGATCATGCTTTGTTGGGTGACTTGGTAACACCGCGTGTAGTAGGTTGAGTTGAGCCACTCATTGGGACTAAATACTCCAGGCCTCTAAAGCGTAGGGCTAATCATCAAATCCTCTGTAAAACTCTGATTAACCAAGGCCTGAATATGCCTTAGATACTACAGTTATTCAAGCCTTCATCTCGGAAGCGTCTCAAACTGTGCGTATTACTAGTATGCATTCTACAAGTTTGGGAATATATTAAGGATAAATTGTGTTGACTATATTTTTTAGCTAGGGTGCGCTTACTCAAAAAAACAGAAGTACGAATCACAATTATGCAGTTAAAGTGATATAATTGCATATTTAGAGTATTAGGTACTAGGGTGTGGTATTCGCACCCAGGCTGTTAACTCCCTCTAAATGCAGATCGTTCAACTTCAATACGTTGGTTGTTGATTCCGCGAATTCACGTATTTGGCAAGCTACGCTGTGCAGAATAATTAGTGGGAAGGGTGGTATTACTAACGTACATTACTCGAATTTGCATAGTAAGAAATACGGTATACACGTATATACTATGGTATAACCGTATAATGGTTATAACTCGTACAATAATGATTAAATCTTTTTTATATTTTTAAGGGGAAATAAAGTGATGAAACCAATATATATATACGAGATAACTGTGAAGTTTCGTGCTAATTTCCCGGCTTAATAATAATAAAATAATAATGATTTTCACCATCCATTATATTATTATTTAAATCAGTATTTGTATAGCGTTTTTTAATGACCGAATGGTCATTCCGGCAGCGCTTCTTTGCCTCTGTGAGTACAAAGGTGGGTGGTATTGAGTCTGCTTCTGATGCCTCCGCTTTAACTTCTCTTATGCTTTCCGGCAGCGAGTTCCGAGGCCATTGGTGCCGCGTAGCTGAAAGCACGATTGCCAAAGACCGTGCTAGGAATACCTCCAAGTCAGCTGCAGGGTGCTTCTATTTGCGATGCCTGATCTGAGTGTCTCTCCACGTGCGCTTATCTCCGAGGGCTTGATAAGTTCTGTCAAATAACCTGGTGCAGTACCTTTGAGTGCCTTATAAGCTAAGAGGCATAGCTTTTACTGGATTCTAGCCGGAACTCTCAACTAATACAGTCGGTGTAGTATCGGAGTAATGTGACAGAGTTTGGGCGTGTTGTACACTAGTCTGTATAATAGTATATATATAGTAGTGTTGTCTCTGGAACTGTACTCCATTATAGAGTGGTTGTCGCAATGTAATATAAATCATTGTTTTCGTTTGCTTATCCCCTTGCTCTCATCGTCTGAGAAGACAGGACGTAGTCAGCATTTCCAATAACATGGTAGCTTAGCTTTCAGATTTTGTTTTTGTGAAGGCCGTATGCTCTATATTTTGAAAAAATATTGCAGAGAAATAAATCAATACATGTTTTATCTCAGGAGCAGTGTTTTTACATTTAAAGGAGCCATTGGGCTTTTATAATATATATAATAATTAGAAAAATTATATTTTTTTAAGGCACAAATAAACAATATTGAAGAAGACTTGTATGCACAAGACCATTGATGCCAAATGGTACAAAATAATTTTAAAAAAATAATTAAAAATGCTTCAATCATCTAAATACGTATTAAGAATTAATTCTATGATTCTATTATTTTTGTTTTATAACATGTTTTACTTGTTTTATTCGAATATTATTTATTAATATATATATTTGCCGGCGGTCATAGCTCAATGGTAAAGCGTTTGCTTTGCAAGCCAAAGGTCGTGGGTTCGATCTCCGACGGAGATTAAAAAAAAAAAAAAAAAGATTTTTAAACGATTTCTGAGCTCTAAAATACCCCGGTTGGTGTGAATTTGATCCATCACCCGTAAAATGTCAGTCATAGCCTATTAATTAAACTTGGTGGTAGACGAAAGTCGTCCCGTGAAGACCACCCATTCATAGTAAGTTCCTGTAATAATAAAGGATGATGCGTGAATCTCGGGCTGTAGTCTATGACGTTGGCGGATCAACACTCCACATGCAGCGTTTAGCCATATACACCATGGTAAGCGTCATAGAATTCCACAGATGAGACTTCAGAATTACTATCACCATCTGTCGGTATTCTCCTGTATGTGTTTACATAAAAAATAATAATATATATTTACATATTAAACTAAAATATTTATATATCATATATATATATACGAGTATTTTCATATTAAAAATACATAATAACGAAAAATTTATTAATTAAGATAAGTAAAATTATTTAAACATGTAATTTAATTGTAATTTAAAAAATAAGAATATGGTGTTTTATTTCAAGCTACTATCAATTGTTGAAAATATACTTAATTGGTCCGAACGCGTATAAATTCAAACCATGTGTTTTATTTTAATCAGCATATATTAACATAAGCTCGTATTGTTTCATCTAGTCTAGAGTCTAGAGTCTAGACTAGACTCTAGACGAAACAGTTTTTTTAAAGTATAAAAACCGAAAAAAATATCATAAACGTTTTTTTTTATAGTATTTTACGACAAAAGTTACACTCGCATAAAATGGCCGTGTTCTCTCTATTTGCATAATTTCCAGAGTCCTGAAAAATGTATGTAAATGCTCGCGTCGGGGATCCCTCCATTGTAGAAGGTTGCGCTTGAGCATCCGCTGACGACCGGGGCATGTTCTTTGTGTTATTTATGAACACGCCGCCGTTTGAGAGCCGTAAAAGAAAGATGTCTCACAGCGGGGGGTTTCACTGTACGGGTCAAAAAAATTTGTCAAACTGTTGACATTACCAGCTTAAACTTAAATTTTGACATGATTTCAAAGAGTGACTTAAAAAGGTGACGTCCTCATATCTACGGGAGAAATGGCTTCCCGTCGCCGGGATGATTATCGGATCGCGTGGTGGAAGTATGAAAACAGATTAACAACACAAAGACTTTTTCCTGAATCACATTGAAAAATATTTTAGATAAAGACTTAGTTTCCCCGTTCGACCGTAACATGACGTTACTTTTGCCTTAATCGGACGGGACGACTAAGCGCTCGTATTGGGCTGTCGCCCAGCGTCGCAAGTGGTGATCTACCAGAATCAATGGCGCACCAATTACAGCAGCCATGTACATAAAAAAAGTCACACCCGTGACCGAACTTATCCAAAATACCAATATATCGACACAAACATGTACGACAAGCGAACAGACATAAGAGACGAAAGTTTGATATCGAGGTTTTCGGTACTAGTTAGCAAAGGATATATCATGTTGATGTCATCGGTAATAAAGTACTCTTTCGGAGTCAGCCGCTTGCAAACTATCGAAATGTAAACAACGAGAAAACACTGTATCAACATATGGCAATACTATACTGACATGCGACCAACCATGACCATGCGCGCCATGCTGGGCTGCCAACGGCATTTACGCTCTAGACCCCGAGATGCCACGATACACGCTTCAGACGTCGAGACGCAAAGTCCTACACGAAACGCTCACGAACAACAATGCTACATCTCACCCATTAACAATTTGTTGCTATAACCAACAAACCTTGTGTTATGGAAATGTAAACAGACTAGCGAAAAATACTTGAAAAAAAGTTTATCTTCGATACTTAAGTTTTGTTGGAGCTGGATGGAGTATTAAAAATTTAAGAATTCTCATCTGTAGTGTCTATGCGGGTTGCCATTTTAAGGACTGTTGATACGCCAACCTGATTGGCTAACCCGGCATTAACGCATCGTTCATTATTACGGGGACTCATTTTAAATCGGTGTTGTTCATTAGATAATTGACATCTACCACATTTTTGTATTATTATTGCTTGATTAAAATTTTAAATGGGTAAGGAAAAAATCATACCAACTGAAAGTATTCGAGAGTTGTTAATCGCTCACACTAACAATTAGCCCACGAGCAAGATGCTGCTCTACGTTGTAATACATATTTTTCATCCTTATTACGATATTAAAATTCAATAAAAAATACTCACATGAAGTACATCCATATAAATCCAGTTGTTTTTTTCAAAGACGTTTGTTTTATCTACTCTCTTACCTGAAAAGAAAAGAAAAATAATTCATAAGCAGATAATATTTATTAAATTAATTATTATATTTTGTCGTCAATGCATTCAATGTATGATGTTGGAGAAACTCTGAAAATGAGTTCTACTTTATTTATAATATTAATTATTTTATTTGAATTATTTGAATATACTACAAAGATGGAGATCTCTGGTATACCCTAACGGCCAAGTGCGCGTCATTGCTAGGTTTCTTATTTGTCAAACTGCCAACGTAGTTCTCATCTTACGTCACAACGAAAATCTACGTGTTCTCCGAATTCCACGTAGATTATTGAAATAACTTTAAAGCTGCTCCTGAAACAACTATTTGTCCTCGGAAATAATATGTTTTCTTACAAAAATAAACAAGTCATGGTATTGAATGCTTTACGCGAGATACACACGTGATATATTGTAGTTCCTTATAATGTTAAAGTAAATGTTATTTTTTTACTTGAAATTTATTGAACCAAATACTCTGAATTTTATCGTTGAAGATTATAATAAACATTGGTTAATTATTTAATTTTTCAATTAGTTACCTTCTTTATAACAAATTCTCAATCGATCGATATTTTCTTCTAACGGAGCATTTATTATAGATCAAATGAATATTAGCACTTATAAAAATGGTTAATACGTATTTTAACGTTGTTCAATCTACATACGTAACAAATTACTTCGTAGATTTGACGTATTAAAACAAAACCATATACATAAAATAAACATTATTCTTAGAGTACTAGTACTATATTCGTTTATGTTAAAAAGACTTTAAAAAGCAAGACTTTTAAATTACATTGCCATAATAATTTACATAATTGAAATAATGAGTATCTTATGGGTTTTATGAAAAAATAGAACACATTTAAAAAACAAGTCTAAATAGCAAAATATACATTTTTTTTTTTACATTTAACAACTCGTTTTGGTTCCTATATTCATGCTAAGTGTTATACCTGTATACACATACTTGTACGCTGGCACTAGTAAGGTGCTCGATGCACACGTATTATATAAGTGCATGAAGTTTTCCATTTAATCTAAGACTACGCCGTTTGTTTTTTTTATTTGCGAAGCCTAATAAACGCCGCGAAAGAAAATAACCTCCCGACGATTCAATGGCATTCAACATGGTCGGCGTAATCGTACAACTGTTGTATCCACTCTGCCGGACTGAGCTTTGTGTTATTTTTAAACGAAGGATTGAGGTTAGAACAAGCAAGCGATATTAATCGATATTTATTTGTATTTTCTTTTTATATGTACGCATAAATTACTATTGTTATCTAAACGATTAAATTTCAGATCTTGCATTATAAATTGTCGTAGATGATACCCCAGCTACGTTCATGCAGACGGGGTAATCATGCAGTCTCCTTAAAAAAACCGATTTACTAATCATCAAAAAATATGCCTCGGATACTACATCTGTCGTTTCCTCTAAGTCCTCCAGATCTGCCCTGGAACTCGTTGGAAAACCTATATGTTTGCTAACGATTTCCAGGGCAGATCTAGACCCAGGTAAACTTACGGGTGCAGAGATGTCTTGAGGCATGGACAATGGCAACTGTAAGACCTGAGTGGCTGCAATTTGTTGTGGGTATATGTCCAGATATGGAACGGATATGTATTTTTTATTATTTTTATATGAATACTTACAAATACGAATATCTGATCTTTATATACGTACTAATTATTTTATCTATGAAGTTGAAAAAAATTAAATTAATTTTATTGTGTTATATATATTGTAATATTTGAAATATGTATTTGAAAAGGATTTTGTTGTTAGATTGGTGTAAAATAGATCATTTACTCGTATCTTATTGATCAAAATCGGCGGTAGACGAAAAACGATTTCACAGAACATTCTTGTAAAAATTGGCAATGAGTGAATACCGGGTTTCAGTTTGATGAAATTGTTGAATCAAAACATTATATACATGCTATCCTCGAATATGACAAAGAGACAAAGAAGACCAAATGTAACTGTACGACTAAATTAATATAATAGTATATATAATTAAATCAACTCCAGTCGTTCGATCTTTTTCTTTTCACTATTTATGTATTAAAGATAACCTCTCAAGTTTCTAAGAGTTACCCGGGATCCAATATCGGTTGTCATTAAAAGATATTATATTATAAATCAGAGGAAAGGAAAGAAGAAGTGTTCTCCAAGTGACTAAGCGCATAATGAAAGTGAGCTCCTGCTTTAGGTGGACTTGGAGGAAGGAGGAAGGAGACAGGTGAACTGAAGCAGCTAGAGAACGATGTATAGCTTTGGGAGCTTTTTTGAGTAAATGCTTCCAGGTGAATTTCCACCAGACGATTTTGTTTATAAACCATTTGATAGCTAAGCACTGAATGAACTTATTTATAATTTTTTCATTCACTTTGAGATCCGTTTCAAATAGATCATCATCATCATTAACTCGTCCACACCGTGTCACAAACTGCCCCTACAAAGCTTTATCATACGCCATATTCTTTGCCTTATTAAATTCAATAAACTCTGCCTTTCGTAGCTTCACCGAGTATATTCTATGTATATGTTTTCGACAGGATTCTAGGACGGCGCTAGTTCAGAGGCTTGAAGAAAAGGTCTTTGTAGTTAATGCTTTCCTGTTGTATCTAAAGTACTTGTCCCAACCAGGCCCACCTTCACCTCTTGGCTGACTATAGTATAAAATAATGCCTTGTTCGTTCTTTCACCTCGTCATTTTTCACAAAGTCAAACATTCGCACCTTTCAGTATTCTACGCAGATGTCTGCTTTCTAAACCCATTACAAAACTGCATTATCATTTGGTGAACATCACCCATTCATAGTCACCGTAATTATGGATGATACGTTAATGCCAGGCTGCAATCTATGATGTTTTACGACTGTTTTTCTCTCTGCTAAGCCTTGAACAAGTTAATGCATGATTCACTGCTTGGACACCGCATATCAAGAATCAACTTCCGGAGGAATAACCAAGCCTTTCATTCCATCCAATCCAACTTTTATTGACGTGGAAAAAGACGAACTCCGTGGACTTTCATCTCACGCAAGCGTTTACCGAACAGATAATTTTCAGAGAATTACTAAATAGATTTGGCCTTTCTTCTTGCGACGCATTTCCATGTGATTCAGGCATACAACAGACAGTGAGACACTTTTTCATAAAGTGCATCATCCATGAGAATAGGAGACGCATTCTGTGTTGTCGTCTGGGAGTCTCTACCATTTCTTGGGAGGATTTTCCTGAAATGCTGTTTAGTTCTGACGGTCCCTTGCTGTTAAACTTCATAAAGGAAATCGTTGGGGCTAAACGCGCGGTTAACGAGGCTGACATGAAATAGGCTCCTACGTTCTTCAACTATTTGTCAGACGTATAATCTAACCTTGTGTGTAACTTGCAGGGTACAAAACGCATCTATATTTATTTTTTCTACATTTTTAAGATAAAAATATTAATAAAAAAAATCTATGATGTTGACGGATCAAAAATCCACATGCAGTTCTTCGATATACTTCAAAGAAGAATCTACAGATGAGATTTATCCCTTACCGACTGTCAGTATTCTCTTGTAGTAGTATGTGATTACATAAACAAAAATACAAAAATTTCGTCGGAGATCTGACCGGGGACCTTTTGCTTTACAGTCGAGTGCTTTAAATTTCGCTCACACTTCTCTTCAGTAGGAGGAGGAGGGCGGAGAGATTGAGGATGAGGAGACTGGGGAAGGAGCAGACTCCAGAGCTGGTCTGCTTTAGCAAAAACAATCATTAGCAAGCTGTGCTTTTTGCTCTGCAGTTAAGATCGGGAGCAAGAAGTATCGATAACTGTGAGGGAAATTAATGGCGACTGGTAGGGAAATTTAGTGAAATTAGAACACTCTGTAACTCATGAAGAATATTAGAGCTTCAAGGGAATTTTTCATTTTGAAATTATTTGCTTCATTAAGCTCTCATTAGGAATGAAATAATTATATTGTAAAAAAATTACGTTCTTTTGTCCATTAGATATTTATCTGACGACAGAAATTATTGTGTTTAAGTTGTAGTATAATATTTTATTGTTAATCAAAATTCATTAAAAGTGCTTTATTTGTCAATCAAACAAAATTTGAATTAAAAATGAAACATAAGTGCTTATGTTTCATTCAAGAAAAAAAAAATCAAGTTAAATAAAAAATAAACTATAATAAATCTATACTAATCATCATTTAAATGGAAAAAATTAGGCATTAGAAAAAGATTAATTTAAAAGTATAAATGATTTCGAAATTTGAAACATTATTATGGGTATGTATGATTTTTTAACAACAAAAAGTGTTTTAAAAACGCAAAAATTAACAGTCTTTAGATGACAAATGTATGTTTATTTTTGACAAACTTGTGAAAGGAGCACATGATACTTGTAGTAATAACATCAAGGATTCTTGCGTATGCTGTTATCGGAGATTTATGGTAAATGCCACGCCGATATCACTCAAAGCAGAAGGGATAAGCGTACAAATAAAACCGGACACGGTGCAGATGATTGAGGAAGTCACCCAGGAAGGTGGGCGGGAAATGGGCGGAAGATGGAGGGCGGATTAGGAGGCTGCGATCAAGAGATGTATAAGGGCTGAACTATCTTACATTGTATTGAAGTCAATGTAACTTGTATTAAACTATCAAAAGTATATCATTGTCAGAATGGTGGTACTTTAGAAAAATTGTTTCCGAAAGATGGTCCGAAACATATAAAATCACTTTAAAAAATACGTGTAACATTAACATTAAAAGTAAATATTGTTAATTTGTTGATTTTAATCATATAGTTTCACCGAATATTGTCAGTTAATTACCTTAACGTAATTATAGTTAATTTGATTGAATTAACAGTATTTTTTGAATTTTAGGTAAGAGTACAAAAACATTGTTTTAAGTGCGACAACATTATTGCTAACAGATAAATAATTAATATATTAATATGAGTATTGCTAAAGATAAATTCAAGATCTTGGGATCACGCCATCCTGGAAGGTCGTCGGAAACTACACATCAAATGTACTCGCCGGAGCTCCAGAAGGTAGAGCTGACATGACCGAGGATCATGGCACCTCGTGACGACCATATCCTACAATTTGCAGAGCGAATGGTGATGATAAATAAGTTGATAATATAGAAGTATGAGAATAAGAAGTTGAATAGTATTTCTTAAGATCTACTTAAAAGAACTATAAATTAATTTGGTATAAGGTAACTCCTGGAAACTTTGTATACGGAACTTTGATGTTAAAAAGAGATCGATGTTTTCATTCAACTATAATTATTATGACAAGTATGGTACAATGTGTTTATTATTCACTGTACTCTTGTTGTTTGATTCGTCTCGTCTTATGCATTCGTACATAGCTCCCAAACGGACGGAAGATTTATGGCGATTGAATCGAACTTGGAAAAGTTGAGAAGCCTCGCCGGAGATACAGAAGTCTGCTTGTATCGATAAGTGGTAATAAAGTACTATTTATTAGATCGCCGTGATTCCGCTTCCGGGCCGCTCCGAAGCTCAGAACCTCGGGCCAGCAAGAACCTCGCCAGTAGAGATACAATTGATACGAAATTATCTTCGTTTTATTATGATACACAGCATTTATATTTATCCAATCTTGCTGTGTTTGTCTTACATTTTTTTGCAAAATATTAGTAATTTAAGTACTTAAAAAAAAAGCCAAATTAATGTTATGTTTACTGTGTAGATTCCGCATCAGACGTTCTTTAATTTTTAAGATACATTTTTAAAATATTGTAAAAGGACAAATCACGGAGCACCAAAGTTAGCACGATTTACTTATTATTAAATGTATATTTAATTTATTAAATGAATCACAGGTAAATAAATATTTATGAGCAATTGCTACACTTATTTCAATTGTAGACACTTATTTTAACCCTTTACGTGCGAAATAAGATTTCATAAAAAGTCACGAAATAAGTCAATTAGTCAATGAAAAATAAAGTTGAATATTTAAAGACGATTTTTTTTATGTGTTTTGATTGGTCAGTGCTGTATTTATATTCACCTTCAGAACTAAATTAAATACATCCATTATTATTTAAAAAAAAGGCTAAATTTGAAACATGTGTAGAATGACCCACAATTCAATACATATCGTAAAAAAAAAAATTGACGAAGGAATGTCGTAATACGAAACGAAATTAAATTCAATATTGTATTAGGATAAATCCGCATCTCGCACTGAAGCGACGTGTTTTTTTCAGGGCGTGGGATAAATCCGCACCTCGCACTTAAGAGCAGTGCAAGTTGGTGCGGATTTATCCGCACCTCGGATCTGTTTGACTTTGCAATTCTAAAGATTACAATAAGTGTAACTGTCTTTTGATTTATTTTTATTGTTTTATATTTCACGAGATGCTTCGCAGAGCAGGTGGAACAGCCTTGCGGAGCACTGGATCCACAGAGTATACGAAACCATGGCTACAAAATATCAAATAATCAACATGATTTAAATTAAAACGAGGTAAAAAACTTGCGTTTATTAAATGTAGTTTCACGTTGTTGTAGCACAAATTAGGTTGAGTATATTTTTTATTTTTGGATTACGTATCTAACATGAAAAAGTTACGCATACTTCATAAATATAAAATATTATTTTACATTGAAAAACTGTTGCATGTGACCGCGGTTTCACGTTTACTGCAAAGCTACGCAAATTATGCATACACAAATAATTTTTTCACTTTCCGTCATTTCCAATTTGCCCTTTTACGTGGCAAACAGTTTAAATTAATAAAATAAATATGATTCATATAGCATCAAAATAAAAAATAAGAATTTTCTAAGCGGATCTCACAGAGAACACTAGCATTATAATAAAATTATAACTATTAATAATAAAGTGAGGTTGGCTTTCACAAGTTTCGACTTCGTAAGTACACCCAACGATGAACGATAATGCCAGTGCAATTTATGAAGCGGGTCGGTACCGGAAGTTATCGTCTGGGAAATGGTTCGAGAATTAATTATTTAAAAGACACTACGTTCTTGAGCGGACCATTTCCGAAGAAATCCGCGTTTATTTATTCAAAGTTTTTATTATGCCGTGAAACGTTAAATCAAAGTGTAAATTTCTTGCGAATGATTTATTTTAACTTATTTATTGCGTTCCAAAAAGTCCATGCCATAAATATATGATTTATAAAAATACACACATTAAGATACCTTGATGTCTATTTATATAAATATATAAATAACAAAATATGTATTCTTGTTTGCGGCCGGTAATTTCGAAAAGTAATCGATATATTGAATCGTGATTTTAACAAAACATTATATTTCACCTGAATAGTGTTAATGCATTTACAATACTTGCAACGTATGTACTAGACCAGAGCTCCGCAACCTTTTCTCATCTACGGCACACCAAAGTACTTCTTTGGATTCTACGGCACACCAAAGTTCTCACCTTAAATACCGCGGCACACCAAAAGCCAAAAATAGATATTAATTTGATTAATTTCACTTTTTTTAAATTTCATTTAGAACTTAATAAAGCAAGTCCGTCGTTGTATGTCTACATAAATAGGCGATAGGCGCTGGGAGCTTGAGGACCGTTGTTAAATTATTTATTTATAATATTGCCTTATTTGATCGCGGCACACCTGTATCGGCTTACGGCGCACCAGTGTGCCGCGGCACACCGGTTGCGGAGCACTGTACTAGACCACGGGTCGTCAACCTGGTACGTACCGCCCACTATTGGGCGATACGTGCTTCCGTGGTGGGCGGTGGGCGATTTTTGTAGATTTTCAAATCTCCTACATTTCTTCTAAAAAAAATCCACCCATATACTGAATTGAAATTTGACGAGGTTAGTAGGCGGTAGGGAAATTTTACGATGAAAAATAGGCAAAAGTGGGCGCTAGGTATAAAAAGGTTGATGACCCCTGTACTAGACTGTTATAGTAATTACAAATAAAAAAAAACGTTATCTGACGTACAAGTTCAGCGTTTTCTCATTAAGATTTAATCCTTCTTCGTAGTATCAATCCGGTGGATTGGTTTGCATCAACAAAATCTCGCATCTCGATCTCCAATCTTCTCGATCCTCTGCAACCATCTTTAACTCAGCATTAGAGCTACAAACTCATGTCCTCAATTACTTGCTGCAAATACTCCCGTCTAAGGCGCCCTATGCAGTTTCTACCCTTAAAGATCCCTTCCACAATGTCGTGAAGAAGACTCTCGTGGCGCATGATGTGACCGATCCATAGGGCTCGCCTTTCTGAGACGATACTTACTAGATACCTATCTTCCTTTATTATGCTGAGAACCTCATTGTTCGTGACGTGGTCTCTCCAGAAAATTCCGAGAATTCTTCTGTAAGACCACATCTCTATGGCCTGTAGTCTTTTTATCACTTTCAGATAAGCACCATGTCTCACTGTAAGATTTAATTACGAATGCTTGTATTACTATTACAATAAAATAAGATTATATTTTATCAACACAGTTCAGCACTACTATCACTGCTACTACATAGATATCTGAAATACCTAGCTGGCGTACATGCCTAATGCCCGTTTAATTTATTCGATGCCGATTTCATTCTTTTTTCCCGGGTTTGGGAAATCAAACAGTGATCCCTTTCATGGGCAAATTCGTATTCTATTCCCCGGAAAAGCTCCACCCGGGACTGCCTGATTTATACATAAGCTACGTCGCATGTCCTGATCTGGTGAATGGGAAAGCAATAGCTACGATGCCTATATAAATACCTACGGGGGTATCTCATCCATAATGTTACTACTACCCCACGAGAACGACGGTTTTCTATGCGGCGTGCTAACTAATGTGTTCAATATGTGCATGTACAATACTAATACGTAGAATAATTAAATCGCTATTCAGGATGCTATAAGCATACTTCGTGTGTCATTATTTAAAATTACAATCGATGTTATAATAAGTGAGAAATATATACTTACAGGAGACATCTTTTAATAAATTAGTGAAGCTTTGGGCTTAAGGATTTCTCAAATTTCAATATATATATATTTATAATATATTACAGGTTTTTAATAAAATTAATGATTTTTATAAATAATGAATTAAATATACAACCCATGGTTTTATGCATTTGGAATAAAATTTCAGATAAATAACACAAATGGTGTTCTTTTTGCCATATTTGTAGCATATGGTAGTCAAAAGTTGCCGTTACACATTTTTGTCAACTGCTAATATCCTTGGCTATTCTCAAGTTACCTTTGAGTATATTAAATACGCACAGTTCACATCGGGCCCCAAGACGAAAGGGAGCTTAAAAAGACGGCAGCTGTAATATCCAGGTTATCTTTAAACATTTGTTAATCAGGTTTGCTAAAGGATATCGAAAGCTTTTCTAAACCCGATTCTACCGAGACAACACTTTTGTGTTTTCAAATACAATAATACGATCAAAACGTATACATTATTTTATATAAATTGGAGCATAAAAATTTGCCGGCGGATAAGGCTTATCCAGAGGGTATAGCTCAATGGTCAAAGCGTTTGCTTTGCATGCCAAAGGTCGTGGGTTCGATCCCCGACGGAGATTAAAAAAAAATTTAATCGATATCTGAGCTTTAAAAAAAATACCCCGGTTGATGTGAATTTGATCCCCCACCGGAAAATGCCACTCATAGCCTATTAATTAAAATTGGTGGTAGACGAAGGTCGTCCGTGAAGACCACCCATTCATAGTAAAATCCTGTAATATTATTATTAAATAAACATCCTTATGGATGATGCGTGAATCTTGGGCTGTAGTTTATGACGTTGGCGGATCAACACTCCACATGCAGCGCTTAACCATATGCACTATGATAAGCGTCATAGAATTCCACAGATAAAACTTCAGAATCACTATCACCATTTATCACATAATATGATGACGACGTACAATGGCGATTGTTTATTGAAATTCATAAATTTATACATATTTTTAGGTGGTTGCTTTGCCCAGAAATTTGGATGCTTTTTGAAAGAAAATATCGAACAATATATAATGAAAACCATTGTATTTGAGAGCTAAGCAAATAATATTATTATTTTTATTGCTTTAAATTACAAACGAAGGAATTATCAATTTAAAAATACATGTAGCTACATTGTAGATGAGATAGATTTCTGAAATTATTGACGGAATTTTACTTCAGCAAAAAACAATAACTGGAAAACTTTTTCCATTTATCTCTTAATTTTCCCGAGGCAGGTACTTGCTTAACTCGGGGAATACTTTGAAGTTATAGAAACTCATTACCATTCAACTTTTATTGTAAAAAAGCTTAGCAAAAAGTTGGCTTTATTTTTATTTATTATTTAAGGCTGTGGATGAAAGTACCTAGGTCTTTGTCACGGGAAAGCATGACAGAAATAATCAAAGGAGTTGTATTTTGTAAATATTTTTTGTATTTTATGTACGACGCAATATTTTTTCATAAAAAAAAGCTTCAATGGATCATCATATATGTTGTATTTAAATACATTTATGCATAAACAGCAACCATACCTTGATCATGATATCATATTTATATTGCTAAGTGTAGCGTCTTATCGTATACTTGTAATTATAAGATGGTATACCATAGGTACAGTATGGATGGTATTGTCATCCCGCTAGTATCATCCATCAGAGACCTTGGCATATTCTTTGAAAGCAAGCTAACGTTTCATGCTCACATTGAAGCTGTGTGTGGAAGGGCACTGAAGATGTTAGGATTTGTTCTGGGTAGTGCCAGGACTTTCTCGAGCAATAACGTACTGGTCGTACTGTACAATTCATTGGTTCGTAGCATACTTGATACTTGATTGCTTGACGTCTCGCTGGAGACTTCTTTTCGGACTCAGATAATCGAGCTTATATAAAAATAATAAAATAAATATTTATAGATTAGATAAAATAGAGATTGACAGATAACCTGCCAGGGACTATGCCTCTTGGGAGAGTGATCAGACTGTTCAACGATATCGCCTCGAATATTGATATATTCCACTTGAGAGAAGTCCAGTTTCGACATGAGCTCCACGAATTTATTTATCAAAGTAATTTCGTGGAGTCTTCTGTTTAGCGGGCTCCGGGACATTTTAAATGATTGTATTATTATTGTGTTATTTATAAATTGTTATTTTATCATGTTTCAGAATCGAATTAAATATTTATATTTGTAATGTTTCTGGAAGAAAATAAATTGAAATTGAAATGTCGGCGGTCATAGCTCAATGGTCAAGGCGTTTGCTTTGCAAGCCAAAGGTCGTGGGTTCGATCCGCGACGGAGATTAAAAAAAAAAAATTAATCGATTTATTAGCTCTAAAATATGTTAGGTTGCTGTGAATTTGATCCATCACCTGCAAAATGCTAGTCAAAGCCTATTAATTAAAATTGGTGGTAGACGAAAGTCATCCCGTGAAGTCCACCCATTCATAGTAAATTCCTGTAATACTAAAGGATGATGCGTGAATCTCAGGCTGTAGTCGTGACGTTGGCGGATCAACTCTCAACATGCAGCGATTAGCTATACGAACCACGGTAAGCGTCAAGGAATTCCACAGACGAGACTTCAGAATTACTATCACCATCTGTCGGTATTCTCTTATATGTGTTTACATTTTTATTTTTTTTTATTTTTTTGTGCGATTTATAAATCAGTAATTTTGAGCAGCAGATAGTCTGACGCTCTCGAAGCAAGGACCATGTGAACCTATGGAGAGGCTCAACCAAACCATCGAAATGTAAGCAATAGGGTGTAATATATACTAATTTGTTCCGTGTTGAATGTTGTTTAACTTATTTGATTTGATGAGAACAGCGCCATTTATCCTTTATTTACCATATCAGCCCTTTTTTATTATGCATTGGATGAAGTAAAGCTGGTTTTATGAATACAGTTTAACCTCTATATACGAGTGCAATTCGTTCCGCAACCTTGCTCATATTTTAAAGTACTTGTATCTCAAAGCAAATTTCTCAAAAGTCACAAAACGCGAGCAAAACTTATTACAGATGCTTTGACAGCGAGAGCACACTGATAACTGATTCTCTGACCACGGTCGAGGGATTCACACGGGAAAGCGTGACACGCGGATCGTGTTCAACCGGCTGACCAGCTAAGCCGATTGCTCGTATCCTAAAATTTGCTCGTATTTCAAAGCAAAAAATTGCTCGCTCGACGGCTCGTATCACAAAAAACTCGTATGTTAGGGTACTCGTATGTACCACTGTACTGTTATATTTACAAAATGTGATGAAATATAAGTATCCATGTACGTTACTCTTTGATGTTTTTGATATATAAGCGCTATAATACATATTTTCATGAGATACGTATACGACAGCATATTTATATTCCGAAGTACATGTATAATGTTTCAGTTCACTGCTTTTTGGTGACCTGCCGTTATAAATATGAGAGGCTTTCGAAGCGACGTAGATTTTAACGTAAACGTTAAACATGACCGAGGAACTCTCTCCCGCCCAAAATATCCCGAGCACGTAAAGGTCATAAATATATTTAAGGCCCTGCATTTGTTTTTTCCTTATAATGTTACCGGATTCGGCGAGCGACAAAAAAAACTATTTCCGTTTTAAACATCGTTTTTGCGTTTTTTTTGGCCCAGACGGAAAGTTGAATGTTTCGTTCGGGAAGGATTTATAGTGTTTTGATATCTAAGTATTTGGAATGGAATAATTTTTGCAGTATTTTTTTTTGAGTTATGGATTTAGATGATTGCGGATTAGAAATCTACATAAAAATGAAATTATATTTAAGTTTTCCAGTCTAGTTAGTCTTTAATTTATACAAAAATTATAATAATTCTAAATCCTAATAATATTTCAGTATTTCATTGATTTGTAGTTGCTTTTGGAAATTTGGTTGTTATGGAAAGTAACGGGTCCGCCAAATAACTTTTTTTTTTTGAAAATGGGACGTAAGACATCCTTGCTCATTTTCGAAGAAAAATGGCCTGGCTGTGTTGCAATATTTCCCAGCGTTGTTCAAGCGTATACACAACCATATTAATAATAAATCCTTGTGAATAAAGCTTGTGAATTGAAGACAAATGTTGAATAATATCTTCCGATGATAACAATTTTAGTGAACAAAAATCGCCGATAACGATCGTCATGGACTGTAACGGCCATCCTTGCTCATTTTCGAAGAAAAATGGCCTGAAAAGAATTTTGCAATATTTCCCAGCGTTGTTCAAGCGTATACACAACCATATTAGTTCAGCGGAAGGATAAAACTAATTATCTTTCAAATCAGACATGATATAGTTGAATATTATTATGATTTATTATAGTAGATAAATTTATATTAGTAATAAATAGGAATTAAGGAAAGTAGTGTGAATTACTTAATGACTTTGTATTTACACGTTTTAACTAAGAAATCACACTTTTCCGGAACCGAGGTCACGGTCCCGAAATTACAGCATCAGCTTACTGGTGATGCCAAAATACCAAGGTTTCGGCACTGAGGATAAATTCAAAGACCGGAGTTAAGTTGATACTAATTTATTTAATACGAGACCCATTTTATACCCTAATTTACAACATGAGTAAGCATTTATAAAAGTAATATTAATACATTGAATGTCATACACTGCACATTCCTCGATACCTTTTTTGGACTATCATCCCTTCAGTCCACATAGAGCGGCAGATTATTGGGATGGTCCATGCTCCGTATCCGTGCGTAAGCATTCTTTATGAATATTAATACATAGAATTTCGTACACCGCGAATTCTTCGATACTTGTTGTTTTGGACCTTGATCGTACCTGACTGTACTAAGATAAAGAGTTTGATTAAAACAATTACTTTACAGACTTTTTAATATTTAATACAACACAGTTATGTTTAAAATAACGTTTTGAACACACACTCAAGAATATCGTACAAGTGTGACCCGCCCTACAAAAGAATTAGCAAGACGTTTCATCGTAATCGATGTAGTCTACATTTTTCATTTAAGTTATTGAAAAAGTTCAGCTTTAGTATAGGAAATACTGCGGTTTACTTAAAAATGTAAGTTAATTAAATTCAATTTGTTGTATTGTGTACGTTTTATAAAATTTTTAAACTAAGTTTTAGTAAACACATTTAAAAAAAAATCTGACAGTTGGCGATGGAAAATATTATTCGTGAGTTCAGTAACGCTTGTAATTTTGAGGATATCTTCTTCTTCGTAGTATCAATCCGGTGGATTGGTTTGCAGCAACAGGATCTTGCATCTCGATCTCCATTCCTCTCGGTCCTCCGCAACCCTCTTCAGCTCAGCATAAGCACTACAATTCATGTCCTCGAATACTTGCTGCAAATACTCCCGTCTAGGGCGCCCTCTACAGTTTCTACCCTCAACCATCCCCTCCACAATATCGTGAAGAATATCTAAGGACTGGATATTGAGTGTTCATCCGCTAAAATCAATATGCTACAGTTCGTCACTGCAGATGCATACCAGAGTGTTTGATTTAACTATGAATGAGAAATAATACAATTAATATTTGCTGCATTGTATGATTATTGTTTCACGAGCTTAGCACGTGTCAAGCTTCCCACGAAGGTGTCATCTACGTTTGTCGCCATTATCCTGCACGTGTATATTATCGATCGTGCACGGTCACACGTGATATGGATACCTAATCAAGCGTCCCCATAAAAATATGCGACACGGACTGTGTTATTCCCTGAAGCCGTTATTATCGGAAGCCATGAGAAAAGATGACTTATTATTAATTACAGAACCGTATTTAAATTTATAAAAATGTATTAGGCATATTTGCAAAAATATTTGTAGATAAGTGTTTAAAATAATGGAATTTGTTGAAAATTTGAAAGTATGTATATAATAATTTTTTTCTTGATTTCTAAAAACTCCACGCTGGCTACTTCGTCATTTGGTGTGCAATCGAAGTGGGAAAAGATGACATATTATTAATTACATAACCATATTTAAATTTATAAAAATTTTATATGATTTTTTTGGAAAAACATTTGAAGATAAGTGCTTAAAATAATGGTTTTACTTGAAGATTTTTAAGTGGGTATATTTTTTTTTTCTTGATTTCTAAAAACTCGACGTCCTGGAAGGCTATTCGGAACATACTTGTATACTGAATAAATTTGATGGAGTTTCAGGACACAGACAACCTGGGTTAAGCTGGCACAAGTAAATCGAAACAGTATTGATATGTATCTATTAACACTATAACGTTTTTTTTTAATATATCGTATTGCAGTTAATGTGGAAACCGGGATTGGTTCTCTCCGTCGTTAAAATATTTTTAAATTTAACTAATACAAAATTAAGCTTTCCAAAAACTATATAGATTTGTAATCATCCTCCCAGTATTTCCTCGTAATTCGGAAGGTGTTCTTTTCAGGAAATTCAATTATTTGAATTTACATTTGTTTAATCAAAATGTTTAGAAAAAATCGCATTTTTAATACGCAACAAGCATTTCTTTTACATTTAGCAAAAGTAAATTTTGCATTCCTTGCAAATTAAAAAAAAAATACATCACAACTATTGTATATGATTTTCCTTCTGATTTTTTTTTCTTCTTACGAGAAGATTTAAATAAATAATTATATTTATTTAAATTAATAACCAAATTTACGCATAAATACTTCATTTAGAAAAGTAAATATTTATTATAAATGATACTTATTTATTTAATTTTAACCCTTTCCGCATCAGTTGTCGGCATATGCCGTCAAAGATTCCCCGACCGTTGACATCGGTTGACGTGATATATAGTTTTGCTAATTTCGGTACTCATTGTGACATCTACGGTAGGAAATTGGAAGCGCAGTCATTCCCCTTATCAACCTACATGTATTCTTTACAGGAATCTGTAAATCATGTAAATAAATATCGTTTGGTTTCGCCACAGGAGCGATTTTTCTGTAAACCACATGTGTCAATGCCACCACATGTATGGAGTTACATAATGAACGTTTGTTAAATATAAAAGTTTTTTATTCATCATCTGACAGCTAAAGTATACAAGAACCAATGATATACGAAAATAGGTCAGATAAGTACATTTATGCTTCAAATACTAGTTTTAAGAAAAAAAAAATGGTTTGAAAAATTCACGCCGTATTGACAGTATAATTTGTATTCCACCGAGCCGTAACGAAAGGGTTAAATAATCGTGCTTTCTTCTTCATTTTTAAATATTTTTTGTGCATAAAAGTTAACTTTTTCTTGTGTATTTGTGTATTAATATTACATTTATTTAATGTCAAAATTATTGCATCATGTATTAACTATATATTGCATTTTTATCTATTTGTTAAATGTTGCCATTTCATTTATAAACATTGTCACGTGAAAAATAACAGGCTTAAAAATTAATAAATAAATTTTCGTCTTTAGCGTGACATCTCAAAAGAGTTTAATCACAAAATATTATGATATATTTTCACAATTTTACGTAAATATTTCAGACTGGCTGAAAATAAATCGTTTCAAAGAAAAGAACTACATGAAATTATCAAACACGGTCCACTGTTCTAGTTCATGGGTTTATTTTGTGGACTGGAGATATGGCAACCCTGCTGGGAATTTATACTGCCAGCCATAAAGCCTAAATGTAGCGGCGCCCACTCCTCGCAATCGTTAACTTCAGGCTCGCCAACATTATAAACAGCGTGAACCAAGAAGCACGACGAAGAGGCTGACGTTCTCGATTATCATGAAAAAAGTCACGGGTTCAATCCGATAACCTAATTATTTTTGATAAGCATATTTAAATATAAGAGTACATGATATCCTTAGGTCTTAGATCCTTCCTTATTTCCCAGAATCATATCAAATATAATATGTTTATTTAATTGGGCTTTGTATCTTGAGGAATTAATCTAAGCAAAAATTTGCAAAATTCCTAACAGACTTAGTTAAGGCCTGTATTTATTTGTTCAGTAACTAATTCTATATTATGTAAATAATATATATAATAAGGTTTTGGCAGTAAATTAAATGATTAAGCAGTAAATTAAATAATCTGCCAAAAGAATTAATCAATTGACAGTCTCCACTGTTTGATTCGACGTCTATTATGAATGTAGTCAGTCATAAAATTAAAATGTCACTAATATATTCAATATTGTCAATAAATAATGAAAAATGATTGAATAATCAGCACATAAAATGGAAACCTAACCTATTATTAATTTCTATTCATTATTTATTTATTGCTAATTTATTATTTTTCAACTGCTAATTTATTATTTTACTAAATTTTTGTGTATTTATTACTGGTCATTTCTTAAATTTATATTAATTGTAATAAGAATTAATCACTTTATGAAGTTATTATTAGTTAAAACTCAGTGGTTTCATACAAAGTTTTACTTGTTTTAGTATTTAAATATGACCAACCACAAAGTTACTGTGTTCTACGAGTGTTTTCTATTTAAACGCGAGTAGTCTAAATATAATATTAAGGTTATTAATTGACAATACATGGTGAAACTGCATAATTATTATTTTAAATTATTTGTAATTACAAAATTAATAAAATAAAAATATTTAGTTTTGATTAACATTTATTTTCAATGATAACATGTTTCGGCCTCCCTGGAGACCATCTTCAATAAATATGTTCAAACGCAAAATACTTAACATACTCGTACAGCACAAAAAATGGCAAGCAGCATTAAATATGACATATTTGGTGTAATATTGCTTCAGATTCAGTGCTGGCGTTGATAGATGCAAAATATTGGACGTTTGATTTTGTGATAATAATAACTTGTTATTTGTGTGTCAATCATGATATACTTATGACAGGGTTTTTGTTGTTACAAGTCAAAATATTTATCTTGAGTCTCCTGACGCTAGTTCTGAGTGTGAGGTTATTGACACTAAATGTGTCAATAAATTTACATCGCCACACTTGTGTTTGTGTGTACTTTAATGACGCATTGAAATGTAATCTATTTTGCAATGTCATTTAAGGAAAAAATAAAAAAAACTGTGTATAAATCCTCAGACGAGATTTATCCATCTGGCGGCATTCGTATGAATGTGTCAACATATAAAAGAACGAACCCTAGGCACCATTCTGGAATCCCTTAGGCGACTTTAGATGTTCCTTCAGGACAAATATCCATCTTCGTACTCACTTTGCTTTATCTTTATCGCTAAAAAAGTATACTCGATGGATATTACAGTTTCTGTTGACGTACATAAATCTTCTGGAAAGATATCAGCATTTACTTTCATGTCTGCTAGCTAGATTATAATAAATATATATATATATAAACTTTCCCTTTGAAGAGAGAGTTCAAGAGTCATGGTGAAGAGAGCCCTCAACACACCCACGCTGAGAAGAAGACCTGGAAGACCGCAGGCAACCTGGACTGCAACTGTAAACAAGAATCTGAAAACCCTGGGTTTGACCGAGAATGCAACGCAGGACTGACAGATATGTCGAACGTGCACAAGGAGACCCCAGATGATGGGAAATGGCTAGGATAAAGAAGAATATATATAAACTTTCTCTTTTTTAAAAATCTTTTGTATATTTTTTTGTCTCGCAGAGGTTTTAGTGCGATTTGTGACAATCATATGGTCCAGTAAGGGTAGCGGAAATGGTAATGCTGATCATGATGACGATGAGGTTGTAGTGTGCGTACGTTGAACAAAGAATAAAAAATATTCAAATATGTGGATGACGTTTATAAAAAAGAAGAGATAAATCTACAGAACATGCTTATTTAAAAAGAAACTAAAAAAATAGTTGCATTGCTTTTATTATACGGTTAGTTTAACGAGTTACTCTTAATGTTATGTCATAAAGGTTAAATTTTCAACATGAAACCAAAAATTAAATACTGGCATAAAAGTAATGATCAAAATGACAAAACTAGTACAGTGGCTCATCACTATCACTATATTTTATAAGCGAAAAACATAAAAAAAATAGAAAACATTATTTAAATGACAGTTATAATATATAAACATAAAACCATGTAACATAGTCTGATTCAGTTTTGTATTTGCAATTAAATAGTAAAAAAATAAAACGATAAACATGGGATTCGAACAGCTGACAGTAAAGAGATTTTATACGAACATGCTAGATTATTGGTAATATTACGTTTCTATAATATTGAACCGATAAAGCATCGCATATATACTATGAAATTTTACATTAGATTTTAATATGCGATCTATAGATTTTGATTTCAAATCATTTGTAAGAAAATTAAAATCACTCACCTAAGTATAAAATGAATTTCAATGGAAAAATAAAATACTCGATAGTGAATGGCGTGTAAGAGTATATAGTATGACCATTATTTTCTCTTTATAACAATAATATTACTGGATTTCTTACGTATCACGCACATTACCTACACGTAGTACCCATTCGCAAAAAATCTTTAAGAGTTAATTATAACAAAATATGCTTAAAATAATCTAGATTTTTTAATACGCAAACTCAAGAACATAACCCATGTCGAATATACATTTATACATTACTTTCGAATCAATGATTGCGGAAAAATATGTTGAGTTTATTAACCCTATGTTTAAATGAGTAAACAGTTATATATTTCATAGGAAAAACTTTTGCTTTAATTTTCTATTATATTAAAGCTGAAGGTTTATTTTTCAATACGATAATATTTTTTATGTAATACAGGCTTGTCAAGAATATGCCTGCTAAAAAATGATTGATTGTTATTTTAACGTGTGAGATCATATTTCACTATCAAATATCTCTGAAAATGTCTCAATAGAGTTAATAATACAAATTTTAATTCAAGTAAACTTTACAGCTAGGGACTATTTTATCAATAGATTTAATGTGAATGTTTATCACTTAATTTTTTGATAATAGAGTGAATTTTTCATGCACCGTTTGAAGTCCATGAATAATGAAAAATAAATGTCTTAACTACAAATATAAGCTGAAGGAATGATAAGGCCTTTATTCGTTGGTAACTTTATTTTTTATAAATCAAATATCGATTTTTCACTTTTTTAAAAATATATTCGATAGAAACTGATACTTCTTAAACATTTTATATTATTGAAGTTTTCAGTACTGGCATTAGGCTAAGTAGCTGGCGAGATCCTCAGGCCATGAAGCTTTCATGAAAAAAGTTCTTATATATTGTTCATTTACCATTACACACCAAGCGTGCACAGGCACTCTAGGACGGCATTTAGAAAGCTTTCGTTAGTCAACCCGGCGCGGTAAGCAGTTTTAAAAGGAAAATACAAAAGACTTTGCTAAGAGTTAACCAGTGTGGCAGTTACGTTTTGTTTTTAATGGTACATGAAAAATATGAGTACTATACAATTCGGCAGAAGCTTTACAAAAATACACTGAAATTTTTCTATAGATAAATAGTATGAATGTGTAATAAAATGTTTATTGTGTTATTAACTGGACTTTGCCCGCCCCACACCCGCATCACACCGGAGGACAGTGTTAAGTCTCCTTGATAACGCGCTCATTCAGATTATGATCAGTTAGCAACTGATAAGTCCAGTGGGAGTCCCCTCTAAACAATTGTGGCCACTGCACAGAAGTGCTCGAAGAAAGAACCCGTGAAAGACATCAGAATCGCATTCATGGATTGTAAAGAGATGGAGATGGTGCGTTATTAACAGTCACGACAAAAATGGTTTTTAGTATGATTTTGTTAATGCTTGCAAATCATAAAGATGCTTTGTAAAAAACATGGATTATTTTCCGCCACAAGTGATTCAAAAGCTATACAAATAGAAAACGTTTTTTTTATCTTGAAGTAAGCCACCGCTGACTTCATAATGTCTTAATAACGTTATTTTCATATCCTTGAAATTGAACCAAAGCAAACGACTTGGCAGCTGCCAGAGGTGATTTTGTATGGCCACACACTCCAACATCCTGATTAAGTAACACATTGATAAACAATTTTAATATGAAATCATTATTTAATTGACGAACATTAAAATTTATTTTACTACTACCTCTGAATCAAACTTTTTATTTATTTATTCGTTGGAATGTATGTACATTTCTGACATGACTTTAATGTAAAGGATCTCAGTCTTAGTAATAAAGAACAAGTTTTAAATACATAATAATTGTCCTTAAGCATATTTTATTTATTAAGCTTAGGTATCTATTAGTTATTACATTTTTAATAATCATAATTGCAGTGAATTATGGTGAGAATTGGTTCTTTGTAGACTTTCTCCGTTGGATTTGCTCAAAGCTTTTGCATTACCAGCTCTTCAAAAGCGACAATCCAGCACCGAGGCTTTGATGGCCCGCATAATCGCGGAAGCACCCAGTAATATCCTTCAAAGTTTTTAAGGTGATTCGCCCGTGACGAAGATAACAAAGAGCCTAGAATTCCCCGCCCACCGCCCACCGCTCGGGCGGAACAAGCGAAGCGGCGGATGGATGCCGCCCAAGAACAAGTCCCGGCTTGCCTTGCCTTTATTCATTTACCCTTACCTCCACTCGGCACTCTTAGTATCTGTAGCGTCAAGAAGGTGTAACAACCCGTTGCTGTGCAGTGTAGTGTGACGGTTGTCTGTCAGAAAATGTAGCCATAACTTTATTTATAACAATGCATGGTTATAAAATCACCGTCTTTAACCTGACAGCTTAAAGTAAATATGTCATAAGAATACATATATATATAATATTTTATTAAATAGTAATGGCAGCTTATGACAAAATAAGTTATTGGAGACTGATCTGGAGGTTATAAGACATATGTTCAAAATTTGAAATTTATTGAAAATAGCTGAATGGTAGAGAACCTAGCCCCTGGACACGAACAGGGGTGGAATATATGTAGGTCCCTTAACAGACTTCTGACCGGAGTATGCAAGACGAGGACACAAATAAAAGCCTGGCAGTTTTACAGCGGACCTCCTGAATGTGACTGCGGCGTGGAGCAGACCCTGTCACACCTTCTGGAGTGTGCGCTCCGAGTAGTTGCAACCAGGAAGACCTGATGATGGCCGGGAGTAACGCCAATGACGTCACCCACTTCCGGGCACAGTGTGTGACGCTGTTGTTTCCGACACGATTATATATATACTGAATGGTAAATTTAAATATTAAATAGATTAATATTTCATACCTTGTTTCAACACGGATCAAACTGAATACTATTTTATCACTTGCTGGAAGACTGCAGTTCATTGTTCGGAAATTCGTGATAGTATAAATTTTTAATAAACTAAGGGGTTGAAGTAGGCAGAAGGAGAAATATAAACATAAATATTATATGAGGTAGTAAGCAAAATAAAATGTAAAATATATATTTTTATACGTATGTTTTTCTACTTGCAGATACATAACGATTGATATCCACGAAAGCATTTGTCCATCTTCTAAGAAGATAATTGAAAAATTACACTGATGCTTTGGTAAAATTTTCAAGTTTGATGAGTCGAATTTAAGCAGAGAGTCTTACAGTGATTCCCATAATCATGATGTGTAAATTACACATTGGTTACAAGTATACAATCATTGCTCTATGAAGCCAGCCGTCCCAGATACACGGAATATGTAGTATGACTATGGAAAATTGCAATATGGAACTTGGACTCGGTCGATATTTTGCTTGCATGCGGCTGCTTAAATATTTGTGAGTTCAAACATTGCAATCAGCGGGAAACGGCCGGGCGGATCATGCGAGGTATGTAGCGCATCGCGAGTAATGGCTTACACAGTGCTACTGTTGAACGATACGAATCAAATTTCAATGAGTTCTGCAGACATAAAGGTAATCATTTAATATTCTCTGTACGAATTGTGTTTCATTCGAATATTGATTCAAGTATTAACATTCGAGCAATGCAAACGAGGATAATGTACTGTGAAACGAATTGAATGACGGTAAATATTGAATTTTATTCATATAATTCACTTTGAGATTACTTTCATAAAATAAATTGAATAATAGATAAATCATTTTCATTTTGTTTGAATATAGGTGAGGTTGAACAATTTTTATTTATGTTTTAAATACAGTGAGACCCCGCTTAACGCTGTTTCGTTCAGCGCTGTTTCGGTTTAGCGCTCTTTTATTTCAACCCGGGGATTCCCCGAAATTGTGCGCAGCTAGATTTAAGTAAGAGCGAAGACATTGGACAATCTGTCTATATCAGCGATCGGAAAACTTTTTTAACCATTACCCCAAAATATTTTTGCGTTAGTTGATATTACACCCCTTCCCCCCATTTTGAAAAAGAAGACAATCAATGTATATTTAAATAAACATTATTTATTGAATTAATTTACACGGAAAATAACAAAAAAAAGTTACATGAAAATAGTAAGTTTTATGAAATAGCAAACTAGAAAAATTTCGTTATTACCCCAAAAATGTATTTTTACCCCATTTGGGGTAATTTACCCCGGTTCATCGACCGCTGGTCTATATGGATGAAATAGTGGAAGAAATAGTGGAATTAGCTAAACAAACCGGTTTAGATGAGGTAAATGTGGAATGTCTCCCCGCGTTAAGCGGGGTCTTAGTGTTACTGTATTTAAAAAAAAACTTTTCTAATACTTTTCTTTACTTTTCATATCTACGAGTATGTTCCTCATGGGCGTTAATGGGTAAATCATTTTTTTCCTACTATGTAAAACAGTTCGAATCTATGTTTTATTGCATCGTGAACTATATTCGTACTAAATTGGCGAGTAATGGCGCTAACCATTTACGTATAGGCGTATTTCCACTAAGATAACGATTTTTTAACATAAAGTTAACAAGTGATTTGTCAAACTTACTGTAAGCAGAGATATGTATGGTCATCAAACAGAACATTAACCTCCTACAATTGGCGTAGACAGCAATGGAACGCTCCATGTTATAAGTTTCTTAGAAATCTCAGTGAACATCGCAGGTTACAGGGAAACTTATGGAGTGGCGACCTTAGAGTCTGAAAGAGAAGCGTAAACCAACAGACGACTATAAGAGCAGGCGATACTCGTATTGTTTATACTGTCAAGGATTGATTTAGAAAGGCTCAAAATTGCAAACATTGACAATCAATAGAAAAGAACTATTAATACAAGTTGGTAGATTAGGGCTGAAAAAGGGAACTTACGGAATCAAAGCACGCAGCACAAAGTATTTAAGCACAAGGAACACAATATACAGGTACATGTTCCATGTTCATTTATGTCACCAAGACGCTTTTCACTTCACTCAAAAAAATATAGCAAAATCTCCAAAAACATAAGTAATCGAAAATAATTAAAATTTTAAATATTTCACATGATTGCCGCAAATTACTAATTATGTGTATGTACTTTATTAAGTATTTCTAAGTATTTGATTTTTTCTATAAGAACGGACTTTAGAAAGTATAATTGAATTAGCCAAATAGTCAGAGATAATAGTTTTTTTTTTATGTAAACACATTATCATGTTACATATGGTTCAGCGCTGCATGTGGAGTGTCGATCCGCTAACGTCATAGACTACAGCCCGACATTCATGCATTATCCTTATTATTACAGGAATTTACTATAAATGGGTGGTCTTCACGGGACGATTTTCGTATACCACTAATTTTAATTAATAGGCTATGACTGGCATTTTACGGGTTATGGATCAAATTCACACCAGCCGGGGGAAGCTCAGAAATCGTTTAAAAATCTTTTTGTTTTTAATCTCCGTTGGGGATCGAACCCACGACCTTTGGCTTGTCAAGCGAAAGCTTCGACCATTGTCCTACACCCGCCGGCCTTGAGCTATACCTTGACTGTACTATATGAAAGTCGACGAATTGGTGCAGCTTGTATCGGGCAACGTGGAATGTAATATTGATAAAGTTACTCGTACCTTGTTTATTGAAGAAAAAAATATATAATCCACCAGACTTATGGACATCGGAGAGATAAACTTTAGATGAGGCTTAAGAAGAATATAGCGGCTAATAAAATAAATCATCCAAAAAGTTTTCGTTCGAGCTGATATGAAAAAAGACGTACTATTTGTAAATTTAGCCCGTTGCATGCTTCAGCGCAATTTCAATGGAATTTTGCCTTTGCGAATGGGAATGCATCGCATTGCCCAACGGTCCACTGTAACGTGCCCAGATTTGCATGTTTTGGGAATTATGCAAATTGCGCATTCGCGGGGTTAATGGGACCTCGCCCGGCTTCTATCTGTCGATATTCTGTTTAATTGCCCTTACAATTGCGCGCCGGGAATATCTGCCAATTTTTAAATTGGGTGAGGCGTAATTTTCAAACGTAGAGCTTTCAGTTTTTTTCATCGATACGATTAAAATGAAAATAACTGCATATAGATCAATTTAACGGCATCATGAAATGGGATTAAAAAATTAATGTATTTTTATTACTGAATAACGATCATTAAAAAGTATTTATGATCAAATATTGGAATGCATACTTTTTGAAAAAAAAATGTCATTATAATTAAATTATTATATAAATGCATTACAAACTATTTTTTTACGTAATCACATACAGGAGAATTCCGACAGATGGTGATAGTGATTCTGAAGTCTCATCTGTGGACTTCTATGATGCTTACCATAGTGCATATGACTAAGCGCTGCATGTGGAGTGTTGTTCCACCAACGTCGTAGACTACAGCCCGAGATTCACGCATCATACTTATTATTACAGGAATTTACAATGAATGGGTGGTCTTCACAGGACGTCTTTTATCTACTACCAATTTTAATTAATGGCATATGGCTGGCATTTTACGGGTGAGGGAGCAAATTCACACCAACTGGTGGGGTATTTTAGAGCTCAGAAATCGATTAAAAATCATTTTTTTTAATCTCTGTCGAAAATCGAACCCACGACCTTTCGCTTGCAAAGCAAACACTTTTAACATTGAGCTATAACTATGGCTAAATTTAAATTCCTAAATTTAAATGGTCAAAAAACGTTCCACATTTCCTATTGGTTCGTTTGCATATAATCGGTATAACACTGAAGTGTCGGAGCGGCAGAAAATGAAATAGGAATTTAAAATAGGAACTCGTCTTAAATAATTATGTTGCTGCCAATTTGGGATGTCTTAAACACAACATTAAAAGTACAATTTTAACAAACACACAATATCTAATCACAAAGCTTGTGAAAATTTTTATGTTTCTGAAAGCTTGTCCTGAGTTATAATAAAATTGAAAGTATTTTGAATTATACTTTCTTTGAATTTTCATGTAGTTTTTGTCATATAATATGTACTATTTTATTTGTAAAACAGATAAATAATACTACTAACTAAATCGTTCATAAAAATGACCATTAAACAAACTACGAACATGGTTTTATGATGTCAATGATGTATGTGTGTCTCGGCTTTATTTTTCTCCATAAAGTCGCGCCATAAACAAATAAAACGTCACGGATAAAGTGTGCTCGTAACGCGCCGTTAAAAATACACCAAACGGCAAACATCTGCAAGAACTGGAGCCTTAATGAAAGCCTTCGCGAGGGACGGCAGGAGGAAGAGGATAAATAACGCGTAAAGTTAACGTGGAAAAAATCTGGATGTTTCCCTTGGGGAGCTTTTCAGAGCTGAAGCCTCACGAAGATACTTCTAGCGGTTAAAAACAACACAAGCAGATATATACAAGAATAATGAATAAGAGGAGAAATCACTTGTGAGTGTGGTGAATGCAAGAACATTATTTACGTAGTTTGTGAAATTATCATTTTCATCATCATCACCATTCTAACTAGAGTTTATGCTCGTCATGAACTGCCGCTACAAATATCTGTAAGCTGTCATAGTCCTTGCCTAATCCCATATTAGTTCTGCCTCCCATCTTTATCGAGTACACTCTAATTATGGTTTCCAACGGCATTCACAGAACAGCGCCAGCCCGGGGGTTTGAATAAAAGGTAGCTTTAGCTTATGTTCTCTTGCGGCATTATTAGGATATATCATAGTCAGGTCCACCTTCGTTTCTTGACCGACTGTAGTATGGAAGGCAGTCTAGTATGCTTTCTCACCTCGTCATTCGTCACAAAGTCAAACTATCGTACCCCGAGTAGAAAAAAGGCATCTGTAATTAATGCTTATGAGAATATTGAGAAGGAGGTATTGCAGAAATGACGTTGAATAGTGCGTATTAAAAAATAGTAGTGGACATAAAAGTTCATGATTTACTGTAGAGTAACCGAATTTCAAGAAGACTACGTAAAATATGACGACATAGGCATTGAAGAAGACGAAGTTATTTGTTTATAAATGAGAATAAATATTATTTAGTTTTTTATTACTTACTTATCAGTCAATATATACTCGTACATACAGGTACAATCAGATAAACTGCTTCAATAATAAAGAAATTCATAAGTTCAAATTCAACATCGTTGTAAGCAGCATTAAAGAAATACGATTCTTCTATAAAGTCAACACCACTGAATACAATAAATAAGTGTATATTATTACGAGGCACTATGATTTTATTTAGTCGTTTCATACAAGGAAGTCATTCTTTTGACAACGCAAGCATATATAGTTAATCTTTATTTTCCTGTGTAAAACCTATTCTGTCTAATCCAGTGACGTTGCCATAGTTGCAACATACAAAGACGCTCGGTCAGGCTATCTACGGTGCAACCGTTACCAACGATGAAAGTGCCCGCAGTTCCTGGTTCAACCCTCGAGGCTAAATGGAAAATAGGCGGGGTGAGTGGCTCTGGTAGGCGGAGGAAAAAGCAAGCGAAACGCTAACAAAGGCCTCCCTGTCTCATCGGGATGTCTTGAACGAACCGAAGGAATAAGAAAGGAAACAAATTAAATTTCAAGACTCTGCCCACAGACAGATTGCCAGCAAACAATCTCTACGACTGAAGGAGTTTCAGTAATTTTATTATGCCTTAGTGCGGATATGAAAAGCGTAACGTGGCGTAACAAGATCAGAGATGTCTGTATTTCTCTTTCGTTCTTATTCGGATTCGACTTCCGGCGAAATAAAACGCGATGCTTTTTTAAACTGTAAATAATAAGTTCAAATATGGCCTGAGAAGCGGCTGAAATGTATTTGACATCGAATAAAAGTTAGACTAAATAAGAATTATACAAGTCAATATACATAATATATAATGTTGTGTGTCGGTACACATTAAAATTGCTTATATCCTCAGTGGGTGAAATTAATTTATTTCTTAAAATACCGTTCAATTACTTATTGTTATGCAGATGCACATTAAAAACCATAGACGTAGTAAATCTGTGGTGAATCAAATTAAATTATGAAATAATACAAGTATGTAATTTTTACTAGTCAGTTTTGGAGACTCTCATCTTCATCAGGATATACATACTTAAAACTGATTTTTTTAAGTCTGTCTTCAGTGGTTTTACAAGGCGTATTATTACATTTTTTTTTTTAAAGATTTTTCGAAGAATTTTTATAATTATTTAATTAACACACTGTCATAGTGCATAGTGTGTCAACAGTATTGAAAAAAATTTTTTTTTTACTTATAAACATTTTTGATAATATAAATTTCATAGCTTTAAGTTTAATTAAATAAATATTAATTATATTAAATATTTTTTATTTGAATGCCTTGTACGAGCAAATATGCAGAATTTTATGTCACAATTTAGAAAGAGTGAAAGAAATATCAGCTATGATATATTTGAAGATTTTCATTTTCCTTTATAAGTACATATATCGAAATAACATACGCGTATATAATTGTTTATCATTGTAATCAGTTGCACAATAAGAAAACACGTATTATCACAAAGACGTGTTCAAAACATGTATTGATTGATTGTACGTGTGTGATTCGGAACCGAGATCGCGGTCCCGAAATGACGGCATCAGTTTAAATGGTGATGCCGGAATACCAAGGTTCCAGAACTGAGGATAAATCCAAAGACCGGAGTTGAGTTGGTGCTGATTTATTTGATAAGATACTCATTTTAAACCCTAGTTTACAACATGAGTAAGCATTTATAAAGTTAATATTAATACATTGAATGTTATACACCGCACATTCCTCGATACCGTTTTAGACCTTGATCCCTTTAATCCACATAGAGTGACAGATTATTGGGATGGTGAATGCTCCGTATCAATGCGTTTGCACTCTTTACTTTATAAAATTAATATTATTACATTGAATTTCATACACCGCGAATTCCTCGATCCTGTTGTTTTGGACCTTGATCCCCTCAATTTACATAGAGTGGCAAAATGCCCTGTGTCGTGCTCGACTGTATGAATCAACAGATTCCATATAAGATGTAGAGTTTGATTATAACAATTATTGTAAAGACTTTTAGATGTTTAATACAAAATAATTATGTACAAAATAACGTTACAAATATCTGTAAGCAACAGTATGATATAATCAAAGTATAGTACTATTAACAACGAGTCAAAAAAAAAAAAAAAATTATAAGAGCTGGGAATGATTTAATATAATTTTTTTTGCTTGTTGATTATGAATCAGTCAAATAATAAAGTTGAGTAGGTTTTATTTGAGTTTAAAAGAGTTCCGAAATAACTTTGAATAAATCAGACAGTGAAAAGGGGATTAGGCTATGAAGGGCCGTGTTGAAACTCACTACTTTATGGAGGGCTCTAGATTAAAGTCTCCTTTGCCTTTAATCACTTTCGAATAAGGGCCAAAGCGAAGTGCCCCTGTTAACAGCGGACCTTAAATAAATTCCAAATGGGCAGAAATAAACCGACAAACAAACAAATATCCTATTTTAGGCAGCAGTGTTTTTAGTTTCATCTTAAGCGAACGGTCGAATAAAGATACGAATGTCATGTAGAGACGGCTTAATGAGATTTGTAAAATAGACTTTAATTACAAAATGTAATTAACATTATTTTTAGCTTTTTTGGTAAAAAGTAAATATTTGAATTAGACGAATTAAAGGAAATACTCTTTTCGAATAAATATATGATACTTTTTAATCATAATGATTGTAATTTTGGTCTACAGCTCAATCAATTTGTGCTACTTTATTTATAAAATTATTCGTAAGTCGATATAAACTAACTGACATGATGCTCGAATCGAAAAATTATCTTCATTTTTAATCGATTTCTGAGCTCTAAAATACCTCCGTTGGCGTGAATTTAATCACTCACCCGTAAAACGTCAGTCATGGCCTATTGATTAAAATTGGTCGTAGACGAAAGTCGTCTCGTAAAGACCACACATTCATAGTAAATTGCTGTAATAATAAGGATGATGCGTGAATGTCAGGCTGTAGTCTATGACGATGGCGGATCAACACTCCACATGCAGCGCTTAACCATATGTAACATGGTGAGCGTCATAGAATTTCACAGATGAAACTTCAGAATCACTATCACCATCTGTCGGTATTCTTCTGTACGTGCTTCCATAAAAAAATAGAAACTAAAATTTGCCCACATTAGAAATTTACCAACTGATAAAACGCTGTTCTAGAGAATTGTATTAAATAAATTTTAATTCATAAAAAAGTGTACGCGTGTCGAAAAAATACAGGGAGCGGCAAAAAAGCTGACGGACTTAAATAAAAACAACGGCGAAAACCGTCAGCTTTTTTGCCCCTTCCTGTATATAAAGTCAAATCAATTATTACGTGATTAAATTACGACACCACATAACAGTACATTTCTCGAAGATTACCTTTACACCCCCTTTATAATTTTATTTTACTTATTCAAAAATAGTCGCAGCCTTGTTAGATATATTGTGATATCCTCCTCCTAAGTTGGGTATCGAATTACTGGGTGACAGGATGCAGGAGCAGGTTAACAATACAAATAACTTGTTTTCGAAGCACGATTCTCGTTTATTTTAAATAAAGATTGGATTTCTACGCCCGACCGGCATGGCATGTCGCCGGCCGGGGCGCGAATCAATTAACAACTGCCGACACTGTGAAATCTAGCGCCCCAAGACAGTCGCGGCAAAAAGGAAATTAAAGATGACAGTTGCACCAACATGAAATGGAGCAAATGTCGTGACAAATAAACTGGCGTATGCAAACGGCTGCGTGATATTCTATAATTAAAACAAACATTATTACATGTGTATGTCAGGCGAGCGAACATAAATAAGAGACAATATATCGTTTTTAGAGGCTGTACGGCATCAGCTTCATTTAAGCTCATTTAGAGATATCAAGCTGATATCAATTGTTTATTTTAAATGATTCAGTAAAATCTGATACCTGCATTTCTTTATTACATGAAATCACGATATGTTATGGTTTCAAGTTGTCGAGAGTTCAACAGTTGCATTCAGTTTTTCAGGCATGAAAGATTTATTACAGGTTTGGTCTGGTTGAGTCGCTGGCGGAGAGCCCGCCGGGAACATTCGTCTCTCCTCGCTCCCGTCCAATTTATTCCGTGTGAAAATTGAACGAAAATATCTGTCGGCGGGCGAGAGCGGCTGAAGATTACATACGAGTGTGTGGAATTTTACCTGAAAACTGAAACCATAGGCGCGCTTCATTTACCATTTTAGATGTTAAAAACTGTTTAAGACATTTTCATAAGTAATTTAACCAATAATACGCGAGTTTATCACACCAAAAAAAAGTTTAATACGAAAACGATTGTATTATCAACAACAAAACGCCCAAAAGTGGAATCAGAGAATAAAGTAAAGGTTATTATTAAATCTTCTTTTGCTTTGATAACCAATGAAGTCATAATAAATATAAAAATTATATATATTTATTCTCATATATATCCATAAAGAATACTGTTCAGGAACCGAGATCGCGGTCCTGAAATTACAGCGTCAGCTAAATAGTGACGCCGGAATACCAAGGTTCCGGCAATGAGGATAAGTCCAAAGATCGGAGTTGAATTAGTACTGATTTATTTGATAACATATCCCCTTTTATATCTTAGTGTACAACATGAGCAAGCATTGTGTATTTTATAAAATAAATATTAATAAATTGATTTTCATACACCGCAAATTCCTCGATACCTGTCGTTTTGGACCTTGATCCCTTCAATTCACATAGAGTGGCTGAATATTGAGATGGTCAATTCTCCATGCCGATGAGTAAGCATTCTTTATTTTATAAAATTAATATTAATAAATTGATTTTCATAAACCGAAAATTCCTAGATAACTGTTGTTTTGTACCTTGATACCTTCACTTTACATAGAGTGCCAGAATATTGTGATGGTCAATGCCCTGTGTCGTACCCGACTGTATGAATCGACAAATTCGAGCTAAGATTGAGAATTTGATTATAATTTGACAGTTAATACTTTAAAGACTTTTGAATATTTTTACAAAATAATTATGTTCAAATAACGTTTTGAACAAATTACCATTATATAATGAATTTATACAATTAAATGTTAAGATTCCAACCGTAGATAGTACATTGATATATTCAAATATATTAATATAATTTAACAAATAATTAAGAATAACTGATATATGTGAAAAATAGGTAGAAAAATTAATCTAAATTTGTCGACTAGATCAAGTTGATTAAAATCTTCGTTTATTTTTCTCTGAAGAATATATTTAAAAAATGCTATATAACGGACATTTCTATAGATCTGTACGTGTAAAATAAAGAGATACTATAAGAAATATTTTGTGTATATTTATGGGATTAGTTTTGAACATTCAATAAAGGATTTTCTTAAATTATTATAATAAGATATACATATAATTGTTTTCTTCTATTTTACCATTAATACTTCTAAAATACTTAATTGATGAGAGTTAACGGATATAATTATAATA
This sequence comes from Glossosoma conforme, assembly GCA_022606575.1. Lineage (NCBI taxonomy): Eukaryota > Metazoa > Arthropoda > Insecta > Trichoptera > Glossosomatidae > Glossosoma > Glossosoma conforme. Next base: position 725,082 of record JAGTXR010000117.1, read on the forward strand.
ATAAAATAATACCAGCAGAAGCATATACTAGTAATAACACTGGTACGAAATTTGGCATATTGTCTATAAACATGTCTCCATCTTATTCTAAACACTTTAAAGGTCCCTATATCTCAAATGGTGATATTTCCTGAAAAAGGTCATTGGAAGAGTACCTATTACTATTAGGAGAGAGTGAATGTCATCTTATTTATTAAAGCCGTATATTTTGGTTTACCTTTTTATATTCTTTATCGAAGAAATTAAGTGTGTGAAAGGCATATATGTGGAAAAAATGTAGACCATAGTTAACAACACTCTTTATTCAAATGTTGCAAGCTCGGTATTATCCACAAATGAGAGGAATTTTGTCACTCACCGTGAAAAGGTAGTAGTGATTAAGGGAAATTTTCTATCTACCGTTGATTGTTTATGACCAATTAAGAGCCTATAAATAGTAAGAATACTCCTTTCATGGCAAATATACAATATCAACCGAAAATTTAAATATTGTAGTAGACTCAAACTTTATTAATGACGAAGATGAAGCTGATCATGGAAAAAAATAAAAAAACAATACAAGACCGTTAAATTTAGACTCAAACAAAAAGTAAAAATACTTTGTATTAGTCAATTTAAAGGTTATTACTGAATCGAATAAATAAGTGTATTAATGTCAGCGTCCATGCAAAAAACATTATACGTATTGTCATAGATATACTATATATCCCCCAAAGCATCTTGAATAACATTTGTTTTGTCTTGATGAGTATAGTATAATATGGTAACTCTGTTTTTTTTTACTTTTCAAATAATCATACTTGCATATAGCCAATTTTGATTCAAGCATCTTTTAGTCTTTGGCATTGCTCAAAATAAAATAAACATAGATTTTTCAGAAAATACAACATACTTGATACGCCCCTTAAAACATATATAATGTGTCCACGATAAGGCACCAGCCCCCCGTGATACTACGCCCTGTGATTCAACGAAAGCTTGCACAGTGAAAAATATTGGTGAAAAATTTGTCTGTTTTAATTTGAGTTTTTTTTTCATTCTATATGTGCGCAGCAGAAAATATTTCACCACGGAATTCGGTAATTTCAGCCGCTATTTGTATAAACGAGTATATATTTCCATTTTCATTTCTCGAAACATCATTGTGACTTTTAAAACCAGGAAAATACCAACAGACGGCGAAGAAGAGGCTTCATACGTGGATGATATGACGTATTCTATTTCAATAACGGTGAAATCTGGATTATTTAACCTGCGGCAGATACGGTCGGTAAAAAGATGCTTACCCAGAGACGCTACAAAGAGTCTGGTAAATGCGTTTATCGTCTCCAAAATGGACTACTGCAACGCACTGCACGCAGGCCAGCCAGCCAAACAATTAAATCGATTGCAGTCGTTACAAAATGCAGCGGCACGACTAGTCTACAACGCGTCCAAATTCTGTCACATTACTCCAATACTACACCGACTGCATTGGTTGAGAGTTTCGGGTAGAATCCAGTACAAACTATGCCTCTTAGCTTACAAGGCACTGAACGGAACTGCACCGGGCTATTTGACAGAACTTATCAAGCCTTCAGAAATAAGCGCGCGTGGAGAGACACTCAGATCGGCTAGAGCAAATGGAAGCACCCTGCAGCTGACTATATTAATATAATAATAATAATGGTTAATATGCTATATATATGTAGTTTTAGTTTATTCACTTCAATGACCCTTTCGTCACGGCTCGGTGGAATACAAATTATACTGTGAATACGGCGTGAATTTTTCGAACCATTTATTTTTGCTACAAACTAGTATTAATTATATATTATAATAATAGTACTTGATTGAGCTCGTAAACAAGGTCGTAATAATCGCCTTATTCATTTAAAGGACATGATTTTATGGACGGACACATAAATACGCATTACTTTAAAGTATATTTTATGTTATATTTTTATATTACGTGTCCTTATATAAATTGTAACATATATAAATATAAGACACGGGGATAGTTTCTTATACTATCGATAGCGTTGCGAACAGTGGTAGAGAGTTTACGTAATAATTAAATACAATATATCCACGACGAATTTACCAGTACAACAATCTAAGGGGTGGTTAATCATCCGATTTACTTAACCCTTTCGTTACGGCTCGGTGAAATACAAATTGTACTGTCAATACGGCGTGAATTTTTGAAATATTTTTTTTTGCTTAAAACTAGTATTTGAAGCATAAATGTACTTATCTGACCTATTTTCATATATCACATTGGTTCTTGTATCCTTTAGCTATCAGATGATGCATAAAAAACTATTATATTTAACAAACGTTCATTATGTAACTCCATACATGTGGTGGCATTGACACATGTGGTTTACAGAAAAATCGCTCCTGTGACGAAAACTAACGATATTTATTTACACGCTGTACAGATTCCTGTAAATAATACATGTAGGTTGATAAAGGGAATGACTGCACAGTCAATTTTCTACCGCAGATGTCACAATGAGTATTGAAAGTAACAAAACGATTTATCACGACAACCGATGTCAACGTTCGGGGAATCTTTGACGGCATATGCCGACAACCGATGCGAAAGCAGGTGTAGGGAATCGCTAAATTAAACATTAATATTTTTTCTCGGCTCCGTTTAAAGTAATAGCTTCGTTATTTATTTATTGACATGTAATTGTATCGATGGCGAGAAGGTAGCGTGATAGCAATTTTATTTTCAACTAGGCGGTTAGAAAATGAATCGGTAATAAAAAGTAGCTAAATTGTAATAAAATATTTACTAGGAATACAATTGTCATTCAAAAGTAAGTTTTTTATTTAGTCCGATTTTTATTTGTTGTTTTAAAATTGGAGCGTGTAAGCACTAGTCATAAGTACTTAACATATAAGCACTATCATAGTTTTTAAATTTATATTAGGTGAAAAAAAATTACTCTATGGCTTTTATTAATTAATTTTTGTGCCCTTTGTAAAACATAACCTTTAAGTGTAATTTACAGAGTACCCTACGTAGAAGGACACAATGCTCAAAAAGAAAATAAAATTAGAAAGCTATTGCAGAATATTTTAGTATGACGATTTGTTGTATGGACTCCAGGTGTGTAAAAATGTTGTTCTAGAATGTCCTAGAATGATTCACTGCAAAGATAGACAATGCATTAAAAAAATTGTCACGTGGATTAAAAAAAGTTTAATCAATGTTATTCTGGAATGTTCCAAAATCTATCTATTCTATTTCAATTCAATTCAATTTTATTTATTTCTTTTAGGAACATAACAAATACAAATATGTTTAATACGATCCTAAAATAAGATATAATACAAGAGAAACAATTAGGTATTTACTATTATTAACAATGATTATTAAAAAGTTCCGAAGCTCGCTAAACAGAAGACTACACGAAATTACTTTGATAAAAAAATTCGTGGAGCTCACGTCGAAACTGGGATTCTCTCAAGTGGAATATATCAATATTCGAGGCGATATGGTTGAAATGTCTGATCACTATTCCAAGAGGCATAGTCTCTGGCAGGTTATCTGTCAATCTCTATTTTATCTAATCTATAAATATTTTTTATTATTTTTATATAAGCTCGATTATCTCAGTCTGAAAAGACGTCTCCTGCGAGACGTCAAGCGATAAATAAAAAAGCACGAAGTGTTGCACGTATCGACAATAAAACGAGCAATACTAGAGGCTGTACATCATATTAAAAACAAACAAAACAAATACCTAACGGGCCTTCTATTGTTGTCACGTCAGTAACAAAACTCTTAGTTTTCACGCGCCTATACTTGGTCTCCCGATATTCAAATAATATCCTCAGAGGATCGCCCCAAGGGATTTACTCGCCCGTATGCAAAAATATTTCTGCCGCCCCATTCCGGTATTTTATTCTTTTTAAAACAAAATATTATAAATATTCTTGTGATTTGTAAAACGATGAAAAATCCTAAACATGACAAAAAGTTTACTTTTTTTTAAATTTATAGTATTCATTACGATATACACAATACATATTTTATTACATTTATCTGTTTCTTGAAGAGATCCAGATTGTAGGAAGGAGGAAACACAGACGCTGGAAGAGCATTCCAAAACATACCGGTGGTATTAAGGAAGGAACTTTGGAAGCTGCTCGTTCTTGGTCGGCACACATTAACCGTCTATGGATGTTTGGCTAGTGTGGGTGTGTGCAGGAGGAATTAGTTCTGTAAGTTCCGAAGAGCAGGGACCGTGGTTATAACGGTAGAAAAGACTAAGTGAACCAATCTTACGCATGTGTTCTATTGATTGCAGGTTAGACGTAAGAGTGTTATTGTTTATCAAACGAATTGCTCTTTTTTGAACCGAATCAATTGAGCTTAGAAGGTATTTTGGGGCTCCAATCCAAAGGTGACTGCCGTATTCAAGGATAGGTCGGATTTGTCCTTTATATAGAAGAAGAAGTTGTTTATCGTTGAAATACCGACGTGATCTATATATTACACCTAGTTTTTTTGGAAGCAAGACCGGCGTTATACTTAATTGACTCGTAATATTTGACATTTTTCGAGATTGATACTCCAAGGATATTGAAGGAGCTTGCTTTTTGGAAGAGAACAACTGTTGAAAGATACAAGATTGATAACAGTCTTCTTGAAAAATTGTATTTAACTAACATAAAATTACGATACGTTACATGAATAGCTCTTGCAAATAAATAGTGTTTGTTAAGATATATAAACTATTCATAAAAAACATTTTATAATAATGACGACGAAATAAAAGTTATTGGAATGAATTATAAAATTTAGATGCTTTCATAAAGAATAAATTACGTATAAAGAGCAAAGTGTGCTTACAAAAATATATCTGTAAACGGTTTAATCAAATAAAGCCACACCATTTTAAATAGTACGTTTAATAGATGAAGCCCGACAAATTGGAAAAATGTATTATTTTATAATTTTTTACCAACAGCAGTCTTTTAGTCAAGTTCTTCAAACCGTCCTGTAAAGCGTTAAAAACGATGTACAGAAAATATTCGAAGCAGAGCTTGCTTGGGACAAGCAAGGCTCACAAAAACTCACAGAACTTCATTGTGACTACATTTTTTCGGATATGAAAAGTTTAATAAATACTCGTAAATCTTAATACGATTGAGTATTCTTTTAAGAATTGGCCGCCCATAAATATCGGTGGCCCGCATGTGGTGAACAAATTGTACTTATTCTGAGGCGGTCCTGATCATCACCAATGGCTCTCCCGGTATTGGTCTTGTTGTCGTCAGATAATGGAGTTATTGTGGTTCAACCAGCTCCACTCTATCCTATGAGATTGGATTGCCCAAGCCACAAATGGCAACACGTTTCGCCATTATTTGGGACGTGTTAACATACCCTTAGGGCTCCATATTGGACACGCACCGCGGGTTAGGTCCTACTTATTTACAACTTAATGCGGACATTCCGCGCAAAACGGGAGTTTCGCCTAAGCGGGTTGTATTAAAACAATTTAACGTATTACCGTTTTAATTATTTACGCTAGCGAATAACACGTCGTGGAAATGTAATGGAATTAAGATTTAATTTTCATAACTTTTAACCCTAATGGACGACGATTCAAATACAAGCGGAAACGTTTTTGTAAATCGTGTTTTTTTATTAAAGAAGACAGTTTTGCTAAGTACTATACTAATTTCAGTCTTATCGTTTTAGAAACATTTATATGACGATTATTGTTAATCAGAACATGACATACAACAAATACCAGGATATAAATGTTATATAATAAATTTTCATATCCTCCTCTTTAATTTGGCTATCGAATTACTGTGTGATAGGATGCAGGATCAGGATCACAATGCGAAGAACTTGTGCGGTCGCTGACATCTAGCGCTGCCAACAGTCATGGCAGAAAAAGCGAATTAAAGATGACACTGGCACCAACATAAAATGCCCCAACTGTCATAGCAAATAAAATGGCGTATGCAAACACCGTGTATTATTAAATAACTAAAACTAACATTATTAGATATGCATGTCAGGCGAGCGAACATAAATAAGAGAAAAAATCTTGTTATTCGAACCTTTACGGCATCAGCATAAAGGAGCTACATAAAGCTGATATCAATTTAAAACAGAGGATAAGACAGTGAAGGCAGGTCGGGGATTTAAGCCTACTACCATCGGCATTCGAATACAATCAACAATATTTATTATACAGCAATTAATTACTCAACTCATTAAGCGGAATAAATGGTCGTGGGTAAACGCTAAGTACATAATGAATATTGGTTGCAAAGCTTCGTAGTTTGAATCCAAGCGTCAGCCGTTTAATAAAGATGATGCACTATGTGTGTAGTATTCTGTCAATTTGTATTTAACCCTTTCATTATGGCTTGGTTTGAATACAAATTATACTCTCAATTATAAAACTAGTATTTGAAGCATAAATGTACTTATCTGGCCTACTTTTATTTATCACATTGGTTCTTGTATCCTTTAGCTATCACATGATGCATAAAAAACTATTCTAAGAAAGTAGCAAAACGATATATCACGTCATCTGATGTTAACGGTCAGGGAATCTTATGACGGCCTATGCCGACAACCGATTCGAAAGGGTTAAGTATCACTTGTTCATATCCATAGAAATTACATATGCGAGTAAGTTAGTATGAATTAATAAATTAAACTTACTTAGTTTTGTGAAAATCTTTGTAAGTGACTTGTGAGTGTTCTCCAATAGGCCATTCTCGTACACAGAACAGATCTCTGCGCTTTGTGTTTGGCTGAGTTCAGCTTTGTTCGGCAGCTCCTCTTAGAGAGTCAGATTCGGTTGTTTGAAATGCGATAGCTTTTATCGAAAGTTTATCTATAGAGGCTGCAGGCTGAAGTCGGCTGAAGTTTCACCATTCAGAAGTAAAACACAGTAATATAATGGCGTAATTAATATCATCATTACACTCGAAAATTATAAGGTAACGTTGGTCTCGTTTCATCATTTTAATTATTTATAATATTCAAAAAGTACATTCCTAAAAGCAATCTCTAAATACTAAAAAATAATTTTAAATGTAACATTTAGAGAATACATATATACATAATATTTGTCGGAGGGTATAGCTCAATGGTCAAAGCGTTTGCTTTGCAAGCCAAAGTTCGTGGATTCGATCCTCGACGGAGATTTAAAAAAAATATTTTTAGTGGATTTCTGCACTCTAAATACCCCGCTTAGTGTGAATTTGATCCGTCACGCGTCAAATGTCAGTCATAGCCTATTGATCAAAATTGATGGTAGACGAAAAATCGTCCCATGAAAACCACCCATTCATAGTAAATTACTGTAATAATAAGGATGATGCGTGAATCTCGGGCTGAAGTCTATGCCGTTGGCGGATCAACACTCCACATGCAGCGCTTAGCCATATGCACTATCGTAACCGTCATAGAATTCCACAGATGAGACTTCAAAATTACTATCACCATCTGTCGGTATTATCCTGTATGTGTTTACACAAAAAATAAAAACAACGGTTTAAGAATTAAAAACTGAAAAAATTGTGATAATTATAATGGCCCTTTGTCTAATCTAATTTTAATATATGGTGTGTAAAACAATAAAGTAATTTGTATGAAAATAGTATTGAATACTGGGAGCCGATTTTTGTTACTAACTTATTATTTTCAATTACATGGAATAAAATTTAAATCTATCTAATTTTAAAAATATGTATATTTGAGCGAGTTAATGTGATGACGATTACTAGGAAGTAAGAATGCCATCTCACTAGTTCAGTGGTCGGGGAACCGGGGTAAATTACCCCAAACGGGGTAAAAATATGTTCTCTGGGGTGATACGGAAATTTTTCTAGTTTTGTATTTCATTAAAACTTACTATTTTAATGTAACTTTTTTGTTGTTTTCGGTCTAAATTAATTCAATAAATAATGTTTATTTAAATATACATTGATTGTCTTCTTTTCAAAATGGGGGGAAGGGGTAATATCGACTTACGCAAAAATATTTCGGGGTAATATCGACTTACGCCAAAATATTTTGGGGTAATAGTTAATAAAGGTTCCCCGACCGCTGCACTAGTTGGTCCTTATGCCATTCAATAAAATAAAGAATATATGAAATGATATATATTATTTTTTTATGTAAACACATACAGGAGAATACCGACAGATGGTGATAGTAATTATGAAGTCTGATCTGTGGAATTCTATGACGCTTACCATGGTGTATATGGCTAAACGCTACATGTGGAGTGTTGATCCGCCAACGTCATAGACTACAGCCCGAGATTCACGCATCAGCCCTTTATTATTACAAAGGAATTTACTGACATTGAATGGGTGGTCTTCACGGGACGACTTTCGTCTACCACCAATTTTAACTAATAAACATATGACTGACATTTTACCGGTGATGGATCAAATTCACACCAGCCGGGGTATTTTAAGAGCTACCAGAAATTCGATTTTAAAAATCCGTTTTTTTTTAATCTCCGACGGGAATCGAACCCACGACCTTCGGCTTGCAAAGCAAACGCTTTGACCATTGAGCTATGACCACCGGCACAAAAATTCTGACATTTAATTATATAGGATACATTAAGTAGGAGATTTTCAATAAATTACATAGTTCAAGTATAAAAAAAAATATTTCAGAAATCTTAAATATAAACGACAATAACGTCTTTGGTTTTCAATGTTCATTTTAATGTTCTTATTATCCATCATATAAACGTTAAATATACTTGTATTTTCAACATCTGTAGCAGTATCGCTTATAAAATACTCCAAGGTTCCCAAATACAAACACTTCGAGTATTTGAAGCAAAAATAATTAAGTTCTTATTAAATTTCTGTTTCACAATCTTCGCGTAGTCATAGAATTACAAATATAATTAATTTCGAAAATACGAATGTTTCGTATTTTGTCTTCTTTACGTAACAATTTAAGCTGGGGATAGAAAACATTTTGGCAAGTCTTTAACATCATAAACTACCATGCAATGCATTTCGTACTGCGTTATGGGGCTTGACTGTCAGATATCCATGGTAGTGGTATGCAGTAGGTCGTGTTGTGAAGTCGTTGGCAAAGGCATTTAATCAATTTGTAGGCAGACTCCCGACACCCATTTTCTTGGGTTACGCCACAGCAGCAATACGCAACCTTTTGCGCATCTATCCATTTATACATGTTTATTGTACGTTTAAATGTGGGCAGAAGCATCACCATTCACCATCATCACCATCTCCGCCTCCTTACCTGGAACTTCATCACGAATTGCCGTGTTACTACAAAACTCCGTAAGTTACCATGGCTCTCGTCTCATCCTTATATTATAAGTATATTCTATGTATATTTTCCGATGGCTTTCCAGGATAGCACGAGTCCGGGGTCTTCATAAATTGGCAACTGTAGTAGGCAGACGAATATTTCATTTTAGTCATGAGACATGCTGATGATTTATGAAGAATTTTAATAAAAACAGCGTACTATAAAGCCATTTAAACGATATAACCTATCTTCCAATAGTATTTGTGAGCATCAAATTGTGATAGTCTATGATAAAGTATAATATACAAGAATAAGAGACGAATTTCGTGATATTATTTGGAGCAAACTCCTTGAATTTTATTTCGGCAATGGTACTCTGTAATTAAAATAGAGATTTCAGTGCGTCTGTTAGAAAAGGCACCCTAACATCTAATCCTCACTTTATGAAATATAGACAGACATTCAGTCGGCTTACTAAGCCTTTTTAATCGACACTATAATTGATACTCGTTTTCCGAACTTTTAAAATTGATATACATCTGGCACTTTCTCATCAACGTCAGACCAATGGAACTCTTTTGGAGCATCCCTTTACGTTTGATATATGTCGATTCACGACGATCCGCTTCACCAGATTGTATTCAATATCAGAGTCAAGTTTTGGAAAGCTCTCCCAATTATTTGTATTTATTACAAGCAATCTGTAATATATTGATTAACAATCATTTAGGATCCCATCAATAACTACACATCCTTTTTTCTAGGCAGCGCCCAGCTGACCCATTTAAGCGTCATGAAATCCATAGAGGACAAAAACTTTATTTTGAGGCCATTATATATATGTCTACAAAAATGTTATTTATAAAATAGCTTGAGTCATTAATTGTATATTGAATATGGCAAAAAATGTTATTCTGCAAGGTTGACTATAGCTAAACACTCACGAGTTGCTCATTTCAGAGCGCTAATAAACAACATTCGTATTTGACGGGATTCTTTTCATGGAAACGACTGAAAATTGACTGAACGTTTTTCGAGATCTTCATTCGTTGCAAAGAACAAATTTAAAAAAAAACTGTTTCAGCTAAGAGTGTCCCGATAAGACCCGAAGATTTAAATTTGATGTATTTTTTTTATAACGTATTTTAACAGTTAGAGTATTGCGATAGTTTGATAGTCCACTGTTAATATAAATTAAACACGACTTTGTAATACAAATAACTTCTGTATGTGTAAATGTGTAATCAAATAAACAATTGTGTTCATTTGAATACACTGTTTGCAAATTACGACATAAATTTGGTATTTTAAATATTGCGGAAGTATAATTCTTTAATCAGATCAACTCTGAAGAGAATAATCTAAGAATAACTAAAAAAACTTCTTCGTAGTATCAATCCGGTGGATTGGTTTGCAGCAAGAAAATCTTGCATCTCGATCTCCACTCCTCTCGATCCTCTGCAGTCCTTTTCCGCTCAGCATAAGAACTACAACTCATGTCCTCGAACACTTGCTGAAAATACTCCCGTCTAGGGCACCCTCTACAGTTTCTACCCTCAACCATCAATTCCACAATGTCGTGAAGAAGACCATCGTGGCGCATGATGTGCAATAAAAATAGAGATAAAAATCGTATTCCTTTTTTTAATTCTGGAATGGATTAATAGCTGAGCAATTCATTGATGGTTGTAGACAAAATATGTGTGTAAAATAATATATTTAGTACTCACAACAGAAGCAGTAAGTGAAAATACATTTTCATACAAGTTGTCTATTTATCTTGGAGTAGTTGTAATGTGGCTTACCTGCAAAGAAAGAAAATTAATTTGTTAGAATGTACACTTTTATCAGATACTTAAACCTAAATATAAATAACAGAGTTGTGTTGTATACAGCATTTATAACTCAAGAACAGCTGGAGCGAAATTAATTATTTGTGATCTGTAGGATTTGTTTCGGCCAAGGTTGGGAGAGTAACTAAAATATTATATTAAAACATCGTAAAAATAATCACTGAAAAATTATTATGAAGAAATTTAATTTCTCTTACGTGTTGTATGGATCAAATATTGAGATGGTATCTCGAGTATCGATTGACATGGTGTTGGGTACATTAAAGAAGAAAAATAATAACAAACATGAGGATAAGAAAAGCAAAGACTTTATTGCCATTTAATTATATTATTTTAAATGTAATTTAAATACTGCTTACTTAAATTTTTGTATTTAGATAACATTAATTAAATTTTGAGGTATTTTATGAAAAACTAAATTTAAGTAATCAAATAAGCTAACATAATATTTCAGTTAGTTAGGTCAGCTAGTTAAATTTTTAAAATTTATTTAATTTCTACATTATCATTACCTACTATAGCTACGTACACTTTGAGTGTTTTTTTTATTTTTATGTAAACATATACAGGAGAATACCTACAGATGGTGATGGTAATTTTGAAGTCTCATCTGTGGAATTATATAACGCTTACCATGGTGCATATGGCTAAGTGCTGCATGTGGAGTGTTGATCCGCTAACGTTATAGACTAAAGCCCGAGATTCACGCATCATCCTTATTATTACAGGAATTTACTATGAATAGGTGGTCTTCACGGGATGACTTTCGTCTACCACCGATTTTAATTGATAGACTATGACTGTCGTTTAACGGATGAGGGATCTAATTCACACAAACCATATTTTAGAGCTCAGAAATTGACTAAAAATCTTTTTTTTTAATCTCCGTCGGGGATCGAATCTACGACCTTTGGTTTGCAAAGCAAACGCTTTGATCATTGAATATACCCACCGGTAAACGTTTAGCGTACGATTCAACATGTCTTTTTAAAGCATTCCATCCATCTCAGTAATGTCAGATAAGCTCGACTTATACAGGGAGCGGCTACAAAGCTGACAGTTTTTGTCGTTGTTTTGATTTCAAACCGTCAGCTTTTTTTACCACTCCCTTTATTTCTATATTATAACAGTACATGTGACATCTCGTTACTCCAGAGTATTCCATAAGTAATGATTAACTCTCGAATATTATATAAACCTACTTATATATAGTTCTTATACTCGTAGCATACTGCTTACACGCTACAATATCATGCCGGAAATTTTCCTTTGAAATATTATTTCAAATTAATTATATAATAACGGCAACTTTCATCATCGAATACGCTGCTCCGAGCGTAATATTACGCGAGCTTATTGATTTACGTATATACTTCACGTCACGTACATTATGCTCAAAATTTAAGCTATAAATACAAAAATGCGAGTTTACGAACATTTTTTCTTAATTAAAATCTGATATGCCTTTAAAAGTTAGTCGACCGGGCGCCTCTTTTCCGAAGAAAAAAAGTTTATTTTTTACTTGACAAAGAAATTGATCGGATATTTAATATCTATGGATGATGTTCCATGAGCTACATCGTACTATAGGATTCGCAGATGTTTTCAGTCATAAAAGATTCAGATACTAAAGAACCACAACACAACTTACTGATGATCAAATTTTGTAGAAATGCTCTCCTATGTATTTTTATATAAATATCAAGAATATGATTTTATCTAATTTTTTTACATTCAGAGCAATATTCAATTTATTGGTATGGGCAGACCTCGTCCATACTGACACTCGCCAGCAGAGAAACAGAGGACTAGCGCATTTGTGCGGATCAGATTTGGTTGGGCTCCCCACTTCGTACCTGCGTGGTTACGGAGTGCCTACAACCTACCCCAATATCAAAGCTATATCAACTCTCGGGCATCGCCCCACCAAACATACGGCGAGAAGTCACCACCAAGAAGGAGTTCTCAAAGCAACCCACGACACAGTCCACCCTATGTTTGGGTATCAAAAGATAACCACACAGCTCAAATCAAGAAGAAGTTTCCTACAGTCGACAACGGAACTGATAATACCTGAGGCCACCCTGCCGACTGAACATGTGGAGAAGCGCAACTGAGGGGAACACTTGGATTGCCCCGAAAAAGGACCTAGCCCCTGGACACAACCAGGTGTGGAATATATGGAGGTCTCTTAACAGACCGGAGTTTGCAAGACGAGGACACAAATGAAAGCCTGGCAGTTTTGCAGTGGACCGACTGAATGTGACTGCGGCGTGGAGCAGACCCTCACACCTTCTAGAGTGTCCGAGTAGCTGCATCCAGGAAGACCTGATGATGGCCAGAAGTAACGCCATCGACGTCGCCCACTTCTGGGCAAACAGGATCTGACCCTGTTGTTTCCGACACGATTATATATATATATTGTACATATCTGCGAATCCTGTCATCGTATCAAATATCAATGCGGCAGTATAATGGGTTTCCATAATATATTTGCATAATGTTAAATAGTTTGACTGTGTAAGGAACGATAAACCTAAATGGCATACTATGGTAACCTTCCGTTATAGAAAGTGTTAAGACACAAAAAAGGACTTGTTTGCGACATGTTTCCTTGATATACCTGGATTTTATTTTACCAACAATATAAGAAATCAGAAACGATATATAAAATGCACTTGGCGAAGTTTCCAGACGAGGTGAGAAGCATGTTACAATTTACTGAAATACATGGCGGCTTACAAGTGGTGACCATATGATCCAGCTATGGAGAATGCAAGAAAGACTACCATGATTGTAAAAATGCTCGTTTGGGCTTAAAGATATAGAGGTGTGTTTAAACTAATAATAAAGTAATTTTTAAACTAATAGAGTTTATCATGGGTATGTAGTTGATAGGAAGACAATTGGTATTTGATCAATTTCAAGAATATACTGAGAGCCTAAATTATTTTTTCAGGTCTATGGGATTTAATTTTTTCCTAAGAACGAAGTATTCTTCTCGACAAGAAATCGATAGGCTAATTAATTTGTATGGCCGGTGTTTGATGTGCGCAGGGGCCGGCTGTCGTGGAGGAAATTGCCACTCATTTTTCACATGTGAGTAGGTAATTCAACCCACTTAGCCTGTTACTTCCTTGAAGTGAATTACCTATGTCTAATGCTAGTACAAAGGTTTGTGTCTAGTGTAGTATGTAGTGTTTTATATCTATCAAAGCTTGGATATAAAATAATTGTACTTCAACATTCAAATTAATTTTAAAATTATTTAAAATTATTTTCAGTATACTTTTAATTAAGTTTATACACGAGACGATAATGTTATAGGTCCCAGAAAAGTTTTTTAGCTAAGGCTTTTCCATTTAAATGACCAGATTCATTTCAATGTTATGTGTTTGAGAGATTGGAACAGCTCTATTGACAAAGCTCACGTTAATATTGACAGGTCTATAGGAACTGTTTCACGATTTGATTAAAACATAAGTTACGTGTACACTAGCTTGAATGTAAAGGCATTGTGAGGACTGCGACGGAGACTGAATACTACCCCGACCGATGGTGAAGAGCCGATGAAAATGTTTGACCGAGAGCTTAAAGTGGTCAACGATCATGCGAGATTTCGCGGGTTCAAACATCTTGACTTTGATAACTAAAGTTGACAAAAAAATAATGCATTTAAAGGCTATAAACGATTCACAATATTTTTTATATGCGCATCCAGCGGCATTAGTAATTTACATTCATTATCAAATTTTCTAAGAACGCGGTTACATCACTCAAGGTAGGCAACATTCGACGAGGGCTAAAACTTAGGTGGGTTATCGCTTATCGCTCAAGGCGTGTCACTGGTCAAGTTGAGCCGCTCCTTACGACGTAATGGTCCAGATTTTCGGAGCGTCGGGTTAATGATCCGATTTCCTTAAAAAATGCGATTAACAAATCACCCAAAAATATGCATTGGATACTACATCTGCCGCCTTTTTCAAGTCCTCAGGCTTCTACTTTAAAGGTTGTTGATGACCATGTATGATTCCAGGTTGAACCTTCAGTTGCAGAGATATCTTTTTAGAGTGTATTGGTGTTGAGTGATCACTAATTTTTCATGTAACTTTTAACCGTCATCAATACGAACAAGCGTCATATAATTCACAGTTGATGTTTCTACATTATCGTCAAACAGTATTCTCCTGAATGATTTTACATGAAAAGAGGGCTGAAGGCTGGTTCCTTTCAGCCAGAGAAGTTGATTTGTTCTTTTAATCCGGAACTCCAATATATGAGCCCTTTTGTTCTATTGTTCAACGCGATCGCCAATACAGCCTAACAGGGAGAGAGAGAAACCTTTTACGTTGGCGGGAAAACTCAACTCGATTTTCCAACAGACTTTGAGAGCGGAAAATATATTAATATTATAGACAAAAAATACATATAAAAACAACTTTGGCAGATGTATGAGTGTGTAAAAGCTCTGAAAGATGTTATTAATATTGCAAGAATTCACTTTGTGATCCATTTTGAATAAAAGCGTTACGGTTACTATGATTCATATTCTTAGTATTAATATTAAAATTCATGTAAAATATCATTAAAATGAATATTTATTATCTTTAAATTATGGATCATGCCGAACATTCTTTTCTTACAAACTTTAAGACCACGGTTTCGCTTTCAATAAGAGCTTTATCAGTTTTTTGTTTGTACAATCACACTGATTACTGGTTCAAATCTAATTGAATGCAGAACCACAGTATTTCTTTATTAAAATATGTATTTATTTATAATATTTAACTTAGTGTTTATATATCTTAAGTTGAAGGGATTTATGAAATATTAGGACTTTAATTTGGTTGTATTATAAGCCATCCAATAAAAAACACAATTTTTAAATAAGAGGTTGTTAGAGGTGTTAAATATAGACAAACCTATGCTCTTAAAAAGGGGTTGCTTAATACGATGCAAGTTAAAATAAAAAAAAAAACATAATCGCAGCATAGCAGACGCATATGGATTGATAATGTGAACGTATATCGATTGACAAATAACCAAATAAACCTGCAATTATTGTATAGTCCTCGAGTTCTTATAGATGATTTCAGTAATATGTATGTAACAGGAGGCAGACCTGACATGGGACAAGGCAAAGAGCATGGCGGTTGAACTTTATAGCGACAATCTGTGACACAAATATGCTCCAGATAGAATGATACTAAATGTATTAAAAAACAGTAGGTGTTCCTTAAGGTTGTTTAATACTTTTCTTATGAATGTCAGTTCTAAAAGCACGCTATAAAATTTAAAAAACATAAAAATCACATATTTCATGAGTTTGCTTTGTTTCTAGCTCAAAGTTCATTCTCTGCCCGGAGGAGCCTCGAGGGTGCACGATCCCCATTGTCTACTTCATTAGTTTTACTCTAACGGTTGTTTTGAGTTATTTGGTTTATTTTTCGAATCCCACTTACGGCGAAAGGGTTGACGGGGCGCCAAGCGCGGCTGGGGATAACGATCTTCTAAAATAATTTACCACGCGACCCGCCCATACAGAGGCGCAACAGCAAAGGGTTAAGAGTGCCTAAGGGACCGTAGTATAAGCAGAGTAATGTAGAAGGGTCTTTCAATAATCAGATCAGACTCCTAACTGAAGTTTCAGATAAAATTCAATACGTTTTTTACATTACATTGAAGATATTACAATAGCACAGTTATTACTGCATAATAATTTTGAATGTTTTTTTTTACGTTACTATCAGACATTAAGCCATCGCACTTAAAGTCATTTGTTTCGGCACAAAATCGTACACGATTCAAAATTATAAGATACATTATGACTTTGTTGATATTCACGTTAATTTCATTAAAATAGTACGCATTAAAGTGGTTTTGTATGTAATTTAATAAAGGTGCAGTGTAGGAGTTACGTGCACAGTAAGCGAGGCCGGCATTGAATAGACTTCTATATGTTGTATTTTTTGTCTTTTTGCTAAGTGAACTTAACCTTATGTGTAAATAAAAAGTGTAATATCTTCAAACAACACACATATTTTATAATCTACGATATTGGAGCGGAGATTTTGAAAAAGCGAAAGTTTACGTCAAAATTGTGCATTATATTTTTTCTACTATTTAGAGCTTGCAAATGTTAATAGAAATTAATTTATATTCTTCTTAAAAAGATTCGGATTGTGCGTGGGATGAAACATAGCTACATGTTGTGAATTTCAAAGACTGCTGTTCGTTATTAGTCGACTTATGTCAACCATGTATGAAAGCTCCGCAAAAGTTCCAAATGTCTGATGATGACAAATTTTTGCAAAATCAATCGAGAAAGATTGAAAGATGAAAGATTTAGTTGTGCCGACTAAACGTTTATGTTGCATTATTCGGAGATTAGAAATAAGAGTGCCATTGTCTATCGCACGTAATTAAGTTTGATAGTAGATTTATCTTTTATAATGTTGTTTTAACATAAAAACCAACAAGTATGCATGTTTTCTTTCGTTTCGATATCGATTAAAATATACGTATTTACATATTTATTAAGAAGTTCGGATCTGCTTTTGCTGACTTCTGCCTCGATACATCTTGCCGTTATTAAATACTCCTCACAGTGGACGGTCACCTCTGAATTTCTCTTCAAGCGAGACGATTCATTCCGAATGAAATAATAATTCACAGTTTCCGTTTGAAGAGGATTTTAATAAGCGATGCTCGCCGTTACACCGGTGATTAATCATCTCGTTTCGGTTGCCAACGAGAGGGCCTCAGGAATCCGGACTCTGCGGTCCAGATTCTTTGAGAAGAATAAACGAAAAGATCAGCACTCGTAACAAGAAATTTTCAATAAATTAATAATAGTCTAGTGACATTGAATAGAATGCTTGAATACATAACAGCTTTCATAACAAAAAGAAAACTTTCATGAATTTTTCAGCAAATTATATATTTTTGTCAATCCGCTTCATATAGCGTAATTTGTAATTAAATTACAAGTGAGACCGTAAATAAGAAGTACAAAGATTTGATATTTATCACAAACCTAATTATTTCAACATAATACAAGATGCACTTAAGTAAAATATGAAGGATTTTAATGACCTGTATTTTTTTGTTTAGTAACTAATTCAAGGTTTTGGCAGTAAGTTTAATCAATTAAAAGTAAATGAAATAAATCGGCAGTGCATTAAATAAATTAGCAGTATGTACCTTATCAGTATGAATGTGTGAGTTATAAAATTTAAATGGCAGTTAGCTATCAAACGTTTGAAAAGAATTCAAAAATTCAAGCATGAATAATTAACTCATAAAATGGAAACCTTACCGAACCTAACCTAACCTATTATTAATTAACATTCATTAATTATTTTCTGCCAATTTATTGTTTTTATACAGTCACGCAAAAAAAAAACAATATTAACAATAAAATTCAAATAAAAGAACTCATACATGACTCGTTCAAAGATCTCAACCAATTAGTACAAAATTTTGAAAACACACTTACAACTTACCATATGAATAAATTTTAATGATATTATTTTATATTCTAAGAAATGTATATATGCAACACTTAAATCAAAGATGAATCCCACGCCACACACAAGATCTACCTTTAAGTGGCGTGGAAAGCGAATTTCCAAAAAAATAAACAATTAAAAAAAAAATGAATGTAATACTGTCAATAAAATCTTAAATGTATCCTACTATATTTGATTAAATAAAAATAAAAAATGATAATAACCAACTTGCCTTTTTAGGTATTTATTACTAACCATTTGCATATAATTACTTCCCATTAATTAAATTAAATACTGCCAACAAAAAATTGTTGCCGATTTTAATGATACAAATTTAAATATAATTTTATAAATCAGTGATTATTTTTTTATTATTTTAATTATTTGTCTAGACATTTTAAGTGGTTCTCAAAGATGACATTATAAGCAGCGATATAATTTAATAGTAAGCTATTTGTGAGAACAACGCATGTGTCTAGCCATTGCATAGAAAATTTCCTTTATTAATTATGTTACTCCACAATGTTAATAAATTATATACGAGAACAATGAAATTAGAAATAATTGTGCATGTGTTACCTACAGAGTTAAAACACTTTTAAAAAATTAGTAAGTTACTCATTTTGATATATTTTTTAGCATTTTACTTTTACCATATGGAAGAATTTCCATATACTAGTATAAGGTAGGAATTTTGTTATCAATCATCTTTACTAATAATATAACATGAAATCATAGCGTTAAAAAACTTACTAGTAGCGCTTAGGAAGAATGAATATTTTTAGTTGTTGTGTCTCAACTATATTAACCCTTTTATAACGGCTTGGTGGAATAGAAAAATTAAACTGTCAGTTATAAAACTAGTATTTGAAGCATAAATATACTTTCACATTAAGGTTATCAACTGACAATACTTGGTGAAACTGCATTATTATAATTTTAAAATTATAGTAAATGTACTTATCTGGTCTATCTTTATATATCACATTGGTTTTTGTATCCTTTAGCTATCAGATGATGCATAAAAAACTAATCTTAGAAAGTAGCAAAACGATATATCACGGCTACTGATGTCAACGGTAGGAAAATCTTAGACGGCATATATCGGGTACCGATGCGAAAGGGTTAAGTAAGAGTCGACGAGTATGTCAGCTATGAGAGTTAAAAAAAAGTGAATCAACTTGACAGCCACTAGTACTTTCAGGATTCAAAGTTTCACGTCAATTGATAAAGTCAAGCAGTATCGTAAAAAAAGGCAGTGTTTACAGAAAACAATTATTTTCAGTTAAGCACGTAAATAACTTGTTTTTGTAAACACATCAATTAATGCAAAGTGATCGTTAGTAGATTTCAACAATAACGGCGCGTTAATATATGGTTTTCTAAAGTTGAAAGGTTTAACGAATTAGTTAGTTTTCTCCGCGTAAGAAAATCGCGCCTCACTTCAAGCCTCTGACATACGAAAACAAAGATTCTGTGAAAACACAATTCGAGTGTTTTTCTACGACGTCTTCGCCCTCTTTTATTCACAGGGGGTAGCCATTTTCTTTGAGATTTAAGCCGTCTATTTTTCAAGTCGGTCATTTTTCAGACGTCTAACTGTGTTTTTACCCCATCCACGGTATTTTTTGCCGCTGCAAGTATTTTCTACTTTTTTCTATGACGTTTTCGTTTTAATACGACCGGTACTCGTCACGTATTCTATTTTGTAGTTTGTTTTATTTGTTCCTTCAAAAACTCGCAATCTATTTTTCATTTGAAGCACACAATTTTGACGAAAATTACCCAACAACGAAATATTTGTTAAAACGTTTATAAACGTTATTATATTGAGTACATGGAATAGAACAGACTCTTTGATTATAACGAGAGGATTTAACATACCAATCAAATTATATACCCTAAATTATTTAATCCTGAGTATTGTCCTGAATTATGAATTCAAAATAGCTTCGAGGACAAAGATGACTTGGGACGAAGAATGTTTTTGGTAGCTGACAATCTTGATAGGCTACATTAGGAGCGGATATGAATAAATGAGAAATAAATAAAATATTAACATCCTCCTCTCTTCCAAAAAGATGTTATTCAGTCACGTGAGGGTATGATGAGGAGCAGGTCAGCAAAAGAAAGACTTTTTCAGAAGCACATTGACATATATTTACGATAAAACTTTACAAATTTAGGGCTCGACCTAGTCACAGCATTATGCCGAGCCAAAATAAAATATGCTCTCGCCGAAGGGCGGAACACGACTCGCATGATGGGCTGTAGCACCGGCACCACAAGCGACGGTCTATATAACTAGTCCCAATATGGCAACACATAAATATGTGACAAGCGAACAGAAATAAGAGACGAAATATTGTATATCGAGTACCAAAGTACCAGTCAGCAAGGGCTACATCATGCTGATGTCAACGTGTCTTAAAATACAATTCAATGAGTATGAATATGATTAATCGGTATTTATCATGCCTTTCATTGACCGTTATTTAAGAATACTGATAAAAAAAAATATTCTCGTGTGCACTATAATGTGTCTCTTGACGAATTAATCTGTCATTAGTGAACGATGCGTAAAAGTTGATCTGTAGACTTTGGAACATCAAAATATTTAAAACAGCGATAAGCCATTTTTGAAATGTTCTTCTTCGTAGTATCAATCCGGTGGATTGGTTTGCAGCAACAGAATCTTGCATCTCGATCTCCATTCCTCTCGGTCCTCCGCAACCCTTTTCAGCTCAGCATAAGCGCTACAATTCATGTCCTCGAATACTTGCTGTAAATACTCCCGTCTAGGGCGCCCTCTAAAGTTTCTACCCTCAACCATCCCCTCCACAATATCGTGAAGAAGACCATCGTGGCGCATGATGTGACCAATCCATCGGGCTCGCCTCTCTGAGATGGTTCTTATTAGGTGCCTATCTTCCTTGATTATCCTGAGAACCTCATTGTTCGTGACGTGGTCTCTCCAGGAAATTCCGAGAATTCTTCTGTACGACCACATCTCAAAGGCCTCTAGTCTTTTTTTATCACTTTCAGATAAGCACCATGTCTCACAGCCGTACATCAAGATGCTCCAAACAAGTGTTTGGCAAGTTGCTTGCGGAGCCCTAAAGTAATATTCTTTGACTCAAGAATTTTGGCTTTTTTATTGAAAGCTAGCCTTGCTTGATGTATTTGACTGTTGACTTCTCTTTTTGTTCTGCCATCCCAGGTGATTGTACTTCCAAGGTATACAAATTCTTTTGCATCTTTTAGGGGTACTCCTAGCATTGATATGTTAATTTTCTGCTGCTCATTGCGGCTTACTCTCATAACTTTGGCTTTTGTGCTGTTTATCTTCATATTGTAGTTGGAATTAAATATGTTTTCCATGGATGTCAGCGCTTCAGTGAGTTCATCTTCAGTTTCAGCAATCAGAGCAATGTCGTCAGCAAACCTTATCATATCAATCTTTTGGCCATGTATTTTAACCCCCTCTCTATGGCCCATTTTTTCCCTGATGTTATTAATTGCATTTTGTATGTATACGTTGAAGAGTACAGGCGACAGAGAGCATCCTTGTCTCACCCCTTGACGTATTTTTGCTTCTTTTTGGACATTTCCAAGTGATATTATGGCAGCTTCTTCTTTGTAAAGTGAAAATATGAGTCTTCGTTCCTTGTATTTGACTCCAATTTCTTTCATTACATCGAAGAGCTTCTCCCAATCTGTATTATATCTCTGTTAAAGTATTGTAACATTTTCTTGTGTGTGTTTACTTTAAAAAAAAACAGTAATATTATTTTGTAATCTATTTACGTCGCATATGTAATACATAATTGAATCTTGAACGGCTCCTTGGGCGGGTGTTGTGGCTTAGCGAGGCCCCGGAAGCCCCACGGACGGGTAATCCGCCTCACAAGGGCCCCCCTCGTGTTTTCGTACAAACGTGCTGCTTACGTGAGAAGTCCACCTGACAAGCATCAACTATTACGGACACAAAGTCAACTATTTAAGGATATCCTTCAAGTAAGCTTCATTTTATTTCATTCCATCAAATTCAAGAGAATAAAAATAATAAACAATCGTATTCATTGTTCAGAAAAACTCTAATATTTCTCTGGCACTACAGCCGCAGTCTATACAATTTTGCGGGCTCTTACTCTGGAGGCTCTTGAGAATCATCAATGACCAATTCCATGTGGACCTCGGGATATACAGATGTTCTAGGAGAAGGCATTGACAATCTGAGCTTACAGAACTTTGAAACGGCAATTTCCGGTGTGTGCGTATGCTCCAAATATGGTGTGGATATGGGAAAAAAATGTCAATCAGCAATAACACCAGAAGTGAATCAATGAAGTATAACTTTGTAAATTTAAATTAGTTTTAGTCAAAAGTTTTTTGACGTTCCAGGTGGCAGGTGCATTTAGTGCACAAATGCTATTACCTACTTGGGAGTGGATATAGTCTGAGCCCAGTGTTGCTGAACTTTGGTGATCTAACAACAACCACTTTTAAAAAGAACTTTTACTTAATGGTTCAACTTTTCCATTATATATAAAAACTCATCGTTATACAAGTATGTATGTTTGTCGGTTTAGATGTGTACTTTTAACCATTTCATATAATGAATGCCAGGATAGGACTCGTAATATTGCCTGAATCCGCTTAAGCAATCTTTATTAGCAGCCGAGCCGTTCAAAACAAAACAAGGCGAAAACAAAAATAAAAGCGTTCGAATAAAACCAACAAACGATTAAACCTATCTTGTCCAACGCTGTGTTTTTTTGACAACGATTTTTTGTTTGTCAAAAGGCTTTTAACCCTCTATGTCTACTTGTAACACAAAACTTCACTACAACGACAAATTATTGGATATATTTTTTCTTCCCGTATCATCCGTTCCATATCAGGGACATACTTTTATGTCATGGCAAATTGCCAGCACTTAATTCTGCAAGCAACTTGCCAAAAAAAATGTTTTGAGGATCCTGATGTACGGCTGTGAGACATGGTGCTTATCTGAAAGTGATAAAAAAATACTAGAGGCCTTTGAGAAGTGGTCTTACAGAAGAATTCTCGGAATATCCTGGAGAGACCACGTCATGAACGATGAGGCTCTCAGCATAATCAAGGAAGATAGGCACCTAGTAAGAACCATCTCAGAGAGACGAGCCCGATGGATCGGTCACATCATGCGCCACGATGGTCTTCTTCACGACATTGTGGAAGGGATGGGTGAGGGTAGAAACTGCATAGGGCGAATTAAATAGGAGTATTTGCAGCAAGTGTTCGAGGACATGAGTTGAAGCTCTTATGCTGAGCTAAAGAGAATTGCAGAGGATCGAAAAGAGTGGAGATCGAGTTGCAAGATTTTGTTGCTGAAAACCAATCCACCGGATTGATACTACGAAGAAAAAGCATTCTGTCAGTTGCCATTAACAATAGCATTGTCTCAAGACTAACTGCACTTTTTTTTGAATATACGAGTAATATAAGAATACTAGCGAAATGGGTATATACATTCTTAATGGCCGCAAATCAACATGCAAGTCTGAGGCTCTTTCCTCGATCTGCATAGAAAATGACCCTTCTATCGAACAGGAGGAACTGACAGTCTCAGAGATTGTGATGGAAGGGCGAATTTATGCTGTGACAATGTTATGCAATAGATGTGGGTTTATTTACGAGTATAAAAGTATAATTATTGTTGGCATTAAACGTTAACGATTGCGAATTACAGACAATGGGAAACAAGCGCCTCAGTTGGAACTCGACCAAAAATGTGATCCCAGTATGGCGGGGAAACGCTCTACTATCTACAACAGTATTGCCTCTCTACAGCGAGGGAGGCTATTGTGCAAATTCAGGAATTTCAATGCAAATAATAACGTCAGCGAACAGAGACAGCGAAATGCACTATCTGTCGGGGGAAGCGAGCATTAAAAGGTTACAGAAAATTTAAATTATGATTTTTTTAATTATTTTATTTTATTCAATGCTCAGGTGGGTGAATATTTTTACACAACAATCAAGGCGAAAACCCGATTCAATTTTATTTAAAAAAAAAAAAAACATATTTATATTAGTATAAAGATAATGTTTTTTTTGACCTGAAAATATATTCCTTCTATATACTCGTATAATACACTTTTTTTCCTTTAGCGACGGCATTTATTTGTATATTTTTTATTATTGAGTGTTTTTAATGTGCTTAACCCTTTCATTACGGCTCGGTAGAATACAAATTATACTGTCAATTATAAATCTAGTATTTGAAGCATAATTGTACTTATTATTTTCATATATCACATTGTTTCTTATAGCCTTTAGCTATCAGATTATGCATAAAAAACAAATCTAAGAAAGTAGCAAAACGGTATATCACGGTTACCGATGTCAACGGTAGAGAAATCTTACATGGCATATAATGGGTACTGATTTGAACAGGTTAAATATACTCGTATTTATGGTAATATATGCATGTCGATTGGTATGTTTTCTATTTCTTACTAATTATGTAAGAGAAAAAGTGAATTAAAAAATATACGCTTAAAATGTTAATAAAAGATATAATCCAAAATAATTACTCGTGTGTACGAAAATGAACTCGAGTAATGGACGTTATCGAATGAAAAGGCATAGAAGAATAGCAATGTGAAAGAAAGACAATTTAAGCAGCAGGCAAAAGATTTTTAACTTCCTGCAGGATAGACTGACGCCATATATGCACCAACTTGGCAAAGGATATTACAAACAGAGATAATTATACATTGAGCCAGCTTTCAGAGCTAAATAATAATAGAGACCTCGGAAGTACCTGAAAATAAACTGATTACCAAACGCTCAAATATGTCTTGGCAACTTAATTATATATGTATATATATATAATTAGAGGATCTTAAGAGTTGTCACGCTGAAGATTAGTTAAAAAATATACACACCATATATTATATATTCATTATATTTTCAGGTGTAAACATAATTTAAGGTCAACAAAAAGATAATGGTAGCTTACATAACAATAAGGCGGTAGTTCGTAGTCACCACATTCTCCGGTAAGGAGCAGATATAGAGGATGAAGATTTGTGGCTGACTTGGTTTAGGAGCGACCAGACATTCATATAATCAATGGCATGTGATCCGATCGTCACGTGATCCAATACATAATTTAAATCATCCTTAGCAATTATAAGAAGAGCAATTCGTTTGTTAGACAATGACACTCTTACGTCTAACCTGCAATCAATAGAACACAGGCGTAAGATTGGTTCTCTTAGTCTTTTCTATCGTTATAACCACGGTCGCTGCTCTTCGGAATTTAAAGAACTAATGCCTCCTGCACCCACCCACAACCGACAAACTCGTCTTACACTTGCCGAACATCCATACACGGTTAATATATTTCGACCAAGAACTGGCAGTTTCCAAAGCTCTTTCCTTAATGCCACCGGTAAGCTATGGAATGCTCTTCCAGCGTCTGTGTTTCCTCCTTCCTACAATCTGGATCTCTTCAAGAAACAGATAAATACACACTTGCAATCTCCCCAACCCACACACAAACACGAACACAACACACGTTTCCCGCATGCAGCGTCCAGCCTCCCTGGCTTAGCGATATAGAGTGCACTGCTCTTAACCAGCTGTGCTCTCCTGCATGCGTTTAGATATAAAAAAATCTTGGTCAAAAAATCTCACGTAGAAACGTCTTTCAATGTTGTTTAATTTTCAAGAAGTCGTATAGATAGATCGACAATTCCAAAAATAAATTCACTATACAAAATAATAATCTTCCTCCGAAATAGAAAATTGATTCGCGAAGTAATTTTGTCTTTTGATAATTTAAAATAAATGGCTTCAGTAAGAATAGCGTCTCGTAATACGATTATTAAAAGGAGCTTACTCATCATATTTTGCACAACGTAGCATAATAATGATAGTACATTTATATATTGCATTATAAAAAGAATGTGAAATTGCTTACTCGGTAGAATTAAAGGGTCCGCCAAATAACTTTTTTTTTTTTTTATGGGGCGCAAAACATCGAGTGTAGCTTCGGCTGTGTGGCACGTAGCGCCGTCCTGTTGAAATTAAATGTTGCCAATATCCTCCTCTTCAATTTTTGTAAACAAAAATGGCCTGATAACGATCGCCATTGACTGTAACGGCTACTCCTTGCTCATTTTCGAAGAAAAATGGCCTGATTTTCAAAGTAATGTCGCAATATTTCCCAGCGTTGTTCAAGCGTATACACAACCATATTCGTTCAGCGGAAGGATAAAACTAATTAACTGTCAAATCAGACATGAGCTAAATGTTAAATTCACGAAATAAGCACTAGTTGAAAAAAAAACGTTAGATGGCAGACCCTTTATAATGAAGACGCGTTAATATAATAATTTGTAGTTGTCAATTAGAGTAAGATCCCGCTTACCGCCGTTTCATTTAGCGCTTTTTCGGTTTAGCGCTCTTTTATTTCAACCCGAGGATTTCCCGAAATTGTGCGCAGCGCCAGATTTAAGTAAGAGCGAATACATTGGACCCTCTGTCCATATGGATGAAATAGTGGAAGAAATAGTGGAACTAGCGAAACAAACCGGTTTAGATGAGGTAAATGTGAAAGACGTCGAAGAAATAGTTCAAGAAACAGCAGCTAGTCTTTGTAATGATGAGCTCAAAGAATTAACTGAGCAAGAAGAAAACAAAAATATTGATAGTAATGATTTCGAAGAAGAACAAAAGGAACTTTCGATGGCGTTTGTAAAAAGGAGTTTGACCACTATAACTGAAATTATGGACCGATTTGTTAAAAATGATCCAAATTTTGACAGGAGTTCAAAAGCAAGACGGGGTATTATAGATGCCTTATGCACTTATCGAGAACTTCTAACAGAACGCAAACTACATTATTACCTACCCTGCTTGATAAAAAGGCAGAAAATTGGAAACACAGAATAGTCTAAATGATCTGACTGACTTAGAATTTTATTTGTTTTTATAAATATATTCGTTTATATTGTTTTTATTTTTGTAAGAAATAAATGTTTGGTTTTATTTTTATTAAAAAAAACATAATTATATAATTTAATACGTTACCAATTTTCTATCCATCTTCCTCTTACCCCATTATTTACATGTAAAGATAGACTCGTTTAGCGCCGTTTCGCATTACGCTCTACTTTGATAAAACGTATCACCCGCGTTAAGTGGGGTACTACCATTAATTTTGTAACAAGTGTCTTATTTAATTATTAAAAAAAACGATATTACCGCCTTAAAAGCTCCACTAAAGAGCCGAAACCCTCTGATAACCTTCGTGTGCTTACATTTAAAAAAAATATGGCTTAATAGAATCACGAAACAGTCGCAGTTGTATAATTTCACTTTTTGCTAAAATCATATTAACCGAGACAGTATGTAAGAAATACACGTTTGTGAGTGTCATGTCATGTTTCAATTAAGTGTATCCTTTTACGATCGTTTGTGAAATAAAAAGTAATAAAACACAATAAACAAAGATTAAAGTATTCACTTTACGACTCGATATTTTATATTGCTTTGCAACAATCGTAAAACTTATTTATTTTATATTACGCGATTCAAAATTGCCACCTAGTTACGCGATAAAATAAAATGTTTCTTTATATATTTATGATTTCACTTTGTGAGGAATGACAAGTTGAGAGAACTAACAAGGCAGCCTGTCACACTATATCTAGAGGTGAATGTGAACTGGGTTGTAACATATACTTCGAATGTCGCAGGAGAGCATCAACTACGGCAGCCTTTTCTTCAAGTCCCTCAGGCTCATGACGTCTTAGAAGGCCGTCGGGACTTGTACTTGGAATGTATTAGGCGGAGGCGCAGGAGACGGAGCTGACGTGGGACGAGGCAAGACATCTTTGTGACGGCAGCTGATGACGACCATTTGCTCCAGTTAGGGGAGCGAATTTGAAAATGTTTTGCTACGTAAGAGAAAAATATATTAAGGGGTTACTATAAGATATTATCTCTAGGTTTTGAAACATAGTATCAAAAATGGTTCAAATAACATTGCTTGAAAATCCTGGGTTTGGAGGCTGTATTAGATTCAAGTCAATATATATAATCGTATCGGAAACAACAGGGTCAGATCCTGTCTGTCCAGAAGTGGACGACGTCGATGGCGTTGCTCCCGGCCATCATTAGGTCTTCCTGGGTGTAGCTACTCGGACACAGCGCACACTCCAGAAGGTGTGACAGGGTCTGCTCCACGCCGCAGTCACATTTAGTCGGTCTGCTGTAAACCTGCCAGGATTTCATTTGTTTTCGTCTTGCATACTCCGGTCCGAAGTCTGTTAAGGCACCACCATATATTCTATTACATTCAGTCAATAATAAGTATTTACAAAAGCTTTAAGTTTATCTATACATCATTAAAAAACTGCCAATTGCGTTTTATCAGTGCATTTATCGTATAAGTATTATTTTTAAACACATTAGAAAAATCACTGCAAGCATTACAAATCGCGTTTGTCTCTTTGCTGTGATTTATTCATTGTGATTAAAAATGCTCCATAGAGATGGAAAGATAATTTATAGTGCAATCTTCTGATTAATGGCATCATCACCTTCATCAATCAATCCATCTGACCGTTTATTAGCACTGTCCTACATAACATGTGCTTTCATTCCTATCAAGAGATAAAATCTGCATACAATTAGTATAATCTACTATATGATGTGCATAAGATAATTAGGAGTATAATAAACCAACTTATGAAATATTATATGTAATAGCATACTCACCAAAAAACTTTTGCATAAATAGCCTTTACGAGTATCTAAATTTATTTACTTATAGCTCCAAAATGAACAGGTCTCAGTCATTAGTAGACGAAGTGTGAATGTCGGTCTGTAGTCTAATGATATTAGCGGATAAAATCTTCACATACGAGTAGATCGTAGCGGTATTTTAGATTTTTAATCGATTTCTGAACTTTAAAATACGGGGGTATACCGGGGGTTGGTGTAAATATGAACCCTCACCCGTAAAATGCCAGTCATAGCCTATTAATTCAAATTGGTGGCAGACGAAAATAGTCCTGTGAAGACCACCCATTCATAGTAAATTCCTGCAATAATAAGGATGATGCGTGAATGTCGGGCTCTAGTCTATGACGTCGGCTGATCAACACTCCACATGCAGCGCTTAACCATATGTGACACAGATGAGACTTCGGCATCATTATAACCATCTGTTGGTATTCTACTGTATGTGTTTTCAAAAAAAAAACTTGTTTTATACCTCTACATGGCTGGAAAAATTCAACCCTTTTCCCCATATCCGATTCACATCTGGTTTATATAGTCAGCGCAAATTTTAGTCACTTTAGACACTTATTGCAAGACATTTCATTGTGATTTGTTAATTATTTTTTTAAGGAGATCCGATGATTACAACGACGCTTGCAAGGCCTGAACCATTAAGTCGTTACTTGGCTCAAGTCAAATCCAGCGTAGAATTAGGTTGATAAATACAGAGAATATGTTTCACGTTTTCTGTTACAAACGTCATACTTCACGTTGTCTACGGCGGGCAGCAGACAGAGCAGTTACAGATGGCAGCCGTAGTGTGAACACGGCTGCTTAAGTAAAGTGTGACGCACGGCGCTCCATTCAAGAGGCAATATCCTCCAGCGCGACGGGATTTATTACGTGTACGAGACGTAATAACGTGACGTTGTTCACGTTATTTCGGTTTCCGTTGATGTTGTTTTTTTAACTCTCCGAGGCGTACACAAAAGGGTGCTTTCTCTTGATTATTACGAGAATCGCAGCGCACGGCCATTGATGAAATATTCATTGATGAAAATCATAATTATAAAAAGTATATACAAATTTTTCATTGACAAAAAATTACATCTTTAATGACACATATAATTGAACGTCTGCTTAATATAAATGTATTTTTTTAAAATAAGTTCAGAAACTTTTATGACCAAATTATTAAAGCTTCGAGAGCATCATAATCATCTAATGTACTTAAATATGCTGATTAAAAAACACAGCCGGCGGGTATAGCTCAATGGTCAAAGCGTTTGCTTTGCAAACCAAAGGTCGTGGGTTCGATCCATGACGTAGATTAAAAAAAATAAATTTGTAATCGATTTCTGAGCTCTAAAATACCCCCGGTAGGTGCGAATTTGATCTTCCACCCGTAAAATGCCAGTCATATCCTATTAATTAAAATTCGTGGTAGACGAAAGTCGTCCCGTGAAGACCACTCTTTCATAGTAAATTTCTGTAATAATAATGATGATGCGTGAATCTTGGGCTGTAGTCTATGACTTTGGCGGATCAACACTCCGTATGCAGCGCTTAGCCATGTGCACCATGGTAAGCGTCATAGAATTCCACAGATGAGACTTCAGAATTACTATCACCATCTGTCGGTAATCTCTTGAATGTTTTTACATAAAGAAAACATATAACGGCCAAGAATGGACGCCACTGTTTGGTCAGCTATCCATACCCTGTTTTAACTTTTATTTGAAATCGCTACCTGAGAATATAAATTGTTCCCGACGGCTTACGTGTTAATGTTCGAAATTTTATTGTTTAAGTTAAATATTTTTTTAAGATCAATGTACAATATGAGCCGAAATAGTATTACTTTCTCAAATAAAAATTAAAAAATATATTTATATCACAAGTAAACTGAACATAAATCGTCAAGTCAGGGATTTTATTTTCCCTTTTTCATTTGATTCTCTGGAGACTCTCTCTAAGCACTTCATTCATTTCTTCTGCCTCCTTTACATACTCGACGAATATTTTTATCCTAAAAGGTTTATTTTCAGTGATTTTCGCAAAATATACTGGAATTGATTTATTATTACAGTGCAAATATATATTTAAAATAATATAAGAAAAAAAATATTAAACAATAAAAATAAATTTAAGTAAGTTTGTGCTTTGATTGAATATAAGTGTACTGAAGATTTTCCAAGGTATGGATGCAAAAAACGTTTGACTTGTCATCCATTACTAACTATGAAACTAATAATATATTATGTATGATTATGAGCAGCGAGAATCGCTATAGATATAAAAACAAGTTGACGCTAACAAGAGACCACCAATAATGATGCTTGTATAACTTAGTGCCGGTTTAAGGGGGTGGCAATGTGGGTCGGTGCCCCAGGGCGTCGAATAAGCTACGTGCGCCAAGACAACAAATCTTTCTTATATGTATTTTAAATATAAACAATATGGGGTGCTAGAAAAAAGCTTGCCCTAAGGCACCGCAATGTCAAAATTCGGTACTGACTTAAGCAAGGTCAAGATTTTTTTTTATATCATTGATGTCAATATTACTTAATATATTTTCATAATTGATATATATATGAAAAGTACTTTTTTATGTACTTAGTATACATACATGACTTCAAGATAACGATCTTGAAGTTCTAAAACCATACGGTAGAAACGTTGTGTATAATAATTACTTATATATACCATTTTAAAATTCGAAATTCTGATGCACATATTTTGGCAGTCCTTCATCTTTACAAACCTAGTTTCGTTTACCTCCTCCATAACGATATTTCCGCATGGAGCAGTTTCCCCCAACCTTCACCGTTGGATTTTTCAAGGTATAAACTTCCCCTTGAAACCGTGCTCTAGATTTAAAGAACTGGAAATATTTCATCTGAATTTATCATATAGAAAGTAATACCACTTTATTTGACATCTAAGAGAAATTACAGTAAATAATATTAGTAATATTTATTTACCTTGAGGTACATTTTGAACATTAAGCAATGTCCAGTAATGAGTATTATTTAATTTTTTTTTGACAATTATTTAAATATCAATTTGACATTATTTAAATATCAATTTGACATGAATTGCGTATCGCAATGACCATGGTTTTGCGTATACTATGCACTTCTTAAGTATTTTATGAATTATTTTAAACTATTTTTTATCGACAGGCGTATACAACTGGGATGGGCAGCATTTGGAAAACTAAAGTAAATTTATAAAACGAAAATTCCGCAATATCTTAAAACTAAGGGGTTTAACCAATGCATCCTCCCTGTATTAACTTATGGCGCAGAGACGTGGAATCTGACAGCAAGTCTTACCCATAAAATAAAGGTCACACAGCGTGCTACGGAGAGATCCATGCTCGGAGTGTCGCTAAAAGATATAATCCGAAACGAGGAAATACGGAGAAGAACTCAAGTAGTCGATGCTATCCAACGAATAGGCACACTCAAGTGGCAATGGGCAGGACATATCTGTCGAAGAGACGACGGTCGATGGGGAAGAAAAGTATTGAAATGTCGCCCAAGAACTAGCAAACGAAGCATAGGCCGACCCCCTGCAAGATGGACTGACATAAGAAGAATAGCGGGAGTGACCTAGATGCGGAAGGCGGAGGACCGAAGGGGATATTCATGCGAGAATCTTACGTTCAACAGTGGACGGAGACAGGCTGATGATAATGGTGATGATGATGATGAGTATTGTTTAAATATCAATTTGAGATGAATTGCGTATCGCAATGACCATGGTCTTGCGTATACTATGCACTTCTTAATTATCTTATGAAATATTATGAAACTATTTTTTTTATTCATAATATTGATTTTTTTATTGTACATGAACACATTCGGGGAGAATACCGAAAGACGCTGATGGAAAAATCTCATCTGTGGATTCTATTCGGAATGTTAATCGTTATTGCCATAGACTACAGCAAGAAATGCACCATGAATGGTCGGTGCTTACGGAACGACTTACGCCTACCACCAATTATAATGAATAAGTTATAACTTTATTTTTAAATTAACTTTAATTTAAAAAATAACAAATTAATCAAATTTAGTTTTGATTCACATTTATTGTAAACGATTACATGTTTCGGCCTCCCTGGAGACCATCTTCAATAATTAATTTAAAATTAAAAATTATGCAGTTTAACCATGTATTGTCAGTTGATACCTTAATGTTATTAAGCTATAACTGACATTTTACGGGTGAGGGATCAAATTTACACCAACCGAAATCGTTGAAAATTCTAACTTAATTTCTACAACTAGAAAGAAATATTGTGCTCGTTTGTATCAGTTACGTAACGGTAAAAGTTTCGAAGAAAACTAACAGTATTTGTGGCAAACAGGTTAAAGAGAAGTTGTTTGATTTGCTGGGCGAGTATCCTTCAAGGCGTGGCACAGTGGAGCCTCCCCAGCTCGGACTTGGTCATAAATCACGGGATCGGAAACTCATAATGGAAACAGTCCAATGGACAAGGTTAGAAGGCGATATATATTTTTGCATTGAAAACTGAAGAATACATTGCTATTGGTAATGAACTTGTTTACGGACACAGGGCAAAAGATAAAATCCATTTTTTTTTATATGTAAACTTTTTATTCCTGTGATTAAAGTCACAATGCAGAGCTGTGTAATCACTACGCTGTTAAAAAAAATTAGATTTTATATCTAAGAAAAAGTTCAATATTCTAAATCACTTTCCATCACTTAATATATTTATTTTATTTTATGTAAGCACATACAGGAGAATACCGACAGATAGTGATATCAATGCTGAAGTTTCATCTGTGAATTCTATGACGCTTACCATGTTACATATGGTTAAGCGCTGCACTTGGAGTGTTGATCCGCCAACGTCATAGACTACAGCCCGACATTCACGCATCATCCTTATTATTACAGGAATTTATTATAAAAGGGTGCTCCTCACGTAACGACTGTCGTCTACCACCAATTTTGATTAATAGGCTTCTTCTTCGTAGTATCAATCCGGTGGATTGGTTTGCAGCAACAGAATCTTGCATCTCGATCTCCATTCCTCTCGGTCCTCCGCAACCCTTTTCAGCTAAGCATAAGCGCTACAATTCATGTCCTCGAATACTTGCTGCAAATACTCCCGTCTAGGGCGCCCTCTACAGTTTCTACCCTCAACCATCCCCTCCACAATATCGCGAAG
The DNA here is from genome assembly GCA_022606575.1 of Glossosoma conforme. Lineage (NCBI taxonomy): Eukaryota > Metazoa > Arthropoda > Insecta > Trichoptera > Glossosomatidae > Glossosoma > Glossosoma conforme. Next base: position 759,723 of record JAGTXR010000117.1, read on the forward strand.
GAGACCATCGTGGCGCATGATTAATAGGCTATGACTGGCATATTACGGGTGAGTGATCAAATTCACACCAACCGGGGGGTATTTTAGAAGATCAGAAATGTTTTTTTTTGTTGTTTTTAATATCCTTTGGGGATCGAACCCACGACCTTTGACTTGTCAAGCGAAGGCTTTGACCACTGAGCTATACCCGCCGGCAAACTGAATGAGTTGGGGAGTAATTTCTAACAAAAGAACTTGATTATATTGTATATGTGTATCGATGTTTTAAGAGCAACACGTAGCAGTTACTCACAATATTTCCTGACGGCTGATGATGTAGAGATCTCATCTGCGCATTATGTTTGTAAAGCTGATCAATTATTATCACGATTTGTCATAATTACGCTATCACGGTTTTCACTTATCGGCTTACAAATGTGATAACTGGCAGAACTAAATGACGACAATTTGTTGTAACAATAGGTTCTAGATATGGAACGGATGTGGGGAGAAATTCTACTAGAATATCACGATTTTTAAGGCTAAAACGGAAATTTTATTGGGGAAGGAGTAGGTCATACACTAACCGTCAGTATTTATAGATATTATAATAAAATATTAATTTAAAGTTCCGTAAGCAAATTGCCAAAACATTTGTTTGGAGCATCTTGATGTACGGCTGTGAGAAATGGTGCTTATCTGAAAATAAAAAAACGACTAAAGGCCTTTGAGATGTGGATATACAGACGAATTCTCGGAATTTCCTGGAGAGACCACGTCACGAACAATGAGGTTCTCAGCATAATCAAGGAAGATAGGCACCTAGTAAGAACCATCTCAGAGAGGCGAGCCCGATGGATCGGTCACATCATGCGCCACGTTGGTCTTCTTCACAAAATTGTGGAAGGGATAGTTGAGGGTAGAAACTGCAGAGGGCGCCCTAGAAGGGAGTATTTTCAGCAAGTGTTTGAGGATATGAGTTGTAGCTCTTATGCTGAGCTGAAGAGGACTGCAGAGGATCGAGAGGGATAGAGATCGAGATGCAAGATTTTGTTGCTGCAAACCAATCCACCGGATTGATACTACGAAGAAGATTGTATAAATATAAAATACTATTTTATTTTAAATTATTTAATTTAGAACTTGATGAGCTATTCATAACAGTCGAGGGTCTCAACCTCTTGGCCATCTTTGGCATTGAATATTGAAGAATACCTTGTCGTTGGTAATGGACTTGTTTACGAACGGGGCACAAAGCGAACCCATAAATGTTGTCTGCGCGAAAAATAATGGCAGAGGAAATGTTTTCGCACAAATGGGTTAATGAAATTTCTCGCGTGGCAATGTGGTGAAGTGGTGTGTTTACGTATAATAACAACTCCAAAACTTTTCATTGAATACATATTTTTTATGTTTTATGCGGTGGCCTTCGTAGAGGTTTTTGGTATCAAAATAACACGCCATCGAAGCGGTTTTTTTATGTATTTAATGTATGGAAATATTTTCGTGGCTGTAGAAACTTAGAAGATCAGGCTTAACAGGATATTAAACAGCAACGAAATGGTTTGTTAATTTTTGATTCGGCAATTTTGCTGTTGAAGATGCACCACCCTCTGGAAGGCCAGTTGAATGATGAAGGCACAATAAAGGTATCAATTGAAACAAACCAGCAAATAACAACTCGCGATATTGTTGAGATATTAAATTGATCAAATTCCCATTTGAAACGTGTAATTAATAGGCATTAGTTGTATTTTCTTTATTTCTCTTTCAAAAACGAAATAACATTCCGGACAATTTAAAAGTATATCTAAATTGGTGAATCGAAAAGAAATAACGATCCGATGTGTTCGCTGAGTGTGTCTTTGATGTCAGATTTATGGAATCATAAAAAAACACATTAAACAAAAACAAAGAACGACTTCTATCTTTCTTCAAAGATTTTTTTTTTCTAAATGAAGAATTCTATTTTTTACACTTTATATGAACGGCCACGTTTTTATGAATATTTAAAAAAACAAGAGAGAACAATGGACGAGAGCTATGCAATAAACACAAGAGTGACGTCATTTCGTTCCTTTGTCACGGGAAAGATTCATTTTATTATTTTTCAGTTTTTTTTCAGGAAACAATTTTAATTAAAGTCCGCCGTGGTGGCGCCGACACGCGGTGGATGGACAAACCCTTCGATTAATTAGTTACTGTTTTAAGTGAACATGGAGCATCGCTCATTGACTGTGACGGGTGAGGAAACAATATCTGTGAAGCGAGATAGGAATAGAAGGGTTCTTTGAATCGAAAATAATATTCAGTTAAATATAAATTAACATAAGACTAATTAACATCCTCCTCTCTCAAAGAGAACGATATTATTACATCGTAGAGGGCAGGATGAGGAGCAGGTCAGCAGACAAACACGTTCTTTTAGAAGCACAGATTATATTTACGTTAAAAGCATTACAAGTTTGTGACCACGCGGGTTGACATGCCGCGTGGCCACAATGCGACCTCCCAAGCCGAAGGGTGGGGACCGACTCCGAACCGTCCACACTTCCGTGACCCGTGCTCGGTCACCAGCGCCGCCGGTGGTAAAACTACGTAACTAGCCCCAATGTGGCCACATACATAAAGGAATGGCAAGCGACAAAAATACAAGACGAAAGATTGTCTGTCGAGGTTTTCGGTACCAGTTAGCAAGGGCAACATCGTGCTGATGTCATAATATAATAACAAATTAGAAATGATATAAATTTCAAATTTTGGTATTTATTGTCTGATTGATAGTGTGAGATGAAGAGAGAGATATAATATTAGAATCATAATGGCAGCATGGTAAAACAATGGTAAACTTTCATAAAAGGTAGATAAACTTTTATATTATTCTAGGACATCTTTTTAATCAGTGGCAGTAATCTTTTTCATGATTTTTTGCTGTTAAGAATTTCTGTGCAGTTGCTAAAATTGTTCAAAGTGGACTTCCACTGGACGTGTCAGTAGCTAATTTATCATAATCTGAATGAGCGCATTATCAAGAAGACTTAATTGTCCTCTGGTGTGATGAGGTCGTAAGGCGGGTAAGGCTTAATATTTATGCACTAAAGGAGCAACAAATTGAGCACTGTTCGTCAACAGACGTGCACTTGCATACTCCCAGAGGCTTTGATCGTCCTTGCGGCGAACCTAGACTATAAACAAGCTTATTATGCAGGGTCAAAGGTAGAAGTTTAGATCATGCTGTGGTTCCATAATATACTTAGTATATTAAACCACAACGTATCCTGGAAGCACTCGTAGTTACATAAATTTCTACAAGTCCAATATAATCGAGTTGAGAAAACCTATAGAGCCTTGATTTAAACGTTATTTTGCAAATAAAATTGTTTATCTAACGACAAAAAAATGCTTAATCTTATACTCCAAGTAAGTATAGCAGAAGTATTAAACGAATTAATTAATTTCAGTTTTTATATTTGTATTTCATATATTCGTATATTATTATTTTGAGGATTATTTATTAGAATTTTTATTATATTTTATATTTTACCCAAATAGGTAAAAGTTTGCACCTACTTTCAGTAATTTAAAGTATGTTAACATTTATATACGCCCGAATTTTTTTCTCTCTAAATTTTTTGTGTGATTTATCCAAAACTCTATCAAATAGATCATTCATTTTTACTTCAAGAAATGACCTAAAAATGTACGCCACAAACAAATGACACGTAGAAAACGAATCAATCTGTGGCGCCCCTCAATACAGTAAGTGACGTGTGGAGAGCGAGAAGTACAGTTTAAACACACTTGAGGCCAGGAAGGCCACGGCTAGAGCCTTTCATGACACTTCTTCATGCAGACAAAGGGAGCCGCAAAGGAATGTCTAATGAAGTGGACCAGACTTCCGTGATGAATCTGTTAACAACGAAGAAACTACTTCTGGCAGCATATTTAACAAAAAAAAACGTTAATATTTTAAATTTGTTACTTATGGTGTGGAGACTGGGACTGACGTTAGTTATGAAAGTATTTCGTATGATAGCAAATATAAGTCTTAAGTTTAGGGTGGAAAACGCTGAAATCAGACAAACCTGTTAGACTGAATAAATTTTGCCATGGAGCTAAAAGTAACGGAATTATAAGAGCATGAAGATTGAATAACCCACATGGCTGCCGGTTTTATGCTGATGAAACATTGGCTGCTAGAAAAACTATTCAATAGAAGGAAAAATAGTTAACTCCGCTTTATAATACGCGTATGACGATATTGGCAATACCAGATCAATGATCTAAATCATTTAACAATCATATATATATGATGCCTTTAAAAAATAAATAACACACTTGAAAACTAATATGTATGTAAAGTTATTCCGAATTAGAAGTTAACCCTCGCCTTAATATGTTAAAAACTTCCGCGCGTTCCGGTGATGTGTAATCGTTACACATTCTGATTTAAAGTGAATAAAGTGAGTAGAAATTTGAAAAAATGAAAATATTCAAAGATATCGCTTAATTTTATAATAGTTGATGTCAATAAGCAGTAATAATTGACATTTAATAGCTGAAAACATGAGAAACATCAAACGAAGACCTCAAACGGCCAGACGCACCTTGGCGCGTGAACTTCCGAGAGCTACTAACATTAGTAAGCCTGTCGACATATCGATGAGCCGGCGCGCATCGAAATCATTTCGAAGTAGCCGACCAACTGAGGTTTCCCGTCTCGCTCACTCATATTAGTACGTCGGCGAGAGTGAGGAGTATAGATGCCTACGTATCTGGGTATTTTTTTATTTTATTTTCGCACACGCTTCCGACAGGTCGAATGAATTCATGACAGTTGACGCGTCTTGATTGTAGTGGTGAATTCATTGCGGATTTTAGAAAAATATTTCCTGCTCCCGATGAGTGCCTATTATTAAAAATATTTTTTTTTCAATACGTAAATGTATTAAGGAGGAATACCTAAAATCTGAACCCTGTATGTATTATATTTACAGAGATATTTAAGTTATACCAAGTAATGTGTAGTCGATATACATCACCGGGGAGGAGAGGTTAAATATATCGTTTTCTTCGTCGCCTTGGTCAAAACACTCGATTGTAATCATCATTTTCCTGTAACATTACCGACATTCGAAGCCAAAATTTCAGCACGGCTCCTGAAGCAATATCCGTAAAACACACGGCGTTCCCCTGTTGTTCCGCGCGGGACATAAGTACTACAGCAAAGCAATACGAAACGTGAATATCGAAATTGCTGTTCAATATTGATTTTGAATGTGTTTTCCGGTGGCGGGCCTGTTTTATTTGTGATTATTGTACTTATTCCTCTTCGCTTATTTTCTCAGGAAATTGTCAAGTCCAAATATCATGATTAAAAAACATACATTTTCTCGAAAGCGTTTTTAAGTATAAGATTTTAGTGTATTTACCTATTTAGATTGAGTTACTCTATCCATCTGAAACTGTACTAAGTCGGACGGATTTTAATTTCTTTGTGAATTTAATAATTACTTTAAAGACAATTTCTATTTTTTTTTTCAATAAATAATATTTTATATACAAGACAGGTATTACTCAGTTAAAAATGTATGGCAAAAATATTGATGTAAATATAATGATATGGTAATTGCCCCCTGAAAGTACTGGAAGACTCTGCGAAATACCTTAAGGTCACAGGTTCGATGAAAGGAAAATCCTGATCTATCTCCTTCTCGTGGTGGTGGGTGAGCTACATCAGTCGGCCAATATAGACAGGGACCGAATGTTGGCCGGAATAAGCTAACACCCAGCTAACCTCATAGGGTCAAGCTGGTTAGGGCAGTCTATTGTCCTGGAGGTAATAAATGCTCTCCTAAGGCGGATGAACCTTTATGGTCAACGGCATTAGGATGTGGAAATAAAGGGGAAAATACCACATTAAAGGTCTAAAAGACATCCCATGTATCAGCAACAAAAAAATGATTGCATCTCAAGTAGATGCAAGATTCTGTTGCTGCAAACCCATCCACCGGATTGATACTACGAAGAAAAAAGAAGTAATGTCATATAATAAGCCATTTATATCAAAATCATCAAATTTACCCCAAGTTATAAGAGATAATAAAACAAATTCTTTCATTTTACATTCACCATAGCAAAAGCTTGATATTTTAATAAATATTTTAATTTATATTTGCCGTTATTTAAAAGAAGAATGAATTTTATGAAGAGGATAATATAAGTTGATACTTATGGGAAATTGTAAAACGAAATTATGTCTTATGACGCAGACTAGATTGCTCGGAAGTCAAATTGATTGTGAGTCGATCTGGTCTAATGTTGAGATGTTCGTAAATCGAGTCGTTCGTGATCCAAGTTGATCGTTAATTGGTCGCAAATGAAAAACAAAATCGGCAAAAATCAATTATATGACCGATATGACTGAGTTGGTTGTATGTCAAATCGATCGTGTCAACCAAAATGACACCGAATACAAGTAAATATATATATTTTACTTATAATAATATTGTATAACGTAATTAGATCTTAATGTAAAATGATTGATATTTCAATGAAATATAAAATGACCTTAAGTAAGTAATTTGTAAGGTGTGCAATTATCGGCTTTCCTCGTGGCGAGTCTTCTTATTAATCAAGAAAAATTAATCCATTTAGTATCGAGTATTATATTACATGTTCTGACAAACCATTAATGCCTCGTGATATTATATCTGATTACATAATAAAGTATAGCGTCAGAAAACCCGATTTTCGAGATACTTCTTGAAGTTTCCATTGGGTGGCTACTAAATTGTAAAGAAAATATGTTTGTCTTGAATTAGGCTAGGAAACCAAATAGGCTAGTCTGATAAGTTAATACTCTCGATTATTGTCACTTAAATCATCCAAAAATGTAAGTATAAATGCGATATTGTGTAATATTAATTATCGTGTATATAAACTGAAAGAGATCTTTAAAAACATGTAAAGGCGTGTTGCTTCCTGCGCAAAAGTAATATGAAATAAAAGTAAATATTTTTTAATTTTAATCATTGAATTAAATTTAATAACAAGATATCAAACAATATGCATGCGTGAAGCCTATTAGGATCTAGATTCTAGACTAACCGAAATTCGAATGCATTATCGTACAAATAAAAGAACTTGATGAAGTAATACATAAACTCGCACATTGCGTACAAGTCAATATCACAATTTAAAATTGTAATGAATCAAATACGAGTATTTTTAGAAAACTTACTAGTTTTTTTAGAAAATAACGTCCTATTATCTAAAGTTTAAGCTTTCCAATTACTTCAGTAGACTCTATACAGTAATCAATGATATATATTGTAGCGTATTAAATGTAGGTGGATTTATTATTTCTAGATCGACAGTAGTGTTCGCGTTGTAGAAAAATATTTTAATTTAGTGACATAAATGAGTCAACTGACGATTGTTAGGAGGAAAGATTGGTTAAGCATTTGTTTGGTGAGTTAATAAATGTTTAAAATAAATAGTTAATTAAAGAATACTAAACAGTATTTAAAACATATAAAATTGAACAAAACGAGCGATCTAATCGCGCATGTTTTTTAAGTGGAGATTTTCACACAGGCGATGTAAATTACAGGAAAAAGCGTGAAAGAATCTTCGAGGAAACGTAGAATTAACGACCTGACTCCGACTGTAAAGGTCAGCAGCGCTGGATGGCGTGACCGGCGGACATTTGCAACTGTTGCGAAGGGAACGGGCCGAAGAAGATAATTTAGGAATTTTTCAAGGATAATTGCCGCATTCTTTCCAACATGACGCCAGAGATGGCGCTTTACGATCACAGGTGTGCAGAAATCATTACGCTAATTGGAAATGCGTAAAAGATTGTCGTATCTCTGCGGATATAAATTTCAGTATTTATAGCACGATATGAATACGCGTGCGCGTTATATCATGACACGTGGATTGTTTTTTAAATTTATATTGCAGGTTCTGGTATGCGTGTTGGGTTCAAATATATTAAAAGCGCGTAGATATAAATACTCGTATAAGTAAAATTGATTTAAAACTTATATTCTTAATGCAATCATATAACATGTTGCATCATTGATATTTGAGAAAGGGTTAGGGAGATTATGCAAGTATGAATAAATCTGTTTTTTTAAAGATGCAGATTGGATAAAAGAAAAAACCATGCTAGAAAAGCATATTAGAGCCGTCATAAGATTCTCCAACCCTCAACATCGTTCGACGTGATATATCGTTTTGCTAATTTCTTAGAATAGTTTTTTATGCATCATCTGATAGAACCAATTTGATACATGAAAATAGAGAAGATAAGTATATCTATGCTTCAAATAATAGTTTTATAATTGACAGTAAAATTTGTATTCAAACTGAGCCGTTATGAAAGAGTTAATGGTGGTTTTAAGGATTGACTTTTTTAAGTTGCCTTTCTTGGTCGAAGTACCCGTAATGGGTGGTCAGCATTTGTCTAATAAGTTTATCACTTGTGTTCGGGTGCAGGAGGAATTCATTCATTAAGTTCAATATGGTATCCACACTTCCTCAATAACCTCATTCTCAACCTGATATTTCATCAATTATATGGAATGAAAACAGTTAGATGTAGATTGAAGTAGTTTAACTTTATAAAGAGCAGGAAATGTACATTTAAAGGAAAAACAAGAACTCGTTAAATCAGGTATATGACATATTTTTCGAAAAGATGAAAAAAGTAATTCGAATTAAGCAAACATATCAAATTTAAAAAAAACACTCAAAAAAATGGCTGGGGTTTGAAGGGTTAAACAGTTAATCTTTCAGAATATTTCAATACTGTAAACCTTAAAATAAATTTCAGCATTTTGAAATACGCGTCGTACATAGTCCGGCATTTAAATATAATCCAAGCGATCAAGGTTGACTGAGTTGGTAATCAGTATATAACTAGTAAAACGATTGTATTATATAAAATATACCACCAGACAGTAATGATATCATATCTGTATAAGCAATATTTATTTCGAATTTATATGACGTTTTCGACGAAATGTTAAAAAAAATATGTGAATCGTTGTTCCGTAAATTTTATATGTCTGATATATAAGTTTTGCTAACCACTTAGACTTAATAATATATTTTAAAAAGTATATTTATACATAAAAGATCAGACTCATATATCGACAGGTAATATTGTTTTTAAATATCACATATTGTCTTTATTTTTGAACCTTATAATGGTTATGGACAGATTCATTTAATTCTACAGATTTTTTTTAGGAAGGTAGTATAGAGTTTATCTACCCGTTGAATGGTGTATTGAGCCACCTCAAAATATTTGTTTACAATTCAAGCTGATTATTATATATTAAATAGCTATACTGTACGCTTCGTAAAGTCCTTCGTTTGCTAACAATCAGTGGCAAAAGACTGACGAATGGTGCAGCGTATGCAAAACTGCGATCACATTTCTATAATAATTAACAGTTGATCAATGTGTTATTTTTTTAATATGTAAAATGTATCACAAAATCAAAATTAATAAAATTTATGATAATTTATTGATTTTTAAACTTCATTGAGATTTGAACTCTCGATCGCTTGCATAGAAGTCGAGTTCCTCTCGCATAGGGCTAGTGATGGTATTGAGTGGGTGTCGTCGTTGATGGAAGAATGCCAAGAGTTGGAGGTCTTGACGTTTTCGTCCATCGAGAGCAACAGCGAGTATAGAGAAGACGTTAGTGAACGTTTTCTTATCGGGTCAACCCTGAATAGAAAATTATATTTATATTGGTTGAAATGAGTTAAAAATGTATTGAAAATGAGCTGAAAGTGTTGAAAAATAATTGAAAATTAGTTGAAAATGAGTTGAAAATGAGTTGAAAATGGGTAAGGAAAACGTATATGAATATCAAATTAAAAAATATCTCGCTATTTGTATTTAACAAGTGCGATGTGAACTAAGCTTTACAAAATATTTTTGAAAATCTCACCTAAATGGGTTGAACATGTATGATCACTGACAAAGCTTACGAAGATCTAATCTAAGCTAAACTATAGTAAACTCATACTTTGTATGAACGAAAGGTTATGATACTCGATTGTAACGTGAAAGGTTGCGATTTCGAAGGTTTCAAATCTTGGAATAGTAATACTCCAAAGATTTTATTTTAAGCCAAGTAAATACCTACTATACGATATTTATTTTAATTGGCTTATCACTTGTAGCTTCATTGTAAGCTAAAGCCGGAAGGTATCGCTCAATGGTCAAAGCGTTTACTTAGCACGCCAAAGGTCATGGGTTCAATCCCGGTTGGTGTGAATTTGATCACTCACCCGTAAAATTCCAGTCATAGCCTATTAATTAAAATTGGTGGTAGATGAATAGAGTCCCAGAAGAAAATTGCTGCTCTCAAACATTCATTCCTTCTTCTTCGCGGTTTAATTCACAAACCCTGGGATTCTTGAATGTTTTAACTTCTATGTCCCAGATAAGTACATCCGTGCTCGTAGCCATCCATTGTTTTTGATCCCAGTTGATGCTTGTGGAGCATCAAGCACTCAATTTGGTTCAACGGCAAAGGCGCTCCTAAGTGGCCTACCAGCACACCTTGATCCTTTTCTTACATCATATTCCTCTTTTGTCGATGGTATTGTTCTCCTAGATCTTTAGAACATTAACATGTGTCATCTTCTTCTTCTTTTATGTTATTTTTATCTGTTATTATCTTTTGTACGTATTGTATATTCTATGCTCTGTTTCTTATTATTTTGTAAACTTTTTTCTTGGAACTGTTCTGTCTAATAAATAAATAAATAAAAGTCGTCCCGTGAAGACCACTCATTAATAGTAAATTCCTGAAATACTAATGATGATGCGTGAATCTCGGGTTGTAGTCTATAACGCTGGCGGTAAAACACGCCACAAGCAGCGTTTGGCCATGTGCAGCATGGTAAGCGTCATAGAATTCCACAAATGAGACTTCAGGATCACTATCACCATCTGTCAGTATTCTCCTGTAAATCTATAATACATAAAAAATAGTATTATAGATTAAAGGATTTTTAACTATTCCAATTTTGTAATGCAAATCGAGATTTATTAGTTTACTTATTAATGATATACTGGCATAAAAAATATGTGAAAAAAAATGCTCGTGAAAGACTAACACCAAACGCTCCACTGCTAAAAATATAATTTCTAGAACGGTAATAGAGCAGATGGTCGGTAGTTAAGTTGACAACTAACACATTGTGCGCGAGACGGAACATCTGGGGACAAATTTTATATGCCGATGAAATTAATGCTCTGGGAACTTCTTGGCATCAGCACTGCGAGCAATAAAACCGAAAGTATATTTAATTTACTACCCGATGCAAAGTAAAATATCTACAAGAAATATTGAGGCCTTTATTTTTTTCGACGAAAATTTGTTAATTTGTCAAATAAAAGCAATGTAGAAAATCGTGAAAAAATAACCATAAACCTGAAACATTGCCACAATTTTAATATGGAGATTAAAAAAACTATTTTTCATCCATTTCTAAGCTCTAAAATATCTCCTTTGATGTGAATTTGATCCCTCATCGGTATAGCTCAGTGATCAAAGCGTTTGCTTTGCAAGCCAAGGGTCGTGGGTTCCAACCCCGACGGAGATTAGAAAAAAAAGGGTTTTTAATCGATTTCTGAGCTTTAAAATACGTTGGTGTGAATTTGATCCTTCACTCGTAAAAATGTCAGTCATAGCATATTAATTAAAATTGGTGGTAGAAGAAAGTCGTCCCGTGAAGATCACCCATTCCTAGTAAATTCTTGTAATAGTAAGGATGATGCGTGAATCTCGGGCTGTAGTCTATGAAGTTGGCGGATCAACACTCCACATGCAGCGCTTAGTCATGTGCACTATGGTAAGCTTCATATAATTTCACAGATGCGACTTCAGAATTACTATTACCATCTCTCGGTATTCTCCAGTATGCGTTTACAAAAAAAAATGCTAGTTATAGTCTATTAATCAAAATTGGGAGTATACGAAAGTCGTCCTGTGAAAACCAACTATTATTGTAATACTTGGACGATGTGGGCTGTATTCTATGACGTCGGCGGATCAACACTCCATACGAAGATGTTCAGCAATATGTATCACGGTAAGCGTCATAGAATCCACAGAAGAGACTTCAGAATCACTATCAACATCTGTCGGTATTCTCCTGTATTAAAAAATATGCTGAAAAAATATATATACAAAAAATTACATTGTTTTTTTGCTTTTGTCTTTGAATGGTATGTAGTTTTACATTTGTATCTGTATATTGAAAAGGTGCTCAGAAAGAAATGGATATCAGTTTCATATCTGTAGTACTTTCTTTATACCTCAGAAAAACTTTACAAGTTGTCCGCCGAAAGTGGCAGACAAACTCGTGTAACGCAAACACATAAAGAAAATAGTAAAAGTTTCCCGCCTGGCGGGAGGCGGCCCCGCCCACCACACACACACCTGCCGGGCAGGCGGAGGGCGGATTACTTTCAGCTAACAAGATATGGAGGGTTTGAAAATTCACGTTTCAGTCAGTCATTTCAGCAATAGAAAACGTTTTCACAAAGGGACTTGACTTAAGTTTCAAAAAAGTTATTGAAATACTGAGTATTTTTTCTAAATATCTACTTGCAAGGTGGAGTATATATATATTATAAAACATCTGAGACATTATCTGAAAAGTTATTCCTATGAACAAACCAATTCAATTCAGCTGATTTGTTGATGAATTCCATGCTTATTTAGGATGTCGTAAATATATGTCACTTAAAATTGGAAATAATATATACAGGGAGCGACAAAATAAGCTGATGGCTTACGTCGTTGTTTTGGATTAAAAACGTCAGCTCTTTTGTTGCTCACTGGACAATATATGTATTATTTTTTGGCTTAATTTTATCTGAAAGACATTTTTCGATATTGATTTGGGCACATTGAATGCAGTTCGAGTTCTACCTTAACTCTATTTTATTTTATTGATTGTAAATTTAAAAAAAACGTTGTAAGCAACAATAATAGCATTTTACATCGCAATTATAAAGAATGGTGTATAGAGCAGAGCTCTAGCTAACTCACGGGATAATATGTGAATGTTATGTCTTATTATTTACCAGACAGGTGTGTCAGGTCACTCCTCTGATATATTCTTCGATCTGGGGCGGCTTACGAGCGCCGGAACACAAATTGGAAATATCACCTGCACCTGGCAGCCGCCTCCAGGGCGATAACCGCCCACTCCCCACCCAACTACCGCCCACCTCCCGCCCACCCGCCTGCCGATGACACGCTCGGATAAAGCTGACAGACTGCCGAATTAAAGTGTTTATCATTTTTCCAACTTTGGCAGTCCCTTAATGCGATATTGCAAAAAAAAACACAGTTTTTGCCGATCATCGTAACGTTTTGGAATTTGATGGACTCAGAGCATGACGAGTACTTTGATCAGATAAAATAGCAATGCAATTAGTTGGCGAGGTGTACCCAATACAGAAAACTATATATATAACTGTTTTCAGTATTTCTAACAGTGATCTTGAAATAATTACTTTTGAAAAAGATAGAAATTTATTTTATAATATAATACAAGTTACATTTGTAGTACGTAAATACCTAGTGACATCAGCATATTAGTACCAAAAACCTCGATATACTATCATTCGTCATTTATTTCTGTTCGCATGTCGACATGCTTGTGTCGCCATATTGGCATTTGGAACTAGTTATATAGACCACCGCTTGTGGTGCTGGGCGAGAACCCATCACGAGCGCGGCAGTTGCGTGATAACGGCTGAGAAGGTCGCACTACGGCCGGCCATCATGTCATTCCGCCTGGCCGGAAGCTTGTAAAGTTTATCGTTAATATATGTCAATGTAATTCAGAAAAAGTCTTTGTATTGCTAACGCGACTGAATAACAACCTTTTGAAAGAGAGGAGGATGTTACTAGTTTCAAAATCATTTAACTTGTTGAATGAAATATTTAATTGTCCATATAAAGAAATATTACAATTTTTCTGCCGTTATGTTTTTAAAAACGCATCAATGAAAAAAAAACAATGTTTTGTGGAAAAAAATTTAAGCAACAAAATAAATAGTACAACATTGCAGTTTCATATGTGAAAAATTTAACGAATATTTTTTTTGCTTTAACTACTAGTTAAATTTTTGAATTAATACAATAATTCAAAAAAACCTTTTTGGTTTTACAACATGACATTGCAAGTATTATAATTAAACACCTACCACTAGCAAAAACATTTTTTATCTATTTGCCATAGACATGTATGTAACATTTATCTTGGTTTATTTGACGATATTTCTGAGCCATGTGAGCGCACTCATTCTATCAAAAATATTTTAATAAAAGATTTTCACCAATTTTTTTGTAAATTCATGAGTGATACGCACAATTAACATTACGTCAATCTCCGAGTTTTCAGGCTTAGTTGATTTTAAAATCTTCAATCGATCATTATGACAGAAAAGGGGTAAAGCTTCACTTTACCTTTAAGAGTGTTTTAGATATATGTACGAGTATATGATCCAGTGGTCCTTAACCACTTTCAGGCCAAGGAGAAATACCGAGTTTAAAAATGATTATTTATTATAAACATGTATGTAAATTTAAATGAATATACAATTATAAAGAGGCTGGATCTTAAGCGTCGCTCTTAAGGCCTGGATTTAACCCAACCAGTAAAACATAGTGTATTTAAAAGTTACCATTCAATTCCTTACTCTCGGCGTCTAACGTTGATTACAATTATTGATCGAAAGCCGACATCGCAACGTGCTATGGTCGCTACAAACTTCAACTGACATATTTGTAATTTTTGCGTTAGTAATAAGAGATTACGACGAAGTTAAATTGTAAGCATACTATTATAGTCCTTTAATTCTTGGAGTATGTTTATCAAAAAGATAGAATCTGAAACGAGGAATCTGAAACGAGGAATCTGAAGAAGACTCAACTAGTGGAGGATACCCAAAGAATAGGCACACTCAAATGGCAATGGACAGGACATATCTATCAGAGAGATGAAGTTCTATGGGGAAGAAAAATTTGAGTGGCTTTCAAGAACTGACAAACGGAGCGTTGGACGATCCTCTGCACGATACACTGACGACATCAGAAAAATAGCGGGATTAGTCTGGATGCAGAGGGCGGAGAATCGAAAAAAATTGAGACTCATGCGTGAGGCCTACATTCAACAGTGGACGGACACAGGCTCCAGATGATGATGATATCCATGTTTAAAGCAATCTTGTAGTTAATAATAATCGTATTGGTCGTTTAATTTCATTATAATATAAAGTATCTGACATTTTATTATTTACTGATGATAAAAGAGGTTCTATAGAATCACATAAAATATGCAATACTCATCTGTTAACTGACATTAATATGACAGTTTATCGCGGCGTGGGTGGTTCTCGAAACGTTTAAATAAATTATTTCACTGACAAAAACTGTACGAAACCCTCATATAGCCCAACTAAGAGGATTTCACCGGGTAATTTGTTGACTACCGTCGTCAGAAGGATTGTCGGGAAAAAATGCTAAGCCTAACTAACCGCTGAGCTGATATAAATTTTGTATGAAAAAGGGTTTCGGGATAACAATCCACGTGGTAATTTTGTAAGAACAAAGGAGTCCCTAATAATGACGGTGTTAAAATTATTCGGTACCTAAATCACACATCAGCATAATAATGAATATAAGCAAGCATTTATGTGGAAATATAATATATCATAATACATTGAAGGGCAATTCATATTTTATTTTTCAATAAGATGATAATTATTCAGCGATGAAACAAAAAAAAAACCTTCTCAGTGGTAATCTCTGTAGTAATTTCGATTCAAAAAAATACTACAGTTATAAACTTACCTTTTCTACCATTTAAACCAATTATATGATTGCAAAATTTAAATTAATTTTGGTTAAAAAAACTGAAAAATTTCTGTTTTAGAGAATATGTTTTCGGGAAGTGTTTTTCAATTTTGGGATGAAAATCGTATTCTTATTATCACATTTAGGCACTAGGAAACGTTAAACGTAGATTAAAAGTCGTTTTCTAGATTGAATAAGAAGATGCTGAAAATTAATTAAAAATGAAGTAAATAAACTTTACTTACAACTGCTGGATATGAATTGATAAAATACTGTAGTTGAAATCAGGAAGAAGAAAGTTTCTTACCTGTAAAGAAGGAAAATAAATTGTTAGGATGCATATAAAGAAGAGATTTGTCCAGATATTTCACAAACACCACAGTGGCTGCGTCACTGATAATATAGCCAATGTTTTTAAGTATAGCAATTTAATACAAGAAATAAGAGTGACGTATCCAATACGTCACATATGAAGTTAAAACATACAAAAAATAAAATTATAGATCAGCAATGTCTCAGAAACCATACCATTTTATTAATATATTGATATCAGCTTGATATTACTCCTTTAGGCTGATGCCGTAAAGCCTCGAAGATTGATCTTTTGTCTCTTATTTTGTTCGCTCGCCTGACATGCACATATAATGTTTTTAATCGTATAATGTTGCACGGCGTTTGCATGCGCCATCTTGTTTATTATGACAGTTGGCGCATTTCATGTTTACCACTGTCATAATTACTACGTATGTCTGCCGCCAGATGTCAGTAAAAACGCACGGGGAGTTAGCAGTGGAAGTTTGACTCGCGGCCGTCATAGTGTGCGCGCTTTGGGCGTTCGCTATGGCGGGCGACGTTTGTGACAAATAAACGCGTAATATGTGAAACAGAAACAAGTGTTTGTATTGTGAACCTGATCCTGCATCCTTCATCCAGTTGTAACAAATGGAAGAAGAGGATATAATTATCAATATACACTGTAAGCCATTATTTACAGCGATCATCTAAACTCTTAAAGTTACACTAAAATAAATAATGTTTGTGAAATATATAGTTTTTTAAAATAATAATAAAAAAATCTACCTATCATCAATAACAAGTGGTTATTTTCTTTAACGAAAACAACCATTAAAAGAATCAAAAGTAAATTCAGCACAAAAAGTTCAATTCAATTAAAAAATATATCGCACTACTAATGAACGCCTAAAAATAACAGCCTCGAGAATAATATTTATTTGTTTCTAAAGGTTGAATGTCATTAATGGCGAAAACAATTATCTTTCTTCGCTTAGCCGTGAAAAGATAAAAGTTTTTGATTCAATGGCCGTGAAGGAGAGCTTTTCCGCAAATAATAAAAACAACGCTCTACAAAATAACACAATTCATTCCAAACAATAGTACAGTTGTGAGAGCTTCCGAGCATAATTATGATATCGTGATACAAAGTAATAAATATCAATAACCTACTAAACTTAAACTGTTTTACATTAAATATATATTAAAACTTCATTAATAACTTACTTCTGTAGCCCCCTGCTTAAATTCTTGAAATTGTAGTGGAATAATGGAGAAATAAAATATCAAGTAATGGGCAGTGCTTTTTAATGTCTTTCGAAATATTTTGATTTAAGCATCATAAGCTTTATTGCTCTTAAAATGAAATAAAAAATGTTATTTTGATTTTATTAGGGGACCAAATGCTATTGGAAAAATTTATCACCTTCAAAAGCTGACTATTGATTAAAATAATAACATTAACTACGTACTTAAATCAACTGTATACAATACTGTATATTGTATAATATTACAGTATTTTTTTGCGATCATCTTGAAGAGCACTGTAGTCATCATCATCGTCGCCAGCCTGTATCCGTCAACCGTTATATGTAAGCCTCCCGCATGGGTCTCCATCCTCTTCGATCCTTCGCCTTCCGCATCCAGGTCACTCCCGCTATTCTCCTTATGCCGTTAGTCCATCTTGCAGGGGGTCGACCAATGCTTCATTTGCCAGTTCTTGGGCGCCGTCTCTTCGACATATATGTCCTTGCCCATTGCCACTTGAGTGTGCCTATTCGTTGGGTAGCATCCACTACTTGAGTTCTTCTGCGTATTTCCTCGTTTCGGATTCTATCTTTTAGAGATACCCCTAGCATGGATATCTCCATAGCACGCTGGGTGACCTTTATTTTATGAGTAATACTTGCTGTTAGATTCCACGTCTCTGCGCCATAAGTTAATACAGGGAGGATGCATTGGTTAAACGCCTTAGTTTTAAGACATTGCGACCACTGTAGTATCAGATGTATATCTAATCGTTTGTTAATCACAGCATTTTTGAAGAGGTTGTCAATTGAAGCCAGGACCATTTGCTTCAAAAATCATTTTATAAGGCACCCCAACGACATACTAATGTCCTATCGGCCATATGTCTATTCGTTCAAATGTCCAAGAGCCGTAGATACAAATTTAAAAAATAAATTAAGCATTGCAAAAAAATTGGTATACGAGTTTATGAAAATAAAAATAATAACTTTTTGTGGTGCGATGCCACGGGAACAGTGAAAGTAAATAACTTTATGTTTTCCGTAAATAATTTTCTATCAAAAAAGGCGCACAGAAAATTGATTTTAAATTTGCCGCTGGTTCTGTGTGAAGGTGACTGCCGATCATCAATAGCGAGATAAACAAAATTGAAAGCAACCTATTTGCCACGAAGGCTTTCGCGCTCCGGTAACCGAGTCTCATTGTTACGTTACCCTTCTGTGCGAAACGCTCAACAAGCTAACATGTACCCTTTTCTGCCGGGTATAGCTCAATGGTCAAAGCGTTCTCTTAGCAAGCCAAAGGTCATGGGTTCGATCCCCAACGGAGATTTAAAAAAATCGTTAAAAAGTTGTAATCGATTTCTGAGCTCTAAAATATTGGTGTAAATTTGATCCCTTTCCCGTAAAATTCCAGTCATAGTCTATTAATTAAAGTTGTTGGTAGACGAAAGTCGTCCCGTGAAAACCTATAAAATTCCTGTAATAATAAGGATGATGCGTGAATCTCGAGCTGTAGTCTATGCCGTTGCGGATCAACACTCCACATGCAGCGCTTAGACATATGCATCATGGCAAGGGTCTTAGAATTCCACATATGAGACTTTAGAATTACTATCACCATCTGTCGGTATTCTCCTGTATATGTTTACATAAAAAATGGGGTATCGCTGAGAAATTAAGGTGTTTGACTGCAATACGACAGATTGCAAGTTATTTGTCCTTTGAAGATTAAAATAAAGTTAACAATGAAATAAAAGTAATGCTTTTAGAGTTGTGATGATTTTGAACACCAAATTGCTTTTGCCTTCAAAGTGACTCACTAAGTGATATCCTTACACAATCTGATTTTTAAAAATGCCCAAATATGTGTCGCAAACCACAGGTGCGTTTTATTTAAGTCTCCATTCATGTACTTTTCCCGCCTCACACCCACATCACAAAAAACCTCTTAATGATGCGCTCATTCAGATTATAGACAATCATCAACTGATAAGTGTGCCAAAGGTTTTTCAAGCCAATTGTGGCTATTGCATATAAGAGCGGAATTACTCACGAAAAAGGTTGTGTAAAAATCTATGAAAAACTATTCACAGAGTGATACTGAGTGGTCTAGAATAATGATAGCTTTCAAAACTGTTACGGTAAATTGTGGCGACTATAAGCTCCAGTTGTGCATATGTAAGACGAAAAAAAAATCGTTTATATATATATAATTATGAATATCCTCAGCTTGTGTGCGACTAATCTCTCAACAGTTAAATGCCTGACGTTGTATATTTATATATATACACTTTCGCATTGGTTGTCGGCATATGCCGTCAAAGATTCCCCGACCGTTGAAATCGGTTGACGTGATATATCGTTTTGCTACTTTCAGTACTCATTGTAACATCTACGGTACGAAATTGAAAGTGCAGTCATATTTACTTTATACATGTATATTTTACAGGAATCTGTAAAGCATGTCAATTAATATCGTTAGGTTTCGTCACAGGAGCAATTTTTTTGTAAACCACATGCGTCAATGCCACCACTTGTATGGAGTTATATAATGAAAGTATGTTAAATATAATGGATTTTTAAGCATCATCTGATAGCTTAAGGACAGAAAAGAACCAATGTAATATATGAAAATAGTTCAGATAAGTACATTTATGGTTCAAATACTAGTTTTTAGCAAAAAAAATGGTTTGAAAAATTCACGCCGTATTGACAGTATAATTTGTATGACATATTATAGGAGAATGTATTGAAAAATGGCTTATGAGATTTCAAATGTTAAGCTGTTACAAATTAATTATATTTAAAAGTGCGAGTATACTCGGAGACTTAATTATGATATAGAGCCCAATACTGTAAAAAAAAGCCTCAAAAATAACAAACGTCAGACAAACACGAATGAGATTTTTCCATCAATATTTCGCGGTATTCTCCTGTGAGTGTTGACGTAAAAAAGCTCGTTTTCCCGTAAAAGGGTATTATTTCGTGTGGAACAAGCGCATAAATATGGCGCGATAGGCTGTGCCAATCGGCTCAGGAAGTTCGCGGTGGCGGCGTATACAAATTTTACAGCCTGAACGAAAAGAAGATTGTTGCCATTGGAAGGTTTTTATTACCGGACTCAGTGCGTGAAAATAAATTCCGGATTACGAAATGTGTGCTGATGATGGTGTGTTTTTTCAAATTTAACAGTTAACTCTAAGTGTTTGTGCACAAAAAATGTCTTTATTTTTATTACATCATTACATCAAGCAATCTACAACCGATTGTCTTAATCCACAGCTTAAAACGTGTTTAAAATAAAAAATGTGTATTTTTAGCTGTGATTTTTAAATTTAATTTCATACTTTGAATGAACAATGAATAATAAAACATTTTTGAGTGTTACTGTAACATTTTAAAGATATTATTAAGAATGGGTATTAGGCTCTAGGTACACTCGTAAGTCAAATGTTTTTTTTTAATGTATACAAATATAGGAGGACAGATGGTGATAGTAATTCTGAAGTCTCATTTGTGGAATTCTATGACGCTTACCATGGTGCATATGGATAAGCGCTGCATGCGGAGTGTTGATCAGCCAACGTCATAGACTACAGCCCGAGATTCACGCATCACCCTTTATTATTTTAGGAATTTACTATGAATGGGTGGTCCTCATGGGACGACTTTCTTCTACAACCAATTTTAATTAATAGGCTATGACTGGCATTTTACGGGTGAGGGATCAAATTCACACTAACCGGGGGTATTTTAGAGCTCAGAAATCGATTAAAAATCCTTTTTTTAAATCTCCGTCGGGGATCGAACCCACGACCTTTGAGCTATACCCGCAGGCCAAATAAATAGATATACACCTTAACCTCTTTTTTGTGCGATAGACGCGTTCCGTGGTAAGTCGCACAAAAAAAATCACACAAAAAAAGATATGATTTATATAGAAAAAAGGAAGATGCGTTCCATGGATTTCAAAAACCACATAGCTTTGAAACTGCTTTATAAAATATACCCAAAAACGCACAAAAAAAATATTTCCCCCGAACATGAATCAGTAGATGGCTCCAATTTTTCAATTTCTTCATACAATTTACGTGCTTTTTCTTGAAGTCAAGAACTACTTATCGGGATTTTATTTTTGGTTAAATCTTTAATAAAGATTCTGAGCGCTTGTTCAGTTTTTTCTAATAACGTATCTCTTGTGTATGATGATAATTTGGAACTTATGTTGGTCTCATCAATAATAGATTTTCTTATTGCAATTTCATTCTTTTTAATTGCTCTTATACACAGACGCTAGCCAACGTTTAACTGTATGCACCGCACAGACGGCCGCCCGGCTCTGTGTGTGCAGCCGAACCCGTGTCAAATGAATAGTCGGCCATCTAACACTCGGCGCAAGTTGGGGTATAGGCGGCGAATATTTCAATCCTTCCTGTACATATGATCTCAAAAATATATTTAAAAAAAAATGCATTTAAAAAAAACCGCATAGCTTCAAAATCGCACAAAAAAAGAGGTTTGAGTGTATTTACAGCTGTGGATTTTAAAATTTTCATTTCATAGTTTTAATGAAAAATGAATAATGTAATATATTTCAGTGTTACTGTAACATTTTAACGATACTATTGAGAATGGGTATTAGGCTCTAGGTATACCCGTAAGTTAAAAGTGGTACAATAAGAAGCTATCAATAGATCTAAGTTTTCGCGTGCCTTGTAGGAAGAAGAATTTATTAAATAAGATCCGTTTCCGTGTAACCATTTATTGATTAATGATTTGTTGTTTATTTGGAATTGTTGATTATTTGGAACTATTAAGATAATTTTATCACGAAAAATAGTATAATTTTATAGAAACATTAATATAATATTAAACTTGTGAATTAATACTGACTGATTGAATAATAAAAAATAATAATATACACACTCTTAACAAATACTATAGAGACATCTATCGTTATACGATGGTAACATTGGCAACATTGTTATAAATGCGAGATTTTCGACGCATCGATTCGGGCAGTCGATGGTCGTGTGGTCAAGGGTATTGAACTTGAACAAAGGGTTGGTTCCAAGGTTCGCTGGTTCGTATTCCGCCTCTGCTGATATTTTTTCTGAACGAATCGATGCGTATAAAAAGATTTTGTTGCGTTGTAGTATGTGTATATTCAATTACATATTAATATAATTCATTTAATGGATTAATCATTTCACCGCGATCCAATTTAAACGTTTTAAAAGAGTGTTCGTAGAGGTACGTTTTATGAAATTACACTAAGTATCCGAATTCAATAAAACGAAAGAAGACACTTTAATATTTTTACCTCGGAATATTTTTACAGTTGCGGTCGGAGATTTTCCTCCACGTTCAAACCGGAAATTATTAGCGCAGGGAAAAGAGCCTCTGTAATAGAATAACGGTCGGACCGAATAAATGGGACATTCACTGCAAGCAGTCTTTTCCTGCATTAGCGAAATGTAGAGCGCCTAATAAATACGCTAAGTATTCTCTCCATTTCTGAGGAAAACTAATTAAGATATATTTATTGAGATTTTTTTTAATGACGCCCTGTTCATTTTTCTATGAAAAGGGAAATTCAATTATTTTCTCAGGCTTCTTTTGCATTTTCATTTATATAATGTGACTCGTTAATCTTTCCAATGGTGATAATGTGTTTAAATCATAATACAAGACATATAAAAAGAGTGTTTGTCAAAAAAATACTTTGTCATATAAAATGAGTTTAAATTATGTTATTCAAATTATATTAAAGTAAAAAATATATTTATGAAGTGTTTTTTTTTAATTTAGATAAACATGTATATCAACAATGAGGATAGTCGAAGACTGACAATATAAAAACAATCGTAACGCTCTAGTAACAATATGCATGAGATGATATGTTCAATGGAAAAAACCGTACGTCGTGCTACAAGATGAACTGACGACATCAGAAGAAAAAATAGCACGCGGAAAAGTGGCAATCAGAAGATGGTGATGGATGGAAACTAATGCGAAAGGGCTACATTCAACTGTGGATGCAATTTGAAGATAATGATATGAGTTCCCCTAGGAACTATTTGTAATTTTGATTGTTTATAGGTGCGTATTTTTTTGGATTACATGAGTCTTACTTTACGAGCTTAAATAACATTAAATGATGTTATTAGAGATTAAAATAATATTTGACAATTACTTATAGCGTACGAGTATAGTAACATTGAGATAATAAGACCTTTAGAGTTGTAAATTTAACCTTCTTTAACACCTAATCCGTTAAGCTGATCACAAAACTTATAATACTGACATTAGCATCATATAGCCCTTGCTGACTGGTACCGAAGACCTCGATATACAATCTTTCGTCTCTTATGTATGTTCGCTTGTCGTACATGAGTCGCCATATTGGCACTTTGGTCACGGGTGTGGCACGAGTATGTACATGGCTGCTGTAATTGGTGCGCCATTGATTCGGTAGATCGCCGCTTGCGGCGCTGGCTGTCACCGACCACGGCTGCCCAGTCAGCTGTGTGCCGACGGCGGCGAGATCATATTGTCGTTGGCCCGGACTGAATACTCCAAGCCAGAAATTTGTAAAGTTAGCATATATGTCAATGTGCTTCAGAAAAAGCCTTTGTAATGTTAATCTGCTCCTCATCCTGACACCACGCGACTTAATAACGACCTTTTTGAAAGAGGAGGATGTCAATACATACATCGCAAATTTTCATCTAACAAATTATTATTTTTTACATTCAGTCTTTACAAAAAAGCGAGTATTTTTAATACAATAATTGATTCAATTTTTTAACAATATTTGATATGTATGAAAATAAATTAGATGAATTACAAGTTTTTTTTTTGATACATCGAAAAATATCAGTATGTACAGTATACACGTATATTGAAAAATTCTTAAGCCAAATTGTTCGATAAAATGAAGCGATATTTCTTCGCCGACCATCGAGATAAAATTATGGCGCATAAACCGGAGATACGCGCGAAATATTCAAATATTAACGAAAATTATGAGGTGAAAATATGGCGCCAGATTCAAAATCGTGTTGTCAGTTCATATATCCCGCGATAACTTACGCTCCGTAGAGCCAGTCTGCCATTTTCCGAACGTTGCCAGACCGAGGGTGAGGTTTACCGCACATACATGTAGTCGTATTACACTACAACGTGAACGTAGCGACTGGCAGTGTGGTGGCATAAAACATTTTTTGGGTCGGAATTTTTTGGCACGAGGTGGACCCGGGTCTGCCCGACTATGAATCAACTGCCCTTGCGGTGGACCGAGGG
The DNA here is from genome assembly GCA_022606575.1 of Glossosoma conforme. Lineage (NCBI taxonomy): Eukaryota > Metazoa > Arthropoda > Insecta > Trichoptera > Glossosomatidae > Glossosoma > Glossosoma conforme. Next base: position 784,459 of record JAGTXR010000117.1, read on the forward strand.
TACCTTTAATTAATGCTCGTTCAGAGATCCGCAACAAACAGAATGTTAGATAGAACCTATTGATAAATACTCAATATAATATAAAATAATAAATGGATCCGCTATTTACTTGCTGGTTATATTGATTTATGGTAGAATCGATTTTATTAGCAATATATTTATTACTCACACTCGTACATATAGAGAAGAATACCGACAAGACAATCTGAAAGTAATGTAGAAATCTCATCCGTGAATTCTATGACGCTTACCATTTCAGATAACGCTAAGCCGGCGGGTATAGCTCAATGGTCAAAGCGTTTGCTTTGCAAGCCAAAGGTCGTGGGTTCGATCCCTGACGGAGATTAAAAAAATATTTTTTTAAATCGATTTCTGAGCTCTGAAATACCCTCGGTTGGTGTGAATTTGATCCTTTACCCGTGAAATGCTAATCATAGCCTATCAATTAAAATTGGTGAGTGACGAAAGTCGCCCCGTGAAGACCACCCATTCATAGTAAATTCCTGTAATAATACGAATGATGCGTGAATCTCGGGCTGTAGTTTATGTCGTTGACGGATTAATCATTCCACATGCAGCGCTTAGCCTTATGCAGCATGGCGTCATAGAATTCCACAGATGAGACTTCTTAAAGAAATTACTATCACCATCTGTCGGTATTCTCCTGTATGCGTTTTTTTGTGATTATAAAAAAAAGCGCAGAATGTAGTGTGTTGATTCGTCAACGCCATAGACCACAGCCCGACATTCACGCATCATTGATTTATAACAATATTTTTTCTAAGAATGTATGGTGTTCACGGGACGACTTTTGACTACCAGCATTTTAAATTAATAGACTATGACATATAATTCATATCAACAGGGGATTTACTCGTATAGAAAGCTAAAAAAATATTTAAAAATTTTGATTATCACTTCTAACATTAGGCCACAGGTATAATTTATTATAAGCAATGCAATCAACCACATTTTTTATCCTATACAAACTCGTATACAAATTATTAGCATCAATATGCTTAGTATGGTCAACGGCATAAGGATGTGGAAATAAAGGGAAAAATACCACATTAAAGGTCTAAAAGACATCCCATGTATCAGCAAAAATGAATGAGGAGTGGAGATCGAGATGCAAGATTTTGTTGCTGCAAACCAATCCACCGGATCGATACTACGAAGAATAAGATGCTTAGTAAAAAGTATGTTTCACAAAATATGTGATTCGATGTTAATAAAAGTCTTCAAAACGATTCGGGATGTCAATTATTTAATTTAAATGCCTCGCTTACATGATTGCGTATATTGAATGACTGGTCACTTTAATTTAGAAAAAAAGTGTTCGCTTAGTTTAATATGTGTAATGCGCGAATAAACGTAAAACTCTACGTTTCGGAGAGTTGGGCCGTCACTTGTGTACCGTGCCAAGACAAACTACTATAATTAATATCTAGCAATAAGTCATAATTATTAAAGTTTTACGGCGGCATACTGTTATATTTATGTGGTTGAAAATAAGCGAATTTACTATATTATCCCTTTCATTACGGCTCGGTGGAACACAAATTATACTATCAATTATAAAACTAGTATTTGAAGCACAAATGTACTTACCTGGTCTATTTTAATATATCACATTGGTTCTTGTATCCTTCGGCTATTAGATGCATAAAAAACTATTCTAAGAAAGTAGCAAAATTATATATCACGGCTACCAATGTCAACGGTAGTGGATTTTACACTTCATATATCGGGTACCGATGCGATCAGGTTAATAATGATGATATTTAAATTATTTTAAAGAAAGAGTTCGCTTTCCGCCATGGGAACGCTGGGGCGTCTTTTAAATGCGTGCGCAATATTCAAGACCCAGGAGATTTACGTGATCAAAATGCCGAATATGCGGAAACTGTGTCGCCCGTATTCTTCTATAGGATTGTGATTTTTGACATTTCAATAAAAGCCAATACAACCGTATAGGTGTTTCAAAAGCAGATGACTGCGTAGAATATTGGGCGTTCGATGGTTTGACTTTATGAGGAATGACGACGTGAGAGAGAGGACGAGGCAGCCTTCAAGAGGCGAAGGTGAACCTGGTTTGGGCATATATTTTGGATGTCGCAGGAGAGCATAAACTTCAGCTGCCTTTTCTTCAAGCCCACTATCTCAAACCATTCTTAAAAGCCATCAATAACTATACAGGTACATAGACATACTGAGCGGATGTAACGAGAATCATGACGGAAGTTCGTTACCACTATATGCTTCGGTTAGGGTAGCGGACTTGGTGATGATAATGATATTAAAATACGGTATTATGAATGGCGGCATAAAAACACTGTGGGCTGTTTAAAATAATATTACGTAAATGCGAGTGAAATGTGGAATAAAAAACGCATTTCAAATGTAGCGTATTTTACAGAGATATGGAGATGATATTACGAGTATGAGGGTTGAAACGTAGGATGGTGGATGGAGGACATACGACTGCGTCATCAGTTAAAGCTGAGAAACAAAATAAGCTACATCCAGGTATTCATACAAATGGTGCATTAAGAGAAACCACTGTACTAAAGGTTACACTTATTTATTTGGAAAATTCCCAATAAATAAGTGTAAAAAAGAGAATTCACGAATGAATTTAAAACTTAAGACTTGGATTGCCCCGAAAGAGGACCTAGCCCCTGGACACGACCAGGGGTGGAATATATGGAGGTCCCTTAACAGACTTCAGACTGGAGTATGCAAGACGAGGACACAAATGAAAGCCTAGTAGCTTTACGGCGGATCGACTGAATATGACTGCGGCGTGGAATAGACCCTGTCACACCTTATGGAGTGTGCGCTGTGTCCGGAGTACCTGCACCCAGGAAGACCTGATGATGGCCGGGAGTAACGCCATCAACGTCACCCACTTCAAGACAGGATCTGACCCTGTTGTTACCGACACGATTATATATATTATTTAAAATTACAACAGGCGTTAGTGAAATTCACTTGAGGCTAGTATAATAAGAAGAGGTGTCCAAAAGAATCACTCTCGATTTCAACCAATGTTTAAGCTTACGTCGAACTGCAAGTCATCCGTTGGTAAGAAATGGAACACAACTGAAAAAAGCATAGACACTCGAAAAACGAAATGTAAATTTTGTTAGCAAATCGAATCTTCTATCAATCCATTTTTAAAAATGTATTTACCTCACACGTCCCTCATCTTTTACGCTATATAATGCTAGTTTCAAGTGTACTTCGCATTTAGGGCTGGCATCAGTATATAAAGGACGTGAATGAACCTATCTTTAGAAGGTTGGCAACACTGACACCGTCCTTTTGTAATTCAACTTCCGCCTGTCTTCAGTAATAATAATTTAAATTTTGAACTTGATTTATTCCCAGTCACAATGTTTCACAGGGCTTAAAGAGACGTAAGACATTTTCGTACTGAGTCTTGTTCTAAATTAAAATTTACTTTGTTTTTTTAAAATGATATACTTTTATGGTTTTAGGTCAGTGGGCTGCTCACCGTGCTGAAAGGTAGAATTCATGCTGTCTTCCCTAAAACAGCATAGCTTCCACTTCAAACACACACCCAAAGGCTAATACAGACCAAAAAAACAAGGCAATCCATGCTAAATGAAGATCTTCCAGGTACTCTTAGCCGACAGCTAACTGAAGAAATATCCATGTCACATGTCACTGAAAACACGTATGTAAAATTTGAAAATAACCCCTGTAACGACGGACGAAATATCAAAGATACTCGTAAAAAGAAATATGAAAAGACACGGTTAAACCCAAAACGAATGATTCCATCTTTTGCTTTGAAAAAAAAACTACTTGTTACTTATCATAGCGAGACATTTAAGATATCTCAAAATAGCAGTAAAAAATAAGTATGTAGCACATTAAATGAAAAATTACATAGTTGAACAATTAAATATATCATTGTTTTAACTAAAATATATTTATTTTCAGTCCTTCAATTAGATGGAAAACATAATTATTTGTAATGAATGATTTCAAACAATGAAATTTACTTTGAATCTAATCTACATGTAAATTTAAAACACATAGTCATCATGAACTGAATCCCAAATGACGTACAGTACGTCATAGGTTTCTTGACTGTAAGATAATATTTTTTGAATGTTAGTTAGTTAATTTTATATTTTAAATTTTCTCTTTTTTTAATTTTAGGAGATCTAGGTGTCATAAGTCAAATTAATATAATTATCTTGATGTTTGGTCATCACATCTTTGGAGGTTCTGAAGCAGAGGTTTCCCGATAGAGCGGGCACGTAATTTGATTCGATTTCATTCCTCGACAGCAAATTAAACACGAAGGTGGAGGGCGGAGGCTCCGGGGACTTTGGAGGCTCCAGGGGAACCTAAACCGGCTACGGAACACTGATCACCGAACACCGCTTAGAAACTGAGACATGCAAATACAGTGAGGCCACATTAAGGCAGTTTCATCATTTTTTATTATGTAAGCACATATAAGAGAGTAGTTTTTTGTGAGTGATCCCGTACCTAGTGGAGCATCTGAAACATCTTCGCGGATCACTAGAATTCCGCGGAGCATCAGTTAAGAAATACAGATTTAAAATATACAGGGTTTGTCCGGAAAGTTAGAGGACTGATTTTTTTTCCACCGCGACTGTACTTCGGAGTGCGCGCGCACCGACTGGATTCGATAGAGAGGGTTTCTAGCTTACCAACGAGCTGCTGGTTAGTTGTTTTCGAGCGCCCGGAGAGTCAGGAAGAGGCTTTTTTCGCGCGAAGTGTCTCTGTGAGTGGTGCAAGCCGAAAATGCAGCGTTCGATAGAGCAGAGGTATGCGATTAAATTCCGTGTGAAACTCGGTAAATCTGCGACAGAGACGTTTGATATGATCAAGCAGGTTTACCCAGATGATGCTTTAGGAAGAAGTGGTGTGTTTCGGTGGCACAAGGCCTTTTCGGAGGGCCGGGAAGAGGTTAACGATGAAGACCATGATGGAAGACATGATGATGGAAGACAGAATGAGTCAAAGAGGAAAAAACTCTTTCATATAATATTAATAATAATAATATATCAGTAAAAATAAACTGTGGATGTGAGACTCGAAACGAAGACAGCATGTCTTATCGAATACACTAAACGTTGATCATTGCACCAGTTCATCATGATACAGAATATAACATGCATAAAACGTATGTTTTACATATATGGCACTAATGATAAATTATACATAGATTTTTTAACAATAATTAGAAATGTTAACAGAAAGGTCACTCGCAGATATTTTTAAAATATAATATTGCAATTATTTAAATTTCCCGTTCGAGGGCGGCCCTTATAACCTGCCTAAAGATACCCGGCTGCTCTAATACGCCCTAAACATCCCTCAGGTATTAAGCAAAGGCAAATCTAAGTATTATTTTAATAAGGGAATCAGCCCCACAGCGGTCGGCATTCGCCACAATATTATTAGCGTTTGTGAAGTGATAAACAGGGGCCGCCCGGATTCTGTTTGGTCCGGACCTCGTATTTTGATAAACAAAAAGGAAATTCCAGGCTCTTGGTGCACGTTTTAATTTAAGCCCAGCTTTATTTAATAATAGCGAAAAGCTAACGGCGAAACGGCAATTCACGGCAAGAGGGCAATTTCTTGACAAAGATAATTGACAAAACAGCACAGCAAAATATCATTCAAGTAATAATTTACCATTATTATACCCGTATATAAATCAAGTTTAATATGTATAATCTGAGCTATTTCACATTTGAACTAATACAAAAATAACACTTACTACATACATGGCGGCATAGTCCAGTGGTTTAAGCGTTTGCTTCTCACTCAAACGCTGTCCGTTCGCATCCCGACCAAGCTTGAGTTTCTTAAATCGATTCAATTAAATCGTAAGCTCTTTACATGCCCCCGGTAGGATATAGGCATCCCTCAAAAAAATCAAAATTGTTCAGGCTTAGGGAGCGTAGGACTCTTATCCGATATCCTTAAAAACACTGATCATTGAACACCTAAATATTTCTCTGGTACTACAGCCGCAGTCTATGGAAGTTCGTGGACTCTGCCCTGGAGGCTCTCGGGATCCATCTATATTCCCATGTGGACCACCGGGTATACAGGTGTTCTGGGACAAGGCATAGACAATCTTGACATTTAAAAATATTGTTTTTTAGGTACGTCTCCACAAAATTTGAAAATGAACGGAAATCAACATGTTAGTCCATTTATTATTTTTTTGTGTTTTAATAATAAATGGCAAAATATAGACCTTACATATTTTAAAATTAATTTAAATAACAGTGAGCTTATTTTTTTACTACCATAATCTGCAACAAATACCATAATACGAGTATGGAATTTTTTTTTCTAAAATCAGAGAAAATAATAATTCATTTACGTTTGCGATTTTAAAAATATTAATATAAAAAAAACTGAAATATATTTTAAATAGAAAAAAGGTATCGCATTATAATATTAATAAAGTGAATAATTGTATATATATCTGGCACACATGTTATAAATATGTTATAAGTAATAATAATTGTTATTATTTTATATATTCAGCCCCCAGAGCCATAAAGATTAGAATTTCATGCATATAAAAAGAAAGTACAAGGTAATAAATAACATTATAAATATTTATTTATTTATTTACCTTGTTTTCACATGGATCACGTAACAAAGTTCTCTATTAGGAGACTGCAGTTTCGACTAACTCGTAGTCTTTCTCAATCCTTCTCTAGTTAAGAGATAACTGAGCTGCGTTGTACTTATAAGTGGTGTAACACATTTTTGTAGGGAGGGGGTGGGGTGTGTCTATCAGGAAAGGAGAGGGAGATAGGTAGTGTTGCAAGGATGAAGGAAGAGATAAATACATAAAAGTGGTTTAGGTATAATTTTTTTTTTTTTTTTTATTATTATTAATATTATTCTTATATGTCGTATATATAATTTTTATACTTATTTATTTATTTAACGGAAACAATTTTAAAATTGGTGAATTAATTAAGGTATTTAGTTGGTTATTAATTATATCTTCTTTCATATTAATGGCTTTATAAATTTCTAAGTATTCTAAATTATTTAATTTAACGGTTTTATTTTCTACATGTAATATGTTTAATACTTTTTCTAAGTTGTACGAATGATTATTTTCTATAAGGTGGTTTGCGAATTCAGAAAAATTAGTGCTTTTTAGTGCTTTAAAATAATTAAATTACTCCCAAATGAGATAAAGCCAGCATTTTATACAGATAATAAACTAGGATACCACCTTATAAATAATAAAGATGCTAATGATAAACGCAATAATTCTGGAATATATAAATTAAATTGCCAAGATTGTGAATCTTTTTATATTGGTAGAACGTCAAGAAATTTTAATATTAGAATTAAAGAACATTTAAGGTGCCTAAAAGCACTAATTTTTCTGAATTCGCAAACCACCTTATAGAAAATAATCATTCGTACAACTTAGAAAAAAGTATTAAACATATTACATGTAGAAAATAAAACCGTTAAATTAAATAATTTAGAATACTTAGAAATTTATAAAGCCATTAATATGAAAGAAGATATAATTAATAACCAACTAAATACCTTAATTAATTCACCAATTTTAAAATTGTTTCCGTTAAATAAATAAATAAGTATAAAAATTATATATACGACATATAAGAATAATATTAATAATAAAAAAAAAAAAAAAAATATATATAAATATATACCTAAACCACTTTTATGTATTTATCTCTTCCTTTATCCTTGCAACACTACCCCCACCCCTCCCCTACAAAAATGTGTTACACCACTTATAAGTACAACGCAGCTCAGTTATCTCTTAACTAGAGAAGGATTGAGAAAGACTACGAGTTAGTCGAAACTGCAGTCTCCTAATAGAGAACTTTTGTTACGTGATCCATGTGAAAACAAGGAAAATAAATAAATAAATATTTATAATTTATTATGGATCTCAAAGTGAATGCTCAAAACATTGAAAATGTAATAAATAACATTTAACAATTTTAACAACTACTGACTCTCAGTGAGACAAAATAACTGGACAAAAATCGGCGTGAGTTAACTCATTGTAAAATATACGAAAAAGCTAAAATGATACATTTTAAAACAAAATTAAATTATATAAATATATTATAATAAAACAATAAAAATAAATACTCAAGTGGCTCACTTGTATTCTGTACATAAATGCTACAGAATCTGGTTTGTTCATGACATTAGAGAACACGGTACCGAGTATTAAGCTCGATTGCATGACATTTGATGGGCCGGGGTATTTCATAACAGAATACCCACACACTACATTCATGACCAGCCCCAATGCGCGTGATTGAAGCAATTACCCCCGACAACTCTTTCCGTTATGCCGATAATAATTTGGAATTATTTTTGAATATATTTAAGCGGCATGAATTCAAATATGCCTATTTACAAACTGTACATATTTAGTATCAAGTGTAGTTAATTTTTTTAGTAAACGTAGTCTAGAACCAATGCCTTTTATGTGATGTCCAAATAAACTCGTAATACGTCGAAATCGTACTTTCGATTCTTTTTTTCTCGCGTTGAAATTTGTTCCCTGAAAATGCCAATTATTTTTTCGTATATTTGAATACATGTAGAAAAAATACCCTACACCTTGAAATATATAATATAAATATAGAAATAGATATTGAAAAAGTATTTATTGCATTAAGCATTGCAAAATTTGTCATATAAACCAGAGCTCCGCAACCTTTTCTCATCTACGGCACACCAAAGTACTTCTTTGGATTCTACGGCACACCAAAGTTCTCACCTTGAATACCACGGCATACCAAAAGCCAAAAATAGATATTAATTTGATCAATTTCACTTTTTTTTAAATTTAATTTAGAACTTAATAAAGCAAGTACCTCGTTGTATGTCTACATAAATAGGCGATAGGCGCTGGGAGCTTTAGGACCGTTGTAAAATTATTTATTTATAATATTGCCTTATTTGATCGCGGCACACCTGTATCGGCTTACGGCACACCAGTGTGCTGCGGCACACCGGTTGCGGAGCACCGATATAAACGATATAGCAGGCTAAATTGAAAACTCTAAATTTTTTTTCTTAACAAAAAATTGTCAATTTTTTTTTTAGTAAATTATATGAAAATCGTTAAATATAATAACGAATTTCTATATGTATGCAACTAGATAAGCTGTACATTTTTCTTTTACAACTGATTATTATGGTATTTTAATCAAGAAATATGATTGAAATCCTTACTTTTTTCATGATTTCGACATTTGCAAGTATTGCTATTATTAAAAAAAGAAAATTATTATTTTTAAACATAGAAGCGCATGCCAGGTATTTGTTTATATAAAAATGGAGTTTTGAGTTTGATAATAATAAGGTTTTATACAATTGTAAATAGGAAAAACTAAATTATTTTTTCCCGTTAGTATTTAATTAATAATTAAAAAAATATAATAAATTAGTTTTTTATAGTACATAAAAAATATTCCAATCGATCAAAAACCTAAAAACAATACACGTTTATATGAATGTATCAGCAATAATATCTCACAAGTTATGTTGTTTTCTTGCGAGTTCGACTTGGAATGTCTTCAGCCAACCTGAAAAATCATTATTCGTGACCGTAAATTATTTCAGCCGTTTCCTGTGAGAAAATACGAAATCAGAAACATTTTCCATGAAAAAAAAGAAATACTGTATTCATGTATTCACAAAAGTCTATCAAGATATTGAATCTGAAACAAATAGCCCTGAAACCCCCGAAACCTCTGAAACCCTTCAAGTCAGCTTTTTTGAATCGCTTGTCCGGAATATTCTTCGGCGTTCGTAAAAGTTTTCCGAGAATAGAACAAAAAAGACTCAACGAAAATATATGTATTATTTCCTTTAATATATTTGGCTCGTATTTCCAGCAGAAATAGAGGAAAATAATATAAAGACGTAATTATTACATATGTGACGTAAAGAACGTAACAAATTATATTGTTACATTTATCTTTAATTCTTTAAATTTAATATTATCGAAATTAAAATATTTATTTTGAGCACCAAGAAACTTAATAAAATAACTTAAAAGGACTTGAAACATCCAAAGTTACAAAAACACGATGGATTGGAACGTAAAATGAAATAACTTCATAAAAGTGTAATGTTTTAGGCGGGAATGCGATGGATTTATATTTTTCAAGAAAACACTGTACAATGAATATTGATTTAGCTACCATGGGATAATGTTCAGGACAAAAAAAAACATAAAACATTATGTCATTAATTAAATATTTTATAGTGTAAAATTGATTAACTCATGGCTCAGGCTTAAGGGGCGATTAAACAGCAATAAAATTGTGCTTTTTTGGATTTTCAAAATTTATTTACCAACTTGGGAATCTTTTACTAGGCAATAATGTCAAGTAATCATATTATTAAGTTTTATTAACGCCTCGTACCCGTACATGCACGACGTTCAAGTAATTAAGAGTTTGGTAAATGCGTTTATAGTCTCCAAATTGGACTACTGCAACGCACTGCACGCAGGCCAGCCAGCCAAGCAATTAAATCGATTGCAGTCGTTACAAAACGCAGCGGCACGACTAGTCTACAACGCGCCCAAATTCTGTCACATTACTCCAATACTACACCGACTGCATTGGTTGAGAGTTTCGGCTAGAGTCCAGTACAATTTATGCCTCTTAGCTTACAAGGCACTCAACGGAACTGCACCGGGCTATTTGACAGAACTTATCAAGCCTTCAGAAATAAGCGCGCGTGGAGAGACACTCAGATCGGCTAGAGCAAATAGAAGCACGCTTCAGCTGACGGGAGGTAGTCCTAGCACGGTCTTTGGCAATCGGGCTTTCAGCTACGCTGCACCAATGGCCTGGAACTCGCTACCGGAAAGCATAAGAGAGCTTAAAGCGGAGGCATCCTTCAGAAGCAGACTCAAGACCCACCTTTTTACTCAGAGAGGCAAAGAAGCGCTTTTGGAATGATCATTCGGTCATAAAAGAGCGCTATACAAATACTAATATAATAGTAATAATTAATATCACGAGAATATTGGATGTGGATTCATTCGGGTATTTTAAACTGATTATTACTTTACATTTCCGTCTTACACAAATAGAGAAATTCGATTACGAGAACTGTGGCACGTCTTTCAAATAATAATGCCGACTGACATTTGCAGAAATCCCTACACATGATTATTCCGTAATACGTAGTACGTTATTGTGCCACAGCCGCGGCATCTGTGAAGGTGACAACTGATAAATAAAAACATACACATACGCGAGTATATACTATAATAATCTAATATATAATGTATTACCTGGAGGTGCGAAATGTATGTTCGTTCTTATGGAACAATATAGATTATTTCGTGATTGGTTATATACGAGCGTAGGCGTGGATATAGGGAGCTAACGAGGTGAAGAAATTCTCGATTTTTGACATATTATAGAGTTGAAGAATTGTCCTGAGAAAATTTTACGCGCAATTAATTATATAAATGAGCAAATAAAATAATTCTACTATAATTATACAACATGTAGTTTTGATAACTGAATTCGTAATTTGAGATAGATATCCGAATTTAATTACTTTATATCTCCTCAAAACTTAAAAGCATACAAATAGTACACATGTTTTTTTTATTATCACAATGCACTCGAGGGTCAAAACCATGTGATGATGAAAATGACAATGTGAAAAATATAATATCGTTGTTTAGTTTAAGTTTACACTAAGTTATAGAATCCTATCTTTAAGTTTTTTTTAATAACGCTAAGGATATTAACTGTTAATTCTTGGTAAAACTGCATAACGATTTTTTACATAGGTTGCAACTAGTTTTTTTTCAATTCATATTAAATAAGTATACGTGTTTCTTCTTCCATATACTCTTACTTGCTGAAGTATATGGTTGCAGTCGGCATAAACTAGTCGCCATTAAATTGCGTTAGCTGTTGTGACCTGCTTGCTTGCTCGTCAACTTTCCATTTCACAGCTCCCAAGTACAATATATTTATAGTTCTTGACGGCCTAGAAGGACGATGATAGTTGGAAGATTGACGAATAGTCAGCTGTGGTGTTTGAATCCCAAAAGCCGAGCCATTTAGACCTTTACTTAATCAGTGATGGATGTTTATTACTGTCAAAAAATATAATTTATTGAATCTTAATAAAACTAAATACAATACACAATGAACGCCATTTATAAATAATGCGTAGATATAATACAATACGTGTTAATTTCTCGACTCGAATGGTCGAGCGGTCAGCGACGAGTAAAGAAATGAACATTGTTGCAAAGGTTCGTGGTTTAAATCTCAGCGTCTGCCGTTTAATTTCTTTTAATTTGTATGAGAGAGTTCATGAGAGTTATGTCATAAAAGATGTTTTTTTGGGTGAATTTGTAAGTGTATATGCATCACAGCATGTGTCCATCCATTGTTGAACGTAGTTGAATATGAGTAGTTGCATATTATTTTAGATTGGGTTATATTTTACGCTAGGTTAGTTTAACTTAAATAAGGTTAGGTTAGGCTAGGTTACGTTAGGTTAGTTTACGTTAGGTTAGAAACTGGATAAGATAACGTTTAGTAGTATGATAATAACATGATGCTCATGTGAATGTTACCATAGTAACACGTTTACTACTAAACGTGATCCTGCAAAACTGGACGTCCGTGGGAAAGGGCCCTTAGGCGGTCGAAGTGAAAATGTTACAAAATTAGTCTCAATACTAAGACCCCGCTATGAAATTGTTATGCGCGGTTAATTTATTTCTTATCAAAAAATCTCTTATTGCCCAGTTTGGCGTATGAATAACGGCGTCCTCGCAAAATAAATACGTTGGCACCTCTTAATCAAATGCCGGGAGGGACCCTGACCCATATCGGGGGCTCGCGTGACGTATTGGATTTGTCAAATGGCGGAGAGCTTTCAAAAAATATATTGCTCTTTAGCCATCGGGATAGTCGGGTCTAGAGCTATTGTGTCCGACGCGAGAGGGTCTTAAGGGAGGCTGACAAATACGCCTATCCACGCGGATAAAAAAATATCCTTTATACATATTGTACTAGTGGATTAACAGCAATTTGTCGCCACAATAATGGAGTATAAAGCAATAATTTCAGTAATATTTGTCTACTAAATTGTTTTTCTTGGAGAAGTTTCATAAGGAATAGCTAACGTGGGACGAATACCATTTGATATCAGCTTGATATAGCTCCTTAAGGCCGATGCCGTAAAGCCTCAACAAGCGATCTTTTGTCTATTGTTTTGGTCCACTTGCGTGACATCTACATCGAATGTTAAGCGGTGTTTGCATACACAAAAATAATTGATATGACAGTTGGTACAGCTGTCATCTTGGCGGTTGGCACCACCGAAATGTGAGGGCGGGCAGGCAGTCGCAACTCGCCCGTCATCGTTATAGGACCGCCATTAAGGGCGGCCCTTTAACGGGCGACGTTATCGACAAAAAACATGTATCGTGAAACAGAAACAAGTTGTTTATAATGTGAACCTGATCCTACATCCTTCATCCAGTAAACCGATGTCCTAAGTACCCGAAGAGGATATCATATTCTTAATGGCAGAGCTTAAGGGAGCGGACGCGGAAATGATGCTGATAATGAACATTCTCTAGCGTCTTACGCGTTTCCTGACAAAAAATATTTGAATAGTTCCATCGTAGCAAAATTATATGTTTTTAAATTTTTGTTGTGAAATAATTTTCTTCGATCGTGCGTACTCGTATACTATCATTGCATTTGTAGTACGCATTTTTTCTTCTTTTCCAAGTCTATAACTAAAAATATGAAACAGTTTAGAAACGCATATTTCTGTTTCCCCGTTTCCGTTTTTGGGAAGTTTTTTTTTTGGTAAAGTAATCTTCTCGGGCATACAAGTAATGGTTCCTTAAAATAAATATTTAGATCGAACGAATGATGTAGATAAAAGCACAAACACACACACATTCATTTTTATATATGCTTGTATATTCATTTATGTACTAAGAAATCGGTAGTATTATCTATATATAAACTCGTATCATCATCAGCCTGTTTCCGTCCACTGTTGAACGTAAGCCTCCCGCATGAGTCTCCATCCTCTTCGATCCTCCGCCTTCCTTATTTTTATGTCGTCAGTCCATCTTGCAGGGGATCGGCCAATGCTTCGTTTGCCAGTTCTTAGGCGTCTTTCCAATACTGTTCTTCCCCATCGACCGTCGTCTCTTTAACAGATATGTCCTGCCCATTGCCACATGAGTGTGCCTATTCATTGGGTAGCATCCACTACTTGAGTTCTTCTGCATATTTCTTCGTTTCGGATTCTATCTTTTAGCGACACTCCGAGCATGGATCTCTCCATAGCACACTGGGTGACCTTTATTGTATGGGTAAGACTTGCCGCTAGATTCCACGTCTCTGCGCCATAAATTAATACAGGGGGATGCATTGGTTAAACGCCTTAATTTTAAGACATTGCGGAATTTTCGCTTTAAAAATGTACTTTAGTTTTCCAAATGCTGCCCATCCCAGTTGTATACGCCTGTCGATTTCTTTTGAGAAGTTACATCGTCCTAGTTGTATTACTTGTCCCAGATATGTATAGTCGTTCAAAACCTCTATTTGTGTTCCTCCAAATGGAAATAGAGTCAAAAGTCTGGGAAATATGACTATGTATACTCGTGTATACAATTAACAATATGATATACAATTCACAATCATGAAAATAGTTTCATAGTGTAAAAGTATTAAAAAATATTCAACCTAAAATAAAACTTATAAAATAATACATAAAATAATAAGAATGACAAAAAATACTCACATTTACATTTACCTTCATTCTACCACATCATATTGATATACTCACACGTATAGATACTGTATATACAAGTCGTATGTCTTTTAAGGTAGGCATTAAAGCATTTATGAAGTTCCTTCATACACTCGTATACTGTGAGTGCTTCGATAACGCGAAACGGTTGAGATCCAATTGGATTCAATCAAGCTTTTCGATTTCCCCAAATGTGACAAATTTCCTCGCCCCGGCCCCGGGCGGCCCCCTGTCTCTTTATAAGGCACTGCATCGCGGCCCCCGGGGAAGGGTTTATGTCCTCGTATCGCGAATTATGGAATATAAATCGCCGCCATAAAGATTATTTTTAAAGATACCCGCGACGCGCCTTGTCCACCGCGGCAAATCGGAAGAGAACATTTTTACGACCCTTTCTTTACTGTATCGTTATATATCAAGTTTCACGCCGTTAAAATTGTTTAAAATTGCTATCCGTTGTGCTTATTTTTACAATGTATCACAAATTTTCATACCCAAGAAACTATAAGGATCTTATATTTATTAGATTTTTGTAATGTTTCACATGTTTGCCCCCAATAACAAATAACGTATACCACGCCGGCGGGTGTAGCTCAATGGTCAAAGCGTTTGCTTTGCAATCCGAAGGTCGTGGGTTCGATCCCCGACGAAGATTAAAAAAAAAAGATTTTTAATCGCTTTATGAGTTCTAAAATATATTCTAAGAAAGAAGCAAAACGATATATCACGACTACCGATATTAACCCTAGGGGAATCTTACACGGCCGTCATATATCGGGTACCGATGCGAACAGGTTAAGAAAACACACGCAGAATATCAACATCGGTTGAAACCAGTAGGCTAGACGGCTCTTACTCTGGACGGCTGGATACTGCATACGGGAAACATTTTTTTTTGGGCCTTAGGCCCCCGGGCCGGTCGCCTTGTACCTGCGCTCCTTAGGAGTACTTACCAAGGCATTGTTTTCAGAGTACATTCTCGTTATACAAGTAACGGGTTTTGGTGAGCAACACCACACATGGGTGTAAAAGTTAGTAGTTCAGACGTTAAAATTTGGACTTTTAGACTTCTTCGCCGAAGGTCGCCGCGAATACAGAAAATGCATGGTAGTTGGGCTCCGTAGATATGAGATCGATATATCCAACCGGTCCAGACTTCTGTTGGATTACGCTAAGGAGCCTTTGCCTCCCTAAATCTAATATTGGACAATGCCACAGAACGTGTTCAGCATCCTGCAAGGGGCTGCCGCATGGGCAGTCTGGACTATCAACGAGGCTAAACTTGGAAACGGGAAACATATGTTGTATTTGTATTGAGATTGCAAGTGGATGTATTGATATGTTTCTTAAGGAGAACCATATTGTATTGAGGAGAAAACAAAGACACTGTAAGATTTGCCTTTTGATAAGATTCCAAGATTCTAAGACGTACATAATTATTTGGGACAATACAAGGGCTGTATAGGTGGCACTTTGCATTGGCCTGTTGTGTTGTCTATTGTTCCGAACACTGCGAGACGTCGATAGTCGTGATCTAGTGTGTCCGGAGGGAAATGTTGCTAAACTCGTACAATCTTCTGAATTACGACGAGAAGATGTAATAATAATTGATTGAGCTCGTAAACAGGGTCGTAATAAATAACCTTTTTCATTTAACGGACATGATTTTATGGACGGACACATAAATACGCATTACTTTAAAGTATATTTTATGTTATATTTTTATATATTCATGTCCTTGTATATAAACTGTAACATATAAAATTATAAGACACGGGGATAGTTTCTAATACTGTCGATAGCGTTGCGAGCAGTGGTAGAGAATTTGCGTAAAATTAAATATATCCATGACGAATTTACTAGTACAACAATCTTAGGGTGGGTAATCATCCGATTTCCTTAATATTCTGATTAACAAACATAATATCCAAAAATGCATCACATAATACAGCTGCTGTACCTTTAAGTCTTCTAGCTTCCGCCCTGAGATCATTCGGTACCATATATTCCGACATGAACCTCTGAAAAATGCTCAAGCTAGGGAGCGGAAGTAAAAAAAGACGAATCAATGACAGCTAGAATACTGAATTAAGTATTGGCTTGTGTTAATATGTTAATCTGAACTCTAATAATTTAAGTATAACTCAAAGCTATATCAACTCGTCGGGCATCGCCCCACCAAACATACGGCGAGAAGTCACCACCAAGAAGGAGCTCACCAAAGCAACCCACGACACACTCCGCCCTATGTTTGGGTATCAAAAGATAACCACACGGCTCAAATCAAGAAGAAGTTTCCTACAGTCGACAACTGTTGATACCTGAGGCCACCCTGAGCATGTGGAGAGGCGCAACTGAGGGGAATGCTCGGATTGCCCCGAAAGAGGACCTAGCCCCTGGACACAACCAGGGGTGGAATGTATGGAGGTCCCTTAACAGACTTTGGACCAGAGTATGCAAGACGAGGACACAAATGAAAGCACGGTAGTTTAACAGCGGACCGACTGAATGTGACTGCGGCGTGGAGCAGACCCTGTCACATTTTATGGAGTGTGCGCTGTGTCCGAGTAGCTGCACTCAGTAAGACCTGTTGATGGCCGAGAGTGACGCCATCGAAGTCACCCACTTCTGGGCAGACAGGATCTGACCCTGTTGTTTCCGACACGATTATATATATATTATATATATTCATTTATTATTAATTGAGTTTAATAAATGTAATAATATAGAGCTTTATTCAATGACCAATTGACATATTGACGATATATTTTTAAGGGCACTGGCAAACACATAGTAAAATGAATTATAAACATTTGTGTACATATTCAGCTGTTCGTACCCA
Source organism: Glossosoma conforme (assembly GCA_022606575.1). Classification (NCBI taxonomy): domain Eukaryota; kingdom Metazoa; phylum Arthropoda; class Insecta; order Trichoptera; family Glossosomatidae; genus Glossosoma; species Glossosoma conforme. The sequence goes on from JAGTXR010000117.1 coordinate 802,184, forward strand.
TAAAGCAAACTTTCAAAGCTTTTACAAATAAAGTCAATGTATGATAAAATAATTCAGTTAACAAGAGAGACACTGTCACAAATAATGTTGGCTAAAGAAGGTCACACTTTATTACCCAATTAATAAAATAAAGCTAATTAAGAGATTTGTACTTTGTATCAACATCATTAAGAAATATATTGATATTTAGTCGTTTCATTTAAGTTTTCCACCAAAAATAACCAAAAGTCATGTCGGAACCCAATAAACCAAAGTTGGATGATAAAACGGCTAGCGGCGTTATCGTCCGAGAAGACGGAATAATGTCTCAGAATCGCCTTTAATTACTTTACTTTCGTTGATGAGAAATTTCTTCAGCGATGAAGAAATTTGCATGTTTCTCAACATCTCCATTTGTTTTGGACTGTAAAGCAATTTACATCCTAAGCCGACGTTTCACTCCTTGGCGCGAGTCGAATGGGATGTCGTCCCTAAATGTCTCCAGGAAATACACTCGGTATGAGAAGATTTATGAATTTTTAGATTTATATTTAACGAAAATAAAATTTTACCATGTTTTCAGTACGAAATGTGAGATCTCAAGTTTTCGGGAATTATGCATAGACTGTAACCATACATACCTGATATGGGATAAAACGAGGGCTATGTCAGCTGATAGAGCCTAAAGGAGCCGACGTGAGGTGATGATGAAGTATTTATGTGAGAATTCAAGTTAAATTACCTAAGATTTATAAAGAGCTGGTTGAAGTAATAAAGTGTTCAATTACACAAGACAACAAAAAATGTATCTCCTGCTCCCGCTAACGTGCATTCCTTCCAAAAAATGTCTCATATTATACTGTATACCAAGATTATACATAAAATGGAAAGGTATCATCTTAAGAGAGGTCAAGTCTTTGCTACTAGTTGCCATGAAACTCGTTCATCACATTTACACAGCCCCTTTAATCTCATCAATTAATACGACGAATATATACGTTATACGAGATATAGAAGGTCACAGTTGTGTATTCTTTTAGAGCTCTTTTAAATAAAATAGATCATCTTCATTGATGATGATGATCTAAGAAATACTATAACGTATTGTGAGACGGGTTTTCGTTGTATTACCGAAGATAAGCAACATTGGACGTGGAACATAATTAAATAGTGTTTGTTTAATTATCTAAAATATAATAAAAATTTAGGTGCAGCGTTTGTTTTTGTTTTGTTGTTGTTGATTTTGAGGTTGATCCGCATCTTTGGGATTAAATTTGAAAATAAATGGCCTCGATATCGTAGGGGAGATCATAAATTTCCTAAAACTGCTAATTAACAAATGGTCAAATATATCTCGGATACTTTCTTATCAAACCCCCAAATTCTCGCTCTAGAAGCCGACGGGAACCAGCTTATTAAGTCATTCATTTACCAGTGCTTCTGGTAAATAAATGACTTAAGAAAATTCATGAACAGTGATCGAACACGCGCCAATAGAGTTATGCGTGTATGTGAGAGACAGAAGTGTAACTTAACGCTAATAGATAGGGAAATCAACGGTGACGGTGAAGTTTTTGATGAATTTGCTTCCCGGCAGCCGAATACAGAGCAATTTAAGAAAAACCTACTTCAAAAAATAAATCACGTAACACTTTAAGAAGAGTAAATGACGTCGTTGCCATTTGTTCTGCTGAGCACCGATTAAGAAACACTGCTATACACTAATAAAACAACATTATATAATATTATTACATCGTTAGAATTGATAAATAATAAAAAATAATATTTTTGTTAAAATAACTGATTTATTGCCGCAGTTTAAGGGAGTTTAATCAATGCCGAGAATCAGTCATTTTCTAATTGGCCCTCGAGTACAAAAGACACGGTATTAATATCATTCCCATGCTAATTCTTGCTCAGATATTTGCTTTCGGGTTCGACAAAGATACATTATTCACTTTTGATGGCTGCCTAATAATAAAACCGACATTCCCGGGAATAATTTTACCTTCGGAGAATTGTGTTATACCGCGTATATACTCGTATAATATATTCGTGAAAATTCACTCTGTCGAAGGATCGTATTTGATTAAGCTCCATAACAATATATATCCGTACCTCAACAGTCCGGAACTTTGCTAAAGGTACTAAATAAAGAATTTACTATTATATAATGAGATATATAAATACTAGCGTGAATATGAAAATTCGTTGTGGAATATGAACAACATATTTTGGAATGGTTTGAACATAATAAAAATTACGTAATTAGAAAAAAAAACATTTAAAACATCTTTTTATAGCTCGGAAGCTTTGAATGGAAATTATAACGCATATTTATTTACCCATTTAATATTAAAGGCGTAATGTACATTTTATAAAATATATATTTATCGAAAATGATAACGATATGCAGTCAATTTTCATATAGTGTACACTTCCATAGAGATTTTTCGAATATAAACATTTTGGGTTGGAACCACCTCTTACGATAAAATAGTTATAATACGGTACCTTAATCTTTATTCGCTTGACTGTAGAGATTTAATAGATATTACAGGTAATTAAGTAGCAATAAATAATATATTAAAAGTAAGAACAGAAAGTTAACATTTTTTAAATATTCATCCATTCGTTTAAAATTTAAATCATTCGTCAAACACTTTTTTATATAAACATATACAGTAGAATACCGCCAGACGGTGATTTAGCAATCGAGTCTGTGGATTCTATCGCGCTTGCCATTTTGAGGATGCTACGCACTGTACGTACTCATATGTGGATCTTTATCTGCCAATATCATTTAATTATTTTTACTCACTGTGATTGGGTGATATTCATGAAAACGAATTTCTTTTCCATTAATCTTTATTAAAAAGTACAGCTTTAATTATACCGCTTAAGAATATTCCATTCGTATCGCGTTGCTGATTCAAATAATTTCTATTTTTCATTAAGAGCCAACTTTAATTAAATGTAATTCATACATTTCCCTTAATTTATTCTAACCTGAGATAATTCGTAAAGGGTGTGTCCTTCGTTTTCAAAAGTACATAATGAATTTAGAATGTTCCCGGGTATCTTTCTCGCTTAGAGACTTATTGTTCGACACCCTTTGAAATCACTAGTCGGATTAGACTATACGTGTTAACGTTTATCATTAATTTATTATCAAGATCCCTTATTCGTTCTAATCCATCGAAGCTGTATCCATCTCGTATGAATAACGGTGTTCTTCACTTTCAGTTTAGCATGTATTGATCTAGTTTCAGCCCTCCTATAACGTTATCATAAGATCGGATAATACGAAACGAGGAAATACGCAGAAGAACTCAAGTTGTGGATGCTACCCATCGAATAGACACACTCAAGTGGCAATGGGCAGGACATATCTGTCGAAGAGACGACGGTCGGTGGGGAAGAAAAATATTGCAATGGCGCCCAAGAATCAAAAAAGATCAAACAAAGCATTTGCCGACCCCCGGCAAGATGGACTGACAACATAAGAAGAATAGAGGTAAAACCTGGATGCGGAAGGCGGAGGATCTAAGAAAATGGAGACTCATGTGGGAGGCTTACGTTCAACAGTGGACTGATACAGGCTGATGATGAAATACGTAAATACATATTAATAATGTAACATTAATTTGTCAACTCGATGGGCGGTGCGAAAGGGCTGAGCTGTCAACGTTAGGCTTAAAAATTAACACGTTGTACAAATTCCATAGTTCGAATCGTCTGCCGTTAATTTTTCTTCGATTTATTGATGAGATAAATGACATATAAAATGGTGTTTACTGTAAATTTCTATGTGTATCAGTTTTTATTTCATCATTCATCATTAGCCACTGCTTAACGTAGGCCCCCGAGTCTAAATCCTTTTCGATCCTTTGCCCTCAGCATCCAAGATACTCCTGTTATTCTTCTGATGGCTTCAATCCATCTTGGTCGGCCAACGTTCTGTTTGCCAGATCTTTGACATCGATCGACCGTCGTTTCTCCAACAGATATGTCCTGCCTTGTGTTTCAGTTAGGGATAGTTGAAACAAAATTATCTTCCACCAAAGTTAGAACTACCTTTCTGTTCTTCCCAGACATTTACTTCAGACTTACTGCTAAATGGACAAGCCCTACTAATGACTGGGCACGGCGCTTTTAATGACATATTATACTCATTTAATTTAGTTTCATACCCTAATTGCCCCTGTGGCTCTCTCTTCCAGACCTCAGAGCACATTCTCCGGGACTGTCAGTTCCTATTGTTAGAAAGAGGAGTCCTTTTCGATGCAGTTCGAGGGAATCGCCTCGGCCCTAACAGGCATGCAGACTTTGTGGCCACAATTTTTTTTTTCACGCATTAAAATCTTTACTCTTATCTTCCATCTCCATCACTTTACAACCCGTGAATGTGATTCTAATCTCTTTCACACGTTCTTTCTTTTAGCACTTCTGTGCCGTGGCCACAATTGTTCAATGGGGACTCCCATTGGACTTATCAGTTGCTAACAGATCATAATCTGAATGAGCGCATCATCAAGGAGACTTAACTGTCCTCTGATGTGATGCGGGTGTGAGGCGGGTGAAGTCCAATTGAAATATAAGCACTTTAGTTTTCTTCTACTTTTTAAGTGAAGCAGTGTCGGCTTTAGACTTTGCGGCGTCATGGGCAAAAAAAACGACGCCTCCTATTTTTTTTGGATAGGAGGGGAAATCATCTTCAAAAAAATACCCCCTGTAGAAGCTGAGGCCGTCCTTAGCGCCCTTAGTTCATTCAGCACCCTGGACAGCCAACCCACTGCGCCACCTTCTAAAATCGGCACTGAAGTGAAGCATATGAGCGTCACGATGGTAGATGGAGGTTTGCGACTTACCTGCTGCTCTCGCCTCCCTGCAGGCCTCGTACATGTCCTGCTTGATATCGAGGTTGTCATCTGCGATGGTCTCGCCCACCGTGACGAAGCGTTCTACAGCCAGGTTCACGGCCTGACCAACCCTCGCCACCGCACGCCCGCCTCCACCCAAGCGCTCCCCCCGGTGCGACACCAGCGTGGAGATCTAAGAACAAACAAGTCATCACACCCATTATTAGAGCTGATTTGTTAATCAGTTTCGGTGGTAATTTGTGTGCTACAGAGATGCTGCTTTAAATGAAATAGTAATGCCACCTTGGAGTGTACAGCGTTGGTATTTTTTTTAACATATCCGCTCCACATTTGCAGCATTTAATCTGTTCACCGCGTATGACCGCTATGTGTGTTCTAACGAACATGCCCTCAGCGCGTATGACACACATAGAGGTCATGGAAGTTTCAAACCTATATAATTGCATGAAGAATGATTATTGTTAAATCAAGCCGAAAATACAAGAAATATATTGTATTTTATTATTGAACAAATTACTTTGGGTGCCAATTAACATATTGATTAGTTTAAAAATATCACAACCTGTCATTATAATTGAAAACGCGACATCAAAAACCGTTCGCTAAATTTGGTGTCGCGGGCAAAAGGTTAAACACTGCAAATTACCGTTTCACATTTCTGTAAGCTCAGATTGTCTATGCTTTGTCCCAGAACACCTGTACAGACCCGAATGTTCACATGGGAATATAGATGGTTCTCCAGCTCGCACACTTGCATATACTGCAAATGTGGTACCAGAGAAATATTAGAGTGTTTAATAATCAGCGTTTTTTTAAGGAAATCGGATAAGCCAACGCTTCCTGAGTCCTACATATTTTTTTGTCATTAAAGAGTAGCTCAACCCTAGCAGGTGCACGTATAGAGATTATATGTGATGATGAAATAAATTTTTAAAAAGCAAGCTTGTGTGAGGTTTGAACTAACGGCGTCTGATTGACAAACGCTTTACCACTGGACTACGCCGCCCGGCAATTATTGATATTTTTATTGGATAGTATAATTTTCGCACTTTGTATTCTATAGTTGATGATACTTTGGATAATAACGATGATAATCATTTGAACGGTATAGTGATTAAGCTTTGGATGGTGGAGTGAATGATACTTTGGTTCAGTCGTCAGTAATCAATAAGTAACAAAACCGTATTTAATGAGAAACGTTTTTAAAAAAATAATCGAATAACAAAAGACTTCTTTAGCTTGTCGTTTTGTTTATTTATTGACATCAGCGCGATGTAGCCCTCGCTGACTGGTACCGAAAACCTCGATAAACAATGTTTCGTCTCATATTTCTGTTCGCTTGTCATACATTTATGTGTTGCCCGTTATATAGTTTTGCCACCGACGGCGCTGGTGACCGACCACGGGCCGCATGAGTCAGTTATGTCCTAACGGCCAAGAAGGTCGCGTTACGGCCAGCGGCATGTCATTCCGCCTGGCCGGAAGCTTGTAAAGTTTTAACGTAAAAATATGTTAATGTGCTTCTGAAAATGTCTTTGTTTTGCTGACCTGCTTCTCACCTGACAAGCCGTATGCTGCGTCAAAGACTCGGGAAGGCCTTCAGCCACTTGCTAACTTTTAAGCTTTTTGTAGTGCTCTGTGAAGTGTTTCCATCAGAAACACATGTACAGAGCGGCGGCGGAAAGGGTTTGACAGCGTGACCTGCTTCTCACCATGCCCTCACGCGACGGATTAAATCCTTTCTGAGAGAGAGGAGGATGTTATTATATTTGGAGTATAATAAAAATTGAAAAATAAGTACATTTTGTCTGGCATGTGACGCTGATAAGAGGGCCTTGGTCTAACGACTAACCATAAATGTTTCTTGGTGGACCTCCGGGTCACTAACAATGAGAACTAACTGAGTAGTGGCAGTTTCTGATGCCAATATGCTCCAGATGTGACAAATAGCGAATGTGTACATCACATGCAGACAATTTCATATTTTAAATGACCGAAGTCATGAATGTAACGTAAGAAATACTTGTATTTATTTAAACTTCTTATAGTCTATATAAGTTTCATGCAGACATACAGTGCCGGTTTTAGGGGGTGGCAAAGTGGGTCGGTGCCCCAGGGCGTCGAATAAACTAAGAGCGCCGAGGGCAACCAATCCTTTTTAGATTTTGTAAAATATAAACAGTGTGAGACGCTAGAAAAAAATGTCCTAGGGCGCCGCAGGGTCTTAAGCCGGTACTGCAGACATAGGTAAGATATGAGACATTATTAAGTGTGCCAACACACAGTCCAGTAAAGTGATACGATCTATGATACGGGTTGAGGTCCATCCAGGTGTCATGGCGGCCATTAATCACAGCACCTCTCCAACGAGTCATCCAGTATCCTCTCATTGGATACAACCTACTTTGTGTGGTAAACCTAATGTTATACATAAATAATCAATTTATATACTTGCATAAACATTACATTTAGACTCAAGATCAACTAGATTATATATTACTTACTATAATTACTTATTATAACGTTATTTTGTCTGGCTTCGTATTGGAAAGATTCGTAATAATACTCCTATGTAATATGGTTTCTGAGAACTTTTAATTATTTAATTATTTTTACTATATTACTTATGAAACATGGATACATATGTTGTTACTTCAACGTACATGTGTGAAACCAGCAGGCATTTCAGAAAAAAACGTTGCCCAACGTGTCACGGGGACTTCTAATGTGATGTGGTGTATTCTCAATAGCAAGTCACAATCACTTGATTTTAGCAGTCATATGTTCTATTTTGGTAACCGATAAATAGTAAAGAAATACATAATTGTTTTGGATACAACTTTTCCACAAGCTTAAAGTATTATAGTCGAGTAATCATCCAACCTAGGATTAGTTATTATTTAATATTTTTCAATATATATTTTTTTCTGTCATAGAAATGTCTCGGAAACATAAACCTGATTGGTACATGTTCTCCGATTGGTCATTAAATCTAATAGAAGACATTTTCCACGAGTGAGCTAAGGCTTAAACCACTTTTTATTAATACCCTAGCATTTTTATGCACGGTTGACTATGATAAATATCACATAATAATATATACCTGCTTTCTTAGAACCTGGCGGTATAGAGTAAATATAAGCTAAATATAATGCTACTTTGTATAAAAATAATAGCAGAACTCAATACTAATCATCGCTTAATATCTACCAAAAGATAACCACACGGCTCAAATCAAGAAGAAGTTTCTTACAGTCGACAACAGAACTGGTGATACCTGAGGCCACCCTGCGGCTGAACATGTGGAGAAGCATAACTGAGGGGAATACTTGGATTGCCCCAAAAGAGAACCTAGCCCCTGGACACGACCAGGGGTGAAATATATGGAGGTCCCTTAACAGTCTTCGGACCGGAGTATGCAAGACGAGGACACTAATGAAAAACTGGCAGTTTTACAGCGGACCGAATGAATGTGACTGCGGCGTGGAGCAGACAATGTCCCACCTTGTAGAGTGTGCGCTGTGTCCGAGTAGCTGCACCCAGGAGGACCTGATGCTGGCCAGGAGTAACGCCATCAACGTCACCCACTTCTGGGCAGACAGGATCTGACGCTTTTGTTTACGGCACGATTATATATATCGGTAAATACATTTGATTATAAAAAATATTTTCTAGAATCTAGGATTCTGAGATGATCGTAGGATTGAGTGTATGATCTGTTATTGAATCTAAATTATAAAACGAAAATGTACTGAGTAGTGGACGTTACCAAATAGTCGGCACACTGAAGTTCCACCGTATGGGACACATCAACCGAAGAGATGATGGACGATGGAGTAGGGAGGAGTGAATGACGCTTAAACGTCTAAAAAAATGCTGAACATTGACGTCTGCCAGTCTTATAACAGATGGAATGACGATAAAAGAAGCTGGATTCGGAAAACAAGAGATTAACAAATATGGTAACTCATAATCTTATATCCATGTGTAGCTCAATGGTCAAAGCAATTGCTTTGCAAGTCAAAGGTCATGGGATCGATCCCCGACAGAGATTAAAAAAAAAGTATTGTTAATCGATTCCCGAACTCTAAAGTACCCAGGTTCGTGTGAATTTGATCCCTGACCCGTAAAATGCTAGTCATATCCTATCAATTAAAATTGGTGGCAGACGAAAGTCGTCCCGTGAAGACCACCCATTCATAGTAAATTCCTGCAATAATAAAGGATGATGCGTGAATCTCGGGCTGTAGTCTATGACGTTAGCGGATCAACGCTCCACATGCAGCGCTTAGCAGTATGCACTATGGTAAGCGTTAAAGAATTCCACAGATGAGACTTCAGAATTACTATCACAATCTGTCGGTATTCTCGTGTATATGTTTACATAAATAATATAAAAAATAAGGAATCTTAAGTTCTGCAGCGGATGTATGTGAATTTCTATGAGTATCAGTTTACACACATACATAAATATTTATAACGAATATCACTAAAAAAATATTGTGCTATTAAAATATATAATAAAGGATGTATATTTTAAATTATTTGTTGACATATTATTTAAACCAAATTAGTAAACAATAATTATATCAGATTGTTTTGCGGTGATTTTATGCAAACGGCTGTCGCATTAATCTTGTTTATGGTGGTCCTTCTCTTACACAAAGCGCCCTGTAAAATATTAGAGGGTTTTAATTTTGATGTTAAGGTCAAACAAAGGCTTCAGTAAGCCATGGTAAATAATTACACGGGGTCTGTTTTGCTCGCTTAGGTTCAAAATAAACAACATAAAAAACTTAATTATTTATTATAGGGCCTCTCATTCTGACGACGATAAACGAGAACCGCAATGAATAAAATATTTTAATTTCATCCTAATTATAAAATCACGTGTTTTTTATGAAGGAAGCACCATTAGTACCAAATTCATTTAACATTACGTGACGTTGAGCTTATTACGTACTTGTCAGATATAGTCGTACACCCTACAAACAAATATCTAACAGGTAATTATTTAACGGCTGTGAATCTTGTCATCTCACAAATGTAGCGGGTATAGCTGAATGGTCAAAGCGTTTGTTTTGCAAGTCAAAGGTTGTGGGTTCAATCCCCGACGGAGATTTAAAAAAAAAAGTATTTTTAATTTATATCTGAGCTCTAAAATACCCCCCCCCCCTCCCGGTTGCTGTGAATTTGATCCCTCACCCGTTAAATACCAGTCGTAGCCTATCAATTAAAATTAGTGGTAGACGAAAGTCGTGGCGTGAAGACCACCCATTCACAGTAAATTCCTGTAATAATAAGGATGATGCGTGAATCTCGGGCTGTAGTCTATGACGTTGGCGGATCAACACTCCACATGCAGCGCTTAGCCACATGCACCATGGTAAGCGTCATAGAATTCCACAGATGAGACTTCAGAATTACTATCACCATCCGTCGGTATTCTCTTGTATGTGTTTAGATAAAATAAAAAAAAAGTATAATGGAAAATTCCGAAAGAAAATGCCTGCGTATAATACTAAAAGAACGATGGTGATTGAGAATAAAATTGGATTATTTCATTTACCTGTAAATATGATTAATATAACAAAAATGTGTGCAAGTATTTAGCGAAAGAAAAATTTTCAAATGCAAATTAAGAACACTGAAATATAATGTTAGTTAGCTAATTTTTATAAATTCTTTAACCCTTTCGTTACGGCTCGGTGGAATACAAATTATACTGTCAATACGGCGTGAATTTTTCAAACCATTTTTTTTGCTTACAACTAGTATTTGAAGCATAAATGTATTTATCTGAGCTATTTTCAAATATCACATTGGTTCTTCTATCATTTAGCTATCAGATTATGCACAAAAAACTATTATATTTGACAAACGTTCATTATGTAACTCCATACATGTGGTAAACATTGACACATATGGTTTACAGAAAAATCGCTCCTGTGACGAAACCTAACGATGTTTATTTACATGCTTTACAGATTCCTGTAAAGAATACATGATGTTGATAAATGGAATGACTGCAGTTCCAATTTCAATCAAATCAATAGATGTCACAATGAGGACTGAAAGTAGCAAAACAATATATCACGTCAACCGATGTCAACGGTCGGGGAATCTTTGACGGCATATGCCGACAGCCGATGCAAAAGGGTTAAGAACTTTAGTTTTCTATAAATCCTTTAAAGCTTTAATTTGGTTTCTTTTGTGAAATTATATAAAAAAAACAATTAGTAGAAATATGTCGTATTCTCATATTTAATAAAAAAATTACACGCGTTTTTTATTCTTAAAAAATGTGTTTCTGCTGCAATTTAATTTTGTTCATAGAACAAAAAAAAATACGCCGCACACAAAAGATAAAACAACGGAATATATATTCTTTACAAGTGTGCGGATATATTTATCACCACAAAAATTGAGGGTGTTTTTAAAAAATAATAGGTAAAAAGTGCCCGCCGGCGTTATTACACGGGCCGTTTTTTAAGGCCGCTGAAAAATAAAATTCCCCCCTGAAGCCATTGCAGGTGACATTCAACCCTCATCACTTCATCAGAAACAAGAAAAAAATAATTATTCGCCTGTGCCAGGTAAATTATTAAAAATGGCTGCCGAGAAAAACCCGGCCAGGCGAGGCGGTGCATAATGGAAAATTGATAATTTTCGAATTTTGAATGTCCCCCGACTTGAAATATCCCCGGTAGGTATATTAAAACAATATCGTTCGGTATAATAATTTATGGCAACACCAATTTGTTATTTTGGCAGGGCGTGACTGGCTATAATCGAAATATTTTTTTTATTTCGACGGAATGATAAGAAATTGTATTATTTTTTATTTTAGCTGTGACATAGCTCATCGAATAACGTTGGTGTACAGAAGTTTTTTCTTAAATATAATTATGGTTTCAATTCTTATGAATTCCATATTAAATATTTTTTTATTAATTATTTTTTATCGTTCTATCGTTTGTCCGCAACAATTTATTTATATTATTTATAATAATGGAAGTACTTGGAATGGAGGAATAAACATATATAAAAGCGAAATTAATTACTGTTGAGTAAATCATTATAATAAAAATAATAATAACACTCCATTGCATTTGACCATAATTAATTAGTTTAAAACTTGTAACACGATCTTATAAGTTTTACAAAGTTAAAAAGACGAAAATTATGTAATATAGAAATAAAATAGCATAAAAAATAAATAAACCTACGAAAAAAGCAGATATTTTTTACATTGTGTTTTCTAGACATTACATTCGTTTCAAATTAAAATAAATTTGAAGTTTGTACAATGCTAAAGAAGGGTAGAATTAAAACAGCGAAATTTGAATTTCGTCACGTAATGAGACTAAATAATAGGGACCGTGAAGGCATAAAGAGAGGCATAACTCAAGGAGTTGCAGCTAATGAAAATCTTTAAAAAAAAAACGACGCGACTTGGAGAGACAGCATGTTTAAAGCCATCAGGAGCTTCGTTAAGAAGCTCGTCTCCAAGGCAAACGAAGGAGACAGCCTGATGATAAATGATTAAATAGTTGTCACTTTATAGAAGTGGCGATGAAAATGTTTCTGCGCTCTTCAATTTTCACCCTAATGATAACTTTACAAAGGCGAGCTGTCAAGGGCAATCGCTCGCACAGAAAAAAAAAAACCTACTTAAAATGAATGCTCGTCATTAAAAAAAAAAAAAAAAAACTTCGCTTTGTGAGTGTTTCGCCGAAAAAAAGTGTACTAAGCACCGGTCATAAATAAATTAGCGCAAATAAATAAGTGAGCCTTGTGTGCGGACTGGAATTCCAGCAATGATGTATTATTTTTCGTGTCGCGTATTATTTTTTCATGTAGCTTCTGTTATTTATTTTTTCTGCCAGACATGTGACAGCTTCATATTGATGTTGTACATAGTGTTTGTTGTTGTATATGAACATTGTAAATAAAAGATAATCGAGTAATGGTCACATACGATGCTGTTCTTATTATTTCTCGTAATAACAACATTTATTCGTTGTTTTTATATATTTTTATAATGTAATATTTGATAAATTGGAAATATTAGAGTACTTAACACATAAAGCAAATAACTTTACTGTAGTCGTGTGAAATGTGATAAAAAAAGAGTTTTATTAATTATTTACTTTATCATTATTTAAAAAAACTAAGTAAATAATAATTTACGTTTATTTTGTACTAATATGGGCCATGTGAAATGGATGAACAAGACCGGGGAACGCTTGTCTAAATTCGGTATAGATCGCAGAAAAACTACTGTGCAAGGCAATATTTTATAATTAAAGTTCGGTATATATGTAAGAACAAATTCCTCAAATATTGTAAAATAAAGTAATCCATTCGCTTAATATACTATTTAATTATATAGATTTTAATGTAATTGAGAAAAGAACAATAGAGAGAACATTATTGTTGTAATTATATTTTTTGTTGTCAATAATGTGCTCGCGGCTTAATGTTATTTTTAGGTTATATTTTTTCCATGCAGTTGATGAATAAAATAAACATGCAACAGGAGTACATATATTCTTAATTATTAACTTGAAATGATTTAAAAATACATGTTATTGAAATAATTATACATTTAACAAAATATATTTAAAATTTCATTGAAATTTAAATTTGACAGATAAAGACGGTGACAGGTGGAAATATAAAAATGGAATCGTGTGATGTTTTAAAAATATGAAAGATCAGGTGACGTGCGTTCAGGCACGTTGTTACCTAGAGGACCTTCAAAGGTTCAGGGTGAGAGTGACATTTATTTTACGGGAGGAGGATAAAATAATGATGAGAAGAATCATTAATTACTTTACCTGGCCACTTCGCCAGTAATCAGCAACGTCGTCCATGGTATCAGCGCTATCTCATAACCACCAAATATTTAAATCACAATAGATCGCTGGGTATATATATAATATATATATACTATGAAGTATTATATTTATAATAAGCGAATAATAAATTGAGAGGCATTTTTTTAAGTTTAATTATTTTCAAAGACGGCCGAAACATAAACACGACCGCATGCACGTGATTCTTTTTAAGTTTTGATCGTTTGAATTATGCATCTCGTTTTTTGTTGTTTTTTTTTATATTTTGAGTTGTGTTCAGTGAGTGGGTGTTGTATCGTTGGTGAGTGATGGGTGTTGAGGTTTGTTCTTGTTGATGGGTCGTGACAGAACGTTGTTTGTGTTGGGATCGATCGGCGGGCGGAACGGCTCTGCGGCCGGCGCTGCCGGAGGCTCGCGAGACACTTGCTGGGCTGAGCGGAGCCCGAGCCGCCCCCGCCCCGCGCACCAGCCCCACCGCCCGCTGATCGATACTGCCTCCGCCCGGGAGCAGGGCGGTTCAATCTAACAACCATCTCAAACAGCAACAGGGAGACTCCAACACTCAATAAATCACCCCACCATCATCATCAGTCCAAAAGAAAGCCTTCCAAATTCAACCTCAGCAATTTGTTACTCAGCCGCATATTCTCTCCAGCTGTTACTCAGCTGGAGAGATCGATCATCACAATGTAAACAAGTCTATATTCATGCATGCCGAGTCGTCACAGGCTGCCCCAAACCAACACACATCTCAAAGCTCTTGGCTGGTATCGCACCACCAAACTTTTTCAAAAAAAAAAAAAAAACTCTCTTTAGCCTCGCCATTTCCCACCATTTTGGGTCGGCTCTCCTTGTGGACATGTTTGTCTGTTCTGCGTTGCATTCTCGGTCAAGCCCAGGGTTTTCAGATCCTTGTCTACAGTTGCAGTCCAGGTTGCCTGTGGTCTTCAAAGTCTTCTTCTCAGCGTGGGTATGTTGAGGGGTCTCTTCATCATGTGGTCCTCATCTCTCCGTATCACATGCCCATACCATCTAAGGCGGTTTTCCCTTATCTTTTCAGGTATGGGGGCCACCCGAAATGAACCCCGAATATGCTCATTTCGAACTCTGTCCACTCTAGTCACACCGCAATTAGGCAAATCAGATTAATATCCCGAAGTTCTCGGGGCTTTGACCATTTGTTTGTAAGGGGTACTCAGACTAACAATAGGCGGTTAAGTTGGATTTTCAAGCCATCACCCATCCAAATACGTTACACCCTAACGTTGTTTAACTTTAATGATAGTACGAGAACAGGAGTTACAGTAAGGTATAACTTTATTATTTATTATATTGTGTTTTGCGTCCGCGATTTGACCTGTCCTGCCTAGGCGCCCCGCCCAGCCGCCCGCCCCCGCCCTCGCGGTATGCAAGAAGTGCCCGGTGACCAAAAACTGCACGACTTCCGGTGACAGTTCCGAGACGACGCGCTTCCGGCACACGGGGACCACCACCGTGCCACGACTAACGTGCTATTAACGTGTCATCACGTGCGTTTAACGTGCAACATGAAACACTTCATTGAAAACACTCGCTACGATCAAAGTTTTAGAATATAACCTCAATCTATAGTGAGATACCTTCAAATTGTTTTATATTTTATTTCTTAATTTTAAGGTATTATAGAAATTATTATTCATTGTTAGATATGAAATTTTGAGATTTCTATATGAATATGTGTTTATTATTTTTTAAATCAATAATACGAGATTTATTAACGGGTGTAAATACAAAATGGGCAAATTCATTACAAACACCCCTCGTTCTGTTAAAAATATAACCCTAATATGTATACAAACGTAAGATATTACATAATATATCATTTATAAGCGTTTATTTTAATGTTATATTTAAATGTAATATTATTTATGATAAGTTAATTAATAATAGATTATTAATGATACTCACATATAATTAAATAACATAAAATACTTTTAATTATTTATAAGTAAAATAATAAAAAGTTAATATTAAAATAACGAAAGTTTAAGTAATTAAAGCAAATTAATAAATTAAAAATAAATTGCGCCGTGATGATTTATGAAATACTCATAAAAAACCCTTTTTTAATACTTTTAAAAATATATATTATTTATTAAACATATAAAATTCGACATTAGTATATAATTAAATTTACAGTGATAGGAAAAAAAATATCTCATTATTTCTTACGCTGGTTCTTACATTGGTTCCCGAAAGTGGTGTGTAAAATAAAGTTAATTTTCGTATAATTCATTGAATCGGTTCCATCAATAAAAATATCGTTTAAAGAGTACCGAGTAACGACGACTATATCACGTAACGGTTCCGTCAAAAAATAACGCCTAAAATTAAAATTGCTTAAATAAATCGGAAAACAAGACTTGGTGTAGTAATAAGAGAAATCATGAAAAATTCATATAATTTAAAATAATAATAACATTCAAAACATTTAATGTAACATTGTTAATGATTATGAAGTATTTGCAAAATTATTACATTTGTTCAATATTATGCTTAACGAAGTGATTGTGACAGAAAACAAGCATATTTTCATTAATTTGTTTCATTAAATCCATAAAACAGTTTTTAAAAAAGTAAGATGTCTTCAATTTAGTAATATGACTCATGTTTAAAAAAATATGTTTAAATATCTTAAACTTAATGTTTTAATATCTTTAGGATGCTGTTGTAGTACAATTAAATACGTCAATTTTGAATTGTCAGTTATCGTTTGACGTTTCGTAGACTTGGCGCGTAAAAATTGCGCGAAAACAGCGAGCTGTTTTTTCACGGAGCGTGTGAGGGGGTTGTGGAAGGGGGCACTCTCACGCAGACGCAAGACGTCCCGACGCAACAGTTCGCGAATATTATGGCGGGAACCAAAACACAGGCGAACCAATAATAATATAACTGGCGACACCGACAGGCGGACTGACACATCAAAACGGGAATCGGCTAACAAAAACAAACTAGAACAACGCTGCCCTGTGACTATTTATAATACTCGCACAGATAACGCAAGAATAACACAAGCAAACATTAAAATTATCGAACAATAATGTGGCAAGCTTAAAAAATAACATATCTATCAACTTAAAATGCGTATGTTTGTGTATATTTATGAAAGTATTGTGTAAAATGCTTTTCTGACATAAAATATTGAAGGTTGACGTTACAGAACATGAAAGCTCGCAACGGGATTAGTATCGCTCGTGCAGACGTCACAAATGACATAGCATTGAAGCGTTTGTTGCGATGCGAGCGTGATTGTTGTTTGGGTCGTGTTTTTTACCTGTTTGACGAGCGGCAGGAGGGTGTGCTCGATGGACTTGGTCTTTATTTCTGGGAAAGCAGCGTCTGACGGGTCCTGGGCCGCCATTTGTGTGTCCGCCCACCGGGTAGGCGGCCTCGCTCGCGCGCCCGAGCCGCCCATAGCGCCGTCCCGCCCCGCCCCAGCGCCGGCAAGCACGCTGACGTCAACACTACACGAAACAATGTTCGCGCTACTTTTCAAACGAAAAAATAACCGTTTCAATTTTTAAATACCTACTTTTCGAAAACGTATCTAAAAAAATAACTGTTCTTATTTTTTACCTTGCATTTTGGCTATGACTAGATATTGCTAGATTAGACCTTTTAAACTTAAAAACGACTGTCATATAATCACGTCCGAGGAGATGCAGGGGAAGACTTATCTATATGAAATCTTGCCGACCTACGCTATTAATGCCGATGTTGAGGGTTTGGGAGACCGATTTAAATTCCGAAATTAATCATTTAAATAGTTTGTTTTCATTCATTCATTTGATTTATATTTTTAGTTGGAATAATGTGTTTATTGCTTGCGGTTATTCAATTTATATAGAAGTCAACAACGATTTCATCATCCTGGCAGATAATCGAAGTAAAACAAAAATTAGTGGTAAACGAATATTGTACAGCAAAAGCCCTTAAAAATAAGTTAAAACACGTATACACTGAATTAAATATATGAACGTTTTTTATTACGACATTTCTAGACAAATATGTAGTACCTAACATGTTAATTTTAAGTAAATTTTTGTGTGTTTGCATATGGTAAATGTTCATTTTGGTCCATTCATAAGTCATTAGAGATTAGATAATTGTAAAGAATGTATGTGTATTTACTCCTTACCTTACTCAATAAATATGTATATATATATATTTTGTTTACTTATTCTAGACTCCCAAACAAAATGGTAGGTACCTTTACTATTTTTATACAAATATGAATCCATAAAAGTCATCTAAATTACGTCAGACTTCTTAAATAAAAAATAATATTTTTTTCATTTACATAAGTAAATAAACACATATATGCATATTAAAAAACCGTTTTAATGTTTTATATATATTAAATTTATTTTTCATAGTCATTGGCACAATATCACATTAGGTACAATAACATTACTTACTATATTGCAGAGCTTTAGATACTAATAAGAAAGAAAACAATCACGACATATAATTACCAATTATGTAATAATAAAAGACTTCCTACTCAGGCAATATGAACATCATGATTACTCCACTCCAACAGGAGAGAGGTGTACAAGTATAATAATAATTATGTTTTTAAATAATGTTGCCATGACAACAAACATTGCTTTTGCAATATTTTGCAGCACTGACATTCCGTTATAAAGCTGTCTCTTTCAAATTGTTAAACAATCATGCATTTGTATCACACATATAAGTAACAAACTAATAAGGATTGAGAAAAATTAATAAGGATTGACAAATTAAGAAAAAAACGATTGAAAGACATGCTTTATAAACATTTTTGATCTAGTTAGAAAACAAATATAATGTTAAAATCAATAACAATGAAATAAATAATTGTCTAAGAAGACATTAAAAAATAATACATAATTTAAGCAGTTTCGTTCTATAATTAATAAATATTTTATATGACCTAATTTATATCAAACTTACAACAAACATGGTTACAAATACATCAAACACTTGTTTTAATAGTAAATCATTTTTCAATAGTGTGGTGAAGCGTTACCTACTAGCAAATTATGACTCGAGTGTCATTAGTTATGATCAATAATGCAGACTGATATACCAACCCAGCTGGTTCCATCACATCATTAGTAGTTAAATATAATGACCAAAATTGATCACTGTTATCAACTTATAATAACATATTTTTTCATTCTCCATAATTATTTCAAGTTCAAATAAATATTGACTTTTTGTACTGACATAAGTATTACAAAAAATATATTATTGTGTAAAATATATTTTTTAAAGTACTTCATTATCATAATATAATATGTAATCTTTGGTTCTTTCATTACTTAATTATAATACATTTAAAATGATTTGAATATTTTGTTATTTATTTAACTAAAGTAATTCTTTAAATTCAAGAACCTTTTAAAAAGTTTGATTAAACTGAATATATTTTTTCTACATCATTCACATGTAAATGGTAATCATTTTTAGTAAATAAGGCGCAGACCTTTTATATTTTAGTATGCTGGTAAGTATAATATAATTTTAATAATCATAATACATAATAATCATAAAAATAAAATAAATTCCTTTTAAAATTACACACAAATGAAAGCATTAATCATAGGAATATTGATGACAAAAAAATTTAACAAATAATATAAACAAATAATTCTAAAAGGATCACAGTCAACACACAAATGGATTATAATAATACATTTTTTTCATTACTTCACTAAGTATAATTTAAAAATATTTAGATGAATATGTCATTAATAAATTTAATGATATACTACATTACATGTCAAGGACGCTGTTTGAAAAAAAAAAGGGGAAAACCTATTTATGTATTATTGATAAAGTTAAACAAATTCGGGGATTAAAATCGACAACGTTATCTGCGAAATATTAAATTTCTAGATATTTAATGATATTTTTCAGTATTTGGGTACATTATAACTAAACAATAGAGTGTCAATCATATTTTATTTTTTTACTCATTTTCTACTTTTTGTCAATTACATTAGATTAAGCTCATTATTTGACAACATTGACAGCTTGATTGTTGCTTAACATAAGAACGAAGAAAGGAGCAGCTAATGTAGGAATCTTAGATGGGATACCATCCGAGGGTTTCTGTAATTTACGCAGCCAAAAAATAGTATGTACTATAAAAGATTGACACCATGTTCGATTATCATGTGATCAAGAATAAAGAATAATATTATTTTTGTTGACAACGTTTTTTATTTTTACGACCTCAAATTTTAAGTACCCGATGAAAATATTTAAACTATTTTCCATTGACATTTTGAGGCCGTCTCTTATTAAATGCAAGATGCGCCCCAACCGGCTTAACTCCTATTTCAATAACTTGCTTGGAATTCCACACATTCTGAGAATTGTTCACTGGCCGACCTTTCCTTTTACGCAGACTCTCAGTCGGTCCTCTCGTTGGGCGGAGCATCTGTCTAAAGTTAAAAGGACCATTGATGTCATCTTCATCAAAGTGCTGCTTGGCATTGTTGTTGTAGCAGACTTCAGGAATGGAACGGTCTTTGACCACCATCGGGTTAAGACAGAGGTTGTTGGGCTTCTTGGCGAAGTGTATGACGTCTGGGGAGTGTCGCAGAATGTGACGTAGGTCAATTGTTGGATCGTAAACGTTGTGATCCTTAAATGCTGGAGACGCTTTCCAGCCCGGGTTGCAAAGTTCATTGATTTTATCACTGCAAATAAGAAAATAATACAATTTAAAATATTGTGACACTGATGACAAATACTATAAAATTGTAAGTTTATTTTAATTTGGTTTATTTAATATTATTTATATAAATACTTTTTATACAACAACAAAACATTTATATGTAAAAATGAGCTTTCAAATTATTTTCATTTTTCTGTCTAAATGTCATGGATAAATATTGGAGTTATATGTTTGTATTTTTGTGAGAATCTTTGGTATTTTTCCATAATTAGGTGGTTTGAACTGTAGTCTTTTCCTTTATCAATTGTAATTTATTTATATTCTCATTTTAAGACTGGTAAAACTCTTTAAAAGTGATTTTTGTAAGTAAAATTAGTATATTTTACTTATTTATAGGTTACCTTTTATCCTATGGATACATCTGGAGATAAATATGTGATATAATAATAATTAGTTTTCATGATAATAATATTACCTGACCAAATTTCCACGAGCTCTGGTGGGTCCATTGTAGGCTGCCGCATTGGGTAAGATGTTATGCCAAGCTGAAGACAACTGTCTATCACCGAGGGGACGGCTGCTGGATACTCCTAAAGGTACCTCTTCTGATGGGGAGAACCTTAATGGTATAATTAAGTGATTTAATTTAAATTTTAAAAAATATTTTGTAAAATTCTCTTCTCGCTTTGTAAATTAAATTTTGAATATCTACATTATTTATTGCAGTTATTCAGGTGACTTTTGTAATATTATTAAGTTTTCGATTTAACGTGTAGGGGGGTTGGAGGTGCTCTCGTGTTGTACTACTCTGAACGTGCAATTTATATTTTAATCTTCACATATCGGTACCTTTCGGGATGCAATTGATTTTCTTTTCGTATCAAAGGAAGATCCCAAGTAGAGGTACCTTCATCTTCTTCATGATCATCATCATCATCATCAAATTCAGGAGAAGGACTGATTTAAAAATGGTAATTTATATTTACATTGTCCATTAGAGGCAGCATTATGAATAAGAAATCAAATTAGTAAATAACAAAACTTTCAACTAACAAAAATTCTGAAATTAATATTTCGCCCTTCGGAGGTAACGCCTTTGCAGAATTCAAACCACACATCACAAACTATTGATTTTAGTATATAATTATTCTATCAATCCAATTAAATTCATATTTCAAGTAAATTATGACCCCACTTGTTAGCTAGATGCCAGTTGGCTCTTGTAAGATGGAGTTTTGATGACAATTTTAATTTAAAATAAAAACTTTTTCACATAAAAAAAAATATGTTTTATTTTCTGATATCTTGTGTGCTTGTTTACTAAGCCATAATATTTTTTTAAAAACAAAATAATATGGCTAAGAAATTATTAAAATATTTGGTCGGATTCGACACAACCTTACCAGCAAAAACAATATAAAATCAAAATTTTATAAGAAATAGAACCCTAAACAGCAAATAAAAAGACATCAAATCAAGGATCTATATATTCATACACTCTATGAATTATCTTTGAAACTCGTAATGAAGATAATAATATAGATACAATTTATTTTTAAGTCCTCTAATTCTTATTGATATAAATGATTTTGTGAGTAATTCATGGTCTTACCTAGATAAGGGCAGTGCATCAGTATTGTGTATATATTCGGGGCTTTGTTGGTTGCGTGTAAAAGAGGCCATCAAAGAGAATCCAGGTGGAGCAACATAGTCAGATGGAACTGGCTGAAGCTCCTCCAATACAACACCTGGTTTATTCCGCCGGAGTATCTTATGAGCTTCTTGATTTGCATCATGAATCTGTAATAAGTCGTAACATTAAAATATATTGTAATATCAAAATAAATAAAATTGTAGATTGTTAGCTTTATGGAAGTTGGTATGGCTAACTGTTCAGCATTGTAATACCTGTTTTGAGAATATAATAAGTTGTGCCTGTCTATCATGAGCAGGGGGTTGTGGTGCGGGACGCTTGGAGCTGCGCTCCTGGTGATCTCTCAACTTGTTTCCCCACTTTCGTCTAACAGTGTATCCACGGAAGTCTGAAATCAATCATATTTTGAGGTTATGATTGCACTTAGATAATTTTACTTTATAGCAACCATTATGGTCAGAAGCTATCAGACCGACAATGACACTTTTTCATGAAATACATTAAAAAATATATATTTAAGTATTTCACCTACATCAAAAAGTACAACAAAATTACAAAATTAAAATCTTATATGAAGTATTTCAACACAAAACAATACACAATTTAAATGTGAGCAAAATATATATTTGTATAATGAGTTTCAAAAACCTACGGCTTTGTATTATAACTGCTGCTTTGTTAGAATTGAGGTTTTCTTTTTCGCTTGAATAATCTCCACCCATCATATCTTGCGAAGAAAGTCTTTTCATTAATTTCACTTTCATAAATGCTGACTTTCCTTTACCATCAATACCTACAAAAAGTGAATAAAAATAACTGTCAAACTATTAATGTCATTATCAAGCTAATTGGTCATTTTCTGCAATAACCAATAACTCATTAAGTTTACAGTAAATAGATCTTAAATATGATGAAAACAATTTACCTTGTTTTTGTTGCAAGCTCTTCTGTTGTCTACGGTTTTCAATTTCAAGCATCCGGATCTTTTCTCTTTCTTTTTCACGTTCTTTGGCTAATTGCTTTTCCCTTTCTTTGAGTTTTTTGCGAGTGATCCATCCCCTGACATGTCTCTGCAGGGTGACCACACTTCTGGCCATTTGCCACCGAACTTTTTGATAGTGACACTTGGCAATCCATCTTCTTACACAGGCTTGCACCAAAACTATCTTTCTTATCTGAAATAAATAAAATTATTATTAACATTATGACAATTACCAAAAAGATTAAAGCTCATCTATCATGCCATATACACATGTAGTTTAAAACATAGCAACTACAGCCAATCAACCTTTTTAAGTTTTGCTCAATATTTTTCATAATCCACAGTAGTTCTGAAAAACTAGTTTTTGGGGAAGAAAGCGGTAAGAATGTTTCAAAATGAAACTGTAACTACATCTTGTTATTAGTGACGATTATTTAAGTTATTTTGGAGAAATGAATCATTATTTTTAAGGAGCCAATACTAAACTCCTATTTAGCTTATAATATTCTGTTTTCTAAAAACTATATTTACCTGTTCTTCATATATTTTTGCAAGAAATTCAACATGATAATATTTTAGAAATACTTTAGTTTTTCCTAGCGCCCATCCATCTAATTTAAGTCGGATCAAAAGTAATCTGCACGTATTTTTTGTGGCTTCCACCTGCTCATCATAGCTGAATGCCAAGAAACTGTACCTGTAAATAATAATTAATTTAAGCGTGCAGACAATTTATTATATTAACAATTGTGATAATGCGAGTAAATAAATGTATTTACCTCTTCAAAAACTCTGCAAACGATAGTCTGTGTGAAAAGCCGTTTTGTCTTATTCTTATCGTTTCCAAGACTCCAGTATATCTCAGTTGTTTAAGAATCTTGGTGCTGTCAAACAATTTAGGAGATCTTGATTCATTTGGCTTCAAGCATCTGACAAACTGCGGCGATCCGGACACCATTTTTTGCAGTAGATCCATCAAGGAGTAACGGAAGTAAGTAGCGACAGTTTGCTGAGCCCGAGATTGAGAAGCTAATCCACGGCTATTATATTTCTCCTAAAAGATTAATACAATCATAAATTTAATATTACAAAATCTCAATTGATATAAAGTAAACTTCATTTTTTCACTTTTATCTATAGGAGAATTTACGAGTGTGAGATAATCGAAAACACTCATACAATAAAAAATTGGTCATCTGGTGATTAAGAACTGATCACTTTCACAGCCAGAATAGTCTTTTTATGGCGCATTTAGGTAAACAAATACACATGGCATCAAAATGTCTCTAAATCATTGCAATATTGTATTAAGAATGTAATAAAATAGCAGTTACCCTCGTTCCTCCCTTAGAGCTGGGGGTACTAGATTTTCTTGATTCATTGTCACCCTGCAGAGCTGAATACAAATTCCCTGTCTTGGTGATTGGACATTGAAAGAGAAATCTGACAATGTCATACTGACTCTGTCTCATCAACTGAATAACTTCATGAGGCAAGAAGTTGCGATTCTTCTCGAGGAAGCCGCTGGCTTGATAGACAACCCTGCCCGCAAAGTGGTGAATGGCAAAGCAGACAGCGTCAGACTTGGGTCGAACGTAATACTTGCTTTTGATGTTTTTATGGAACTTTTCTGTAAGAAAATGAATTATACTTACATATAAAAAAAAAGAAAGTATAATACACTACATATTATGTCTGACAATAAAACTTATCCATAATGATTTTAAGGTTATTATAATTTGACATACCTATTAAAGACCTATCATTGGATCTGAGGAAACGGCTTTCTTCATCTAAGAGTGCCAAGAGCCCCATTGGTCTCGATAACAGCATGTCTAACACTGGTCTGTTGTCTGAGAACTCAACCAAATCCACGGGAACACCCTCGATCATGTATTCCTGTTGTTCCCAAGTGAATATGTGCTGGTTAAAGTAGTACTGGATCTGTTCATTGGCGACATTGATGCATAACTGCTCAAAAGAGTTGCAGGAAAAATTCTCAAATCCAAATATGTCCAACAGTCCTATTGATAGCTGCTCTGAACTAAAAAATAAAAAACATATATAACCTCGCATAATTGATTATAAATTCAAAACCTCGTCATTTTTTTTAGGTTAGGGTATAATAAAAATAATATGAATTATAAATGAGTTTCATAATGCACTTAATAGAAAAATAGCTAATATAAATAAAATAATATATAATATCTCATTTGTTATACCAGTGAGGTCTGTTGAATGACAGGAGAGCATTAATCTGATTGACAGTCCAGTCAAAGAGGCGAGAGTACAGTCCTCTTGCCATGGCATCTCGGGCGGCTCCAGACTCGGTGATGGTGTTGTGTCTAGTTATAGTTTCTCCTCGTGTCACCACACTGCTGCACGTCAGACATTCTTTTAGCTCACCAGTGTCCACCCCCAAGAGCCGAGAAACTAAAACAACAATAAAAGATTTAACAAATAAAATCAAATGCCAAAGAAAAAAGGTCAAGATTTTGACAACTTCATAACATCAATCCATAATTTTCATCATCATATCTTCTCACCTTATCAAATCTATTATTTGTGTGAGGCTCCAAGCAAGTCAGTGTTGTACCATCAAAGTGAAAATGAAAATAATAAGTGATTTTGATTACCATGAAAATCATAAGTAGTGGAAGGATTTAGGTGCCTGAAAGACAGGTGACTGTTGTAGGTCCTTGATTTTATTGTATCTTCTATCACATACAATATTCACTGTCACTATACATACTAAGTGAACCAACTTTATATTTGTATATCAAGGATTGGAACTTAGACCTAAGTGAGCTATTATTTAATATAGTACTTGTATTTACGTTACCTTTATGCAGCGGAGAAGAATCTAATACTTTAGATTTATTATCTGTGTTATCTTGAGAGACAACTTCAGCAAACTCAATGTCACCTAAATGTAAAATGGCAGCAAGCATTCTATAGACAGTATCTACTTCTTCTTTTTGAAACCCTATTAACTGAAACAAAAATATAAATCAGTAATAATAGGACGTCATTTTATACATACCTATTACTAATTCTTCCATAAAAGCTCCATAGTTAAAGTATATGTTAACCACAAATTTTCTTATCTTCGCCACATCGGTTCATTTCTGATCCCATTCTATATATCATGACCCTATTATGGACTAAGACTTGTCTGGTAATACCTATTACATGAGTGGGTAATTTAAAATCATATAAATTTTATAGTAGGGATTACAAGATATTATTTACCTTGAAAGAATCATTAAGTTGATTCCATTTGTCTATGTTTGATTGTGTGTAGACCGGTGATAAAGGACGAAGATATCTATGTTTGCTCTGAAGTTTGGTATCCAAGTAAAAGTTTGAAGCTCTACCGCAGCTTTCTAAGCCATCGTACAGATAATAAAATAGGTGAAAATTGCTTTCTCCGCTAAAACATATCATATTATATTAGAAGATATCGTTAGACAAAAAAAAATACAAAAATTTGAGCAAAAAATATGTTCATGTTATCACAGTTGATGATAGTCGAAAGAGTTATGATAATTTTCTTCAATTTTTTTTAATGTAGGTTTATTATAAATGTAAAAACCCCCATAAATAGGATTATTTATCAATAAAAACGACATGACTTTATCTACTTTAAAAATGCTTTTGATGTTGACTAATTTATAGCTTTACTTTTGATATCTGTGGCTACAAATTTGTCTTATGACAAATGGTAATGTAAGGATTAACTTACTTTGCCTGATGAACAACTCTTGATTGTTCTAGTAAGTAAACAGATATTCTGGCTCCTGTCACTTTCCCTGCTCTGGTCATAGTCAAGTCGAGGTACTTCCCAAACCTGGAGCTGTTTGCATTGATTCCTGTTCGGGCATTTCCAAAGGCCTCCATTATAGGATTAACTTGAAGTATTCTTTCTTCTAAATTTCTATTGGGAGCCTAAAGAATTAATAAACTATTAAGTTGAAAACACAATTATAGAATTCGATTGGTCTTATGGTAGTTCTTATATGCATGATGATTGCTTTGATGAGAAATGACTTTTAATATAATCCAAATATTGTTATTTATTTGAACTTAAAATAAAAGGTATAAACCATTTTTCTCTAATTTTTAAATATTATTTCAGTTGTTTATTTTAGTGAACCTCAGATGTGATTAAAATAAAAACTAGGTTCACATTAAAATATTTTATATCAAATCAAACAGATTTAAATGAAAATACACATAAATTTTTAATGTTATTGTGCAGAAATGCTAGCTGACCTAATAATTAAGGATGTTTTTATAAATAACATATTATTCATGTAAAAGCTTTTAAATTTAATGAGTACTGTTATATTTATTTTAATATTATCTTCAATTCATGACAATTATGGTTGTAACTGCTAAGAGTTGTGTACACATGATACACTGAAAACATACATTAATTAGAAAATTAATTTAATGTCAACTACAATAGTCCCAACATTCAAACATTGTTTATTGTAGAAATTGGTTACCATTTCACTAACCTTGGCAAGATAAACTAGTTGCTTGAGAAGTAAATTGGCACTTTCAGTTTTACCGGCCCCACTTTCTCCAGATATGACTATTGCCTGGTGGCGCCTCTGATGCAGCAAAGCCTGATGAGCTGCATCTGCAGCAGCGAAGATATGAGGAGGGTTGTCAGAGCGACAAGCACAGCTGTATCGTTGCTGTTCCTATAAAATTTAACATACAACTTTTACCTGTATTTAGAACATCGTTAACATGAACTCCATTTCAGGTAGTTAGATCTCTACTATTACATATTTTTCTTCCTCTCTTTCATAATTTGATAGCGTAAACATTGACAATATAACGCGTATTGTTTTTTATTATTTTTATAAGCTTGCTTTTTAATAATAAAAAGGTATCTAGTTTAACAATCAATTAGAGAAGTAATTCTATAGATGCAATAAAATAGATCAATTTGTGAAAACAAACGGAAACCTTAAAAATTGCATTGAAAATCAACACTAAACACTATATTAACCTTTAAACGTCCAGTGGTCCCATACGGGACCGCAAATTTGCGTTGTTCAATGCTCTAGCAGGCCAATGTTTGTAATGTTTCGTCGCACAATAGATTCTTCTATGAACTTACTTTAATACTATTATTACAAATTAATGTAATCCGATTGTGAAATGAACCATAAGCACTTGTCCTCTAGGGGCTGTTGAACGACGCAAATCTGCGGTCCCGTAAGGAAACCACTGGGCGTTTAAGGGTTAAACTAAAACACTATAAATCCACAAACACTCACTTGAGGGCCATACATTCCCAAATCACAAAATGGGTTGACAGCAACTAAAATATCACCAATGTATGTATATATTTGGTTTTGATTATATCTCGTGAGCAGCTGTTCAACAATGGAATCTTCAGACAATTCATCCAATGCGGCCAGATCGTCCATGTACATTTTTTCCGGCTGCGATTTCCGATCTGCCTTCAGTTTCCCTCTCTTAGTTGTGGCTTCAGCTTTGCGGCAACACCTTCCTTCTGCTCGCTGTCTTGATATCTCTGCCTGAAGCTCTTTTTTAACCTTAAAATTCAAATGAATATGTTGGTGAAGCAAGATAGCCTGATGGGTGACCAATATATGCGATGCGTTTTTTAGAATAGGGATACATTTTAAAGTCTACAGTGCAAAAATATAGTTCACATACAAAATGGCAGAGACATTAGTTTACTCATAACCAACTGAAAATATGTATTTCTTATACTCAAATATATATTTTACAGTCTCAATATTATAGAAATCAAATTAAATTAACTGTTAAATATTTATGGTTCCATTTCTTTATTACTAATACCAAGTTTTTTATTTATATATATTTTTATTTGTTTTATTTTTATATAAATATAAAATTAAATTCAAATTTCTACAAAATTTATCTAATAAATTTATCAAAAATAATTACAACCATCAATAAATTAGTCATATTTTAAGATCAGTCAAAATAAGAACAAGGTGTATTTGACATGGAATGATATATTTATAATTTTAAATAAATTTTAATTAAAAATTAATAAATTAAAAAATATTTAGTTTTGATTCATATTTATTTTAAATGATTTCATATTTCGGCCTCCCTTCTCATTTAAAATAAATGTGAATTATTATTAAATATTTTTAAAGTTAACATTTTTTTAATTGAAATTAATTTAAAATTATAATTATGCGGTTTCACCAAGTATCGTCAGTTGATAATCTTAATGGAATGATATATTCAATTGATAAAATAGTTAAGCTTATGATCTACTACCGCTAGTTCATTACAAAACTAGCCAAAACATAATATGTTATTAATTATAATTTATGTCTATATTAAAGTCGTTTAAAATACATTGATTCTTAAATGATGGAATAATCCATGTGCGACCAATAATTTTATTCGATATTTCGTTCATTATTTAAGAGTAAAAAAATTATGAAAATCATTGGCCCTATACAGCTCCTTATGCTAAAGCCATGAATTTCAGATTTTTCTGTGACGAAATTACGTAAGTGAAATAAAAATTTATCATACCTTATCAGAAAATTTATGAACCGACTGCAATAGAGGGTGTTGCTTAAGTTCTCGGACAAAGGGTCTCTGGTCCAGATCCTTCACAAGACACTCGGAGACAAAGTCCGACAGCAGTGAGGAGTACAGCTCCGGCCGGGCGAGGGTCGGCGGAGGGTTCCTCGGTATCTGGAACAGCGCCCTCATGGGGTGCAGTTCGCTCAGAGGAGGGTCTCCTTCAGCCAGTTCGATTGCGGTTATTCCAATGGACCACACGTCGCATCTGGCGTCGTAAGAATGGTCGAGTTGTTGCTCACAAGCAATCACCTAAAACAAGAAAATATATGCTGTAATAATGAATTTCAATTAGTTAGCAATAAATTTATTATAATCAATAAAACGTTAGTCACAACTTATGCACATATTCAATGGGTGTTTAATTTCCATTACACTAAGACATATCTCGTAAGATGTTATATAAGAGATCTTACATTACGTATTTTACCTAACGAAAAATCAATAAATGTACCCACAAATACTGGACTGTATGTCATTCCAATAGAAATTCATATACTAAATAGACAAACACTTTTAATCATGTTTTAACATGGATTACACTAAGCACAGTTTATTAATTTGCTGCAATACTTCAGTTTCGCCTTCAATAAAAGCTTTATCAAGGCGAAACCCATGTGAATACCAACAAGAAAGTGAACATAAACTGCTCAGTATGGTACATGTTACATCAAGATTAGAAGTGTATATATATATAGTATTTTAAATGGATGTTAAAGTGAAGGCTCAAAGCAAAAATAACAAGACTCAAGCAATTCAGTGACCTCCAACTTATTTCAATTTCAATTATTTTTTTCCCTTACAGAAACATTAAAAATTTGAACAACTCAATTCGTTTCTGAAGTACAATAAGAATTAATCATTAAATAAAAAAATACAATATATACAAATATAGGTAATATAGACAAGCAACAGAAGCTCCCAATGCTCATCAAACAGACGACGCCAACAAATTATTCCTCCAAAGAAACTCGTGGAGTTCATGTCTGAATTGGGCCTCCCTTACGTGAAATATATCAACATCCGAGGCGATTTGGTTAAACAGTGTGATCCCTCTCCCTAGAGCCATAGTTTCTGGCATGTTAGTGTTACTCTTTGGGAGAGTGAACAATCTGTGCCTCCTTATTCTCAGATACTTATCGAGGACTATCTCAAAATATATTAGCAATTCCAAGCATTTTAGATTCAGGAACAATTCTTATCATCGTGCCATACCACGTTATTGCAATACCTCTGGTGCCATCCAGTACGGCGTCCCTACAGAGGTGTTCCTCCTCGCCATGGTGGCCGCCAGGTGTGAGGAGACTCCGAAGTCGACCAGCTTGACACCAGCGGTCTCGGTGAGCAGGATGTTGTGGCCTTTGACATCTCGGTGCATGCAGTGGTTGCTGTGCAGGTAGACCAGCGCCTCCACGGTCTCGTGGATGATGTAGGCGATCTGCTCATCGGTGAGGCTGTCACCGCGGTTGCGCAAGCCCTGGACCAGGTCGGTGACTGATCCCCCTGTGCACAACTGCAAACATACGTAAATGAATACCGTAAATCAAAATAGAAAAATTATAAAAAAACAAATAAGCACCTAATATAAATGAAGATGATTTGCAAATTATGAATTTGATATTTTTTACTCTTTGAGAAGCTGTAGAATAGTAAAGGTTTAAAAGACGTATAAAAGCAGAAGCTCCAGCGTGCGCGCTTCAATAAAATAAAATATCTGGTAATAAAAAATGCAATCTGGCAAGATGGATCTATCAGAACCAATTACAAAAATTAACGCTGCAGCCGGGACTAGATCACATAGTATTATGGAAAATATAACAAAGACATTCATATAAGCAATTGATGTGACAAAATCTCGAGTGCGAAAATTTTAAGGTTATAAATATATTTAATTAAAGATGTTCACTTGCTTTCATCGAATACTTACTTCCATGACAAACCAGAGCTGGTCATCATCAGGCGTCGGCCCTCTCTTCAGGAATAGGCCATGGAAGGCTGGCAAATTGGGGTGATGTGACAAATCTCTGAATACTAGAAACTCTTCTTCTATTTCCTCTATATTTTCGGTAATGCTTTCTAATATCTGAAAACCATTAATAAAAACCAAAATGTTAAATACAAATATTATTGTGTCATTTGTTTATGTTGACATCTGTTGACAAAAGATTTAAAGTCTCTTTGAACTGACGAAAGTGTAGGGGTGTAGAAAATGTTGATTTGCATCCATCTCGATGTCATATTATATAATGAATATACGCAAATTAAACAAAGCATATTAAAAAGAGGAAACGATATTTTCATATCATAATATTACATATTATTAAAAAGTACATGCCAATGAAGTGACTGAATTTTATCCAAAAAAACTTGAATTGATATAAACACGGTATACTAAATGCGACATAATTAATCAATCATCATTGTTTATTTAATGTCGTAAACAAAGTAAATATGTAAAAGCATCTATGTTTTATGTACGTTCATAGTTTTAGGCCATAAAAAAGAAATCTATAATAACCAAATGATTAGGAAATATTAAAAATAAATATACATTGTTAATGCAAATAATTTTATAACTTCGTTACTAAGTAATACACACTTAATTATACACATTTTATATTAAAATCTGTACATATGTTTAATCTTATAACGTTACAAGTATTAATGGCATTAGAAGTTCTACTTGTAGAACGTGTTTTGAAAAGTATAAAAGGTATTTAATGATTAACGGATCTAATAAACTGCTAATCAACAATCATATTGCTGAATTTGATAAAAGAGACTAAGTGGAACCAGCGACGAATTACTCTATAAACGCAAAAGGCGCTCGCTTTGGGCCTCACTTTCTTGGGGGCTCCAAAAATGATAAACATTATAAACATATTTTCATTTTTATTTCGAGACAGACCAAAAATACAGTGAAATTATTTATTCTACATTCACTCCCGATTTTGAGCACTTATTTTAAAATGATAATAATATTTATTATCACCTGCATTTACTCTTTCATTAAATTTTGACTAATTGCATCGCGTCCGTGTACGAGGCTCTCATGATGTAAAGTTGAGTTTTACCTTAATGGCGACTCTTTTTTTGGTTTTCTTGTCCCTGGCCGAGTAGACCTCCCCATAGGTCCCTTCCCCGATGAGCCCCTCGAGGGTGAAGCGGTCGAGGGGGTCTGCCACCCTGTCCAACTCCACATGCTGTGACAGACCATGGTAAGCCATTGCCGTGCTGCTTCACTTCCTCATCTGCAACCAAAACATAAAAGCACAAAGTTAATTGCTCATTAGCATTTTTATACTTTTTAAAAATCATACCAATGACTTTTGAAAACAAGATTTAGCATTTCCCTTACAATTTCCTTTATTGGTTTTCTGTCTGTATCACCATACTCTAAAAACAATGGTAAATCACCCTATTGTATTCGTTATTTTTTTTTCAACCACTACTCATCTGTAAGTTGCCACTGTCCATGCCACGTCCCAAGAGATCTCTGCATTCCAAGATCTACCTGGGAACGTATATGGTTCCCGGCGACCCCCAAGACTGAAGATCGGGACTTGAAAAGGCGGCCGCTGTAGTATCCGAGGCTTATTTTATGTGATTTGTTAATCGGTTTTTATAAGGAAATGGGATTATTAGGCCGACATGACCTGTCCATACTTTAGTCCGGGACAATGTTGCTTAACTTCGTTGATCTAATGCAGCGGTCGGGGAACTTTTTTTAACCATTACCACAAAATATTTTTGCGTATGTCGATATTACCCCTTCCCCCCATTTTGAAAAGAAGACAATAAATGTATATTTAAATAAACATTATTTATTGAATTAATTTACACGGAAAATAACAAAAAAGTTACATGAAAATAGTAAGTTTTATGAAATAGCAAACTAGAAAAATTTCCTTATTACCCCAAAATACACATTTTTACACCATTGGGGTAATTTACTCCGGTTTCCCGACCGTTGATCTAATAAGAGCCGTGTTAGTAATGAACCATATTTCATACGAGCCTAAATTTAAAAGAAATGCATATATAATATCGAGGTATTTAGCAAAACCCAATTGACAATCCAAGGAAGATTTCTTCTTCGTAGTATCAAATCCGGTGGATTGGTTTGCAGCAACAGAATCTTGCATCTCGATCTCCATTCCTCTCGGTTCTCCGCAACCCTTTTCAGCTCAGCATAAGCACTACAATTCATGTCCTCGAATACTTGCTGCAAATACTCCCGTCTAGGGCGCCCTCTACAGTTTCTACCCTCAACCATCTCCTCCACAATTGTGGAGGAAAATTTATATCATAGTAAAAAGAGGAAGGTAAAAGACTTTATGTTTTCGAACTTCCGTGATCATCATCTACGAGTATGCAAAAACAAGAAACATAATAGTTTGTATTACGAGCTGCATCTGCATTTTCAAGGCATATTTTGGATGATTCGTTAATCGTAATTTAAAGAATATGTTATGATTATCCCGACGCTCCTGAAAATATTTGGTTCTATTGGGCGTCTCAACCCAAGGCAATTTTGTTACATTTAAATAGCTTAGAGCTTAGACAAATGATAACTATTAACTAATACGAAATATCATATATTTTTTTAATGAGGTGTTAATTTTATGACATCACCTAATACAAGTACACATGTACGACAAACACATAAACATACAAATAGTTGTTTTAAGAATAACGGGTTTATATTAAACCAACGCAATTAAATATTATTTAATTTTAAATATTACGTTGCACTGTCAGTCATGACTTTATATATGTTATTATCACGGTCGCTGCTCTTCGGAACTTAAAGAACTAATTCCTCCTGCACCCACCCACAACCGACAACCTCGTCTTACACTTGCCGAACATCCATTCACGGTTAATGTGTGTCGACAAGGGACTGGCAGTTTCCAAAGTTTCTTCCTTAATGCCACCGGTAAGCTTTGGAATGCTCTTGCAGCGTCTGTTTTTCCTTCTCTCTACAATTTGGATCTCTTCAAGAAACAGATAAATATACACTTGCAATCTCCCCCAATCCCCACACAAACACGAACATAGCACACGTTTCCCGCATGCGGCGTCCAGCCTCCCGGGCTGAGCGACATAGAGTGCACTGGTCTTGACCGGCTGTGCTCTCCTGCATGTGATAACATAAAAAAATTAAAAAATATGGTCGTCACAAACTGTTATTTCAAAATTTGGTCAGCCGCTATGGTACAAAATTAAAAAAAACATATTTATATAATAAAATTAAATGTATTTATTTTAATTATACGAACGGTCTACATATATTTCTAAAAATACAACAAAACAACCAATTTTCAAATATAACGATTGTAAAATTTTCTTTTGAAAAAATAATAAAATCATATATTTAATTCTAAATTATACAAGTATATTCAGTTAAATTAAGTAATAAATTTTACCTTGATGCGATACGAAACGTACAAACAATATTATTGTTATATTATGCGAGTACACTTATTCACTAATGTTTATCGTCATTTTCGCGAATAAAAGTCCGATAAAAAATATTGTACTTGTTGTGTACATTTCACTAATTATTTTGACGTTGATGAAAAATAATGTAACATTAAAACAAAGTTACTGTAATCTCAAACACGTGAACGAGTTCCTTTAACAAGATTGTTAATGTTATTTGCTGGTAGAGTTCGTAATAATACTGAAGCCATAGAACAGCTGACCCACACACGGTACTGACTGACATTATTAGTATAAGTCAGAGGGTTTTAGCAGCGCCTCTCAAATGTTATACGGTCTAGTGACAGATTGGTTATTTAGTTGTTTTAACCAAACATTACGTGAGTGTTTATTGGCTTACCTCTTACTGAGTGCTGATATGAGATAACTAAGCACATGACTGCGTTTCAAGTTGTCAAAACTAGTACATAATATTTGTGTAGACATGAACACTATTTAAAGTACATTTTTAAAGCGAAAATTCCGCAATGTCTAAAAACTAAGGCATTTAACCAATGCATCCTTCATGTATTAACTTATAGCGCAGAGACGTGGAATCTGATAGCAAGTCTTACCCATAAAATAAAGGTCACCCAGCGTGCTATGGAGAGATCCATGCTCGGAGTGTCGCTAAAAGATGGAATCCTACACGAGGAAATACGCAAAAGAACTCAAGTAGTGGATGCTACCCAAGAATAGGCACACTCAAGTGGCAATGCGCTTTGAAGAAAAGGAGTCATGATAACTTTAATGTTTTTAACGTATGATATAAAGGCAACTCATAGGAGTGATTCGAATGGCAAAATTGTTAACAATTTAGAGAGATTTTGTCTTTTTTATTTATCTATACAAACAAAATCATCTCTACAGTTCTATTTCGTTTCAAATAAACATAGTGTTGTCATGACAACGAACGATACGTTAAAACTTGAATAACTATAATACCTATTGATTTGATTAATTTATTTATTAACGGAATTGAGTTCCAAGTAGTACATATATTACACAAAATAATATAGATATGTTACTAATTTAGATCAAATAAGAGGCAATATAATACAGAATAGAGACAGACAATGGATATATTTATCATATATATATTGTCATTTAATTCATTTAATTTTACACCCAGAATCGAAGTTCCAAGGTACAAAAAAAAAATACAAATAGAAGATAATAAAAAAATTAAAGTAACATAAAATAAGAAGAAGATGACACGTGTCAGAGATTACATAGATCTAGGAAGACAATACCATCCGCAAAATACCATTGATATAGAGCTATATACATAACTATGTCTCTTATACAAAACTGTGTCATCTTACAATTCATAATAGAGTTTTTCCAGTATGATAAAAATGAGGTTTGATAAACTGATTAAATTGTTTTGCGCGAGGTTGGATTTCAGTAATACGAGTATACTAGTAATAAATATAATACGAGAAACTAAGATACAAATTCATAAAAATATATATTTTTTAAACTAAACAGCAATGTCGAATAATATTTTTTTCTATTAATACAACAGTTTTTTTAAATGCGTTTTGTAATATGTAAAGATATGTACGATACTTATTAAAGAATGACTGCATATTCCAGAAATGTATAAATAGCATCATAAAGTGTATTTTATTATTTAAAATAAAAAACAATAGTTTTTTTAGTTAAATATTCTACTAAAATAAATCTTATTTTTGTAACAATTGTAAAGATTGTGGTTTTACAATTGATTAGTTTCTTCACCTTTTCACATTGATTAAAATCACAATAGCGACTACTTAATTAAATAATTTAATTTTATTAAAACGACCGAAAAAAATCCACATTCGCATGTCTAATTATAATCATTAATAATTTGCAAAATGTCTGCTCAACTTTATCAAAACATTCCGTTACGCGTATTATCATTTATCACCCTGTTGAGAAACACTGGCGAAATAATTCAATGGATCCATGGCCATCCATTGTATTTATAATGACACACTTTTATATTATTATTTTTTAAATTTAACAATCGCTGAACAAATATCATTATTTATAACAATTCCCGATGTCTCAGCGTCGTCAAGCAACGTAAAGCAAAAATGGCAGTTATTATTTTTAGATCAATGTTGGAACAAATGTCTCGTTACATGTACGAGTAGGTAAAACATAATCATAATAATGCACCAATCATACAAATATTTTCGTGAGTCATCTTATTACTAATTGTTTAAATATTATAGCACAATCTATGAATCATTTTGTTAAGCTCGGCCAGGCGAATCAATCAATGGCTCATTCTTCTTCTTTATCCTAGCCATTTCCCATCATCTGGGGTCGGCTCTCCTTGTGCACGTTCGCCATGTCTGTCTGTCCTGCGTTGCATTCTCGGTCAAACCCAGGGTTTTCAGATCCTTGTTTACAGTTGCAGTCCAGGTTGCCTGCGGTCTTCCAGGTCTTCTTCTCAGCGTGGGTATGTTGAGGGCTCTCTTCACCAAGTGGTCCTCATCTCTCCGTGTCACATGCCCATACCATCTTAGGCGGTTTTCCCTTATCTTTTGGGGGCCACCCGAAATGAACCTCGAATATGCTTATTTCGAATCAATGGCTCATTATCAAAAGTAATTTATTAAATAATAGATCTTATGTTTTGCCATTTCACCTAAAAATGTTGAGATCCGTAAATAAAAGGTACTTCGGCGTGGAGTAGACCCTGTCACACCTCCTGGAGTGTGCGCGTAGCTGCACCCAGGAAGATCTGATGATGGCCGGGAGTAACGCCATCGACGTCGCCCACTTCTGGGCAGACAGGATTTGACCCTGGTGTTTCCGACACGATTATATATATAATATAAGTGAAGTCTCGAAGCCGTGTTATTGCACTGTAAAAGTATTTCATTAGTCTCTAGAGCTCTAAATTTATTGTTCACTATCACTTGAACAGTTTATCTTACAATAAAGGCATTAATTGTAGTAAATTTGACGACATTTTTTTTTTTTTATAAAAATTTATGATCAATTTTAATTTTGTTTGTGTGTGAAAAAGTTAAATAAACATAATATTTTGATTATTTTTTTTCAGTTTATCACAAAAATGCATTTTTGCACTGACAACATTATTTAAGAACAAACTTTAATTTGATAAAAATTTTGTTTAGTAAATTTTTTTTTGTAAGACAAACAGAAATTAGAAAACATTTAACCACTTCTGTGGTCAACCTCTTGGAAAAAGTTGGTCAAAATAAGCCAACCGTTTTTCTTCTTTTTTTTGCCACTCGCGTCCTTCAAATTCTTCCCGTTCTCTCGATTGGTGGGGGGATTGCCCGAGCTGGATTCGGACAAATCACTATAAAAAGTTACGTGTACGATGTGCCCGAATCCAGTTCGGGCAAAATACTGTCAGCAAAATACCCGCCCGAATTGTATTCGGGCAAATCCTACAAGTGGTTAATTAAAACAATATATGATTAACTAGAAACAACTAAAAGTAGAACAAAAGCCAAT
Organism: Glossosoma conforme; assembly: GCA_022606575.1. Classification (NCBI taxonomy): domain Eukaryota; kingdom Metazoa; phylum Arthropoda; class Insecta; order Trichoptera; family Glossosomatidae; genus Glossosoma; species Glossosoma conforme. Next base: position 840,843 of record JAGTXR010000117.1, read on the forward strand.
TTTATATATATTTATATTCCGAAAAAACTTAGTATTTATGAACTTTTATAAACTTCTATGCGATATAATAATTTGATGTAACTTTTAACCATAAATTATTTACCAGGCCAGAGACAAAACAAGGGCGTTCTGGCACAATGACGAGAGTCTATGAATTTTATGAAATATACGAGTAATAATATTTATAAGTCTGAAAGTCGTAATAAATGATACTCGTGTTGTTAAACGGTAAAGAAGTTTTAAGCGGCAAAGAAAAGACGAAAGATAAGATTAATAAAGATCTACGACGAATAAACAGGCTATATATCATAAATATAAAGCCTGAAAGGAAGACTAAATGATGTAGTCTACCTTTTTTTAATTTAAAAAAATGTTTTCATTTCATGGTGAATGCAGCCTCTTGTGGAGACCACAATACCAGCACGATGTTCCGCATTGAAGCCATTGATGGCTAATGATCGTGGCGAAAGTAACAGTTTTTTTTATTCGATGTAAAAACTATTTGGGTTGCCGCCATCGGTTTTTATACAAACCGTTAAGTTTGCATATTAATCAGATTTCGGTATTAAATTATCTCAGTTGATTTTGCAAGATAGCACAACGCAGAGTATTTTTTGAAATTGAGTCATTTCGTTTTTATTACGATGACAGTTTACCGTCAATAATTCGAAGCTTTAATCAAATAATTTAATTCAAAATATTTATTAAAGATTAAGTATTCTTTATATTACTCTTACAAACTTTATTATTAATTACTTTGACTAGATAGAACTGATGTCCTCTCTATTTATGTTATTGAATTGCGTGGTGGCAGGAAGAGAAGCAGATTAACAACACTAAGACATTTTCTGAAGCACATTGACATATATATTTTGATAACTTTACAAATTTCTGGCCCGGACCTACTCACAGCATTTAAATGACAACGACAAAATGATCTCCCGCCGTCGGCACACAACTGACTGCGCGTCGTGGTTGATGAAACCCAGCGCCGCAAGTGGCGATTTATATAACTAACGTCACGGACTTGTCCAAAATGCCAATATGGCGACACATACATGTACGATAAGCGAATAGAAATAAGAGACGAAAGATTGTAAATAGAGGCTTTCGGTACCAGTCAGCAAGGGATATATCATGCTGATGTCGACAAAACGTAGAAATTTAAATTTGTGGAAAAACTGAAAAAAAAAAATTGCTGGACATCCGTGTCGCTGAAATAAGATTCGAGTAAGAGCATGACGCACTCCTAGAGAAAGAAGAAAAAGAAGAAGAGTAGGAGGAAATTTTATTTTAATTTGATGCCGATTTGTCAAGATGTGTATTTAAACGTCGAAAGTATTATCAATTATATAAATATCACGTATCAGTCAAGATATGTACTAGTAAGAAGAATAATGAAGAATGAACGTGATTTTTTTTCCTGGTGGACAAACCGATCTGAATCCTAGACACTAGTTTCAGTGTGTACGAACCGATCTGAATAAGACGATTTCCAAATACTAATTCTTAATATATTACCTACCACACAAAGATGTTGAATTCAAAATTTACCCACTATCTTATACCCGCAAAATTTTACAATGAGCATTTATACATATTATTTAATCAATAAAAAAACTCTTTAAATACAGTTATGTGTGAGGTTTTTGTACTTTTGTCTTTTACGTGTGGCACAAAAACGTTATTGGTTTACCAAAATAAAATAAAAACATATTATAAAATTAATGTTTATAAAAATAATATTGATAATAAAATGTAAAGTAAGATAAAAACTGATAAATGGCCAATGTAATGCGTCTTTTAAAAAAAAATACTTATGAATTGGCAATTTTTTTTTTGGAATATTTAATTCAATTAATTGGCAGAAATTATTTAGCAAACGGTCAGTAATAAATAGATAAAAAGGTAAGCGAAAAATAATAATTTGTCAGAAGAAAAATATCAATCGGCAGTAGATATATAATAAATTGGCAGGAAATAATTAATGAATGGTTAATAATAATATGTTAGATTAAGAACCGGAGTTGGTAGAACAAAGGACAACCTCGAGCGGTGGGGAATGCTTCGGCAGGGAGAGACACTATTGTGCGACTGTGGAGACCTGCAGACCGCCTCACACCTACGATGCTGCTCCATGTGCCCGACAAGTTGCACATCTCAGGACCTAATGCTGGGCAACACACGAGCTATCGATGTTGCCAGATATTGGGAAAAAAATAATTTGACGTCGCTGACACGAAGAAGAAGTAGAATATGTTAGATTTCCATTATATCGGTTATTTATTCATTCATTTTACATGAATTATTACCGATATTGAATATATTACTGCCGTTTTAATTTTACAACTGACCACATTCATACTTACACAGTGGATACTGCTAAATGATTTAGTTAACTGCCAAAACTTTGAATTAGTTACTTAACAAATAAACACAGGCCTTATGAATTTAAAGGTATTACTATTGTCGTGCTGCAAAAATTCCAAACATTTTTAATGGTAGTTAAAATAAATTATGTAAAAAAAACGATTATGTTTTCATATATTACGGAGCGCTTCGCAGAGCAACTGATCTTTTCATGGAGCACCAGTAAAGAAATATCATCATTCCTACTAGAGGATATGGTCGTCACAAACTGCCGACACAAAGCTCTGTCGGAAGCCACTCTGCTACCCGAAACTTCGAGTACACTTTATATGACGAACCGCTGTATTAAAACAGTCAGATACGAGTAGTATAGGAATAAATATGTTAAGTTCCCGATATCCTACGAGTAGATCCGACTTACTCATAAAACATAGACAAAATACTACTTTTTGGAAAAAAAAGTCAGAATCTTACGTTTCTTTTATTATTTTATTTATACTTTCATATGAATTTTATAATGAAACAAATAGACTAGACGGTACTGGCTTTTACCGGTTACTGGTTATTGCATTTTATGACCCTAGCTACCGAATCATTCGGAGCAAACTCACGAGTAAAAGTGATCTTTAATTTCTCCAATCCGAGTTCATCTCCGCTGCCGTCATTGATTATTATAATAATTAAATTATTTCTGTTTTACAATTTGAATGGCGTCGAGTTTTTACAGTGACTTGTAAAAACTCTAAACAGCAGATTCATACAAACAGACTTGTTGGAAAAAGTGTATAGTCGTTGTATTTAATCGAGAATTATTTATTTGTGATCATAACCTCAACGCGGTTTTCTCCGTTGAACTCATTTCGACGGCCGCACACAATTTTATTTGCCAGCCAGTGCGAGAAAATAAAGTGAGCGATATAATTATTATTATATATCCCCCCCCGCCTTATTTTTGGTACAGCCTCTGGTTTCTTATCCGAGCCTGACCTATAATTTTACAATTATTGTCTTATACGCTGCAAAATATAATGTAGAATAGAAGCATAACAAGTGCAGCAATTTGCAATATCTAATTCGTGGTATTTACTCGAAGTTGTGATAGTTTTCCTTGCAATGAACTAGATACAAAATGATCTATATCATCATTTTAAGTAGGTTAAGGTATAGTTGGGATATAAAGTAAGGTAATTTCGAATGGACCGATAAAAACAGTGGACAGCATGCTTCTTTCTAATCAGATTTCTTCTAAATATAAGACTTAAAACATGCTATATTCCTGTTAGAGTGCATTTAGATCAAACGAGCATTCACATATTCTATATCCACTCCTTTGAACGTACTCCGTGTAAGCAGTAATTTGGTATTTAAACGTTGTTATTAATACCTTATCGCTTAATCTAACATTTTTGAGCCTTTTATATGTGTAATCGGTTTTCAAACATGGTTATTCAAAATTATATGGTTTAAAGATAGGTTAGTAAAAAAACCGTTGTGGTTTATCCTTTTATCTCCTAAGTAATGACTTTAAACCATGTTTAGTGTGTTTACCAATACATGTTATAAGTTTTTTTTCAAATTGAACAAAATAATATTTCAATTTTCTCGAAAAGAATGTGTAGATAACAATATTTAAAAAAAATACAAAAAATAACAAGATAATATTAATACATAACATTATAAAATGAAGAAAGAATTTTTTAAAATTTTCAAAATTATATGGGTACTACTTGTAAAGGAATTCTTGAATAAAACGGTGGAATAAATTAAACAATACTAGCCTGAAATAATTCAAATGACGTAACACATTATGTATGTAACGTAGTTATTAGGAACAAAAGGTTTCGCTGCACGTTAAAATTGGGGCATTTACTTTACATAATAAAACAAACTGATGTAATAAAATGGACATATATTATAGGTAAAGATTTCGGATAAACGACAGTCAAGTTTTTCGTTATATAATTGTATCAAATTTTAGGTCTTTGAAAAATTAACATAATAATAAAACATATTGTTTGATATGAATATATATTGTTTAAGATGTTTATCTAAGTTAATTTACTGCTAATAGCTACTGGAGAGGGGGACTAAGTGTGAGCGTTAGGCCATTAGCAATTAGTTAACCAAAGCGTTTAACAAAATATAAAGATAAGAAATTAGTAATGCAACTTTAATTGCACATTTTTTGCTGTTATTAGTTTCGGTTGTATTGGGTTAGGTGCTCGATGTGAATTTTGTAATTATATATTTTTTACAAGTACGTCATTACAGGTACCTCATTACACGTACTAGTAGTAATATTAAAAGTGTGAGAAACATAATTTATAAGACTTAATCACTATGCATTGTAAATTCTACACGATGATAGTAAATACAGTGGTACCTTACTTAACATACGAGTTTTTTGATATTTGCTTTGAGATACGAGCGAAATTTGAGAAATACGAGTAATCTACTTAGGAAGTCGGCCGGTTGCACACGAACCGCGCGTCACGCTTTACCGCGTAAATCCCCCGGCCACGGTCAGATAATCAGTTATCAGTGTGCTCTCGCTGTCAAAGTATCTTTTTGTTCAATTAATTTCAACGGGGAAATTTTCTTTGAGATACGAGTAATTTGAAATAAGAGCAAGGTTGCGGAACGAATTAAACTCATATGTCTACGTACCACTGTAATACATTTTTTTTTATAAAAAAAAAGTTCAGTATGGTTTTAAAAATTAAAATACTCTTTCATTTACAACATTTAAATTATGAAATCCCAATAAGAATTCTTCTTCGTAGTATCAATCCGGTGGATTGGTTTGCAGCAACAGAATCTTGCATCTCCATTCCTCTCGGTCCTCCAAAACCCTCTTCAGCTCAGCACAAGAGCTACAACTCATGTCCTCGAACACTTGCTGCAAATACTGCCGTGTAGGGCGCCGTCTACAGTTTCTACCCTCAACCATCCCCTCTACAATGTCGTGAAGAAGACCATCGTGGCGCATGATGTGACCGATCCATCAGCACGCCTCTCTGAGATAATAAGAATTAAAAATCGAAAAAATGGATCAAAACAAACATAGTTTTAAAAATGCTATTTTATTCAGATTCCGTTCATTTAAATACAAGGTAATTACATATTTTTTTATTGTTAAACAGCTGATTAACAATAAAAAGTAATTTTGTCGAGTCATTGAAATTTACTTCATCGGATCGTAAGAGACGTCTGTTATTGTGTAACACACATTTTTTAACAATAAAAAATGACGCCGGCATTTGGGACACACTAAACGTAAACAGAGTAAATATTTGATCAAATTTTGAAACCAATTGGGCGTAAAACTAAGCGGAACGTAGAAACACACAAAAAATCGTTACAATAACGCTATAATTCTCACAGAATAGACCATTTATTCGTAAAAAATGTATGAAAAGTAATGAAATTGCACAAAACAAATACAAGAAAACATTAATACAAATGAAATGATATTTCAAATGTAAAAATGTCAATTGTTGCAATGTATTATGAAATTCAATTCAAATTCAAAGATTTTTTTTCTTCTTCCCATATCCGGTCTATATATTATTTTATGTAATAGTATACAATAAAACACAACCTTCAAGACCAGTGTAAATCTGAAACACATGGTCGCAAATCACCAACACACACTTTTGTACAAGCTTTTTCACAAGACACTCTCTTTAGCCTCGCCTTTTCAAATCATATGGGGTCGTCTCTGCTTGTGCACATTCGCCATGTATGTCTGTCCTGCGTTGCATTCTCGGTCAAGCCCAGTGTTTTCAGATCCTTGTTTACAGTTGCAGTCCAGGTTGCCTGTGGTCTTCTAGGTCTTCTTCTCAGCGTGGGTATGTTGAGGGCTCTCTTCACCATGTGGTCCTCATATCTCCGTGTCACATGCCTATTCCATATGAAGCGGTTTTCTCTTATCTTTTCAGGTATAGGGCCACCCGAAATGAACCCCGAATATGCTCATTTCGAACTCTGTCCACTCTAGTCACCCCGCCCGCCCACCTCAGCATCTTCATGTCTGCCACATGAATCCTATCAAAGTCACGTTTCAGCTGGGTTTCAGCCATCCTGTGTTTATTTTTTGCTCCACGTCGGATTCAGTTTTGGCGTCTAAAGGATATCACGGAGCCGAGATATTCAAAAGTATCAACCTCTTTTACGGGTGTATTCTGTAGAAGCTTTTTCACGAGACACAAAATATATGTTTCCCGACGCGTTCCAGTTCGGGAGATTTTTGGAGCTTAAAATACGGCAGCTTTTTGAATATTTAATTTTATAAAATTTGAGAGTCCCAACATGAAATTCACCCTTTAACGATTTTCTCCAATTTATAATACATCGAGAATAACCACAAATAAAAAAATACTTACAAAACAAAATTGAAAATAGTGAGAACATAATATTCGTCAAACGACATCGATTTATTGTAATCATATATAATCAAACCAGTCGTATTGGTTTCTACGTGTATTTTTAATGATTATTGATTATATACCATATAACTTGATGAATGATATTAGCAATAATAACCATTCTCTATTTTATCAATTTAATCGTAATCATTATATGTTTAAGCTCTAAATTCTCAATTTCGGCAATTGCTTTTTTGCGAACGTTTCAAAAAAGATCTCGCTTCATAATTATCAAATAAGTGCGAACTGTTAGATTATAATCGCAATTATTTACGGCTTTAATTTTTTGCTTCACTTTATTATTCGCCGCATGCAAAATGCTGCAGACCAGTGTTCGAGAAACATGTAAGACAAAAGTTACCGAAAAGTGTTACAGTCGGAAACGTTTTAACAACGTGGAATTATAGCAGCCGTGTATGACTAACTACACATAAGTGGCAGGTTGCTACCGGCTGATGCTGCAACACTTTATATTCAGATCTATGGCTGTACAACTAAACTGTAAGATCATAGATGCTGAACCAATTGCGATCTACTAATATATCTCATCATTATCATCGTAACCAAATATACTCCCTTAACTAGAGCATTTAAAAAATATATATAAACACATACAAGAGAATACCGACAGATGGTGATAGTTATTAAGTCTCATCTGTGGAATTCTATGACACTTACCATGAAGCATACGGCTAAGCGCTGTATGTGAAGTGTTGATCCGCCAATGTCTTCAACGACTACAGCCCAAGATTCACGCATCATTCTTAATTATTACAGGAATTTACTATGAATGGGTGGTCTTTACGGGACGACTTTCGTTTACCACCAATTTTGATAAATAAGCTATGATTGGCATTTTACGGATGAGGGATCAAATTCACACCAACCGGGGGTATTATAGAGCTCAGAATTCGATTAAAAAAATCTATTTTTTTAATCTCCGTCGGGGATCGAACCTACAACTTTTGGCTTGCAAAGCAAATGATTTGACTATTGGGTTATACCCGCCGGCCAATATGATCGTCACGAGCTGCCGTCACGAAACTCTGTCAGCCGTCATAATCCTCACCACGTTCCATGCCATCTCTGCCTCCCGTAAGTCCATCAGATACAATGGATATATAATCCCCGCCACCCTTCCAGGACGGCGCGAGCCTGGAGGCTTGAGTAAAAGGTACAGTAGTAATGCTCTCCTGCAAGAATATATGTCCCAAGCAGGTGCACCTTCGCCTCTTGACAGACTGTACGGAAGACTAGGTAGTATAGAAGAAAGTGCCGACGCCAGTATCGTCTCTATTTTTTTTACGGCTGTGAATCTTGGCATCTAACCAAGAACCAATGCAGCCTTATAATAAGTTATAAAAGCAGATACGTGTGTGGAATACTGGGGATAAGATGGTTCTACTTTTCGAGAAATGACGATATAAAAGAGCGGACAGGGGAGTTTTCCATACAAAAGTAACATAATATTATATAAGGGACCGTTAGATGAAAAAATCTTACAAATATTCATTACGGATCAAAAAAACAATGATCGTTATAAGAGGGTTAGCTGTTGTTAAGAAGTAGGTCCCCGTATAGTAAAAAACCTTATATTTTACATAGTAGAGTGTATTATCAGTTCGTATCTGATCGGCATTTGAGCGCCGACAGCGCCATTGTTGCATTGTTTGTTCCTTCCGGTTACAAAATGGACGCCATACAATTTCAAAAATTCACAACATCGATGCGTTTTCACGGAACAATCCAGTTTGATCCGAACACGAATAATAAACAATTATGGGAGATTACACAATGCGGCTGGTTGACAAAAAAAAACTTATCCTCCGATGCTGCGATTTTTACGCTTTCTAAACGAATCGCGCGGGATGTTTTTTTTTGCGAGGCAATGTTGCGAAATGTACTAAACAATACGACGTGTGTGTGAACTAGATGGCGAATCAAAAAAAAACATTACAGTGTATGAGAACATGCTTATTTGCAAATCGGAGGAATTTGATTGACATTAGTATGGCGGTATGCATTGGTGCTCTACAAATCCTACATACAGAGAATCTGAACTAAGTATGTTAGAGAAAACCTTTTTCTTCGTAGATAAGAGCTACAACCCATGTCCTCGAACACTTGCTGCAAATACTCCCGTCTAGGGCTCCCTCTACAGTTTCTACCCTCAACCATCCCCTCCACAATGTCGTGAAGAAGACCATCGTGGCGCATGATGTGCCCGATCCATCGGGTTCGCCTCTCTGAGATGGTTCTTACTAGGTGCCTATCTTCATTGATTATCCTAAGAACCTTATTAATCGTGACGTGGTCTCTCCAGGAAATTTCGAGAATTCTTCTGTATGTCCACATCTCAAAGGCCAGAGAAAACCATTTTTCAAAAGATAATTAGCCGTATAATAGCTTTCAAAAGCAGTTACCTGCGTACAATAATGAAGGTACATTGGTTTTTCTTTGTGAGGAATGATGAGGTGAGAGATCGGGTAAGGCAGACTTTCATATTACAGTCGGTCAAGAGGCAAAGGTGAACCTAGTTGTGATACATAATGGACTGGACTTTACCCGCCTCACACCCTCATCACACCGGAGGACAGTTAAGTCTCCTTGATGATGCGCTCACTCAAATTATGATCAGTTAGCAACTGATAAGTCCAGTGGGAGTCCCCTCTGAACAATTGTGGCCACTGCACAGAAGTGCTAAAAGAAAGAACCCGTGAAAGAGATAAGAATCGCATTCATGGGTTGTAAAGAGATGGAGATGGAAGATAGATTCTCTCACCGAAAATACGAGCAAAGATTGTAAATGTGTGGAATTTTTTTTTAGTGGCCACAAAGTCTGCATGCCCGATAGGGCCGAGGCGATTCCTTCGAACTGCATCGAAAAGGACTCCTCTTTCTAACGAGAGGAACTAACAGTCCCAGAGAATGTGCTCTGAGGTCTGGAAGGGGGCGCCACAGGGGCAATATGTGATACATACTGCGGATGCCGCATGATATCATAAACTACTGATCCCTTAATTGTGATGATATTGATGTGTACTTATAATATTATAAGTAACCATACTCTGCATAGGTTGTGCTTATTAAATCATATCAAATTGCTGCGACAACGTCCCGATAGCCACTATTATACCATTATCAATGCCCAATTTTATTTCAGCACCTAGAACTCCACTTGGGTACAATATATACTCGTACAGAAGCCCGGGGACTTGATGAGAGGACTATAGTATCCGAGGCATGTTTTGGGTGATTTGCTAATCGTAATTTTCAGTCGGATTAGCCTGACGCTTGCACTATTTGGTCAAAAGAGATGACTCAACTTAATAAGCGACACGAGGTAATCAAAAAACGGTAACCCATGCAACTTTTGGTCTGCGAGCAATATTACTAATATAAAAAAAATGCATACTGTAATTAATAAATATCTTTATAATTGTTCCATAATAAAAAAGACTTGTATAATTATACTTTTATTATAGTTTAATGAAGATATTTTTTATTGAAAAACATATATAATTAATTATAAAGCGAATAAAAACACAAAAAAAATAACGTGGATTTTATATTATTGTGTATTGAAGTGAAAGACATTAAAAAAAACTTTGATAAAAAACTAAATGGATTAAAAAATAGAAAAGGATTCGTTTAGAAATGTAAATAAACGATACCATGATCAAATTCATTAGAAAGTCTCGTTATTAATGAATTATAAACCTTGTTCAACAATGCTATTCAGTTATTATTTAACGATTTTCCAAGATGTTATTTTTTTTAAAATAATATGACAAAAAGGTTGTTAAATAAGTGCGAATGCTAAGTTATTAATTGTGTGTGCATAAAGTGTGAAGTTGTTTATAATTTCAATGATAACATTATCTTAAAATTCATGTAGCCATGGGTGTGAACAAAAACGAATGTGTACTTAAATTCAAATAAAATGCATATAATGACGTGTTTATTGTTAATAAACGTGTAAATGTTAACTAATGTATTTATTGTGATAACATAATTATTTTTTCTTGTTAATGATGCCCTTGGTATGTTTTTTTTTATCAATTATTTAGAAAATAATGTTGTAAAAGTAAGCGTTGAAATTATCACTCGGACTCTATATAAAAACACTTATAATTTTACCATTTTTGTGTGTTTGAGGTGTTTTCTCCATTATGGTGATCGCAATTAATCTGGCAGATGAGAATATTCCTGGTAATGAGTTGTATTAGACATGTTCTAAATTTGAAGTGAATATAATAATAATAATAATAATAAAGTTTTTATTCCAGCAGGATTGGGTGGGTTGTGCAATACCCAATCTGCCATATTTTTAAATACATAGCATTGAACAAAGTTTTAATTAAGTGAAGGTAAAATAAAAATTAAAATAAAATAAAATAGTATTTCATGGTGGTTGGTGCACCATCTCCATCCATCGATGGCTCAGGGAGGAGTTGAGCCATTCAGAAGCAGCCAGGATGATGATGTTGTTGGACCTCCTTATCCTGCTCTAGAAGCCGGCAACACGGTGTCGCAATAATGCTGGAAATTAATGGACTCCGCCCTCCACAAACATGTCAGATGCGCTACAAAATCTAGGGAGTTGCATAAGTTGGCGGTATGAGTTATTATACGCAACTTTGAGCTTCTCCCACTCTCGTTTAGGATAGTTAGACCAGAGTTCTGAGGTATACAGTGCCATACAGTGTGCTTTGAATAGCACTTTCCTGACAGCATTACTACAATGGTAGAACCTCCGAGAAAGCATACCGCTCCGAACGCTTATTGCTCTTCTTTGCCGCTCTATGTCTTCAATGTCACGTAGGTCATCTGTGAGGATGTGGCCCAAGTATTTTATTGAAGACACTGTCGCTAGATCCCTGCCCTCAAGACTCACTGTGGGTATGATCAGTGGTTCATTATTGTGTTTGAAGACACAAACGACTGATTTTGTGGGGTTAGCAAATAAAAAAGGTTAATAGTATATATATATATATCCAATATTTATGTTTTGCATACGAATAGGGTTTCAAATTTATTTCTTTTTTTTAAATAATAAATCGTCTAATATAGTCTCACAGCAATCTAATGATTACACAAGCAATTTTAAGAAGGATTCGCCGCAAAGAAATAATACTTTAATTTCAGTGAATTGGAATTTACCCGCCTCACACATGCATCACACCGGAGGACAGTTAAGTCTCCTGGATGATGCGCTCATTCAGATTATGATCAGTTATCAACTAATAAGTCCAGTGGGAGCTCCTCTGAACAATTGAGGCCACTGCACAGAAGTGCTAAAATAAAGAACCCGTGAAAGAGATTAGAATCGAATTCACAGGTTTTAAAGAGATGGAGTTGGAAGATAGATTCTCTCACCGAAAATACGAGTAATGATTGTAAATGCGTGGATTTTTTTTTAGTGGCCACAAAGTCTGCATGCCCGATAGGGCCGAGGCGATTCCATCGAACTGCATCGAAAAGGACTCCTCTTTCTAACAAGAGGAACTGATAGTCCCAGAGAATATGCTCTGAGGTCTGGAAGTGGGCGCCACAGGGGCAACTAGGGTTTGAAACTAAATGAAATGAGTATAATCTGTTATTAAAAGCGCCGTGCCCAGTGAACTATAAATTATCTATAAAAAAAATTGCAACTATCCTACAATCGGTCAAGAGACAAAGGTGGAGCTTGTTGGTACATGTTCTCTGTATGCCTCAGGAGTACATCAACTACAACTATCTTTTCTTCAGGTATCCAGGCTCTAGCCATCGGAAACTATGTATAAAATGTACTCGGCGGAGCCGCGAGAGCCAGAGCTGACATGGGATGAGGCGCAGACCATGAAGACTGACAGAACTTTAATGCGGCAATTTTGACCTTGTGATCAAATTAGGGAGCGAATATTGAAAGTAAAAACGTAGACTAAATATGGAGAAGAAACGCAATGTTAACAGGTTTAACATGACGTATATGGGTCACTAAGCGTTATGGCTTAGTTATATATACGGATATCCTCCTCTCAAAGTTAGATATCGAAGACTGGATGAAGGATGCAGGATCAGGTTCACAATATAAAGAACTTGTTTTTGTTTCACTATACGCGTTTATTTGTCAAACACTTGTAACAAAAAGACCGTTATGGGGCACGCCATTTAGGCGTGCCCATCACGGTCGCGAGCGTTGTTCGACTGACTGCCCGCTCTGACATCTGGCGCCGTCAATCGTCGCGGCAGACAAGCGAAGCAAATATGACAGTGGCCAACATGAAATGGGCCAACTGTCATAACAAACAAGATGGCGCATGCAAACGCAGCGTAACATAATACAATCAAAACTAACGTTAGATGTCAGGCGAGCGAACAAACATAAGAGACAAAAGTTAATTTTTCGAGGCTTTACGGCATCAGCCTAAAGGAGCTATATCAAGCTGATATCAATAAAATTGCATTTGTATTATCGAAATAATCCGCATGTACAAGCACGCCATCGTGTTTTACAGGCAATCGCGCGCTCATCTCAATAAAATTAATTTTTAAGCGATACCATAACGTAATCCGCGATATAATCTCGCTTATAATTGTATTTACAAATTGTTTTGAACTCAATACTGTGGTGGATGGCGCGAACCGACGTGGTACTGTGTGATGGATGAATTCCTCTTTGAATGCAGCGAGTCATGGACGGCGGACGATGTTGAGAACTTGTCTACAGGCTATTAAGTGAGGGACTTCAAGTCAGATTTCACTTGTTAGCAAGTTGTTGGCTGCCGCCACGGTTAATGTCGATGTTTTCTCGATCGATACAGATTCAACCTTGCGCTGTCACTTTCGGTGGTTTGCTCAAGGAAAAAAGATCCCTGACTATTGATCTGAACAAATTATATTTTATAGAATGCGGGCCTTATAAAGTTAAAACAATTAAAATCACCGAAAACAGGTATTAACCCTTAAGATGCGACCAACTTGCACAGGTCTTATTAAGTGCGAGGTGCGGATTTATCCCACGTCCTGAAAAAAAAAACACGTCGCTTCAGTGCGAGATGCGGATTTATAATATAATTTTGTTTCGTATTACGACATTCCTTCGTCAATATTTTTTTTTTCGATATGTATTGAGTTGTGGGTCATTCTACACATGGTTCAAATTTGCCCTTTTTTTAAAAATAATAATGGATTTATTTAATATAGTTCTGAAGGTGAATATAAATGCAGCACTGACCAATCAAAACACATAAAAAAATCGTCCTTTAATATTAAACTTTATTTTTCATTGACTAATTGACTTATTTCGTGACTTTTAATGAAATCTTATGAGTCTTCATCCTCTTCGATCTTCTGCATCCAGGTCACTGCCGGTATTCTTCTTATGACGTCAGTCCGTCTTTCAGGGGGTCAGCCAATGCTTCGTTTGCCAGTTCTTGGTTGCCATTCCAATACCTTTCTTCCCCATCGACTGTCGTCTCTTCGACAGATATGTCCTGCCCATTTCCACTTGAGTGTGCCTATTTGTTGTTAGTTAGAATTCTGGAGAATACTTTATATACATAGGAGAGAAGGGAAATCGGTCGGTAGTTTTTAAACAGTGATTTATCCCCTTTTTTCTGATAATAATTATTAGATATTTATTCACAAGAAACTTTTTATTAATTTTGTGAAAGATGCACTATTTGCTCTCTTCTTTCCCGTCCCGTGTTGTACGGATGGGACACATCACAAAAGACGCTCTTCAAAAAAGCACGAATATAAAAGAAAAACTAAAACTTTATGAAAGTTGTTGCTATTACCTTACAGATTGGAAACACAATGCACAAATACAAAAGGAAACAACACTTTAGACCAGTGATCAGAATGTCTCGCCTAATTGTGAATGGGCAACAGTTTCAGCTTAACGGTGTAGATAGTGGTTTTCAAGATCAGCGGCCATTGTTGAAAATTGTCAATGCGACGAAAAGAAAGTCAATAGAATGCAAATGGTGGAAGTAGGTTCTCACGCTCGGCAGTTAATCGGCCTGGAGTTGTTTGTAATTGTTGTGGCAAGCACAATTTTTTAAACGCCATTGAAAACGGTTGCTTCGAATTGTCTTAAGGTTTGCTCCGACAAGTACCTGCTCTCTGCTAAATTACACCTTACAGCGATACCATAATTTCAACAGAATCACGGACCTTATCGTTTCCAGTGGAGTAACTTATAGCAAAGATGTAAAATATTATATTGACTGTGTTAATTTATTTTATTTAACTATTTTTTCATACAAACGCACGCAGAAGATAAAATCCGGTCAAAACCAGAGGACTCAATGCCCAGACGGCTTGATATTGCATCCGTTAAAGGATGTGACGTGTCAAGAGTCCTTTCCCACGGACGTCCAGTTTTGCAGGATCACGTTTACTAGTATACGTGCTACTATGGTAACATTCACATACTAATAAACGTGATCCTGCAAAACTGGACGACCGTGGAAAAGAGCCTCAAGGGTTTGAGAGGTCGTAAGTGTATATTGATATGTTTCGTATAGATATCCAGATTAGATGAAACACAGATAATGCTAGAGCATTCCAAACGGTAACGGTGGTGTTTAGGATGAAATTTAAAAAAATGTCTGTTCTTGATTGATATTAACCTGTATTGGTGTTCAGCAAGTGAGAGACGAGTCTATCGGTTGTTGGTAAGAGGGTTATAAGAGGGAATCATTTCTTTGAGTTTAGAGGAAGAAATGTCCTGTTAACACCGTTTGTTTATCACTAGTTTGAGTTTTTTTATGACATTCAAAGTTAATAGAACCGGTCTGGTTCTGCATATGATGTTACCTAACCTCGCTCAGATTCAAATATTTATAAATCTTATAGTCAATAAGGCAATGGAGTAAGTGAAATGAAAAATTGATTCGTTCAACGAATATTTCGAATTGCAAGTAAAATTCTGGCATAAATTATTCTAGTTAAATAAAGTTCCACTGATGTTAACGAACTAATGCCTCTGTTTCTCTCTTGATTCTCTCTAGAAAATCGTTTTATTCACATAAAGAAAAATAAATAATCATTCAACCAGGAAATGCATAAGAAAACAAGGTAGACAAAACAATAGTCATTATCAAACACACTGAAGTCTAACAGTCTCATACTACTTGTTTGAGTTAATATAAAATGTCTGCCCTCAGCAGTATATCACCTCCAATGAGGTGTTAGTTTCCCTCTTTTTTATAGTTAGCTTAATTAAAGTTAAATCCAATAAAGTAAACAATGCTCCATACATGGACACTTACTCGTAATCTTTAAATTATAATGATCAGTGGAAAATCCGGATAGACGAGGTTTGATAAATCGTGCAGTTTTCAAACGAGAGTTTCTACTTGGGAGCCTTTCAATATAATTTCATTGACTCGACATCGCGGTCCCGGACTAACATTACCTGAGACAGTGGCAACCAATGAGAATCGTGTTTGGAAAGTTTGCAATTTTTATTCCAAACCTAATTATAATACCTGGATACATTTGTAGATAGCACTAATTCAACAAATTACTCGTGTATGATGTTAAATATATTATATTTATACATTATTTAAGATAAATATAAATGAAGACACGGCAGCCTACCATTTTAAAGCTCAAGAGATGAAGCAAGACCCTGCTGAAAAATGATTTCCGGATGCTGCAGGAGAGGATATACTTGTGTAAATTGAATCGTTAATAATAAAAAATAATTTTAAAAAATATTTAATTAATTAAAAATGGACCTGTAGATTTTATTGTAAAAAATGTCTTTTACGTTTTAAGATTTAAAGGATTAATATACGAGTTTGCTATCCTTGCAATACAAACTAGATGGTATAATTTATATTTATGCTTAACCCACCAGAATTTATGGTAAAATTGAAAATCCATGATATAAGACGTATGATTTTATGTTCAACGATTTTTATGTAGTACAAGAATATTTATTTTTCTCACTTTTTTATTTTAAAATCATTATATTAACTTTTGAGCGTAGACGAAAACAGTATTACAAAATTTAAAAAAGCAAAAACAATTTTATTTCATCAGAGTTATTTGAAAAAAAAAAACAGTAATTATAGTATCATATTATTGAAATATATTGACTTCTAACAATATGCTTGGTTTTTAATGAAAATATAATTAAAATAACCTTAGGCAAATGATACATTTCATAGTGTGACTTTCTACAAGTTATAAATGTAAGAAAATTAAAAAATGTATGAAAAACAATAATTTCTAACTGTAGCTCAACTAAGTGAATATCTTATTCGAATGTATAAAATAAACATAATAATTGATTCATATACAACATAATAAATATGCGGTGTATTTAATTCATTAATTCGATTACAAAATATTATTAAATACAACGTTTAATTAAGTTACACAATAAATTCGTTTAAAAGTTGATTAAATAAATGATATATCATGAAGTGAAAGGCATGAAGTGTAAAAAAAAACTTATTATCATACTTGGTAAAATAATACACATTAATATTGTGATTCGTTACACAATCACTTAAAAATAATGACATAAAAACTGACGGTTTTAAATGAAAACCACGACTAAAAAAGGTCAGCTTTTTTTGCCGCTCCCTGTATATCGGTAGGTATAATAATGTTATAAAAGTGTTAGTGTGCATTGACACGATAACACCAGTGTTTTAATTAGATAATAAAATCATGAGGTAGGCATTTTTATAAAAATATAATAAAATCAGTTGAAATAAGAATGAAAGGTCTCGTCAGATTTCTATCTTCACAATTGAACAACCATTAAGATAATTAGGTGGCGTGTTACACCTGCTACACGCTGGTTAGAAAATAAATAAGAAACATATTTTACTATTTAATTTATCTTTAAAAAAATATTTGAACCATATCCATTCTTAATTAGAACATATCCATAGAGCTTCCATAAGTTGTCTTGAGGAACTTTTACCAGTTAAACGATTTTTTGAACCGTAACAATTGATGTCTGTACATGGTATCTAGAGTCTATTTATAGTATAGGTTACCAAACTTATTTTTCCTGTGGACCCCCATTTACATTCGTGGACCCCCATATACATCTCGAGGACCCTGATAATGCGGGATACGTGACATGTACGAGTACGTCTTCTAGACGCCACAACTGCTGATATCTGTTACTAATATGTAGAGACCCGTTTTTTTAGCATTTTGAAATAGATGCGAAATATATGCTAAAATTTGGAATATATGCTAATAAATGCGTATATCATAGAATATGCAAATATATGCTAAAATCTCAATTTGCTTGTTATATGGAATTAACTTTGACGTTATAAATATAAAATGATACATTTTTACATATCTATCTTACATGGACACGCTTTACATCGCCTATGGCAATACTTTTACACTGATAACATTGCCCATACATATCGTTTCGCATATTAACTATGGGTGGAAATTGACAACATAAAACGGAGCCAACAAAATCATAATAATGGAGTTTTTTTTCTGTTGAAACAATACAAATAATTTCATTCACTAGTGAAACAATAAAAAAAAGAACTGGAATTTTATTTAACTGAAACTGCTAAACAAGTCTTAAGCTTGAGTCTTATTTAGTGATAAATAAGACCAATTTATATTACGAGACTTTGAGTCATCTTTTTAATCCATCAGTAGCGGTTCAAAATATATCATTAATGTTTAACAAGAACTTGCCATTTTTTATTTATTATCATAATCTCAATGTATAGAAGGATATCAAAATTTTGGAAATTATAAAAAGTGATTTAAAACCAGATATTTTACAACTTTTATTGGTCACAAGAGTAAAGAATGAAAATTTTAGTTGTACTGCTATCAATCAATTTGGAGTCTAGTAAATAGTTTTGATGTTGAAAGATTCTTCAGCAAATCTTATTTAATAGTAACTGATTGACGCACTTATCTATAAAATTCATCCATTGAAACAGGCTCCATGATTAATTTTAAGAAATATTAGTGAGATATTATTGTTTGTAAGATAAAATTCAATAGGGTACATTTTAACCCTTTTTTATTTATATTATGGAGACTAAACAGAAAGCTTAATTTAACTCTCCGTTATCGGTTTCTCCTCAAATTTCCAATAAATGAAATTGGTTTCTGATAGAGTTTATTCCTGAAAATTTCAATTATTGAATTTATATTTTGATGATTGCCCTATTTTGGTATTATTTTGTTTAATGTGTTAGTACGTTTAATAATTATTTATAATTTTATGTATAGTTGTCAATATTTTAATAAAAAAATGTTAAAACTTAGTATAATTGATAATTATTTGATATTTGTGTCATACAAAAATAGATGCTAAAATACATGTTTTTAAATGCTCCATAGCGCTAATTTTGAAAAAAATAGATGCTAAAAATACGGGCCTCTACTAATATGTATCATAACCTCCTTCATAAGTATTATTCCGATCAGTTCCTCTTGTAATATGAAAGGCTTCTAATTTTTTCCGTTTCCATAGATCCCTTGAAGGTCTTCAACTACCCCTGGGGGTCCATATAGACCACTTTGCGAATTACTGCTCTAGATTCTAGAGAGAAAAAGAAATATTTCTTTAATATTGACTTATTATAGATCTCTGACCTTCTTTTATAAAACTAAGCAGATGTAATGCACAAGTTGTCTTATTTTCTATTAACTACAACATAATTTGATTCAGGCTCTTTTAAGTTGGAAGAACTTAAAATACATTACTTTTGAATGTGAAATATTTTAGATGTAATTATCAAACCTTAAATATAATAAACTTTAATTTTAAATTTATTGTTTTTCAAATATGTACGTAATCTAAATCTATTGCGTAAAATAACATGATTTAATTTTTTAGAAAACACAGGTTATTCTTATAACCCTGACGATCATAACGACTACAAATTCCTACTAATTGCAACGATATTGAAGGAAAAATCAGAATTCATTAAATCATGCAATAAACGTTCCAATGCCATCCACAGCGAAAATAAGAATTAATGATTATATCAATTGCTTAATTAAGAAAATAATTGTTTGCTGTAAATGGTAATAATTTATTGATGAAATGGCGGTAAAGCAATTTACCAATATTAAGTAAATTTACTTATTTACCCATGAAAAGTTTTTCGTCATTTATTTAGCAAAGATTCAATAAATTAATCTGACTATTAAATGAATAGAGATAATTAATTATTAAATGATATTTCTATGAAACTACCAACACTTGTAGGGCAAATGTATTAAAACCTTTAAACGACCAGTGGTCCCATATGGAACCGCAAATTTGCGTCGTTCAATGCCCTAGCAGGCCAATGTTTGTAATGTTTCGTCGCACAATAGACTCTTCCATGAACTTACTTTAATAGCATTCATTCGATTGTGAAATGAACCATTAGCACTTCTTGTATGGGACCGTAGGGCATTGAATGATGGAAATCTGCGGTCCCGTAAGGAAAACACTGGGCGTTTAAAGGTTAAATATTGTAAATTCACGTTACGAAAATATTTTTTTCATAAAATTATTTAAAGCCACATAACGAAATGCTTAGGTGAAGAGTTTTCCTTGAAAATATGTACTAAAAACTTTAATAATAGGTGGAAGACCTGTTCTTTTAAAAAAATTAAAAGTGCTTCGTTTAAGAATTTAGAAAATCTTGTTAATATAGCCTTGTTACAAAAACAATTATAAAGAATGCACTTGTTAATAATAGTTCGTTTTTCTTTACACGAGCCGTTTCAGTTATACAATCCATTCAAGAGTCAGCATTTAATGAAACATGTTGGCAGGCAATACAGGTGGAGCTGAAACCCATCAAAGTTAACACACATGACCGATTAACCGTTATTTAGCATATTGCAATTATATCCATCCAGCTTGGACTGCGAGGAGACGAAACAACTAACGGCATCGTCCATTACACATTTGTATACACACTAGATTATTATTCTAAATTAAAACACATACTATCTGCATCGTATTCGGTGTTGCCAGACGTCCTGCTCTTTGGGGGACGTTCCACTTTTTAAGTAAACATAAACAGTTTTTCGTGGGACACATAAATCTAGATTATTTTTACGTTTGAAAATGATTTTTTTTTAAGGTAAACATTATAACAAAATATAATTTAAAAAAGACATGGTTTATATTAAAATAATCGAGTTCTTAATGCGATAACCATTGAAAACATGTTTTAAATTGTTTTTTTTTGTGATGATTGTCATTTATTTAGCGCAATTGATACGACTGACTACAAATTTCGCGCTTGATTTTAAATAAATTGAAATAAAATACTATAGAGCTACTTTTCGAGTATTTTTAATAAAAATAAAACTTTATATTTTATTCCGAAAATACTATAGATTAGTTTGGTTTGTAATACAAAATACGCAATGAAATTGGAATAACAAAGAAAAACTGTAATGGTCATTTCTACAGAATGACAAAAAATATAACTCCTCATATAGAGCTCTGAGGAAACCTCGAATGCAGAAGATTCCTAGGCAGACCCTCAAAAGACGGAAAGACAGCTGGAAATCGACGTTTCCATTAGAAGCGTGGCATACTATAAACATATCCAAGGAGGTAAGAAAGAGAAATATACCATAAATTACATTCTATGCTGGTTTGTAAAATATTGAATGTTATAGGTAACAAGTTTCAACAAGTCTTTAAACTAATGATTTTGACCTTTTAAATAAGCCGACATTAAAAAAAATGTACGTCACACATGTTTTTAGAACATGACCCATGTATAGACATATCACTAAGACTGTTTTTTTTAATTTTTAAGGCGGATAAAAAATTAGAAAATACCTCTGAGTTGTCAATGGTATTGATATTTATATAAATTATCTCTTTACAATGACATCACGAATATCGAGATGTTCAGTGATCGATGCTTGTATTCACCCACATTCTATAGACATTTAAAAAGAAATATTGCCATGTCAAATGCGCTTTAAAAATAATAAAATAGGCGTCGGTAGGTATAATATATTATGCATTTGAAATAAGAACGGAATAACGGAATAATCCTATCCATATATGGGTAGTCTACAAAGTCATCAGATCTAAAGTTCACCGGTTAATGACGCATTGTCTTATTCTATTTTTTAAATATAATTATTATGCAAACTCATTCTCACGATACAGATATTTTATTCCATAATAATGAGGATGTGAGGTCACTATGGTTTTTTATTAACGTTTTACCGCAATGTAAAGTTCAAGGAGCTGCCGTATTATTCAGTCGATCGTAATATACTCGTAACTAAAGACAGAAATAAGAATGTGTAATATGTTTTTAAAAGTGATGCGCGTACTTAGATAATAACATTTGGTATTTACAGAAAACAGAAATTACTTGTACATTCTATGCTGGTTTGTAAAATATTGAATGTTATAGGTAACAAGTTTCAACAAGTCTTTAAACTAATGATTTTGACCTTTTAAATAAGCCGATTATTAATCTGTAATCATCGAAAATGATTCAAATTTATCATCGAAAAACTATTACTTTAACCTGTTCGCATTGGTACCCGATATACGCCGTGTAAGATTCCTCTACCGTTGACATCGGTAGCCGTGATATATCGTTTTGCTAATTTCTTAGAATACTTATTTATGCATCATCTGCTAGCTAAAGGATACAAGAACCAATGTGATATACGAAAAAAGACCAGATAAGTACATATATGCTTCAAACACTAGTTTTATAATTTAACATATAATTTGTATTCCATCGAGCCGTAATGAAAGGGTTAATAACCTATAAACATTATATTCTGCGTTTAGAATTACACATGTATTGATTTTAAAAAACACATGCATTTCCATTTAAGATATTTTTATATTATTTATGGATCACGTAACAAAAGCGATCATATCAACTTTAAGAAAATCATTTTCTAAATCAGTCTCGAAGTAGTGGCTTCAAATAATAACCACATTAATAAAAACATATATTTCTTCTCGGATTCAGCCTCGTTATTTCAAAGATGGGAGTGAATGCTTATGGCCATGGTTCGATAGAGATGTAATATCACGTTCATTAATTATCGCATATTATTATAATTATTTATAATAAACATATATATACGAAGTATCGACTGTCTTCCTAGCAGGATTGTTAGGCACATAGAAACATATTAAGAATGTTGGCATATTAAAAAATATATACATTAGTAAATTTTATATATATATATATGCCATATCGTTTTCGAATTTCGATCATATAGGCACTATAAACTACCGACAAAAACCTTTATCAGCAGCTAGATAAAGGTGATTCCTCATACAAAAGCAGCGATGATTAAAATATTGTCGATTTTATACGCAACGTTTTTTTGGTGGGTTTATTAAAGTTTGTAGATTTTAAATATATGTAAATTGTTATAACTATTCAAAAAAAAAATCTATTAGTTATTTCCTTTATAGTTCTTAATTCAAATCCAATTATATAATAAGGTATTTTATAATAATTAGTTGTAATTTGAGTCTTAATGTACCGTGTAAAGTTCTTGACGGCTACAGACTTACCAGGGGTTTAGAGGTTCTCCATGATGACGAGAGACCTGTCTGTAAGGCTGTTGTGTTGCGGAAATAACGCGTTTACTTTTTACGAAGATCGTAGGATTACCATGACGTTACTAAATTATTGAATATAATCATAAAAATGCACTTAATTTAGTAACAATTTGCGGATTTTCATATTTCTTTTAAATTTTCTGATATATTTGCTGAAAGTATAGACAAAATATATACCTCAAAAATGTCGAAAATCATGTGGAAACGTCGACGATCTTCAATACAATCTTGGTAAAATTACTAAATAATACTCGATTGAATAAATTAGTAATTAATTTAGTACCTTTATCCAGCAAAATACCTTGAAAGTCGATTAAATAATTTACGTAGATACAATTAACGAATATAAATTAGTATATTATACAAATCCATACTCAATTACTACGATCGTTATATTTAATTGACTCTTCAAAGATAGAATATGTTTTAATTGCATTGTCATGTTATTAGACAATTAAAAACACAGAAAAAATAGAAGGATTTTTCACTGAGAATAAAAAATAAATCGTTATTTAAACTTCGAATAAATGACACTTATAAAGTCTTTAACCCTTTCATTACGTCTCGATTTGAATACAGATTATACTGTCAATTATAAAACTAGTATTTGAAGCATAAATGTACTTATCTGGTATATTTTCATATATCACATTGGTTCTTGTATCATTTAGCTATCAGATGATGCATCAAAAACTATTCTAAGAAAGTAGCAAAACGATACGTCACGTCAACCATTGTCAACGGTCGGGGAATCTTATGACGGCATTTGCCGACAACCGATGCGAAAGGGTTAACTCCAGGCTCTCCCCGTCTTAGGAGGACAATTGTTATGTTATCGGTGGAGATTAAGGCTTCAGTAAAAATGAGATACAAAGTATGAATGTGTGGAAGGACTGGCTAATCGATTACAGTTTGTGGATTATAAACATTCGATAACAACAAAAACATTGGTATTATATAATGTGATTACTTAATATTTTTAAATTATACAAATGTTTTAATTTGTTTTTTCCTAGGATCTATTTTTATTCCTTATATACAGCTTAAAAAATAATACAAAGTTCAAAGACAATTAATAATACGTTGAATTTCCACAAATGAAATGCAATCCGCTGATTAAAAAATGTGCAAAAAATAATAATCACCATTCCCATAACATCCTAATGATTAATCAATATGTAATAAAACAAGAATATTAAATATCAAACATTATTTTAAGCATGTTACTAAAATATGTAGTGATTGACCTAACCTTACATAATCTTACCTAACCTAAGGTTAGGTTAGGTTATTTATTATATTGAAAAATAATAAGAGTAATTTTATTTATATGGTAGACCGCAAACGACAATTTGATTTATAAGGTAGTCCGCATGCGACTAGATTACCAAAGATTGTTTTGGCATTATAGATCCTGATATACGGGAGTGTCGGCTGAATTTCTAGTTTTGTTAGACACTCCTTGTATTAAAGGTTTATAAAACTATTAAATTAGGTATTAATTAATATTAAATTAGGTTTAAAAAAGTGGCTTATATAAATAACTAAAATAGAATGTCATTACTTACATTAGTATCATCAATCGATCCCGTTGCACTTTTTAAATTAATAAATAAAAATAAATCATGCAATCATTTATGAAAATAATGAAGTCTTAAGCACGAATCGTTCACTTTTATTACTTAAAACCACTCGTAGCAAAAAAAATATGAATCACAATACGCTGAGTAAATAAAGGAATAAAACTCAAACATGGGAATTGATTTTACATCCCAAAGAACGCTCGATCAGCACGTAATTTGTTTCGTACAAGTTACATTACAAGCGACTGATAATGACTGTTAGAGTCTTCATGAAAACAAACGCTTTGCCGTTGAATTATTTGACAATTCACTCGATTGTTGAATGTAAACATCAGTGTTTCATGCGAATGGTGCGGCGTGGCTCTACTGCGTGACTCACGACGCGCATCGTCCACGGTTTTGACTCGACTGGTTGTAGTATCGCCGGTGCAGCTCGTACTGAGGTTCGCCGTGGTTCGTATACCGTCGTAAGTTAAATGAAGTGTGGTGATGAGCCGCACGAAGCAGGTACTGGCAGACAGCGGTTGCCAAGGCGACGACAGGTAATTTTAATTATATTATTACGTCAAAAAATACTTTAAAGTAACGTAAACAAATAATATTAATCGACGGACGAAGGTAAACTGTTTAATAATGTTTTTTTATATCAAATGTATTACCACGATTTATCTGCAATTCTCACAGTTAAAAACATTCACGTATCGATTCACTGTGAATGGGCAATAACTTATTTTGATTAATCATTTTACGGATTAAAAAACCGGTGTTTAGTGTATAGATGAAAGCATTTTTGCACTTCTATGAACTCTATGTCCCTCAGTGTCGGCTGAATGCCACATGTGGATTAGATGTGTAATTGTTGTATGGGTGTAGGTAGTGATGTTATTTCAATTTTGGAACAACAGATTTTTGTTTTTTTTTTTTCATTATTACACTCTTGTTTATTATTTTTATTCAATTATTTCACAGAACCGAAGTTCCAATGTACAAATATTAAGAAACATAGAGTATACATAAATATACAATACATAGAAAAGAGAATAAAAAATAAAAATAACATAAAAGAAGAAGAAGATGACACGTGTCAAAGATCACAGAGATATAGGAGAACAATACCATCGACAAAAGAGGAAAATGATGCAAGAAAAGGATCGAGGTGTGCTGGTGGCTATTTAGGAGCGCTATTGCCGTTGTACTAAATTGAGTGCTCGAAGCTCTACAAGTATCAACTGGGATCAAAAACAATAGATGACTACGAGCACGGGTGTACATATCTGGAATAAAGAAGTTAAAACATGCAAGAATCCCAGGGTTGTGGTTCGAAAACCCCAGGACTGTAATTCAAGAATCCCAGGGTTGTGGGATTCTTGACTCACAACCCAGGGATTATCACAACATATATATTTTATTTCCTCCATATTTATGTATCAAAGAAGAAGCAGTAGGAACTGTTTATTCTGAGTCAACACTGTCGTATCAACCTTGTATCTGTATGTAAAGATGTTCGGAAAGTGTTTCACGGATCTAACGTTAATGAAAAAGTTTTTAATCTCAGGTAAAAGGCAGGGTGTAATCGAAGCAATGCTATAAATACGGGGCGAAAATAACAAAAATACCACAATACTTTCTTTTGAAAAAATCAATTAGGGAATGGAAATTATAAACTCGTAGTTACTTGTATGAAACCATTGGGAAAAGCTATTATACTACGAAGAGAAATAACAAGAAGTATTTGTATTAGACCCGTATAATGCCTTTTCAAAACAGGTGATATAAGAAAATCGTCATCACTCACAATGAGTCCATTATTGAACTATTTTATGTCCTTCGTGAATTTGTTGGAATAACGTCTAACACACTCCATACTTGACTCAACATTGTTGACTCCATCATGGAGAACTTTATATACCGATATCAGCTCGATATAGCTCCTTTAGACTGATGCCGTAAAGCCTCGAAAAACGATCTTTTGTCTCTTATTTCTGTTCGCTCGCCTGACATGCACATCTAATGTTAATTGTATTAATTAATATTAATTGTATAATCATTTCATGTTGGCCACTGTCATATTTACTTCGCTGGTCTGCCGCGATGAATTGGCGGCGGCAAGGGTCGGAGCGCGTTGTCAGTCAGAACGCGCGGGCAGTTGGCAGTCAGAGTTTGAGCTCGTCACCATCAGGGCGCGCGCTTAATAGCGTGCGCCGCGGTCTTTTTATTGTAAGTGTTCAAATAAACCGTGTTAATATGTGAAACGAAAACAAGTTGTTTATATTGTGAATCTGACCCTGCATCGTCCATCCCGTAAACCGATGTCTAAATATGAGAGGAGGATATCAATACATTGTAACGAATCTCAAAGCGAACGTTGATAATGTATACATAATACGACAATAATCGATGCACAATGTTACGAGCTACAATGTAACCAGTCACGCAGATAGCCATCTTCTTCAGTCTCCACGCAATCTCATTTAAATAACCTCATTAATCATGCAGTAATTATTCCCATCTCTCTGTAGTTGAGTAATTGTACACCACTTGGTTCGCACGCCCGCAGTCCCCGGCTTGGCTTGGCCTGGTGCTGTAGACGGTCGTGTTCTCGCGGCATGGCAAGTACCCGCACTCCTCTCACCTTTACCGGTGCAAGAGGCTAACAACAGAAGAACACCATGCAGATGTTGTAGATACATGCAGTATAAGTAGATGTTCTTCAAAAGCTTCTGCAGATCGTTATAACCCTTTTATATTCATCATTGTGGACTCCATCATGGCAAGAACACACAAGCAGAAAGCCATTATAATATTATTATTTTTTACAAATCTGCTCTCTAGCTGCAGCATACGATCGTGTAATCAATACAAATTACATGCGTATTATTTTTATTCGCATGCTCTTACATAATATGATAACCAAAAGTACGATACTTTACCACGTATGATTGTTACGTGTTTGGAAATGGTTATATGTTAATAAACAATTTTAAATGCAAATTAAAAGGAGGTTTTTACCCTTCTGCGACTGATCATTTTTAAAAATCATTAATATGCTGCAGATAATGTACATCTATTAAGTTCTTCTTCAAAGTATCAATCCGGTGGATTGGTTTGCAGCAACAAAATCTTGCATCTTGATCTCCACTCTTCTAGATCCTCTGCAATCCTCTTTAGCTCAGCATAAGAGCTACAACTCATGTCTTTGAACACTTGCTGCAAATAATCCTGTCTAGGGCGCCGTCTACAGTTTCTACCCTCAACCATCCCTTCCACAATGTCGTGAAGAAGACCATCGCGGCGCATGATGTGACCGATCCATCGGGCTCGCCTCTCTGAGATGGTTCTAACTAGGTGCCTATCTTGCTTGATATTTATCAAGTTAAAATGCATTAAAAAATTCATACTCTATGGCGTGTGAAGTTGTTAACTGTCAAACCAATGTCACGGATTAATTGATTGACTAACATATAGTTAAATTCTTTTTGTTATTGTCGTGGGTTCGATCCCCAACGGAGATTAAAAAAAAGATTTTTAATCGATCTCTGAGCTCTAAAAAATACCCCCGTTGGTGTTAATTGGATGCCTTATCCGTAAAATGCCAGTCATAGACTATTTATTAAAATTGGTGGTAGACGAAAGTCATCCCGTGAAGACCACACATTTATTGTAAATTCCTACAATAATAAGGATGATGCGCGAATTTCGGGCTGTATTTTATGACAACGGCAGATTAACACTCCACATGCAGCGCATAGCCATATGTACCATGGTAAGCGTCATAGAATTCCACAGGTGAGACTTCAGAATTACAATCAGAATTATAATCTGACGGTATTCTTCTGTATGTGCTTACATAAAAAAATCTATTCGTGGCTGCCATATGCTTCAGCTAAGGAACTTAAATAACCAACTGATATATTGACGTTATAGTGACATTATGAATTTATTATTATTATTTGAAAACTTACTCTCGCTTGGAAATGCTAATAAATAAATATACTTAAAAAATACTTCATAAATATTCAAATGATTACAATAACCACATTTTAATTTTAATATTGTGTTTATCTTATCTTATGGTAATCCAATTATTATCATGCATTAAACACAAATAAGTAAATATATTTTTTTTACGTGATAAGTTATATTTCAGTGTTCAATACATACGACAGTACAATAATATGACATACGTTGAATTTAAAAAGTTGTTTGAAATAGTAAAACGTTTTCAAAATGCTTTATTTTGTATTCCCTAAAATAGTATATTAAAAAAACATATTTAATTTTAAAATATATACTGTACATATCTTCAAAACAGTTAAAGAAATATAAAACCACACGATCATTAGTTATTGTAGAGTGCATCTGATGGAGATATGGACTTTAAGCAATTATTTCCATTTAATGTATTAGTTGTTACTGCACGCACATCGTAATATCAATCAAATATAATAAAACGAAAGCAGTAGCTGCTTATAATAATAAAATAATTGCGGGATTTTCATCTTCGTCTTAATCAACACACGTCACCGCTGAGGAAATAACTTAAACGATCAAACCAATTGTCGACTTTCGAAGTAATCACTAAATATTTCCTTTCTTCCAGTACCGGATTTAGACCCTGCGGTGCCTTAGGGCATTTTATCTTTAGCACCTCATATTGTTTATATGTTTAAAAAATCTAAGAAACATTTGTTTGCCCTTGGCGCCCTTAGTTTATTTGACGCCCAGGGGCACCGACCCACTTCGCCACCCCCTAAAACCGGTAATGCATTATTCCATAGATTACTTATTATTATGGAAAATAACTCCTTGGACATCCGTCTTACACATCGTTTACTAGACATATTTTAGAGAATTATTTAAAAGCTTTTGCCTCTCTTCTAATAACGCTTGTCCATGTGATCCTGGCAAACACCAGTCAATGAGACTTTCACTCATGAAGTCATCAGACCTTCCTGAACTGGTGCTTAGTTCTGATGATTACTTGCTGTTGAACTGCATAAAGAACATCGTCGGGATAACGCGCGCAGTATTATGAGAATCATTCGGTAAATTATAAATATATAACAGTAAATTATTAGTTACTACATCGAACAGTAGATTTCGTGATCAATCGGAGAAAATAAATGACGAATGTAGGATTCGAACTGCAGGTAGTGCAACCAAGCTATGCAAAAAAACACATAAATAAAATAATTATTCGACATGATGATATTGCTGGAAAATATATAACATAGAGCCGCTATTTAGGACCTATTGTTCCAGACTTCGAGACTGTCGATCGTTGGGAATACTCATCGTCGGACTACTCAGCAGGTCGTTGGGAATCATATCATCCTGCCAGAGACTATGCCTCTTGGGAGAGGGATTAGACTGTTTAACCAAATCGCCTCGGATGTTGATATATTTCACGTAAGGGAGGCCCAATTCAGACATGAACTGCACGAGTTTCTTTAGAGAAATAAATTGTTGGCGTCGTCTGTTAGATGAGCATTGGGACCTTATGTTGCTTGTCTTTATTACTTTGTTCTTAGTACTTAATCATAAGTACCCATATTTGTATATATTGTAATATTTTATTTTAAGATTAATTCTTATTTTACTTCAAAAATGAATTGATTTGCTTAAATTTGTAATGTTTCTGTAAGGGAAATAAATTGAAATTGAAATTGAAAAATATATGTTGTTGTCTTTTGAGTACAGAAATGATTTTGGGAAAAGCGTGGCAACTGACAGCAGTGGCGTTAATTTATATTCTATGTAATTTATGTTATAAATATGTAATGGATAAGGGATTTTTTCTTTCTTTTTGTACTCTCTTATTTAACTGACTTTTGGGTTATTGATTCGATATGCACGAATTCTATATTGGACCCTCAGCTAGTAATATTGATAACGATTTACATCCAAACAATATTTTATTATGTTCATTATTTTATATTATATAAAGTGATAATATATCTTGAGGCAACCTTGTTTGAATGGCATTTAGTTGCGGTTCACACCTGTAATTGCACAATACATCATTATTTCGCAATTACGTGAGAAAGCGTCAATCATGTAAATAATATTTATAGAACAATAAGTATGCATTCGCAGACCCACAAACAGCATATAAATATATGTATGTATTGTTGAAATATTTAAAAATTTTAGATGAGGCCTTCAATCTTTTAGGGTCAATGATAAGTCTCACAATTACTTACTGTCATAAAGGTCAAACATTATTGTAATGATTATTATTGGCGTCGTTAAGTTAACATAAATGAAAGGTCGGCATTGTATACAAACGAGTTCTCATCAAGAAAATATAATATACTCGAAAATGTACAAAATTATTCATGTTCAAGAGAAATAAGATGACCTTATTAGGAATTCATTCGTTTACATAATTATTGCAACGTGTAAGTATTAAAAATTAATATTGATACTTAGATATTAAAGGAAAAATCTTACGTAGAATCTACTACAAAATAAGCTGCTCTACCACCAAATTTAATAAATAGGCTACGACTGGCATCCTACGGGTGAGGGATCAAATTCACCCCAACCGGGGGTAATTTTAGAGCTCAGAAACAATTTATTTATTTTTTAATCTTCGTCGGGGATCGAACCCACGACCTTTGGGTTGCAAAGCAAACACTTTGAGCGTTGAGCTATACCCGCCGGCAATATGTGAGTATATATGAATTAATTCAATCATTATTGTATTGTCTACAATATTATTAAAACTAGAAATTCAAAATTAAATTAATATTTGAATACCTACCGTAAGATACTTTAGTGAATTGTGCACACAACACTTTTTTGCATTGATTTGTTTAGTCACCAATTATTATGAATTTACGTTGCAAAAAATTGTAATACGTAAATACCTTTTCTTTGTCATTTTACATAATAACCATAATTTTAGAGCGATTGCCTAAATAATTGATATTTAATATATATTTTTTAGGTTTCACACGTTTGCATCAAATAAATAGAAGCTTTTATACATAATATATTAATGAAATAGTCAGATATCATGCTTTATTTTATTCAGTATAGTCCATAAAATCGCGGTTCCACTGTACATGTATAATATGCATCTTAACTTGTTTGCACGGTATAACAAGTACCCAATGGAACTTATCGTACAAAAAGAGTAATCTATAAACGCTTGTAATCAGGTGCGGTTTATTCTGTACATGCCTATTGCAATCAGTGTTTACTTACCAACATCTAAAAAACTTTCTTTCGCGGTTTACATACAAAATACATATTACATACTGTAACCACAAGTGCCAAGCCAACAATAAGATCGAGAATAGTTCTAACTTATACTTTCTTAGTCATTTTCGAATTGGCCAATCAAAATCAAACCAATATAACTCGATCAATAATTGTGCGTTGGGTAATAGACGTAAGATCGATTTACTTCGTATATTCTCTAACGTTTTTTCTACGTGAGCTGCTCTTCTGATCTTAAATAATTATTTTCAACTGCACCCTTCACAAACTACAAAATC
Organism: Glossosoma conforme; assembly: GCA_022606575.1. Lineage (NCBI taxonomy): Eukaryota > Metazoa > Arthropoda > Insecta > Trichoptera > Glossosomatidae > Glossosoma > Glossosoma conforme. The sequence continues at coordinate 873,307 of JAGTXR010000117.1, forward strand.
ATACGCTGTTAATTTATGTTGACTAAGAACTGGCGGCCACCGTTAAGCTCCGGAACGCTCTTTCAGTATTTATGTTTTTTCTTCATACAAGGTAGATGTATTTAAGAAACTGACCAGTATACTCGTGTAATTGCAATCCCTTCAACTCTCACACAAACACATCACACGTTTTCCGCAAGCAACATGTAGTCGTCCTGACTGATCGTCATAGAGCCCACTGTGCTCTTCCGCAATTGATTTCATAAAAATGATAACAATTTAGGTTGGGTTCTTCTTCGTAGTATCAATCCGGTGGATTGGTTTGCTGCCACAAAATCATGCATCTCAATCTTCACTACTATCGATCCTCTGCAGTCCTCTTCAGCTCAGCATAAGTCCTACAACTCATGTCCTCGAACACTTGCTGCAAATACTCCCGTCTAGGGCGCCCTCTACAGTTTCTACTCTCAACCATCCCTTCCACTATGTCGTGAAGAAAACCATCGTGGCGCATGATGTGACCGATCCATCGTGCTCGCCTCTCTAAAATGGTTCTAAGTAGGTGGCTATCCTCCTTGATTATGCTGAGAATCTCATTGGTCGTGATGTGGTCTCCCCAGGAAATTCCGAGAATTCTTAAGGTTGGGTTATTTTATTTTAAAAGCTATGTAAAATTAAAATACTGTATGTGTGCGCTTCAGATTAAACTTCCTCCAACAACTGAACATAACGCAAGTGTTCCTTTGAAAAACTTAATAATCGGAATATTTATAATAATTTATATATTAACTAATTATTAACGGTTCTTACGAATTATTAAATATTAAACATGCAATGCAGTAAACCGTAAACCTAATCGACCAAGTATTTCTCGATAAGACCGTTGTGAATTATGTATTAGCATACCGAATAAATTTGTAAAAAAATCCTCTAAATCTAATCTTCGTCTAGTTTGGTTGAATATCATTAGTCTCAGATGACGGAGTGTCTTGTCGGTGGAAATGAGAGAATAAAAGCAATTAATTTGTTTATGGCATACTAAATCAAGGTATGAAGAGTGTACGGTAACTTATTAGGCAGTTATGTGAATAATTGTAAATTAAAATGCGAGTTTAATTAACAAATTAACAATGGAGTGTTTTGTTAGTTGTGTATAGATAAATAGTTAATTTTCAGACAGTGTAACAATATGTTAAATACGTAGTCTTCTATGAAGTAACTTAATTCTATACCAAAAAATTATTTAGATTTAAAATATCACTGTCTTCTTCTTTAGCCTCACCATTTCCCATCATCTGGGGTCGGCTATCCTTGTGAACATTCGCCATGTCTGTCTGTCCTGCGTTGCATTCTCGGTCAAACCCAGAGTTTTCAGATCCTTGTTTACAGTTGCAGTCCAGGTTGCCTGTGGTCTTCTAGGTTTTCTTTTCAGCGTGGGTATGTGGTTATTAAATGTATTTAAAATATCGCTGTATTTATTCTAATTATATTTTAATATTTTTATCACTTATGTACGACATTTCTTTGAAAGGTTTTTGAATTGACTTTTCTTTCTCTTTGAATGCATGCAGAAAACATGTGTTTTATTTGAGTGCGGAGGGAATTTATAATCATATAATGATCTGTTTCTCAGAGACATTCAGATTGTGTGAAAGGGTAAAATCACAAATACTGAAAGACCATTCCATAGCTCACTAGTGATATTTAAAAAGAATTTGTGAAAACTGACAGTTGTTCGAGATACATTACCTGTTTATGGACATTTAGCGAATTTGAGACTAATCTATAGGTTGCGGGAAGGTGCAAAAAAAATTATGTATTTGAGTTTAGATGAGCAGCAACCATGGTAATAATAATAAAATATACTAAGTTAAATAACCATCCAGCCAACTATGCATTGGTCTCTTAAGTTTACACCTGCATCCCCAACCCTTTGAGGTTAGACGTAAGTATGCCATTAATTATAAGATAGACTGTTTTTTTATGAACTGATTCGATTAAGTGAGGACGGTTTCAAGACAAAGATGAATGCTGTATTTTAGGACAAAGAAAGAAAGGCGAATTTCAAAATAATTCTATAATTTAAACAGATAGTTGACTTTTATGTCGTTAGGCGTCTTGCCATACGGTAGGGCGCTAAAAGAAATATTTTTTTACAAATATTTCTCAAAAAATACAAAAAAGCACTTATAATTATGTTTATTTTTATCGCGCGGTTTCTCGGTTCATTACCTTATCCGTAAATTTAAGCTCTCTTTCGCAATTTATCAAACCATGCGGTCTTACTTAATTACCGATTTACAGATGAGAAGCGATTTAAAGATTACTTTTCTCAATACTCGAGATGCTTAGAAACTGGATAGTAATATAAATACGCAATGCATTTTATTTGGTATCTCCATAAGTACAACTCGCACATATAATACACACTTCCATAAAACTGTAGCATACCATAAGTAAAACATTTTTATATTAATTAATTATACCACTAATAGACATCATAAATGCTTTTATATTAGAAATTATGCACGCAGTACCTTTTTTAATTTTTAAATGACAGGTATTTGCTCTCATGCCACTGGCGTTTCCCGCCAGTGAGCAGTGGCGTAACACGCATGTGTAGCCTTGAGACCTTATCAAAGATTGCTGTAGCGTATATATATATATATATTAATATTTATAGTATGTATAAATATACAATGGAAAGCATTTGATCTTTATATTTCCTAGTAGGCAGAAATTTCAGGTAGCATTGATCGTAGCACAATATTTCTGTGCTTCAGAGAGCACGCATTGGTGCTTCTGTTAGAGATGCATAGGTGCTTTATCAGTGTTTTTTTTTAATTTTTAATCATGAAATCGCAATCAGAAGAACACAAACAGTCGTAAAGCTTTCCCAAAACGGTTGGATGCTGCATGCGGGAAATGCTGCACGTGTTGTTTTCATGTGAGAGATGTGGAGATTGTTTAGTAGTGGATCTTGAAAATATCCAGATCTAGAAGAGCATTTTATAGCTTTCCGGTGGCATTTAGCAAGAAATTTTGGAATCTGTCATTTCTTGGTGAACAAACATTAACTGTGATTGGGTGTTTGTGACACATTCTGTGCATTTTAACTTTATTTTAATTCAGCTATGTGAGTTTTGGTGTTTCGTGAACTCAATTTATAAATCACTTGGCTCTAAAAACGTTTAGAATCACTGCCAGAGGACGTAGGCGCTTAATTTCGATCACGATCACCAAACATTATACTGTCATATTCGATATAAAATTCCGTGTTTGTGCTCATTCATATGCGAAAAACTAAAGTACATTTTTAAAGCGAAAATTCCGCAATGTCTAAAAACTAAGGCGTTGCAAAACAATGCATCCTCCCTGTATTAACTTATGGCGCAGAGACGTTAAATCTGACGTTTTATCCCGCTTGGTGAAAACCCTCCCTGTCCCGTCCTGTTTTTGAAGACCCGTTACTGGACGCACGCAAAAAGCTTCTTGTTAGAGTGGCTAAAGGCCTTCCCGTAATTCTAGGTGCATCAGTTAGATGTCAAATAGACTTCAGTCTAAGGCTGCGAAATTATTATACTACAGCGGGTCTCGAATTGCCTTCTTTGGTAACACGTTGCTAACCACGAAATACGTGGGAATGGATAAGGAAATGGTAAGGTTCGGAAATGGATTCTACAAAGAGCAGACATCAGTTAGGAATCATTACTTGCGTTTGCACTCTTGCAGACGGACGCGCAGAAGCGCTCAAAAGCAGCGTAATTTCGTTTGTTAGCAACGAAATCTTGGTATCTGACCGGACCTGATGCCGGCCGGACCACTTCAAAGAGCGCAATCCGAGCAGAGTGGTGCAGCGGACAGTTCCACAGAACGTGAGGTGCGTCCTGCGGAGAGCTGCCGTCACATGGGCACTCTGCCTGAGATGTGGGATTCAACTGTCCAAACCTGTCGAGGTAACTCCGGAAGAATCCGTGTCCGGTTAGTAGCTGGCTCGTGTAGTGGTTCGGGACGAGCCACTTTGCGGCCATTCGTTCACGAATCAAAGGGAAGTATCCTCGTAGAAAGCATTTTGATTTTTCCCACTCATTTTGACGTCTTATCCATAAAATAAAGGTCACCCAGCGTGCTATGGGGAGATCCATGCTCCGAGTGTTGCTAAAAGATTGCAGAAGAACTCAAGTAGTGGATGCTACCCAACGAATAGGCTCACTCAAGTGGCAATGGGCAGGACATATCTAACGAAGAGACGAAGTTCGATGGGGAAGAAAAGTATTGGAATGGCGCCCAAGAGCTGGCAAACGACGCCCTGCAAGATGGACTGACGACAGAAGAAGAATAGCGGGAGTGACCTGGATGCGGAAGGCGGAGGATCGAAAAAGATGGAGACGCATGCGGGAGGCTTACGTTCAACAGTGGACGGATACAGGCTGATGATGATGATATGCGTTTATAAAATAGTAAAATTACAGTACGCTACTGTAGATCGTGATTGTGATAGTGACCGTTGACGGGGAGCTTACATTTTTGCATTAAAGAAATGACATTTCTTGTCAATTTCAAGTGCCTTAAAAACTGTATGAATTGAATCTTAATACTGTGATAATATGCTCGTGTGTGTTGACAGAGTTTCCCTGGAGTGAAAACAATGCAATGGTTATCAGTCAAGACACGATTTTTTAACATTCTGAAATAAACAAATGTATTGTTATCTGTCAAAAAGATGCTAGTAAATGTGAAAACCTAAAAATTATATAGCCCTTGCTGACTGGTACCGCCATATTGGCATTTTGGACAAGTCCGGTTACGGGAGTGACGTTAGTTATAGAGATCGCCACTTACGGCGCTGGGTGTTACCGACCTCGACGCGGTGATGGAGTCAGTAGTTGTCCCCCAACCGTGACGGGTGTCCGATTGAGGTTGGCCCGGCGTGAATGTTGTGACTAAGTCCGGGCCAGAAGTTTGCAAAGGTATCGAAATATATATATCAATGTGCTTCAGAAAATACCCCATTTATTGGTGGTACAATCTTGGATGCTGGTTGGGACAAATAAATATTTTTTAAGGATTAACCCGATCATTCGCTTTAAGTTACAAACGAATTGCGTTTATCACAAAATAAGAATAATAAATGTTCCGGAACCGAGGGCGCGGTCCCAAAATTACAGCATTAGCTTATATGGTGATGCCGGAATACCAAGTATCCGGCGCTGAGGATAAGATCAAAGACCGGAGTTGAGTTGATACTAATTTATTTAATACGAGTCCCCTTTTGATACCCTAATTTACAACATGAGTAAGCAGTTATAAAAGTAATATTAATACATTAAATGTCATACACCGCACATTTCTCGATACCGTTTTTGGACCTTGATCCCTTCAATCCACATAGAGTAGCAAATTATTGTGATGGCCCATGCTCCGTATCAATGCGAAAGCAATCCTTATTAATATTAATATTACTAATACATAGAATTTCATACAACGCAAATTCCTCGATACTTGTTGTTTTGGACCTAGATCCTCTCAATATACATAGAGTGGCAAAATGCCCTGTGTCGTACCCTGACTAAATGAATGTAAAATAAAGAGTTGATTATAACAATGACTTTAAAGACTAGGATGTTTAATACATTACAGTTATGTTAAAAATAAAGTTATGCACACTAAAAACAATCAAAGGACAACAGGAGTTTAGGTAAATACTCGTAACATAGAAAGACTGATGAATATTCTCTCACTTCATTCCTAAGTTTCATACTGAAGAGAAATCTACTTATTTTAGAACTCTTTGTCCCTAGTCTAACATGAAACAAAGTTATATATTATATACATTCGTACTTAATTATAATAATATAATAAGTAGGGCATATCAAACATTAAAAAAAACGAATTCAATCATCAAGAAGCATATTTTCAGCACCAATAAACACATACCAATCGAAATCCACAAACTAACAAGAAAATAAATACTCCGAGTAGCATGTGAGCGATGCACGAAGGACCGAGAAACTTCAATGAATGCAGGTATTTCTCAATGATTTGCGATAAAAGCTGACTCAAGTCTTGTTCACTTATCTATATCTCATTACTATTTCCGCTCCCTTAACTGGAGTATATGGTTGTTGTCACGACCTGCCGCTACGATGCTCTGGCAGAGTCCCGTGTCATCTCTGTCTCCTGCAACAGCCTCAGCGCCGACGAGCGCGCGGAGCCAGTTGTGTGCCGCCCGTCGGCGAGAGCATATTGTATTGTGGCTCGGCCTGAATGCTGTGACTAGGTCGGGCCTAAGTTTGTAAAGTTTATCGTAAGCATATGTCAATGTGCTTCTGAAAACGTCTGTTTGTTATTAATCTGCTCCTAATCATGCCCTCACGTGACTGAATAACACCTTTTGAAAGAGAGGAGGATGTTAGTATACATTCTAACCATTTCCACATTTGCCTCTTGACCGACTGTAATATGGAAGGCTGCTTTGTTCGTTCTCTCACCACTTCATTCCTCATAAAATTCAAATTATTACTTGCCTGCTCTATATTTGGAGTAAATATACACTGCGAATTGCCGTTTCACAGTTCTGTAAGCTCAGATTGTCTATGCCTTATCCGAAAGGTCGTATATTGAGGTTTTCGGTACCAGCCAGCAGGGGCTACATCATGCTGATGTCAATGGATATTGCGCATGGAATTAAAATACTCCTATGCTCTAACGTTCCAAGCGCGAAAAGCGAGCTCCTTCTGGGAGGCACCATTATCAGTGACCTTTACGCTGAAATAGGAAATAATCTTCATTAGATCTAGTGAAGGTAAATCTCAGTCACTTGCAGAGAACTCTCGGCTTCTGTATTCTTTGAAGATACTAACAAACCTGAATTACAATCTCCTTCATCGCGTTCGAAGAGAGTTCGTGAAATCGACGGAAGGCCTGTTGCTATGTACGCAAGTGTCCCACATACATTTTTGTCGCTACCCCAAGATTTCACATTCGCTGTTGAACTTGACTCGGTGAGAACACGATAACCAACTCATATACTAGTAAACTAACTAAACGCTCACCGACCGGTCGATACAAGTATTCTACTTTGTAAACGCCTACAGAACAACACCCGCTAAGCGGTGATGCTCAATTATGTTTTTTTATTATGAAAGTGCCAGTAGGATAAAGCAACCGGTCGAGATCAGTGAGTTCTGTAACGCTTAGTTAGGACGACTTGACGCTGTGCTTGTGTGTGATTTGAGGATATTGCAATTATATTGATCGCTTTTTTTTTAAGAAATCCTAATTATTCATAGATTCTGGGAGAATATTCCATAGCTTGCCGGCGAGATTAAGGAATGAATTTCGGAAGCCGCCAGTTTTTGGTCGGCATAAATTAACAGTCTATAGAAGTTCAGCAAGTGTACGAGCTTAACAAATTATCGACGCATTTAGTGTATCAATAATCTGCTAAAGTTTTATATTCTTAAGGACACTTACGGTGAAATTCCGATCTTTTATGAGCAAATTTCATCTTTATTATTTGTGAATTGAAGCATGTTTTGAATTTATTCATATTATTTTTATTTTAAGTTTCGTCCGGCATACAACTCGTGATCTACATGCGACAAATCAGCTCTTATTAATTTTGGTTAAGTTCGGAAAAAACTGATCTAAATAATATATGCATTATTATATGTTGACTGTCATATTGTAATTGATAGGTGCCTTTGAATCTGACTTTTAAAGTACTTTTATTGTGTGTACTGAAATTTATTGTATTTGTGATGTGCAACCACCAAGACCGGCAGCAATAGATGTGATAACTGAGTAAACTGACGCGGCACGAATGGCCTGGAACTCACTGCCAGAAAGCATAAGATAACTTAAAGCGGAGGCATCCTTCAGAAGCGGACTCAAGACCCACCTTTTTACTCAGAGAGGCAAAGAAGCGCTTTTGGAATGACCATTCGGTCATTAAAAAGCGCTATACAAATTCTGATATAATAATAATATTAAACTTGGTAGGAGTTCGAACACTCGACCTTTTGCATGACAGTCGTAATGTTTAATCTCTACTAGCCTCTCGGTATTGCAAAGAACACATATAATGTTTTTTAATTATGTACTAGCTTGGTGATACTCTCGCTTATCCGGTCTTGAGTCGTTGGAAAACCTCATCCTGACTGCCAGTTATTGGCTTTTCACTACTAAAAATAAATACTGATTTGTGTTACAATTACACATGCAGTGACGTTAAATCGTTGACTGATAATTCTTGGCGAAAGTGCGTAATTATTAAATGTCAATATAATTATCAATTTTAAAATTATGTAAATTTAATGAGTTACTTTTTCTACCTTATTCATTATGTTGAGCATCTCTTAATAGTGAAGTGGGATTGATAATTGTTAACTATTAACATCCCATTTACTTAAGGAAACGGCTTCACATCCCCTGGATCGTTATTTTAACACGTGGTGGAGAGCTGAGAGACAGATGAGCAAAACACAGTCTTTTTTAGAAGCACATTGGCATATATATATCGGTAAACTTGACAAACTTTTGGTTCAGGGCAGAACGTATGCTTTCAGACCCCAGTCGGATACATGCTACTTATCGCGGTCGGCGCACAACTGAACTATTCGCCACTAAGCGCTTGTAGTGGGAGCTACAGAAACTAATAGCGCACTAATGACAGACAGCTGGTTTTTTTAAGATTTAGGGGGCCGTGACATGAAAGTAATTGGGAAGCACTGATCTATTTAATACGAGTACATGAATTCCCCATCGGCTTGAATACCTTGCACCCTCCTTTGTGATGTGGTCATCCGTATTCTTTATCATACATCATCATCATAATCAGCCTGTATCCGTTCACTGTTGAACAAAAGCCTATCGCATGAGTTTTCATCCTCTTAGATCCTCCGCCTTCCATATCCAGGTCACTACCGCTATTCTTCTTATGTCGCCATTCCATCTTGCAGAGGGTTGACCAATGCTTCGTTTGCCAGATCTTCGGCACCACTCAATACTTCTACATCCCCATCGACCGTCGTCTCTTCGACAGATATGTCCTGCATATTGCCACTTGAGTGTGCCTATTCGTTGGGTAGCATCCACTACTTGAGTTATTCTGTGCATATCTTTGTTTCGGATTATATCTTTTAGAGACACTCGTAGCATGGATCTCTCTATAGCACCTTTATTTTATAGGTAAGACTTGCTGTTAGATTCCGCGCCATACGTTAATACTGCCAGGATGTATTGGTTAAACGCCTTAGTCTTGTCTTAGATACTATTTGGATAAATAACTTACTGATAAGATATATAAAGAGACATTTAATGCATGGTGAATTCATCACACTTACCTACAAGGTGCATTCTTACGAGTTGTGCATACTTTTCTATAGACATTGTTTTTCTTCTGTAGGTATTTCCGTTACCTCGGAATCGACGAGTGTAAAGCGCTGTAATTTATTGAGGTTATCATTAGTTGGCTTCAGGTATTTTTGAATAGAATCTCAAGAATAATACCCCGGATATAACGCCCAGCGATGCTAATCAATGAAGAGCTGTGGGAAATTGCAATACAACAAATTGCTGCAATAAATCAGCGTAACTGCATTGCTTTGTAGATATTTCACATCATTGATAACAGAGCAAGAAAATATACTTTAGTATTTATGTGTCCCCCTGTGTGTTTAATCAAATATTCTGTACATATAAAACTATAAACTTACGGCTTTATTGTCAATTAAAAAAAATATACAAATATTGTAAAATAATATCGTAATTCTTGTTTCGGATTCTATCAAAGATATCCGAAGAAGAACTCAAGTAGTGGAGGCTACCCAAGGAATAAGCACACGGTGGCAATGGAAGTAACATATCTGTCAAAGAGATGTCGGTCGATGGGAAAGAAAAGTGTTCGAGGAAGGGCGTCCAAGAACTGGCAAACGGAGCTTTGGCCGACCCCCTGCAAGATGGATTGATGTCATCAGAAGAATATCGGAAGTAGCCTGCCGGAGGATGGAGAATCGACAAGGGTGAAGACTCATGAGTGAGGCCTACGTTCAAGTGGACAGGCATAGGCTGATAATTATGAATATCATAATTTGTGTTTGTAATTGGATGCAAAATGGTGTTGCAATGATCAGAACTATTAAATAACACTGCGGTTCACTGATTATTTAGTTATCACTTGAATTGACTGTTTGTTTTCGACTTATTCGATGTCGAAGTTCATGTAAAAAAAATATGTGTATATGCCCTTTAAAACCATTAAATACGCAATAATAACTTAAACGTAACGCCTCAAAATTCCGCGTGAACATGCTATGAGAGAATATTTAAATGCGAGACGGCGATTCTTATTGATATTAGGCCGCTTGGCATCGAGGGCCGAAGGCCCTAGCATAATTGAGACTAAAAGGTAACAAAAAGCGACGAAGCATAAGCAATAACTCATCTAAGAAGGCCATCATTACGGTCCATCAACATGTTTAGAGATCGAGGACCATAACAGTTCTGAAATAAGTAAAAGAGTCACCATCATCATTCATCAATGAAGTAATAAATGATGAAGAGATACAAGCAGCTTCTTTGACATTTGACAGTAGAATTAATAGCAAAATGATTAACTGATTTATTCATTGTCGTCGTACAATAATGTTGTCATTCCATACATATTTTATTTATATTAAAATTGTGCTTTGGTATTTTAAGCTTTTGGTAGAAATGAATGTTTAAATTGTAATAGTATTCTTAATTTTGTTTAAAAATATTTTACATTAATATTTCACTGTACAATTCAGTGTTACTGTAGATAACGTTGATATTTCTAACATAATGCTGAAAGCGTCGTATCATATACTTACATCCAATAACCAATTATTTAAAATACTTCTATAAAAGCGTTTTTTAAAAAAAAAGTCATAATGAAGTCACATTCACCTCTCTTTCAAAAAGGTGTTATTCCGTCGCGTGAGGGCATAATGAGGAGCAGGTCAGCAAAACAAAGACTTTTTCAGAAGCACATTGACGTATATTTACAATAAAACTTAATAATTTATGGCTCGGCCCAGCATTCGGTTACGCCACAATACAATATGCTCTCGCCGAAGGGCGGTAGACAACTGATCTCCGCGCTCGGTATGGGCTCTCGCCCGTGCCACAAGCGGCGGTGTATATTACTAATGCCAACATGGCGGACAAATCCCTGTTTGACAAGCGAACAGAAATAGAGACGAAAGATTTTATCGAGGTTTTCGGTACCAGTCAGCAAGGGCTATATCATGCTGATGTCAGAAGTTTGTAAAACACATTAAAATAGTGTAATAAAAATAGTAATATAGAGATTAAATATCGTTATTATATTAATATCAGGCTAATGCTAGTCAAATAATCGATTGCCCCATGTCACATATTTCAACCGTTTAATATTTTTTTCATCATCAATTACGAGTATTATGATCAATAGTCACTATGTACTCGAATATAATGATACATAATATTTATAAAACCTAAAAAGTATATCAAGTGTTAGTATGTATATCATACAGTTTTTTGAATATGGCATAAATAGATATACATTTATACTGGTAATTGAAAATGTATGATTATTGCAAAATCAATAAATTATATTTAGACAAGTTAAATACGTGAATATCAAGAAATCTGACACAGTTATAAATTTCAGACTTGAGATATTATTAAGGAGAAATTGACATTCATATTGCTATACTACATAATAAAAAAGGCAGCTCATGTCTTAACACTTACTCGGAAATCGAAGTGCGGTAAAACTAGAAGCTTATACATAGGAAAATATTCTAGTTTGTTGGGTAGACTTGAAATGCCTTTTAGAAGAAATTACCATCGATGCATACGAAACTGACACCAATATAATAATTACACAAAGTATGCTACTGGTCTTACAAAGCTCACGAATGTAATTATCATACATGTTTGTATCACGATGTTGAGTGGTATGTCTGATAGGATACAACTCTCGACTAATATGCGAAAGGACGAGGGTTCAATCCCCGGAAGACCTTACACATATAAAATATTTAATAAATTAGTACGCACTAAATTAAATAAATATACGTATTAATAATATGTTTATTTAAGACTGATCTTTCACCTATGTTTTTTACGCAAAGGAATGGTGAAATATACAAGCATTCGACACCTGTGGGATTTATGACACTCAACCATGACTGCTGTTAACCACACGTTGGTAGGAATTGTAATGCTTTTATGTAATATAGGTTGGAGAGATTACAAATGTGTCTGTTTCATGAAAAGATATATAACATATAAAAGAAAAGATATGGCAGCTTAAAAATCAATTCAAAGTTTACCGGTGTTATTTAAGATGGATTTTTGACGAATTCCTGTTCGTGGTTGACATTTTTATGAGAATATGATGTACTATATTGAATGTTAAACCCTTTTGCATCGGTTGTCGACATATGTCGTCATAAGATTCCCCGACCGTTGATATCATTTGACGTTATATATCGTTTTTCTTGGTCTTCTTCACGATATTGTGGAGGGGATGGTTGAGGGTAGAAACTGTAGAGGGCGCCCTAGACGGGAGTATTTGCAGCAAGTATTCGAGGACATGAATTGTAGCGCTTATGCTGAGCTGAAAAGGGTTGCGAAGGACCGAGAGGAATGGAGATCGAGATGCAAGATTCTGTTGCTGCAAACCAATCCACCGGATTGATACTACGAAGAAGATCGTTTTTCTACTTTCTTAGAATAGTTTTTTATGCATCATCTGATAGCTAAAGGATACAAGAATCAATGTGATATATGAATAGACCAGATATGTACATTTATGCTTCAAATACTAGTTTTATAATTGACAGTATAATTTGTATTCAAACCGAGCCGTAATGAAAGGGTTAACAAGAGTGCGACGAGTGCGTCAGCTGTGGTTGAGTGCAGGACGAACTGTCATGAACATTGGTTCAGAGACGCAACAGTTGTGGTAATTCATCAAAATTAAAATAATCATATAATTAACATAAGAATGTTTCAGCACAGTTTGGAGGTTTTCTTCCTTATGTGTAAAAAATGTTTCCTCCCAATTTTTCAATATGTACGGTTTCGTGATGACTTGCATTTATTTCTCGTTTAGACTAGAATCACATTTTAAAAGGTACAATATAATCATCAGAGGATACTACCTGAGCAATTAGTCGAGGCATTGGGCGCGGAGCCTCGTGACTCATCCATGTGATAAGGTGCATGACTTCCCAAGTTCAACTTAACGTCATTTTAACATATTTCTGTAATTTCCGGTTATTTTGACGCGAAAAAAGTGTGTCATCAGGACTGATTACAATAGAAATTAAACATTTAAAACAGTACATATAAAATTAATATTCAGAATATCCATTTTCATATGAAAATTTGAGTAGTACTAAGTTTCACACAGAAAATATTTTAGTTTTAAGATTGTTGTAAAATTGATTGTTTTATAAATTAGATTGTTATTACAATAGTTACATTATATATATATATTCAATATTCACTACAAAATACTTCTTACAAATGTATTAAACATCCAGGCCATTATCAAAATCCGAATATTATAAATAATTTAATTTGAAATCAACTTAAAATTGCAAATATTTGCAAGCTAAGGTTAGAAAATAGAAAAATTATAGATTCAAATAATATTAATTACTTAACAACACATATTCGTATAAAATATAATCTTTTTTTCTAAAGCGAATTATAAAAAAATATAGCTAATGAGAACGTTATTGGAAGCTTTCTATTATGTGTATAATAATTGGTTTCAGTGATGGTTGAAGTAACTTGAGGCCGCACGATAAATGTATCAATCATTAGTTTAAATGTTTTTTTAGCTAATATCAAAATAATTTGCCAATTATTTATTTTTTAAATTACACATTTGATATACAGCCGCTACAAAAGTACCAGTCAAAACTGTTTCAATTCTCACCAGGGTTGCCAGTCTCAGCACTGAAGTTTTTCATACTAACTTGTACTGAGTACAATTCATAACATTTTTGAAGACATGGAGGACTTTTGCTTTAAAAGGTTAATTTCAGAAGCACCAAAATCATTTAAGGTTGAATTTAGCATTTGAAAAGGGAAACAAGACCACTGCTAAATGGTAATTATAAATGGTTGAATTTAGCTCATTTGAAACCTGGGCATAGTTGGAAGGTCCGCGGTTCGCATCCCGCTTCTGCCGTTATTTTTCTGGTTGAATTGACGCGTTGGAAATATAATTTTATGTATAGTATATGTATATTTAATTAATATTAATGGTAATCCATAACATACAGTAAGGTAGATGTTATATTTAGGATTAATTTGCACATAAGATAGTGGTAATTAGTGTAGGGCAATATATCATTGCAAGCGTAGCTTACCGAAGTTAAGCAGTATTGAACGCAGACCAAAATTGGATGGTTTACCGCATGCTGCTCTATATATATATCGTTTGTGTTTTATTTTTATTCATTTTTTCCCTTAAAAAAATGTAGAAAAAAATATAAAGTTGCGAATTGTACCCTGCAAGTTACACACAAGGTTAGAATATACGTCTGAGAAATAGTTGAAGAACGTACGAGACTATTCCATGTCAGCCTCGTTAACCGCTCTTGTAGCCCTGACGATTTCCCCTGATGAAGTTTAACTGCAAGGGACCGTCAGAACTAAGCAGCAATTCAGGTAAATCCTCCCAAGAAATGTTAGAGACTCCCAGGCGACAACACAGAATGCGTCTCCTCATGAATTATGCATTCAACGAGAGAGTGTCTCAACGTCTGTTGCATGCCTGGATCGCATGGACATGCGTCGCAAGAAGAGAGGCTAAATCGTATCGTTGGTGTGAGTCACCTCTTAGTATTAAAGGGTGCGGGTTTCAGGAGTGTCGGGATAATCCTTTAAAATATAAACTACAAAATCACTTGATAAAACATGCTTCGGATACTAGAGCTCCGTCTCGTAAAGTTCTCGGGAAGAGAATCTGTAGATCGTAAACCATATATTTTCCTAAATTGAGCTTCGGATGAAGCTCAATTTGAGACATGGCACGAAAAATCGCAATTTTTGGTGACCGTACTTTCCAAATATAGAACAGGAACTGTATATTATTATTCCTGCGAAGTGATTCAGATTGTATGAAACATAGATAATGAGAAAGTGTTCTACTCGTAATACCTGCAAGAAGTATAAAAATAACTGTTATTACGAGTTACATGAAAATTTTACAAATAATTTATTTATATTTATCCCCTTAACGCGTTGTCGGCATATGCCGTCATAAGATTCTCCGACCGTTGACATCGGTTGATGTAATATATAGTTTAGCTACTTTCTTAGAATAATTTTTTATGCATCATCTGATAGCTAAAGGATACAAGAACCAATGTGATATATTAAAATATAACAGAAAATTTCATTTATGCTTCAAATTCTAGTTTTATAATTGCAAGTATAATTTGTATTCAAACCGAGCCGTAATGAAAGGGTTAAGCAATAATGAATTGTAATATTTGAATATAACCGTGTTATCATAACAAAGAGTGTAAGCTTTTTCATCTCAAACATTTTGCAATCCAATTTACTGATGTAGTTAATTGTACTTCGTGGATTTCTCTGTAGAGAAAAGTAAATACAAACATAAACTAAATGCATATTAAACTTCGCATAAAAATATTGATAAAAAATGTTGTGTGCATAAAAACCATATTGCGAGCGGCCATTGTGTACAAGTTGAAGAATGATTGTTATTTTAATTAATCTGATATTCGCATGTAAATGTAAGCAAAGAAGATGAAATATAGAGGAGGTGTGTCCCATTGCGGCAATATATCAACTATATTCTGTCGCTTTTTTATATAAGATAAGATAAATTATACAAGCAAAAGTTCATAAGATGAATCATCGCAACAATGTTTATGTGCTGGAGAAAATAATAACCACTCACCTTCATTTTACAAACAATAATATTTTATAACATCGTTTTTTTCGTAATTCATGTATTTGGAACATACAAAATATCTTATTTATACCCCGTCGAAACGTTTCTTTTTGGTCTACCTTCCTAAATCAGTTATAGTTTATTTGAATATATCAAACAATAAATCAAATTTAAAGCGAAAATTCCGCAATGTCTTTCAATTTAAGGCATTTAACCAACGCATCCTCCCTGTATTAACTTATGGCGCAGAGACGTGGAATTTAACAGCAAGTCTAACACATAAAATAAAGATCACCCAGCGTGCTATGGAGAGATCCATGCTCGGAGTATCACTAAAAGATAGACTCTGAAACGAGGAAATACGCAGAAGAACTCAAGTAGTGGATGCTACCCAACGTATAGGCACACTCAAGTGGCAATGGGCAGGACATATCTGTTGAAGAGACGACGGTCGATGGGAAAGAAAACTTTTGGAGTGGTGCTCAAGAACTGGCAAGCGATGCATTGGCCTACCCCCTGCAAGATGGACTGACGACATAAGAATAATAGCGGGAGTGACCTGGATTCGGAAGGTGGAGGATCGAATAGGATAGAGACTCATGCGGGAGGATTACGTTCAACAGTGGACGGATACAGGCTGATGATGATGATAATAAACATAAATGGTAATTGACTTATTCCGCAGGCCCTATTTTTATAATGTCAATTTTCTTCTGCGTCCTTTTTATATTAAAAAAAAACTGTCATAAAAAAATCTTGTCTGAGATAAATTATATTTATATATTTACAATGCGCGATACAAATTACTGATTAAGTTATTCATGCTTGTTAAAAATACAGTGTATAAAAATATAAGAGTTATTAAATGTTCCATAACCTAAACTGTGTAGGTAACTTCTAAACGGTACAAAAACCGTTCAAAAATGTTTTCTGGTGTTTTCTCAACTTCTAACATTTTTAATATAAATATCATCCTTCATATACATTCCCTAAATGGAGAGCACATGGTCGTCACAAAGTTCAGCCATAATGTTAGGTCAGCTACCATGGTTTTCGTTTCTTCCTCTGCCTCATTGAGTTTCACCAAATGGCAAATAATTTCTGTTTATACTTGTAATTATCAAATTGGCTTCAAAGACTTATAAAAAACGGGACATGAAAATTTTCAGAAAGAGTTAAGAAATCATAATCATATAAATCTCATTTATACGAGTATAATTGCAAGGTTTTGCAGTATCGTTGTTTGTCTTGAGAAAATATGGAAGTGTTTCAAATGATGTTTGAGCTGTACTAATAATTATGTTTGAGAGATGTTTCTCCTTTCAAAATGTGAATTACATTACAAATCGTATCACTATTGTATGCAGCTTATTTACTAGTATGTACTTTAAAAAACTAACAAGAATAAATAAATACATGTGTGGGTATTTCGCTTGAATTATTTTACAACTTCAATGTTACAGAAGATAGCTCAATCTTAACAAATGAAAAAGCTTTGCAAGTAAATCAACAGATGACTTCCAATAAAAATAAAATTATACAACCACACAAAATGAAAGATTAATTATGTACATGTTTGGTTTTAATTTCAAAAATATTTTTTATTATTCTCGGTGATATAAAAATCTAAAATTATTTAAAATTCAACTCACAACTTTAAGTAAATAATAAATCGTTTTTGGTCGATAGCGGATTGGCGATTCGTGTTATTAGCAATGCAGTAAATTCCTAAAAAAAACATTTTAATTTGCAAAGTATACTTGTTATTTTACAAATTTATCATGTGACAAGTTATATTTCCATATTCTGAAATAATAAAATTGTCAACAATAAATCGAATGGTTCTCTTTGCTATGTATTGACAGAGATAAACATGTAAAACATGTTCGATCCGTTCTTTTCGTTTTATTTCCGTTTATTTTTGTTAAATTTCTAGGTTTGTTTGCATCGAATAAGAAATGCCATCGATCAAACTGACTTTTGGTTTGTATGTAATCATTTCAGCCGTCAACTCCATCTCGATTCACAGGCCATGAAAATAAAATAAAATATTATTATTAAACCAATGACGCGATCGTGAGTCGGTTACTATTTAAAGCCCACGAGACAAAACGGTATTTGTCATTGAGAAAATAAATAGCGTAATTTTTTTAATTGATTATAAACAGTAGCTTAATCATCACTTGAAAAGTACGAGTATTTATAATAAAAACTTATTGGCCTCGGCGCCTTTTTAGTGATTTAGTAATCAATTAATATATGGTAGATTGTAGTAAATCGTTGTTACATGTAGTTTCTGTAGTATGTTTAAAATTCGTAATTAACCTTTTAAAAAAAATTACAACAGTTAAAATGCCGTAAAATGAGACTGCAGAATCCATATTGAGATTATGTGTTATAAAAAAAATATATAGGATCAAATATTAGCAAAAGTAACAAGAAGAAGAGAATAACATAGCAACTTGTTTACTTCACTCATGAAAATAAAGCATGATCCTTGTTAAGTTAATTAAATAAGACCTGTTGATGTTAATAGGAATTTGTAATGTTTGCCCCAAATAACCGACTTTCAGTGATTTCAAGTATTTCAACTTTTATACAAGAAAGATTCCAGTATTAACTGGAATCCTTCTACTATATTAATAGTTTATTTATTCAAATTATTATGGATCATTCTATGTTTTCTTGAATACAAACGTTAAGTATCTTAATAATAAATAAATAATTAAGCTAATATAAATCATTTGAAATTTGGAACATTCGTTCAACTGTTTAATTTTTTAATGAGTTTTGTTTTGTTGTTGGTAGGTATATATATTTTTCTCGTTTGAATATTAAATATTAAATTATATTTAAGCAACCGTAACAGCAAATACTTACAAGATATTTTTGTTATATTATAAGATAGAGACTCGTATATGAATTTGTATCTGCTTTATGAAATTATATATTTACAGTCGGCATTGTCCAAACGGATTGATGTCATTTCTCTAACACCTCTGCCTAAGAACGTAAAATGAAAATCTACCACATAAAAATAAAAAAATTATATACTCCTAACTTATTACTTGTTTCAAAGCAGCTTACCTGCATAAATTACTAAGGACAAGTACTAATTAACTGAATATAACATATTCATTTTTACTTGTATTATTAAGTAGAGACAATTTATATTAACATGATGACAATATGGAATGTTATATGGATAATAAATAATTATTACTAGTAATACATGAATTTGTTATAAATTATAGTGAAATTAAGTAATTCTTTGCCTTTGCGTCGAAAAATCAGATTGTGTAGGTATTATTATTATTATTGTATACTGACAACTTTTTCAATTATTTTCTTCATATGCAATCATTTTACTTAAAAAAAAAAAAAACAAAATTTCATAAATCGTTTGTAGTTTGTTTTAAAAAACCAATCAAAATTATAAGTGAATTCATTTGGTTGTTATTTTTTTTATCAAAATTTCTGTAAGTTAAGAGATTTATTATTAAAATACACTAATTTAAAAAGTATTTACTGAAATATTGAATATAATTAACAATTTATTTATGTGTTTTTGAAACATCCATTTTCATTTTTTAGCGTTACATATTTGACGCTTCTTCATTTTATAAATAAGATATTCGATTGAAAATATTTCTCTTTGTACGAGTTCGCTCTCAATTTGCATTCACCACCGCAGTCCAAGGATTTTGTATTTAGTATTCGAGGAATATTTAAATGTTTGTCAATAACACTTTAAAGCATATCAAATTAATAGCATTTGCCCGACTCTCTCTATGCCTAAACCATTTTCTCCTAAGAGTTCAACCCAAAAAAACACCATGCGATAATTCATCCATGTTTTAGTCCGCGTCCAATATTGCTTATTTTTAACATGCTATTGTCACTGGTTTTTAATTTAATACAGCTCCTTCATGAACGCGTATATTAATGGAAAAAATACTCAGTGTTCTTCTCTATCGC
Organism: Glossosoma conforme; assembly: GCA_022606575.1. NCBI lineage: Eukaryota > Metazoa > Arthropoda > Insecta > Trichoptera > Glossosomatidae > Glossosoma > Glossosoma conforme. The sequence goes on from JAGTXR010000117.1 coordinate 893,219, forward strand.
AGGTATTTGCTTCAGTATTCGCAATGTCTGTTATCTTATACGATTCCCAATTGATGTACCCCGCCCGCCTGATTTGCGTCACTCACGGGATGCCGTCCAGCAAGAGCTCTCTTCCACCACCCTGTCAGCCGATAAGTGTCTACAATGGAGACATCAGCTTACCTAAAATAAACATTCCACCTTCACCACCTTGCTGCTACGATCTACCGTGTCTCGCAACATGCTTTGAGGCTCCGCCATGCACAAGACCGTCAGGGCGCTACAGGAACACCAAGATTTATCCAGGATGCTGCCCTCCTAGGAGGCCCATGTGCCCTCATCACTACCCTCCGCAACACCAAAGCGTAACAATTAAAAAATAAATGCAATTTATCTTTAAAAACGACATGACACAAAATGACATAACAAGTATCATCGATAATACAAAAACTGCAAAATAACTCCGAGATAAATTTTTTTCTCTCAGATTATCATTGTCAGAAACAACCAGAGAAATTGTGTTAGAAAGCCCCGAGTTATCTTTTAAGTGATTTTTTCTTTTTGATAGAATGCCTTACATTTTAAATATTCTTCGGTATTTGAATTATGGTGTTTATGAATGACCATAAAAATATTTTTTTAACATACGAATATTTTTAAATACGCGCCGTCGAGTAATTTAAACTTTCTATTATTTTACTATTCTATATTTAAACTAGTATTTAAATATGTTATCAATCTTGTTTCTTTAACACCTTTGACTGGTTCATAATTCTACTTCTGTACAATGTATTTTGGCATTTTTTTCAGCGATTTCATATTTTTCGTTTTGTACATGATTTTTTCATTTATAAATATTTCACAATTCTTATACCATGCATTAACCCCCTTCACTAATGATATACGAGTATATTTAAATTTTTATTAAAATTCAAGCCGATTTTCCCTTCTGTAAATAAAGATATTTCACTTCCAAAAACACTTTTTATTTCAGTAACCTGGTATTAAAAATATATTTATTTAAATTATGAAAATATTTTCAGCAACACCATCACATATAGCTGCAGCAACGCTGCATGAAAGGGGCGTCAATCAGAGAATGGTATGTATCTCGTGTACTAAGAGACTCGTAACTCGTACACTGAAATAAACATGAACCATTTTAGTAGTTTAGACATGAATTCGTGAGAGAATTATATTTAAATTAAATAAGGTGTGTCCGTCATATTAAATGTTTCGCTAATATAACTGTGCCTTTGATATGAACCTCGAGAATAAGTCTCAGAAATAATGTGTCAGGATAATCTGTAACATGTAGAAAGACACGAATAACGTTAAGCAAACTAAGTTCTTTCGACATTAAAACGTAATAAATTTTGTTGTTGAATTACAATATATATATTATATTTTCTACATTTTCGTTTATAAGTAGATACTTAGCATGATCCTTATGAAACTATAAGAATTTATCCCTATATGTATGAACGTTCAGTTATTTTATTTATTTCATCAATAATAATATATGCCTCGATTCTAAAAAACATCAAGTATCATATATCACATAAAACTAGCAGTAATATAAAATAAATACGCAATAGTATTATTGGTGAAAAAAATTACGTGTATAAATGTTAATGCTATGAATTTGAATATATAAATATCTATAAAAAAATAATATATATAAACCTTCATCGGTATGTTATATATATTATTTTTGTAATTTAATTTTTACTATACATATATTATAAAAACTATTGGAATCATGCACACAATAAGTTATGTATGTTTCATCGTAATCGGTTAAATGGTATAGGAATGCATACGTGATAGACATACGAGTACATTCATAGATACAGATTATGTATATATAATACATACACTAACAATGATTTTTATATTTGTATATTATTTAAATTATTGTATTCCGTTGGTGGTTTTTTAATAAAAATATTATTTTTATAAATATGTGTCTAAAATTTCTACGCAAAAAATCGAGCCTAAAAAAGTACAAATAATAAAAAATTCTGAGTTAAAGAAAAAAACATTTATATTTAATTTTTTTGAGATTATTGTTATTATGCGAATATGATGAATTACACACTAATGTAAAAAAGACACATGAGTTATGTTTACTTTTTAAAAAATAACACGCTAAATTACAAACAATACACATGTTCATTTAAAAAGCAAGAAACCGACCGCTCAAATAGACGAGGCGGAACTGAAAATATTTAAAAAAAAACATCAACCATGATAAATATATATTTAAATATTAAGAGCTTAATAAATATTCTCTTGGTGGCCGCCGTTATTCAATGAGATAACTCTCTTTTTAAAAAAGTGAAAGAAAAGTTTATTGTGCGGAAACTCCACCGCAAACACGTGGGCAGAGAGATGAGACAAATCGCATTTCACTTCGGACGACTTATTTTCGCGTTCGCATTATTATTATACTACATTGTGATGGCAAGGTACGCGGTATGCAGCCGAGACACGATATTCTGTCAGTCGTGCTCGAGAGTCCTATAACGTCTGACGTGCTCTGCAACAGTATCTAGCATCGCGAAATTGTTTCTCGGTTCATCTTTGACAGTGACAGTCGGCGTGTTGTCAGTGTAAGCTTCCCGCGCATCTATCACTGAAGTGAAAAGCTCTTCGATGGGAAGTGAAAGCACCGGAAGGCGCTCGGCGGCGTCGCGAATGTTGACGTCGCTATTGTTTCTTGCGACGCTTACAGGTATTTTTTTTTTTGCATATTCAACTGAAAATTCTACGCTTGCCATTTCATTTTTGTAATTTGTCATGCTTAAAACTATTCCTTAGTTAACACCTCGCTTGCGTAAGTGAGTAAATTAAATTGTTTATTTGGTGAAATTACACAATAACGAGGATAACAGTGGTTTCCGGTCGCTGGATAGAAAATATTGGCATAAAGAGTATAGTTTTCAGGGTACTAATATCCTATCCCGTGTGCTTGACTTGCTGATCCTCTCGAAACCTTAATAAGAGCCACAGAGACACACTCAAGAAAAATATTAAAAGATTTTTTTTTTAATTATGATTAGTATTCTTAAAAAAATCGTGATACGTAACTAATATTTAAAATGTTATTCTTAAGATCACAGTACTTCCAGATTTAAATACAGAGTTGTCATGACAACAAGCGAATTTTTAAAACATTACATTACAAAATTAGAAATGATGAAGAACTCAAGTGACGATTATATTTGTTTAGAGTTGCCCTTATTTAGATATTGAGCAATATTTCAATTCGTATTGCTCGCGTGAGAATTCGTTAATAAGTTACTGCGCGAGTATTGTTTTTTTTTTTTTGTTTAACAAGAAGTAAAAAAATACATTTTAAATAATTTATTTGTTAATTTATAATCATCAATGAAAAATATTAATTATACATACTTACGATAACTTATTTTTTTAAAAAAGGTTTAAGTTGTGGAACAGCAGGTAAATCCCCTGGCCTCCTTAAGAAAAATAATTATGTTGAGCGTATGCTCCTCCTGGTAGTAGTTGTTAGATGAAAAGGTAAATCAAAGCTGCGTTTCTTTAGAACTCCAGGCTGTCGTCCTCCTGAATAACAATTGTGTATTTGGATGAACTTTGAGATTCGGAGCTGTATGAGGTTAAAGCGACGAAAATTTCGTCAGTTCCTAAGGTTTCTTGTCATTGGAGTGTTACTAACAAATAATTTATGAATAATATCATATCAAATACTTCATAATATTTATAGAATTTTACCTACATGCAATGAATACAATACGATAACGAATAAAAAATACATTCAATTTATTTTTTAAATTGTTTTTTTTATCTTTCATGTTTATATTATACAGTTTTAGTTGTAATTATTTTTTTATAATCTTCTGAGCGTTTAAATACCATACCTGCATCTTTGTCTTGAAGTTAATTAACATTGATTTAATGACGAGCAAACCGGATTGTAAGTGATAAGTAGCATTTCAAATCCTGCATAATGTTAATAGTTATCAACGAATCATATGATGTTTGAATTCATAGCTTTTGGGTTTAACCGTGTGTCAGAAATAGATATATATACTATATAAAAGGATATTTCAACAAAGTAATTATCGGCACCCACAGCTCAATCCTAACGCACTTTAAAAACTTTATATTATTAAAAAACAATTATTTCAGTATCTTAATACTAAATTAATTGTGATGTGTTTTTTTCTGGATAATAATGTCTCTACATTTTTTTTTCATCCATTTACAGACCATATATATATATAACACATGGCCACCACAAATTGCCGCAATTAGTTCTGTCATCTGCGACTTTCTATCCTTCGTTCTTCGACATATCTGCTCCTGAAGGTCCACTTGAGAACATATATGGTTCCCGAAAACTTCTTCGCGGTTCAATTCACAACCCTCGGATTCTTGAATGTTTTAACTTCTATGTTCCAGATAGGTACACCCGTGCTCGTAGCCATCAATTGTTTTTAATCCCAGTCGATGCTTGTGGAGCTTCAAACACTCAATTTGGTACAACGGCAATGTCGCTCCTAAATGGCCTACCAGCACACCTCGATCCTTTTCTTACATCCTTTTCCTCTTTTGTCGATAGTATTGTTATTCTTGATCTCTGTGATCTTTGACACGTGTCATCTTCTTATTCTTTTGTGTTATTTTTATTTTTTATTATTTTCTTTATTTATTGTATATTTATGTATATGTACTCTATGTTTCTAAATATTTGTAAAAAAAAATGGAATTTCGATTCTGTTTATAAATAAATAAATAAATAAATAAAACCTCCAGAGCAGAGTCCAAGTACTTGAAAAGAGGACTGCTGTAGTATTTGAGGGCATATTTTAGGTTTATTTGTTAATCAGATTTTTTAAAGAAATCTAATAATTAGCCTGACGCCTCCGAGGCCTTAGCCATTTTACCCTAATGGGTGGCTGAAGCCACATATATTGATTATTTTTTTAATTAATTACACTTAATGTAATACGAAATATAGATGCAAGAATACCGATTAAGAATTAATTAATTAATATTACGGATGATATAATATATTGTTATTAAATGAATTAATGATAATAACAAATACTTTATAATGATAATTTATAAAATAAAGATATGTGATTAAATTTAATTTAATTGCGATTTGCAATTAAATAATGTAACGCAATGTGTTACACATTTTCTATAAGATATCGTGAATTTAATGTTTAAATTGTTTAGCAAAGCAGTTCAAAACAAACAAATCATTTAACATAGTAAATTATTATTTATTATATCAATTATCAACACCAAGAGCACATTTTCTTTATTTAGAATTTCCATAAACGCAATTTATGGTCATTTGAAATGGATCTCAAAGTGAATGCCAAGAATATAGATAACACAATTTATGGGCTTAAAGAAAATGTTTATTAATTAAATATTATAATCGGAAAGAATTTAATTTCTTATGTACCTCAATTTGATTATTTTTATGCCATTAATCATTTTTACTCACGTGTGTTGAATAATACATTGGTTCATATTTAGATATGCTTATAAATATATTACAAAAATATTTTTATATTATATTGTAACATCCCCTTTACTTAAGGAAAGAACAACTTCACGTCGCCGGAATAGTTAACGGTTCGCGTGGTGGCGGAATGAGGAGCAGATGAGCAACACAAAGACTTTTTCAGAAGTTTATTGACATATATTTAATTACAAGATAAAAATTTACAAACTTTGGCATCCGGCTCAGGCCACGGACAATGAACGATCTACCTCAGTTGAGAGCCGAGCCGAACTTAATCGAAGCGCTTTGTAACACCTGTCGGCCCTTTGACGAATTGTTTTCTGTCAAAACAACCAAAATGGAGACACATGCGTGTCCGACGAGCGAACAAAAATAAGAGATGAAAAATTGTATATCGAGGTTTTCGGCACCAGCCTGCAAGGGCTATATCGAGCTGATATCAATTGCTTACTAATATAGTATTTAATGTATGATCGGACTTGATGTATTTGACCAATTTTTCATTAGTAAGGCTTCAGTTATATTTGTTTATTTTTAGTGTACTGCTTGCTAATTGAAAAAAAGGATTAAATACTTGTTTATACTTTGTTAAAACGAGTTTTATTTAAATTATTTTTATGATTTACGCTTATTTATTTAACAATAATCAGTTATTTGTATTTAACAATCAGTAGGCTTTAGACTCTGCGGAGCCCTAGGGCATTTTTCTGGTGCTCCGTATTGTTTATATTTAAAAAAAAAACTTAATTGAGATCGGTTGCCTTCGACGCCCTCCAGACAGTTTACAATTGACGGGTGGACGCCCTGAGAGCGGGGGGAACCGACCCACTTCGACACCCCCTAAAATCGGCACTGTTAACAATGTATGCATACATTTAATTTATATAAATAATATAATACTCGTATTATGACGATGCGTGTGAATCGCACAAGTCATAGAGCCATTTATAGACATTCCACAGCGATAACACAACAAACCACTTCTTATGTATTCAAAAGTATGTAATTTATCGATTCTATAACGTTTTTTTATTGAACTAACGGCTCAACGACACTCGTGAATGTTGATCTGCCCGTGTTAAAATACTACATTAATTTTCTACTTTTAACTAAAAAAATCACACAATTATGTACCTCTTACATAATAACAAATAAACACATCTTCGCTTATAATGGTCTTGTGTAGTTCAAAATGAATGGACTTAATGTTAGAATATACATAATCGTGTCGGAAATAACAGGGTCAGATCCTGTCTGCCCAGAAGTGGGTGACGTTGATGGTGTTACTCCCGGCCATCATCAGGTCTTCCTGGGTACAGCTACTCGGACACAGCGCACACTCCAGAAGGTGTGACAGGGTTTGCTCCGCGCCGCAGTCACATTCAGTCGGTCCGCCGTAAAACTGCCATTCTTTCATTTGTGTCCTCGTCTTGCATACTCCGGTCCGAAGTCTGTTAAGGGATCTCCATATATTCCACCCCTGGTCGTGACCAGAGGCTATGTCCTCTTTCGGGGCAATCCATGTATTCCCCTCAGTTGCGCTTCTTTACGTGTTAGAATTACCAGATGTAAGAAATTAAATATGGCAAATTTTCGAAGGCAAGATATTTCACTAGCTCTCTGCAGGTTTTTATTTTGTCTGTCCAAATCGATGTTATTTTTTAAGCCTGCTGCTATGAAGTGATTATTTATTTTGAATCGCTTAAAATGCCAAAAACCTTTCATCATCATCATCATCAGCCTGTGTCCGTCCACTTTTGAATCGTAGGCCTCCCGCATGAGTCTTCATCCTCTTCGATCCTCCGCCTTCCGCATCCAGGTCACTCCCGCTATTCTTCTTATATCGTCAGTCCATCTTGTAGGGGGTCGGCCAATGCTTCGTTTGCCAGTTCTTGGGCGCCATTCCAGTATTTTTCTTCCCCATCGACCGTCGTCTCTTCGACAGATTTGTCCTGCCCATTGCCACTTGGGTGTGCCTATTCGTTGGGTAGCATCCACTACTTGAGTTCTTCTGCGTATTTCCTCGTTTCGGATTTTATCTTTTAGCGACACTCCGAGCATGGATCTCTCCATAGCACGCTGGGTGACTTTTATTTTATGGGTAAGACTTGCTGTCAGATTCCACGTCTCTGCGCCATAAGTTAATACACGGAGGATGCATTGGTTAAACGCCTTATTTTTAAGGCATTGCGGAATTTTCGCTTTAAAAATGTACTTTAGTTTTCCAAATGCTGCCCATCCCAGTTGTATGCGCCTGTCGATTTCTATAGAGAAGTTATTTCGCCCTAGTTGAATTACTTGTCCCAGATAGGTAAAGTCGTTTACAGCCTTTATTTCTGTTCCTTCAATGGAAATAGGATCAAAGGTCTGTGAAATATGACTATTTAAAAACCTTAATTTTAGTATAATTATATTATTACATATAGTGTTTAGATATCACGAAAAAAGTGTTGTTGTTGTTGTTCAACTGAATATTGGATTTTTATTTGTCCCAACGATCTTTATTTCGATCATGAAAATAATTTTAAAAAATGACCACATGTTCCATTAATTCGAGACATATGGGAAACCTTTCTGAAAATCCAGTTGCACTCCTGGCAATTTAGTTTATTTAATTTGTTTTGGAAAGGTAATGTAGTGGAATATCGTATCTTTTCACCGAAGATACAAGTCTTTGATGTTGTTCCAAATAAGAATTTAATACAATTTATTTTTGGAACTACAGCTTTATTTCCTAAGATTTATTGTTTATTAATTTTATTTTGAACAAATCCGCTTCCTTTATTTGTATTGAGCACTTTTAGTAAGTATTGATGAATACTTCAAACCTTTTATTTCCAAAAAACTATTTTCAATTATAGATGGCACTTAAACTATGCAAATAACTGGTTCCTAAAAATGTGTGCGTATGTTTAATGTCTGAAAGTAGAGGAATGTAAAAAAAACATTTTTTAATGTATAAAAGATTTGAAATTCTGTATTAATTAATTATAAGTTGGAAAGTACAAAATCTCAAATAAGTAATGTTAAATACTTGTGTTACATATTATTAAATGAAAAATTTAGATGAACCGTACAGGTATGCATGAAATTAGATGTGCGGGTTTTTTGGATGGGAAGCGAAATCTTCAGAAAACACCTCCTGTAGGAGTTAAGGCCACCCTTAGGGCCCTTAGTTTATTCGGCGCCCTAGGCAGCCGACCCACTTCGCCACCACCTTAAACCGGTACTCATCTAACAAGAACGGTGCTTTTAACAATGTATTATTGGCGTTGTTAAGGTAAATATTTTACCCCGTGCCATTTGGAAGCTTTGAAAAAGGTGTCCACATTACTTTATTTACGAGTACGTTATATTCGAGAATGTTCAAGAAAGAGATGCGTATTTAAAAATGAGTTATTAAATTATTTACACACGTTTACACTTTTTGTTACATTGTTTCCAAATTAGTGTTGTGATTTATCGTATTTGACAATGCCAAGTGCAAAGATTCAAGGTGTACTGGTCGGTGGTCTCTTGGTTCGAATCCAACGACACTCCGAATATTCAGAACAGTAATTCTTAACAGGCTGATTGATGGTGCGTACAAGGTATGGCGTGTTGCGGCTCCCACCCAATGCGAAAGGCAATACAAGGACAACCCTCAGCACGCGTGCCAAACGTGGCACAACGAAATTTTTCAATAAAACACGGCGAAAAATTGAAATGAAAAAAAAGCATGAAGAATCGGTAATAAGTCTGGAATTATTGCGAACTTATTCGGCTTTGAACACGGAAGATGTAAGAGAAAAAAATATATATTTTACAAACAGAAAAATACGTTTAATTAATAAACTAATCTCGTATTACAAAAAAAACAATTCCACTAAGCTGTAGTCGCTTCAGTGTTGCCAGTATTAAAATAAATAAAGATCGTTATGTGTTTAGAATGGAGGACACTACCTTCTATCCGGCTGCGTATCTTGTCATTTCGGGAGCAAGAGTGTTTGACTTCATAAGGATTGACTTGTTGAGGAAACGCAGGAGGCAGCATTTTATTATGTGTAATAAATATAATAGTGAAATGAGGACGTTTTGTGGAACATGTAGAGACTATGTATTGATATCAGCTTGATTTACCTCCTATAGGCTAATGCCGTAAAGCCTCGAAAACGATATTTTCTCTCTTATTTATGTTCACTCACCTGACATGCAAATCTAATAATGTTAGTTTTAGTTATATAATGATGCACGGTGTTTGCATACTCCATTTTATTTGTTATGACAGTTGGCCCATTTCCTGTTGGTACCACTGTCATCTTGAATTCGCTTTTTCTGCAGCGACGGTTGGCATCGCGACATGAGAGCACGCCGTCAGTTGTCAGTTGAAGCTCGCTCGCGACCGTAATGAAGGCATGAAGAGGAGACCATAAGGACCATCATAATTTTGAGTGTAAGTCTGTGATAACCTTATAAATTGTGACAATGAACGCTACTATTTTTTTAAATCGTAAAACTGCTATCTAGCATACTAAGGCTTGCGCGTCGTGTTTCCTTCAAAAAATATATTTCGACAAAAAAATGTTAAAAGGTTGCCTATAACTGAATTACAATACATCAATGACAACTCACTCTGCAAATTGTTCTCGTACACGTTCGTTAAGAAGCTGTTACAAATCTTTTTGGTGCGTCTTTAGGCCATTTTTAAATACGTGAAAGAGACACGTTACACAAGATATCGACGGGACTGATTTTAGTGGCTTTTTTGCTTCAAGGCCTTTAACATTTTTTAAGATCTTAATGTTATAAAAAATATATATTGACCTTATCAACAATAGACATCTATGGTTCATTAGGTAAGCGTATATAATTTTATATAAAAAATTAGATTTACATATTTTTAAGCTTAGTATTCAGATAAAGTCAGTAGCCATAATCGAAAGACATTAGTCTTATTTTTTATTAGATTACATATTATGTGCGCGAAATTTAAAAATAAAATAAACATTTTATTTCCAGTTTGCTGCATTTAAAAATGATATTATTATATTCGTAAATAATTAAAACTATTGGTTTTTAAATTGAAACATTACAATAGCGTGACAGCATTGCCTATAAAAAGTAATTGATCAATAAATATACAATTAAAAGGTATATTGCAAACGAAGGACAAAAAATACATAAAATATACTAAAGGGTCCGCCAAATAACTTTTTTTTCTTGAAAATGGGGCGCAAAACATCGAGTGTAGCTTCGGCTGTGTGGCACGTAGCGCCGTCCTGTTGAAACCAAATGTTGCCAATATCCTCGTCTTCAATTTTTGTGAACAAAAATGGCCCGATAATGATCGCCATTGACTGTAACGGCTACTCCTTGCTCATTTTTGAAGAAAAATGGCCTGATTTTCAAAGTAATGTCGCAATATTTCCCAGCGTTGTTCAAGCATATACACAACCATATTCGTTTAGCGGAAGGATAAAACTAATTATCTGTCAAATCAAAAATCAGCTAAGTGTTACCATTGACGAAATAAGCACTGGTTGAAAAAAAAACTTTAGATGGCGGACCCGATATAAGAAGAAACTAAATTGTGTAAAAAATTTCAATCATAGTTAATATGGTCTTCATGGAAGAATTATTTTAGTCAAACTTGAAACAAAACCTGTTGATACTGTGCTACTCCAAGTATACATGCCCACCTCAAGCCACGATGACCAGGAAGTGGAAGACGTGTACACGATACTAGACAAACTACTGATAGATGTTAAGGCTGGAGAAAACCTGATTATATTAGGAGATTGGAACGCTGTATTGGGAGGAGAAGGACGGAGGAACATGTGTTGGACCTTTCGGGCTAGGTACAAGAAATATGAGAGGCGACCGACTGACAGAATTCTGTGCCAAACATAAGCTTATAGTCGCAAACACCTGCTTTGAACACCATCCAAGGCAAAGATACACATGGAAGGCTCCAGGAGACCGACTCAGACTTCAGATCGACTATATAATTGTAAGAGAGCGATTTAAGAATCAAATTAAAGATTGCAGAAGCTACTCCAGCCCAGATATCGACAGTGACCATAATATAGTTATTGCTAAAAGTTCTCTGAAACTAAAAAAATAAAATATAAAAGTAACTATAAATGGAACACTAAAGCTTTAAAAACAAAGATGTCAAAGAAGAATACACGAAAAAAACACAAGATTGCGCCACAAAAATTTGACAAATGTTAATGAAATATGGGAGGAAATAAAAAAAAAAATTAAAGATGTAGCAGAAGAAGTCATTGGCAAAGACAAGCCTAAGGCAAGGAAAGAATGGATAACAGAGGAAATCGTTAACATGATAGAAAAAAGGAGACTACTCAAAAATAACCCCAATGACAAGGCCCAGAGTGAATATAGAGCACTGAGAAACAGAATAAACAGAGAGTCACGAATCTCTAAGGAAGCATTCTTACAGAGAAAATGCAAAGAAATCAATGACAACATGAAAAAAGGAAATATTGAAACTGCATATGCGTCAGTAAAGGATTTCTTTGGCATGAAAATTGGAAAAAGCAAAGCGATAGAAGCAGAGAACGGGAAAATACTGTTTGAGGACACACAAATAGGGGAGAGATGGAAACAGTACCTGGAAACACTATACAACGGAAGTAATGATACCAGCTTTGAGAGTGTGATAGAAAACGAAACTGATGTGGACGCCGATGATTTGGGAGACCCAATTATCCGAGAGAGGAATTTGACTTCGCATTAAAAAGCTCAAAGATGGAAAAACACCAGGGATTGATGACCTACCAGCTGAACTAATAAAGTCGGCAGGAACCGGAACTCTAGATGCTCTGTTCACAATGACTCAGATGATTTATAATACAGGAATAGCGCCAGAAGACTTCAAAAAGTGTCTAATTGTAACTCTGCCAAAGAAGCCCGGAACAACAAAATGTGAACAACACCGAACACTCAGTATTCTATCCCATGCATCCAAAATACTGACCAACATAATCCTACATAGAATTGAACCAAAAAATAGAAAATAGTCTCACTAGCGATCAATTTGGATTCAGAAAAGAATGGGAACCAGAGAATCTTATCCCTGCGTATGATCTTGGAAAAGAGGATAAAAGTAGACCAAGATACATATATTGCCTTCGTGGACATTGAAAAGCATTTGACAAAGTAGATTGGGAGAAGCTCTTCGATATTATGAAAGAAATTGGAGTCAAATACAAAGAACGAAGACTCATATTTTCACTTTACAAAGAAGAAGCTGCCATAATATCACTTGGAAATGTCCAAAAGGAAGCAAAATACGTCAAGGGGTGAGACAAGGATGCTCTGTCGCCTGTACTCTTCAACGTATACATACAAAATGCAATTAATAACATCAGGAAAAAATGGGCCATAGAGAGGGGTTAAAATACATGGCCAAAAGATTGATATGATAAGGTTTGCTGACGACATTGCTCTGATTGCTGAAACTGAAGATGAACTCACTGAAGCGCTGACATCCATGGAAAACATATTTAATTCCAACTACAATATGAAGATAAACAGCACAAAAACCAAAGTCATGAGAGTAAGCCGCAATGAGCAGCAGAAAATTAACATATCAATGCTAGGAGTACCCCTAAAAGATGCAAAAGAATTTGGTTACCTTGGAAGTACGATTACCTGGGATGCCAGAACAAAAAGAGAAGTCAACAGTCGAATACATCAAGCAAGGCTAGCTTTCAATAAAAAAGCCAAAATTCTTGAGTCAAAGAATATTACTTTAGGGCTCCGCAAGCAACTTGCCAAAACACTTGTTTGGAGCATCTTAATGTACGGCTGTGAGACATGGTGCTTATCTGAAAGTGATAAAAAAAGACTAGAGGCCTTTGAGATGTGGTCGTACAGAAGAATTCTCGGAATTTCCTGGAGAGACCACGTCACGAACAATGAGGTTCTCAGGATAATCAAGGAAGATAGGCACCTAATAAGAACCATCTCAGAGAGGCGAGCCCGATGGATTGGTCACATCATGCGCCACGATGGTCTTCTTCACGATATTGTGGAGGGGATGGTTGAGGGTAGAAACTGTAGAGGGCGCCCTAGACGGGAGTATTTACAGCAAGTATTCGAGGACATGAATTGTAGCGCTTATGCTGAGCTGAAAAGGGTTGCGGAGGACCGAGAGGAATGGAGATCGAGATGCAAGATTCTGTTGCTGCAAACCAATCCACCGGATTGATACTACGAAGAAGATGGTCTTCAGTTACTCCTACTAATTTCTTTCTTTGTTGTACTTCAAAATCAGTGCATAGGGTCACCGCAAACTGCCGAAATATATTTTTTTTAGCATATCAGATACTTCTTCAAGACAACTCACACTAATTGTTATCATCATTATCAGACCGTCGGATATGAATATATATATATATTCCTTATAGTTTCCATTGCCAATTCCCTGTCCCAAGACATATATATACAAGAAAGTTCAATTAGGAACATATATGGTTCCTGAAAACCGTCAGGGCTGAAGGAAGAATTTGAAGATGAAATAGCGCATTTAGTATGTATCTGAGACTTGTTTTGGGTAGTTTGTTTATGGGCATATTTAAGGAGAACAAATGATTGGCCTGACGGGTTTGAGGCTTGGGCTATTCGGCCGGTAAACAGTTTTGGTCCGTGTCCAATGTAAATGAACCGCGGGTAAAATTTGCTATTGTCGTTAATCAATATATAAAGGAATAATGGGGGATTTTTTATGTAATCGCATGCAGGAAAGCACAGACGGTTAAGACCAGTGCACTCTATGAAGCTCAGCAAGGGAAGCTGGACGCCGCATGCGGGAAACGTGTGTTGTGCTCGTATTGTGTGTGTGAATTGGGGAGATTGTAAGTGTATATTTATTTGTTTCTTGAAGAGATCCAGATTGTAGCAAGGAAGAAACGCAGACGTTGGAAGAGCCTTCCAAAGCTTACCGGTGGCATTAAGGAAAAAACTTTGAAAACTGCCAGTTCTTGATCGACACACATTAACCGTGTATTGATGATCTGCAAGCGTAAGACGAGTTTGTCGGTTGTGGGTGGGTACAGAAGGAATTAGTTCTTTGAGTTCCGAAGAGCAGCAACCGTGATAATAACAGTAGAAAAGACAAAGTGAACCAACGCCTGTGTTCCATTGATTGCAGGTTAGACGTAAAAGTGTTATTGTTTATCAAACGAATTGTTCTTCTTTGGGATGTACAGCTGAATTGTAGCGGAGGACTTAGCACCTGAAGGCCCAGGTATTTTTTCTGTCGTGGTTATATGCTTCATCTTTGCAGAGGATATAACAGAAATATCCTTGAGCAGGCTTAATTATTTACTCGTATTTAAGACACCCTGATTTGAATGACCAATTTAACATACCGCAAGCGCCGCTTAACGTCTTGCGTTTTACCATTAATTATTATTTATTAAGTATATATATGCAAATATACCTGTCGAAGTGTGATAATTGGCTCTGTGATTCAGAGCTCTCGGTAGATCCTTGGTTCGGAGTAAACCAGATTGTTGCTCGTTAAATCACTTGTAATTTATCGGCGGGTTTAATTATCGTCAACTGCCGGAGTATCGGAAAGCAATCGTTATTGATATTTACAAGTAACATCATCGATATGTAAACAAGATTAAGGCATTTACCTTTACTGGGTCAATATCTTTATATTTAGTATATTGAATGTGAAAACTTAGGATCGGAGTCCGAAAATTGCCTGCTTGATACGATAGAAT
Source organism: Glossosoma conforme (assembly GCA_022606575.1). Taxonomy (NCBI): domain Eukaryota; kingdom Metazoa; phylum Arthropoda; class Insecta; order Trichoptera; family Glossosomatidae; genus Glossosoma; species Glossosoma conforme. The sequence continues at coordinate 908,465 of JAGTXR010000117.1, forward strand.
AGATTATAAGAAGATTTTGTAATTGACAAATAATATCATTTATTTTATTTTCATTCCATATATTCTAACATAGACGCTAATTCGGTTCACAAAACCATTTTATTGCTACTATCGAGCCCCACTATGCTTCAGATGGAATAATTGTTTTCTTAATCCGCCGGCAGGTATAGCTTAATGGTCATAGCGTTTGCTTTGCATGCCAAAGATCATGAGTTCGATCACCGACGGAGATCGAAAAAAATATTTTTAATCGATTTCTGAGCTCTAAAATACCCCCGGTTTGGTGAGAATTTGATCCCTGACCCGTAAAACGCCAGTCAAAGCTTATTAATTAAAATTGTTGGTAGACGAAAAAAAATCGAAAAAAGCACTTAGCCACATGCAGCGTGATAAGCGTCATATAATTCCACAGATGAGACTTCAGAATTACTATCACCATTTGTCGGTATTCTCCTGTATATATTTATGTAAAAAAAATCTATAACTAGTCAAGAAACAGTTTTCATAAGTACTTGCAATCTCCTCAATATCAACAAATAAGCGTTTTTTTTATTTTATGTAAATAATGTAAGTACATATTATCCAGCGGCAAAAGTACATAATTAGCGCGGTTCTTGTTAGATCGCCGAAGTTATGCAACATAAGATGCAGACCATAATTTGGATGGGCCACCGCCTGTTGCTAGCCGCGTTTCGTTGGTCGGGTTGTTCCGCTTCTTACAAATGGTCTAAGCCTCGAAAGCGTCGGACTAATCATCAGATCTTAATAAATCCGATTAAAAGATCACCCAAAAATATATCTCTGATACTATAGTGCCGTCTCTTCAAGATCTCAAGGTCTACGCTGAAGGTTTTCGGGAACCATATATGTTTGCAGGTGGACGTAGAGACGTTGTGGGACCAGGCATGGCCAATGGTAATTGACAGAACTGAGTACCGGCAGTTTGTGGTGATCATATGTTACAGATAAAGAACGGATTTGGGAAGATTTACATATTAAACTCATTGAAATATTGTATTATTTCCTTGGAATATTTAATTTGTTGAATATTAGAATCAATTATGAGAAGGGAAAACAACGATGATAATGGTGTCGTACTTCAAAGGAAAAAAGTGTATATTTAAATAAATGTGGTTCCTGGAAGAATAATTAAATAAATAATTATAATTGGACTGATTTACCTAGAGACGTGTCATGTTATTGGCACTGTTATTATTCAATAAGAATTCAGTTGATAAGGAAAATTAAACATCTATAGTACATAATTTATGTGACACGTATAAATTTAAATACAACTTTTGGTGGGTTTCAACTTAAAGGTAACCGTTTTAATTTTACGGTTTCAATATTACTAAGCAATTGATTTATTTCAGATGAAATACGTTAATTTCAGTCCTGAGGTACTGCAAATAACAAAAACAGAGGTAACGTTTTTTGTTATCTAAATTATGAAAACCTTTTACACTGACGAGATTGAGCTATATATCATAACAAGAAAGATTAATACATATATTTATGAGTATTTATACAATACTTTCCCCGCTCTATACATCGATCGATTAAAATGTCATTCATTGTGGTATTATGTCTATAACATTAGCCTACATATTTATATCAACTCGATATAGCTCTTTCAGGCTGATGACAAAAAGCCTCGATAAAGGATCTTTCGTCACTTATTTTTGTTCGCTCGCCTGACATGGACATCTAATAATGTTAGTCTTACTTTTATATATATAATACACAGCGTCTGCATACTCCATTTTATTTGTTTAGACAGTTGCTCCATATCATGTGTTTCCACTACACACGACTTTAGTTTCTTATTTAGCCGCGATAATCTTTGGGGCGCTGACTTTTACTGTGCCAGTCAGTCAGCCCGTGTCCGCGGACAGTCTCCGTCCGACCGCTGCACACGATACAACATGTTACGGCCGGGCGGGGAAACCGAAGTCTTAACTGGAAATAAACGTTAATTGTGATTCTAAACAATATATTTGCTTTGCTACCTTCTCCTGCATCCTTCCTCCACGTGTCTTGATGATGAACCCGTGACTTGTTGTCGCCTATTCAAAGATGGAGGATGTCAATATAAAAAATAAAATATCAATCATACTCTTAATCTACCTGCGACGTTTGGACAAACGTATCACTATAGTCAACAGTCCTATAAAGTTTTCATAAATCGGATGAATGTCCTGGACGATTGGACGAAGGGACGGTTATGTGAAAACATATCGCAAACACTATAAAAAAAATCTTCCTTATAAATAAAAAAAGCCTTCAAGCCTCCTAAAAGCGTGCGTTTTATTGGCTTGACTGTATTTGAGTAATATGAATGCATAGCAATGAAAAAAGTGCGAATTTTTTCGACAAAAAATCCGCGTTTGGAAGGCTTGTTTTTGCAATGAAAATTATCATTCTTCTTTAACGCGGGCAATGGGCAGCAGTAGCGAATATAAATGACTCAATTAATAGAAAAACTAAGATATTTCGCATTGTGTGACATATTTATTAATGGCCGATTACAAAGCAAAATCGGTCAGTCTCGGGCGCCGATGATGTTGGCGCCAAACAGACGCTTGAGGATATATTGTGGCAACATTTACAACAACATTTGTCACATCTAAGTGCGATAATAAATCTCTTACAGCATGAACTACATAAATATTTTTTACCTAGTTTTTCTATGGATCACGTTGAACACTGTTTATTCACATACTCGCAGACCGCTGGATTGCTTTCGATGAGAGCTTTGCAATTCTTCTCTTCTTCTTGACTGTAATCTTCAAGTTCTTCTTCGTAGTATCAATCTTGTCGATTGGTTTGCAGCAACAAAATCTTGCATATCGTTCTCCACTCTTATCGATCCTCTGCAACTCTTTTTAGCTCAGAATAAGAGATACAACTCATGTCCTCGAACACTTGCTCCAAATACTCCCGCCCTATGCAGTTTCTATCCTTAGCCATCCCTTTCACAATGTCGTGAAGAAGACCATCGTGGCGCATGATGCGACCAATCTTCCGGGATCGCCTCTCTGACATGGTTCTTACTCGGTGCCTATCTTCCTTGATTATAGTGAGAACCTTTTACATACTTGAAGAATCAAGTATGCGAATACATATTTTCCAGCGTAATCATTGTTAAAATTAAGTAAAATATATTTACTTATTTGATATTATATTTTTAATCAATCTCAAAGTGAATGCTTTAAATATAAATAACAATTTTTAACAGTATTTAATTCATTCTTTTTTATTTCAACTCTCTGTGTCCTTAGTGTGATTTTGTATTTTTTGTTGTTATTGTATTTTAATTAAAACAGGGTTAGGATAGAAAGGGGTATAAAATATCGTATTCAAACATAAAATCTTATTATTCGGCATATAAATAACTATGGATATATTCATATTGCTCTCGCATTCATCAAAATTTTCTTTTAGATGACTTTACACGTCGCTTACAATAACTAATATTAAACATAATTAAACATAATTAAACAACCTAATTCATCATTAGTAATGAGGTTATTGTAACGCATATTCCTGACAGGTTATTTGCCATTGTTAAGAGAGGCTTTTCTTTAATAACTGTTGTTCTTATCATTATTTACTTACTGAGATAAAGCGGGCATTGATAGTGAAACACTATTTTCACTTACAAATAAAGTAAATTTACATCGCAACGATATGATGCTAATATTTATCTAAAACAACATATATTATATAAAACACTGCCTGTGTAAGCATAGCAAAAACATCAGGTAAAAGATTCAAGAAACAATTACATATAGCAACAATTACTGTCGGTGATTATCACAAAATATTTATGTTTTTTTTCTATAATGTCAGTTTATAAATCAGATTTATATATTTTTTTTATAATTTCGCATCTAAATTATTACCATTAAAACTAATTAATAGCATATAATTGCTCGTGTAGTATTAACTTAGTACCTTTTCCTGTTTATCGTCATGAGTTATAAAAAGAGATGAACTTATTTCCTATTATTGACAAGTTTTGTACTTATAATTATAATGTTATAAAACGATTATATTGTATTGTAAGGCATTGCAATAATAAATTGTATTAAGCATATCTTCATGACCATATCCTTGATACAAACATGCGTGAGTAAACTACTATTATGTGATGCTCAAGACGCTTATACTAAGTGATTCTTCTTCATTTTCACTGAGTACCGTGGCTTCTATGATCTCTTATCTACAACAGTGGCGGTTTTAGGGGGTGGCGAAGTGAGTCGGTGGCCTAGGGCGGCGAATAAGCTAAGGGCGCCAAGAGCAACCAATCTTTCTTAGATTTTTTTAAATTTAAGCAATATGGTGTGCTAGAAAAAAAATGGCCTAGGGCGCCACAGGGTCTAAAGCCGGTACTGATCTACAAGTTGGTGAAGAACATATATCTTAGCGTTCTGAATGATCTCTGATTTCTGCTGTACAATTCACTTCAAGATAATTAATTGTATTGCTTTATAATATACTAATTTAACACAATTGATAATTATTAAAGCAGAATTAATGGACTAAAAAATACATTTTAAATGCTTAGCCGAATTGTAAAATTTTAACATACATCATAAGAACAGATCTGATTTGTACAATAAGTATTGCCATTTAACAAAAACCTGAAATTTTTTAAAGTAGTTTTACGTGTATTTTGTTGGTTAGTGACATAATGGTTGTTTGTTACAAACATTTTTTTTCTTAATTATTTTATATTTAAATTTTAATAAACTTAATAATAACACACTACTGCTTTCTTGCAATTCATTTCGTTTATCATCAATATGAATCATTTTTCTTGTACGAAATTTTACGCAGAGAAAAACAATTTGCGTTGTGGTTGATGATAATTTGAAAGATCAGATTTTTTGGACCGAATGTTGGCCGGAATAAGCTAACACCCAGCTAACCTCATCAGGTCAAGCTGGTTAGGGCACTCTATTGTCCTGGAGGTAGTAAATGCCCTCCTAAGGCGGATGAACCTTTATGGTCAACGGCATTAGGATGTGGAAATAAAGGGGAAAATACATCCTAGAAAATACATAAAGACATCCCACGTATCAGCAAAAAATGATTGCATCTCAAGTCAAATTTTCCGGAGATAAAATAGTCCCCCAATCGGATCTCCGGGTGGGGACTGCTCGAGACAAAACAACCAAGACAAATAAGAAAAACCTTCAGCCAACAAGATATGCCACCTGGAATGTTCGAACATTACTGCAGAACGGCGCCCTAAACGGGAGTAGTTGCAGCAAGTATTCGAGGACATGAACTGTAGCGCTTATGCCGAGCTGAAAAGGGTTGCGGAGGACCGAGAGGAATGGAGATCGAGATGCAAGATTCTGTTGCTGCAAACCAATCCACCGGATTGATACTACGAAGAAGAATCATCAATTTCTTCTTCAGATACATTCCTTTTTATGACTGCCTCCTGTAATTACTCGAAGCCAGCTATCTCACCATCTTTTGTATGTTTAAATCCTCATCACCCATGATTTCCGCTCTTTCAGAACAGACTCCTTCCACGTGACCTCTCATGTACCGTGTGCTTAAGCTGTAATCTATTATTTTTCAATCATTTATCCAATTCAATTATTATATATATTATAATATATTTAAAAAATATTTGTTTCTATAATCTTCCTTAGACTTTGCTCCTTAGCTCATTTAAACCAGAAATGTTTTGTCCTATGAATTGATATATATAAATCAACAAGCGCAATTAGGAAAACTCAACCGGTTAAAAATATAAGGCTCTATGACACTTAGCCAGGGCGGCAGGACGCTGATTTAAAAAAAATGTTTACGGGTTGGTGAGATTCCATGTATATATTGATCTGTTTCTTGAAGATATCCGGATTGTATGAAGAAGGAAACACAGATATTGGAAGAGCTTGACAGCGGCATTTAGGATGGGACTTTGAATACTGCAGGTTCTTGGTCAATATACGATTATAGTGTATTGATGTTCAGAATGTGGAATGAACATTAGCTGCATATATATATATAAATATATATATGTATATATATATACATATATATTTCCAGCACTGTCATTTGATCATCGTTTCAATCTAGATACTTGATATCGTTGCTTTAAGCAACAAGGACGACGTGATTCCAATGGAACCAGTATCAAAGTCTGCTCTTGGCACGTAGTCTTACACAACTTCATGAATAGTGCAATAAAGCTTATTGTGTGGCCAAAGTTGTTGAGCAAGATTTCAATAGTCCAGGCAAAGAAGACCAAAAGATGGCAAGTAGTGGAAACAATTCACAAATAAGCTAATTGTAGTATTTTTAAAAGCGACAGTGACCTTACTACTACATACTAAAAATATTGAAAAGTTGGAGTTATGCTAAGAGTGGTCTTGAATGTTCACTTTCTTCATTTTTCAGCTTAACGTAGTGGTTTTAAAATTTGACCGTTTTCCTATTCTAACCCTTTTATTTGATGGCAAAACATGGTTTGCTTAGAATCGTAAGAAAATATGTTTATTTATGATGTCGACTTTTTTTCTGACACTCTGAAAAAAGAATAATTAGTTTTTAATTTTGTTATAAAAAACAACTAGATGTTAAAATCCTTTTTGAAAAGATTAGCAAATTTAATTTATTTTTATAAAAAATATCTATAAAGTCCGTTTTTTAGCGTGTGGAATCATTTAAAAGTTTCACTTTAAGCATATATTAATAAGCATGTATTGTTCTTCTTGCTGATTTGCTGATGATTACAATTTTATTAATATCCAATGACAGCCTACGTGTACATGGAGACAAATGTATTCCCAATTAATCTTGACATTTTATAGCCTCGTACGTCTTTCATTATTAACACTATTGCGAAATAATATAAATGATTAATGGGCCGTAAAACATTAAATATTATATTTGGTTTGGCAAAAATACAAAATCAAAAATAGATTTCCGGCTCTACGTGAATCAATATGACGGGAGTGAGATGATAAGCGAAGGAATGAAAATAAATGTGCGCTGATTTTTACGACAAAATGTGGTTTGAAAAAAAGTAATGTCGTTATATCGAGAATGTAGCCGCATATTCATGTTATCTATCACATTTTATACTAGATTATATATAAAAAAATAATCTTATTTAAAAGGGGCTAAAATCTATATTCTAAGCGACAAAGTTCTTACTCAAATATACTTTTATAACGCTCAACAGGGGTCGACTGGACACGTGCGTGTGGTAAATACTCGTATATGCAATGGATGTGTGTTTGTAGATATAGACTGGGTTTTTAGGGTCTATTTATTCAAGGCATACAAACATATTCATTTTCAGACTGGATGAGGACTGAAACACAGATGCTGGAAGACTTAACATAAGCATATCAGTGACGTTTTAAGTGTAAGCTGGAAAAATTATTCATAGTTGACATAATAATGTCAACCCTATAGGGGTGTTCCGAAAGGGTTCCAATGGTCTAACAATGCTTGATTAAGTGTTAATACAGATAAAATAGTGTGAACCGACTACACGTCTTTTTCGTAGATTTGTATTTCATTATAAATTCTAAAATTTAAAATGGTTTTCAAAGTTAATGTTAAAAGTATTAACAGCGTAAGAAAATGAAAATGATTCCTCAGATATCTTTCATATGCACATATACGTAATTTTAATTTTAGCTACTCATCAAGATTATTTTTGATTACTTAATATATACTTTAATATATGCACCTCAATATACATTAAAAAAGTTATAACATGATAATATGTCCTCTGTGAACATGTTTTATACGTCCCGTATATTGCTGACAAGATTGATTGATTCTGTCAAATCTAATCAATCAAAACATATTTTCCGTTCCTCTAGAGTTATTCCTGGATCTGACCTTATTATAATTCAAATTCTAAAGCCTTTTGCCTTTATTTTTATACTGCTTTGATAATGAAGCTTCACTTCTACGCAAAATAATATAAAAACATATTAAATTAATGGATACCTTTTTAAGCTTAGGTAGAGACGATATTCACATTATTATTATACTTGTGTTATTTAAAATACAATGAAACAAATCGTTTTATTATGCTGTTATGACTTATGATTAAATAGGCTGCTGCGCTAACCTGTTTACTAGTATATAGGTGTCCATGTAAATTTAGCTGGTTGTCATGTGTGGCTTTCAATGTAAGCAACAAAACCGGATATCCGGTTCTTGGTAAGGATCATAAGAAAACTCAAGAAAAACATGATAACATCAATCTTAATAATTACAACATATTCAATACTTCGGTGCTCTTATAGTGGACTAATGAAGAGTAAAGTATAAGACAAATCATGATTCGAAACGGATATCAAAGTAAATTTATTCTTACATCATTATACACAGGTATACATAAGAGGCCTTACATATGAATTTAATAAATTGCCATCACTTCTAAATTGGCACAAGTTCTGGACTGGACATAACCCGCCTCACAACTGCACCTATTTGAAGACAATAATATATCCTTGACCAACTGATAAGCTTGGTGAGAGTTTAAAGAATATTTCAAAAAAACGTTTTAAAAAAAGTAAGAATTAAAAATAAACAAATTAATTAAAATTTAACAGTGTACGTTTATATTATTTATGCATCGTTTACATACATAACAACTAGCAATTGCAGACAAAGATCTTAATAAGATTTCATGTATTAATTTGCATAGTGCATATATATTGCTTGTTTATAGATAATCTTTGATAGTTATTTCAAGAATCTTGAAGTTGTTGTATGTGATAAAAAGGAACTTTACCATTAAAATGCGTTATTTCTATAATATCAGTACTTCCGAGGGTGTAAATAAGTTAATGTGGAAAATAGTTTTTTTTTAATTATCGATTGATCGGCAGTTCGTTCAATGGCACATGTAAATTTGATGTCTTCGGGAGTAATAATTTAAAAAAACGTTGGAAAGCTTTTCGGTATTTTTAAAACTTCGTTCTGGAAACATCTAGACGTTAAACGAGTATACTACCTTGATTTAAGTTAATATGCTTTAAAGTATTGTTGAGAAATATTCAATCCCTTCCAATACTAGACACGCATGTGTAAAATGTTACAAAGTCGAATATTATATTTTCAATTTTAGTTTGCTGTAGGTTTTCGAAAAATTCAAATGATTTTTCGTTGGACTATTTCAAAAATTCCAACGGACATCCATTTAATAGTTAAAAAGAATATTACCCGAGAACGCCTAACATAAACTACGAATAATACTGACTAGTTAATTAAACTATTGATGACATTTTTGTATAAAAATCATAATAACAACAACATATAAAATAGCTTTTTTTTTCTGTTAAAAACTTAACTGAATAGAAGACCAATATGTCAATGACCTGTAGTATGATTGAACAATCAATGTAATACTTATCTAGCATCTTAACTGCTTATCATAAATTACTTCAATACCTGAACTGAATATTGATTTTCGAAAAACAAGCAATTATTATAATTCCATAATCTAGATCCTTGATTGAAAATATGTTTCAGACTTCTCCAACTCATTTTTTAAAACACAAGTGGTTTTTGAACGCATACTTATTTCTCCATTATATTACGAGTACATATATAATCTGAATCGTTTCACGAAACATATCAAGATACGCCATATCCTCAATTCAAGCTGACCCGGATGAATGTCATAAAGTCACTGAAGGGAAAGGACTGAGGACTAAATATGTACAAGATTGCAATCTTGAAACTCGTATATTTATGTGGTCCTGGGCTGTTAACCCCTGATCCTCAACAGGCGCACATAAATCTAGCATCAATAATAGTTTTCATGCGATGAATATCGAACATTCTACGCATTACAGTGTGTAGAAAATGCTGCCACACACGAATAGGCGCAAAATTCAAATTTGCATTTATAAATTCCACTCGCATATCCAAAACATTAGCGCATGTGTTTTGTTTTATTTAATTTTACAGTATTACCAACCTTCTGAACAATAGATTCTCTGTGGAATTTCGCAATTCACATAAGATAAATAAATACGTTTTTTGGAGTATTTGAATCATTTCTTTGATTTATTTTATTATGATATAAGCGTGTCTTAGTAACAGAAAATTGGTAAGTACGCATTTCCAGATTTTGTGTTTCCCGCACACTCTCGGATAACGTACAAAAGTGACATCGCGCTACATAAGCGTTAGTAAGACGTTTCACATACTGCTTCCACGATACAACTAACAACTTTTTGTTTCATACATTAATATATTTTTATAATTTACTTGAAAACATGTGAGAGCAGAGCACTAAGTGCTGATTATGGTCGTCCTTGGACTCTATGACGGTCAACCGAGTAGGCTGGACACAACGCTTGGAAAGTATGTGTTTGATCAAGGAGATTGAAAATGATTTTTTTTTAATGTTTTATCTTCATTTTAAGGATATTCTTTTTGTACGTAAAATGAAACAAAGCTGCAGGATGAGCATTTTAAAGCCTACCTGTTTGTTAATGATGAGATGTTATATGCACACCATTTATTAAGCATATAAAGCAAAAGAAAGATTGTGTGAAATTAGAGTAACATAAATTGTATATTGATGCATTTTTATTATACTTTTATAAGTGATAGCATCAAGAAAAATTAACAAACATGATCGCAGTCAATAATGTCACCACACATCGATTTATTAACGTAAATGATAAACTTTACAGTGGAATGATGATTAATAGTTATTGTACTAATATATCCTTGTGTAAATAATGTACACTATTTAGGTAGTTACCATAACTCATCTTGGAGAGATGCCAGCAGATACTAATCTAACGTAAATACGTTCTGGAGAGTTGTTTCCTCCATTCATTGATATATTGTTGCGATGATTGAAAATCTAAGTGTGAGTTCAACAAACCGACAGACTGACGAAATGTGGCCAATCGTCAGCACACAAAAACATGCCAGAAGTCACTAATTTAGGGGCCAAGAATAATTACAGTTTACTTTTAAGCTTGCGAGTAAAAAAAGATGACATAAATAAGGAATATTACAATTTACTAACACTAAATATCAGTTTTCCGTTCGTGTTATTTCAATAACGTCAGTCTAAAAGTTGATCGGTATCTTGTCTTATGTACGAGTATCTATTATATTATATTTTATAACATTTTTATAAATTATTATTTTGTACGTCATTAATATGATTGTACTTGTACATACGTTATTATTATTGTACTATTAATATTATATACTTATTCGAATAAATATTTGTAAAATCAAAACAATTAATAAAATTATACGTATTTTCACAACAATAAAAATACACGCCATTCCAAAATTTAAAAGGAAATATTTTTGAGTTACAACGATTATAACACAAATTTATCAAAAAAGAAATAGTTTTATTTATTGTTTTTCTGTATATAGTATTCAGGATTGATGACTTAGTCATGAATCCTGAAGATCCCTGCAACGTTGGTCGAAATATTGGAAAGAAGTAATTCGCCACACACGGCTTAACCCAAAAGCCACAATATCAAATCTGACCGTGAAAACGTAAGAAGTTATACATGCATCTGCATATAATAACTGTTATATCATTATCAGCCTTTATCCAGAATGTAGTTGTTCGGCATTAATTTACAAACCTCTTTATCTGTATTTCCGCCAATACTACTTTTTCCAGTTCTTGGGAGGCATTCCAACATCTTTTTCTTATAGACCATCATCCCCCGCAAAGTGTCAAATATATTCTAAGCGTGAAAAGATACAACGAACATGTACCTTCCATGTTAAGTTGGGCTACCTTCATTCTTAAGCCTACAGTGAGTTTGAAGTGTTGGCATCATTTATAAATCGATTTATGACAATTCAATTTATAGAGTCGCCAATTACATGCTAATATGCCATAAAGTAGTGTCCTGCGCTGACAAGCGACAGTGTACATACAATAATTATTTATCACTTTAATTTAGCCACCCACTAAATCAATCCATAACTTGTCAAATTAAATGTCAACCATACATTTTAAAAACCAATGATTATATTTTGGTACTTCATATTTTGAAGGTATGGACTTTATAATACTATAAAAAAACATTTAGAAGCTAAAGAGTTACTGTGTTAAAATTGCAAAATAAGTAAGATGATTTTTAAATATTGTAAATATATTTATATTTAGATATTAATTAGATTAACACATTAATTTCAATTACCATAATACATCACTATAATTTGCATATGGTCTGCAATTAATTATTTGTATCAAACAGTTTCGCTTGCCAGAAGTGAACAATACTCCAAACACTCTTAGAACATTCTTGCTTTATACTGCGTTCAGAATTTATTGTAAAACGTATACAGACTGAAATTTAATTGTTTGAAATTGGGGCAAAAGCTTTAGTGCTGTACTTCAGAAAATTGGGTTTATAGGATCGTTACAGAGAGAAAGAAGTTGATTCTCCTACGCTATTATCAGATTCCCTGACCTGACTAAGGTATGGCAGAGGTCCAAATATTTATCACGGCCCAATAAATCAGAAAACGTGATCTGCAGATATTCGCATTTTCGTGACGTCTTCTGAACTTCTGAAGATGTGAATAATAAGCGAAACGTAAAAGCTATTTGATGACGAATGTTATTACACTATTACTTCTTAAAAAAATATAATCTGCGTGTGGATATGGAAGAAAATAAGAATATTATAAAATTGAATTTTTTTCTCTAACCTAGCTTAAGTTACAAATGATAGTAGCTTTTATTGTTTATAATGATTTATTTTTATTCAGATTTTTACATCGCATTTTTTAAGCCATCTTATCTTAATACTTACGCTCTAAATAGCTAAAAAAAATATTATAGTGGTGTATGAATACATTTCAATATTCTAATATTTTATAAGCCATTGGAGATTTTCACCAATATTAAACAACTGATTCACACATGAATCTACAATAAAAAAAGTCTTATATGACATTGCATCGATTTATTAATGAGAGAAATGTCATATAAGATAGTGTTTACTGGAAATTTGTACGTGTATCAGTTGTTAAATACATGGCATTTATATATATAAGCTTTATAGCTTAAATTTGAATTAATTGCTAGTCATTAGTGAATAAAATACTATGCGTACATACGACGTACATATGACGTATATACGACATACATATAACATACATACGATATACACACGACATACATACGATCAAATTACACTATTAAATATATATTTTATTATTTACAGAATATGGAGCTGCAAGTAGTTGGAACTTTGACCAAAATAGGTGAGTTCTTTGTCAAAATATATTTTTTTGTATGGGTTTTATTATAAATTATTTTTGGATAAACTTTCTTTGTGCTTTTCATACTATTGTTTATAAATGAATTTTAATTTTCATTCAACGATATACGTTGGAAATAACATTGCACACAAAATTCTTTGATCGATATTGATACAAGCCAGATAAACAAGCACAGAAGAAAGGTGTTTTTTAATATTTGTAGATTACTCAGACCTAAGCATTTTTATTTGAAAATTGGCAAGCTTCCATTTTATCTTTCTTTCAGAAAATATAATAAACAAATCATCGTGTAAATAACTCAAAATTGTAATGTACATTACTTCAATGGCTTACTTTTGAGTGCCGATTTACCGGACAATCCTTTGTGAGAAGGTGCATCTGGCAAAATAATAAAATAATTGTTTACCGTTTACACTTTAACACTTGGTAATAAAAGAAGTACTCGCTATAGGTGCATATTGCATTACTGCATTATAAAATAGCTGTGATCTAATACATGTGAAATTCAGCTGCATCAGTCAGGATGCATAATATCTATTGTGTTCATTTAAATACGTACGTAATGGTTAACGTGACCATTTTGTATGTTGCTCCAAACGATACATTTTATACAATATATTGATTGTTAGCAATAAATAATGTTTTGTGGTAAAAAATATTATCCCTTCTTCGTGTTAGTGGTTAGAGGTTACTAACAAAAGTTATTAAAACATTAAAGCTACGAATCGATTGTAATTTGTATTTTTATTATAATTAAAAAAAGCACCAAAACCATTTATGTTATTTATTATTATGTCTCTCTACAAAGTACCTGGAAGCTTGAAACATCCTCGCGAAGCATCGATGTTTTCATTTTATCCACTTTTTTGGCAAATCTTTTCATGACAAAATTACCAAACAAAAAATATTATAAATATATCAAACGGAAAATTTTAGACAACGAGACAAATTACGTAAAACGGTAATGTCCAGTTCAGTGTATGACGTATGGTAAGCTTAACTATATTAGTAGTTGTATAGCATAATATATTACAGCGCTTTTACGGTATCATTTCAACAACGCTACATTTTTAAAGACGTTTAAATCTTACAAATAACACAATATATTCTAATCCTAAATAGCATCTATGAAAAAAGTTAATAATTTATATTTTAAGCTATCCCTATCTTTTATTTTGGCCTCCAGGCTCTCGCCATCCTGGAAGGGAACTATATTTACGATTATGATGTACTCAACTGATGCCAAATTGACATACCATTGAAGTTATAAACTGACAATATTTGGTGAAACTGCATAATTATAATTTTTAATTAATTTTAATTTTAAAAATAAATAAAAATGATTCACATTTATTTTATAAGATTACATGTTTCGGCCTCCCTGGACACCACCTTCAATCAATCTTCAATCAATTATTATTGAAGATGGTGTCCAGGGAGGCCGAAATATGTAATCTTTAAAATAAATGTGAATCAAAACTAAATATTTTTAATTTTTTAATTAAAATTAATTTAAAATTATAAATTGACATACGACGAAGGGAAAAATCATGTCAGCTGATAGACTTTTAAGGTGATCAATTTGTGACAACCATATGTTCCAACTAGGGAGTAGATACAGAAGAAGAAATTATCTATTACATAAAATAATGAATTTCCGTTCTTATACACCTTGTTATAAATATTTAAATACATTATGTGAAAATAAAAAAGGTCTAATTTTTGAGAACTAATGATATGTAGAAAATAGCTAAATATATAGTATAATATTTAAAGCGTATTCGAAAAGTGATGAAATTTAAAAACATATAACTAATTAAACTGTTAATGAGCGTAGAAAAATCAATTGTGATTCAATGAAATATGAAACGTCCTGATATCGTATCGATTCGACCTCGATAAGAGCATTCCAAGGATCAAATGATGTGCTTCCTTAAATAATCTAGAGATGATTAATGTGTATATAACCTTCAGACATGTTGTCTGATCTCAAGTAAGGAACAGAGACCTGCTTAAGGCCTGTCACTCAAGAGTAGCCACTTCGTTGATGTAGGCAGTAATAAGGAAATTGATACAACACAATATAAATAAAACAACGTTTCGAACTTATTTTGAATAATATTATTTGTTCGTATCCTAAGAGTATTTCTCTCGCTTACTTCATTGTGTGATTGATTTACAGCTCATTGAGTATTGGTATATCAATACGATAGAGGGACTCCCTTTAGTAAAAGTAAGTTCAACACGAATAGTTTCTATAGAGAAAATGGCAAAGTCTTATTATTCACAAAAATATCAGTTTTTTTTACAGCATATGTGATCACTACTAATGGTGCAATTATCCTTGCATTGTACCAAGTCATCTTAGCACCTAAAACTCCGCCAAGTATATATAAATGTAGTTACCTACTGCACTTTAAGACGAGTGTAGCCGGGTAAAATATAGTTTTTGCGGCATATTTGGATGTTAAATAACCAGGGTTATAAGGAGGTTCTATTATTAGCCCACTGGTCTCGAGACCTGGACCATGTTTCTAAGGAGTGGCTTAAGCCAAATTAATGAAATAGTTATGTTAATACAAAAAAATATTACATTTTCAATCATACCTAACATAAATATTTATCTATATTAAACCATTTATTCCTCGGTCCTAGCTGACACTATTTTAAGTAGGTAAAACTTCGTTTTTTTTAATATATTGATTACTGAGCGTTGTGGCACCAATAACCTGGTATGAGTGTATACGCGTTTCATTCTCTCTTGAAAAAACATTTTAGTGAATTTCCAACTTCATTCACATTATAGTATAATAAATATAAAGCCTCATTTTATGTATGTTTGATTCAAATAATCTAAAGGAATACTGATTTGTCACAAATAACATCAGTCTTGCAATAATAATAAAAAGAGTTTTTAAAATAATTATAAAATGTAAATAGCATCAAGGTATTGCGTTCTATTTAATTAATGTGTGAACAAGTAAAACATTTTCACGCAACGTTTAATTCCATTAAAATAACAAAACATACTCTAATTACTGAATAACTCATCTGTCGTGTTAGAGGTTATGTTATTGTTATTCCTTCGGTAACTTTGTGTCGTTCCTCGTAAATTGATTTAGAGTCATTGATGATAATTGTGCCGCTTTGATGTCTAGCAGCTGTGTTTATAAAATAAAAGGTTGTTATTGAAATATATTTCACAATATTAATATATTTAGATGTTTATATTACGTGTTGCACCTAATTTGTAAATGTTGCTTTCCATTGGGACAAACTCTGGTGATTCAGTTAGTGATGTCATCTTCAGCAACAACTTAAGTGTCCAGCGGACATAAAGATGTTTGATAATGATTGTTATGATGATTTGCTGCATGTGTCCGCAATTGCAGCTAGCAGAATTGCGTTGCCAAATCTGACATTTAGCTCCAGACTTCATTTGTAATGTTCTTAACACCACATTTGCATGTTTTGAACAGATGCCAGATTAAGCGTGTAGAAAATGCGTTGCGTTTAATGCAAATACTATAAAGTAATGGAAATATAATATGAAAAAATTGCCAAAATTTGTAATAAAAATCCAGTGCAGTCATATAATGGATTTCAAGAACAGATGTCAGAGCAGATTTTTTCTTACCATTTCCGTTCTATATCGAGAACATATGGTTACTACAAATTGCTGCCGTCAGATATCTCTGCATCCGAGATTTTTTAATTAGATTTTTAATGATATCGGATTATTTGACCCACGGTCCATTTCGCAACGACTCATCAGTAACGACGTGGCGCACTGGAAGTCTGGTGCACGGGACATTTGGTGCACTTGATGTGATCGCCAACCTAACCTAACCTAACCTAAGTTTTTTCGTTAACGAGTCCAATGGGTCTCTGGACTCTAAGATCGCTGAACAAATCGTTAAGTTGGGTTAGGTTAGGTTAGGGATACATCCAGTGCACCAGTTGTTCCGTGCATCAAATGTCCCGTGCACCAGACGTCTAGTGCGCACCACGTCGTTACCGATGCGTCGTTGAACGAATTGTCTGGAAACTAAAGGTCGTGGCACCATTCATAACTAGCACCGGGCTCCAGAATTATATAATATATTAAAGCATGTTGATGATAACTTAGATATGTAATGGAATGTCGACATGAATTGTTCAATTCAATGAATGAGCGTTAAGGTGTGAATTGATAAATTTATGGAGCCATAAATGTTATGGTTCTTTAAATGATCCCAAATAAAAAAACATTGATAGTGTCAAGTAGGAAGTTATGTGAACGACCGTAATGATACATTAACATGTAGGACAAAAGTGACACACAAATTAATCAAGACGTACTTTTAAAATAATAATGATTAAATTTACGATGTAACTATATATTATAGAGTATGTGCCTAGTAACATATTACATTATGTAATATGTAATAGGTACTGTTTGCTGACAATAATGAATATAGTAATCTATCGATGTCTCTGAATAGGAAACGATATGTTACCCACTTTTCAAAAAAAAAAAATTAAAGCGTTTAATCAATAGATATTAGAAAAAAAAAATGTTCGAGAGTAAACGATTAAACATGGCATACTCTGTAGGGACTAGTTGTCACGTGAACCTAAAATATAAAGTAATATTCGTCTTTAATGTAATAGACAAACGAAATACTCTATATTGAGGAATAGCTACATACACTCAAAGTAGGTATTTATATTCTTCTAGAATGTTTTTAAATAATCAATTTGAATGGAAGAATTGAGTAATAAATAAATCGTTTATAAACGAACGCTAAAAATAAATTAATTTAAATTAATTGTTTATTTAATAAATGATACCCTTTGTTTGATCATTCGAACCCGTTTCAAAAAACGCAAAACGTAACACCCGGCCTAATTACTAACCAGTTCTTAGTCATTTTTCCATTAATTAACTGGAAATCCGGTCGGTTCAGATAATTTGTATCAGCTGTTTTTTGCAATAAGCTTTTATATGCTCTTAATGCTCTTCATTGTTTTGATTAAATTAAAATTAATTATTTAACAAACTTGTTAGAAACATCCTACATCATTTCCCTGAAAGATTATTCATCACTTATTGAATATATTTTTTAAGCTTTTGGGAAAAGCCATGTACAGTAATATCTGAGAAAAAACATGGCGAAAATTTGTTGTGATCATAAACATACTCAATATATTTAACGGATATGAAAAAGAAAATAAATATTCAGTGTGCAATTGAAGGCATATTTTTTTTTCACGGTTCTCAGTCCGCCATTAAGATGTAACGAAGTTGTTATTAATACACTAATATTCTTTTATTTCTCGTTTCTGCAGACTGGACTTGGTAAACGGTGACCGTGATCATCATCGGCAGGATGACGTAAACCACTACAGGCTCTCGTCAGCCACTCAACACATCCCTACGAGGATCGCCGCTCACACCAACACGCATCTTCAGCACCATCCCAGGCCGACAGTCATCAGCGGTGCACCGGCGCCTTACATGCGTCACCGCTCCCAGTCTCCAGAACCCGGAGATAAGAGGGACGTCTACAGGCCATCGAAGAACCCGGCAGACTTCTACAAGGACAGGGTCTTCGTCAACGCAACGGAGAGAGAGCGAGAGCAGGGTCGGCAAATACGCTTCTTGAAAGAAAATTGGCCCGAGGAAATGGCGCACCTTTCGGACAATTCGTTGCAGCAGGACGATGGCGGTCCGAACAGATTCAATCGTCCAAATCTACGATCTGGTGGAACCCCAAGACTGCATGCAGATCGCCAAAGGAACCAACGAAAGGATGTCGACTACTTTTCAGGTACAACTTTATGCCAAACCTTTCTCTAATATTACGTGTTACGCATGCGCAGAACAAAATATGGATCAATTATGTTTTGCATATGTGTAGTGCATGGTATTCATCGATATTATGGATCGTGATACTCCATTTTACTGTGCTTTAAAACACCTAGGACCTAGGTGCTGTGTAAGTCATGTAATCAAACTCCACAAGTCCACTCGCCCAATTGGAGCATAGAGTCGTCACGAATTGCCGTTGAGGCCAATCCTTAAACGTTCTTATAATTTTCTTTTTTCAAAACAAAGACTGCAAATGTTGAAAGCCTTGATGATATTACTCCACTTGAAGATACCTAGGGCTTTCTAGTTCGGAATATGTCTGAAATTTAATGTCCACTTACAGTCCTAAGAACATAACGCTTAATGGCAGTTCTTTAGGGAGGTTCTCTCACACTAAACCGTTCAAATGTACTAATAATAACTAACAACCAACTACAATATTTATGAGTATAAAATATATAAATGATTCTTACTATACATCATGTATACAAAACCTCAAGTCATTTTAATAAAATGAATTTTTATATTGTACTATAAAAGATGTGACGTAATAAATTTTCCAGCATTGTTCCAAGACAGACAAACTGTATAAGAATGATATATATGATATATCAGCTATAATAATTTTCCCCGTCGTTCTGTTCACTAGTTACGAATTAGAAAAACCCCAAAAAAGTACAAACATGTGGGAATATTCGCAATAACAATTTAATATGCACATGATTTGCTTTTACGTATCATCTCAATTAATAACACTTCGTGGCAAGCGTCATGTCTAAATATAAAAACAGGAATGTAGTTATTATTGTTTAATGTTAAATTGTTATATTTTATATTAGGTTCAGTTATCGATTTCAGCTACTTTATTTTCGGATGCAAACATAACTTTTTCGAAAAGTAGTTATGGTGTATTCATTTGTTAGTTCTGCTACCTGATCGTCGATGGAAGCGATGTAACGTCGAGATTCGTCGGCGGTTCGTGGAACCTTAAGGTGTCGAGGATTGCAGCGTGTCCTGACGTGCCGGGTTCTGGGGACTGACTGGTCTTAACCCTCGTGCTTAGTGGCGGATCTGTATAGAGTTGCCACATGGCTCCCCTCCAGCATTTGCGCAGCTTGTGCCATTGCGATATTAGCTCTTCGGATTCACAGGAACCGGCTTGGAAAGTGTACTTTTCTCGCTGATCTGGTGGTTTTAGATTCTGGTTCTGCGTTTGTAGATGGAAACGTGGTATCGTCAAAAATTCGTCGGCGATTCGTTGGGCCTTAAGGTGTCGATGATTGTAGGGTGTCCTGACGTACCAGGTTCTGGAGACTGACTGGTCTTAACCCTCGTGCTTAGTGGCGTGTCTAAATAGTGTTTTCAAACATTATTCATATATGTCCTTAGATATAAATATAAAAAAAAATGCAAAATGGTCAATAATTTGGCCTTCGACGCTATTCTCCATCTCTGAGAAAATCTTATGACTTATGTAATTACGTGGGTATCTGTTGAATAAACAACATTTTAATAAATACGAATGAACTCTTAATTTATTGCTTTATCAGTATAATTCTCACACCTACTTTAGATAGAATTAATTCAAAATATTGATATTCTCGCATATACAATATTCATTAGTCAATTACAATTGTATTTCTTGTTTTAAATGTTGCTGTATTAATTGTTCATTTCATTATTTACAATATGAATACTAACAACGATTGTAAATACAGTGGTATCTTGACACACGAGTGCCCCAACATACGAGTTTTTTTAGATACGAGCCGTCGAATAAACGATTTAAATAAATACGAGCGAAATTTGAGATACGAGCAATCAGCTTAGCGGGTCGGCCGGTTGCACACGAACCGCGCGTCACGCTTTCCCGCGTGAATCAGTGCGGTCTCGCTGTCAAAGCATCTTTGATAAGTTGAGCTCGCGTTTTGTGACTTTTGTAAATTACAACTGGTCGTGCATCGGAACTATTTAATGACACTTGCCTAACTCATTTCTCTCAACATTCTGAAAGGGAGGAAAGAAACAGACCTCCTTGGATATATTTTACCGCATTTTTATCGAAATAATTATTTAAATGCAGCTGTGAAACTTGATAAATTAACCGAAAGCCATTTTAGATAGTTTATTTTAAAGTAGTATCTTAATTAGAAGGCCAATGTTCGATTGATAAATCAAGTCAATTTAAAAATAAACGCCAGATTCCTGGCAGTAGTACCAACCTATTAAGAAAAATGGCAGCTCTGATTTACATATCCACTTGAACGCAGAAAATAGGTAGTCCTTAAAACGCGCTAACGATACATTATGTAATTATACATAATATATTATGAGACGTGGAATCATTCAAGAAACGTGTGATTATTTATATTACATGACTACCTACGTGAAGAGGAAGGAATATTTTATGTGATGAAAATATTTATGTGAAAGCGTTCTCAATGTGTGACTATTGCCACCCTAAGTAATTTACTTTCAAATATTATATTTCGTCAAATTAAGTACATAATGCAGCAAACATCCATTCTCAATGATGTTCACCTCGTTCTTATCCAGCTCTAAATCATAAGGTCCGCCGAGTACATCATATATATATTTCTCGACGGTATTTGAGGACTGTGAGAATGTGGTCACTTGAAGAGAAGGCACTGTTGCAGCCGAGTCAAAAATTGACAATTTGTAATCAGTAGCTTAAGGAGGACGGGTGGTTAACTTAAGGCTTAGAAAGGCTGGTTTTTGAAGCCACAATGTATTTATATGCATTTGAGTAGTCTACAAATTTGCAAAATCGCGTGAAATATCTCGATCTGAATAGATAAGTATACATACGATATAAAATATATAATCTGTTCCTTGAAGTGTGAGCCTGTGAGGAACGTGGCTTTGTTGCCAACATATTTGATGCCATACTACTTAGAGCTAACCTATCACCACTGATGATATTGATAGTGTATTTTAGCTTTGATACCTTCCACATAGTCCACATTTGGGCATAAGCACCAACATAATAATGTATCGTTGTTTCTGGTACGTTTTAGATTCTTTGCCGGTGGTTGCTGAGTGCGCGCTTTGCCCCGCGGAGCGCACGCTGGTGGCCGCGCGGGGGCGCGACCGCGCGCTTCTGCCGGAGCCTGAACCGCGCGCTTGTCCGCACCGAACCGCGCCCCGCAACGCGCGCTTCCGCACTCTGTACGGGCCCCCGCCAGGCACACTACTACCCTCGGGCAGCCATGTCACTGTAGGCTCCCTGAGCACCGGCCATGTAAGAACTGTCACTCCATCTTCATCATTTCATATCCCCCTCTATGTGCAGCATATGTTCGTCAAGCCACATGCTCCAGCTAACGGCAGGAAACTCCACCGAATACAATATTGTCCCCGGCGGCTTTCCAAGACAACCAGGGGTTCTATAGCAAAGGAATTTGTGTTGATTGCATCCTATGGTATATGTTCCATAACTGTCAACTACTAATTGCTATTAAAAGAAAATCTCCTAAAGATTCTTATTAAAAACATTATATAACTGGAAAACAGTTTTATTCTTAAGTCTGTGTGGGTTCTATATGTGATAATAAATAAAGTCATTTGTTACTGTGCAACTGGAAATACTAACGATGTTTTGAAAAGAGACCCAGACGCACATTAGTCATTGGGTTTAAAAAGTGAGTTTAAATCCTCGAAGCGAAGAACGTCAAGTCGGAGGAAAATTACATTAGTTGCTACATCAAAAAGTGCGGTTTTTCCCCTCCCTGTGTTTCGTAACCAAGAATATTCCAGCAGTACCAGCTTTAGACCCTGCGGCGCCCTAGGGCCTTTGTTTTTCTGGCGCCCTATATTGCTTACATTAAAAAAAATCTAGGCAAGATTGTTTGCACTCGGCGCCCCTAGTTTATTCGACGCCCTGGGGCAACGACCCACTTCACCACCCCCTAAAACCGGCACTGTATTCCAGGTGCTCCGCAACACATAGAAATCTTCTCATTTTTTCTGACGCGTATCATTTGCCTTCGCCCACTACTAAATTTGATCCATGATTATTTTATTGATCCTCAAACATATCGTACAAATTGCAAGTACAATCAGATAGAATCCTAATTGCTTACCGAGTTACAACATTCATCGGATTTTGAAGATAATTAAATGATGTTAAAAAAATATACAATTCTACGAAAGATGTCTTTTTTGTACCCCGGTTATTTCTTACTTCGAATTCAATTGTGCATAAAAAAAGAAAACAATATGAACTTTTGGAATTTTTCTTCACAGAGTGAGCAGCTGTGCCAGTACAAGGTGAACGTGATCGTGCGGCGCTGCGCCCCCATGCGAGCGCCCCGCGGCGTAGTGGCCATATGCCCCCGCGGGTCCGTGTGGGGCGCGGCTTGCCACTTCCGCTGCGAAGGAAACCAGCGCGCCCCCCGGGGAGCCACGAGAGCTGTCTGCGGAGACAACCTCGTCTGGAGTTCCGCTCCGCCCATTTGTGAATGTAAGTATATACTCGTATAACAATAACCGTTTGAAAATCTTAAATATGTACTCGTAATATAAGTACATACCTTGTTCCTACCAGTCTGATCTTTTAATGTTTTTTCCTCACGGCCCTTTTTTCCTGTCTAATATTCATGCGTGATTTTCTCACTACCTCATGGGCCAAAAAATGCATCTCATTCTAAAATTTATAATAAAAGGCAACTACAGCCATTATGAACGCTAATGGTACCTGTATGTAATATAATAACTACACTTGCTAGGAATATTAAAATGTATTTTAACGTAGAACTAAATACTATCCATAAATTAGTGGATGATCATCGATTTACCAGAGAATCTCCCCGAAGGAATTGGTAAATGAATTCAGTCTCCATAAATTGTCGCCCTACAATTCTGTCTTAACTGCGGTGACTCGTCCCAGGTCAATTTTGCAAGAAGTAGCTATGTTGTATAGGTATAATGCATTCGGTTTACAGTCAACTCTTCTCAGGATCGAATGATTAGTCCGACGTTCTCTTGATCTGGACTATTTGATATTAGAATCATGGGGGCGGAGCAACCCAATATGTACACTACAGGAGGGAAAAAAGGAAAAATCTTCATTTAAATCAATACTAGGGGAGGGTTGGCTGTATACAATGTATGTAAATGTAACTACACTTTCTACCGCAGGTAAATACTATTCTCTTAAATATATTTATAGAGAAGGAAAAACTTTACAGATAAGCCTGACCCCCCCATGTAGGTATTTGGCGTGATCACACAACAACAAACACTTTTACCTCTCAATATTCCTTCTTGCCGGTTTTTTATACCTGAATGTCGTTAAATTCATTCACTTTTGTAAAAAGTAATTATTTTGCATTTGAATAATATTAAACTCGATTTTCAGATCGCGCAGAATCGTCGTGCGACACTAAGGAAATCTGGCACCACGGTCGTCTTACCTGCGAGACTTTCGATGGGGCTGCGATACAATCAGGGCGTCTCCCACACGGCTCCGTCTGCAAACAGAAGCGTTGTCGAGGCAAGCAGCACATAGAAGGGGGCTCCCCGACTCTCGCCCTCACCTGTCAGTCGGGCTCATGGCACTCAGAAGGAACCCCTTGCCCCCCAAAAAAGCGAACAAGAAACATTTATCCCAGGCGACAGCCCCTTAGAAGAGATCATCAACAGCGCATCTCGTATTAATGTTATAATATATTCTAATAAATGAGTGCTGTAATTTTAAGTATTTATGTGTGCTATATTACGTTTATAATCGAATGTTTATACCGATGTTAATTGATAATGTAATTTTGTAAAATAAATCATTGAAATGACATAAATAGTTTTTTTTATGAATTGAATGTATGATTTATAATACGAGTTTAACATATTAAATTATGTAACAAAGATTCGACACATTTTTCCGAATAGCATTTGAATACAATAAAATTATTTCGTACAATAAAACACAAAAAATCTATGAATCAAAAAACGTAGTATGTATACGTCAATTTTTATGTTATTTAATTGAACGTTAATATTTTTGTGAATGTTATATTTCTTCGATTTGTAATTTTTTAATTCTAAGAATTTCGTTTGTGAAGAAATTTGAATTAAAAAAACCAAGAGACTGTTACATGAGTTTAACGTAATGTGTTTATGTTTTAAATTTATAAAAAATAAGATTAATTTACTAGTCTTTTCATTATTATTGTTGATAATTGATAAAAATATAATATAATCATATTCGCATTCAAATTATTTTGCCTACATGAAATATAAGCATATTCACTAAATTTTAGTTCATATTTAATTATCTCTTAAAAATCTACGTTGAAATAATTTAATATAAATTTATATTATTTAAGTATTTTTCTTGTTTTACTTAGCCATAACTGCTTATGAAATTTGAATTACGATAAAATAAAATGATGTAATTATTAAATGATATTCTTAAAAAGCGTGCATTTAATTTTTAAATCGTTATAAAACTCATCAATTAAAAATATTCCGATATTATTATCTAAAAACACTTAATCCGTTGAGAGAATGATTTATTGAATATGTAGGTATTTATAATAAAATATTTTGTATGCTGAGTTGGTAGCCTATTTACCAACGCAACAAAAAAAAACGCTAACGGCTTCGGCGTTCAAACACTTGGTAACCGTAAGTGATAGTTGAAAGATCGCTCAAAAAAATAAATATTAACACACAAAAAGTCAACATCAGCTCGAAAAAAGTTGTGTAATCTGTTGATTAATAATACGGGATTGCTTAAGCTTAGTTTATTCAGCAAGATGGGCAACCAACAGATCAAATCTCCTCGCAAGGATGAAGGATCCTTGGAGAGAGTACCCAAAGTGTCAGATGTTCACGGCGTAGGCGATCCCAGGTCTCCTAATGTTGAAATAAATCGCACACCACTACAGGTAATTTAAGATAATATTTTTATTAGCGTTTTATTATTACTTCAAGCTCAATTTTCAGTATTTGATGGTTAAGAAAATTCGGTAACGAGGATTTATGTATCAATAGAACAAAACGTACCTATACATTTGAATGTCTCCTTTTATTATTTTTAACATTAAAATATAATGATAGTTAAACCATGGTATTTAAAAAATATATATTACAACTATAAAGTCACTGGTTGTATTATATTTTTTAGAAGCGTTCTTCATAGTAGGATTTGTCCTTTATTTATTATTATTATTGAAAATGCCGTTTTTATGTTTTTTATGACGACAATGACTATAACATACCTATCACCGTACTGAATTTAACGTGTTTTTTTTATA
Source organism: Glossosoma conforme (assembly GCA_022606575.1). NCBI lineage: Eukaryota > Metazoa > Arthropoda > Insecta > Trichoptera > Glossosomatidae > Glossosoma > Glossosoma conforme. The sequence continues at coordinate 934,883 of JAGTXR010000117.1, forward strand.
TTTGAAAGTAAAAGCATAATTATTTAATGATTTTATAATTTATAAAGATTTATTCGTTAAAGTAAAGTGTTACCTACAGCACTATTACAAATCATCCTTATTAAGTTTTTTATTTTAATTTAAATACACGTTCAAAGGTAAAATCTATGTGCACAGGCTATATTATAGTACTACTAATTGTTTTTTGCTAAATACAATGGAATTACTCTACAGAGAAGTCACTTATTTCATACAATTGTAGGTGGGCAAAGTAGTAAGCTAACTTTAATTATTGTGATCGATATTTATTAAAAATACAAGCTAAACGAGTCATGCACTTCATTTTTTTTATAAAGAAACACATACCTCGATATATAAATAGTGTTTATAGATTTTATTGTGTGTCAAATGGGAAATAATATAACTCAAATATAATTGATTGATGGATATGAGTGATCGTGTGCAGGCTACTACAGGGACTCGCAGCCACTCTCCCTGTTTATTTTTTGGATTTTTTTTTACAGTTATTTTCATGGCATACATATTTCATGCAATAATTCCTGACTGTTTCATATCGATCAGATGAATAGTGTAATTATGCATAAAGGACAAGAAGTTAAATAATCATTAATTTTACCACGACGCCTTTTTGATAATCTATTTTTAAGAATAAGGATATATTCTAATATACTTATATAATAAAATATCTGAATGTATTTCTAAATATTTGTAAGACATTCAGCTTTTTAAAAATTTACACAAGAATACATGACGAGGCTCAAAAATCTATGTAAACCTCATGATGGCTATTGAAGTCCTCCACAGTGAAGAGTTTTATCAATTATAAATACTAGTCATTTCAGTTTAAGTAATAAAATAAAGTCTTCTCTTTTAGAAAAAAATATATATTATATTATGTACAATAAATATTTAATTGTACATAATATATTTTTAAAAATGGTGACTTATTTTTCCTTTTCTTGTTTCAGCAACTCGGAGGTGGTAAAAAATACCCGATCACAAAAAATGTTGATCTCACAAAGGAATGCTTTGATAAGTACAATCAAAATGTGCTGACCCCGGGCATCCGATCTGCGATGAACCAAATAGACCCGAGATCTCCCACCCTCGACTTCCAGAGAACTCCGCTGGCCTTCATGCTGAAGAATCCTGAACTGATATCCGATAACAATCAAGTCAACAACAGCAGTTTTCTCAATGACAGCCAAATATCCCACGGCCAAGTCCTTCTCTCGGATACCATTGTAGAAACTCCAAATCTCCAAAAGAATCTATGCGGTGACTTTAGCAACATTTCTATTGATGATTCCTCCGAGGATAAACAAAATTCACAAATAATTGAATATTCTATCTTAAAAACTGAAGTAATTGCAGACTCTACTGGCAATGAAAAAGCTGTTACAAATGAATTCACTCAACCCGCATCTCCTATCGTGGGTCTTCTTGAAACTAATTTAGATTACATTGAAACAGATTTGGATACCGTCAGGAGAAAACCTAAAAAAGTATTTGAACCCGTGACAGTCACTGATGAAATTCCTATTCAGCGATCAGAAAATAATGCAGTTGTTGAAGTTGTTAAAGATCTATCTGAAAATGATCCGAGATCACCGAGTGTAGATATTGCCAGAACTCCCATTATGGTTTCGGAAAGTATTGAAGCTACAAAAAATACAAAACCATTGTATTTGGAAAAATCTAAAATTAATACACACATACAAGATATTTTCAAGTATAATGTTCAATTACAAAAACAAAGTGAGTTGGATACTACTCCAAAAATGGGAGATTCGCTTTTGATCTACGAGGACGCACCATCTGAAGTTATAGTTTCGAAGAAAGGAATTCAAGTTTCCGAAGGGGTTAGGACACCTCTCTCCTGCATGATAAATGTTGACAAAGGAAATTCAAGATCTAGCACTCCTCTTCACGATAAGCTTGGCAGCCTGTCCAACCATTCCGGAAAAATTGGAAGCGGAAAATCTAAAATTCCGATAAAGATAGCAAAGGGGCCACAGCTGCAAAGCTATATAGCTGAAGCTACCGACTCAAACTTAGTCACAAAAGATAGAAAGTTCAATTCCAACAGTCTCAAAAGTCACAGGATTTTGAATTTAAATTATGAAAATACCCCGCCCAAGCCGAGGAAAACTTGCTGGGACAAAGACTCCAGCGTTGTGTTGTAAAAACTTCATCTTAAAAGTCTTCAAAACGTAAAAACTAATTGTAACTATTATGATATCAGTTACATTTATGTTACAGTATTGTGTCCATTGCTTTTATTTATATAAAATCTAGTGTAGTTATTCTTTCGAAATATTTTGAAGAGGTTTTTTTTGTTTAGTTTGTGTATTATTATAGGTAAGACTGTGAAATGTAGAATGGGTTCTGGCAATACAACCTTATAGGGATGCTCAGTGGTTTTATTGATTTTATTACTTTTATCAACATTACTATGAACCTCAATTGTAATAAATAGTAGGTTATTGAATTAAATAAACAAAGGTACCTTGAGAACCATAACAAATATATTATGGATCACCTTAACCCTCGCCTTACTATGTTAAAAACTTCCGCGCGTTCCGATGGTGTGTACTCGTTACACATTCTGATTTAAAGTGAATAAAATGAGTAGAAATTCGAAAAAATTAAAATATTCAAAGATATCGCTTAATTTTATAATAGTTGATGTCAATAAGCAGTAATAATTGCCATTTAATAGCTAAAAACATGAAAAACATCAGACGAAGACCTCAAACGGCCAGACGCACCTTGTCGCGTGAACTTCCGAGAGCTACTAACACTACTTAGCCTGTCGACATATCGATAAGCCGACGCGCATCGAAATCATTTCGAACTAGCCGACCAACTGAGGTTTCCCGTCTCGCTCACTCATATTAGTACGTCAGCGAGAGTGAGGAGTATAGATGCCGATGTATCTGGGTATTTTTTAATTTTATTTTTTCACGCTTTTGTATGACTCCCGACAGGTCGAATGAATACATGACAGTTGACGCGTCTTGATTGTAGTGGTGAATTTATTCCGGATCTTAGAAAAATATTTCCTGCTCCCGATGAGTGCCTATTATTATAAATATTTTTTTTTTTCAATACGTGAATGTATTAAGGAGGAATACCTAAAATCTGAACCCTGTGTGTATTATATTTACAGAGATATTTAAGTTATTACAAGCAATGTGTAGTCGATAGACATCACCCGGGAGGAGAGGTTAACATGTTTTTTAGTTCATTATTGTTATTTATTGAGTTTTTTTTTAATTCCCCAAAAGGAAGGAATCCTAATCCCTTTGAAATAATGTTTAGCACTGTTTAGAATGTTTTTAAATAATATTAAAGGACATGTATACATTTTATCCAGAATAGTTTATTTTTTCTCATTTTAAGTTATATTATTCTTGCCAAAGTTTATCCAATTTGACAATTATTGTAAGCATTGATTTGCCTTAATGAAAAATAAATTTTATAAAATGGGTTTTCAATTTTATTTTGTAAAAAGGTCCCTAATAATTCAATATAATAAATGTAATAATTCAAAATACTTTAATTTAAAATATTCTCAATTGATTATTATTTGTAAAATATTGTAATTATCCAAATGTATTGTACATAAAATGTAAATAAAACAAAATGATGTCATTTAATTCCTTTTATTTCATAATCCATCTGACATACAACAGTAATTATAAAATAAATTATATAATATCATTAAATTTGAAAAATAAATATATAAGAACATTTTAAGTTGCAGAATAGATTAATTGCCATACACTATTTGTTTAAGAAAATACCGTGATTTTATCCCATAAATTTAACTCCAAAAATGCCTTGTCAATTTTAAAATTTATGTAGTAGTCCATCATATTACATTAAGATCATTATATTCAATATAAAAATGAACATTAATTATAAACTTGTGTATTAAATTAATATGACTCTTCCACGCAAATAAAACTAAAGAACCATTTATTAAGCGAAAGTTATAGTGGTTGCTTGCAAAAAATTCTGGCATTAAAAGAAAAGAAATAATAATATTTATATACTATAACAAGCAACATGTCTGACAGACAATTCTTGCACAAATATTGCTAATGTGGGCAGACCTTCAGATGTAGTCTTTCAATAATCTTGCTATCATACTTTTGTTACATAAAGTAGCCATAATTTCTACTATACACTAATTCAACATTTTCCACTAATAATGGTTTACAATAACTAGATATTCATAGTATGAAGAAATATCTACAACACCAATCACATGCAACATCAATTAATTAGCAACTACTGTATAAATAATGTTAAATTCGATTAGTACATTGAGGAATTTTTTTGAATTTCAAATTATTGCTGGAGATTTATTATAATTCATGCATTTTACAAATATGCAACTGCATAATAAAAAAATACTACATAATTGACGTAATAATTAAGAAAACAACACATGGATAAATATAAAATTTTATATATTATAAAAATACATTGTACTGGTGTAGGTAGTTGGCGCATTTAAAGTTTAAAAGGATTCCAAACTTAGTGGTAAGAGTACAAGACCTGATATCAGTAGCTTCAAAATAAATATAAAGTATTCAAATAGTGTATATTCCCATTCGTTGTCATGTCATTCTTAATATTACATTCAGGTCCGTGAAATGGCAACTACCTGTATTAAATATTTTAACAATCTCAGCCTGGTTTATCCACAATAAATTGAAGATAATCGTAAAAAAATATTTAACATTAAATATCCTAAGCTCAGGACGGGTTTGCCAGTGCTAAGCCTAAAATATAAGTATATTACGACATGTATTTAAGTGTGAATTTAAGATGAAAATTCATGTTTAAATATTTTCAAGAATGAAGGAAGATACACAATAAAATAATTCATAATTGCATACCATATTGTTTTACATGAATCCATATGACCAATACACATTTATATTTAAGACTGGCAATACAGAAGCCATTACAGGAATCAGATTTAATAGTTGTCATTTCATACTGACCACTGCAAGCCAGGAACACAGAAAAGCTATTCTTCGCTTTGGAAATATATTTTTTTACTTTGTCAGTGTTCAAAACCGAATAATGGATTTGGATTTAATAATTCATTATTTTATAGGTATCTTCAATAAGTAATTAAAGCATAAATGAGTACAAATATCCTAATTATTTTTAACACACTTACAAAGTTAATTATAATTTAAAATATTAAGTTTTGTAAATCAATAGAGTGGGATATTTATGAAAACTATCAAATTAAATACAAAATGCACTCATAAAATAAATAACAATATCAATTGATATTACTTTTATATACAAACTAAGTAGGAAAGATTATAAGGAATAGCATTGTAAGAATAATATATTTAAAAATTATTTCAATCTCAGAAAAGAATACATTATTATTGAACAGACATAATAATTGATCCCATTGATGTAGTTGTCAGCATAACTGGGCCGCAAAATACTATAAAATAATACAATAAAGTAATTCATTAATAATGCAGCTAATACTTGGAAACAGTGCTTTAATGCTAATTATAAAAAATAAATATTTCAAAATGTTAAACATTGATCCTAAAATTTATACTTGACCAATAACAATCAAAATATTTCTTGACTTTTTCAATACATTTATACTGGATTATACAAAATAAATATTACAATATTTTTTTATTTTCAATAAAATAAAACCAATCTTTACACACTTATAAATATAATATTGCGTGTAATAAGTTATAGTAAAAATATACTTTTTCATTAAAATATTATGTCATTTAAATCAGCACACTTAGAAGTTTATAATATTTAGTTAAAAATGGCTTGATTAGTCAAAATGATATCAATTCAGAAGTATACATGGCTACTCCCTGTATCAACATAAAAGGTTACCTATCCTGTTTTTAGATTGAATTTATGTCATATAAAAAAGAGTTTCACAAAGATATGAGATTCAAAATTCCGATTACATCCACAAAAATAATATAATTCTGAATTGATTTCAAGTTATTAATGTTTAATGGGTAATATAACGATTAATACTAATTCAATATTATTAACACGCATGCATAATTATATTAATACACATTGTACTTGAGGTATTGTTTCTAATTACTAAATTAATATTTAGCGACACGCTAGAGTAGTTAGTTAAAAGGTAGTTATTTGCAGAGTTTGTTATTTCACCGGGAAGCCGTGTCGGGAATCATTCAGTATTTATTCCACAGCAGTATCATCTGAAGACATAAGGAACAACAAGCTTAAGTGTTAGTAAGTACATATGATTGAAACACAATTGTTTAAGTGAAAAATCATATCTTTATATTATGTGTGGGGATGCCTAAATATATTTAAAAAAAAACATTGAATAATAAGTATATTAATTCTGGTATATCTGGTTTTCTTCATAACATGATATCAAGTAGCGGAATGTTTTGGTGGCCTGTTATTGATAAAACCAGTTATTTAAATACTTAAAGATAATGTTAAGTGGATCTCTTTTATACCTTACTTTTAAATACATATTATATTATTGGATTACAACCATCAGTTTAATCGAAATAAACTAACTAAGAATATTTATAATGAATATTATGCTTTTGAGCTTTCTTTCTCTTGCTCGATAAGTAAAATTATACAGTTTTATAATTCTTGTTGGACTTCCATAATTACAATGTTACAAATTATAATATATATAAAATTATTTTACTTTAAATTCCACTTTTTTTTTCAGACTTAATTTTTCGGCTTGCTCGAGAAGCCATTTTCAAGAATTGATCATCCTTAAGAAGCCTAAACATGTCTACATAAATATAATTGTATAAATTAAACTTAAAAACTTTATTCATTTATAACATTATAGTCAAATAAGCTACAGATTAAACTTATATTGACCTTTAAAAAGCATGTTTTTTTTAATTCATGGCATTAGCCACTGTGTCAGGAATAGACTAAAATTATTCTGCCGTAATGAAGAAATGGAGAAATATGCAAAGTTATTAAAAAAAAACATAAAAGTAATGAAAATATGCTGAAAAAAATTATTATAGGGTTTTTATAGTTTGGATGCCTACAAACGAGTAATGAGACTTTTAATATAATAAAAGAATCACTTGGAACTACTCTGGTGAAATTTTTAAATCTTATTAGTAAAAACATAAGAAGTAGAATATTTACAAATGTAGCATTTTTCCCTTGTATTTTGAAAAACCTATATAGCAGCCAAAGGGTTAAACAGAATTAATGTTGCCATTCAATGGAATTCAACATGCTTGTTATAAAATTAAGTGAATGGAATTTTAGTGTATTTATCGTAAATCACATTTCAATAATAAATATATTATTATTAAAGACTGCCTTATAGGAAACTATAATTAAATGTAATTGGTTATCTTGTCATCACCATTAAAGTTAGATGTATAATATAAAAATAGTTGAAGACTCGTGTGATCATCTGAGCTTGTGAACAGAATTTAAAACTGAATGATTCTTTACAGCTTTTTACCTGGCTTTTCTTGTTCAAAATGGCTGCAAATAAATTCTCTGAGTTGTCCGTACGCTTTATCCACATTATCATTTTCTATCACAATATGGAAATTGCCAGGTTCCTGACCTAGAAAAAAAAGAGGAAAATATTAATTTAATGAAACATTTTATAGTAATATAAATTCAATAACTAAAGAGTTAAAATATAATTAATAGAGATCCGTATTTTTAGCATTTTGCAATAGATGCTATTTCCGAAATTTAAATTAATAAATTATTATTAAAAAATTTAATATTTTTTAATAATAATCATTCAACATAATTAAACTTGATTATCGTTGGAGTAGGATTTTCCTTAATTTTTCTGTTAATGAACTTTGTGGGTGTAACTTAAACGATTCCTGAATAATTAAATTTATATTTTTTTAAGTACCCTATTTAGGATTATATTGTTTACTGTGTTCATTGTGTATATTTGTAAGTATTATAAATAAATGAATTATTAAAATGTATTGGAATTATTAATTAAAATAAATGCTAAATATATGTTAAAATCAGCTTTGAATGGTCCAAAACGCTAAAATCAATGTTTAAATGCACCAAAATGCAAACATTAAAATACTCTGAAACGTTAGCGTTAAATGAAAAAAATAAATGCTAAAGATTCGGGTTTCTACTAATTCATGTATATATTCACGAGAATTTGTAGGAAATTATATTATTTGGGTAATTATATTTTACTTGTTTGTTTTGGAATAATAAATTTGTATATGCTATACTAGAGGTGAAGTTGTTGTAGTCTCGTTTGAGAAATCCAGAAAGAAACAAATGTAGTTAGTTATAACAAACTTAAGATTTGGAAAATAATATGTATTGGATACATAAATAGTATACAAAGAAAATGTAAACAAATAACAATGAAAACAAAGTAATGCTCACGAGAAACAATCTTCTAACTTTTAATGATTATTCACGCCTATTTGAAAACTGTTTAATAACTTATTCATGCAATTCCATTCGAAGGGACGCAAGTATTATAGATAGATAGGCAGATCGAATATAAGATAATAAAGTATTTTAAAGCAAACCAAAGAGATTTTTATGAATTCTTATTCACCATTATCTTTTTAGGTCAAAATGGAGCCTAAATTTAAAAAACAGTGATGGTTGATTTACAGAAAAGAGATTAACCTAGTAGATATAAATAAATAAAAATACTTACCATAAGCCAATTCATTGCGTGCAGTATCCAAGCGCTTCTGCAAAGATTCCTCAGTTTCGGTGTTCCTACCTCGGAGACGACGCTCAAGCTCCTCCACAGATGGCGGCTTAACAAACACATACAGAGGGTCTAGCTCTGTATTCTTCACCTGCCTCACTCCCTCTATTTCAATATCCAGGATGCAAATTTTCCCAGAACGCCTCACATCTTCGACGGCCATTTTGCTGAAAACAATTATAACACAGTAAAATAATCGCTCTGTATTTAATCACTTTCAATCAATCTTTTAAATTCTGAAAGAAACTAGAGCTATCAGTTAATCATAATTGATTAGTGACTATGTCATAAACAATAAATTGTATCAATAATGAATTAGTAAGTCTATATATTTTCTCTATATCAATTACACATATATATATTTATATTAGGGGTTATTCAGATGAATGTTACAAACTTCATTATTGCATCTCCACAGATAAACTTTATACAGTTTGACTGTTTGGGGTTAAAAGAAAAAGAAACAATGATATTAACCTTTAAATGACCAGTGGTATCCTTACGGGACCACAGATTTACGTCGTTCAATGCCCTACGGTCCCATACAGGAGGGCTTATGGATCGTTTCACAATCGGATTACATTAATTTGTAATAATAGTATCAAAGTAAGTTCATGGAAGAATCTATTGTGCGACGGAACATAACAAACATTGGCCTGCTAGGACATTGAACGACGCAAATTTGCGGTCCCGTATGGGACCACCGGGCATTTAAAGGTTATTGTAAATTAAATGTTTGAAATAAGAAAAAAAAAACAATATTTGTGTTGAGAAATTGGTCAGCTTTGTTATTGTTTTCTATTTCATTCTATTGCAGTTCCCTAAATAACATATTATGTCTCATTACCCAAAGCATACACAAAGGATTTAATATATTATTATATAGACAAAACTACTTCTATAAAAAATATAATAAAAATAATATGCAACAACATTAAAAATATTTTTTACTTCAAAGTAATGTATTTTATTAGTGAAGTATTTATTATGGGATCATCAAAGCATCTAATGTTATCTTGTAATAAAGACAAAAAAATAATGAAGGACAGCAATAAAGCAATGGAACAATGACAACTATAAAGTGTGGTATACTATGTAAGCATCTAATGATAAACCAAAATAAAGTAAATTTGCGTCTGTGCACGACTGCTACCAAAATAGAATGTAAACAGGTCACACACATCAGTGGCTTATATCAGATCAATACACTCCAGGTAAACATGGCTGACGCTGTGTATCTAATTTTAGTATTTAGCATTGTTTACTTTTGTCATTAGGAGGGTATAATTATCATTAGCTGAGCCCATCTTTAATTAATATTGAAAGAAGACAGTTCATAAAGAGAATATTGTCATTGGCACCGTTCCAAATTTGATCGTACACAGCATTATACCAAATTAATCTCAGCATGAAACAGTTCATGTTTTTACTCTTTTTGGTTTGAATATTGTGATACTTTTACTATATTATTTTGTGGAGGACAAAGCTTGCACAAAATTAACTTTTGTAAACTCATGCGTAAAAATGTTATTTTTAACTTCGTATTAAAAAATATTCTGCATTTTTTAACATATTAGAAAGTAAATGAATATTCAAAAAACTCTCCGTAATAATTATATTTATACTAAATACTTTTAAAATAATTGTTCAATTATATTGAAATAATTAGTTGATTACTACTGACAATTTTGACAAAGTTTGATTTTTATATTTGAAGTTATTTTTAATAACGAGATTTGTTTAAAGTAATTTAACATCAATCCAATATTATAATTTGTCAAGTCTAAATGAATACAAAACATGCATCAACCGTCTTTCGTTGATTGACAGCTAGCGAAGTTGAATGAAAGTTACAGATCTCTTTTGTGGTCACCACTCCATTAGGAGCCTGAGAAATATTGTAGTGAGATTAATACAATCCAACTGTTTAGGTGGGGAAATAAATCATGTAATTTTAAAGAAGGCCTGTTGATTAATTTGACTTAACTAAAAAAATTGAGTGCTTCCTTCCAAGTCAGCTACACAAGTATTAAATATTGTGTATAATTTTCCTTTAGAGAGTAAATAATTTAGCTTAGTGAGATTAGGGAAATGACCCGACAGATGTCCTCGTACGGTCAAGGCGGATGTGACTGATAATGTTCTCCTGATTCTACAGAAAAGCATAAATTACAGCTTTAGATTTTTCTTCAACCCCTATATTAGGCATTCTCATCATCCTGGCCAATTGTCAAAAATGAAACATATAATACTTAGAATGTACTCTGCTGGAGAAGCTGTGATTTGTAGAGCTGATCTGAGGCAAACATGACAACTGACAGAACTTTATTTATGACAATATGTGGTGGTTAAGTGCATCACCTAGGGTGCGTAATATTAAGTATAAGTATCATTGTCAACAGAACATATTTATATACATAGAAAAAATAAATTGGATTTAAAGAACCAAATATTACAATAGTTTCCACATAGTTTCAAAATTATTCCATACCTGGTTCCATAAGTGTTGCCACTGAACACAGCAGTTTCTATGAACTCTCCACGCGCTACAGAGCTCTCCATCGTCTCCAGATCGGTGAAGTGATAATGGACGCCGTGCTTTTCGCCGGGTCGCGGGCTCCTCGTCGTGTGCGACACGCTGAAGCCGAACCTATCCGGGAACTCTTCAAGCAACCGCTTCAGCAGGGTGCTCTTCCCGGACCCTGAAGGACCGCACAGCACCAGCGGACGGGGACCATGATGCACCATGGCGGACGCGACTGTCACAAAAAGACAATAACAAACAACATAAAAAATATTTAAAAATATATATACATTAATTTTTAATATATTACAATTAATTCACTACCTCTTCTAATGAAATTAATTTTTAGAATTCCAAAGCCAAGAACGCAAAGCGTGCCAACGCGGTTACAATAATACAATATATTTTTTAAATTTCGTGGTTTTATTTAGTCTTATAGGTTTTTTTTAATGGTAAAAAACGCGAGAGCACATGCCACTTCAACCACATGAATCTTTACAGCTGAAGCGGGGTGTTGCCAGCTTGACGTTTTAACACCGAATTGAGGTATTGACAGAAGTATAAGCATAAAATAGACTTTCGTCTTCTTTTACTATATTGTCGAAGGCAACATATTCTTATATATAAGCTTACATAAAAGCAACAAAAGATATTTTACAATATTACATAGAATTAAATCAGAAAATTATTATAACAAAAGTATATATTTATATATATTAGGTATTTACCCAAGTGGTTTCTACTTCTCGAGGCATTGAGCAATTGGGCAGCGGACCACCATAATTATATACCATGGTTCGAAATTACTTAAAAACTTTATTATAATAAACGTAAAAAAATACACCGCACCGATAATGTGATGTACTTTATTTATAACAATCATAATTATAAAATACGTACAAAATGAAAAGGCATAAAAAAATACTTTTCTTTTCCTTCCGTGATGTGTATCTTCTACACATTGCTTCTAATAACCATCAACATCTCTATAAATATAATAAATACTAGGTAAATATTTAAGTTAGTCCTCCATAATATATTTACGCATTGATTTAAAAAATAATATTAATAATAATCAGAATTTATCGGGTACATCGGAGGTATTTTGTGAAAATCGGAAACAAATTCGCGCTGCAAGTGCCTCGACGAAGTGCCGAAAGCGCGACACTATATTCGCATCTCACTCTTTCACTGTGAAGGAAAAGAGTGGGCCACTCCGGCCTAATTACCACGCCAGGGCAGTTGCTTTTTGCTTCAAATCAGAGCGGATTTATGCCCGTTCCTACATGGTTTTTTAATGTTTTCAGACAATAAATCTCAGGTATTATAACTTTTAACTTCCATTTTAATTAATTGATGGGATTAGCTATGAATGTTGTAGTTTTTCCAATTTAACCCCGAATTTTATTCCCCTTCGACGAGTAAATCGACTATAGTCCATGGCTTGTAAAAAACGTTCCCTTTGGACGCGGTAGTTGATTTTTGTCGCCTAGCATTTACGACATCGTCTGTAATATACAGACCTTTTTTTTGTTACGCAATTATTGCGCAGGGGTGGAGGAAAGAGAGGCAAAACATGCCTCTCTTTTCATCATTATAGAGGGCAATATTATTTTTTATAATATGTTTGTGTTGACGCTGAACATTCAGAATTTACATTTAATGGAATGGATCGACTTATATGAGGGGTCATATAAGCATTATTTCATGACTATAATATATGACATATTATATTTTACTCCATGTTTAATTTTTGTTTTTTTTATATTTCCATAAAAGATTTTTATACACAAGTATAAAAGTTTGTTATAGTATATTCTAGTAAATCAATATAATTTTGTTACTAATAAATATAATTATAGTTTTTTTATATTATTATTCAACTTTTTGCCTCTTCATCTTTTTTGACAGCCCTGTTGTCATAAACATAGTAAGGGTTGGGTATTATGACATTCCCTCCATTCAAAATCATAAATAATTACTAATAATTGGAAAATCACTATCAATTTTTAAATGTGTTTCTTTTTTGATATTTAAATTTCATTTTTTGAGCTCAATTGAGAACAAAATTAAGCTCAAAAATAGTTATTTCTTCCTTTCAAATTAAAAGAAAAGGTCGGCATTTTTTACTGTAAAATTGTACGTCTGATGATAACCTATATAACTAAGAAAATATACATGATTTTAGCATTGTTTGGATAACGTTAATTTAATAAAGTAGTATACAAGACGGTTACAGTAAAAAGTTACCCTCTTGTGTATTATCATGAATTATAAGTTCTAGATTAGAAGCCTTACCTGCCTTTATCTTTGTTCCTTCTGGAGATTTCGACCCATTTTTTCTCAATTTTCTATTGAACAATGAACGAATTTTGGAAAACAGTATTCAGCAACACATCTTTTTGGACCAATTAAATATCTCAATTATATGCAAAATAAAAAAAAACAGTTGTTTTTATTTTTTGTTCAGTATTGGTCCAATAAACATGAAAAATGTACTTAAAAATATATAAAAACCAATAGTTCCCAAAGGGCCACAAAATTAATATATTATATGGATTACAATTTGGGGAACTGTAAAGTAACAATAAATTGTAACAAGACTTACTCTATAAAGTGCACTTGTTATAAAAACTGTGTTATTAAAAATATAATTCAATATGGAAGACATTAAAAATGACTTCTTAATATGTTAAATATAACAATACATTATATTTTAAATATAACATATAAAACCACTTGTAGGAATGCTTCACAGTATAGTCTAAATCAAAGTGATAATAAGCTTTCATTGGATTGCTAGTTGTTCTTATTATAATCAAATAATGCACCATGTGGATTGAGAAAGTAGTATCCTATCTTATAGCACCTTAAGGCATAGGAATATCACAGTAGGACATTTTCTCTGAGCATAGAATTTCAATCCAATATACATTTTTTTTTGTAGAATTACATTCACTAATTAAAAATATTTATTAATTTACTTTTGAATTAAATTTGAGAAGTAATAGTGATTAATTTGAATGCACAATAAAATATTTAATAAGCTCACACATGTTTTTTTCTATGGAATAATGAGTTTTAAATGTTTAATTTCAGGTAAATTAAGCACACAAAAAAGTAATGGTAAAACATAGCATATTAATATTGTGTGTGAAGGTGTAAAAAATCCTAGATTGACGACCACTACTTGCTCTTATTGTGGAATTATAAAAAAATAGTTACAATTATTACAGGCACTGACATTGTATTATTAATTTTTAACATCTTTTACAATATAGATGTTTACATATAAAAATTAAGTAAAAACTGGTATAAAGCTAAGAAAACTACTAATAATAAGTATTGTATTATATCTACCTTAAGTTATATTATTTTTGGGATAATATTAACATATTATAACATTTAATAACCAAATAAAAACAATAATGAAACCATACATTGTAAAATAAAAAGGTTCAAAATTCAATTGCACCTAAGATATTAGAATATGAATGTTTATTAATTGAAATGGATTGATTAAGTAAAACAATTAATACAAAAGTAAAACAATCTTAACACGTTCAAATTTTAACAAAAATAAAATTGACTTTTCATTTTGCGCTGTCAGCCATGCGCTCCATAAAAACTGCTATTCAGAATGTCTGCCGCGGCCCTAACACCTAATACCACAAAAACATTTTCCATCACTTTTTCAAAAAACGGTGTTGGCGATGAACGTGTTAAAGAAACAGATCAAAATACTGATAAACGTAATCTTCTCAACCCTTACAAAATCCACATTTATATTCTCTACATTCAGCATCTAACCATCCAGATTGAGCGTCGTAGATACTCACAACCTATTTTTGGTACTCTACTTCATGCATTCAAAACTTTAACATTAATATATAAATAATAATTATAATAAGTAAAACGTTGACAATACAAAAAGTAGTTATTATTATTTAATTTATATTCCTGAAAAAGAAGCTCAAAATTCTTCGCTTCGTTTTAAACTGGGCATATGGCCACCACAAATAGTTATCAAAATAAGTGAAAGGTCAATTGTAAATGACAAATATTTAAAAAAGTTAATTCTTAATGGATCTTAAAGTAAAATATGAAACATAATAGTAAATGCTTATAAATAAAAATTATAATGAATTTATAATATGGCGTTATGATTAGTTTTTGCAAGTATAATTTAACTTTTAATGTGTAAGTATTATTGTAAATTGTTAATAATAAGTGTTTCTACATTGATAGAATGCACTTAGGCCATTGTTGCTTATCTTTCATCTTATTCTTGCCTTTTCACATTCTCTGGGGTCATCTTTGTAACATATACTTATAACAAAATTAAAATTAAATCAAAATAAAAGAGAAAAATCTATTAGTAAAAAACATCATCACTACAGTTGTCAAGGGAGCCAGTCGAAAATCACTAGGCTAAGAAATCAGCATACAAAGATATTTGAAAAAAAAACTATTTTTTGCGTGACATTTACATATTGTAATCACTTATTGCGTTAGAACATACCTTTTTTTCACAGTGAGAGATGTTATTTTTTGGCTAAGCTAATTGACCATATAATCTTTATTAATTTTGAAAAAAAAATGTGTAGTTAACTCATTTTCATAAGACCTATGCCTCTCTTGACATTTACGGTGAAATATTACAAATGCTAATATGTTTGACTTATAACTGAGTGAATTTCAATTGGTAATTTGTTAACTTCAATTATTTAAGAAGAGCTTTCATCAGATGGTTTGATCTCAAGTAGTTGAAGTTCATGGAGGTACTTCTCTGCAGCTAGGCAAACGGGTGAATTTGGCTTGAGATTTGGTATCAGCAGCCTCTTCATGGCGCAATGAGCCGTAAAGGAATCAACCAAGACTTTAACTGTCGGCTGAAAATAAAAAATAAATATATAATTACAACTTGATGACATTGATAATAAAGTTTTCACATATATGGAAAGAAAAACTATTTTTGGTTATAATAAACCACCCCTATAAAGCAAATAATAATCCAGGGTTCAGGAGCGTTATGCTAATTATCTGATATCCTTCAAAATGAAGATTTTTCCAGCATGTTGTAATTAAGCCATAATGATTTTTGTGCTCTACAAACTATACTCAATACTCATAATCAAAAGTTCTTTAAGGTTCCACAAATGTTAATAACCACTGGGGTAGACAACGGTTTAGTAACACAATCAAAATGACTATCATGAATACAATGACTTACATTGGATGGTGTGTTGGACAGCGGTTGATGAGACAAAGATGGCAAATGTTTAGGCTGCATTGCCACTTTCTGCTTCTTCTTTGGCGGCCCATCGTTTTGAAGTTCGCGGAATTCCGCTTCCTCTTTGTCCATATCCCGGCGGGGGCAACTGCAAACTCTCACACCGAGAGACTTTCGCCCCAGCACCTCACCACTGAAAGATAAAATTGCAATAAATTACATATTATCGTGACAAATGCTTCATTTAAAAATAGTTTTAATGTGTTAATACCAAAATTTTATGCGGTCAAAGCTAAAAGAATATGAAAACATATTTTATTATTTTGAAATGGTGCTAATAAGAGTTTAAATTTAAGCACCATTATCTTTAAATTGTTTATGATTTCAATAATCAATATGATTCGCCCGTAACTGTTTATCAGTTCTTAGTTGCCGCTTTTATCCTCCTCCCTCATCCTTCGTATACACTGTAATCTTTTTGCAAATGTGTTCTGCATACTGCTACTTATTGCCGATTCTTTCCGTAGCACCCATCGATCGATTTTTCCTTTGGACACCTTCATTTGTAATATACAAAGGCATTTAATTCTTTAATTAGTATAATTTGAAAGTAGTTTATTAATATAACTGTGTGTTGCGAAAGTAATCATCTAAAACTTTTTTTACTATATATTATTAAACAATTTTTTCAATTAACAGCTAATTGCTATAAAATTATGTTTAGACTATATTTTGACATGAGCTCTAAATAGCCCTTGCAGGCTGGTGCCGAAAATCCTCGATATTCGACCGTTCGTCTATTACTTTTGTTCGCTCTTCGGACACGCATATATATAAATGTTACTAATATAAGAAAAGGCGTTGCGTCACCATTTTCAGGTGATCACAAGGCGCTGCGAGTGTTATGGCGCGTTCTCTTTAACTTTTGGGCCGGGTCTCAAAGGAGGTAGATCGTTCATTGTTTGTGGCCCGGGCCGAATACCGAAGTTTGACAATCTTTTGCCTTAAATAAATTACAATGTGCTTCTCGAAAAGTTTTTTCGTGTTGCTTATCTGCTCCTTATCCCTTCACCACGCGTCCCGATGACGATCCCGGCATCATGAGTCATTCTTTGATTAACGAGGATGTCAATTGGCACATGGATCTTATACCCACAAATTTGGTTGATGTGAACGGTAAATTCATAGTTCATTTTTATAACCTTTGTTGCATTTTTTTATGAATTTAGTGAAAACACTAAAGGATAGAAAAAACATTAACAAATGTATGGCTAAAACAAACAGTATACACCAAATAAACATTTTTGCACATGCTACAGTACTAAGAATGTTTATTTTAACCCTTTCAACACGGCAAGCGAAATTAAAAAGGTGATTTGAAAAATGCAAAATCAGTGAAAAATAAGGTATTCTATAAAATTATTTTCACTTCTATTTTGAGAATATCATGATTAATAAATACACCAAAAAATATTCAGGTTATATTTTGGGGGCAGGGGGGCTCAAAAAATTAAATTTAAATATAAAAAAAAAAAATCTACAAAATCGATAGTGATTATCCAATTATTAGTCATTATTTATGATTTTGAATGGAAGGAATGTCATAATACCCAACCCTTACTATGTTTATGACATAAAAGGGCTGTCAAAAAAAGATGAAGAAGGATGAAGAGGCAAAAAATAAATAAAAAAAAAAACTATATTTATTAGTAACAAAATTATATTAATTTACTAAAATACACTATAACAAACTTTTATACTTATGTATAAAAATAACAGAAAAAACTGAAAAATATAACATGGAGTATATGTCATATATTATAGTCATGAAATAATGCTTATATGAGGGGTGTCGATCCATTCCATCAAATGTGAATTCTGAATGTTCAGCGTCAACACATAACATATTATAAAAAATAATATTGCCCTCTATAATGATGAAAAGAGAGACATGTTTGGCCTCTCTTTCCCCCACCCCTGCGAAATAATTGCGTAACAAAAAAAGGTCTGTATATTACAGACGAGTAAATGCGAGGTGACCAAAATCAACTACCGCGTCCAAAGGGAACGTTTTTTACAAGCCATGGACTATAGTCGATTTACTCGTAGAAGAGGAATAAAAATT
Source organism: Glossosoma conforme (assembly GCA_022606575.1). Classification (NCBI taxonomy): domain Eukaryota; kingdom Metazoa; phylum Arthropoda; class Insecta; order Trichoptera; family Glossosomatidae; genus Glossosoma; species Glossosoma conforme. The sequence goes on from JAGTXR010000117.1 coordinate 953,547, forward strand.
CAGGCGACAATAGTCGCTTTCCGCGTCCGAAGGGTTAAATGCACCTTAAGAAGTTATAATTGATCTAAGACAAAAATATATATATATTTAAAAAAATACAATTTGTTCTATTTATCCATTCTGCATTGACGCTAAGTAAAAAATAAAAACAATAAAACTGAAAGTTTGTGCATTGAATACTTACATGGAGTCTTCGAGGGTGAAAAGTACTTCTATGCGACGCCTGTTGATGCCAGAGGTACAGGAATGTTTGCAGCAAAAACGGTACACGTGCTGGTGATCTTGTACCCCGCTCGGAGGTCTCGATGGCATCGCCACAGCAACACTCAGCCAGGTGTTTTCGTTGTTGTCAGCGCCACAATATCTCACGCTTGTCAGGTCCTGGCGCACCGATCGCATGATGTGGGGAACAACAAAATCGGGGACATCCCTGTTGGAGTTGTCGTTGCGAACGCGGTGGTTGTGGCAGCGAGTCACGCGAGCTTCTTGCTGTGCACTGCTTGACAAGATGGGAGTGGCGCGAACCCACATCTGGCGGTTCTCCAGCTGCTCCCAGTCCCACTGGAAGTGGACGGCCATCTCTGACATCATGCAAAGGTATACTCGATCCAGGTTCTTCGAGTACATGCATTTTTTTCTGTCCGCTGTAGAGCTGTTGAGGGATACTTCGAAGTTGTAATAACCTTTGAAGTCACCGCGTGGGGGAGGACCATATTTTTCCTAAAAAATAAATAAATGCACAAAGTAAAATAAATGTACAGAACAGAATCGGGGTATTGAATGTCGCCAAAAAACTGGCTTGATAAAATGGCAGTGAGATAGAAGAGAGGAGGCTATCACTACATTCTCAAACATGCTTTTATACAACACGCAATTTTCAAAGTAATATTTTTTAAGGTAGTTTTTGACAATTTAGTTTAAAAATCTAATGATGAACTCTGCCAAGCAGTAAAGATTTTTACCTTTTAACAGTTAATAAAAATTGACCCTATTTTAGCCCAGCCTTTAATTTTGTATGTATCATTATCTTATTTTGCTTATAACTGAACATTATGAATTTTGCATACTAACAAATGTTTGATAGAAGAGTATTATAAACATGCTCACCAGCGGGTTGGCACCAAATTCCAATTTAATGGCGGATTCTTCTGAAGTGTCGGGGAACACATCATGGGCTCTGTAACAAAGATAAAGTAAAGTCAAATAGTGTCTGGCTTTTTTCAATTTATAGAATAACGTTCATCTATAACTAATTTTGCTTAACCCGTTGACTGCCATCATATTTTGCATATCTGCAACCTAAAAGCCAATATGGAAAGAATGATTTTTGGGGTCACAATCTTTATATAAAAACGCAGATTTAAAAAAAAAAAACAGTAATATTTAAGACTTCAACTAACACGCCACACAATAGTTCAATGCGAACGCCGACGCAAGACTACTCGATGAAATGTATGCAATCGACAACCCCGACCGGGGTTAGTAACGCTTCGTTAGAGTAGCCGAAGAACCCTGATCGGGGTTCATAGCAGGCAACGAGTTAATATGCTATAACAACATTTTACATGTGAGGGATCAGTTTCACACCAACTGTGTGAACAATATAGAGCTTAAATAATATAGCTTAATCAGGGATCGAACCCTGGAACTTTTACATTATAAAAAGATTTACTCAAGTTTGGGCCATAACTCGATGTACATAAAAATAAATGTTTTAACTTACATATCTGAAAAAGTTCCGATATCATCCATGAAAGGAACACTTTCCTGGTTACTCAGAAAAAGATCTTGGTAAAATTCCGGACTCCCGAAACTCATTTCTGAAAATAAAAAATATACACCATAATCGGTAATTTAAAATGTTCTGAGAGTAATCGAGATTATATAATAATTATATATTAAATAACTAATTAAGTTTTAGGAATGTGAGCAACTGGACTAACTGTACCAGGATGGATTAAGCCAATTACAAGAGACCATAGAATTCTTAAAATGTTGGTAATCTTTATTTATATAAATGAATGTATGTCTGTTTGTCGTTTATGAATTACTACACTATTCATCTGATCAATATGATACTTTCAGGACATTTAAAAAACATACTTAACATTCCTGTAGCGGTCTTGTTTAAGTTTTAATATTCCCCATATGGAAAATAAAATATACATACGAGAATATATCTATGTTTGTGTTTGTATACAAAACGGGAATGAGAACCGGACAAGACGGCGATATGTGTTTCCATATTGCTCAACAGATTTCAATGACACTCACAGGAATAATTGCGTGCATGTCATGAATGTTTCCATGCAAAAGTGTGAATGGGATGAAAACGGTGTCTCAACCTACAACACCATTACAACTTCACACAGACAATTCGTTCAGAAACTCATCGGTAATGTCGTGGGGTGCACTAAATGTCTCTTTATTATGTATAAGAAGAATATGTTTTTACAAGAAATTTAGCTCTAGGTAGTTATTTTGTCTTTGATTTTGCATTCAGTCATAAAAGAGTGTGAAAAACGTCGTTTTTTATATCCCATGATGAAGAATACTCTCATGAATGTAATAACTAAAAGTATTGATATTAATTATTATATAATGTTGTATTTACTAAAGTGATGTGTAAACTAATTATTTAATAGTGCTAAATAATTTGTATTAATATATGTATTTATATATTGCAAATTTAATAATGAATATAGTGCAACTTAGGTTCAGTTATAGGTTAGGGCGCTCACTTCTATTAACATACGATAAGCTATTCTTTGTAAATATTATTTATGTAAAGATGTTCAGATCACCTAACTATTGACAATAAATCATACAAAGGAGTGAATCCTTAGAAATTTATTTACATAATTCTTCACGGTCAACTTTATTGACAGGCCAAGCGATCCGTCCGCAGTGTGCATAAACAAAACCATAAAAATATGTTAAAAAGTTTAAAATATTGTTAAAAAAATGTGTTTTATATATTTTTTGTATGTTTGTTGTGAGTACATGATCGCAGACTGTATATGATTGTGAAATATTGTAATTTATCAATAACAATGAAAAGATATACAAAAATTACTTTTATTGAAGGATATATGTGGGACACACTTAATAACAGTCAGAAACTTACTGGATTTGCTCAAATTCTGCAGAAAAGATATATTTTTGCATCAACCCTAAGCGGCAACTTCGTTATTCCAAACTTTTTAGCAAACTGAATTGTTACCAGTGCACAAAAAATACCTATTAAAATGGCTGCTCAAAAAAAGTGGTAGCCATTACCTAGTTACCTAAGCTCACTGTTTTGGAATTTGTCAATAAGGTTTTCTTCCTGTGGGAAAAAAAAACTTATCAAGTTTTTGATAAATGAAAAAAAAATATATTGATAATTTTTCATTTATAATTAAATGTTTTTAAAACACTACACAAACTTTATATTTTCGAAGTCCAATCCTCTACAATTATTGTATACAATCGGACTTATCAATTATTTAACCTTAATTATTGTTCTTTTTTAATATATGTATACATATTCTAGTAAAACAAAAGCAACGTTTTAAAGACATTGAATAAAAAATAACATATATCAGCATCAGCCTGTATATTTTTCTATGTTTTCGATATTAAGTTGAATTGCTATGAAATCGATATAATTGAATATAAAATGTTCCCCCATCCTTTTTACAAAGGGCAATAAAAGTGCCATACGTATCAATCTAAAATATCCCAATCATAATATTCGATTCACTTTAAAAAGGTTTTTTTTTAGAAAAAAAAAGATATTTATATACGATTCATTTCAAATTCTAATTCTTTTTTTTTCGAAGATGATAAAGAAATTTTAAGGATTTAATAAAATATTTTGGCCCCACCCCTTTTTACATAGGCAATTAATGAGTCATGGGGATCTTCCTAAAATGAATAAACTATAATTTGTGAATTTGTATGTGTAGTGCTTGCAAAAGATGTTTTCAATATGTCGTCAAAACCTTGCCTCAAGCATCGAGCATTCTGTAAGCTTCTGCTTCTTCAATTCTGATGAGATATATCTTTTCACTGCTAGTGCTAACATACTAAAATTGTTACAGCTTATTCCAGGGACAGCAAATAAAAGGTAACTGGTAATAAATTTGTATAATTATAAATAAAATTATTGTTGATTAGCAAACATAATAAGCATATTGTATTTGTGTTTTGTGTAATCCAATAAAAAATATTACCTAAGAAACCAAAATAATCATCAAGATATTTGTCAATATTTTCGCTTTTAAAATAATATTTTCGAATAATTTGAGAGCATATGTCTGCATAGCATACTGGTGTATGATGGTTTGACTTATAGAGGAATGACAAGGTGAGAGCGTGGGCAAGGCAGCCTCCCATACTGCAGTCGATCAATAGGCGATAGGTGGAACCTGGAGGAGACGTTTTGCCACAGGAGAGTATAAATTATAGCTGCTCTATATATGCTCCAGTTAGGGGAACGGACATGATATGATGATGATGATATTCTTCTCAATTTTATAATCAATGATATATAATATGAATGTACTCATTTGCTTTCTTGTATTATTAACATCCTATTTGAAGACTATTAAATAAAACAAACATGTCATACGAAATATTTTTTTAATTATATTGGACAATAATTATCATAAATAATTACATTGGCGTTAAATAAGTAAAAACGAAACACTAAATTATCGCCTTACGAGTACATCATAGTAGGTATAAAAAATTGACACTGAATTATGTTAAAAATAGCTTAAAAAAAGTTATATGTTACAAGTCAGTTTTGCTAAACAGAAATATATTGCCAGTGACAGAGATGACAGTAGGCATAACACTATATAGATATATATATAGTAGCATACGGGTACTTATAATAATCAGTGGCAATGAAAAAGTAAAGATATCAAATGCACATGTAACTAATGCTAAACTTATCACAAAAACTGAAAAATCTCCTATGACATTAATAACTCCACCATTATTTCAAATTACAGTTTTTAGAATCAACTTTTTTTTTTAAATCAATGTTAAACGGCGGGTATGGCTCAATATATATGGATACTCGGATATTAAAAAAAAAAATCCTTAATCGATTTCTGAGCTCTAAAATACTCCCAGTTGGTGTGAATTTTGATCCTTCACCCGAAAAATGACAGTTATATAGCCTAATGATTAAAATTGGTGGTAGACAAAAGTAGTCCCATGAAGACCACCCATTCATAGTAGATTCCTGTAATAATAAGGTTGATGCGTGAATCTCGGCCTGTAAGCTGCTGCTTCGTGTTTATGACGTTGTCGGATCAACACTCCACATACAGCGCTTAGCCATATGCAGCATGATAAATGTCATAGAATTCCACAGATGAGACTTCAGAATTATACTATCGTCTATTGGTATTTGCTTACATAAAAAAAAATCAGTAAAATTTTTCATTTTGGGAATTTTCTTCATTATTTGAAATATGTAAAAAATCAGTAAAATTGGAATTTCGATTCTGTGTATAAATAAATAAATAAATATGTAGAAGACAGGATAGTATGTATTTATTGTAGTGATTTAAAGAATAATTTACTAAAACATAATAATATAAATATATTTTGCATGGTGTTTTTACACGAAAAACTTTTTTTTACAAACAAGGCATATAAGTATGCCGTCATGTGAAAAGGCCTGTACTTTAGTGAATACAATGGCAGAGTTATTAAATTAAAATTATGTTGTATAAATAATTAAATATTTACCATTAAAATATATAAAATGTGTAATGAGTATTAATTATTATTGAAATATTTTACATTTTTATAAATAGCACAAATCGTGGAAAAAAAATTTTTTTTTTTTAAAACAAACTCAAAATAAACTATGGAAATGTGAATGTGTCAGACCATTAATTTTTACGAAATCATTGTTTATCATTTTTATTTAAACTACACTTTATAAAATATTTTATATTACGTAAAATAATATGAATAGATATTTATAATAAGGATAATATTAAACATCAAGAATTTGTAAGGGTATATATTAGGCTAATTAAGTCCAAGTGTTTGAATTACATGTTACAGTTGTTTTGTTAACTTGAAAGGACTTACATTTTATCTTATGTTAGATCCTGCAAACATAGATAAATGTGAAGGTAATTACTTTCAGCTCTCTCAAGAAATACAATTTTATATTCAGAGTTTATATTAAACATATAAACATGAAACATATAGTAGTAATAATTATCATTAGATACAATGAAAACATAATAAATAACAAAATCGAGATTTATTATTATTCAATACAATAACATGACTTGTCAGTACCTATTTTCTGGTGATCAATTGTAGATACAACCATATAAATGTATTAATTGATGTTACACTTACTTATTATTTTGAATTAAAATACTTCCATCAATAATTTATTATCCAACATAATAATTTAACTTAAAATTAAACATTTATATTTCAAAATTGAATATAATGTACACATATATGTAATTAATATGCCTTATAGCATTTTGTAATATTAATAAATATAGAAAATTATTTTGTATGACATATTTCACTTGTCAATAATGAAGGAGTATATTATAATGTTGAATTGTAAACGATAGTGGTTATTATGAGTATCTATTATCTCTTAACATTTATGCAAAAAAGGTGAATTTTAGGTAATTGCATATATTATAGAACATATCAATGAGAGCCAAGTTCTTTTTTAAATGACAGATGATATCTTTGATTCAGGGAATAAATTATATATATTTTTTTAAAACATATGCTGGAAAATATTGTTTCACTGATTTCAGTAAAATAATTTTGTGAATATGTGTGATGCCACTCAGCCACTCGGTAAATATCATATGAGCATGTTTATTTTGTTATGAATGATAAAAGGACTTTCCCCATAAATGCATTTGCACAGAATCACTATGCATATTATTGTAATGGCCATAAGTTTGCAACATTCTGGCTTGTTGATTTTGAGCCACAAAATCAGCTACACAACAGAAATCATCTATTTGACTTTTCTTCACGCAGGCCACAGCGACGTAAAAATATTTTTTATTATATTGTTTTATTATTATTTGCAATACTTTGGATCATAAAGTAATATTATTGTATGCGTTAATATGAACATCTAAAGTATTTTTAAACTTTTAATTATTATTAAAAAATAGATATATCTTAATTGATTACATTCTACGATTTTGGAGTCACTTCTTCTTTGAATGAATTAAAATCATCACATTATATTTTATGATCATTTTCTAGCTAGAATCACATTGACTTCCACCCGATTTCATATCATGCGTTTCTATCACAAACGATGTAATCTCGATTATTGAGTATATCTGTAATTAATGTTTTATTATTAAAAAAATATTATACAAGTATGTATTCAGATTAGGCACTCCATTACAAGTCTATTATCACTCAGCAAAGCTCACCTGTTAAAGCTCTTGTATGCAATGCGGTAGATAACATGTTCAAATTCAATCAAAGATAAGAAAATTTTATTATTAAAAATAATACTTTTAACACCTAATTTTGAGCAGAAAAAGCATAAACATAAAAATAAGTAAAATTCATATAAATATTTTTTTATTACATGAAGAAATCATTTTTTTTATCGTTTATGGCAAACTTTCTTGATAGAAGACTTTGCTGAATCCTAGCATTGAAAAGGACCATAAATAATTAAATTCAGTGACATGACGATTAGACATAAATATTGAGTTCAATGTTCACAGCTCGGTGCTCATTTCCCCGTGTTCTGGTCGCGCGTGCTGAGGCATCTTCCCAGGAAGACGGTTCACCGCGCTGTATTGGGCGTCGCTCATCTTCCTCAGATCCTTCAGTTGCCCTGATACCTAAACATCAAGATATTCTAAATTAATTCTAATTAATTAAAATTGAGTGAAATAATATCGGACTACACTTAATTTGACTTACCGAAACCTGTAAAATAAGGTATTATTTTATTTTCAAAAATAAACTTTCATATGAAAAGAACCTGAATATATAATAATTTGTTTATTTATACCAGAGTTAATGACATAAATTGTAATAAATTTAGTTTTTTTGAAATATGCATCTCAATTTAATTAATAAAAAAAAACTTTAATTGTAATGCATATATACTTCTGATTGAATATTTTCATACCTCAATGAAGTGATTTGAATGAATTGACAATAAATAACTTCTTAGGTTTTCACGGCCAGATTTGATATTGTGGCTTTTGGGTTTAGCCGTGTGTGGCTAATAACTTCTTTCCAATATTTCAACCGCCATTGCAGCGGTCTTCTTCAGGGTTGATGACTTAGTGTAGAAGTAGACCCCTGCAATGGCGGTCGAAATATTGGAAAGAAGTTATTCGCCACACACGGCTAAGCCTAAAAGCCACAATATCAAATTGACAATAATAAATAAAATATAAATAAGAATCAATTTTTATTTGACTTGAGCAAAAAATCCTAGAAAATGGTTGACTAAAATTAAAATCAAAGGCTTGGGAAATTGATTTTGGGAAAGTTGTATTTGGTGATGATGATTGTGGGAAGCATCAGTAATGTAGAAAAGCGTTTTTATAGTAGGTAAAATTTATAGGACTACTTTTATTAGTATAACCTTGTTTTTTTTTTGGTTTTTTGGTAATTGTCTAACTATATTGTTTATGTGCTACCATTTAACCAGTCACCATGATAATGTGCATCAGAACAAGTAAAACTAATTTACAAAGATGACATCTCAATTTTTACAAATTTTAACTAAAAAAGCATGAGAAGCAGACTTACGAAATTCTCATTAGAAAATCATTAAACTTTTTTTTACATATTTATTTAACTATTTACCTATGACGTTAATAATGGAGTAAAACTACAGTGAAAGGTTGGTTATTAAATTCCATAACCGTGCAAATTATACCATTTCTTAATAATAATAATGTACAATGTAACTGCAGAAATAATAATGAATCAATAACAATGAAAAATAAGTAAACATTTGTATAAATTCAATTTACAGTGGTACTTTTACAAACGAGTGCCCCAACATACGAGTTTTTTGAGATACAAGCCGTCGAGCGAGCGATTTTTTTCTTTGAAATACGAGCAAAATTTGAGATACAAGCAATCGACAGCAAGAAACACCCAGAAAAAGATGCAACTGGTCGTAAACGAGTAATTTGAAATACGAGCAAGGTTGCGGAACAAATTATACTCGTATGTCGAGGTACCCCTGTTCTTCAAAATAGTCATGTTTACAATAACGCAATGTGGTATTATTATTTTTAGATTCATATTTTTCTAGCAGTTTAATTTTTATAATACCATAATGAGTGATGTAATTGCTTTCATATTCTTTACACATTTAATCAATTTGAGATTAATTTTATAATGGCCAATCATGTGAATGTTCTAAGAATATTGAACAATTATGAAAATCAGTGGCCATTCCAATTCTGTTAATTTATTAAAAAGATGTTTTAAAATTTACAGTATTCTAAGCTGATATTTTTGAATACCCTTTATGTTTATTGTTGTAGGTATACATTAATTCATATACAGCTTTATGTAAACAAAAATGTATAAAAAATCAGAAGGCAGCGCATATTTGATGTACTTACTGAGTACTTTCAATGAGAGGTTTAAGGATGATGTGCAGACTATTGTCAGTGTTCCGGTTGACATTAGCATTGGAGTCCTTGTACCGAGTGAGCGTGGAGTGCCCGGGAGTGGCCCCCCTGTTGACGGCGGTGTAGTAGTCCGCCTGCTGACTGGTGCTGCTCCGGAGGCTTCCTCCATTTTGTCGATGTCCCATTAAGAATATTCCAGAGTCTACAAAGTTGTTGTTTGATGCGTGCCTCTGTTCACATCACACCAATAAGTCAATGAAAATTTCCAAGCGACATCACATTACTACGAAATAATATTTACAATATGTTTAGCTACTTTGATGAACTATTTTATAAATGCCTTTTAGCCATTATAATAATCCCATTGCCAGATTTAGATGTTAAAATGATATTGTTATTGAGGTAAAAGCAAGTTATCTATGAATACACCAGGTCCTCTATTGTAAAGCAACAAATTCAGTACTTCATGTCGTGAGTCTGTCAGAACAAAAAAAATACCGAATATATTTTAAGAACCTTTACTTATATATTTTTTACATCCTTGCACTGTTACATCGTGAAATAAATTATTTTGAATAGCAACAAATTAACAAACAATTAGCAATAAATATGGTAGTCAAAATTAAATTATAATTATTATCATTGCTCAAATAAATTAAATTTCTAAATATAACAGTGCTCGAGTATTTAATTGAAAGCTGGCTGGCAGGAAAAGTCATTGAAAATGTTAATGAAATATCTGCGGCTTCGTGCAAAAAGGAAAATTATTTATTGTATTGAAGAAAATCTGTGAATTTAATAAAATGTTGATATATCACTTTACGAAAATCAATAATAATTTTATGAACAATTATAATGATAAATTTCATCTAATGAGCTGTACATCAACACAAATATTGATCCTATTTTTTTAATTTAACCCATTCACTGTGACGTCTATAGCGGTCATGAGCTTTACATGGAATTTGTAGCCTCGTATTACAGCTTTATTCTACTGTTGTAATGTTCAAAATTCACTTACTATATAACTGAATATAAAATATATTCGATTCCAGTCAAAAACTATAACCAATATCTGATTTATTTGTTTACAAGAAAATATATTACAGTCAATTTGCCTAAAAATCTATCGAAAAGGCGTTGCGTTCAAAGGATCAAGGAATGTGGAGTCGCTTAAAGTTTGAAGACTCGAAAACATTATATCATTTATAATTACATATGCCGATATTGAAGTGATTATAAAAAGAGTTTTTGCACGAAGCCCAGGAAAACCGCCGTTAGAAGGGATCAGCCCCGAACTCACGTTAAAAGCATAGGCAGCGTCGCCACGCACGAAGTAGAGGGGCCCCCGGTGCTTGAGCGAGGCGCGCCCCTCGGACTGCACGCTGGCGAGGGAGCGCAAGCTGCCGCCCGCGCGGCCGCGGCTGGGCGCGGGCGGCGCGTGTTTATGTACAGCGGGGTTGATGGGCGGCTTGCGCCGGGTCAGGCTCAGGGCCGCGAGGTCGGCCGAGAGCGAGTGGGGCGCGTGGGGCGCGAGGCAGTGGGAGGGGAGCGCGGATGGGGAGGCGGAGGCGCAGGGGCTACTCACGGACGGGGCGCTGGCCTGCTGCTGGCGCAGGGCCCCGCTGCCGGGGCACTTGGCACTGTCACTCGATCTGAAATCAAATAATCAACGAAAGATATGAAAACCGTTCTCTTACTGTGCTAAAAATATTGGTACGGTCTGATGGTATATATATTTTCTACACCATGTGAAAATGTCGTTAAAAACCGAAAAAATGTGAATATTCCTAAATATTGATTTGATAGCCTATGGTTGAAGTTAAAAGGTATCAATTTTTGTATAATATTTAATGTAAGTATCTGAAAAAGAGTAAAACATCACAATAAGCCGCTATAGATGCAATGGTTAAAAACTGAGGCAATTGTAATATGAAAAGTCAACAATTGCTGGTGAAGTGTAAAAAAACTTTCAGCTCATGGTAATTGAACAGTGATATATTCCAATTTTATTTACAAAAGGAGTTACAAAATATAGTAACCTAAAAAATGACATCAATTCCTATTATTAAGTCCTAGAAGCTTAGATGGGAATGGTATGTATTGAACAGTTGTTCTCACCGTTCTGAGGAGTAGGCATAATCCTGATCGCCGCCCAGGCCGGAGTCTGTATGCTCGTGTGAGACTCTGGCGCTGGAGATCAGCTCCCCGCTGGAGCTGTTGCTGGCGCTGGCGGGGACGCGCGCTGCCTGGGCCCCCATCTCCGCTGCAACTATCTGACGGACCTCGCCATTCGCTAAGCCCGATGGAAGGACATCTTTGATGCTCATCTCTTTCATACGCCTAAAATACGATAGTTAAAAAATAATAAGAAAATAATAAAATTGATGTATTTTTTTTTTAAATTTTCCATTAGTTTGCTCATTGTCGGGCGGCATAGTCCAGTGGTAAAAACATTTGTTCTTTCAGACGCCATCAGTTCTCATCAATCACATCAAACTTGATTTATTAAAACTAACTTAACGAAATCTAAGCTCTATACATGCCTCTGGTAATGTTGAGCCACCCCTTAAGGACAAAAGAAAAATTATCCACATCTCGGGAGCTCAGGCTCGACATTCAATCTCCTTAAAAAAATACTCATTATTGAAAACTCAAATATTTCTCTGTTACTACAGCCGCAGTCTATGTAAGTTCGGGGGATCTTGCGCCTCAACTCCTGGGAACTATCGATGTTCTCATTTAGACCTCCGTGTATCCAGGTGTTGTTGGGAAGATACCGAAGAGACAATTTGAGCACAAAGCTGTGAAACGGTAATTTGTGGTGTCCATATTTAAAAATATACATATAGGTTGCATGTACGGTAAAAATATGCACACACTGTTAACTTTGGCATTTGCTGCTCGCCAACATATTTTTCAATCGCAATCAACTGAAGTCGGATTATTTAATGTAGCTTGTATGATTCGTTTTCCAACGTTTATAAAGACGTTTATTAATAAATAATAAGTATCACAAAGGAAGATTGACGGCAAACCTATCAGATATTTTAGTGTTGCTATTTCTGCCGGAGCTGATGGTGCTTGACACTGACCGGATGGAGCCACCGTTGCTGTTCATGTAGTCGGTGACGCTCAGCTTGTTGGGAAAACTCTTAGTGGAACCCTCGTTATCGTTTGGAATATCTCCAGGACTGAAAATATCAATGTAAACTTCAGTTACGTAAAGTAATCAACAATGTAATTTTTTATAGAGATATTACTATTGTCAACATTTGAGCCATCACATAATACAGTCATGAAAAGCCTTTACAAATGATTACATAATGATTATATATTAACCCTTTCGCATCGGTTGTTGGCATATGCTGTCATAAGATTCCCCGACCGTTGACATCGGTTGACGTGATATGTCGTTTTACTACTTTCTTAGAATAGTTTTTTATGCATCATCTGATAGCTAAAGGATACAAAAACCAATGTGATATATGAAAATAGACCAGGTGGGTACAATTATGCTTCAAATACTAGTTTTATAATTGACAGTATAATTTGTATTCAAACCGAGCCACAATGAAAGGGTTAATGCAACGAGCAGCAAAATATGTGTCATCACATGAAGACAGATGTTATTGAAGATGGTCTCCAGGGAGTCCGAAACATGTAATCAAATTTCAAATTAATAGGAAATTAAAAATCAAACAATTATTAATCCATCTGCATTCATTATAATATTTAATTAATTTAAGTTAAAAAATTAACAAATTAAAAATAAATGTGAATCAAAACTAAATATTTTCAATTTGTTAATTTTTTTATAAAAATTAATTAAAAATCATAATGAATGCTGATGGATTAATAATTGTTTGATTTTTAATTTCCTATTAATTTGATAAAAAGCGATAATATTCTTGCCTGCAGAACATTAGGAATTCACAGGTCAGCATTTCATATAGTGTCAAGCATGTTTATTCTAAGTTCCATGGACGGCATTTGCATTGAATAACTTGTGTTAAGTGATGAAGATTTCTGGCAATGTGAACAGTTCTCACCGGTGCTTATTGCCCTGCTTGAGTCTCAGCTGCCTGGCTCGGGAAGTCTGCACCACGGTGTATGGGATCTCGCGCAGCTGGGCGGCGCTCATGCCCTCCGTGTCCACCAGCTCCCACTCCAGATGCTGCTTCAGCTCAGACGGCAACCACGAGCTGTTGTTCTCGGATGGAGAACGAGATCTGGATCTGAAATAAGTAAAAATTACAATAATTACTGTGTTAACCATAAACTCGCCAAGCCGCCTGGCAAGCGTGGCGTTTTAAGCCAACTACCCCACATGACAAGAACTTTTGCGAGAAACTTACGTTCAACAGTGGATGGATACAGGCTGATGATGACGTGTATTTATTGCTCTTTAAAGCCCATCAGACCATAAGGAGTATCGGTAAGACTAGCAAGTAACATACCAGACGTAATTTCTCTGCAGCAGTAATTACCCATCAATAAAATACACTGAAGTGTGTTGTGTTTTTGGATGTATAACGCGTTGTTGTTTGAACCAAAAACAGAAGTGAGGCAAAAAAAAATATGAGTCTCCACGTTACCTGTGTTTGCGATGGCGGCGATGACGATGAGAGGATCGATGCTGCCCCTGGGCGGGGTCTGAGGTGGTGGCCGTGGCTGCCCGCCTCACACTTGCTTGCTGCACGGCTCCGGCGCCCTCGGCTTGCTTGCGCTGGGCTTCACGCCATTGGCCTCCGGACTCTACCAGCTCGTACTCCCTGAAGACAACGGCACAAATGATCAATAATAAATCATGAAAATCACAGAGAACACTTTTCGAACTGAGTATCGTTGTCTACTTCTACTTGACAATCCCGACAACAAACAACAAATATTTTTGAAGAGATGTCGTGTGACATTAAGATTGAATAGAATGATAGACGTTCGTAGTGTTATCCGATTAGAGAAGTGAAATGCAATTAATAATATCTGTTGGCAAATAAGAATCACTTCATATCTATGACTTGGTCACAGTCTCTGATAACATGTGATGGCTACATGCTTTAACTAGAAGGTTCACAAAAGTATAAACTATAATATTAAGATAATCAGTACCGGTTTTAAATCCTGCGGTACCCTAGAGCATTTTTTTTGAACGGAGAGGTTCAAGCTCAGATTGGCGATCTCTTGATCTGTTTGAATGGCTTCAGGATCTCTTCGTTGTCGAGAACTTACTTTCTCTTGCTAGAGGAGCGGTGGCGGGAGTCTGTCTCATCCGCGGAGTCGCGTCCCTTGTGGCGGGAGCGATGGCGGCGGCGGCGGCGTGAGCGGCCAGATCCGCGGGAAACCTCGCTCTCGGCATCAGACGTCCTGCGGCTGCGCTGGCGGTGCCTGAAAAGAGAAGATGGAATGATGTATGTGTAGATTAGTTTTAGGTCAAATGGACAAAATACACTTTGTAGTAACTTGGAGTGCTTATAATGAAGGTAGATGCATTGTAAGTACGAGTATAAGAGGCGATATATCATGGTGATGATCCTTTATTGAGAAATAATGTGTTTTGGAAGTGTTCTACAGTTATTTGGCTATATTTGTAGAACGAAATGAAGACAATAACATGGAGATGCTTGCGAAATCTGGCAACATTGAAGGTAGACGATGGAGAAAAAAGATCGCTTCAGTTGACGGACCGAGCTTGAAGTGTTACAGATACACTACCACTACCTTATTTGATTGTATTCTACTGAATGGCACGAACCGCCAGTGATGCGAATAACAGAAGAAAACGCATATCAGGATATGTCTAGCGTTATATGATCTCCCTACTATCGAACTCATATCGACCGGATTAAATCAGTCCAACATCGCTTCTTGTCAAGAGTTGCACGACTGATCGGCCTTGAGAGAGGTAGCTACTCCTATGAAGATATAGAGAGGCGACTTAATGTATCTACATTCGAGAGACGTAGAACAGTGACTGACTTGCTGTTTATTTTTAAAATTATGAACTCAATAATCGATGACTCGACATTATTGCAGGAAATTACGTTCAATGTTCCCTCCCGGCCCGGTTCACTAGAGGCAGTGACCTGCTACATGTAAGGACATCCAAAACCAACTACGGATTCTATTCTCCTATGTTAAGAATGTGTAGACTGGTTAACTCCTCTAGTGACTTGGACTTTTTCGGGGTGGACCTTCCAGCATTTCGCAGATCCCTCTACTAATGTACTAGATCTGTTTTTTTTACTCATGTTCATGTTTTGTCTAAATGTATTGTCTTAGCTATTATATTGTTCTGTTTAACCGTTTCATTTATTGTATTTTCTATTTTAAAACCGTATGTATTGGCCTAGGCCGTTAATAAAATAAAATAAAATAAATAAAATATGTCATCAAGTTCAAGTCGCCACGTTCCTCAACATTGAGGTCCCAAAGAAGAAATAATGTGAATGGTGAGATATATACGTCACGGAGTAGATGTTAACCTTTTAACTGCCGGCAGGTACATGTATGGCGGTACCCAGCACGCCGCGAATTTTACGACAAAAATAAAACCTTCTAAGCATATCGTTATTGAAAGTGTAATAAAGTTTATTTATAAAACTTACCAAATAAATGAAGAGCGCGCCAGTCGTGCAGTCATTTATCCATAATCATAAAATTAATTGTTCACTGTGCATTGTTGATTGTTAATTTAAAACGGCACGTCTTAAGACGCAATTTTTGTATGAGCGGCGCTCCGTTCACAGAAAATTATGCGTCTTAAGACGCTTTTGGCAGTTAAAGGGTTAAGGATGTCCACCTTACGCATTTAAGGTGAGGAATGTGTGCAGTAGATGTATGGTGACTTTGTTGTACAGTTGACAAGGTGGCGTAATTGCAAGATGAAGTGGAATGAATGATAGATATGAGATGGAGTAGTTGTGGGTTTTTTTTAACATACAAAAATGGTTGCGGCGTTACCATCCCGCAAATTACATACAAAGTTAGATTATATGAAGTGACAAACAATAAAAAAACAAAGGAGTCTATTCCATATTGGCCTCGTTACCGGCGCGCATAGCTCCAACGATATCCTGACTGTAGTTAGTATCAGTAAGGGATCGTCAGAATTATAGCAGCGGTTTATGATGGTCTTCTCAGAACACTTCTTCTGTTGAATGAATGATGCATTCCATCAGAGAAGGTGATTGTGGGGTGCGTAAGATGCACGTTTTAATGGTTGTATGTGTCGGTACAGTGTGGGTTAGCGGGAAGGTGTTTGATGAATGAGCTAGTGGAGGTTGAGTTTGGTCAGTCCGGTTACCTGCGGCAGGATCTGGAGTCGTTGGAGCTGTGGCTGTCCACGGAGCTGGAGCGCAGCCTGGAGGAGGCAGCCGCACGGGGCGAGGGCGGCCCGGAGTACAGACCCTGGCGCGGGAAGGGTGCGGAGCGCGTGGATCGCGGGGAATCTGCACGTCGAGCTGATCCCAGAGCCGCAGGGATACTGCACGTGGAGCGGTACGGAGACTCCAACCTGTGCACCAGCAAGACACGAGTAATAAAATCATCTACCGATGTCCATCTGTTCCCAAAATTGAAAGACCACACGTCGCCAAAACGCACTGCCAGCACTTCAAAACTGTATTCCGAAACACTGCAGAATATTATACAGGTCATCTGTGAATCCATGGTAATTCAAGATGATGACAATCAGAGAACATGCAGATAAGGCATCTTTTTACTCCATCATTTTAAGCATGATGCCTGACTATTGAACTAAGTAAATTACATTTACAAGAGTTTTCCAGTTTATAATTATAAAATACATAGTTACAATCGTTGAATGTATGTATGAGCTATAATCCGGAGACGTATTTTATTAACGTTGCATACTAATGATAAATGATAAATGAAAAAGTGCTTTTTAAGTACACATCACTGTCTTTCAATTCAATACAGGTGTTCAGATAGATAGGTACGTTAATTTAGATTTTTTGAAAACGATGCTGAATAGGTTAAAAAAACACTCTATAAATAAAAACACTAACGAAATAGTTATTGAATGTGGTAATAATATAATATTTATGAAAAACTAACGAAAATTTTATTTTAAATGCTAAACATATTGAATAAATGTATATTTTGCATAAATTTAAATTGAATTTGTAATTTACTTACGTACTTACGACTTGTATTACGTCCTACTTTTACTGTCATAATATACTGAATATAACTTGATTGCAGATACATTTCAAAGGCAAATATTAATGTCTGATACGTAACTTCGGTGTTTACATACTCGTATGAATATTTCATTACTCTTGCGGGGGCCGTATGGAAATTTGAAAATTTTTCCCGCGCATGGAAACGAAAGTCGGCTGTCAAAATGTGCAAATTGGTTGAGTAAATAAAAAGTAGTGCGCGATACTCACGAGAAGGCCGGCTGCGGGACTGAGGCTGGCTTGGTCTCCATTCCATCTCGGACCTCTGCCATAGACCCTGAGAAAATCATAACGAAATACCTCGTTTTACTTACTGTAAATATATACATACATAGTGAACTTGTCATACTCAAGGAAAATATGAAATAAAGGTTGGCTACCATACCGTGGAGCTTTGTGGGTATCTAGTTCAACCGATACCCATGTGACGAGCTATAACAGTTTTTCTATAGTGATATAATTTAGGTAAATAAGAAAGATATAGGATTCACAGGAGTGTGTAGATTTTTTAATGATCTATCCTATAAGTTTTGTAGCCAAAGAAATTAAAAAAAAACTGTTAATGTACCTGGTTGTGCTGGGTCCAGAGGCCGGCGCTGATTGCGTCTCGAAGGTACACGTGTGAACGCAGGCTGCACGCGAGAGCCTTGACGAGCACTAAAGGAAAATACACATTAAATGTCAAATACTATTAAATATATATTAAGACTTATAAGATATCCGTAAACGTATTACTTAAAAAAAACTGGCTCTTGTATTGCTCATTTAAGAATCTGTTCGAAATTCTTTCGTTGTCATGGTCAACGTTGTCTCTCGTTGCGGGGTTGATAAAATATACACTTTTTTAATGTTGCATTCATTGCAACTGTATTTGACTAAAAATACGACCTTCTTGTTTCTTAAAGCACAGTTAAAGTAATACAACTCTTTTTTTTAATGTGGATATCTTAACTCACTTGCTATGTAATTTACGTGAAGAAATTGAAAGCTGTCCGCTGTATAAAAATATATTCTTATGTATTTTAATAAAAAAATCAAATCTATACAATATTTTAGTATTCATTCCTAATTACCTGTATAAAAGTCATATATAACATATGACTTTTTATTTTAGCAATACGGTAGATTAAGTTTTCCGATCTCATATTTATTTCCTATAAATTCTATTCTGAATTGTTACTGTAATTATAATTGTAAATAAATTATAATTATTTATATTAATGCAGTTTCACTAAGAAAAGCCATGCTTAACTTGCGGTCCGCTGGCCGCAAGTTTGACATGGCTGTTCTAGGCAATCACGTATTTTTTATATTTAACCTTACCCTTCTAATTTTTTAAAAATTAGTTTTGCCATATTATTTTATGTATCACATTAACCTCTCCTCCCCGGTGATGTCTATCGAATACACATTGCTTGTAATAACTTAAATATCTCTGTAAATATAATACACACAGGGTTCAGATTTTAGGTATTCCTCCTTAATACATTTACGTATTGAAAAAAAAAATATTTATAATAATAGGCACTCATCGGGAGCAGGAAATATTTTTCTAAAATCCGGAATAAATTCACCACTACAATCAAGACGCGTCAACTGTCATGAATCATTGGACCTGTCGGAAGTGTGTGCGAAAATAAAATTAAAAAATACACAGATGCGGCGGCATCTATACTCCTCACTCTCGCTGACGTACTAATATGAGTGAGCGAGACGGGAAACCTCAGTTGGTCGCCTAGTTCGAAATTATATCTATGCGGGTCGGCACATGGATATATCGACAGGCTAAGTAATGTTAGTATCTCTCGGAAGTTCACGCGAGAAGGTGCGTCTGGCCGTTTGAGGTCTTCGTCTGATGTTTTTCATGTTTTTAGCTATTAAATGTCAATTATTACTGCTTATTGACATCAACTATTGTAAAATTAAGCGATATCTTTGAATATTTTCATTTTTTCGAATTTCTACACATTTTATTCACTTTAAATCAGAATGTGTAATGAGTTGACACCATCGGAACGCGCGGAAGTTTTTAGCATAGTAAGGCGAGGGTTAAACATGTTATATTCAATGAGATTTATGAAACGAATTATCCTCGCAAAGTATTTATGTTTAAAGTGAAGAGACGAGACTCACTTCCGGTGGTTTTGAGTGGGCGGCTGCAGCCGGAAGAAGGCGTGTTGCTCGCTGCAGCAGCGCCACAAGTGTCGACATGCGCCACGCGAGGGCGTCTCAAACCCATATGTGCTCACTTCGTTCTGAAAATATATTTTCAACCATCAGAAAACATAGCAGCCATCTCTTCAAGTTCCGAGCTCCTTATTCCTAGGTGGCCTACAATGAAATGAGTACTAAATAAAACAGTTCTCCGTGTTACCCTGACAATTACACACAATGTTAGACTATGGGAAACGAACACAATAACCGCGTGTGAGATCCAGACGATGTCGCAGATGTAGTTCAACAGCAACAGACTCTCAAGATCACGTAGCTGTTCAGAAAGGTCTTTCCTAAAATATAAGCTACAGACAATAACACAATAAACGTCTCTTATTCTCGTGGATAATGCACTCTAATCAGATATGTCTGCAATCTACTTTTTGCTAAAATCAAACAAACAGGTGTCATCAGATGAGAAGCCTTGACGAACTCTCTAAAAATTTAATGTCCATTGAACGTCTGAGCACGGTAGACATTCATGTACTTTTTCTTTAACCATCACAAGAAAGAACTACAATACGCTATTGACTTGTACAATATGTTTAGCCGCTGAAAGAGCGTACATTTTATGAAACAACATCGAATCTTCATGAAAAATATGAGTAAAAGATAAATAATGCATTTTAATATTGCTTTCTTTGTATGTCACATAGATAAATGAATTTATTTATGATTTCGTAAGAGACTTACATTTTTGTCGCAGACTCTGAGCATGAAGTACTTCCCCTTGGAGTAAAGCTTGGTGATCCTGGGCCAGTAGTAGCTGGCCACGGCTCTCTTGTTACGCAGCACCAGCACACCACTTGGGGCCAGGCCCAGGAAGTATTCCACGCTGTCTTCACCCTGTGGAATAAATTAAACAACAATGATTATAAAGAAAATCAGATAATTAGTTCAACACTTCGAAGGCTATTAGTTGTAAGGAGTGAATCAACAGTAATGTCTTCTTGTTTCCTTTTCCCCCTTTACTTTTCTGTTCCTCAAACACCGATGTCAAGCTGTCGCACAATTTTTATGAAGTTTTCCTGAAGGCCGGATACCTAGTGGTATCTATCTCATCAGCTGCCATGCTCACCACTCTTTAAGAACGCAAGATGATACAATAATAGCCATACTTATAACAAATAAATAAAAAAATGTTTTCAATTAAAAATCCATCTAATAATCCAGTAAGCGTCATCACTAAATGTAAGCATTGTAAACGTGGCGAACGAGAGAAAAAAGTACATTTAAACAAACTTCAACGCCGAACAAATAACGTGATTTTATTTTTATAAAAATCGTATAGAAAAAAAAAACACTTTTAGCTATCGGCACCTGGCGTTACTGTGAGATTAACATGGAAAACAACATTGTTTCGTCGCTGAAACATAAGTTCAAACGCGAAAATGAAACGTTATCTCGTACGTGCGTACAAGGATTATATAAATTTTATTGTATAGAGTTGAATTTGTACTCGATATTTTAATCATTACAGCATGTTTAAAAAAATTGATCGAAAATCCATATATTTTATACATTCATTTTACTCCATGAAATAATGTCATTTATACAGATATATATTATTATTACCTTACTTAATTCACTTGCGGTGGTTTATAATAAGAATTTTATTATATAACATATTTTACAGCCTATAAGTGATGCTTTGGGAGACCCAATTATCCGAGGGGAATTTGACTTCGCATTAAAAAAGCTCAAAGATGGAAAAACACCAGGGATTGATGACCTACCAGCTGAACTAATAAAATCGGCAGGAACCGGAACTCTAGATGCTCTGTTCACAATGACTCAGATGATTTATAATACAGGAATAGCGCCAGAAGACTTCAAAAAGTGTGTAATTGTAACTCTGCCAAAGAAGCCCGGAACAATAAAATGTGAACAACACCGAACACTCAGTATTCTATCCCATGCATCCAAAATAGTGACCAACATAATCCTGCATAGAATTGAACCAAAAATTGAAAAGACTCTCACTAGCGATCAATTTGGATTCAGAAAAAGAATGGGAACCAGAGAAGCAATCTTATCCCTGCGTATGATCTTGGAAAAGAGGATAAAAGTGGACCAAGATACATATATTGCCTTCGTGGACATTGAAAAAGCATTTGATAAAGTAGATTGGGAGAAGCTCTTCGATGTAATGAAAGAAATTTGAGTCAAATACAAGGAACGAAGACTCATATTTTCACTTTACAAAGAAGAAGCTGCCATAATATCACTTGGAAATGTCCAAAAGGAAGCAAAAATAGGTCAAGGGGTGAGACAAGGATGCTCTCTGTCGCCTGTACTCTTCAACGTATACATACAAAATGCAATTAATAATATCAGGGAAAAAATGGGCCATATAGAGGGGGTTAAAATACATGGCCAAAAGATTGATATGATAAGGTATGCTGACGACATTGCTCTGATTGCTGAAACTGAAGATGAACTCACTGAGGCGCTGACATCCATGGAAAACATATTTAATTCCAACTACAATATGAAGATAAACAGCACAAAAACCAAAGTCATGAGAGTAAGCCGCAATGAGCAGCAGAAAATTAACATATCAATGCTAGGAGTACCCCTAAAAGATGCAAAAGAATTTGTATACCTTGGAAGTACGATCACCTGGGATGGCAGAACAAAAAGAGAAGTCAACAGTCGAATACATCAAGCAAGGCTAGCTTTCAATAAAAAGCCAAAATTCTTGAGTCAAAGAATATTACTTTAGGGCTCCGCAAGCAACTTGCCAAAACACTTGTTTGGAGCATCTTAATGTACGGCTGTGAGACATGGTGCTTATCTGAAAGTGATAAAAAAAGACTAGAGGCCTTTGAGATGTGGTCGTACAGAAGAATTCTCGGAATTTCCTGGAGAGACCACGTCACGAACAATGAGGTTCTCAGGATAATCAAGGAAGATAGGCACCTAATAAGAACCATCTCAGAGAGGCGAGCCCGATGGATTGGTCACATCATGCGACACGATGGTCTTCTTCACGATATTGTGGAGGGGATCGTTGAGGGTAGAAACTGTAGAGGGCACCCTAGACGGGAGTATTTACAGCAAGTATTCGAGGACATAAATTGTAGCGCTTATGCTGAGCTGAAAAAGGTTGCGGAGGACCGAGAGGAATGGAGATCGAGATGCAAGATTCTGTTGCTGCAAACCAATCCACCGGATTGATACTACGAAGAAGAAGTGATGCTAAAAGGTGTATTTTAGTTTAAATTTATTTTTTACTTTTGTAATATTGTAACCCCTTTACCGCAGAGGAAGTCTACAGCCACTATGAGTTTCATACAATTTTTTTACAGCCTCATTCATGTATATTCTACTTTTAAAAATTATATGTATATTATAATTGCAATAAATTATTGGATTTCAGTAGAAAAATATAGCCGACAACTGTAATATTTACTAATTGGAAAAATATTACAATCCATTATTGTCTAAAATCGATTAACAAATTCAGCAAAAGATTAATGTGGCATCAACGTCAATAACTATTTCAAAACCAAGACATGTAAGGCGATTGTGTTTTTTTTACTACATATAGTCAAGAATATATAACATGGTTCCTGGGTACTAACGATATAATGTTTCACATGTTCGCCTCAAATAAATAATACCTATATAAGCTCTAATTTTTTTGCTTAAAACTAATATTTGAAGCATAAATGTACTTATCTGACCTATTTTCATAATTCACATTGGTTCTTCTATCCTTTATCAGATGATGCATGAAAAAACTATTGTATTTAACAAACGTTCATTGTGTAACTCCATACAAAACGATATATCACGTCAACCGATGTCAATGGTCGGGAAATCTTTGACGGCATATGCCGACAACCGATGCGAAATGGTAAATAATAGTTAAACAGTCGAGGATAATAACAAACTTTCTTGACTGTAACATATTAGGCTTTGTTTTAGATAAGACATTGGAAGACAGACGGTGTATATAACAGATTTGTGAAAGTGATGCAAGCGTCTTTTGGATGAGTATCGAATGATATTTTGGGAGATTTTCAACGATGCTGTAAGCCTCCCTGTATACGCAGGGGTATAATGTAGCGTGTAAACGTTATTGTTGTAACTTGATAGCCCTGTTGTACGCCGTATGGCAGCGACTATTTCTAACGAGGGCACCTCACATTCCGCAGTCTGTTTCCCTTTGACTGGGACACTTGACTGCGTGTGCCGCATCGTGTTACTCTTCCTGGTATGTGGCGCTTGTGAGCAGCGTTCATACACGGGCGACTCGCTTCTGGAAACATCAGCTGGATCAAGTAATAGGCTAAGTATGCAACCGTCTGTGGGCCTCATATTTTTTAGAGCACCATGATAAATAAACTTAAAAAAAAAACAGTAAGGAAGTGTTAAGAATTAGGTAGTGTAAGGAATGTATTTATAATATAATTCTCATATACTGTCTATAATGTAAAAAGACATTGGTTTCTAGATATCTGTTGTTAGAAAAATATTCGTATTGGAAACCCGTTGTTATGAATCACACTGTACAATATAAAATACAACAGAATTAAAGGTTTAATGTTTTCATTTGTTAGAACACCAGTAAATTAATCATTTTATTCGGATTAAATATAAAGTATAGAAGAATTCTCGGAATTTCCTGGAGATACCACGTCACGAACAATGAGGTTCTCAGGATAATCAAGGAAGATAGGCACCTTATAAGAACCATCTCAGAGAGGCGAGCCCGATGGAATAGTCACATCATGCGCCACGATGGTCTTCTTCACGATATTGTGGAGGGGATGGTTGAGGGTAGAAACTGTAGAGGGCGCCCTAGACGGGAGTATTTACAGCAAGTATTCGAGGACATGAATTGTAGCGCTTATGCTAAGCCGAAAAGGGTTGCGGAGGACCGAGAGGAATGGAGATCGAGATGCAAGATTCTGTTGCTGCAAACGAATCCAGCGGATTAATACTACGAAGAAGATAAAGTATAGAGAAAATAAACATTCTAATTAGCAACAATAATTCAAAATAAATTTAAATAGTCAGAAACCCGTTGTTCCAGAATCAGGATGACACCACTGTATGTGTACCACTGAGGCGTGTAAAGGGGGACATTTTCCAATTTTAATAAATTCATATTTAACAAGTATTTCGATACGATATTAATGAAAATTAATACAATATATAATATTTCGTAAATATAGGTTGATGGTACCTATAATATAATAAAAAATGAGCGGAAAATTGTAGCATGAACCCAACGACAGTTGTAACGAAAATTGAATTCTATTAGATATGAACAAAAAAGAAAATCGAATAATTGTAACTATTGACTAAGGCAGTCATAGGCTTATGACGCACTACGACCAATGTACTAGTTAAAAATTATTGTTTTGTGGGATATAATTACCTAAGTAACTTATTATTTATAAGAATCGTGGTTGTTTTATATTAATGAATATAAATTTATGATAAATGAAAATAAATACAAATATGTCTCGGATACTACAATTGCCGTCTCATTCAAGTATCTACTACCCACAAGTTCGTAGATTTTTAAGTGCAGAGATGTTTTATGACAAGGCATGAAAAATGGAAAACTAAAATAACTTAATGGCGACAATTTGGGGCAACTTATGTTCCGGATATAGAGAATAATACGTAACAACTAATCGTCAGTTTAACAATGCTTAAAATAAATATACATTAACAATGAAGATACTAAATATTACAAGAGTTTATCCTTGAATATAATTATAAAAGATAATAAAGTGTTTTTTTTTGTAAAATGCTTTGTCTATTTTTGGTAAAAGATAATATTATATTTAATGCGGTAGATCTACGTTGTGCATATTGCAATAAAGTAAACTTTTACAGTACAAAGTTTATGTGAACCAGAGTCAGTCGAGAGGAGACTTCGAATCACAAAAGCCGAAAAAAGTGTATTGATAAAACCATCCATTGTTGTCCCGAACAAATATAGCGCTGCACTCGAATAATAATATGCAACTGCGGCCGGAGGCGCATTCTGGGAGAAGGGAAATGTTTGTTTACCGGGGGGCTACAAATAACCCATAGACAGGGGCGGATGCAGGTGGAGGCTAAGGACACCAAACTAGCCTATTACCGTCTCATTTTGGTGTCGAGTCTGAGGACAGTTAAATCTTCTTCACTGATCACTGTTTTAGATTATTGTCATTATGAAAAATATATAATAGCGTTTCTTCGGTTTCAGATTACTGAACATTTAAATGAAATGTGAGTTAAAACAGTTACAAATTAGAAAAAAATATTACACAGTGGATGCATGAGCCGAAGAACCTGATCCTTCACGGACTCTATGACGCTTTACCGGGTAGGCTAGAAGCTGTTTGTGAAAATGAGAGGTGTAGAAGTTGTCTGGGTGAAGGTAATGAGGTGAAGAGAAGTGTTTATTGATATATTGCTTAGAGAGATTATTACAGTAAGTGAGAGGAAATAAATATTAGGAGAGCGTTCCAAAATCTGCCTGTTGTGTTAAAGAATTGAAAAAGCTGTTAGACCTGAGTCGACATAAGTTAACTGTATATGGATGATCAGAAAGTGGTTTCACGGGTGTGATGTTGATAGATAGACGCATAGATTCTATTTATAATAATGATATAAATATGAGCTGATGACATGGTAAAAGAAAATCACTATTTACAGTAATAACATAATTTAATATACACCGATAAAATTACGGTTGAGCGTCTTTCATTGTCAATTTTTCACAAATAATACTAAATGTTTCTTTTTTTACTCGAACGTATTTTTATTGCAAAATCTTTAAAATCAATATATCAATATTATCAATCTAGATAATAGAATTGTCGTACTGAAATTTGAAGAAAATTGTGACGATGTCTCACTATAGTCAAAGCTTACTCCATAATGTAGAGCTATAATATATTACAATATATAAGTATGAAGCACAAAATAATGAAATATAAAATATCCCCCTGTAATATCTTAATGCGCTCTTGTCTGCAGGTAATGCACATTTTCAAAGTGCATCAAAGTTTCAGCCGGGACGAAAGTTTACCTGTTGTAGCTGCCGAGACCGCCCGACCCGAGACCTGAAGAACTGAAGAACTCGCGAAGGATTTTTCAGGAAAAGAGCAGCGTCGGTAAATACACAACTTTGCTATGATATTGAAAAATCTTCCGGCGTTTACAAGTTCCGCGATAAAGTTATCTCACAATGCAGAACTACACAGCGCATGCAGCCGCATCGATAGATTTTCACTTTGTAGACGGGGAAAATTAATATTTAACGTACAACTCTTTCAGAAGTTTACTGTTTAAAAATATATCGTATACTTGAAAACTGTTTTTTTTTATTTTTATTAAAATACACATTGATTTTTGCGCTGGGAAGCAGTTTTCTTGTAACGATAAAATGTTAATTAAGAACGATCTTGTAAAACTGAAACGGGTAAATATATGATGTACGAGTATACAACATAGAGCAACGATTAAGAGTAAATTTCAGTATGAATATTAAGATGTCTATAAGTAAAGATGGTAACTATTTATTAATTAAATTGAATTAAAAAAAAATAGTTTTAAATATATATATTATGAGATTATACTCGTAATATAATAATAATTTACTTGAATTCATATAATATAAACTTACATAAGAAAGTATGGTACTTACAAGAACAGGATGTAGATCTGCACCATAAAGTTCCAGCCATTTTGCACGATCTAAGAATCCCAGCTCAGCAGCAGCTGGGGATTGACCTCTGTAAATAAAATAAATAACTTTATTTTAAAATTCGTATATTGTATAAAGAAAACAATTTATTAATCTGTATAATAAAGAAATTTTATATAAGTTAAAAGATTTAAGACAAAAACGTGTTAATTATGGCAACTGTTTTAAATGTGATAAGAAAATAAAACCGTAGGTGCCTTAGTTTTTTCCATGTCTCACCTAGGATGTCTTTAAATGGGTCGATTTCTACATCATACGAATATTATTTCAGGACATAAGCAGACGCAAAAAAGTATCACGTATTTTCGCACTGAAGAAACGTCACATGGACATTTACGAGGTTAGGCCTGGCCGTGTTTTCATTTCCTTCCGTCCGCTGGCAGCGGGCCGGAAACGGAAGAGAGCGCTCCCCAGACCGGATGTGGTGGTCCTGCGTCGCGCGATCATAAAAGCACGCCGCAGACGATCCTTGTTTGAAAAAGAACCCGAATCCAATTAGGTACCTTGACCATGCATTGGTGCTTTTTCATTCATTTCAAGAATACGATATTTGTATATACCTTACCAAATAAATACTCCATTCATTGTATTATGCAAGTGATTTTGATTGCACACACCTTGTCCTATGTATGTAAAAATACTAATAAATAATATAACAGTTTGATGTGTAATGAAAACAACATAAGTTAATCGTACAAATACGTAATTAAACAAGAAAGTCCATAAAATAACTTAAAAAACAATTTCTAACTATATCGCTCAAGCTTTACAAATAGGAAATTCTATGATCCTGAAACTCCTGAAAATGGTGAGCTTCCGAGCTTGGATAAAGGGACTAAGTATTTAGGGAAAAGTTCGCGTGGTTTCTTTTTGCGTGTAGTCCGTTAGTTCAAAGTTCTCGTTTTTTTTCTATTCCCACCTTCAAAGGGCGTGTAATAAATCATTGTCAGCATTTTTTGCCTCTGCGGGTGATGTGTGGTTAGGAAACGACCGGTGGATTAACCGAAAAAATAACTTTTACACACCTGAGCTAAATATTCTCGGAAACTATATATGTATGTATTTTTATACAAAAAAAGCAGCGCGGTATGATGAGTTGCTACTAATAACTCCAGTCCATCATTTTCGAAGTGAATACAATAATAAAAAAATTACTTATTTAAACATTGTTCTTATTATAAACAGAGTAAAATAACATCCTTTTAATAAAGTATTACCGCGGTTTTGTGTACACTGGAAGTTTCAACAAACATTACTAAATCATATTTTTTAATCAAATGAGCAGAAAAATCAAGGATGCGATCTTTAAAATTTTCAAGACAATACTTTAAATCACCCCTTTCATCATACCACAAATCTCAACTGAGGCATATGTTAATCATAAAGTTTTATTTGACGAAGAGAGAGAGAGGAAAATGCAGCTTCTTTTAATACAATCGGTCACGAGGTGAAGGTGGACCTGGCGACATTATTGAGGATGCTGCGGAAGAGCATAAACTATAGCTGCTTTTACTTCAAGCCCGGGGGGCTTATCCGTCCTGGAAGGTCGGGAACTAAACGAGTAAATATAATCTACTAGGTGGACCTGCGGGAGGCTGAGCTGATTTGAGAGGAGGCGAAGACTACGGCGGCTGACAGAGCTTTGTGGCGGCGGTTTGTGAATGTCATATGCTCAGGTTAGGGGAGCAGACATGGTATGATAATTCACGTAAG
Source organism: Glossosoma conforme (assembly GCA_022606575.1). NCBI lineage: Eukaryota > Metazoa > Arthropoda > Insecta > Trichoptera > Glossosomatidae > Glossosoma > Glossosoma conforme. Next base: position 983,036 of record JAGTXR010000117.1, read on the forward strand.
AGAGGCCCAATTCAGACAAGAACTCCAAGAGTTTCTTTGGAGGGATAATTGGTTGGCTTCGTCTGTCTGACAAGCATAGGGACCTTCTGTTTCTTGTCTTTATTGCTTTGTTCATAGTACTTAATCATAAGTACCTAATTTTGTATATATTGTATTTTTTATTTGTATTTTTATTGTTCTTCAGAAATGCATTGAGTTAACATAATTTGTAATGTTTCTGAAAGGCAAAATAAACAAAATTGAAATTGAAATTGAATGATGATTATGATGATGATAATGTTAGCCACCATGGTCTTCACCGCATTACATGTGAGCTCTGCCTCCCGTAGCTTTACTGAGTTCATTCTATGTTTAGTTACCGACAACTTTTCAGGACGTAGTAATTGTCTAATTCTATAATTCTGTAATTAATACAACTAAATAATTAGTCTCTAAAGTAAGTAAATGTCTCAGAAAGTACATACTTAAAAACAATGACTTTAACGAGCAAAACAGTGACAAAAAGGTCAATTACATCCATGAGTTAGATATCAAACAAGATTAAAATTGTTAAAATTCCAAAAATAGATCATTTTTATGCAATTTATTAATATTTTATTATACTCACCTTATTCACCACAAAATGAGATGGTATACTTCATATGCGAGTATATATATTTAATTATGTCATTTTTTGTTTATTAAAATTTGTTTATAACAACTTGGTTTACAGTTTATTGTCTACTAGTTTCAGTAGCACCCTCTACCATCTTCAGGTAAACATCTATTTTCTGTATTTTATGTTTAGTTGTAGTGTTGTCCTTAAGATAGTAGAGGTGGTACCGAAACAAGTAGACTGTAAACCAAGTGGTTATAAACAAACTATTTTAATTTAATATATATTTATGATTGCAATTACAAACATTTGACTTAAAAAACTAGCAAACCAAAATAAGCTGCGTTCGTGAAGGAATTAGTTCATGAATAATTAATGCGCATAATGGTTACATTAGTGTATTTTCAATTGAATTCATTAACAATTGTTTTTAAAAATTCCATATATAAGTATCCGTTCAATACAAGCAGAAAATACAAAGGAGATAATAAATGGGCTAAAAATTTTAACATAAATTTCTTTTTCCCACGTATCAACACCGAAGAGACACGGAACGCAACTTGGTCATCCATCTTCATTAAGTCAAGATTAATTACACTAAAATATGTGCGAACCGAGAAGCAAACAAAGTAATGAAGTAATTTTCGTTTTATAAACGAACTCTTGTGTAATCATTTGAAAGACATATTTTAAAAGAGTTTTGCATAATTTCCAAAGTGTGAAGAATAGTTAGAAAGACGAAATACCACGTTAACATAAATTATGAAGAAAATCTATTAATAATCTAACGACTGAATGAAAATATAAATACTAACATTTACAGTCAACCCTCCTATAACGCAAGCTAATTTTTATTCGTAATACAGATTTTTTCTACAGCTTTTGCGTCGATTTTTCATATAAAAGTCCCTTTTGAATCGTTATTTTGGTTTGAATCGCTTCTTAAAACTTGTCCAAGCCTGGGGAGCAACAAGCCAAGGATTCCATCTTATATATATTTTTTTTTGGATGCGGAAGGCGGAGGATCGAAGAGGATGGAGACTCATGCGGGAGGCCTACGTTCAACAGTGGACGGACACAGGCTGATGATGATGATGATGATATATTTTTTTCGGAGGGGTGACTGTATTTTTAATAAAATGATTATGCTTTTCTATTGCACGCTATAGAATTTATTTTGAATTTAAATCCATAAAACAAGTACAATAAATGTGATATTGTCTGTGATAAATAATTTATTTTACGCATTTTTCATATCTAATTAGTTTACAGAAAATGTTATTTTATTTTTTCCATATCCGTTCTATATATGGAATATATGGGCACCACAAATTACAGCTATTCAGTTGTCAGTTGCCATTGTGCCTCGTCGACATCATTGGACCTGAAACGCCACCTGAGAACATATATGGTTCTAGATGATTGCAAGGACTTGAAGATATGGCGGCAGTGGTATCCGAAGTATATTTTTGGGTGATAAGTTAATTGGATATTTACGGAGATCGAATAATTAGCCTGACGGTCACCAGGCCTAGACCATTTTGTCCCTAAAGTGCTACTCAACTTGAGCAGTGACACACGATTAGCAAGAAACGGTGACCCATCCATGTCTTTGGTTCGTGCCAAATGTTGCTTAACTTCAGTGATCTAAAGAGAACCGCATTAACATAGTTGTTCACCCATTTTTCTTGACTTAATAATTACTTGGAAAGTGTATATTTTCTACACTACTATAGTTTATCGTGGTATATAATATGTTATATTGAATGAAATTACTTTCAAGCAGCTCCAGTAACAAGAAACCGCAAACTAATCAGCATGTAATCACATTTCCCCGATTCTCAATACAATGGGTAATAAAGCCGGATACCGATAGTGGAATTCAGCGGGGCAATCCAGGTGGAACGGCTACAGAAAATCCAATTAAGCCGGGAAAAAAGGATTTACATCCTTGCCGCCTTCCGGAAGGGGCGCCACCATAAAGATCGACGCGGGCCGCCTGCCATTATTCAATTAATTAATCTACAGAGAAGAAAGAAAAAGATGCGCGACTGTTTCCCTAATGTCTGCGTTAAAAATCAATTTAATTAGAGGGACTCGGCCGGCGCCCGGCGGCCATTAATTTCCGGATTGTCCGACAGGTACAGAAGCAGTTTCCCCTCTATTTGCTTTTTGTCTATGGAAATGCGCGCCGCGGGAACCTTTCTCCGACTCCACGGGAGCGAAAAGCAATCGAACATGGCGGGACACGGCACTACAATACCTGTCGGCGGGGAAGGGATCAAATTAATATACATTTACAAGCGCACAACACAAGTGATAATGTTTATTTTATCATTTTTCATCAACCTGCTTTTGTAGGCAAGACATTTTGTGTTTCCCTTCATATACGAGTATATGAATATAAAACATGCCTTTTGCTATTCATTCATTACATTTTTTTCGACTTTTCCGCAATGAAATATAATAAAGATAATTAATTAAATACAAGCACACTTGAGATTGGCATTTCGATTGATATGAGAATCAAATAAAATCGTGGAATTAGTAACTAAAAACTTATTTAATTTGTACATTGTAATTATGAAATTCCTCTATAAATTATTCGAAAAAAATAAACAAATTAAATGATCTATTTTCGTTCAGTAAGGAAATAAATTGTCATTAAGTATATATTACAAAAAACAGACATTATTATAATATATGTATCTTTTGAAGCAAAAATAGTATTACAGTCAAGGAAAATTTATCTTGCTCCCTAAGTATTTTATCAAATATTAAATTAAAACACTTAAAGTTATTAAAGATGAATTATTATAGGAAGCTAAAGGCAGAAAAACTTAATTTATTTGGGGCAAACATGTATAAAAATATTTAAAAATTGTAATAAATATCTATTATTTTGGTAAAATTCTACTTCTTTTAGTACATCGAAGAATACTACAAATTGCGTTTTAAATACTGTCAGTATTGAACAAAAAGCATTTTAATATTATCTTGAATAAATAATAAACATAAAAAACTTAAATTCAGTTGAAATTTACTTGTATTTTTCTCTCCGAAACAAAGCCGCCATACAGCGTCTATTTTAATGAAAACTTTCGAGTAATGCTCAATCTGGCAGACATTCAGTTTTAAGTTTGGCAGTCTTTCATTTGATTATGTATTTTAAAAATAATTGTAATTTTTTTTTAATAAAAGCCACATAAATATATTCCAAAAATCCCAAAATAAACACTGAAAAAGAGTAACACTTTGTCGAGCATCGCAGTTCGCAGCGCGGACGCACCATGTAAAAGTCTTCACGGGTGAGCGATGTTGCCAGAGGGAGGATCTCGTTTTTCCCGATTTCGCGCTGCATTTGGTTTGAGTGGCTGAATACGATACGCGGTTTAACAACTGGCTCTCTCGGTTTGAAATGATAGAGTCGATAGACCCGCGGACCTCGCTCGAGTACGTTCACTCTCCAATAAACAGCCCGCCGTCAGTATGTTTGTGAGTTTGTGACGATTGATGAGCTCGCCTGTAATTTGGGCGAGTAGTTTTTTACAAATGGTCGACATAATGGGCCGCTTTATGAGATTGGAAATTTACAATTTTGCAAGTCATTTTGATATGCTATATACTTATAAAATTGTCAAAATAATATTTAATTATATTATACTCGATGACGTCATTTTTCAAGGTGGTTTCTGATAAAAATAAAGTAATGTATAAATAATAATATTATTTAATCTGATTAGCAGAGATGAAATTTAAAATATGTATTACATTTACTACATGAATATTATTTAAAACAGGAAGTAAAATTAATATTTATAATTAATTGAAACGATATTTCAGCTTTGGCAAAAGAATATTAAGGAAAAGATGTCGTTTAAGATAATGTAAAAATTTAATTTAAAAGATCGAATCTAAATTAAACGAATTTGATCTGTCGTTAAAACCGCCATGCCCAGTCATTATCTGTGTAGACAAGTAATCCATTTTAAAGTGTGTTTGATGAATGTCTTTGAAGTGCAGAAAGGTTGTTATACATTTGATGGAAGATAAATATTTCGCCATACGGCCGTAAGAGCATCAGCACAAGGCTTTTATAGGCTTGAAAGTGGAGCTGGATTAGAGTAAAATATCTCCAATCCTAGATGCACTACCGCGATGAAGGTAGTATAAAGCCGCACGTCAATGCACTTTAAATCCCCAAGAGAATCAGTAAGACCTCTGTCGAACATGGCCTATAGGCTAGATTGAGGAATCTAAGACGATGACAAGGGTATAACAATGAATAAGAATATGTGAAGCGACTTACGCCATGGATCGGTGCAATTCAGCCGCGCGTGCCTCTAGAGCTGCTGAGCTACAGCCTGGAGGCTGCAGGCGGAGCTCTGCCACATAGCCTGCTGGATGACGTCGAGGGTCGTAGTCTCCAAGTTCAGCTGAAATTAGAAAACGGCACATCAGACAAGGTTATTCAATATTGCTAAGAGAATATTTGGAACACAGAGGATTGTTACATATATATGTATATAAAAAGCCAACAAGCCCACATTAACAAATAAAGCATACGAGAATTAATAGGTGATAGTAGAAATAGCACATTTTGTCGTGGGGATATTGAAAAAAGAGGTTTGATCAAATCCTTAAGGCAATTCACGAAATATCCGATTTTAATTAATATTTCAGAGCTGCAAAAAAAATGTTTTTTTTTTAGTTTTCTGTAATATAAATACGAGATAGGATCTGTAAAATAATGAAAAACTCTTTAAGAACGAATAATAAATATGAACGACCATGATAGTTCGCAATACAGCGTGTAAGTCTACACCGCCAAGGTAACTTTTTATGTGTTTTTAGAGCTTCTGTGTTTGATAACCCGACATGAAAGCGAGTTCCTCGAAACGTTATTATCACCGCAGAGAAGTTAATAAATTTATTATTACGTGAGTTACGGTTGTCAAAACCATTCATAGGTCTAGAATATTTTGTTTTTATTTCGCATTTCGTGAGCGCAACCGGATGCTTTCCTATTCCAATTTATTAACGGTGAATATTTCCTTATTCCGAGGCCGCATTTGTAATCTGAATTAATTTTCCCGGTTCTGGAATTTTCTCTGATTTATTCTTTTGAGGACGCAGTCGCCGACTCCCCGTGAATGGACGTAATTATTTTTTCTAATTGGATATTTTCACTGTAACGATTGACTGACTAGCTGCAAGCCGACATACTTTACACTTTGATTCAAATAAATATTACGCTCTTTTTTACAATTTTAATGAAAATTTCTATTCGCGAAGGCATTCCATTCTGACGTTTTGTAATTTGCTCCGCGGTCCCTTACAAAATGTAATTAACGATAATAAAACGAGTAACGATTTATAGTTGTTTGCACTGATGTTTTAGTATTTGTATTTCATTGATATTTTCAATTGAAACTCCACACATTTAAACACTATTTTGATAAATATGATAAGATTTTGAATTGTGAAAACTTACACTTCAAATGAGAACAAATCACCTCGTGGAATTGATATACGAGTATATCATATATTTAAGAAAATAAAATTAATGATATCCCTATTATTTTGCAAAATAAATTGTAGCATATGCGTTGCTTATACACGACTTAATGGTCTTGAGTAACGTATTGTCACGTGGCTTAAAGTTGGTAGTAAAATGGAGTATGATAGTGATTAGAATGTGGCAAATTTTTACCTATGGTTGTTTGTTTGTGGTAAGGATTCGAAACTACTAGTAGAGAGTCTTTCTATTACTTTTCTCTATTATGAAAATTTGTCAAATAGTCTACGATCAACATGAAATAAATGAATGTGAAAATATAGCGGGGCATTAAACAACAAGCATTACTTAAATATTTTTTAATTATCATCAAAAGTTACAATAAAAAATCATTTTATTCTAAACACAAGCGTGAAGTATAATTTCAAAAAGTTTTTATTCGGCGGCCATTTTAGTTCTGCGAGTAAACGAGGCCCATTTAATTATGCTCTCAGAGAGCCGCGGGAACATTTTCGTGTTTTAAATATTCCTAGATACAAAGCGCGCCCCCATGGCAACACTATGGATTCCCTTTGACGCCAGCGAGGGGACACTGTCATATAATAATATATTAAATTCATACGTTCCGTCCGATCGTAATATCATAGACATGGACCATATATATGTTTGTACACGTATCTATGGGCACACTCATAATGGCGCTCGCACAAAACGAAAAGCTTTTTTGTGACGAATTCATTGCATTTTCTTTCCGCACGCATTTATTTTTCAGCATGGATATCAAAATATAGTAACCGTAATGTCAATAGTTCAATAGAGAAATATTCAACAGTTTTATTAGACGAGTGTGTGTTTTAAGATAAAAAAATGAAAATTTGCCAAATTGAAAACAACATTCAAAATCATAGGAAAACTATTTGTTTTAATTAAAGAAATTTTTAAAGAAAATGTTTTTATTAATTATATCAACGGAATAAGGAGTTATTTAAATTCTTCCTTCAAATGGTATTAAATACTATAAGGTTTTTATAAATGCACGGCTTTCTAGATATAAAATAATCAATCTAAATTTAACTACAAGAAAACCACTGTTGGTAATTCCATATCCATTATTTTTAACTTCACAATATTGAAAAATAAGAACATAATACCTCATTCCTCAAATTTCTATCTTATGCATTTAACGAAAAGGCGGAAAGGTACTTCCGCTTTTTCGTGAAATATCTCACTGAATTCATTTAAGACGCATTTATTTCTAGAATATATTATAAATACTTTGTTTTCAAAAAACAAAATTGTTTACGTAAACAAAACACCAAAAAATCCAAGACAAATTAAGCAACAAATTTATATTTTTTAATTCAAAGTAATTAAAATGATCAAAAACATGTTGAATCGACATACTCGTAATAGAATGGTAATACATAAAAAAGACCCATACTTTTAAAGATTCACAACCATAGATCACTGCTGTCCTTTACTTAAATGTATGTTTATCCTAAGTGTTCCTTACTTACGTTGATCAAATGATTTATTTGATATAAACAAATACTTGACGGTAACGGTGGTCAATTAAAATTCTATACTGACAAACATACAAATTAATGTATAAAAGACCTTCTCTAAAAAGATCTTTAAATATATGTATCCAGCTTTAAGTAAAAATGAATGAATGCGCGAATACCAGGCCATGACGTTCGCGGTTCAACAAATGCAGCACTTAAAAATAGCAAACGTCAGAATTCAGAGATAACATTTTTCCATTAGCGACAGTATTCTCCTGTAGGTATCTGCTTGGAATTAATGTATGTAGAATTTTGATTATGGCACTAATAGCTAAATAAATAAATGTAATTATAATTATTAATATTATAAATAATGGTTATTATATTCACTTACAGCGGGAGATGAATACAGTACAAAAAAGCACAAACAAAATATTTTTTAAGCGTTTAAGAAGAGTTGTTTAATATCCCATAACATGTCTTGAGCAGACGTCAGTCAGGCTGTTTGCTGACGCGCGTCTTCCGGCTTGAAGCGGGTTGAGTCGGGCCATCTCGAACTTTCCCCCCTTTGTTCGCCCAAGGTTAAGAAAGCTCCTTGTTTAAACGCAAGAAAAGCCCAGATAAAAGATCGCGGTTGTCCGAAAGAATTAAACAGCGGAGAATGGATGTCCACAAAACAGTTTACCACAAAAAATAAAATTTAAATTGCTCTTTTTCTTAAGAATAAATAAATATAATTTATGTAATGATTATTCTTGGCCAAACGTATTTACGTCTCATTGGGAGCGATAACCTTACTTAATTATTTTGCAAATATGTTTGATTTTTATATAAGCACACAGAACAATGCAATTTATAAATATAATTATTTTTATTGATGTTGCTCGAGTTGTGTTATGTGATACGTTCCACGAAACTTGGCCGCAAAGCAAAGAACCGTATAAGGGATCTATTATTCTAATATAAATTCATACAAATTCATTGGAATCGGTTGCAATTTTTTTAAATGTGTAACATGGTTCATCATTCAAAATGCATTTTATATTTTTATTTTACATTTTAGGCCGAAAATCGAAAACGTGCCTCCATTGAAGAGGGCCGTTTTAGCGAAATATAGTATAAATAGCGGCCGTATAGCGAAGCATGGGTGTATCTACTAAAGCAATAGTTAAAATGACATATCAATTAGTGTGATAATGTGTATACGATTTGCATCCGCGCCTTGTACCGTTTAGTTTGTGTACGTTCAAGTATACACATGAATAGGCCCCTCAGAGAAACGTTAAATAGCAATTACACTGAATTAGAGGGCAAATTGTATTGTGTATGCATTCATTATGACACTGTAATTACATTAAGCGCCTGCGCGCCCAAAGTGTCGGCCAGGCATTATAATTATAAAATGGTTCACTTACTTATGTACTACGAGAGATTTTTTGCGGTTTTTAAATGATGCTGTTAACAAATCTAATTGTGTTTAAATTAAAATGAGAAAATATGATTTCCATTTCGACTAAATTAAATTGTATATTTAATAATTACTAGTTTTTTCTGAATCAGAAGTTGCATGTATTTTTGCGACATTCTTTACACATTTACATAACCCATTAAAATGAAAATTAAACACACTAAAATATCTGCGAAGAATTTCACCTTGTTGAAAGTCAGCTTAACATCTTGAAGTTAAGGCGAATACTTAACTAAGATGAAAGATCCTAGAAAAAATAAAGATAGAGGGCTGGAATAAAGCTATAATTTTCGTTTTATTCTAGATTTTTATTTTGGAAGTACGAGACTTTAATCAAATAGATGAGAGTTTTTTTTATTTAGAATCAATTTGATATTTTATTTTTTGAGGTAATTTTTAAAGATTAACATTTATCATTAAATATTGTCAAAAAGAATATTTTTAATGTTTATTCATTGACATGCTATATGATAGATTATTTACAACAGCTCAATGTGTAGCATGTGGGTACTTAAGTCTGTAGAACAATTTCACTATAGGTAACGTACTATCTAAGTTAAAAAAGTTATATTGTGTCTTAGTCGTTATATATATAGGATTGTTTTTCTCATCGAATCAATTATATGGAAGAAATATTTGTTATTCATGAAAAAACATAGGAGTACATATTGAATTAAATCAGCCAAAAAGCTATTTTATATTAAATATACACACACTGAAGATATTATAATTATAAATGAATAAAATAATATGGTCTTATATGCAACAAAATTATAAACATGTATTTAATATACAAGTATGTATATAAAGCATTATGAAACCTGGTACCACTCAAGTCCACGTAATAAAGCATTAAGAATTTAGTTTTTTCACAAATGTAAGATGAATGTAAGTCTTTTTTTTAACGACCACATTACAATTAATTAACGTTTTGTTTAAGCAGGTAGGGCGATCATAAGTCGATTGTTCGTAAACGAGTTAACAAGTTGTAGAGACGTGCTCGAGTAATTAACGCATGAAAAAGTCAGAATTTCCCAAGTGCCTCGTCATTGAGTGGCCAAACCATCCAGCCTAAGCTTTCCGCCGAGAAAGTCAACTCGAAAAAAAGTGCAAAAGGAGAACACAGCGGACGCGTAATTTTTAAATCGCTCCTCGTCGCGAGGGTTCAACAACAAGCAAAGAAAAGCTGCGGCATGAAATTCAAGATTCAGTTGTACGGAGCATTTAGCCGCGCGAGTGTCGAGCCGCGATAATTGCACTTCCCACTACAATATAAATAATGAGACCACTCTAAGTAAGCCGGACATGAAATGAACTGTTGAGAACAGACATTTAATGCACTTTTCTTATTACGAAGAGATTTCTCACGTGAAGTAGACTATATGTACTCTTGAAATGTGCGTCAAGGAAAAACTCTTATTTTTAATGCAGTCAAGATATAAATTTCATTCTAAAAAATATTTACTTATTGTGTTACTTTATCATAAAATATTTGTGGTATAAGAAGTGTTCTGGGACTAGATTAAATAAAATCTTGATCAATGTTATATCATTATTATATCAGTATTTGTATAGCGCTTTTTTATGACCGAATGGTCATTCCAAAAGCGCTTCTTTGCCTCTCTGAGTAAAAAGGTGGATCTTGAGACTGCTTCTGAAGGATGCCTCCGCTTTAAGTTCTTTTATGCTTCCCGGTAGCAAGTTCAAGGCCATTGGTGCCGCGTAGATGAAAGCACGATTGCCAAAGTCCGTGCTAGGACTACCTCCTGTCCGCCGCAGGGTGCTACTATTTGCTCTGGCTGATCTGAGTATTTTATTTATGGTCTTATATATGACATAAGAATAGCGGTAGGAGGCTGGATAAGAAAGACAAATGATCGAGAGAGATGGAGAAAGCCTGATGATGATATGACGGAAGTTAACTCAAAACTAATGATGCAAGGGTCCATCAAATATTAATGCTTATAAGTACTTGTAATATCAAGTATGATTAAATATAGAAACATTTAGTGCAAACTAACTTACATCCAGCATAGGTGGCAACACAATACCGAGCGCTGAAGAGTCAAAATTGTAAAAATAAAGACACGTCACAAGTACATCAACTTTGATAAAAAAATGACACAATGCATTATTGTCACAAAATGAAATATCCAACACTCCTCACCCACTAACATTAACACTGAATTATGTGTAAACTTCCACACACAGCCGAGATCTATCCAAGAAGCTAAAATAATTAATACTTGTGTTCCACAATCCCTTATTCATACTAAGGTATAACCTACACACACGCAACCACTACACCACATCCATGGTGACGAATTTATTGATCAATATTATTGTTTTTATACAAATTAATTTTAATAAATTGGTTTCGTTCGAAGAAATATTAAATGGTTTTATTCCTAATTACTTATAAAAAGTATTTTTTTATTCAGCCACCAGAGCCATAATTAAAATTTTATGTAGACAATGAAACCAGATACATAAAAAAAGAAAATACAAATCGATAACATTCAACAACAATAAGCAACTACTGACTCTCAGTGAATTGAGTACCGATTAATATGATGTTATATATTTTTTATTTCATTTAGTAGTACTCATACGTGTTTTTGTTCACTTTTATGCTGGCAACAAAACACTTGTACATTGCGTGAGACTTTTAATATTGTTTTTCATTAATTTTCCGGGAAAGCCCGCCCCAAATAATGAAAACGGAAAGATAAATCTACGCAAGGCTCGAGTTGCATTCTAGGCGTAACGAGCAGAAATGAAGATAAGTAGCAGGCGCCCATAAAGTGGAAGGGCTGGCCTGATAAGAGGATGGGAGTAAGCGGAGCATTTTATTATGAAAATACTACAGGAGAATACTATCAGACAGTCAGTGATAAAGAACTCTCTTCTGCTGATTACGTGACGCTTGTATGAATAGCTGAGCGCTTATCGATCATTGAAAATGATGACCAACATCCACGTAAACTAGAATATATTGCTGCTGTAGAATCAAAGGCATATTAAGGATAATAAGACTGATGCTTTTAACGCCTGGACTATTTGTTATTATGAGGAAGCTTACTCAAATAACGATACACAATTAGCAATAGACGATGACCTATTCTAGTTTTGGGTCTCGTCCAATGTTGCTTAACTTCGTTAATTGAAAGAAAACCGCTTTTTCAATGCAATATTGCCGTTGAGATGGGGCATTTTATACCCAAGGCAATGTAGGATAATCCCTGACTATTTAACTAAATAAATTGTGTTGTGTGAGAACTAGCTTCAAGCACCTCCATACCCAAAACAAAATCCCCACTATCCACCAACATTTTCAAAGACTAAAACTGAAATTTTACTGTGACACTAAAACTCTAAAACTCACACTAATCCCCTGATCAGAAGGTTAGGGGAATCAATGTCTTTGCGTAGTTTTCACCGTCAACAGCTCTAAGCGGCTGAACTTATTATTTTATTTTTTGTTTTATTTTTTCATTGTGTTTCTTTATTTTTCTCTGTGTTTCTTTAAATTGTCAAGTGTTAGGTATGTTAACTAGGTTTAAGTTTTTGCTCATGTAAAAAATATAATCCATTTCAAGAATTCTATAGATATCTTATTGATTTAGGGAATTTAATTCAATATTAATCAATAAAATAATGTATTTAAGTAAAAGATAACTCTGTCTATAAACTAAATATTAATACATCAATTTATAGTTTTATGTACATGTATATTCATGTTTAAGTAAAGATTAATAAAAAAATAAAAAATAAATGTGTCTACTAGAATCCGGGCTTAAATAAATGTTCTTCTTCGTAGTATCAATCCGGTGGATTGGTTTGCAGCAACAGAATCTTGCATCTCGATCTCCATTCCTCTCGGTCCTCCGCAACCCTTTTCAGCTCAGCATAAGCGCTACAATTCATGTCCTCGAATACTTGCTGTAAATACTCCCGTCTAAGGCGCCCTCTACAGTTTCTACCCTCAACCATCCCCTCCACAATATCGTGAAGAAGACCATCGTGGCGCATGATGTGACCAATCTATCGGGCTCGCCTCTCTGAGATGGTTCATATTAGGTGCCTATCTTCCTTGATTAAAATAAAAATAAATGTTAAAATACTTAAAATCACAAAAATATAAAAAAAGCTATTATATATTCAGCGCAATGATGTGAAACATTAAAATCTCTAATAAATATATATTTTTTAAAATAAATTCAGGAATCATCCTATATTAGCTTACGTATAACCGATTTATCTATTTACACATCACCGAGTTTGAGTAATAGTAAGTATATTAATCAATGCGATATTAGTCACATTATAATAAGAGGTAGTATATTTACATTTGTGAGTACAACTGTCAAAATTACTGTACAAACTGATTTTTAATGTGCATTGGTTATAAATATAGTTTTTTAAATTTAAGCTTTGGTGAGCTTCGAACCCGGACAGTGCTCAGTGACAGCGAGCGCTTTAACGTATCAGCCTTACTATTAAGTCTACTTGGCTTCTGAGGGAGATTCACGGGTCCGGAACTGATTTAGGGTAGTTAAAGATGGAACTCCTCCCAGCGGAAATTACAGGACTGGCCTCGACTGACGCGTCAGAGTAGGGAGAGGCTTTTTACAGCATCCTGAATTGCTACACTGATTAGTTTGCTGGATGCACTGAAACGATGAGGATATAACTACGTTAATGCAGAATTAATAACGTACCAACTTGGTCTAATAGAAGATGCCTATTTCTTCAACGGAATATATATGTACACATACATTTAATATTTTTTAGTAAGCACAAGAGAATACAATCGGTAGACCAGTGTACTCTATGACACTCAACCAGGACATTCATCCAGGTCGGACGCTGCGAGCGGGAAACGTATGTTGTGTTCGTATGAGTAATGAAAAGATTGCAAGTGTATTTCTATATGTTTCTTGAACACATCGAGATTGTGTGTAGGATTAAAATCAGATACTGGAATATCATTTCAAAGTTTACTGCTGGTATATATATTTTATAAATAATTATGTAAGCACATGCAGGAAAGCACAATCTGTTGAAATCAGAAGCTCTATGAGACTCGCGGTATACGATGTGAAAATATACGTTGTTTATGTGCAAAGGTTGGATATTTTATAAAGTTTATAATGATATTTTTTTTGAAGAGATCCAAATCGTATTAAGAAAGAAACACAAATACTGGAATGGTAGTCCAGAATTTACCATTGGCGTTACAGAAATAATTTAAAAATAAAAAATTAAATACTTAAATAATGCAAGAATTAATACATGATTTATATACAATCGACCATTTATTGTACTTAATAAACGTAAATAATTATCAATATATCAAATTATATTACTTCAAATTATTGTAATATATTTGTGTTTAACCCTTTCGCATCGGTTATCGGCATATGCCGTCATAAGATTCCCCGACCGTTGACGTCGATTGACTTATATGACATCGATTGACGAATAGTTTTTTATACACGTCTGATAGCTAAATGATACAAGAACCAATGTGATATATGAAAGTAGACCAGACAAGTACATTTATGCTTCAAATACTAGTTTTATAATTGGCAGTATAATTTGTATTCAAACCGAGCCGTAATGAAAGGGTTAAAATACTTTTTGTAAAGAATTAAAGCACCAATTTAAATTATATTATTCCGTTAAAGCGCGTAGAATGACATTTATTTTCGGTTCGTAAATACTCGAGCACAATACTACGCAATTGTTACGAAATATAATTAATCAATTACATTTCTGTGTGGCCAGTAAACAGGCGAAATGCCATTTTTAGTTAATGATGAATGCCGTGAGGGAAATTCGCGTTAGTTAATTACTGTTTGAATGCCTTTGTTTGTATGGCGACATTTTTAAATTGAAAAATTGATGATTCCACTCGGCGAAAATCGCGCCAAAATCCCGGCGCGATCGTTATCAATATTGATAATAATAAATGGCCGCTGAAAATAAATATTTGATGTGATAATAAATAATGTTACTTGCCCTTTAAAATTTCATAAAGCCAGCGCGTAGTGGCAAAGGTAAATACGAGTATAAACAAAATGGAGTCATTTGAATTATATCAATGTTTGCTTAAGAGAAAAAAGTTAATTTTGCAATGTAAATAATGGAAATGTTTGATCAAATAAGAGAAAAGTTAAATAATACACATCAAAATTGAAATACGTTTCAAGTCAATAGTTTTTTTTTTCGCAAAAAAAATATTTTTTATGTTTGATTGGGTTTTAATATAATATATTTGGACTGAGTTCTCTTTTGTATTCACCTCCATCAAACCAAAAAAGAATAAAATATCCTTGATAACGCGTTAATTAAAATTATTGTCAGTTTTTAATAGAGAAGCTTAGAGAGCGTCTCCAGAGAAAGAACCCATGAAAGAGATAAAAATAATCACCGTAATTGGCTAAGAAAAATATAAATTCACTTAGAACTGAAAATACGAACGAAATTAGTAAATTATTTTTTGGATTTAAAAAGCTTGTATGCTTAGTATGATAAAACCGAGACACTTTCCATGCATTTAGCCTTGTATTAGAATTAGAGCATCTGATGTACAACTATTTCTAACAAGAGTATCTGATAGTCTCAAAGTAGTTCATAAAGGCGGTAACATAATTATATATATATATATATACCTGTATATACATTTAAATGAAAACATTTGAAATGGAAAAAGCATAGACCATAGATAATAAAGACAACGCTCTTTGTGGCTGTTAAACCAACATCGGATGTGACACATTCGGTAGGTATTCACGCCGCCGAAGCACCAAGCAAGAAAAGACCATCACAAACGGGTACCGACCAGGTAAATTAAAACAGCAATCGACGGGGTCCCTCCCGTTGCATTCCCGCTACATTTGCATGTAATTTGAGGCATCCCAGACGCAGATTGTCTTTGATCTCAACCGAGAGGGGCCCCGCCGTCAAGAGGGGAGAAAAGAGGATGAGGACGCCACGTTTGACCCCCGCGATTTTATTCTCAAAACGGATTTTATTATTTTTTAAACATCTCGGAGCACTGCAAGCATTTTTAATAAATGTTATTACTGTCGAGGTGGGTCTGAGAGCGAGTCGGAAAAATATTTTTTGTACGGGCAAGGGAAAATGTTAATTCGCCATCTTTTGTCGGGGGAATTGCTCTCCGCGATTCGAGGGCCCTTTGGGAATAAAAATATGTCCATACTCGACTTTTTCATACCTTTGGGACGTCTTTCGTTATGTCAAAGCTAGGCATTTCTAATAATATCACGTCGCAAGATCTCTAGCAACTTATTTTTATTACTTAAACGAAAAATGATTATCCAAACTTATCATTCCACATATGCTTGTAATTTTATTTTACACCAACGTAAGAATCCACACAAATAACAATATTTCTGAACATGATGTTACTTTATTATTTTTAATAACCCTGGCTTCTAAACTCCAATGTATTTAACAATGGCGTTACGTCAATTTAATCACGATCTGTTATTCCCTATAAACATTAAAATTGTTCCATCTTGAGAACTACACATTTAAATTACACTGTCAGATTATGGAACCTAGTTATAAACATACCTACACGGTTAAAATTTATGTCGACTTATGGAGGAAAGCCCTTGTCAGCTTTTTCTTTTACGTTGCTTTCCCATCATCTTTTTTTCTCTAGCATACAAGATTTCTTAATACGAATACAACCACTAAAAATAATTTCTGGACGCTACGTCTATCTGACCATTGAAGAGCCACAATCATAACAAAATGAAATACAAAAAATAATAATGATAAATAATAATTTACCAATATTAAAAATATATTTTCATTTGTAAGATATATAAGACTCCATATAAAATAAACTAGTTTTCAAATAATTTAGAGTATGGACTACAATAACAAAAATTATTATATCGCTTATTCGTATACTCGTATAGAGACTGCCGTTTTCAAATATCAGAAATAAATTCAAATTTATTTATTTCATATGGTCGATAAATGCGAAGGACAATAATAACCGAACGTGTAATTAATAAAATAAACGAATGATAATTAAAAATCTGCATTAAATGCTGTTGTAAATCATTGAAATGGGTTATAAATTATGTATGACAAAGCGGATCGCGAAAATTAATAATTTCCAAACTATTTTGCTAAATTTTAACTGTTTTAATTTCGCTTGCAATGTCGGTGAATATGCGACCGCGGCGGTGAATATTTTATGTCTTTAATGTGGAATGTTTTATTAATTAATATTTTAAGAGCATCCTAACGCATGTGTATATTACCCATAAAATGGACGGTCATATTTTGTTACAACTTAAAATCCTTCGCATCTTATTATTTAAAATACGCTAAGCTTCTAAATAATTTGTTTATCGTTTTTTTTTATTTTAGAAAAAAAAAGAATAAATATATAAAATATTTGGGTATTATTCTACATATTATGTTGAATATATGTACTTATTGATATCAGCTTGATATAGCTCCTTAAGGCCGATGCCGTAAAGTCTCAACAAGCGATCTTTTGTCTATTATTTTGGTTCGCTTGCGTGGCATCTACATCGAATGTTAAGCGGTGTTTGCATACGCCAAAATAATTTTTATGACAGTTGGCCTATTGTTGGTTGGTAGGACTGTCATATTGGCAGTTGGTACCGTGGAGATGTGAGATCGCGCCGTGGGCTGGCAGTTGAAGTTTGACTCGCGCCCGTTACAGTGCGCGCATCCTGTGCGTTCCTGTAGCGGGCGACGTTGTGAACAATAAACGTAGTATGTAAACAGAAACAAGTGTTTATATTGTGAACCTGATCCTGCATCCTTCCTCAAGTTAATCGATGTCTTAAATGGAAGAGGAGGATATCATTATTTATGTGCTGCACACATTAGTTGATCGATATATGTATATTTTCGTATCGAAACTACATGTATCTACTTATATAACACAAGTTAATCGATTACCGCTCAGATATGATTTCCATACTTACATTAAGTCATTAATTTGTGAATTTAAAATAAATATTAAATATAAGTCAATAACTAATTACACGAAAAATTTAATTTACTTGTATGATTGTGAAATAATTCTTAAGTGATTCATAATCGTTCTATTTCCTAATTGCCTTTATAAAAAATTTACGCCGAAGTCAAAATGTAATAAATTGTTTACGCTGTCATTTCATGTAACATTATCGTCCATAAAGTTTCTGTGACTTCGCGAGTCTGAAACGTAAGTAAGTAATAACGCTAGCGAATAGACTTTCATCTCGGCAATCATAATAAAAATTTCGCAAAGGTGTCGGTATTCTTACGGGCGTGCTTTATTAAAAGTATACAAAGAGACGAGTGAAAATTCAGGACCACCGAAATCGTTCTTCGGATCAACGATTTTCCTGTTTTTTTTTCATACGAAAGAAAAATTAAGTAAATAGTATTTTACTTGATTCCAGCCTTCCAGCTTAAAACAGCTTCACTCTCTTAACCTTTTCAGCGGACATGATTTTAATAGTCGTAATGAGCATTCCCTTTAAGGACAAAAAAAATGTCCAAACCATGGGAGCATCGGGTTTGTCATCGGATCTGCTCAAAACGCTGATCATTGAATACTAAAATTTCTCACCAATTATTCTTTGGTACTACAGCCGAAGTGTATGCAAGTACGCTTGCTCTTGCCATGTAGGCTCCCGGGAACTATCTTAGTTCTCATGTTGACCTCTTGATATACAGGTGTTTTAGGACAAGGCATAGAAAATCTGAGCTAATAGAACTTTGAAACGGCAATATGCGGTGTGCGTATTGCTTCAAATATGGAGCGGATATCGTAGAAAATGAGCTTTACAAGAATTTTTGAGTTTAATTTAAACCTAATACGTATCACTAAATTGTTTGATAGTTGGAAGATTAGATGATTAGACGGTTGGATTGTTTTCAAAACAGTACCTGCCGTTTTTATAAATATATACAATTAGTTAGATCAACGAATGCATTTCACGAAAAGTAATAATAAAGCCATGAAAGGTGATGATAACAAGTTGCGCCGAGCTCTTTTCCCGCCACTTCACGCCAACCGGGGAAAATTGGATTTTCTTATATAGCAGCAGTTGGGTGGGGGCGGGAGGAGGCGAGGTGCATACTACAGCTGCATGCAGGAGGGCGCCGGCGAAATTAAATTATTTGCATAATAGAGGCGACCAAATGGGTACGTATTTGCGAGAGGAGAGATCCCCGGGGAGGCTCTCAGCAGCGAGATGGAGGAAGTGCTCTCGCGATAATAAAACCTGTTGTCGCATCCGACTGTGAGAGGCACTACTTAAACGAATGACGATTTAAATAACTGTGAATAGAATTAAGCTTTTATTGATTGCATATTTCTTATTTTCATACAAAAGTGAACATACGAGAATATCGAACATAAGCTACTACCTATCGTCATCTAGATAAAATCATCGACCTTCTTTAGTAACATGTTATACTCGTAAATCATCGCCGAATATACAATATTTAGTCCCTATGATTTTGCATAAGTCTGATTTTAATATTTTGACAAACCAATTTCGAGTTGCCTTTCTTGACCTTATATGTGTATGAAAACAATTATTTATGTTAATTATATAAATTGAAAATTCAAATGTTTTAACAGCTGCTTCCCATTGGTCCATTCGAATTAATGATCTTGTATATTTCGAGTGCTAGGATTACTAGTGAGAAAAAATTGCAATAGTTTACATATTAAAAACATGAGACATGGATAGTAAATTATATTGATGGCGTATAAATATAATAAGAAGTAATAATAATAAAGTTTATCAAAATTTAACAGTGAACCTGGATAACTAAATTCAAACTTAACCATATTTTTTTTACAATAATAAATATTTATTTATTTTCCTTGTTTTTACATAGATCACGTAAGATACGGTCTCTGTTTAGAAGACTGCAGTTTCAACTAATTCGTACCCTTCCTCAATCCATCACTTGTCAGGAGATAACTAAGCTGCATAGTACTTCATAAGTGGTCGAACCCATTTTATATAGGTAGCACCCCTACCCCCTCTCCTATATAAATGAGTTTAAGTGTTCGAACTTGTAAAGTACTATGCAGCTCAGTTGTGTCATGACAAGTGATGGGTTGAAGAAGGCTTCGAGTAAGTCGAATCTCCAGTTTCCTAAAAAGAGACCATTTCTTACGTGACCCATGTAAAAACAAGGTAAATAAATGAATATTTATTATTTATAAAGGATCTCAAAGTGAATTCTGAAAAAATAG
Organism: Glossosoma conforme; assembly: GCA_022606575.1. Lineage (NCBI taxonomy): Eukaryota > Metazoa > Arthropoda > Insecta > Trichoptera > Glossosomatidae > Glossosoma > Glossosoma conforme. Next base: position 1,003,409 of record JAGTXR010000117.1, read on the forward strand.
AAAAAAAAATACAATATATTTTTACAGTTAGACACTGGTACCCTGTTGTAAGCTTAGCGACAATGATATATTATTTGGTGATTTGCTATTAACATTAAACAGTTATAAAATATATTTTATTTACACATTCAGTGCATTTTTATTAAATGTAATTATAACGATCAATCATTCTCATTGGAGTATATCATAAAGCATTTTAACATTTTCATATACAGATTAATCATAGCTCGAAATGGCGGCCGCGGTAATGATTCCGTTTTAAATCACGCGCTGCGAAATATCGGAAGTAGGAAAAAGGAGACCAAAGGAAAATACTTTGCCGGCTGTCCTTTTGCAGGGAGGCTGCACGCTTCAGCCCCGGAGCCTCGGACCCGCGTCCTTTGTTCCCTAACAACTCATTTTGGTCGCAAATGGGGGCGCCCTGCCGGGACAAATTAAAAAATTGCTATCTTTTGTAAGCGCCCATGAATTTATTGTATTCTATTCCAGATGAATGAAAGAATTATTCATGCGAACAGTGATGGGATACGATTGCAACACAAAAATTGAATTGAATTAATTATTTATGCATCAACATTGAAGGCATCATATTGACGTTTCTTTAGTTGCATTTTAATATGTACATTTGCATGTTGAGATTTTTTTTTATGTAAAAATATTTGAACGATAATACCAGTTTAACATTGGACAACTTTTGAAGAGGGACAGAGTGATACAAATACAGTGAATGACAATAAAACCGTCAGATTTTTTTGCCGCTCCTGTACAATTGTAGGTCTACATGATTTCAATTAATATTTTAAAGTTGTACTGTATCATTTCGTTGACAGAACAACGTTGAATATGGAAATGTAGACATTTAATTATGTTTGTATAACTCAGTTCCCTTCAAAAAGTTGAGCGATTTGCAACTCGTAAATTTTGCGATAATAGCTATTAAGATACGACTTTAGAAATAGCTGTTAATGTAGTTTAAAATATCCTTCATAAAAATCTACTCTCTGGTGGAAGCATATTGTCACAACAAACTTCTGCTATACAGATTTATTACTTATCTTTGCCTATCTGAATCGGAAATTCTGCAGAGTACTTTGAATATATGAGTATAAAATGAGACCCCAGTGTTTGAAAAAAACTGTAAATTTAAAGCAAATTCAGGTTTTTTATTAATAATTAAATATACATATACTATACATAAAATTCTTTTTTCAACGCGTCAATCCAAACACAAAAATAACGGCAGAAGCGGGATGCGAACCGCGGACCTTGGAAACCAACTATGCCCAGGTATTCATACCGCTCAGCCGACTGGGCTATTACTGTGCCTGGACCGACTCACATTGAAACTAGTATTCATGTCATTGTTATCATCGTATGATAGATGTCGCTATAGTATATATTCAAAGTATGTATATTTTTATTTTTTATTATTCAATCAGTCTTCATTTATTCACAAGCTTAATATTATTACTTTCCGACAGTCTATTTATTTTAGTAAGTACCACTCGGGTCTCGAACCAAACTATAGACTGAATGGATGAGAAACGACTACTTATAGTTCCGACTTGGACTTTATAACCAATCATTTACCTGTGTTACTGATTAATAATTTTACCTCCTTGATATTGTCTCAAGGAGACATTAATATATGGATTTTTTTAAATTTTTATTAGAATATTATTTTATTATTTCAATATTCTAATCTACTTTTATAGATCATTTTACTATATTATAATATTATTAATAATTAAATATACATATACTATACATAAAATTCTTTTTTCAACCCGTCAATCCAAACACAAAAATAACGGCAGAAGCGGGATGCGAACCGCGGACCTTGGAAACCAACTATGCCCAGGTATTCATACCGCTCAGCCGACTGGGCTATTACTGTGCCTGGACCGACTCACGTTGAAACTAGTATTCATGTCATTGTTATCATCGTATGTTAGATGTCGCTATAGTATATATTCAAAGTATGTATATTTTTTTGTATAATTTGAATAAATGAAGACTGATTGAATAATAAAAAATAAAAATATACATACTTTGAATATATACTACAGCGACATCTAACATACGATGATAACAATGACATGAATACTAGTTTCAACGTGAGTCGGTCCAGGCACAGTAATAGCCCAGTCGGCTGAGCGGTATGAATACCTGGGCATAGTTGGTTTCCAAGGTCCGCGGTTCGCATCCCGCTTCTGCCGTTATTTTTGTGTTTGGATTGACGCGTTGAAAAAAGAATTTTATGTATAGTATATGTATATTTAATTATTAATAATATTAATATTATTACTTTCCGACAGTCTAGTCAGGTTTTTTAATAAGTTTTTTGACAGATACATGAAGATTGATGATTTTTTTAAATAAAATATTTAGCCTTAGGCTAAACCCAAATATATTATCAACGGTTTTTTTATTCATTTAATTGAAATACAATTAGGTCAAACACGGTATATATCAAACACAATTGAAATGTATTTATTCGAGTCATAAAACTGAAAAGAAACAGTTTTAATAATCGAAACCACTATAAAATTAAGAGCTTATTCATGTTCGGCAAACTACTGGTTTGTTTTGTTAAGATCAGAAGGAGATGTCACATGGTCGTCTGCTTCCCATTTGTCATCCTTTTGTAAGCGAAAACTCTGAAGAGAGAGAAAGAGAAGACTCCACGACCTCAAGATAAGGTACAGCTTCAGTTCAAACTTGGGGAAATAATTCCACCTTCAGCAGACGTCAGGTAAACACGACGGTGCCGCCAAGACGCGCTCCTGTGGACCAACTTTCTCGTTATTAATTTATCTCCTGGGGCGAACAAGCGTGGGATCATCAGTCAGAGATGAAATTCAACAAACGAATATACGCTGCGACATATGGATGAAAAAAACCCGAAGAATACGAGTATATTTAAATGTAAGATTTTGGAACATATTTTATGCCGTAAAAGTTCTTTCAGGACTGACGATAGTGTCTCTAAGTGTTACATTATCCGCCATTACTCACTTACAGGTAACTCACGGGATAATTAAAAAAATACAATATACGTAAAGATGTGACTGGTCAATAGTAAAATTGTAACTATTTATCAAATTGCTCGATTTTTCTCATCAATTTTTACATTAACTTTCTAGCTACGTTAATGCTTTTCTTAATGTCACAAAACATCTCAGCTGTAAGAGAAGTGACTTGTAAACAATTAATAACTGTCCTTAAAATATAAATTAGATATTAATTACTTCATATCAAAAATTTCAACCTGCATGCGTTTTTAACATTATTTCCTCACTTTGAGTCTACAGTCAATGCAGTTATTTACTTGTATTATGCTTATCTAAGTTTTTGCTAGTATCTCGGTAAATAATTTTTATAATTTAAGTTTTCCAATAGTGAGTTTTATTTCTGAATCGATTTCCAAAAACAAGAAGTTTCTGTCTTCAGCATCAGTATATGTTTCAATAATTTAAAACATTATATGACAATACATCGCGTGGATTTTTTTTTTTTATAAATCTTGCGTAATGCGAATAGATGCGTGTTGTACCCTGCAAGTAACATACAAGGTTAGATTATAGTCTGACAAATAGTTGATGAACGTAGGAGCCTATTCCATGTCAGCCTCGGTAACCACGCGCGTAACTTCCACGATTTCCTTGACGAATTTTAACAGGAGGGACCGTCAGAACTAAAGTAGCAGTTCAGGAAAATCCTCCAAAGAAATGGTAGAGACTCCCGTATTCTCATGCATGATGCACTCCATGAGAGAGTGTCTTACTGTCTGTTGTATGCCTAGATCACATGGACATACGTTGCAAGAAGAAAGGCTAAATATTTTTAGGAATTCTCTGAAAATTCCATGTCCGGTAAGCGTTTGCGTGAGATGAAAATCCACGGAGTTCGTTTCTTTCCATGCCAATAAGTGTTCGCTTCTCGAGAAATATAAAACTCACACAGTATGTAGGTGAGATAATTAATATCTCTTTTTTATAATTTATCGAAACGTGCTACATAAAATGTACATTTAATTATTGGTTTAATATTGAACATTCAAGTATACTTGGTTTATATGGATCTGGTAAAACCTCAGAAAGCGCCGTGTCAGAAAGGAAGTCGGAGGTTTTGAAGTCGGCTTTATTATTATTTGTTAATTGAAGAATTCAAAAACTTTGTAATGGAAATAAATTGGAGGTGGTAGCTAATTATCAAAGAAACAACAAAAACAAATCACCCTTCCTGTGAGAGAGTAAAGAAAGGGCGGAGTTGAAAGAGGGCAAGGGAAGAACATTATTAGCTGTGCAACGAGGAAATGTATTAGTGGGGGCAATGAAATACTTGTAAAATAATGTGAATGGAGAGAAATGTTTTGATGCAGAGGAGATTTATGTCAAATGTTGAATTAGAATCATGAAAACAAAGTAATTATTAATCATAAAGTTACATATTTCATAAACTGATTGACGTGCCATGAATATTTGAAAATAATTGATAATACTTTGTTGATAATTTTTTCAATGTTTTCAGCATTCACTTGAGATCCATTATACATTATAAATATTTATTTATTTACCTTGTTTTTAAATGGATCACGTAAGATAAGTTATCTATTAGGAGACTGCAATTCGAACAACTCGTAGCCTTTCTTAAGAGATAACTGAGCTGCGATAGTACTTTGCAAGTGGTCGAACCCATTTTATGTAGGAGAGGGGTAGAGGTGTGTCTTTCAGGGAATGATAAGAGAGGGAGACATAAAGGGTTGCAAGGATGAAAAAAAATGCAAATAAAATTATTACTTTTTTAATAATTTAGATTATCCAACTCACTTCATAATACTCCTACAAAACCGTTAAAGTGAATTTTCAATGCTTTATAGTTTTAGACATTTCACATTAATTTGGTGTCATTTTTTTACACTGTGAAACATAGGACTTTTATAATAACACCCCGGAACGAAATTCAAAATAGTAGTATTCTTATTTGATTAATAGTAAGTAACGAGCGTATGAAAAACATGGGCAAAAATACTGACATTTATGACTGCTTTAATTCCAATGAAACGATGCAATAACATAGAGCAAACATTGTCCGTGCATTGAATTTTAGAGTATGGCATTTGCCGAAGGATTACATTCGTGTCAGACGATTAGCGAATCCCATACATTACCTTCGGCTCTCTGTACATAAAACCTTGCAGTCTCATAAATCCGTCCCGCGATGCAGTCATAAATCACAAGGAGACGGCAATCGCGTCTATCTGGAGGCCGTTAATAAAAAAATTAAAAACTTTTTTTGCGCGCGCCAAATGTCAGAAAAATGCGAAACGGTAGTAAAAAAGTGTAACCCGACAGGCTTATCAAATGCTTCCACTCAGATTGACTTGAGCTTTCCAACTTTTGGGATGGATGGATTTGTTATTTGTTAAAGAACGAAATTAACACGTTTACGAAATCGCAAATTGGATGCTATACGAAATAGTCGTTTTAAAACCAAGATTGCTTATTGGCGTAAAAAAGAGATGTAATTGTTTCTTTACTTCAAATGATATTACCAAACCTTTAATTAAAAAATCGTATACTTATTCGACCGAACTATCATCATCAGCCTGTGTCCTTCCACTTTACAATGTAGGCCTGTTGCATGAGTCTCCATCCTTTTTGAACCTCCGCCTTCCGATATATAAGGGGCCCGCCATCTAACGTTTTTTTTTTCAACTAGTGCTTATTTCGTGAATGGTAACACTTAGCTCATGTCTGATTTGACAGATAATTAGTTTGATTTTTCCGCTGAACGAATATGGTTGTGTATACGCTTGAACAACGCTGGGAAATATTGCGACATTACTTTGAAAATCATGCTATTGTCCGCCATCTAACGTCTTTTTTTCAACTAGTGCTTATTTCGTGAATGGTAACTCTTAGCTCATGTCTGATTTGACAGATAATTAGTTTTATCTTTCCGCTAAGCGAATATGGTTGTGTATACGCTTGAACAACGCTGAGAAATATTGCGACATTACTTTGAAAATCAGGCCATTTTTCTTCAAAAATGAGCAAGGAGTGGCCGTTACAGTCAATAGCGATCGTTATCGGGCCATTTTTGTTCAAAAAAATTGAAGAGAAGGATATTGGCAATATTTGGTTTCAACAGGACGGCGCTACGTGCCACACAGTCGAAGCTACACTCGATGTTTTGCGCCCCATTTTCAAAAAAAAAAGTTATATGGCGGATCCTTTATGTGAATAAAATGTTCCCTAACTCTGCTAACGTTCATATATCAAGTCATCTCTATACCTGTAAACATTATATATGATATTCAAATCACAAGACGAGAATACAGGGATCTGAAGATTCGACAGTTATAGTATCCAAGGTATATTTGAGTGTTTATTAATCATAATTTTTAAGGTAATTAGAATATGAAAATACAACGCTTCCAAGGCATGGACTATTAAGTCAAACGTGGTAGCTCGACACAACTAACGACAGTTAGTTAAACAACAGGCATTCAAGTTTTGTTACGGATCTAAGTTGCTTTTACTTGTGATACTTGCGTATTGTTTTTTTATTTATAGTATACCCTAATAATTTCGAACATTTTTCAGATGTTCCATGTTTCAAAAGAGCCACCAGGTTTGCCAACCGTTGTTTCCGTAAGCGCTGCCGCCGCCTATAAACAACAATATTCCTTGATACAGTTTCCAGGAATCGTTCGAAGAGCTGGACGCGCGCCAAGTCCGAGGATCCGCGTCACAAATCACACAGATCAATGAAACTGACAGTTGAATGTGAAATTCAATTTTTCCCGCCAGATGTAGTTCTTTTCCGAGCGACGTTTCCAGTAAACAAAATGGCGCACGTGCAATAATTTAATTTCGTGTTTACATTACAAACAAAGGTTACATGATTGAAAGCATATGGCCTTAATATTTTTAGTACCGATGCGTGGTTAAAGATCGCGATAAAAAATATTTTTGATGCTATATTTCTGCTTTCATCACACGTATATGATCACAACAGATTGCCGCCACACAGTTATGATAACAACAACTGTTCATGCCTTGTTCCAGGAAATCTGTGCACTCGGAGCTCCATATGGGATCATATATAATCCTCGACGGTCTCGTCCGAGAATCCCAAAAGAGCTGTAGTATTCAATAAATATTAATTGCGTGTTGATCAGCTTTTAAAGAATATCGGATCATTATTTTGACGCTTCCGTTTAGTCTGTACCATTTAGATCTAAGGGGCGACTCAACCTAATAACATTTAAGTGTTTTATGGTTGCACATGTTTCAAGTAGTTCTGTATTTTTTATTTATTTATATTTATATTATTAGGTATTTTGTCTTTAAAATATTAATTTCCAAGTTGAACATATTACGAACTATAGGAATATACTAATAGTATCTCAGCTCCTTAGCTATGATCCATCAAGATCTTTGCTCCATATATATTATTTTTTCTAAAAACAATTAAATAATTATACACTAGATATTTTACAGGAAGAAAAGGGCCTGATATTAAGAAAAAAACACCTTTAATTAATGATCTCCTGCGACAAATTTCATGACGAAGCTTATGAATACAGTGGTTAGTACCTCGACATGAGTTTAATTTGTTCCGCAACCTTGCTCGTATTTCAAATAACTCGTATCTCAAAGTTTCATTAAATAGCTCGGATACACGACCAGTTGCGACTTTTTCTGGGTGTTGCTTGCTAAGCCGATAGCTCGTATATCAAATTTTGCTCGTATTTCAAAGCAAAAAATCGTTCGCTCGATGGCTTGTATCTCAAAAAACTCGTGTTTTGGGGCACTCGTTTGTCAAAGTACCAATGAACTTCTATTTGAGGAACATAATTGAATCAGGTGAAATATTCCAGATTGTTTTGTATATGTGCTTCTAAACGCCTGGTAACAGAGTCACCTAGTTGGTTACCGGTACAACGCTGAATGGATACCAAGCTTTTAAGTGTGTAGTACGTGAAGCTCCGAAAAATCTAACGGTTTAACTGTAAGTGCGGATTCATTGAAAAGCCTATATTATTGTATAAAAAAATGTAATAAAAATGAGTTTTCCGAGATAACTTATAGAAAGATTAACTTGTAAGCAATAATAAAGTTTTTAAGTATGAAAATACTAAAAATGAAGACCATTTATATATGTGTCGTATGTGTCAAATATAAATGCAATATTATAAACATTCACATAGATACGTGATATTTATTATGTTATATAAAACACCTTAAGTGAAGCGATAAAATAATATAATTTTATTTCATGATAAAGCTATCCAGGTGGTAATAAAATCCTTCATGGCGTTCTTCTAAAAAGCAATAATTTAAATATAAAAATAGAACGCGGGATTTATCTTTTCCAGACTTATTTATATTTCCCAATAAACGGCGCTTAACGTTCCCAACGCGTGACCTGGTAAAAGGTTATCCCTGGTGTTGACACCTCAAATATAACGCCTAACGTCCAAAACAGTCATACTTTAATTTTTTATGCAGGTATACATTTTACAAGGTGGAATATTTTCAGGAAAATTTAAAACATATTTTAATTCAAAGTCAATATAAAAATATAAGCTTTTGAACTATGGAAAATATGATAAAAATAAATGAAATACTGTGGTAAAAAATCAATTAATCGTGAACCGAAAGAGTACAAAAACTGCAAAAAAAGTTATTTCTTCTCAATTAGCTTCTTCGTAGTATCAATCCGGTGGATTGGTTTGCAGCAATAGAATCTTGCATCTCGATCACCATACCTCTCGATCCTCAGAAACCCTCTTCAGCTCAGCATAAGAGCTACAACTCATGTCCTCAAACACTTGCTGCAAATCCTCCCGTCTGGGACGCCCTGTACAGTTTCTACCCTCAACCATCCCCTCCACAATGTCGTGCAGAAGACCATCGTGGCGCATGATATGACCGATCCGTCGGGCTCGCCTCTATGAGATGGTTTTTATTAGGTGCCTATTTTCCTTGATTATCCTGAGAACCTCATTGTTCTTGACGTGGTCTCTCCAGGAAATTTTGAGAATTCTTCTGTACTCCACATCTCAAAGGCTCAATTATATTTATTTTATTTTAGTTCATCCTACATACTGAGCCGGCGGTTATGATAGACTGCTTTGCGGAGCTTCGGTGCTCTGTGAGGATTTTCCAGTTGCTCCGCGAAGTGTACAGTGGAATATTTAAAAACAAAGTTTTTCGAATCCAAAAATATGACAGTCATGAATGAATACAGTGACCGATATGCAATATAACATAATTTATTATTATTTTTTAATAGTCAGAAGTAAGCAGTGTTGTTCATAGTTATAAGGGAAATTTTCACCTAAGGCGCATTTATTGTGTTTTTGTCAAATTAAAATTGAGCTATGATGGTTTTTGTGTAAGATAGTAAAATGACCTTATATTTGATTGACGTATTCCGTGACTTTCAAATATTTAAGAAGCACTGTGCTAAGCTATCGGTTTCATATTACCTATCAATATTCATTCTTTTCCAGGCAATCCGCCTAAAATAATAATTAAAGGCTAATCGGCCAGAAATATTCGATTCCGTTTATCTTGCGTCGCCATGGCAACTCACGAAACACAATGGCGGTTATTCGGAGAAAGAGAGTTCGGGGAAAATTAAATGTCGAAAATCGCTATAAACACCTACAAGTACCTGGCTGTCTCCCTGGAATTACTGGCGCTAATGCGGACCAATACAGTAGAGCTACCTGCAGATGGACCCCATCAAGAAAAATGTGGGAGATATTTACTATATAATATTTAGACGCAAACAGCATATCAATTTATATGAAAATTGAAAATACAGTTGACTTTTTTTATTGAAATGTAATACGTGTTTAAAATTTTACGATTAAGTTAAAATTGTAGGATAAATGTTTATTTAAAATTTTCTTATAATGGATGAGATGAAGACGCTCCTACTTATTGAAGTAAGACAGAAGATTTTGCGAAATCGTCAACTCTAAAGATGACCCCCTGCAATGGCGGTCAAAATACTCGTATTTGTACAGAGAAATTCGCCATACACGGCTAGACCCAAAAGCCACAATCCCGAATCTGGCCGTAAAACCTACGAAATGAATTAAATATTACTAATTGTACTAACATTATAAAGATGTAATTCAACTTGGAATACATCAAAATCATTAAATAATTCTTTTAATTTAGGCATCTTACTTACTCGCAGTTAATTTTTACCATCTCTTTGTTGAGTTGACAGAATTTAAATAAAAAATAAAATTATAATTTCAATAATATTAGTTCGAATGCATGATAAATAAAAAAGATTGACGACGCAAATAAGTTGATAATCGATATTCTCTCTGAAGTAGGTATTTGGCTTATTTCTCTTTAATTACTGCCGTTAATACAACCATGAATTAGGGATTTGCCAGGGAACGAGCCCCGGGGGTCGGGTATTTAACAGGAGGCCAATCGGAACTCAACAAATCGAAGCCTACAGGAATAATCCAGAAAGAAAGTGTGCTCCACGAGGAAACGAGATTTGGTACCAATGCTTGTTGTTAAAAAAACTTAGACAATATAGTACGATTGGTAACCATAAAGAAATCCTGCACGTAAACGTGATGATTATAATCATCAAATTATATTATTAGATAATCAAGATTATGGCAATTGTGAAAAATCTAACAATATTGCGATTCCAATAAATGTGGAAGATTGGAACATATTCTTATGTAGGCATGATTATAAATACGCTTTCATATAAACTATTGCGATTTTAAATATTAGTGCGTCATCAAAAAGCAATGCAGTGCATCATCCACGAGAAAATCAGTCATATTTTGTGTTATCGCATGAGAATCTCTGTCATTATTCGGTAGGAGCTTCTTGAACTGCCCCTTACTTCTGACGGTCTCATGCTGTTGAACTACATAAAGGATATCGTCGGAATTACGCGCGCAATTAACGAGGTCGACATGGAATACACTTCGGGAGTCACTTCGCATGATCTAAATTGAGACCTTGTGTATAAATTTTTCAACATTTCATGTTAAAAAAGAACAATTTAAAAAATGGTTTATTCGGATTAAGTAACAGGTGCATAAGTAGAATGTTGGGGGTACGATAGAATAACATTGCGATAAGCTTATTTCTATGATACATTTGGTTATAACGCGTAGATAGATCAGGCTGGGAAATGTTTAATGTTTAATGTTTTATACTGCTAATAGCCATGGTCGCTACTCTTCTGAACTCAAATGATTAATCCCCTCCAACACCTTTTTTACAAAATGTATTTTCAAACGAAATTGTTAAGCTTTGCTCTTCCAATGGATATGTTTTCTGGTTCAATCTGAATATCTTTATGAAACATATTACAGAGAAATGATTTGACGTGATCGCTACATTTATTCATTAAAAGTTGCCTCTCCTACTTCTATAAGCTCAAGGCATAATCAGACAGGAAATAATGAGGAAGCCACGAGACTCTTCCAGCAACTTAATATGCCTAATCGTTATAAGCAAGACGTGGCGTGTGGCCACACGTTCGGTTACTTGCTCGCTCACAAAAGCGCCTCCCAGAGGCAAATAATCAACGATCATTATTGTTTATCGGAAAACTCCTTGCTTATTGTTGTACTCAACTTAATGAAGTGGTTTTCACTTGTGGAAAATAAATTTATATTGCAACAATCGATGAACGTAAACAAAGCATATTACTAGTAATATTCTTCACTAAAAGGCTTAAATCAGTGGGAATGTCTATAGTTATATTACTAATATTCTGTAACTTAAAATATATACTTTGTTTATAATACAATAATTTTACTTATTCAGCCACCAGAGCCATAAAACATAGAATTTCATACATATAAAAAGAAAATACAAGGTAATAAATAACATTTAAAAATTTTAACAACTACTACTCAGTGAGTGGAGCATCGGATTCCCGCTGGATGGCCACGTGATGGCGCATCCAGTGCCCCTCCAACCGGGAGTCCCGCCTATCCGCCCACACAGCGACTATTGCGTTGGGACTGCTGCAAACGCACGCCGACAGCGCAACGCTTCCTTATTATGGCATGGAAGCCATCCACTCGCCCTCCGTCAACATGCCTGAGGCACTGCAGTATCGCGGCAGATCCAACAACATTCGGAAGGTGTTGTTATACTATTTATGTTTCTTCTCTTACGTGTGTATTATTGTTTCTAGTATATTATCTACATTCAACTTGTTTTACATGCATGTTTATATATCAATAGTAAATATATAATGTTTTCATGGTAAATCACATTAAATATTGCAAAAATAGTAAAAAACCAATTTGGTACAAAATCTTTTTTTGGTATTTCTATGACATAAAGACATCCCTAAAGCTCCGCATATGGCAGACGAGAGAAAGAACACCTGACTCAGGTTATACGGTCTGATGCTTTAACCACTGATCCACATGAATACGCAACATCATACTTTTATAATCGACGTTTAGAAGATGATCTTATGTTACAAAAATTCATAAATATTTTAGGTCAAGGTATATTTTTAGCTGTTATTGTTGACACATTACATACTAAGGTACTTAGTTTAAAAAGGAAATAATAATTTATAAACTCCGCATATTTATTTTATATTAATAAGTTAGTTTACTAATAGCCAGACTAAGAACTCGCAAAAAAAAGTAATTTATTCCTGATATGCTCGTAAGTTCTGTTGTATTGATCATATTAGAAAAAGAAGTGTCATATACTCGTATGTAGAGATATTTGTCGAGTGCATATTTAATTATTTAGACTTTCTGTTGCTTGTCTTAATTGCTTTGTTTTTCTCTAGTACTTAATAATACAAACCTATATTCATATATTGTTTCTATGCATATTATCTTATCGTATTAAAAAATGTAATGTTTCTGAAATAAATAAATTAAATTGAAAAAAAAAACACATTAAGTCTTACACGGTGAAAAAGTAAATCAACAATACGCAGTAAACAACAAGCGGTGCCCCGTCCATGTTTTAGTCCATATCCAATGTTGTTCAACTTCGAAAACCAGAACCACGCTCACAATGTCCCTTTGTCGTTAGTATTGAAATTTCGAGGAATTTAATTGGCTCATTATTTCTTCTTCTCTATCGGTTTATATGGGCTTAAGCTAGTAATGTTATACGTTACTAATTTAGGACACTCAATTTAAACGTAACAAGCGTTAGATTTACAATTTAATTACCAAAGAATCCTTTTACGGGATTTATAAAGAGCTTACCACCAAAGTACTTCATAAAATATACGTGAGGCTTTAATGACGCAAATGGCAGTAAAATTTTTACGTGTCTTATCTGGACCGAGCAATTTATAGGGCTGTAAAATATCTTGACCAACATAAATTAATTATTTTATAAAGAAAATAAGATCTTGCGAAGCATTGTAACCTGATTCCATTGTAAAACGATTCCACGTGTTAGTTTTTTTTTATTTATTATAATATTATAAAAAAAAACATATCTATAGCAAGAATGAATTCGTTAAAACAAAATTTCCAATCTAGTTTTTATTATCCCACAGTTGTTACAGGTAAGTCTACGATAAAAATCTCTGAGTGGTAATTGTTAAAAATAAAATTCTTATATTAGGAATTGTGATATCATGTAAAGAACAATACCTAATAATTACTTTTAATCTATTACAAAATGCAAGTACGCAATAAAATATTTCAATATATATTTAATATGCAGAATAACCTATCGATGCTTTCAGTTTCGTCAATCAAGTCATTTTTGGTTCTCAAAATCATTTTTTAATTTTATGTTTTTTTTTGTCGTTTCGGCTGTCAACACTGCAACAATCCGAAGCTTCTCTTCTGTATTAAATTTAAAAAAAAAACTGATTTTCACTGCAATAAAATCATACTTAAGGGTTATTATTTTCATGACAAATAATAAAGGTACCATGATATTTTGTTTGATTTTAAAACAATCATATTACAACTAAATAAGGAATTTGGTGAAAACCCTCCCTGTCCCGCCCTGTTTTTGGAGACCCAGATGGGGACCCGTTACTGGCCACACGCAAAAAGCTACTTGTTAGAGGGTGGCTGAGGGCATTCCCGTGATTCCGGATGCATCAGTTAGATGTCAAATAGACCTCAGTCTAAGGCTGCGAAATTAATATACTACAGCGAGTCTCGAAAAGCCTTCTTTGGTAACACGTTGCTAATCACGAAATACGTGGTAATGGATAAGGAAATGGTAAGGCTGGGAAATGGATTCTGCAAAATGGCAGACATAAGTTAGGAGTCATTACTTGCACAGATGCATGAAATGACTGCTAACATTAGACAGCAATGCTTTTGGCTGAGACGCGTTCTTCGGATGCCGCAAGAGGCTCTCGTCATCCTGGAAGGCCGTCTGAAACCATACTTATAATGTTCTCAGTGAAGCTTAAAGAGGCTGTGTAGACATTAGATAAGGCGAGGAACTTTTTGGCTGACATAGTTAGGTATAGGCATTATGTAACAACCATTTGCTTCAGCTAGGGAGTGATTATGGATGGAAAATAATTATAGACTTTGGTAAAAGCGTGTATTAGGGGAACAGGAAAACGAGGAGGTAAATGAAAATTCTTCATACACTTTGATACAAGAGCTATCGATGAATAAAGTGAAACGTGACCGGGCGCCGCCCTCGCGACAGTAATTTAATGTAGGGGGCGAATCGCGGAAATGTGGTGTACTACGCCTAATGAGTGGAAAACAGGTAGGTGGAAGGGATGTGTCTATATAGGTAATCGCTAGACTTAACCCGAAATTTATATAAAACACGACCGCCCGCTCGCGCGTAGTGCCCTGATACATGAACATGGGTTCCCGTCCCACTTGCAGCTTATGTTGCGTGGAATTGAAACCATTATCGTCGTCAACGCCACTAAACAGAAATAAGTTTATAATGACACACAGTAATTAATGAAAAATAAATATCAATATAATTCAGTCAATTCGTTCCATTATCCTACATTTATCCTAGGGATGCCTTAATGACATTTGTTAGCCCCCAATAAGAAAAGCTTTACTTAAACACGAATGCTTTGAGCTTTAAGATCCAGATAGGTATATCCGACCTCGCAATCATCCATTATTTTCATTAAGTATCTAAAGAGTGTGAATTTTATTCGTATATTGATAATCTTTTACGTTTATTATTTTTTTAAATGCTGAAAATTTCCTTTTCCTTGTCGATATACATTAAACAATATGGGAGTCTAATAATTGTGGGTGGGTGAAGAATGGATTAATACATCGAATTCAGAAAAGTGATTAAAAGTTTTTTTAGTTAAAAAAATATGCTCATTTTTAAAAGTTATTGCTAATGTTGTAAAGAATAATGAATAACGCAAATTAACGTTTCATAAACATTTCAAGCCAAATATTGAAACGGAAAACTATCTAAGCTAAGACACTATCTAATATATAAATATTTATATTAATATATATATATATCTACTTGTTTACAAAGTTTATTTAAAAAATAAAAACACTTGCAAAACCCAATCGTATCGTTTAAGCGGTGAGTGCTTGTCAAGGGCGGAATCGCAACTTGTGCGGGTGGAATAATAGGCGGTGCAAGTGGGCGGGGCGGTGCATCGCTAGTTCGACAGTTTAAGGTTTAGGCGGAACAATGGGGCGGGGAACAGAGGGCGGGAATAAGCCTTGTAGGACTTCCGGGACAGAGAAGCCATGTTTGAACATTTAATCGCCTGGAAATGCAACTGTCCAAATGATTTTTAACTGTACATCATATATTACGACACAGAAGCTTTGTTTTATATTTCGAAATATTCCATTATTAACCGGTTATATTATCATCGAATTAAATTAAATATTTCCAGTGTTGATAACTATCACGACATCGGATGAATATTTTTTCAGATAAAACAGGAAAAACTGAAAAATTATAGATAAACAAGTAATTTATATTTTAACTTTTCATTTTTGAGATATTTTTATAGGAGAGAACTATGTGGCAGAAATTTGTGGTGACTATATTCTCTAGACATGAAACGTATAGGCGAAGAAAAAAAATGCTTGTAAGCAATTAACGTGGTCAACAAAATATGAAAAAAGAAAAGGCCAAAACTTTTTGTTTCATTTTTTTATTTCTTTTATAGTGCGAAAAGTTTGGAATATTTTTTCTTTAAATTATTGAAAACCACTCATGTCCTTTTATTAAAATAAATAACTTTTACTCAATTAATAATAAATAAATATAATAGGTTTTGTTGGGTCTACGTCCACTTCATAGCACTACTAGAGTATATAGTGCTACTTCGAGACACACTATTGATGCAACAGTTTTGGTAGTTGTAATTAGGCGGATGGTGGGAGTGTACGGGATCTAGATTACTAGAAAGGGAGGCTTCAGGGTGGGATGCTTTGTGGGACCAGAAGTCATGGAGCGAACAGAGCGGGCCACACACACTCCTGCAGGTGGAGGGGTCCAGGTTGGCCAGACCTGCACGGTCTCTGTGGCGACTAACGGAATAACGTAATGGCAACACAGACATCTCGGTACTTAGGCAAATGAATCCTTTATACTGTAATTTGCAGGTAGGTGTGTCAAATTTAAAAATAATAGCAACACACATTACTACTAATCAGATGATTTTTTAAACTTATACGTATTTGGGTTGAAACACTTCTTAGGACTATCTTTTCCTGAGTAATTATTTAATCTCCTTTAGAACATATTAATATATCACAGCTGCCGTTTCATCAAGTCTCGGCTCTTTCTCAAGAACCATATATGTTTCCAGGTAGATTTCCAGGTGTAGAAACGTCTTGATAAGGCATGTACAATAGTAATATTATTAATAATAATAATTAATTCAAAACAACGACAAAAACCGCCAGCTTTTTTTGCCGCTCCCTGTATTAAACAAACCGTGTTATGTTCATGAAAAATAATATCAAATGTACGATTTTATGAAAATATTGTAAATGTGTACTCATCATTTGGTCGCTTTGTTTTATGTGATGGATAACTTACTTACTCAAAGACCAGCAAATATTACAGCAAAATGAAGAAACTTACCTGTAACAAATAAAAACAAAATTATAATTCAAAGTCCTTAAGAATGTAATAATGATTAAATTTAGTTGTAATATTTTACACCAGGCGGTGTTCTAACATTATATAGTGTTGCCACCAGCATAAATGCTAGATGCTTCGGGAGGGATGAGAAACATATTTATCGACAGCTTGATCCCCGGCGAGCAGTTTTCAATCAGACAGCCGCTATCGGATGTAAAAGGGGTTTTAAATAACCGACAATGGGCGCGAGGCTGAGCAATAAAACGAATTGAAACTCGACGCGCAAACGTATCTGAGGAAAGGTTCCGCCATTAAGGCGTTGGCAATTTTGTTGCCGGAACAAAAGCGAGTCCCATAACTAAAGCGCCTCGCTCGCGGACATCAATTAAGTGTATTTTGTGTCCTGGCAACACAAATATTTTCCAGTCTAGACATTCCAAATATAAAATATCTGCTGCAATTCTATCTAATTTGTATGGCACGATGTTTAGATGAAAACAAAATTGGATACTCTAAGACGAGTTAAATGTCATGCTAAGTGGAAAAATAAAAATTCACAAATACAATTTTCATGAACCTAATAGATAATCTCTGAATAGGTACTTACGTTGACAAGAATATAATTAAACATTATAAACCTGTATGTATATGTATCGTTATGAGCAATGATAACGAAAAAAGTATAAAGGAACTTATTTAAACTTATTTTTTCCGAAGGAAGACTTAGTACGTTATTTTTTTATGATCATAATAATCTGTTGAAAAATAATATTTATACACAAAAGAAATTGAAAAGTGTTGGTGATAATGAAAATACGATGTATTAATGATAATAACTCACATCATAAAAAAAATCTCATAAACCCGAATATATATAATGATTTCAGGTTATTTCATCGGAGCGTAATAAAATGCTGTGCGAAATGTTAAATTTTATATATTCGTACTTGTGATATTATAAATCTCTGCAGATATTCGTATGAGTTTAAATTTCAACATTTATTCACAAGCTTTTTATATTATTAGTTACCGTCAGTCTGTTTATTTAGTAAGACTGAATGTATGAGAAACAACTTCTTGTAAATCCTACGCGGACATTACAACCAGTCAATAACCTGTGTTACTGATGAACCATATTACCTTCTCTAAGTTACATTATTAAATGGATTTTAATACAATAACGACTCGTATAAATTATAAGTTTATATTTATTTTGTAAAATGCGTCTATTAAGCTTTTCAAAGGTTCAGACAAATATAATTTTACACAATTAATAAGATGACCTGAATCTTATCTACTGTTAAATGTGGACAAAGGCTCAGGTGACGTACGCAATAAAAGCTCCTGAAAAACGTGTGCACGCAATAACTCAGCTCGGCCCCCTGAAACTTTTCCTGTAACTACTCTCGCTGAAATAAACAGTCCGAAAGTGGAATATATTATAGTGTCCGAGAGTAATGCGGCGGGCCCGGGTTCTGGACCTCGCGCTCAGTTCAATTACGGGCAACCGGCGACCTGCGCCGTTAACTCTCGGTCCCCTAATAACAGTTCTTCGCATCTGTGGGTCTCTTCCCCTGAGAACGACACCCCCAAGATACGCCTATGGCTAGGGTGACAGGTCCAAAATAATAAAAAAACAACACATCCAATTAAAGTCACCTGGAAAAATATACCTAGAAAGAATCGTGATCACTATCCAATTCTAGAATGCGCGAATTTTTAACAAACTTCACAATTCGTTTGAACTCTTTTATATAACCCGTTGGAGTTTTATTTAATTTAAGATTTCTCCTGTATAATATTGAGACCAATTTCTGCATTATTCGTATGACGGGGATTGTCCCGTAATATTTTTTATATATTTTAAAATATCAAATGATTCAAATAATTTGAAAAATAATATTTGGTCAAATTCGTTCCATGGACTAATAAGCAAATAAAATAGAGGTTAAAAAACTAAGCTCAAACAAACTTAGTACTAATGTATTTTTACCTCGTGGATTAGATGTAAAGTACAAATATCTACTAATAAGCGACCGTTTACTCTCCTCTAACATATACTTCTACAGAGGTTTTTATAAATAAATTGCGGTGGTTATTCTTATAACGCTCCCTTCTATTAAGTACACTTTTGTTGAGTCTTATAGGGGTAAAAGGTACAAGCTCCACAAGCCTCTGGATAATCATCGAATCTCTTAATAATGTTGGAAAATATCCGAATATGGCTCAAATACTACAACAGTCGTCTTTTCAAGTCTCCGAGATCTCACCCTGAAAGCCATCGGGAACATACGTTCATACATAAGAACATATGTTCCCAAGTCAACCTCCATGATTAAAGATGTCTTGGGACAAGACATGGACAGTGACAACTGAGAAAACTGTTTGACTGTGAATTTTGATGACTCTATGCTCCAAATATGGCATGGATACAAAGAATTGAAGGTATTACAATTTTCATTGGTTTTGAAACCTTTTTTTAAATTCTTTAATTTACGAAATACGTATTTTAATAATTTTATGTATTTATTTTACGAGACAAGTAAGAAAGGTATTAAATATTTTATTTTGAAAAATAAGAAGCACAAACGCTTAACAAATTTCACGACTCGTTTACCAATTTTACAGATCCTGCTGAAATTTTTTTTTTTTTTTTTAATTGCAAGTGATCAGGCATTTTTTTTAAAAGCTTAAAAAGTTATTTTGGTCGGTCACCCCAGCTATGAAAATCCACCTGACTGTAAGATATGAAAAAATGCCTCCAGGCACAATGTTATGGGTTTAGTGTGCAATGGGGGACCAAGATTTAGACTCGGACATAACAATGCTTTCTGAAATAAATGTTAACAGTTTCAGTATCCAAACCCATTCGTGAAACATAAAATATTCAACTAAATTAGCAAGGTACGAGTATGATAGAGCTTAGCAGTGAAGGTGATTAGTAAATATTACTTAAATTATTATAATGACTTCTATTAAATAATAAATTATGGTAATTATAATTAGAGTTATTAAGCAGGTGCACAGCGAATCTTTCGCACGTTCTCTATGTACTTTGTAAATAAAATAAAAATATATTAAAAGACGAACTTCTAATGTTTCGATAATTTAAAAAAAAAAAAATTATTTATAGTATGAAATTGATTAGAAAATTAAAGATTTTCGTGAATTGAAAAAATACCACTGATTTAAGAATTAAAATAGTTTATGTTGTGATTGAATATAACCTCATCAGACTCAGCAAGTAATCATAAAAATTACTTAGAGCTTTTAGAAAATATTATCAATATTTCATATACGCGCCCCTAATTGAAGCGAGTATAAAAGTTTTGTAGTCGCTGAAGAAAGAAATGATAAAAATTAAATATAGACATAGATTTAAAATAAGATGCAAAATAGATGCTGAAATTCGGAATGGATGCTAATAAATTCGAATTTAAAAAAATATGCAAATATATGCTTA
Organism: Glossosoma conforme; assembly: GCA_022606575.1. Classification (NCBI taxonomy): domain Eukaryota; kingdom Metazoa; phylum Arthropoda; class Insecta; order Trichoptera; family Glossosomatidae; genus Glossosoma; species Glossosoma conforme. Next base: position 1,023,959 of record JAGTXR010000117.1, read on the forward strand.
AGTCATCACTATCTACGAAATTTTATGTTTTTAAAAAATAAAAATAAATTTAACTACGTAGACTGATTATTAATAATAACCAGTCACTTAATTAAAGTCTATTATCTCTGGGTAGGCTTATCCTAATTTTTTCTGTACATGAACTTTGTAGCTGTAACTTTGACGATCCCTGAATTATTTGCCTTATTTTAAGATTATTTTGTTGAAAATATATTTTTAAATATTATAAATAAATAAATATGAAATGTAATTATTGATTATTTGCATCTTATAAAAAAGATGCTAAAAAGATATTTAAATCAGCTTTTAAATGCTCTAAAACAAAATCCACGCTTAAATGCTCCGAAATGATAAAAGCTAAGCTTTTGAAAGCTCCAAAACGCTAAAAATGAAAGAATAGATGCGATACGGGTCTTTATTATGAAATATCTGTTAACCTAATCGAATTTACAACGAAATTCTACAATATTAACGATATCCGTTTATTATTTGGAATATGGGACCGGAATAAAACCAACAAAATAATTATGTAATAAGCAAACAAAGGGAGTTTATCTCAATATGGGATAATAGGCACAGCAGCCAGTTCCGTTCGCTTCAGCAAAATTTTAATTAAAACGTTGCAATTTTATATTTTTGTTTGCGATCGTTTTAATTAATTCATGCATACGATAAACCGATTACAATAGAATGCTATTTTAAATAATGCAATAATAATTCGATTGATTCCAAAAAGTGTTTACTGATAAAACAACAATAATTATTGTAAATATTTATATTTGTAGATAAATAATAAAATTCATAAAGGATTATGTAATCTATTTAATATACTTAATCTGTGTAAATAAATGCATTATTCGAGAACACAAATCTACATGTGTATTGTCAAGTATGACTTATAAATCATATACACCTATCCCCCGATTTACACGGTAGATACGTTCCTGAGAAAAACGTGTAGATCGAAAATTAAAAATTTTCAAGTCAAAACCGTGTAAATCGAAAAGCTTGCAGAAAATTCATAATTTTGCTATTTAACAGTTGTGATATTTTTCAATAGTTTTAGGTGTACACAGAAATAAAAATAAAATGCATTGACAGGTTAAAATATGTAATATATTACGGAAACACTGTTTTTTTATTTAATTACAATACATACATTAAACAGAAGAACAAAAAATAAAACCAAAGGCGTTTTATTATCCTTCATTACTATCAGAAATTACTCTCATTCTTTTTTTCGGAATCGAAGGTTGGAATTCACTTTCATCACTCGAAGTTATTTGTGCCGATTCGATGTTTGAAGCAGAAATATTTACATTCTGAGAAGTAGTAATAAAATCGGTTATTAACAATTGCTTCGAATATTTTGTAAGATCTTTGTAAACTTCTTCATATTGAGCCAAGCAGCGATTTATGTCACGTTGGAATCGTAAAGCCCTTTCAACGTTTGTGTCATTTTGTATAAAATGATTACCCAGCTTTCTTCCCAATGCGAGTCCTTCGCGGATGACTTTAGCAGTGAATGTTACTGGTACTAATTCCTCTTCATCAGATTTGTCAGACTCACTTTCGCAAACTAAGTTAACTAAATCATCCTCACTTCTATCTTCTATCCAAAGCATTAACGCTTTCTCCATTTTTTCCATTGCGATATTTCTGGTGTATGATGTTGTGCCCATACTCGTGGTATTGCCAGCTGCAACACTCTTTCTAATTGTGTTTTCATTTGTTCTAATAGTTATTATTGTAGCTTCGTTCATGCTATATGATTTTGCAACATCTACTACTCTATCTCCCTTTCGTAAGCGATCAAAAATTTCGATTTTAGTTTCTAAAGAAATAACTTTTCTTTTAACTTCTTTCGACATTATAAGCCTATAATTTTTTTTAATTTATGTTAATTTATAATAATCTAAATTATGCACTCACTTGTAATTTACGAATATGGAAAATTAAATCTTTCTGAAACTGTGAACCTTTCACTCAAATACAATTTTCCGTAGATAAAACTTTAATTTTATGCGAAGAATTACAGACACAGTGTGCGTGTGCAGCAAGTCAGCACAACTAGCTCGGGATTCCCCGTGAGATGTGTACACAGCGCACGTGTTCAAACACAGTAGCATTTAGTAGAGTGCGATAAAAACAAAAAAAAAACTTATTTGGAAAACCGTGTAAAAGCGAAAACGTGTAAAACAAGTACCGTGTAAATCGGGGGATAGGTGTACTTATTTATTTAAACACATACAAAACGGCAACTAATTATTTCAAATTAATGAGCAGAAAGTATTTATGAAATGGTCATTAATAAAGACATAAAAAATGACAGTAAAAATAATAAATTGGCAGTTATAAAATATAAATTTGTAGAACAAAAATAAATTGATAGTAAATAACGAATGAAAATAAATAATAGGTTAGGTTAGGTTTCCTTTTAATGTGCTGAATATTCATTAATTTTAGATTAATTACTGACCGTATCGAATATATTACCGCCATTTTAATTTTATAACTGACCACATTCACACTGACACAGTGGATAAAGGGAATTTATTTAATCCACTCCTGATTGATTTAATTTACTGCCTATTGATTTAATTTGCTCCCAAATCCTTGAATTAATTACTGAACAAATAAATACAGGCCATACAAAACATATAATAATTTTTCAAATAGTATACGTATATTTAAAAAAAATAGCTTCTCGCCTACTCTCTTACGAACCGATTTTGTAAATAAGTAATGCTATATGTATTACTATATAATCTTCTTCGTAGTATCAATCCGGTGGATTGGTTTGCAGCAACAGAATCTTGCATCTCGATCTCCATTCCTCTCGGTCCTCCGCAACCCTTTTCAGCTCAGCATAAGCGCTACAATTCATGTCCTCGAATACTTGCTGTAAATACTCCCGTCTAGCCCCCTAAAAGTACTGGAGGACTCTGCGAAATGCCTTAAGGTCACAGGTTCGATGAAAGGAAAATCCTGATCTATCTCCTTCTCGTGGTGGGGGGTGAGCGACATCAGTCGGCCAATATAGACAGGGACCGAATGTTGGCCGGAATAAGCTAACACCCAGCTAACCTCATCAGGTCAAGCTGGTTAGGGCACTCTATTGTCCTGGAGGTAGTAAATGCCCTCCTAAGGCGGATGAACCTTTACGGTCAACGGCATTAGGATGTGGAAATAAAGGGGAAAATACCACATTAAAGGTCTTAAAGACATCCCATGTATCAGCAAAAAAAAATGATTGCATCACTATATAATATACTGATAAATATAAAATAATATATAATTTAAATAAGATAGTTTGTAAATTGTTTCAAAGTACATTTATGTTTAGTTATTTTTTATGCCAAGCGGTATCAAATTACGTGCAAGTATTTGAGTATCGATTTTCTATTGATGATATTCTTTAAAACGACGAAATAGAAAAGATATCAAAAAATAAACTTGCACAAAGTTTTTCCTACTTTTTGTTATCAAAATATGATTTGATTTATACATCTGACTGAATTCAGCCCCCTTTTAGGACCAAATACTTTTAAAATCGAGCTAATCTGTCACCCAGGAGGTCGTTGGGTGTCATATACTATACGCTTCCAGTGGGATCAGCGGATGCAGAGATGTGTTTTGACAAGGCATGCACAATGGTGACTAAGAGAACTAATAAGAGTCAATTTGTGGTGAATGTATGCTCCATATATGGAACAGATACGCAAAGAAGAATCTAGTACTAATTGTTATAAACTATTCTGACTATATATACGAAAAATAAATATGCTTTATTAATATTTTTCCTGATTCACTTGTACAATGGTCGAGATGAAAGGCGAATCAGTTTTATTCATCGTTCATTAACCGATAGTTTCCAACTTTGGCCCAGATTTTGCCGAGAATGTGAGGAGATTCAGGAATGTGGAAGCGGAAGATGCGCAATACAACCCGTGGGATTCCTCGTACAGTATATGTTGAGAGCAAACGAGCGCATCCAAGCATCGCAAACTTGATTTACCTGCAAAGAATACCGCGCGAGCAACCAGATAAGAGGAAATATTTTATGCAATGTGGATGCTTGCAATCTTTGAACATGTTTGGTATGACAACGACAAAATATTTCATTTTTATGGCATAGATATGTTCATTTTCATGTCATTGACTTACTCTCTTTTAATCTGTGCTACTTATATAACAAAAGCTATAAAAATACATTGTTTTAGCAGTATTTTATCAGATAGACCAAAATAAATTAATTATCACTGGGAATTAGAGACAAGTAAATTACCAGGTGGACCTTAAAGTGAAGATACGAGTGTGTATTTGACAGTAGCAAATGGTGCCTAAAACGGGTGCCTAAAACGGGTGCCTAAAACCTACCCAAATATCAAAGATGTATCAACTCTCGGGCATCGCCCCACTAAACATACGGCGAGAAGTCACCACCAAGGAGGAGCTCTCCAACGCAACCCACGATACACTCCACCCTATGTTTGGGTATCAAAAGTTAACAACACGGCTCAAATCAAAAAGAAGTTTCCTACAGCCGACAACGGAACTGGTGATACCTGAGGCCACCCCGCGGCCTAACATGTGGAGAAGCGCAACTGAGGGAAATACTTGCTTTGCCCCGAAAGAGGACCTAGCCCCCGGACACGACCAGGGGTGGAATATATGGAGGTCCCTTAACTGATTTCGGACGGGAGTATGTAGGACGACGACACAAATGAAAGCCTGGCAGTTTCACAGCGGAGTGTGCGATGTGTCCGAGTAGCTGCACCCAGGAAGACCTGATGATGGCCGGGAGTAACGCCATCGATGTCGCCCACTTCTGGGCAGACAGGATCTGACCCTGTTGTTTTCGACACGATTATATATATAGTAGCAAATGCCAGGCATGACGGAAATTTGTGGTGACAATAAGCCACAAATAAGGATACAAGGGAGAGGTTTACATTCAACGGCATGTTATTCTTTAGTACCCATTTTAAGGCTTAAGGTAAGTTGACTATTTTTATTTTGTTGATACACACGAATAAACTAAGACACAATATACATATATGCAAATAATTTTAGTATATTCCAACATTGAAATTTGTTCAAAAGAACGGTATATACTTGCGTTTAAACAATCGACGGTTGCCTTTAATGTATTTGTTATATGATTTCCAGGAATTTATTTTTTGTAGATTGGTGGTAAGCGTATACGACATCATCAGGAATACCTTTTTCCCATTTTTTCCCCATGTTGTCAAGTTGAATATTGTGCGGCCCTGGTAAACGATTTCCCGCTGTCTACCGGTACTCATATGAGGTGTTATTTTTTTAAATTTTCAATTTCAACGATGAATTGTTTTTTAACAGGCTTGGAATTTGAACGTTAACGATTTTGATAGAAATAACATACTCGCAACGCAGCGATGTAAAAATGCAGATTTATATCTTCCAGAATATTTGATAATTGTTTTATTTTTGTGATTTTAATTAATTTTTTGAAATTCATTACATTATCAAATTGTTTAATAATATTTGAGCCCATTATAAAGTGTTCTAAGTCACGTTTCATGTGTTGGTTGAAAACTAATGATAGTGACAACTTCGTGTTGCTTAAAATGCTTAATTCAGATTTTTTTAATTCATGTTGAATGAATATTATATTAATTCACAACAATATGTTTTTTTTTAATTTAAACGCATGCAGGAGAGCACACCCGGTCTAGACCAGTGCACTCTATGACGCTCAGCCAGGGAGACTGGACGCTGCATGCCGGAAACGTGTGTTGTGTTCGTGTTTGTGTGTGGGTTGGGGAGATCGCAAGTGTATATTTATCTGTTTCTTGAAGAGATCCAGATTGTAGGAAGGAGGAAAACATGAACGCTGAAAGAGCATTCCATAGCTTACCGGTGGTATTAAGGAAGGAACTTTGGAAGCTGCCAGTTCTTGGTCGACATACATTAACCGTGTGCAAGTAAATAAGTAAAACAGTAAATAATTATTGAAGATGGTCTTCAGGAAGGCCGAAACATGTAATCATTTAAAATAAACTGTGAATCAAAAGTAAATGTCTTAAATTTATTATTTTTTTAATTAAAATTTATTTTAAAATTATACTTATGGATATATTTTTAATTACAGTAATAATAAAATTAAATATTTGCAACTTTTAATTGTTGATCTGCAAATGATATACAGCAAATAGTTGACAATAATTATTAGATAATTTGCTTTTATCGTAAGACGTGTGTAAATTCTGCAAAGTAATACGAAATGTAATTTAGATTGTTAATAAAATATTTTCGTACATATAAGTATCGACAAACATGTATCTTCATATGATCAAAGTTACAAAGTGGCCAACGAGACATGGACGAAAAGAATTTCTCGTGATCCGGCCTACTGCATACCAAAGGCGAGGTATTTTTCATCGAAGCTCTGCTAAAATCACCGTAGTACAAAGGGATGATTAAACGGACCCGGCGGAGAGGGGCAGGAGTGCCAGGAGGGACTGAAAGTAGAGGAATCCCCCTGAAGGGAGGATCCCAGGAATTCCACATAGTTACAACTCTTCATTCTCCTGTTACTAGTGAAGCCTTTTGGTTGGAGCTTTGCTAGTGGAGAGGAACGGGCGGGTTCTTCCGTAAGCTTTTGTGAATCAAAAAGCTCGTTCGACCTGATTGATGGTCGAACAGTTTTGAAGGATGCTGCAAAAACGATATCGACTCACAAGCGGAGATCATGATGTTTAATCAGTTTTATTGTTTATTTCCCTTTCTAGATATAATATTTTATTAATTATTATTATCAAATAATGAGTTCATTAAAAGGTATACACATATTCAAATATTGAATATTATTGAAGGATATCGGATATCTATCCAGACACTCCTGACGCCTAAAAATTTGGATAAAGGGGCTGCTCAACCCCGTCGAATACACTCGATGATAACAACTGTTCTATACCTATACCGTATCAACTCAAGAAAGTAATAGAAATTGTATGGGTAATACATATACTTACATGATTATTTTTTTACCATACCCGCCCAATATTTGAAGCATATGGATACCACAAATTGTCAAACCAGAGAAATATTTGGGTGTTCAATAATCAGCGTTTTTAAGGAGATCGGATGATCAGCCCGATGCTCTCAAGGCCTGGACAATTTTTGTTTTTGTCTTAGAGGGGTGGCTCAACCTACCGAGGGCATGTATACATGCCCCCCGCTAGATGTAACACGTTATAAACTAAACGTACATTTTCTTGTAAGGTCAATCGTACGAGTATGTATACACAATTAATATTTTTATCGATAATCTATTTATTTATAGTACCTTCTTTATCACTCTAAATAACTATAAACTATATGAAAACAATTTTTTGCTAGTCCAACCTAAACATAACAAATAGTTACTGTAACTGAAAGTCACTGAAAGTATTTATATGATGGATTTAACCCGCTTTCTAGCGAACTACTTTAATCATCAATTGTAATAAACGTTCTTTACTATTACACGCTAACGCGATCATGGTTAATGAATAATTACTCTTGTGAGTTGTTATTCTGACATTTTTTTTTCATGACATCACGATGGACTGTCCCATAATTAATTATGAGTTGTTTATTAAAATGATAAGCTGTTAATAAACATCATGTTGCCGTGAGTACACGGTGTACTTGGCGTTGGTTAATTTATTCACATAACTTTTCAAAGTTAAGGACTTTCAACCGCTTTGAAACTATTTGGTTTAAGGTATTGTTGAGCGGTAGATATCCGAGATAATGACCCTTAAAATTATTGATCGTCAATTTGGGTCCTCGGTAATTTAATACTTCACAATTATTAATAGGTACTTACGCGCCTGTGATATTTTGATATCAACAAATAATCCCCTACAGATAAGAGAATATAATACATTGTTCAAGTAAACTAACAAGCCTTGTTTTGTAACATAAATTATATTAAATTTCATTCTAAGCAATACTAATCATTCAGCGTACATATTATACAAAGTGCAATGTTTTTTTTTTAACAAATAAGGAGACTTTTTTTTTTTTGAAAAAGTGTCTAGATGTATTGATAATTTCGAACGCCGCTGGATTCATAGATTAAAATCGAAGCCGCTATAGCCGATAAATTATCGTATTTTATATTTTTTTATGTAAACACATATAGGATAATCTTCCAAAAACCTCCGAAACATTCGGAACTATCTGCTGCTAGGGAATCTCTGGTGAAGAAGATGAACATGTCTCTTGAAAGGGTTTCACGATGGGGCGACCTCAACCTCGTCAGTTTCAACATTTCAAAAACCCAATCATGTACTTTCTCCACCAAGAAGACTGCTATGGATCCTGTATCTTTCAACGGTTGTTCTCTTCCGAAAGCAAGCTCCATCAACATGCTTGGATTATCAATATCGAATAATATCAAATATTACGAGTCAATTAAGTGTAAAGCCGGTCTCGCTTCCAAAAACTAGGTGTATTATATAGATCACGTCGGTATTTCAACGATAAACAACTTCTTCTTCTATATAAAGGACAAATCCGACCTATCCTTGAATACGGCAGTCACCTTTGGATTGGAGCCCCAAAATACCTTCTAAACTTAATTGACTCAGTTCAAAGAAGAGCAATTCGTTTGATAAACAATGACACCCTTACGTCTAACCTACAATCAATGGAACACAGACGTAAGGTTGGTTCTCTTAGTCTTTTCTACCGTTATTACCACGGTCGCTGCTCTTCGGAACTTAAAGAACTAATTCCTCCTGCACCCACTCACAGCCGACAAACTCGTCTTACACTTGCCGAACATCCATAGACGGTTAATATATGTCGACCAAGAACTGGCAGCTTCCAAAGTTCCTTCCTTAATGCCACCGGTAAGCTATGGAATGCTCTTCCAGCGTCTGTGTTTCCTCCTTCCCACAATCTGGATCTCTTCAAGAAACAGATAAATATACACTTGCAATCTCCCCAACCCACACACAAACACGAACACAACACACGTTTCCCGAATGCAGCGTCCAGCCTCCCTGGCTGAGCGTCATAGAGTGCACTGGTCTTGACCGGTTGTGCTCTCCTGCATGCGCTTAAATTAAAAAAAAAACATATTGTTGTGAATTAATATAATATTCATTCAACATGACAAGAATGATTCATTTGGATTAAGCTTGCAAAAATAGTTTTTCGAAAAAGTCAGCTGTTATTATCGGATTTCGATAAATTGAATGGGATGATTTGGCGTATTTCTAAAGCGTTTAATGCGACATAATCATCAATTAAAAAAAAACAGCTAATAGTTAAATGAATAGTGTAAAAATTTAAAATACGGCGATGTAATGTATTCCAAATGAATTCAGTCAATATTCTGTAAATTCTGGTAAAGTATTTTTATGTTTTCGGTTTAAAATATGCGTGTACAATATATCTTTTTCAAAAATAAAAACGGCTTCTATGTAAGGAAAATGGAAATCTGTGAGGTTTTGTTAAGAATGTTATCTCGGTTTAGTCAACAATGTTGGGAGCATACCCCGTGGCGGGTATTATTTACAATGTTTCCCTTTGTAATAAATGGTACTGAAAGATAAAATACTGTGCAGAGGATTTTGACTGAAAGGGGGCGAAAATAGAATATAAACTGAAATATTCAATATATTATGATTTATTGTGTAAAATTAATGAAAACGTTACAAAACCGTGATTTAAATCGAGTATAATAACTTCTTAAATAAAGCATTTTGTTGGTTTCGAATCTCAAATTACGTCAGTACAAATAAATATTTACTTTTATTATGAAAGCGCATGTATGAGAGCACAGCAGGTCGTGACAAGTGGGCGTCGTGACGTTCATTCCATGAGTTGATGACATATATTTATAAACATTTATTGATCTGTTTCTTGAAGAGATCCAGATTATATGATAGAAGAAACACATATTCTTGAAAAGCATCCCAGAGTTTACAGGTGGCATTTAGGAAATAATTTTGGAAACCGCCAATTATTTATTTTAGTTTAAAGGAGCAACGGACGGCCGTTGGTACCACGGTGGTAATAACGGTAAAAAAGACCAAGAATTAACCTAATGTGATGTTTACTAGTGTGATACATTTAATTCAGAATTCAATATGACACCACAATTTAACGGTTCAAAATGTAAATTTATACAGGTAAATACGAGTATAATTATTTTAAATTAAGAATTTATTTTTAAATATGTCTACTCACATCCTTTAACATTTTCATGGATTTTCAAGAATGTTGCATGCATGAAAAAGTTTTTTTATACACAAATAGTTATATACTTATACAGTAGATATAACCTATTAAGATCTACCAATTTCACCGTGATATTCAATACTGATTATTAACAGTTGTTCATATTTCACCACAATTTATCTACAAAGCATAGAAGACAAATGACGTCAAATAACACAGACCGCCAGAGGTCAAGACTTTTGTTTCACCGGCACTCGGCAAAGTTCCGCTCCCTTCTAGAGAAGAGTTTCAATCCGCCCTCAGCTTCCGAGGACCCGCCAAACTTCCGGCAGACTTGCGCGAAATTTTGGCGGGGAATTATTGGCGCGAAACTTTGGCGGGCTGTTTCTCGCGCCAAAACCGGCACCGGTCACTGAGGTAGCCGAGCAGGCGAGGGGTCAGACGTTCGAGGCTCTAATCGCACTTGGAGCGTTGGCAATTTGGCTTTGGTCAAATGTTAGAGATTAATCTCCGGCTCCGAGGCGGGAGCGAATTCGCTAAATGGATGGGATCCGAAATGTATAATGGTCACTGGCCGGACAACATTGTTATGAAAATCCAATCAAAATTAGGATTCAATCATAATATACAAATATATATATGTATTATATAACAGTTAACCTTGATTCGAAAACATTAAATGCCCAATAATGTAATATAACATGTATTCAGGCTTGTAATAAATGATTAATTGAATAATAAATCCCAAACAATGCATTCTAAATCCGCCTACCCTATCTGTCATTATATCGGATATCATTGAATAAATTATGAATCCAGTGGACGTTTAGTACTTCTATGATTTGTGCTACAATATCGGCAAGAAAATTAAACGTGTTATTGTATGTGGTGGCCACATACTACTACTATAATTAAAAACATATAATATTAACAACCAACGAATAGGCACACTCAAGTGGCAATGGGCAGGTCATATCTGTCGAAGAGACGACGGTCGATGGGGAAGAAAAGTATTGGAATGGCGCCCAAGAACTGGCAAACGAAGCATTGGCCGACCCCCTACAAGATGGACTGACGATATAAGAAGAATAGCGGGAGTGACCTGGATGCGGAAGGCGGAGGATCGAAGAGGATGGAGACTCATGCGGGAGGCCTACGTTCAACAGTGGACGGACATAGGCTGATGATGAATATTAACATCAGCATGATAAAGCCCTTTATACAATCTTTCATCTCTTATTTCTGTTCGCTTGTCAGACATGAATGTGTCCGCCATATTTTTATTTTTGGAATAGTAATATAGACCGCCGCTTGTGTGGCCGGTGCGACAGTCCATCACCGTCGCATCAGTCGTGCGCCGCCAGTCGGCGAAAGCATATTGTATTTTAGCCCGGGCGATTGTTGTGACTAGGTTCGGACAACAAGTTTGTAAAGTTTATCGTAAATATATGTCAATGTGCTTCTGAAAAAGTCTGTGTACTATTAATCTGCTCCGAATCATGTCCTCACGCGTCAGAGTAACACGTTTTTGAAAGAGAGGAGGATGTTAATATATATAATGCTATTAACAAATAAAACATATTTTTAAGTTGTGTCGAAATTATCTTAAAGATTTAGAATTTGACATAATGATACATTTATTCTCAAACAATTATAAATCTCCGTAAAGCGCCACACTATCATGCAAATTAACACATTTAAAACGTAATTGAATCGCAAAGCCTACGTTACAATTAAAAATACAACGATTTACAGAACAGCGCAAGGAAAGCCTTTGCCGATAGTCGGCGCGAGAATTCGGAAGCTTTGAGACTCAGTCGCTGCGGGGAGGCATTTTCTTCTCAATAAAATAACGAGCCTATTCATCTCGTCTAACTTTCCACACAAGATTAATTTGGTCGATTTGTTTGGCCCGCGGGGCTCGGCCGAGTACTAAATGCCGGCTGTTCGTTGCTACTCTCGAAGTGTTTTGATTCCAAGACCCGAGAATACATTATCCCTGGACGGACGGCTTTGGCAGTCGGCGCGCGGGTATTTGATTAGGGAAAGTGATCGCAATATGTTCGCATTCGTAATGTATGGGGATATTTTTGTATGTGAACGCATGCAAAGCATCTAATGTTTACTTAATATATTAAACGGGCGTATAAAATATCCTCTTAATAACAAGCTTCATCAATAAATAACACAAAAAATCGTTTAATATGTGACCATCTTTTGATGAGGCCGCTAAGTAGAAGAATGGTCATTGCGTTGGGCAAAGAACTGGACATAGTGTAGGAGTCTGTGTTCGACTCTTCGTGTCTGCCGTTTATTTTTCACCGATTAACCAATGTGATTAATGTCATATAAGATGGTGTTTCCTATGAAATAGTATGTGTATAAGTTGTCGTTAATGGTGTATTTACATTAAACTTTTACGATGAAGCCGATGGTTTATCTAAGATTTTCCAACGAAATACTAAAGTAAAATGATGGTCAATGAAGTACATTATTGTTATTGGCATTTTTAAATTATACATATACTGTCATCTTAGGTTTCATCTTTGCTGAACATAGAACTCAAGCACGAGCAATGATTTTCATTTAATGTAAATGGTTTTGTTTTGACATGTCAATCCACAGGTGTTAACATAAAAAATCGTTAAAATTGGCAGTGAGTAACGTAAGAATGCGAATTTGCCGTATACACTAAGATCATTCAGGAATGATGTACATATAGTCTATAGCAGAGCTCCGCAACCTTTTCTCATCTACGTCACACTAAAGTACTTCTTTGCATTCTACGGCACACCAAAGTTCTCACCTTGAATACCGCGGCACACCAAAAGCCAAAAATAGCTATTAATTTGATCAATTTCACTTTTTTTAAATTTCATTTAGAACTTAATAAAGCAAGTACGTCGCTGTATGTCTAGATAAATAGGCGATAGGCACTGTGAGATTGAGGACCGTTGTAAAATTATTTACTTATAATATTGCCTTATTTGATCGCGGCACACCTGTATCGGCTTACGGCACACCAGTGTGCCGCGGCACACCGGTTGCGGAGCACTGGTCTATAGCACCACTTATCAAATTCTTACATTTTTGTAAACTGTTAAGATCGAAAACTCTTAGGTAACATCTCGGCAAAACAATTATAATAAATAGTTTAACAATATTCATTGCATAGGACTTTCATAGGAAATAATCAGATGGTTGTGTTTTATTACTGATATTTCAGATGAATAATATCTTCAGTAAGATTATTCGACAAAAGTGCTATATTAATAAGTGCGTTTTTTATTAGTCATAATATATCTTAAATATACAATACATTCCAATTGCAAATCATAGACTTATAACAGAATATGTACACCTGTTTCGAATTATATACAATTTTATGTTATGAAGTCTTTGTTTTCTCGGCGTCCCCAAAAATCAAACGATAAGGAATGAAATTCCATCTCAATTGATACACATCTTTGAAAGACGCCAACTGACTGAGAACTGTGGAAAGAAAGCATTCAGCCACTGTGCACAACATACTATCTACATTATTGCAACCTGCTTCCTGTAACATAATTTGTTGGTGAATTATTAAGACGTACAGATAACATTATTTACTAATGACAACTTAGTAATTACAATAAATGAATAGTATTTCATTGGCTGTATTGTCTCCATTTCTCTTTACGGCAGCAAATTTTAACATTTCACCAAAAGCAAATGCAGCCGTATAATTCATTTAAAAAAATACTATTATATATAATACTGTGGGTAAAATATTTTACTTTGTGAGTAGTGATAAAGAAAGGGGCGGACAAAGTAGCCTTTAATACTATAGTTGGTCAAGAGATCTGGCTTGGACATATATACACGTACTTGCAATGACGCAAGAGATGATAATGCTACAGACTCCTTTACTTCAAGTCTCCGGGCTTTCGCAGTCCTGAAAAGCCGTGGGAAACTATACATATAATATTTATATAAATATCTCGCGGAGCTTAAGATGGCAGAGCTGACATGGGATGAGGCGATAACCATAGCGACTGACAGAGCTTTTGGCGGAAGTTCGCGACGACCATATGTTTTTGTTAAGAGAGGGGACATGGAAATGATAATGTGTATTGGGCACATAAAGGTCGTTGAAGAAATTAATTATTAATTTTTAAATAAACATTGTTTTACCTCGCGACCGTAAAGCTATAAACGGCTATTGTATAATACTCGTATTACAAGGGAATACGTGAGAAAAAGCAGCAAATTTTTACCTGGTTCAATATTATTCTTGCTCCAGTCTTTTGAAACGGTAGGGAGATAAAATCTTTGTAGCGAACGAAAAATCTGCATAACAAAAAAAGAATATAAGCAAGTATTGAAGGCCCAAATTTAAATTATAATATAATTCAGCTATAGGCAGAGGGCTTTCCAAACTCGGTTCGAGTTTTTATTTCGAGGAAAACTTTCAACTTGTGTTTTTTTTTGCAATATTTACGAGAATAAGAATAACCAATTTTCGGGCTTTGAATGTAAATTCGACTCAAGAGTGTGAGAGATCTTGAAAAATCTTGTATTCTATAGATATGAAAGAACACTTAATGTACATTATTAATTCAAGAAGTAAATTTACAACGATAATTTATTGAATAGGAACTACAGTATTTTATAATGTATTGCTTACTAAGTGTACGTGTTTTCTTGTAAAAGTTATATTATTTTGGAAATTCATGAGGGTTATCAAAGTATCTTAATAAAACAGAAAAAAAACCCAAGGACGAGATGATTTGTTTTTCACATCAAATAAATGCGTAATTTTTTACACCAGTGATAAAAAATTACAGTACCTTGTTGAAAATATTGTCAATTGACGTAGTATCAGTTATCGTGGATAATCATTATATATCTATAAACTTATTATATCTATTTTAAAATATTACATATTAGTCTGCATGCGGAAATTCTCAATTTAACAGATGACAGACACAGGCTGATGATTATGATATTGAATTGTATTAAATGTAAGTAAGTCTATCATTTCTAGATTGTTAAAGACAGTTTCGTATTCGATTTGTTTCACGTTGTATGAGTAGTTATTTTACTCTAGAGAAATATATTAAATTGTCTATGTAAACGAATCAAGATAATGTTGGTGAAGTCTTCGTCGAGCATTTATTACGTTAGCAAACGTATGAAAAAAAGTGTAAATTCAGTACTGTCTGATTGGTTACAGCATAATTCTCACTGTTAGTCGTTGATTGGATCGAACCGAAGCTTAAGACTGAATAATCCAAGTCTTGGTAGTGTCGAGATAAACATCCATTAAAAATGTTGATTAAAAAACAACGAAATATGCTTTGAATTATTTAAAAACTGCCGTTTTTACAAGTCAACAAAGGAACTGTACACGTTACTAATGGATATACCGGTGCAGAGATGTATTGGTGCATGATATGGACAGTGGCAGCTGAATGAAATGTGTTGCGGCGATTTGTGGTAAGCATATTCTCCAGATATGTAACAGATAAAGACGAAAAAATAGTTGCTAATCCAAAATATTGCGCATTAAACTGAAAAAGGCTTTAGAGTTTCAAAAGTATACTCCGCTTTTCATATTATTATGACATTACTATCAATCCACATACCGTTAAACTTAAAAAAAATGTTTTGTTAATATTAAATTCATATTTTGAATTCATAATATGATTCATACTGAAGCCGACGAGACAGAGAAATGGTTCTTTGTGTGTCAAGTGCAGCGCATCCCAGCATCACGAATGTGAAACGCGACCAGCATCTAAACCGGTAGCTGAAGAGAAACTGAGAAGAAGTCCAACCGCAGCTGTGGTAAAGGGCAAAACAAATGTTACGCACACGCCCTGGACATCAAAGCTCGCACTAACGAGCAATCGTTCCAGAAAGATACTGAGGGACGCGAGAAGCCGTCTTTTACAAAGAAATATCTCTCACACCAAAGGCCTATAAATAGTATGTTTTAGTAGTGCGTGAATAGTTAAAGTGTATGATTTTGATACATAAATATTATCAATACTCATTGATAACATTTATATAATTTTGGTTTTTTATCACTACACATGTTCTCGAAAACGTCGCTTATTGGCATTCTTCGTGTTCCGACAAGCATCTGTAAACTGTTCAGCATTTATATTATGCATATTGATCGAGGCATATTTATGCGTTTGCTTATCAGTTGTGATCCTAATGGTATGTCTAACATATTATTGAATTTGAGATCAGAGTTACCTTTACTATGCCAGCTTGTAGTGTTGAAGAAATAATTAAAAACAGAGTTTGGACGATACATAAAATATGAAAATAATTAGTGGTGACTGCGCGAGTGTACGTATTGATGGGATTGAAAGTTATTATTAATCTGCTTCTTGAAGAGATTCAGATTATATGTTGAAGGAAACACATGTGAGAGCTTTCCAAGATCTGTAAGCGGTGTTAAGGAAAGAGCTGAGGATTCTGTTTCTTCCTCGTGAGTCTACATACTCGTTAATCGTATAAGAATTGTAGGAAAATATACTACTGGTTTTACGTTTATGAATATAGATGCAAGTGGGATCAACTGGGAATGTTTTGGAATAGTAGTTTCCATGATAGAAGCGATAAAAATTCTTAGTGAATGTAACGAACGTCTATGTAATGTGGACGAAGGAGAAAATAATGCTAAAGCTCTTTAAACTAAATAAAAATAGGATACATTAGTGAGATAACAGTCACTCTAAGACATTAACTGTATAGTGCAAATATAATTAAATTTTATTCACGAGCATTTTTGTACATAATGGAATTATTCAAAGTAAATCTGGGGTATTTGTGTAGAGATGCTGTCCTATGATTGGTGTTATATAATATATATTTCTCTAAATTATCTTCACGATAATTAAACTCATCAACCAGCATCGTCGCCGGTCAATGGCCTACATTAATCGATCACCTGCGACTGATGGATTATTTGCGAACCCCTTCTCCGTAATAGATAATCGTTGCTCCCGGTCAAGCAAGTGTCCGCTTCCATCGACCGGTCCGTCCTCGTCCCGGCAAACATCCGGTGATTAGCCTGCTGATTGCCGGCCGGATGTCGGACGATTGAACCGATTATCGTATTCTCTTGGTCCGTGCCAGGAGAGATCGCCCGGCTACGGCACGGACGGTAACGGACACGCCCAGGAAAAAAACGCGAAGTGGAACGGGGCATCAATGAAGTTGCGTAAGTAGACTAACGTTTTCACTTGTCACGTATTACTGAATGAATATGTTAAGGTGCGTTAATAGAGTTTGGATAACATGAAATTGCGTTACATAAACTTATCATCGACTTATAATTTATAACATAATCAACGCGAAAAACTATTACATGAATGAACAAGAATATAAAAGGACGTGAGGTCATTTATACCAATTCGGTTAGATAATAATTTAAAATTGATTCATACAGTTTATCTTTAAATATATATTGTAATTGAGTATTGGTATTTTTATTTTTTCTTACATTATTAAAATAAATCGTTTGATAAACTTTTGAAATCTTTAAAATCTGCACTAAGCTCCATCCTTAAGCGCGTTCTCTTTGGGCTTAGCATTTATTTTTATAGTTTGGCAGGAATTGTAAGACAGTAATTGTTGACAAAGGAAGTTCTGATTAATACTTCAGTGTGTGTGAAACCGAGGTCTTATTTTCTGTGCTTAGCAGTTCCTCGATTTCAAGTTAAATCTATGTTAAAATAAGCAAAAACCATGTCTATGTGATATTTGAAATGGAAATTTAAGTGTGTGATAAAAATAAACATATTATGACATATTGCCCCCGTAACCTTTCAAGGAAGCACAACAAAGGCGTTTTTTCTTTTCATATATTCGTTATATACGAGTATATAGAACGTATGGTCACCATAAATTGCGGCCTCTCAATTCTGGCTGTTCCCATTGTCAATGCCTAGTACAGAAAAGTATCTGCAACCAAAGATCTACTTGGAAATATATATAGCTCCCGAAGACCTCATACCTTTAACCATTCAAGTTTTCATTCATGACAAATGTAACTTTACTTCGGCGATCTAATCAGAACCGGGCTTACATTTTGCTATGGTCATTGATGAAAATAAATATTTGTTGTGGTACTACGTGCATTTACCTAAAAGCAGAACTTTTGTATGAACGTGTTATTTTTTTTAAAATGTGGAACGCTTTACGATTTTGCCTGTCATCCTTGCGCAGCATTATTTATGTAAGTACAACAATAAGCTGTTAATATTAAAATATGTAAAGAGTTTAAGTAATTTTAAATTCATTTTAATTTTAAGTATTGTCAGTTGATGACCTTAATGTTACTTCAAGTAATATGATTGTAAAATTATATTTAAAAATGTAAACATGTAATACAATATGTTTTCAAAAAATATTGTGAGACGAAAATTATTCTGACGCTATAATAATATCTGAAATTATGGCCGGATATCTTGATATCGGCCATGTTTCGCGTTTTCTCTGAAATACTGAGATTGCTCAATCTTACGTAATATTTCAGCTGAAGTGTAATATGATATTATCTCTAATCAATGATAAGCTGGCGGAACACTAGGCTATAATTTATAATTTGCAAGAAAATTACTCCCACGTAATGATAATACTTCTTTATTTACGGACTGTATAAAAGTAACGCGATAAAAAAAGAAATTGTGTTTTCAATCACGCAAACATCCGTTCGGCATAATTATATGCAGATTGATTTGAACGTGAGAATAGGAAAAAAATATGCAAAACTTTTAATGTGTGTACAATGAAACTAAAGATTAATCAACTGTAAATAAGTTATAAGCAACAAAGATGCAAATAAAACGAGTTCACTAGTGTTTTTTTAATTTTTAAAATAAATAAATTACTGTACTCAAGAAAATTCTGCAAAATCTTTGACTATTTTACTAAATAAATTAAATTAACGAGAATCTTCGTTATATAAACAGATAAAATACTTGAAATAAAAAAAGGAGGAACAAGCAATGTATGTAATATTTAAAGGGAAAAAATGTGATACAATAATAATTATAATAACCACAAATTATTTGGGAAACACTTAGTTGATTAATGTTCAACATGTGTGTATACAAGCTTTATAAGTAAGAATCTGTCAAATTAAAATAAGCACGTAAGTATTTTCTACAATGTCCGTTCCCCTAACAAGAGCATATTTCTCGTCACAAACTGACTTAAAGTATTATACAAAGTTCTGTCAGCCGCCATGCTCCTCACCTCTCCCTAATCTCAGTGCTTTCTTTCGGAGATCCGCGTAGTACATTATATGTATTGTTTCCGACGGCCTTCATGGACGGTGCGATAACAAAGACTTGAAGAAATGGTAGCTAGCTCATGCTCTCCAAAGTACATGTCCCAGTCAGATTCGTTCTTAAAACGACTGTTTTATGGTAATATATTATACTGTTAATAATCTATACTTCATTTCAAAATAAGTTAAATAAACTAGCATAGGAGAAGAGATCCATGCTAGGAGTGTCGCTATAAGATCCGGAACGAGGATATCCGCAGAAGGACTCAATTAATGGAGGCAACCCAATGAATAGGCACAATCAAGTGGCAATGGGCAGGACATATCTGTCGAAGAGACGACGGTCGATGGGGAAGAAAAGTATTGGAGTGGCGTCGAAGAACTGGCGAACGAAGGGAGATAGCGGGAGTGACCTGGACGCGGAAGGCGGAGGATAGAAAAGGATGGAGACTCACGCGGGAGGCTTACGTTCAACAATGGACGGATACAGGCTGATGAAACTAGCATTTATAATCAAACATTGTTAAAAAACTAAGACGAAGATATATATTTTATGTTAAAAATATTTTTTTGAAAAAATATACCAATCATGTATACAAGAAAATCAATAAAAAGAGTTTAATTTACCGATTAAGTGCTGCTAAATATTTAAAAAAACAAGTACAAACAATCGGTATATAAATTGATTGCACGCCCGTTAACCAGCGATTTGCACAGCTTCCTAAGAGGTAATCGATAGCCATTGCCCGTCGACAGATTTCTTCTTCAGCCCCACCGGAGACAAATCAGCTATCGTTAATCTAATGGGAGTGAAACTTTTTATCTGCGCCTGCAATAGATTTGTGTCAACCACTTCTGGCTGCAAAGTTTAGCGACAGTTTCAGACTTACGGCGGTGGGGTTTTTCACCTCCTTGACCGGACTCTCTCCACTTCTCTCGGCATTACTTTACCCACTTTTGTCGCAGAGAGAAGCCCCGAGCTCTTTGAAATAAAGGCGAAAAATTACCGACAATTCGAGTTGTGTTTGATTTATATATGGACGTTTTAATGAGACGTTATTCTTGTTTATTAAACGTAATACTACCTTTTATATTTATGTGACTCAAATAGTTTATTTTTATTTAATGTGACATGCGATTGAAAGAATGTAATTAAAAATGCAGGGCTTCAAATGTATACTAGTATTTTAATTGTTATAATTATGAGACTATAAGTGGCAATTTTTAGTGAAACTGCTTAATTATGATTTTGATTAAAATATTACATCTCCCTAAAGTCTTAGAGTAATTTATTAATCAAATTTTTCGAGGAGATCCAACGATTAATACGACGCTTCCGAGGTCTGCACCATTTTGCCTTAAGAGGCGGCTCAACCCAATGTAAAATTATAAGGTGCCGTTTATATGATATATTTCACATAAGGGAGGCCAAATTCAGACATGAACTCCAAAAGTTTCTTTGGAGGAATAATTTGTAGGCGTCGTCTGTTTGATGAGCATTGGGACCTTCTTTTCCTTGTCTTCATTACTTTGTTCTTAGTATTTAATCATAAGTTGCTATATTTGTTTATATATTTTTTTATATGATTAATTCTTATTGTACTTCAGAAATTAATTGAGTTGTTAAAATTTATAATGTCTCTCTGTAGGGAAAAAAAAATTGAAATAAAAGTTGAAATATGGTTAACTGAGGTCAGCACAGGAAGTCATCGGGAACCATAAATGTTCTCGGGTGTACCTTTGGGTGTAAAGATGTCGTAGAATAAGTCACAAACTATGGATACTGACAGAACTGAGTGATGAAAATAGCTCCGCTTGTATATAAAACGTGATTAAGAATTAAAAAATGTGAAGTAAAACAAGATATTCATATTTTTTTATTAAATTACTATTTTTGTTTTTGATATAAAGTAGATTTTTCAGTTGTATTAAATAAAAGCCAGTTACTAATAAAAAGAAGATTATTTTCTCTACGTACAGCATCAAAGATTACGTAAGATTATTGTTGTGGAGTTATATTACTGTAAAATATCTTTCAAACACGTGCCAGTATAAATTTGTATTTTCAGCATAATGAAATTTTAATTTGTTTTCAGTACGTTGCTAAAAAATATAAGTATAAAAATATAAAATTAGTCTGGAGGATTTGAGCTTCATATTAAAAATACGTGTGTGGCATATTGCGAAGAAAAATGGTACCGTGAGATATAAGCTTTATTTGGCAGTGAAATAGTGATACTCAAAAAGTGAGAAATCGCAATAATAAAAAGAAAGATCTTATCTAGTAAAATGAAAAAAAAAGAGATAAACGAGTATCATAATTGAACACATGGCTTTATAAGCAGGAGAAAAGATTCCCATGACATTAAACGAGATGAGTAGAAAATAAAAAAATAGTCCAGCCACAGAAGTCATCCATAAATGTAGGTATGAAGAAGCAGCTTATATAAGAGAAACTGTGATCATACGACACATTCTTTTGAAACATGTTTACAAAGAAGATGACCCGGAATTAATAACATGAAAAAAAACATACATTGAGTAATTTTATTCGATTCTATTACACTTATTTCTTATTAATTATTATATTTCTGGAACGTATAAATGGTAATAAGTATACACGACAATAGCACTTTGAAAGCGCGGTTCTTGTTAGATCATTGATGGTAAGCAAAATTGAACGCAGACCAAATCATGGATAGCTTACCGCTTGTTGCTTACCGCGAGTCATTGATTAAATTAAGCCGCATTTGAACCAAATATTACAGGCCTCGGAAGGTTCAAACTATTCATTCAATCTCCAATAAAAATTCGATTAACAGATTGACCAAAATATGCTCTGGATATCACAGCTGCCGTCTTTTAATTACGCGGTCCTAGAGGTCTTTGGAATCCATATATATTACCAGAACTTTTGGGTGTAGAGATACGTTCGACAAAACATGGATAATGGTGACTGATAGAACTGTATGGCACCAATTTGTGGTGACCATATGTAACAGATATGGAACGGATGTAAGAAAAATATGAAAGCAACTTTGACGCAGTGAATTCTAAAAACTTCAAATTTGATGTATCAAATACATTACACCACTGCGTAAATATAATAACAAGCATGGCTACTAAAAAAAACATCTATTTTAAATATAAAATACCGTCCTTTGTACTCCTGAAAACGAAAAGTTTCGTAAATAAGTTTTAATTAAATTTGACCTTAAATGGCAAGGATAAAAATAGTTTAGAAAGCGCGACACTTTATTTTAATGAACGAAAAATGTTTTTCAAATAGATGAATGTTTTAAATATTTATGGGCGCAACCCATCATTATTTAATTAATTAAAAAAGCAGGATGTTGACTAGTTTTTTTTTCCAGCAAGGAAATTACTACGTATATAGTCAAGACACTTGTACAAGTATGAGGTTCGTCACATTAGAGACGATTTTGTAGGCCGCGAGCAGTCTGGATCAAGAGCTCTCAAACGTTTTCTTACAAAGATTTACATTAATAAAGATAATTTGATGCAATGCAACAACTTCATCTGTATGATGGCACTAAGTACATTACGATGTTCAAATCAATGTAGTGTAAAACAAAAAATTGGTGAAATTATTTATTATGTGATGTTGTGAGTACGTGTGGCGTTTAAAGTGTTTTTTTCTGTTTTTGTAACTACGCGTAATATACTAAAAAACACGTTTATTCATATAATGAGATGCGTTTCAGTTAATCCAAAATGCGCTCACGCGGTTCTCGTTAAATAATCAAAGTTATGTAACATTGGATTCGGAACAAAAGATGGATGGATTACCGCTTGTTCTTTACCGCATGTCGTTGAATGGAAGTCGCACCAGGCCTCGAGAGTGTCAGGCTTGTAATCTTATCTTCTTAATAACTTTGATAGTCTCATCAAGACCCTGGATGTCACATGTATATATTCTCAGATAGACTTTCGGGTGCAGATATGTTGAAACAAGGCACGAAAGGTGGGAACTTGTAGAACTAAATGACTGCATTATGTTATGATCATATGTTACAGATATGCAACGGTATGGGAGGGTGATTAGGTGATATAACGACGCTCTTGAGATCTGGTTCTAAAGGGCGGTTCAAACCTAAAATTTATACAAAAGTGTGCACAATAGGATGGATGACAGTATGCTTCATAAAATAAGCTGATACAACGTTGAACACACAGGACTGATGCCTCTCGTTAATTTAACAGTGCGATTTTTTACTTTGCTTTACATAACATAGTCTACCACAGGAATAGCTTTATTTAATAAAGTCTAACGTTTCCTGGCGCACTTGGAAACGGCATAGTATTACGAACAAGCATTACTGGCATG
This sequence comes from Glossosoma conforme, assembly GCA_022606575.1. NCBI lineage: Eukaryota > Metazoa > Arthropoda > Insecta > Trichoptera > Glossosomatidae > Glossosoma > Glossosoma conforme. The sequence goes on from JAGTXR010000117.1 coordinate 1,047,823, forward strand.
TTTGAGAATGTTTGAAGTGGGGTACACGTATATAGTCATTGTCCGGCAGCATTACCGGACTAAGTGCGTGGACATTAAGGCCGCAGCGAAAGTGGCCTGAGGTGGGTCGGCTCATTTGCAAGCAATCATCTCAACCAGCGGAGATACCAGCTCAGCAGCCCGACAGCCCGCAGGCAGAATACACTACAGGACAACAAGTTTTTTCACAATGTAAGCGCCACACCGTCTCTGAGCCATAATTCAGTATGTGTTTAACAAAAACGACAATACAAAGTTGAGCAGCATTGGCGTAGGACCAAAACATTGATAGGTTATTGCCTATGATTAACCGCGTGTCGTTGGTTGGTACAAGCAGCCTCTTAAGACCAAATGATCCATGTCTTGGAAGTATCGGGTTACTAATACCATCTGCTTTTAAGTGCTGATAAACTTACACTCAAATACACCTCGGTTACTACAACAGCCGTCGTATAAAGTCCTCGATAAGCAGGTGAACCTCCGAGTACATAGAGATGTCTTGGGAAATGAAACGCTTAATGCTCTTGATTTCACTGTCCGCTTTATATTAACACAAGTAATCAAATAATACTTCAAAGAGTAATATATTCTTCCGCCCGTTTGAGAGTTGAAAATATTCAATTCCTGTCGTAGTTATAATTTTTTAAATGAAACAACTTACGTACTATGCTCACGAGAGGCTTTCAAAAATAATGGAACTCACCTAAAACAAAGAGAAAAAATATTTAATCGATAAAAATATAAAGAGAGTGTTTCAATTCGGGAGATATCGCATAAGCGATTAAGTGAATTACAGCCTAATTGTATATTTATGCAAATTACCTGCTGGAGACGATACGTGACATTGAGAAATATGTGATGAGTGAACGTAGCATGGCTCTGATGCTTCTTTTTAAGTAAGAACTAACTAGAGGTATAAATAAACAATGAATATAGATTAATCGAAAAGTTATAAACACTATCACAGCCTCAATACGCAGCAAAAACATTCGTTGTGATGCAGATCACTTTGACGTCCTGAAGTGCACTTGTGTCCATTGCATCAGTTAACGTATATATGGTACTCATAACGAGAAATCGAATAAAATACAGTTTATAATTATGTTCGCCGGTGGCAATTATTATTTATTTAAAGGGTTTGGTTTCTCTCATCTTCAACGCATTACTATTTTCCTGACATTTGCGGCAGTTGTAAGGGAAATATTATAAATATTTAAAGAGGCTAGCTATCGATGCCTGTTTAATGAATGATCTGAGGATGTAAAATACATTCACGTAGAACGTTTAAGTACGCTGTAATTTTACAAGTGTTATTATTGATCGTAAAAGATGTCGTAAAAAATGATAGATTTAACTCATTGATGGTCTCATTGACGGTTGCTGAGTAAGGTTGTCGTATATGAATGGCGTTGATAAAAGGAAGAAATATATGGCAATTAGTGTGAAATCGTTTAAGCTGTAATAAAAGCGATGAAGGATGTCGTTATTTAGTCTTGTAAGTTGGTGGAAACAATAAATTATAATGCCTATATCCGTTTGAAATAAATGTTTTTAAATAAAACAAAAATAAATCTGTTATTTCAAGACACTCATAATTAAAGAACGCAATGCGTAAGAAATAATGATATTAAATATAATTATTCACGTACAGCGACATTGGCATATCGTAAGCGTGGTTCTTATTAGATACTCGTAATGAAAGTTAAGCAACTTTGGGCGCGGACCAAAACATTAATAGGGCATCGTCTATTTCAAACCGTTTGTCACCGGTCGGGTTGTGATACTCCTTAGGATAAAATGGTCAGGGCCTCTGGAACGTCGGGAAAATAATTTGATTTCTTTAAAAAAATCTAATCAATAAATCACCCAAAAAATGCGTCCGATACTACAGCGGCCGTCTTATTAAGTCTTTGAGTTTCTACTCTGGAGGTCGTCAGGAACTATATACGAGTATGTTCTCAGGTAGACCTTTGGATGAAAAGATGTCTTGAGGCATGGAAGGTGCAATGACTGGGTGGCAGCAATTTGTAGTGACCATATGTTATAGATATGGAACGGATATGGGAAGGAAAAAAAATACAATATTTTTAAATTACTGCTAATTCAGAAATGCTTTCGACATAATATTTTTTTCACATTTAAACAATTAACAGTTGAAACGTTACCGTGATATTATATTATTACGAAATATAGTATTTTGATACTATATTACAAATTTATTTATTTCAAAGGGTAATTTTTCTGCTGTTTTGGCTTCAATGGAGGTTCTAAAATAAAATAGAATGTTATTAAATTTTCCATAAAAATATTTTTTCGATCTGATGATGGCTCCTCCGCCCCACCTTAAATACATATATATATGAAAAAAAAACGAAATAGCCAAAAACGTCTAACATTTTTTTGTCTCTCCGTAATATTTAATATTTCATATTTTACTATTGTTGTTTCACGTTCCGTTTACGCGAAATTTCGCTTTCAAAGGGAAAAATTAATGAAGTGAAATAATCCTATTGTTTTGGCGGAAAAAAATGTTTTGTCTGTATTTTTGACAGTTCTGCAAATAACACAAAACGTAGCGATCGCCGTCATTTTTATTCTTTTGAATTACTTACACATTGTTCTTCTTATTGTTGTCACACGGTTGACTTCAATTCTAAACTGTTTAAATCAGTTAAAATTAAAAAGTCACATAACATATTTTTAACTTAGCTATTTCCATATTTAACCTGTTCGCATCAGTAATGGAAATTAATTAATAATATATATTTTGTTACGTTTAACCTGTTGGCATCAGTACCCGATAAATGCCGTTTAAGATTTCCCTACCGCTGACATCGGTAGCCGTTATATATCGTTTTGCAGACAATCAAGGCCGAAAATTTAGTAAGTATAAAGTGTTCAAAAAAGTAGTACATCAACTCATGAATAACGCAAGAATTATATACAAAAATAATGCGAAATGCACAAATATAATTTTGATAATTTGACCTCTGAACATATACGGAATTATAAGAGGTATAAGTTAAAATCGAAAATTTACTAAGGCGTTTAACCAATGCATCCTCCCTGTATTAACTTATGGCGCAGAGACGTGGAATCTAACAGCAAGTCTTATCCATAAAAGAAAGGTCTCCCAGCGTGCTATGGAGAGATCCATGCTCGGAGTGTCGCTAAAAGATAGAATTCGAAACGAGGAAATACGCAGAAGAAATCAAGTAGTGGAGGCTACGCAAAGAATAGGCACACTCAAGTGGCAATGGGCAGGACATATCTGTCGAAGAGACGACGGTCGATGGGGAAGAAAAGTAGAAAAGTAGAAAAGTAAGAAAATCGAAGACGATGGAGACTCATGCGGGAGGCTTATGTTCAACATTGGACCGATACAGTCTGATGATAATGAAGTAAAAATCGTGTCCATATAGTATACAAGTATTATGGTTTTTAAGCCCTGACTAATTGTACAACATCGCCAAGCAATAAGTACTGAAGTATATTTAAACTTGTAAACGACACATTTTTCTGAAAATTACTTAATGGTATAATTTAAAAAAAACTGTCTTGTGTTTTATGCGAAAGCAGACGATCATTAACACCTGCATAAGACGAAGTTGCTTTTTTCTTTCACCTCTCTTCCGTTAGTACACTCATTACGAACCTCTTAATGTTTTTCTTACGCAGGTTAATATAAGCGGTTTTGCAAACACGTATTATTTACAATATCCGTCTCTGAAGATTTACATTAGAGACAATTAAAAAATTTAAGTTATGAGACAAATAAAAAAATAAAAAAATATATCACCAATAACAGCTATTTGAAAAATCATTTAAAAAAATTGCAATGTAATTTTTTAGTTTAAGTGATCAGTGAATCTGAATTTCAACTATCTGTTGTCATCTATTATCGTAATTAGATGAGTCACGATTTTATGTGATAATTATTGCTTATTATGAGATTATTTTAGTAGATTTTGAGTAGCTCCACGAAAAAATGAAGAAAAATGAAGGACGTATTCCGTTATTTCCAACAAAACTTCATAACATTGCCATGACACCTCGACCCTTTTCTACATTTCTCGACGTAATCGGTGTCTTCATAAATAAATAACTTCTTAATATCATTAATAACATAAGGATTATGAACTAACAATACTTGGTGAAACTAAAATAATTAAAAAGTTAACAAATTAAAAATATTTACTTTTGATTCACATATATTTTAATAATAATCCTAACAACATTATTGAAGATGGTCTCCAGGGAGGCCGAAACACGTTATCATTTAAAATAAATGTGAATCAAAACTAAATAGTTTTCATTTTTACATTTTTAAAATTAATTTAAAATTATTATTCTTAACATAACTCATCATTATACTATATACTACGGTCAGTACATTTTCCGATAGCTTCCGACGGCCTTTCAGGGCGGCAGCTTAAAAAAGTAACATAAATAATCTACATATAAAAGTAAATATACATGTGTAAAATAAAAATATTTCATTTTATATTCTCCTAGTGTGATTTTTTTGGAAGATGATTACAGTAAAATAAATAACCACAAAAATATACAACTTTATTTTCACGGCCGTTTTTATTTTTACTACAATCCTATTTTGCAATAAATATCGAATACATCAACTGTATGCTGTTTGAATATCAATGCAATTTCTTTTTTAAAATAAAAAAGAGCGTTGTACAAAATTTCGATGAACAAAAGTGTGTATCGGAACAGGGGACTATGAATGAGATGAAGTTATCTCTACATAGGCGTCTCCTAAGTGGGTTTTCTCTGCGAAAGGGGGAAAACACCCAGCGGAGTTAATAGTATTTAAGCTCTGCGAGCTGCGCCCCCTCACCTGGTGGTGTTGCATAGCAAGCAGCCAGGGATACTGAAAAGCGAATAATGACCGCCAAGGAACTTTCACTAAATGCCCTGAAGAATATTTTCAGTGTTACGGGGGAGTTGGCGATTAGCAAGACATTGTACAAGAAATCTTGTGAAAAGTAACATCAAGACAAAAAAAACATCTATTCGATACTTAATGAAGACAAACATGAACACTTCTTGCATAATAATGCAGCACCATTATCATCTCTACTTTTCGTATAATCTTCTATGTGCGCTTCTTATTTAAAGCATATGCTCATCAAAAATTGTTGCTACATAATCATATGAACTGTTATAATATCTCCCACTTCCTGCAAGTCATGTTGTGTGCATAGTTTCCGATGATCTCCAAGCGACAGCTAGGGGAGAAGGTAGTTGTGTTATCCGATAAATATTTGAAAGTTCATTAATTTGATTTTGTAAGTAGATATAAGAAGATAAGGTCGATGCTTCCTATGTAATAATATATATAATTTAATTAATAATGAAAATAATGATATCTTTTCTACAATATGACAGTGTAAAAAGCATTTTTTAAATATTGATAAAAAGTCTTTATTTCGTTGAAAATAAAAATGTACAAGTATATGTTTAATCCTATATCTAATTTAACGAGTATAGCTGCTTTCAAATTCGAGCATCAAGTCATATTTTTTTATGTATAAACATAGAGGAGAATACTGACAGATGGTGATAGTAATTCTGAAGTCTCATCTGTGGAATTCTATGACGCTTACCATGCTGCATATGGCTAAGCGCTGCATGTGGGTGTTGATCCGCCAACGTCATAGACTACAGCCTGAGATTCACGCATCATCTTTATAATTGCAGGAATTTACTATGAATGGGTGGTCTTTACGGGACGACTTTCCTCTACCACCAATTTTAATAAATAGGCTATGACTAGCATTTTACGAGTGAAGGATCAAATTCACACCAACCGGGTGTATTGTAGAGCTTATAAATCGTTATTTTTTTAATCTCCGTTGGGGATCGAACCTACGACCTTTGGCTTTCAAAGTAAACGCTTTGACCATTGAGCTATACCCACAGTATACTTATAGTTGATTACCGAAAAATTGTAACATGATCATATAAATAAGGCGGCTGATAGAGGTCGGTATTATTTGTTTGATTAAAAAGAATATTGATTAATTGTATTTTTAAGTAGTGCTGTATGCATTATGTGATTATGACGGTGAGGCAAAATTTTAATATGTGATGCAATTCACACCTTAACTGGTTCACAATTAATGACTTTGAGGTGGAAGTAAGGGAGGAGTGGAGAGAAAAATTAAAACGTGACACGTTCAGGCCATTCGTTACAGGAGGGTCGACAGTACATTGTTAATTGTTTTAAAATTGTAAACAAGCCTTTACTGCGCGATAAATAGTCCGAACAAATATTTTAAGCAACCCTTACTTTAGAGTGCGTACTAGCGGGTGATATTAAATTCCTTTAAATTACAAGAGTAAACTTTTTAGCGTATAATTTGTTAATTGTACAGAGATAAGAATAAAAATGTACAAAAAAAAAATACGCTGTGTGGGCGCGCTTTACTAACAAGCAAAATGTCGGGGTATTTACGAACGAAATATTTCATGTTAAAAAAGGTTGTTTTCAATGTAAATAATGTTACTTTTATCAACGTATAAAATACATAAAATTTATAAATATTTCTTATGTAAATTTATTATTAATATTAAACAAAAATATATTATGTTTTGAAATAAAATATATCTAGTTAAATTATTGGAAACGTAAACAAATAACATTAAATTTATGATAGAACCTAGAATGACTATTCAGCATGTATATTTGAGTTGCTGAAAATATTGAATTTAAATAATATATGATTTTAAAATAGTACGTCTATTATAAAAAGATTGTATCAATAATAATTTATTTGTAATATATTATTTGAATAATTAGCCGCACGGCTCAAATCAAGAAGAAGTTTCCGACAGTCGACAACGGAACTGGTGAAACCTGAGGCCACCCTGCGGCTGAACATGTGTAGAAGGGCAATTTTTAACGCAACCTCAACAGACTTCGGTCCGGAGTATACAAGACGAGGACACAAATGAAAGCCTGGCAGTTTTACAGCGGACCGACTGAATGTGACTACGGCGTGGAGCAGACCCTGTCACACCATCTGGAGAGTGTGCCCGAATAGCTGCACCCAGGAAGACCTGACGATGGCCGGGAGTAACGACATCGACGTTGCCCACTTCGGGGCAGACAGGATCTGATCCTGTTGTTTCCGACACGATTATATATATATATTTGAATGAGGCACTTGCGACTGACAGAGCTTAGTGGTCATAGTTTGAGATTATCATATGCTCCAGTTAGGCTTAAGATATTGAATAATGATGATTTCATCAAACGAGTAGTATCACAATAAACTAAAAAGTGTCAATAATTAAAAAAGGGTAGAAAATTCCTTTTGATTTAAAAATGTTATATATTATGAATACAGCTATTCTGGTTTCCAATTTGAATGTTTTGCATCAACATATAATTATTATGCTGTAATCGCCTACATTATCATCAGCAAACATTGGCCAAACTGGTCCGAGCAACAATACATCCGCGGTCGTAAAATTCCCACAGGTCCCATTGAATAATAGTTCGGAATAACAGTATCAACCATTAGGTGCATTAAATCATTCAGTTCAATGGCATCTTCGCCAGACGCCCATCTGGAACTATCATTCTCCATCTTCTGAAGATTGCTGGATTCTGAATGACCGCAGTCTGGTCGAGTCGGCAATACTTCTACCTTTGTCCTAGCGAAGCTAATAACGATGACGCAGAGACTCCAGTCTCATGTTCAAACATGGTAAATTACATTTATCTAACGAAAAAATCGATTGTTGTCATCGGAAACTATTTTATTAAATAGTTGAAATACAAAAAAAACAGCAGATTCTCCGAGTTTATCTATTTTTTATCACATTTGCAAATGAGAGATATTTAAACATACAATTGTACCGAGTGTACTTAATATCATAATATTTCATTCGCATCAGTAACGAAATACCCTTACACACCGTATGTGTTCCTCGCCTTATATTATATAAGCTACGCATAGTATTCGTAGTATACTCGTATATGTATAGTTTCCAACGGCTGTTCTAAAGGACTAAAGCCCGGATGCCTAAATAAAAGGCTTTATAGTTTATGCTCTGTTACGGCAACCTAAAGGCCACGTCCCAGTCAGAACTACCTTCGTCTCTTGGCAGAATATAGAATAGAAAGATGCCTTACTCGTTAACTTACCTCGATATTCTTCAATAAGTAAAAACATTGTACTCTCTTCAATCTATATTCTTCGTTAGAGCCTGTTATCCAAACGCATTGCACGGCTGCATTAGCTTTTTGTGCGGTATCAAGATTTGCAGTCGTATAGAAAGGCGGCTTTTTATTTTGATCGAGTTTCTCTCATAATTCAAACTTTGTTCTATTTTTTTCTTAGAATAGACGATGAAATGATACTCGTATGACATAAAAAGAGATCGAGAAAACCAATGAATGCCATTGATTACATTATATAAGTTGATGCAAACATTAAATTACAGTCTAGTTAAGTAAATAGCGCGTAATTAATCATACTTTTGATACAAATAAATATTTTTACATATATTTTTTATTTGATATAATTATTGTGTTATAAATGTATTAAAATACTTAAAGTTTTGCTTCAGTGTCTATAGAGTAGCTCTGGAGGAAGAATTCATTACCGTCATTACGAAAGATTGGTCCATAGATCCTCGGTGGGGATGTTTCCAAAGTTTTCCCGAAGAGAGACGACAGGTCCCGGGACGTCTGGAGTTTGTTTGCACTTGGCGAAATTCCGCAGCGAAAAGTCTCGGAAAACATCGTCTTTATGGGTTTTATTAGCTCTGGAGATGCGTTCCGTGTTTACACGATTGTAATATTACTAGTGATTAAATATAAGATGCAATCTACAATGGAATGAAAGATGGAACTTTCGAAATAAAATGTGGAAAATAATATAATAAAGTGCAGTCGCTAAGAACAATTGTTTATTCTAAGATTATGCAAGATTATTATTGTAATTTTGTTCAAAAGTATTTGTGGGCAAATTTGTAATGAGAGTAATAAAAAAACAACCTGTGAAGTCGTTACATCGACAAAGTTGGAAAATAACGGCAAAGAATGTGACAAATTTTGATTACATATCCTTTCTAAATATATTTTTTATATTTTCTTATCAATTTCAACAACGCAGTTCTGTCAGATGCCTTGTCCAAAAATATGTGAAGTCACGAAGGTCTACGAGACGGCAGCTGTAATATAGGAACGTTTGTTCATCAGCATTTTTAAGGGGATCGGATAATTGTCTTGAAACTCTCGACGACTTGGAAATTTGGTCATAAATAGGCGACTCAATCCAATAGTGAACTTTAACATCATTATTTAATTAATCACGATTTATTTAATTTTATTGTAACATTTCGTTGGCTATTTTGCTTTGCAGTTACATTATATTCATGGTTTAAATAAAGACGCCATTTTTAACGAAAAAACAACCTTGCATAATTTGAATATAATAAATATGTAGTCAAGGCTAAGTAATTAATTTTAAAGCGCAAAGTATCCGCCACAAGATTAAAAAACAACACAATTAACATTTTAATACAATCCAAGAACAAAGCCAAGATTTAGGGCGGACTACACCTTCATAAATTCGGCAAAAAAGACCTCTGGTTTTATTCGCGAATAATCTACTGTGCATTTTAAAAGCTACGCCCTCAAATGGAAAAAAAGGCAAAACGATCGAACGGAGAAGAGAAAAGCAACAACTCTTGAGAGTGAAAGAGGAACCATCGTGCCCTGAATTTCAGTCCATTTGGCTGCGGTCCTGGTCATCAATCCTGGTGCATTGTTGCCTCCACTTTGGAGCTATAAATTAAGCTGTCCGCGAAAAAGCTGGAGCAAGGATTTCCATACTTCCGGTTTAGCTCGATACAAAGCGCTTTTGCAGTTAGCATTCTAACTACTGGCAGGAGCTTTCTTGCAAAGCGAAACGTTTAAGTTAAACTCTGGACGCCGCTCGCCGTGCGGAGGTTGTTTTATCATAATTTCCGGAAGACTTGCAAACTTGCAGTCGTTTGCAGAGATGTGTCAATGTCAGTAGAAAATTGCAGTTCTACAGAAAAATAAATGCGTCTTATGCCATCAATAAGAATCGTTATATACTTTCCTTATAACTTTAAAAGCCTCAAAAAGTTATAAAGCAAAACATTCTGGAATCGAAACAAATTCAGCATATAATTATGTATCATAATAATTACTTGTAAAATATATAATCTATAATACTTAAGCATCCACAATTAATTAGTATAATTTTAAAATTACAACATAATTAAATAAAACAACACTTGTAGTGTACGGCGGTCGTTAACCTTACATAAAAAATAATTAAATGTAACCTTTTATATTCTTTTGCCTGGGGGTTTTCCATTGCTGTAACAGAGATTTTACTTATTATAGCATATCCATTGAAATATGTACATTCACTAGGTAATTCATAAAAATATGTTAAATTTAGGAGAAAGTTAAATATGTCTCATATTCAAACTTTTATTTTCAATCAAATGCATTTTAATGAAGCGAAGTACTGAGAAAAAAATCAAATTGTAACAAATAAAATGTGGGTAGATTTCTTATTTCGATTGCATAAATTTAACAGATAAATTATTTATACCTTGCTTTTATGTGGATCGCGTTGAGTGCTGTTTTCGCTTTGTACGATACTCTAATTCCGTTATTTCGCTTTCAATGATATTTTCTCATTCGAAATGGATACCAAAATTTGATAAGAAATTAGTAGAAACCAAAGCGTTGGCTTCAACGATTTTTAACGAAAAATTAATTAATCTTAATAAAACGTATCAAATTAAATTTGCATAGCTTTTTAGTGGCCTTGCAAAATCCTGAAAAGTTGGAGAGTTCGTTTTCCTTCATTCTCTCATAAGAAGACCACCAAAAGAGATCCTTACCGCCCGCTCTCTTCAGGTGGGTCCCTTAACGGGGCTTTTCCTGCCCACTTTCAAATAAAAATAATCACGTCGATAATGCCGAATGATAAAGCAAATGGTCCAATTTAAATGCTAAGTCCGTGCTAATTTAATTTATTTTTAAACCCCCCGATCGAGCGGGCCTCTTTAGATTTGTACGTTACTGAGACATAGTGCGCGACTTTTGCATTCTAATGTTCGCAGATCGATGCAAATTTTGTAAAATGCGTCGTTTAATTTTGGGCCGGGGCTTTCAATGTAGGATTTATGTCGTCCGTTTGCGAACTGTGACTGAAATTCTTCGTCGCGAAAGATATGGGAGGAAACACGGCCGGATTACCATTATTTATGTCTGAGGACGTTGGCATTTAAAAAAAGCCTCGCCGAATTAGTTCCGAGTCATTGATTCGAATTTATAAGCGTTGTCTGCTTAATTGGAATGGAAATCCTAGACATCTATGTAAACTTTATAAACTAGTCAATCCCACATAGATTGTCCGATAAAAACCATTATTGAATAAATTAATTGATAAAACTCAGATCCAGATAAATATACATGCAGTTTATGACTGTCAAGTACCATATTTAAAAATAATGCAAAGTAATCATTATATGTGTTAATTTCCAGAAGCAATGACACGGCTTAACTGGTCGAGTGAACATAGTATTGGTGAACTATATATGGTGTGCTAGTTCATTGATTCGAATCCTCGCGTCTGCCGTTTATATTATTCGGATTAATTGATTGATGAAAGAAATGCCATATAATATGGTGTTTGCTTAAATCTCACATATTTAAAAAATATATATTCATAAGTGTACATTAACAAAAAACTTTCTTTACTTATTATTTGGTTGACGTCAGGAACTTGCTTGAGATTTGTTCTGCGCAATACAATATTCTTAACAAATGAGCACCAGCACAGGAAACCATAAACTAACGCAACAGTTGTTTTTTATTTGAGTCCTGGACTTTCGCTTTCAAAAAAACCGTAGAATGAATGCATTCGACAGAACATTAATATGAAAAACTAACTTGTTGAATAGGTTTCGAGAAGTCCTAGTGCAGAAAATTATCGGTACGATGTTTTCACTTGGGAAGGACTGGAAATACACTAAAGTCGGTCAAAACAGAAATATGGACCCGGCTAAGAAATATTTTTAATTCTTTTAGTACTCCAGACTCTCGCAGTCATGGGCAAATATATATTTATTAAAGAATAAATAAACGAAAATTAATCAAGAGAAATATATAATCGGATATACAACCTAAGCGTGTAAAAACAAAACTAAAAAATAGCGCTCAAGAGTATTAAAAAATTATCATTGAAATGTTTAATTACAATAGCAAATCTTCACTTATAAATGTACGAGTTTGGTGGTCTCCATGTCCGGTGCTTTCCTGGCGCCCTGCAAGTTCTGGCGCCATCCCAAGCGCGTGTCGCCCCGCCCTGGTGGACTCCTCGCATCCCTCTCAGCACCAGAAGTTGGTAACAAGGAAATTGCAATTTATTATTATCAGCCTTAGCAGTTTTCCACTTTGCTCCTCCCGTATACTTTCGCCGTGAATAATAGTCGCGAAAATAAATCATATAATTTTTAAGACGGCACAAAAGTTTTGCGGTGCATAAAGTGTAAGAATACGATCGTATCTGGTTTCGAAAATTTTACGCTTCGAATTTGGATTTGATTATCAATGGCATTTTTATACTCTACCGTTTCATATAAATGTTGTAATTTTTTAAAATGTATTTTTTATGGTGAAAAGGTGGATATGAATTGTTTGCACCTTTTCACTCACTCTTTGCTTTATATAGAGCCTACACACATTTTACTAATTGACTTTAAAATGGCCACCTGGCTGAAACATGACGTCAAAAAAAAATAAAAAATTGTGGAATAAATTCTAAAAAATATTTTATTTATATCTGATATTATGGAATTCAACCAAGAAATGTCGATTGAAAAAATCAAAATAATTAAGAGATTATAATATATAACATATCATTTGAAGACATGTCGAAAGAAATAAAAATATAGGTACTGTAGCACTAAAATTATGGATACATTTTATTTATAGTTGGAGTATATTATTAGTATTTAAAAGTAATACCTCATAGTTTATTTTAATAAGAATAAAACAAAGCATAAGTATATGTGTATTGTGAATAAAAAACAACGCAACCGTATAATAAAACAATCTAAAAAATAATATTTTTTTAGACGTAAAAGAAATTCGTGTGAATGTAACCCCAGCTCGAGATGCAAGTTAATTCAGAGGAGGCGTGGGGAGCATTAGTTTGTCACCTTGCATAATTTAATTCGCATTCTGTCCTTAACGAGGTAATCTACGTGTGGAAAACACTTTGCTTCAGCCAGCCGGTGAAATGGAAGCAAGGAAGAAAGAAAAGCTCAAACTGGGAGAAAATTTGCCGATGGAGCTCTGGCAGTTTGCCTGCCACTTCAGCGTGAAGAGATAGTTCGGAGGAGGGAACGCCTCCGTTTCATGGCACAGATGAAGCCGAGCTTTCTCTCTTATTAAGCTTCACAGAAGCTTTCTGCCGGTTATGGCGTTTAAAGAAATGTAAAGTGTTAGCTCTACGAGGGTTTTATTACTTTTGAACGTAATCAATGAACACTTTTAGAAAATAAAAATGCAGTTGCAATCCGGTTAGTACTCGCAGTTGAATTTGATTTTTTTAGCGTCTTTAGTGTATCTGAAAATTTCTTAGAAGGTTCATTGTTTAATTTTACTATTTAATATTAGCAAACACCATATGAAACGTTTTATATTTAACTAGGATTATTAAAGATTGAATTTATATTAATATGAAGTGTAATTAGTGTTGTAGTAAGCATATACACACTTAGTTGTTTCTTTTTGAGAAGTCTAATATATACAGTCAACTTTCCCATAGCGTGAATTTCTTGATCTGAGATTTTTCCTTTGTGTTTAGGGTGATTTTTATGTAATGGTCCCATTTATGTTGTATTTTTTCACGTGAATCACATCTTAAGAATGAATAGTTCAAACCTCGGGAGCATCGGGTTAATCATCCAATCTTAAGAAAAAGTTTAAGGAGGATTAACTGTACGATTATGTGCATTTAAATTTTTTTCTAGAACAAAGCATGTGCATAAAAGTATATCAGATACTCCTTTTTGCTATGTGATTATAAATTTGTTCTAATTGAGAATGGATGTAAAGAATTTTTTGTTTTTCACAAAACATTTGATTTTAAAAAGTATAATAATTATTTAATTTTTTAAATTAGTCTTCGAGATTAAATATTTAAAAAAAAATCCCCACATGACAGCAATCGCACATGTTACAAGCGAAACATGTTACAAGAGGCGTGAGAACGGAGATGCTATCAATGTAAATGTTATGCTATATAATATAATAGGAATTCTTTCTCAAAGAAAACATAAGAAATGTCACATGTCTGCCATCAAACGTACTTCAGTGAGAACACAATTCTTTACTTACTGCGAATTCCCTTATTCAAATCGAAGTCATTATTTTTCACCGTATCAATATGCGATTTTTTCAATATATGATAAAATAATATTTTTTAGCACCATTCTTATACCGGTAAAAAACATACTGGTTTATTACAGTGATATAAGACCTTAACGCATTATTAAATCTAAAGTAAACTTTGTAAATGACTATACCTATCTGGGACAAGTAATGAAACTAGGACAAAATAACTTCTCAGAAGTAATCGACAGGCGTATACAACTGGGATGGGCAGCATTTGGAAAACTAAAGTACATTTATAAAGCGAAAATTCCGCAATGTCTTACAACAAAGTCGTTTAACCAATGCATCCTCACTGTATTAATTTATGGCGCAGACGGGCAAATCTAACAGCAAGTCTTACCCATAAAATAAAGGTCACCCAGCGTGCAACGGAGAGATCCATGCTTGGAGTGTTGCTAAAAGATCCGAATCCGAAACGAGGATATCCGCAGAAGAACTCTTGATGGACTGACGACGTAACAAGAATAGCGGGAGTGACCTGGATGCGGAAAGCGGAGGATCGAAGATGATGGAGACTCATGCGGGAGGCTTACGTTCAACAGTGGACGGATACAGGCTGATGATGATGATGATGATGAAATCTGAAGTTTTAAATATTGCAAATCATATTTTATTTAAATTAATGATTTAAAAACCTCTTAATATTTTTAAGCAATTGTTATAAAGAAAAAATGATCAGTTTAATTGCCCAGTTGAATCGAAGTGTACAAAAATTACGAGATGAAGTCTCTTTGCGGTTTTCGTGAACATGAATAGTGTTTAATATTTCATTTTGCGGTTGTAGTTTTCAATTAAGCATCATCTGCTTGACGAAATGGATTAAAAATAAAATGAATTATTATTTTTGTAAATTTATTTCATAACCATAACTTACACCTTTAACAACACAGAAAGTATAGTAAAGTCATTACATTACATTAAATATTATCACAATAAATCTTTGTTTCTATTTTATATACCCTACGTTTTCTGGACCCCAACAGCAAATAATATTTTCAATGGCGATAATATTTTATAATAGAGGAGTGGAGATCGAGATCCAAGATTTTGTTGCTGCAAACCAATCTACCGGATTGATACTACGAAGAAGACTTATTTTACCCATTTTTTAATATTCATTTATTTGGATCAATATGCGACGCTAACTTTAGCGCTGTTGGATCTCGTTAGACCCTGTTTTGAAATGCTTCCTTCTTCTATATAATTTAAGATGATGATGACGTATTATGTAAAGAATTTAAAAAATAATCAATTTATTGATTCAGTCATGCTGTTATTATACAAGATACAGTTAGTAAGTATTAATACATCGCATTGTTCATCTTTACGTGATCCGAACATCAATTTTATTTTCGTATTAAATACAAAAGAATGCTTACCAGTGCCAGATTAAGTAATTTCGTAGATTTGTTTTTATTTTCTTTACCCTTAACAAGTTTCTTTATGCTATTAACGTGATGTTTACACCTCTCTAGACGAGATTCGATCGGCAAAACATATCCAGTTCTTGGAAGCCATTCCAAAGCCTTTCTTCTTTGAACACAGACATCTTTTCCGCAGATTTGCCACACCCATGACAATATAATCAAATAATTAAAAACACACAATTAGATAATTAAACAAATAATTTCATATACTCGTACATGAAATTTGAAATGTGACTTACACTACAGCTTTCACTAATAGTTATACAAAAATTACAGACGCTTCAAAAAACATATAAATAGTATTAATCGAAAGAAAATATATGGTGTTACTTAATGAAATTTGCAATGTATAATTGATAAACTATGACATTCATTTCTATGCACGGTATAGTCAGTCTCACGTCAACTTCTGTTCAAGTTTATGTGTTGAGTTTGTAACTGAAGAGTGCACTTTTTTATTATCACAGGGATTCGAACTCGGGACTACTTTATTCATAAGCATGCCCTTTCACGAGAAGCCTCTTCCATTTAAGATAATCCGACACCGAGCAGCACCACCACGACAGACTATTGTGTAAATTCCTTTATGTTTTATGCAAGACACTGCTGGAATACTAATTCCCAAAGTTTGCTTAAACTGTTTGGGCGTTTAACACCCATCATATTTTATTTTACTTCTCAAAAAAAAAAAATACTCAACGACTTAACCAATCGAATGAAGATATTAACTGCAAATTGACTTATAAATCATCGATTAATTAATGGTATTGAAAAATTAAAAATAATCGATTAGTTTTATGAAAAATTGGAAGAAAAAATAAATTAAAGCGAGCTCCTTGTTAGTATGTTAATTTCAATTTCATATTAAACTCGGCTGTATTTCTTTGACCACGCGTATATTTCGTAATATAGTCGATTCCGCTTAATGGGACACCGCTTAATCGGGACAGCCGCTTATTTGGGACAAATCTCAAAGAACAGAAACAAAACCAAGAAACCACTAGTAAATTTATATGTTTAATTGGGACAACATTCCGCTTAATTGGGAGAGTAAATTTTAAGCAATGAAGAAAATCAGGATATGTTGCAAGTTCCTATTATTAACTATGAAGAATTTTCAAGAATAGATAACAATTTACCATGTTACGATGATAATGAAGACCGTGAGGATTCAATTGTAGAAGGTATTAAATCAAAATATGAAAAATTAGACGAAGATGACGATGATGAGTCACCTGTGCATTAATAATTTATATTACCTATATGTAATTTACAGTTTCCAAGAGTTTATAAAATAAAATTATTGAAAAAAATATGCATTGTTAAATTTTATGTGTGTATTGCTGGTTAATGGCCTTAGTTGCCAAAACCAAATAAATGAATTTAAAAAAATGTGAAATTCCCTTAATTGGGACAGCCGTTTAATTGGGACAAAATGCCTTAGTTCCGATGTGTCCCAATTAAGCGGAATCGACTGTATATGAAATACAGGGAGCGGCAAAAAAAACTGTCAACTTTTTTTGCCACTCTCAGTAGCTTTATAAATATACTTATTAAAAATTAAATGAACACAACAAATATATTGGTATTTAATAAATAAATTAATTATTACATTATTTGATTGACTCTTATCAAATACATTTGGCAAACACTATACATTAAAAATTAATTAAATTGATTTTTATTAATTTTATATAATAATACATGATTGTAAATGCAGTTTTCTTTGTATTTACATACATTGGCTGTCTTGTTAAATATTTTTTTTACCATTATTTTATACCATTTTTCCATGCTTATACCATTTTTCGACATCTTTTACACTGCTTATGTCACATTTATATAGCCCAGGTCTTAGATGCATCAGGATAAATACACGATTTTATGAAAACATTACTTTGAGATGTGGACATACAGAAGAATTCTCGGTATTTCATGGAGAGACCACGTCACGAACAATGAGGTTCTCAGGATAATCAAGGACGATAGACACCTAGTAAGAAAGATCTCTGAGAGGCGAGCCCGATGGATCGGTTACATCATGCGCCACGATGATCTTCTTCGCGACATTGTGGAGGGGATGGTTGAAGGTAGAAACTGTAGAGGGCGCCCTAGACGAGAGTATTTGCAGCAAGTGTTCAAGGACATGAGTCGTAGCTCTTATGCTGAGCTGAAGAGGGTTGCGGAGAACCGAGAGGAGTGGACATCGAGATGCAAGATTCTGTTGCTGCAAACCAATCCACCGGATTGATACTACGAAGAAGAATGAAAACATTAAAGAATTATAGACTCTTCAGTTTTATAGTGTGAATATTTGAAGAGGGATATTATGTATAAATGTAATATTATGGTTCTGGAGTCTATAGAAAAGAAATGAATTTAAAAAATAATAGACATTAGCCATAATGTGTACTTTAAGCGAGTGAGTCCAGCAGCGTAGTTGAGTATATTAAATTCCATTCACACATGTTGAAACGTTGATAATTATATGACAACGTTGTCCGTTGGACGTGCGGCCGTGCGGGAGGACGTGCGAAGACCCCCAAACAATTTCATTAGGGTGCGCCCTTTGTTGCGTCACAAAAAAGGCCCTTTTTAATATTCGCGAGGAAAATAATAAAAATAAAGTTTTCCAGGCGCTTTTGGATGTAACCGACTATAAATTCTACCTTGTTGCTGTTTATTACGGTCTATTACATACGCATAAATTACAAAATAAATGTAAAAAAAAAAACAAAAGAAAATTTCACTTTGCGATATTTACATATAGTATATTACTTTTCTTAAAATGTTTTACATACTAAAGACATGTAAGAGTGAGCAATTACTTAAAACATCACATAATTAGATATTTATACAATATAACCTTTAAAACATTTTATATTTAAATGTCACTTTATATATTAACTCCCATATATGTACCTTGTTTTATGGTTTACACAAACTGCTTTCTACAGTTCTGTTAGCAGTTATTAACTTTTCTTTATCCCATGTCAAATATGTATACAAAATCGGGCCGAAAATAATATGAGTTATTTACTATACATAGTTTTAACGGCCTTCAGAAGGATAACTTAGGTATTAATAAGTTATTTTTATTATTCAATGCATACGAGTATTTGGGCATTTATTTTATTTTTATTAGGATATCGGATAATCATATCGATCCTCCAGAGAGATAGACCACTTAGTACGGAAGAGCGGCTAAACCTAACCATCTACATACAGTTTACCAAGAATTTAAGCCATCCAATTATTTTCAGTGCCCATTGTTGCTTAACTTCAGTTTCAGGATATTATGCACAAATATTATTTAAAATATATACAGAGATTAATGCACCTATGTTATAGGTTTAAAGGAGCATTCAACCAAGATGTTTGTTCAAGATTGTCTATCCTAACAATAATATACTCTTCCAGAGAGTAGATTTACAGGAGAACATAAACCGAAAATGCTATTTCTGCAGCCAGACAAGCATAAAAATATAATTAGATAAACTTTAGGAATCGTTGATAAAGAGAGGAACCTTGGATCTGCTTCATTGCGATGTCACTGTGATGGCAATATGCTCAATCTAGAGACCCGATACGGAATCATAATAATAATTTAATTTGAATGTTTAGAACGAGGTAACTCACTTCATGGACGTAGTATACAGTAAGTATATATGTATTGAATTAATTCCGATTGTTTTTACATAAGTAACAACAAACAATTAACGTCCTCCTCTCTCTCAAAAGGTTTTTATTCAGTCGCGTGATGGCAGGATTAAGATCAGATTGATAACACAGACTTTTTCAGAAGAACATTAACATATATTTACGATAAAACATTACAAATTTAGAGCTCGACCTAGTCACAGCATTTCGCTGAGCCACAATACAATATGCTCTCGCCGACGTGCGGGAAACAAATGGCGTGATGGGTTGTCGCACCGAAGCCACCAGCAGCGGTCTATATAACTAGTCCTAATATGGCGGACACATAAATGTATGATAAGCGAAGATAATTAAGATACGAAAGATTGTATATCGAGGTTTTCGGTACCACTCACAATATAATAAGGATTTAATTTTAATATATTTTCTTATGTACAATTATTTAACTGTTTTGTATAGTTGACTACAGTGTAAAATTTTCGATATTACTTGGTTGATAATAATTTGTAAAACCGGTACTAATTAATTGCTTAATATAATCAAATAAATAACTATTTACTCCAAAAGTAATGTGTAATTAATGTTGTTTGACTAGAGTTTTTTTTCTGTCGATGTCGATAATAATATAATCAGCGATCTCTACATTACCATATTTATTACATTAATAACTCGAACTGAAAATATATATTTACTTAAAAGAGACGAAAGTTCATTAGCTTGAATTTAAAAACATTATTTGGCTATTGAAACGTTATTTTTAGCTATTTTTTATTGCAAATTTCTTGTATGTTTATCATTATTAAATGCTTGTGTATTTTATTGTACAGTTGTCTCTATAATTAAGTTTAAATAAAATTGATATTAAAGTTATATACCTACCCAAATAAAAAATATTATTATTTACTATTTAATATTCAACAACGTCATAAAATTATTATATATATAGAGATACATCTTTTAATCGTACGCTAAATTTTATTTTAGCTCTTGGTAATATTGTAACTTAGGTATTTAGTGCGATAAGTAATTGCTTATTCATGCACTCTAAAATAGTTGGTGTGAATTTGATCCCTCACCCGTGAAATACCAGTCATAGCCTATTAATTAAAATTTGTGGTTGACGAAAGACCACCTATTCATAGTAAATTCCTGTAATAATAAAGATGATGCGTGAATCTCTGGCTGTAGTTATGACGTTGGCGGATCAACACTCCACATGCAGCGCTTAGCCATATGCAACATGGTAAGCGTCATGGAATCTCACAGATGAGACATCAAAATTACTATCACCATCTGTCGGTATTCTCCTGTATGTGTTTACATTAAAAAAAAACATTAGATCTATGAAAACGAATGGAAGCATAAATTGAAACTTATCTTGTAAATATGGTTTCGATAACTATAGTAGCTATCGATATATATGAGTAAAAAAGTCAAATAGACTATCATTTTTATGAGTACATATAAAAATATTGAAATGTTTTCTTTAATTTTCTGTCCGTTTAAATAAGGAAATACAGTATTTACGCTAATTATTTTCTTATACAAATGTAAATTTTGAAATGTGATTTGTAATTAGTTTTATAAAACGTCTTATAAAACGTCAAAAGTAGTGTCTCGGTATAGAAAAAATTGAGCTGATGAGATTGCCAACGCGTAAGAGAAAATTTCATAAAGACATTCCGATCTCAGAATGCACTTTGGGCAAAAATTGTAAAAATATAATAAATAAAATGAATTTAGTATATATTAAAGTATAAAACAGATATGCTAAGTTGTGTTAAATGCACTGCGATGCCTTCTTCACCTTAGTGAAAAGTATGCTAAATCCCATGACCTCAAATATAACTCCATGAAATTAGTCGTTTGTGTCGTCAAACACAATAACGAACCACTGATCATATCTACAGTGAGTCTTGAGGGTAGGGATCTAGCGACAGTGTCTTCAGTAAAATACTTGGGTCATATCCTCACAGATGACCTACGTGACATTGAAGACATTGAGCGGCAAAGAAGAGCAATAAGCGTTAGGAGCGGTATGCTTTCTCGGAGGTTCTACCATTGTTGTAATGCTGTCAGGAAAGTGCTGTTCAAAGCACACTGTATGGCATTATATACATCAGAACTCTGGTCTAGCTATCCTAAACGAGAGTGGGAGAAGCTCAAAGTTGCGTATAATAATTCGTATCGCCAACTTATGCAACTCCCTAGATTTTGTAGCGCATCTAACATGTTTGCGGAGGGCGGAGTCCATTCATTCGCAGCATTATTGCGACACCGTGTTGCCGGATTCTGGAGCAGGATAAGGAGGTCCAACAACACCATCATCCTGGCTGTTTCTGAATGGCTCAACTCCTCCCTGAGCCATCGCTGGATGGAGATGTTGCAGCGACCACCATGAATGAATTATTATATTTATATATAATTATTATTTTGTATCTAAAATGTAGCTATGTATCTAAGAATATGGCAGATTGGGTATTGCACAACCCACCCAATCCTACTGGAATAAAAAGCTTATTATTATTATTATAAGATAAAATTAAAGAAAAAAATGTACATTAAAATATGTTATAATATTTACGAGTACGTATTAGTATAATTGTGTAGTGTCATAAGTTAACGACCTACGACAATACCATATTGAAACACCGATCATTAGATCACCGAAGTTAAGCAACATTGAACGCGGAGAGTGCTTAGATTGGTAACCACCTGGATACACCTTGTTAGTTACACTTTGTTAGTTAGATTGAGATATCCGATTAAAAATGATGGTTAGAAATGTCTAAATGTGCCTCGGATACTACAATTACATTTTTAGCCCCTAGATATATCAGATATAAATAAAATAATTTGTAGAATTTATCTCACAATATATTTTTTGACGACATGTTTCAGCCATATCGAATGGCCATTTTCAAGTCAGTTAGTAAAGTGAGTGTTGGCTCTATATTAAGCAAAGAGTGAGTGAAAAGGTGGATATGAATTGTGTGATGGGTATATGTGTTTTGGAAATCATTAATGTATAAGGGAATTCATTGATGCCACAACAAAATAATATGTATAATTACAAAGGCTATTAAAAAGCAATAAACATTTAAATCAAAATGCGCTTAAGTAAGAAGTGTTTTATATCTAATGTTAACATTGGTGAAGTGATATCTGTTTAATTTTTAGCCACAGTGCGGGCGTATCCAGGGGAAGTATCTATCCCCAACCTGTTAGCCTCGTAGGGGGACAGAAGGTGGATACCCTGATTCTGTGCACTGGGAGGGTCCTTTGATTTCAAAGTGAAGCTCATTTCAGGATGTCTAGTAATAACTGCACCAGCCTCCAATAACCATCTTAGTATATACTCTTTACTTAGTTTATCTCAACTAGAGGCAAGTCTTTCTAAATCATTTGCACAAATAAATATACTTTATTTTTTATTTATAAAATCCAGGACAGTAAGAAATGTATGAATTTTGATGATAACAAACTAAAATAAAATTCAGACGATTAATTTTTGTGCAAAGAAAGAAATGTAAAGAAAGAAATAAAAAACCACCACGTAACTGTTTTTTTTAAGAATATCCTCGTCATAAAGACAGTTATTCTCGGAACATAACGCATCGTTTCGCGAGATACAAGGATGAACATTAAACAGTGGAGTTTCCAGGAACAACGTACTCGTACAACGTAATAATAAAACTGTCTGCCATTTTCTCGAACGATTCAATGGATTCTTCATCACAACAAATTGCTGCTACTCCAGCTTCAGTATCAGAGTCATGTTTTGGATGATTTGATTATTAGAATTTTTAACAAAATCAAGTGATTATTCTGATATTTTCAAAGCCTTGACTAATTATATACAATTATACACATTTTTAAATTTCTTTTCCTTCAATGACATTACAAAATATACTATTTTAATTCGTTATTGAAGTACAAACGTAAGTGTGGTGATGTAAATGTATTGACACATTTAGTGTCAATGACCTCACACTCAGAACAAGTGTCGGAATACGCAACGTAAATGGTTAGTTTTTGTGACAACAAAAAACACGTCATAAGTATGTAATGGTTGACACACAAATAAAACGGCATTATTGTCACAAAATCAAACGTCCAACATTTCGTATCCGTCCACACCAGCACTGAATCTGAAGCAATATTACACTAAATATGTCAATATCTTCACTCATATTGGTTTCAACTACTGTTCACTGCGATTCTTTCGTCTTACACGTATCCAGGGTTGAACGATGGTCCTAAGGGGCGGTTCCACGCAAGAACTATACTACAGATGGGACCGTTATATTAAACACCACCACAAATGCAATAGGAAAAATCTATATTTAGTGTTTGATATAGGGAGGTTAACCGTATTAGAAATATGATAGCATATGTTTAGATTTTCAGTATTTATATCTAATCAGATTTGTCATTGACATTAACTGTTGTCAAATTATCATTAAATATATGTTACATTAGCATCTTGATGTACGGCTGTACGGCTGTGAGACATGGTGATTATCTGAGGACATGATTTGTAGCTCTTATGCTGAGCTGTTCTTGGGCGCCATTCCAATACTTGGCGCCCAAGAACTGGCAAACGAAGCATTGGCCGACCCCCTACAAGATGGACTGACGATATAAGAAGAATAGCGGGAGTGACCTGGATGCGGAAGGCGGAGGATCGAAGAGGATGGAGACTCATGCGGGAGGCCTACGTTCAACAGTGGACGGACACAGGCTGATGATGAATGAATGATGAATGCTGAGCTGAAGAGGACTGCAGAGAATCTAGAGGAGTGGAGATCAAGATGTAAGATTTTGTTGCTGCAAACCAATCTACCGTATTGATACTACGAAGAAGATATGGTACATAAATGCCGTAAATCATACAATGCACATAAAAAGAGAAATGTGCAACTTTTAAAGATAAAGACTAAAGGAATACCGAGTGAAAGCTTACGCTGAGAGTGTAAAATATTATGAAACCCCGAGAAATCTTATCAACGCAATAGAGTTATGTTCATGAAAAAGTTAGTTGCAGTTTCCTTCTATACGTTGAGCACCGTGTTTACAGTTTGTAGTCGAAAGGTAACTCATTTGAAAATACGAACTTGTAGGGCGAGTGCATTTTCGGATGTCTGGGACAAATCATTATTTATTTTAATTGATTAATTATTACATTTACAAAACATTTAAACCAACTTTACCATATGATTCTTTACACATCACGTTATTGGATAGCCCTTCTTTTTTTTATTTGCGGTAATATCGTTTATTATAGAAGGTTTTATTCATATAATAATAATTGTTGTTTAACTTTTATGTTTTTATTTAAGTAACTTTTAGTTTTTATTGACAACACTGTATGCGTTTCATCTCCTCACTAGGTATTATAAATACTGAGTTATTTTTTCCAAAACAATATATGTATAATAAACGCAAAAGTCATCTCAAAAAAAAATCTGCTAGTATAAGTTTTTCTTAATCTCCGTAATTTGTTCTTTATTTTGTTCAGTATATATATCGCCAATGAAAAATATGTATATCAAGCAACAATTTAAGATCACTCCATATAAATTGATAAATAATCCGAGAGCAATTTAGATCGTATTTAACATGTTGTGTAAACATTAATGGAAACCAATATGCAAACCTTTTAAAGATTAACCTGTTCGCATCGGTACCCAAAATATATGCCGTGTAAGTATATGTCCTTATTTTGCGAGGTTAAAAAAAAGCACCCGTTATCATTTGTTCTCAATAAAAGTAATTGAAGCGACAGAACAAGAGACAAAAATAATTTGGATTATTTTAATGTTTGGTCTTCTGCGCGTCCGCTAGTCACTCACTTCACTTAACAGCTGGCAGTACCTGCCAGACTTTCATTAAATAAACCTCGGGAAATTTTAAACACACTTCCCCGCCGTGAAAGAGCGCCAAAGGTAGCGGCGGAGGAAAACTCAGTAAGCGACTCCGCCCCCACTGGGGAAACGGCGGCAGCTCGGAAAATGCCAGCATCTCGAAATTTCTAGCTGAACATCATATTTATCCAGCAAGACAGATGCTTTACGAAGAAACTTTAAAGAAATGCATTAAAAGGTATGTAAGCTGCAGCTGCAACTACAGACTGTAATGTAAAAAAAAGGGCTTTTGAGAGATTACTCTTATTTTGAACAGATGTCTCTTTCCAAACTCATTCTTTTGAACGTTTCTTTGACAGTCATTATGGCAGTTTTATAGTAAAACTTAAATACTTTACAAAATTAATAAAAGCAGAAAACTACTGCACTTAAAAAACTTACCAGTTTAAACTTCATAATGGATTTCATTCTTACGAATGCATATTGTAAAATGATGTCGAAACTAGTAATGAATAATGACCGTACTTACAGGTTATGAAATTGAACAATGCTTAAATTTAATAAGTTTTTAATAAAAATAATTTAAAAAAAATGTCTGACTTAATTTTTTAATGCGACAAGAAACCATTCTAATGTGAACTTAAGAATGATTTTTAAGAATTCTCCACTAATCCGTCTAATTAACAGATCACATTTATATGTATTGAAATATAACGAGGACAAGTCATTTGAGAGTGTAATTTATATTTACCATAATGTACTGGCATCAGCATGATATAGCGCTGGGTGTCACTGACCACGGCTCCCGGTGCCCAGTCAGTTGTGTGCCGACCGCGACGAGGTCGTATTATGGCCGGCCCGGCATGTTATTATAAATATATGTGCTTATGGAAAAGTCTGTGTGTTGTTTTTCTGCTCCTCATCCTGCCACCAAGCAATTCAATAACTAACTTAGAGAGGAGGATGTCAGTACATAGTCTATTTATTGAAACGTAAGCATTCCAGAAAAACATTTCATTGTGTACTTATACTCAACCAACTTGGTTTAATCTACTGAATTGATGTTTGGATGGAAAAAGTATAATGATGTAATACAAAAACATGAAAAAAATCAATGCGACTCGATGAAGCGAGGAAATAAGTTTTTATCCCCAATAAATACAGCGAATACTGATCCTCGATAAGTTTTATAGTTCTTCTACAATTTTGTAGCAAAACCAAGATATTTACTGGAATAAATCCATGAATTAAATTATGATTGACGATAAAAGTATATGCTAAGGCGGCCAATTATGCATTTTATCGTTGGTCTGCATCGGGAATTCTCGATTGCACATTTCAGTAGCTTTCTATACAAGATAATACTTTGCGTTGGCCGTTGGTTATGATATGAATTAAAGTGCCTCATGAATAAGCCACGGTTGATTGATCAATTAAGGTGTTTTTTGTAGACGTTTGCCGGCCTCGCAAAAAAGTCGCGAAGAGATTAGGGGCATTGCAAAAATATCTTACACTAGAACTGAAATGCACTAAGACTTATACTGTGTTTGTGTGACTTGAGTCTGTCTCTTTGGTGTGGATATATGCGGTCAAAAAGTTGAATGGGTCCAGTTGAGATCGAGTGGGAGGTTCCCTACTGGACTGGTTGACCTCCTTTCATATGCTGGGGAAGGAAACACTTTCTCCTCCAGGTTGCGTTTAAGTTGTATATAAAACATATTGATGAATCACTCACCTGAATAATGATCGGGAATAAGAATATAAAGCTACTCACCTGAAACAAAAAAATAAGAAAATCAATGTTTGGACGTTTTAAATGAAATATTAATTATATTATATAAATAATCGTGTCGGAAGCAACAGGGTCAGATCCTGTCTGCCCAGAAGTGGGCGACGTCGATGGCGTTACTCCCGGCCATCATCAGGTCTTCCTGAGTGCAGCTATTCGGACACAGCGCACACTCCAGAAGGAGTGACAGGGTCTGCTCCACGCCGGTTTCACATTCAGTCGGTCCGACGTAAAACTGACAGGTATTCATTTGTGTCCTCGTCTTGCATATTTATATAATAAACCATTTATATAGAGTTATTCTCGCAAGCGTAAACATAGAAGGAAGAAAATAATTAAACCTAGTCTTGCATGGTACAATAAAGTGACGATAGCTGCAAGACACTAAAATGTCAGAGACGATTAATCAACGACTTGATTGTCAGTGTGAGATCTTCATATTTAAAATTTCCAAACTGACCTATAAAAGCAAAAATTTAAAGAGCTTCCGCGATACATGCGATATTAACGGATAATAAAGAATATAGAACAAACAATGCATATATTAATTCATCCATGGTATACTGTCATGAAGTTAGCTACTCGTAAAAGAACCTTCATTAGCATACCGCTCCCCTAACTGGAGCATAAGGTCGTAACGAGCTGCTGCCACTAAGCTCTCAGCCGCCATAGTCCTCGTCTCATCCCATGCAAACTCTGCATCAAGTAGCTCCACCAATTATATTCTATACATACTTCTTAATGGACTTTAGAGAGCAGGCGCATGGCCAGCGATTTGAATAAAAGGCAACTGTAGATTATGCTCTCCTGCTGCATGCGAAGTATGTGTCAATTATTTCAATTTACTTATTTATTAATAAAACATTACAAATATTAACAACTCAATTAAATTCTGAAGTACAATAAGAAGTAATAATAAAATAAAAAAATACGATACCTACAAATATAGGTACTTATGATTAAGTACTAAGAACAAAGCAACAGAAGTTCCCAATGCTCATCAAACAGACGACTCCAACAAATTATTCCTCCAAAGAAACTCGTGGAGTTCATATCTGAATTGGGCCTCCCTTACGAAAAATATATCAACATCTTAACCAGGTTCACCTTAATATCTTAACCTCCTGTAGTATGGTAGATTTCAGATTAATCATCTAGTAAGAAGTCAGTGTACAGTGACGATAGTTATCAATTATCTATATAATACATAAAGAATAAAATCATGTGAGAAAATTTGATTTTGTCAAAAATAACGAGCATTTATATATATAATAACGTCATTTTATTTTTTAAATTATGGTAAAAATATAAATTAAGATTCGGACGACAGAACAAGTATTGCATGTCGTCGGTAAAGTCACACATATAAAATTGATGCGGCACACATTTTAATTAACACTTCAACATGAATGGAACAATCTCGCAGGGAATCTAAGCTCTTGAGAATGCTCTCCTCGACACTCGACCAGATAACGATGTGGCGTCAAATCTTCCCATCTCCTCGTCCTTCCGCACAACGTCCACTGTCATAGCGAGCATCGCATTTATATCAGCAAACACGGGCGATAAATTTCCTGGCATGTTCAGGTACGAGTAGTTTGGGAGCACGGTCCGGAGGGGCCTAGTCTCGCAGACGGAAATAATTGGACTAGAGGAGGTCGTCATCCGGTGGATTTGCGGACTATGGACAGTGGAAGTCCAGCATTACACGCGCCGTGACCACGGTGATTGGACGATACGACTCCCATTTGAAAAGCCAATGTTTTTACACCCAGTTTCAGTTTCCAAGCGCTTTCAACCCTACGATTACTGTTGCTCATAAAAAAATTGCGATCGCCAAAAAAAAAAATAATTTATACTAGTACATATAACTATAAGCTGCATCATTAAATTAATTTAGGCTAACACTGTACAAGAGAATACCGACAGACGATGATAGGAAAATTTTGGTGATTTGGTAAAAAAAGTGCCATCTTTGATGCTTGCCATTTTAAGGATGCCTTAGCACTGTGTTTTTTTTCTACATATTATTATGATTAATACACTTTGACTAGAATTTCATGGGTGCAGGATCAATTTCACACATACTGAGGGTATTCATAAACCCTTTCATTACGGCTCGGTGGAATACAAATTATACTGTCAATTATAAAACTAGTATTTGAAGCATAAATGCACTTATCTGGTCCATTTTCATATATCACATTGGTTCTTGTATCCTTTAGCTATCAAGATGATGCATAAAAAACTATTCTAAGAAAGAAGCAAAGCGATATATCACGGCTACTAATGTCAACGGTAGGGGAATCTTAGACGGCATATATCGGGTACCGATGCCTAACAGGTTAAGTTTATGAACCGATCAAAAATATATTTTTGTTTTCATCTTCGTCGAGCTTCGTATCTATGATAAGAAAGTGCTTTACACTTAAGCCATATCCACCTATTATATACATATATTCTAAGCAAGTATATTCAAGACGCAATATTTGTTTGAATTCCGTTACGTTAGGTAAAGTTTATATATTAGTTAATTTACGCAAACTAAAACATAAGATAGCAAGCATAAATATTTGTACAATATTATAATATAATAGATACATAATATGTAAATTTAATGTTTACCAAAAATAAGTTTGGTAACTACAGCTGCTGACTCTTTTACGTCCTCTGGCTTCTGTCTTGGAGGTCGTCGGGACCTATATATGTTCCCAAGTAGACTTTCGATTACAGATAAGTCTTGGGAGATGTAAGGACAAAAGCAACTGACAGGATAAGTCCTGATCTCTGGTCTACCCAACTAATGACTGGGCACGGCGCTTTTAATGACAGATTATACTCATTTAATTAAGTTTAAGCCCTAATTGCCCCTGTAGCGCCCCCTTCCAGACCTCAGAGCACATTCTCTGAGACTGTCAGTTCCTCTTGTTGGAAAGCAGATTCCTTTTCGATGCAATTCGAGGGAATCCCTCGGCCCTATCGGGCATTCAGACTTTGTTGTCAATAAAAAAAAATTCAACGCATTTACAATTTTTGCTCATATTTTCGGTGAGAGAATCTATCTTCCATCTCCACATCTTTACAACCCGTTAATGCAATTCTAATCTCTTTCACGGGTTCTTTCTTTTACCACTTATGTGCAGTGGCCACAATTGTTCAGAAGGGACTCCCACTGGACTTATTAGTTGCTAACTGATCATAATCTGAATGAGCGCATTATCAAAGAGATTTAACTGTCTTCCGGTGTGATGCGGGTGTGAGGCAGTAAAGTCCAGTCCAACATCTGACAGTACTAAATATTATAAGACATATTTACGTCTCGGAAAAGAAGTAAGAAATCTAGTAATCGCAGGGTTAATAAAACATCGTCTGCCACGGGAGGCTGAACAAGATGAAAAAAACAGTCTGGTAGACAATGAATGGTGTTTGTATTGTTTATGGTTCGTGGTGTATTGGACGTGGGCAGAGAGCAAGGTCAAAGCACTTGTGCGTGATTAAAAGCAATTAAAATAATGATTCAATAAAAATGCGGCCGTTTGTTTTTGGGCTGCACGATAAAATAATACAACATTATAAGGAGTTACAAGAGCGCCGAAATTAGTTTCGATATAAAAGGTGTGGCCTGTCTCAATTCATGCATCACGATCTGAGCGTTTAGTCTCGACATTTTTTTAAATATTCTCATGTTGGCGTTATTGGAATATACAAGATGATTACCCGTATATTATTTTTTTGAATTTAGAATGATTCTAACAGACTTTTTTCATGATATTTAGTTTTTGGGTTTAGCCGTGTGTGGCGAATTTCTTCTTACCAATATACCCAAAAGCCACAATATCAAATCTGACCGTTAAAACCTTTACCGTGAAAAGTTTTAAAGATTTTTTTATCTTTACTTAAACACATAAGGAGAATATCAACACATAGTAAAACACATTTTGCCGGTGGGTATAGCTCAATAGTCAAAGCGTTTGCTTTGCAAGCCAAAGGTCGTGGGTTCGATCCCCGACGGAGATTAAAAAAAATAATAAATTTTTAATCGATTTCTGAGTTCTAAGATACCCCCGGTTTGTGTGAATTTGATCCTTCACCCGTTAAATGCCAGTCATAGCCTATTACTTGAAATTGGTGGAAGACGAAAGTCGTCCCGTAAAGAGCACCCATTCATAGTAAATACCAGTAATAATAAGGATGATGTGTGAATCCCGGGCTGTAGTCTATGACGTTGGTGAATCAACACTCCACATGCAGCGCTTAGCCATATCCATTATGGTAAGCATCATAGAATTCCACAGATGAGACTTCAGAATTACTATCACCATCTGCCGGTATTCTCCTGTATGTGTTTACATAAAAAATCTGGATTGGAGCGGTTTCCATTTTTAAGTATTGCTAAATGCTACATGTGGAATGTTGATTTGAAAATTTCCGTCATCCATGTTTACGTGGAATCACAATTAATGAGTGGAGTTCACTATTTTGATTAACATGCTGGCACTTTCTGGCGAGGGATCAAATTCACGTCAACACATAGATCGAGTTTTTATTTTTTAACCTCCTTCGGGGATCGAACCCACGACCTTCAGAATGGTAAGCAAATGCTTTGCCACTAAACCACGCCCGCCAGCAAAGGAATAAGAGATGATATGGTGACGACGAAAAAAGTTTTATTTTATCTTTTTATTTATAAAAAACGAATGGTATGTTGAATAGTAGTGACGTGTACAAATGATTAAGAGGTAATGATTTCAAGAATAATGAGATTGCTTTAGAGGCTTGTACTATTTAAGTATTATACGGCATTGTATAAAAGCATAATTAATGATCTGACATTAACAGAAAATAATTTAAAGTTACAATAGTTATAGTGAAAGGCAACGGTGAAAGTGAATTGAAGGGTACTTAGTATTGATTTAACAATGCGATGCTGAAGGATCATACATCGGCAGCTGAATTACTTGACAGAAACTAAAATGTTAAACAAATAAACTGATCTAATTAACAAACGAAAACGCCGGGAAAAGATGTTTAGCTTGTCTGATTATCTTATAATAAATAAATAGCCTATAATATATTATTATTATTATATTTTTTTATTTGAAAAAAGACCGCTGTAGAATACGAGTACTTTAAAAAAATATTAAGCCACCTAACTTTGGGATAAGATGGTTAGTAGTTGTTATAAATATTTAATGGTTAATTCTAAAATTCAAATTTAGACATCAAGAAACATAATTGATGCGTGTCTTAAATTTGCATTTAAAATGAACTGTTAATGAACGCGGTCGGAAGAAAAGTAAATAATCGCTGGCGTATAAATTTAATCATTAAGATTTAAATCATACCAAGTGAAATTTCAAACACGTGCCATTGCCAAAGTCTTAATCAACATTGCGTGATCGATATATCACGGAAAAATGGGTGGTCCAAAAAATACTTGAGAGCGGCAAGCATGTATGAACAGGTCCACCCCAAGGGCATTTACGAACTAGCAGTCACCTCGGGGCATCTCTCTATGGGGCGGCATTTCTTATAAAACGAATAATTTTTGAAAAAAAACAAGCTATTTATATGTTTACGGTAACATATCACATTAAATACAATAACTTATAAGATTATACTCAGACATAAATGGTTATACATAGTTAAATTACAATATTATATGCTTTAAAATGATACACATACGAGAAATTTGACAAAAGATTCTGCATATAGAGTTGTTTAAAGCATAATTATGCAAACGAATAGCAAAAAAGTAATGAAAAATTAAATACAATTAATTGAATTTTGACTATAATTTTAAGCCTGCATTCTTTTAGATTTTACTAATTCATAATTTAATAGTGCCTTTCAAGGCAGTACTTAAATTGTCTCCAAAAACAAAAATAATTTTCTTCCGGGTGTCGTTGGATGGGTTAAACCGCCACTAGGATAAATTGTTCATATCTCAGAAGTATCGAGCTTATCATCTTTAAAAACACTGATTAATATACATTCGACCTTTAAGATGGCGTATATTCAAGTCCTCAAGCTCTCCCTCTGGAAGCCGTTAAGAAACATTTATGTTTTTAAGTGGACATATGGGTAGAGATATACTTAGCACAAGACATGAAGAATGACAGCAGGCAGAATTATGCTGCGTCAATGTGATGCGATTACATGATTCAAATATGTAAATAATATGGACAGAGTAATTATTTACATATTAACTGATAACAATGAATGATCCCCTGCAAAACTATTTAAGTTATTATAAAATACGAGTACTTTACGATGGCTTTCAAAACAAAATAAAAATCTTTAGAAAACGATAAATAATATATACATATATTTTAATTTTTTATTATTAAGTATGTATTTTAAAATGCTTCTACCAGAAGTCACGTGAAGTTCTCGACACTTACACAGGATTTGCCAGCGGGAGTCTAAGTACAACCTACGTCATTAAATTTGTTATTTAGACAAGGAATCTACATGTCTCAATTCTTGCGGTTGTATCAAAAGTTTACTCGACTATTATTGGCGTATTCCGAAACGTAAATTAAATTCAGGAGGCATGTGAAGCTATCAGCAGATGCGCTGCTGCAGCATCTACCTGCAGGGGTCCCCGGTCCACTGCAAGTCACCGCAGGAAGCTTTCAGATGATGCAATCTCCGACAGTTCCGATACATATCGGTATCGGTGTTATTATAGGCCTGCACAGCGTGCTGGCAGACACGGCCATCTTGCGACTACAGCCTTTGTAAATTTGCTGATATAATCGTTATGTTATGTTTATACAAGCAGTATAATATAATATACTAAAAGTGAAGCTTATATTATATAAATTGAAATTGTGTGAACAGTATATAATTTGATTTAATCGTACAGGTGAATTGTTTCCAGTTTAGATGCTTTTATAGGTAAAATTTATCCGCCTCACACCGGAGGACAGTTAAATCTCCTTTATGACGCGCTCATTCAGATTATGATCATTTAGCCACTGATAATTCCAACAATTGTTCAGAGGGACTCCCACTGGACTTATCAGTTGCTATCTGATCATAATCTGAATGAGCGCATCGTCAAGGAGACTTAACTGTCCTCCGGTGTGATGCGGGTTTGAGGCGGGTAAAGTCCTATGATAGCCTGGGATCTAGAGACGAGGCAGCTCTAAATATACTCTCCAGCGGGATGTAACAAAAATGTTTCAATCAGGTCCTCTTTAACGACTGTAAATTAAAAGTTTGTTATGTTCGCAAAGTAAAACCATCGTACTCTTAATCTACTACGAAAGCAACAGTTTTTAAATTCGCAAACATATAGAGGCGGATAGCGTAATGCGGACGCTTTATAATCGGTACGTTTTTCTATGTTGTATTTTTATCTAAGCACATACAGGAGAATACCGACAGATGGTGATAGTAATTCTGAATCTCATCTTTGTAATTCTATGACGCTTACCATGCTGTATATGGCTAAGCCCTGCATGTGGAGTGTTGATCCGCCAAAGTCATAGATTACAGCCCGAGATTCACGGACCATCCGTATTATTACAGGAATTTACTATGAATGGGTGGACTTCAAGGGACGACTTTCGTCTACTACCAATTTTAATAAATAGGCTTTGACTGGCATTTTACGGGTGAGGGATCAAATTCACACCAACCGGGGGTATTGAAGAGCTCAGAAATCAATTAAAAATCATTTTTTTACTTCCCATATCCGTCGGGGATTGAACCCATGACCTTTGGCTTGCAAAGCAAACGCTTTGACCATTGAGCTATACCCGCCGGCAAATAAAAATTAAAGTTCTCAAAATAAACATATATTGATTGTAAGAATAATTAAAACAATATTGCTTGAAGAATATGATATGATTGTAGTCGCATATTCAAGAAGAAGAATGATAAATATCACGCGATGTATTTATAACAGGTGAAGTAATCTAGTTTCATAGACAACCAATCTCAGAGGCATTTTGAAAGGCACAAGACTAGGTGGGTGTATGTCATATATAAGACAAGCAATATTGAAAGTTTAATTCAATTCATTATTGAAAATGAGAAGTGAATATAACCTACTATGAAGAATAAATAATTGTTGTACTCATGTTCTTGTATTACTTTACATATACTCGTATATATGGATTATTTAACGATGTTGCCAATGTATTACAACCAACAATATAATTCTACTCTCATCATCTCTTATACACTTTCAAATAATTCAAATGAATAATGGCAGTAATAAAATTATTGACTGTGTTATTTTTTAATATACAATACTTTAATGGCCTGTATTTTTTACCCAAGAAAGCAATTAAACTCGGTAAAAGGTAATTAAAAAACATGAAGAATACACTTCTGTCATGAAAAGCGGGGGGTCCATAGTGCGAATAATGATATTGTTAATATACGTCATGAAAATCATATTAATTAATGAACCTACATAAGACTTATTTTTATAATATTAATGTTAAATATCTTACATAAAAAAAAATAATTTAGAAATTTACTTTTAGATATTTCGTCTCAATTTTTTAAAATTTATTCTAGGTAAATTTTAATTCGGGAATTTAGTTTGAGGGAGATTTCATTCATCGAGTATTTTTTAAAACAATTTTATAAAAAGGATATAAAATGGCAAACACAAATACGAATAATATGAATAAATGCTTGGAAATAATACAGCTCATGTACCGTTGAAAATCTTTACATCCTATCAAAAGACAATCCGTATAAATGGCATTTACAAAAAAGATGCTCGCGGAGAATACTGGAGGTACGATGGTTTGTCTTTGTGAGGAACGACGATGAGAGGAAGTAAACATAGCAGCCTTCCATAATACATTCCGTTAAGAAACGAAGGTGGATCTGACTGGGGCATGTATTTCGAATACCGCAGAAGACCATAAACTAAAGCGCCTTTTATTCAGCAGCCAGGATTGCCAACATGGATGGCCTTCAGGAACTATACTAGTGCAAATAATGAACTCTGGATAAGGAGACGAACAGAGATCTCTGGCAGAAGTTTGCAACGAACATATGATCCAATTAGAAAAGTGGATATGAAAAGACTATGATGACAAAGACAGGAAAAAAAATAATTCCTTTTTGTAAGATATAAACATTATTTTCGATTTATATTTCGGACATGTACTCGTATTACACTATGTAATATGTATGAACATATTATGTTCCTTTCAAACACATAAATTTAGATACTGCTTGCAATATGGTAGCTATGTGGGTACAAGCGATCCTTAGTGTACTGTATTATCATCGTTCAAATCCCCGAAGTAATGTTGCACATAAAGTCACATTACGGAGCTTAATAAACACACGGGTTGCTGAAAAATGGAAACATAAAAAATACATAAGAACTGGGTCTAAGAGAATGACAAAAATAGCAAACATTTTGGTAAAAGAAAAATTTCTTGCAAATGCACAAAGCAAATGTTGCGGAATGAGATCGCTAAGTGCGAACGGTGGCTGCAGAGCAGGAATAAAAAATATTTCTTGCAATGTTTTACAAAAATGGCATTCAAATATTTTTAAACTAATTCTCACCATATAATAAACATGGTTTGTTAAAATAATATCATTAACAACAATAAAATTAGGGTTATCAACCGACAATAAATGGTGAAACTGCATTATTATAACATTAAATTAATAAAAAAATGAACAAATTAAAAATATTTAGTTTTGGTTCAAATTTATTTTTATAGATTACATGTTTCGGACTCCCTGGAGACCATCTTCAATAATAAGAGACCATTTTCAATTATTAAGTTATTGAAGATGGTCTCCAGGGAGTCCGAAATACGTAATCATTAAAAATTAATGTGAATTAAACCTTAAATTTTTTTATTTGTTATTTTTTTAATTAAAATTAATTAAAAAATTTGACAACAATAACCGAAATAATATTTTTTTCACTAACTCAAACAAAAGCCTTGGTGTGAAGAAATAATACAGTTATAAACGAAGCTGAGTATGTATCCCAACTATCCACGAATGGAACGAATAAAAGATTCTTCATTTAACTCTTCTGCATTATCTAAGACTGCGTTCTGTTATTACTCGGAGCATGATCTTACTACAAAGATTCTCAGCTGTCAAACCATCTTTTAAGTGGTCTTCCTGTTGTAATTTGTCAGCTGCTATGCTCACAACTCTTTCAAAACACATTATTTAAAGTTTTCCTTCTAGAAGCGTATCTATGCGAAAAAAATCGTTTATTAAAAAAAAAATCTCTGTTATATTATCTCTGCTAAGCAGATACTACACAGAACGCACGACTATGGTTCACT
Source organism: Glossosoma conforme (assembly GCA_022606575.1). Lineage (NCBI taxonomy): Eukaryota > Metazoa > Arthropoda > Insecta > Trichoptera > Glossosomatidae > Glossosoma > Glossosoma conforme. The sequence goes on from JAGTXR010000117.1 coordinate 1,085,367, forward strand.
TTAAGCTTCTATTAACAGCCACACAGTATCACATGTGTGTACGTGGTGCACATTCCCTAGTCCTCCATTACTCGGGGTTATGTGTCAGGGGGAGGGCCGCAAAGTGTTTTTTATGATTACTCCGAGAGGTAACGGCAATACAGCAGAAGGAGGAGCTCTGGCTTACGTCAAGGGGGAGCAGGAGTTGGTGCTGATTGCATCCAGGGAGGAAGATGCAGGGAACGAGGGCAATAAACCTCTGTTTGAGTTACCGGTGAACAGGAAACGCGAAATACTTGTTGCGTGAAAGTTATTTTTGTAGTGTTTTTATTTTTGTCCCAGCATCTGTTTCGATAAGTAATAGCATCATTTCAAAATTACAAAAAACAGAATTTAAATTTCTAAAAAAATATGGTTTACAATGTATGTATTAATAACTATGTCTAGCTGGATTTTCTTTCTTATGTATATTTTTTATGATGGTAATAACGTTATCCTTTAAAAATGAACCTTAAAATAATAATATGCAAGACATAAAATTATATACGTGATACTTAAAAGATAACATTTTACTATCATGCGAAAATTACACAGTAACCGTCTTTCTGTTTGATAGTATTACGAAGATTATTTCAAATAAAATTATTATGATACACATATGCACAATACCACTTAAACAAAACGTATAAGAAAATATATTATTTACAATTATAAATATAGATATGAATATTGTACACGCTCTGTTATATTTTATTTTAGTTAAAATGTATATGAGCAGCAACTATGTGTGCGATTTTGGACCTGAATTTATTATTAAAGTAAAAAATATTTACTATATATATTTTCAAATGCAAGCATACCTCTTTTTTGCACTGAGGTTCATCTTATTCATAATATAAGTCGTATATTTTATGTGTATCCAGTTATAGAGTAGCAAAATATTATGCATTTATCAAACATGATGTCCTTTTTTTGCTAATAAATAAATAATATTTTATTACATTATGCGGGATGGATTAAACTTGAATCTTAACATGAATCGTTCTGATCGCATTTTTTCTGTCGTATAAATACTAATTATAGTAGTGGTCAGCAGGTATACCTGCATAGTGCTTAATAACAAAGCAAACTCAACATGAATAATCACCACACGATTTAATTAAACCTGTCAATTAAAATTTCAGTTAGGCTTTTTGACTGGCACAAATGGTGTGGGTTTGAGCCAAGTAAAAAGAGTATCCCTAAAAACCACATGATACATATGTGTATCCAAAATATAAGATAGGTTTTTTTAAAAACAAGAAAATATTTTTAATCTTCCGAGAAAATCACTATTGACCATAATATTATACTCTCTATTTGTGTCAAATTTGATGTACATATGAGGTTTTTTGTTGTTGTTCCAAATCAGATCTCCAGCGCTGTGTATTGTGTTTTTTTGTGCGAAATTTATAAACTGGTTATCGAGTTCACTTGCAAAAATTTTGCGGATATTTAAATACGATTAAATTTGGACAAAATATTAAGTCATTGATATACGATTACGATCACTGATGCCTTGTTCTGTTATGTATATAAATATTTGAATAACTGAAATTTCAATTTAAAATTGATTTAAATAGTGGATCAATATTTAACGTTTTAATTGAAACAAGCAATGCATACATTCATTATGCCTAAAAGTGAGCGATACGAGGAATAAGAACTTTTGATCGAGCAAATTTATGGCCACAGCTCGACAACATCTATTGGACTTACAACCCTTGGCCATATGTGGTAATGATGTCATCCCTTCTACAAGCGTCAAGCTGCTGGGAGTAGAAATTGACCAGTTCCTCAACCTTAGCGGTAATATCACAAAAACGGTGAAATCTGGATTTTTTAACCTGCGGCAGATACGGTCGGTAAAAAGATGCTTACCCAGAGACGCTACAAAGAGTTTGGTAAATGCGTTTATAGTCTCCAAAATGGACTACTGCAACGCACTGCACGCAGGCCAGCCAGCCAAACAATTAAATCGATTGCAGTCGTTACAAAACGCAGCGGCACGACTAGTCTACAACACGCCCAAATTCTGTCACATTACTCCAATACTACACCGACTGCACTGGTTGAGAGTTTCTGCTAGAATCCAGTATAAATTATGCCTCTTAGCTTACAAGGCACTTAACGGAACTGCACCGGGCTATCTGACAGAACTTATCAAGCCTTCAGAAATAAGCGCGAGTGGAGAGACACTCAGATCGGCTAGAGCAAATAGAAGCAGCCTGCAGCTGACGGGAGATAGTCCTAGCACGGTCTTTGGCAATCGGGCTTTCAGCTACGCTGCACCAATGGCCTGGAACTCACTACCGGAAAGCATAAGAAAGCTTAAAGCGGAGGCATCCTTCAGAAGCAGACTCAAGACCCACCTTTTTACTCAGAGAGGCAAAGAAGCGCTTTTGGAATGATCATTCGGTCATAAAAGAGCGCTATACAAATACTAATATAATAATAATAAAAAGAATAAAGTGAATATAATAAAAACTGGAGGAATTAATTTTGTGATCAATTTTAAACGCGATAACACAGTCCCAAACTGTAAAATGCTTAACGATATATGTATAAACAATCGCATATTATTAAATAGTTCAGTATTTGCAGTGTTTAAACATGGATTACACCACTGTTTATTTATTTCCTGGAATTTCATGGTTTCACCTACAGTAATAGTATGTTTAATAAACAATATGCATTATTTATACATGAACTGATGTAATTTTCACTGTAGGCGTAATCACACGTGAATAAAAAGTGGTCAGAGTGCTCCATGTTAAAACTAGGCAAGAAGTATTTATTATTTTAAATGGACAATGTTAAAAATGTGAATATACTCGTTATTAATCGCAAATTATTTCAAAATATTAAATAATATGGCAAGTTTTTAAAGAGGGCAGTTAAACCTACCATGAAATATTGGGCGGGCAAAACAGAATTGAGTGTGGAGGTAGGCGGTCTTGTGATAGAAACCAGTTGCCCATCCGCCCATCAAACTCACCGCCCCTCTCCAAGACCAGCCACTGCTCATCTGTTCCTGTATTACTGTTCCCTTTCATGAGGCGATAATAATTATTTTCAGAAACTTATTTTGGTAAATTTTCATGGCCTTTTCCGTTAGAATATAGTTACTAACGACTGTGGACTGCTAAGTAGAGTAAGACTGAAATTACTAAAGTAAGCGTTTATTTTGTTCAATGAATTACACCGTAACATATGAAGAAATTCATACTTTTACTCTATAATTGAATGGTGGTCAATCATCCTAAAAGGCTATCAGAAAGTATACATATAATTTACTCCGTAAAGATCTAGATCTGAGCTGACATGGCGAAGCGATGACCTTGGCGACTGATAAAAGCTTTTTAACGGTGGATAATGATCGATGATGCTGAATACACTCCCAAGCACATCTACAAGACATCCTAATGTCATCCATGAGAAGAATACCCGGCTGAAAGATGTTCTTTGGATGCTGCAGGAGCGCATAAGCTTTCAGCTAGGCAGCGGATAAGAAATGGTGATGAAAAGTAACCATCAAGGGTTAATAACTATAAACATACATTTAATATTTTATCTCTGTCCAGGATAACTAGCCCTAGCCTTGACAAAAAAACAACATCTGTTTTTGTCTTTCTGCAACCTTATTCCAACCATTTTTCGAATAGACAAATAACATGCACTGAAGACATATCTGTATGATTTTAAGGTAGTCGGGTGATTACCACGACACTCTTATTTACGGGGTAGATTCATTATCATGTAATGATAATATAGTGAATCAGCAATTCCACAATGTATTTATTTATTTATATACAGAATCGAAATTCCATTTTTTTTTTACAAATATTTAGAAACATAGAGTATACATAAATATACAATAAATAGAGAAAATAATAAAAAATAAAAATAACACAAAAGATTAAGAAGATGACACCTGTCAAAGATCACAGAGATCAAGTAGAACAATACCATCGACAAAAGAGGAAAAGGATGTAAGAAAAGGATCGAGGTGTGCTGGTAGGCCATTTAGGAGCGACATTGCCGTTGTACCAAATTGAGTGCTTGAAGCTCCACAAGCATCGACTGGGATCAAAAACAATGGATGGCTACGAGCACGGGTGAACCTGTCTGGAACATATAAAATAAAGCATTCAAGAATCCCAGGGTTGTGAATTGAACCGCGAAGAAGAAGGAATGAATGTTTGAGTGCAGCAATTTTCCTATTAATAATATTTCAAAAGAAAAAACTGACAAACATCCAAATCGATGTATTGTAATAAGCGTATTGTGAAAAACGATATTTCACAAAGCAAATATAATCATTGGGTATCGTAGTGGATTATATTTTTTTATCACGTAAGCTCAATATTGAAAGAGTCTCGCGCGATCGCGATACGAGAGGTCACCGAAAGGAGAAGAAAAATATGTCAAGTCAACGGAAAGTCAAACAAAACAAACCGAGTGATATAAATATAATATTTTGTCGGTCGGGACGTGAGGCGGAGACACAAACAAATCAGGCCCGAGATCGCTCACGTAATGGCTCTCATTCACAGAGAAGGAGAGAAATATACTTATAATAAGTGTTACTAATAATTTACACACTGCATTCAATTACATTTTTTTATGTAATCGCTTTCAGGAGAGCACAGCCGGTCAAGACCGGTGCACTCTATGACGCTCAGCCAGGGAGGCTGGACGCTGCATGCGACAAACGTGTGTTGTGTTCCTGTTTGTGTGTGGGTTAGAGAGATTGTATGTAAGTGTATGATTATCTGTTTCTTGAAGAGATCCAGATTGTAGAAAGGAGGAAACAGACGCTGGAAGAGCATTCCAAAGCTTACCTGTGGCTTTAAAGAAGAAACTTTGGAAACTGCCAGTTCTTGGTCGAGAGACATTAACCGTGTTTGGATGTTCGGCAAGTGTAAGACGAGTTTATAGGTTGTGGGTGGGTGAAGGAGAAAATAGTTCTTTAAGTTCCGAAGAGTAGCGACCGCGGTAATAACGGTAGAAAAGACTAAGTGAACCAATATTACACCTGTGTTCCATTGATTGCAGGTTAGATGTAAGAGTGTCATTGTTTATCAAACGAATTGCTCTTCTTTAAACAATTAAGTTAATAATGTATTTTGGGGCTCCAAACAAAGGTGACTGCCGTATTCAAGATAGGTCGGAATTTTCCTTTTAAGTGTTTACTATTAATGTACACACTGCATTCAATTACGTGCACTGTATTCTTGTGTGCAATGGAGAGCTCTAGTTAGGCAGCAGTTACCGTATTATTTAATTTAAGAATGAGAATGAAAAATATTAAAGAACTTAAACTCTCGCCAACTTCATAATATAATTATCTAAATTTCAGAACATTAAGCTATGTTGGACGTGAAAATGGATCTAGGAGTTTGCGGAGAATTCTTGTAATGATTTGTCATCTCTGGTCATTTTATCACATTCCTTTGCACGGATAATAAAGTAGGAAACATGTATTAACCCTTTCGCATCGATTGTCGATATATGCCGTCTAAGATTCCCCCACCGTTGACATTGGCATCCGTCATATATCGTTTTGCTACTTTAAGTTCTCATTGTGACATCTACGGTAGGAACCTGGAACTGCAGTGATTCCCTTTATCAACCTACATATATTCTTTACGTGAATCTGTAAAGCATGTAAATCAATATCGTTAGGTATCGTCGAAGGAGCGATTTTTCTGTAAACCACATATGTCAATGCCACCACATGTATGGAGTTATATAATGAACGATTGTTAAATATAATAATTTGTATGCACCCATGAGAGCCTGATCACGAGCGCGTCAGATATGTGTTGACGTTTGTTAAATATGATCGTTTTTTATGTATCATCTGATAGCTAAAGAATAGAAGAACCAATGTGATATATGAAAATAGGTCAGATAAGTCCATTTATGCTTTAAAGACTAGTTTTAAGCAAAAAAAATGGTTTGAAAAATTCACGCCGTATTGATAGTATAATTTGTATTCCACCGAGTCGTACCGAAAGGGTTAATCAAACAGTAAGCAATTAAGTATTTAAAAATATTTTTATCCATGCAAATCACTAAGGGATATGGATAAATTTATGAATTATGTTAAAATGACGGGGGTGAATTCATTAAAAAAGTAGATGGTTTGATAAAAACATAATTTAACCTAATCCTCAAGGTGCGAGGAGATAAAATGGTAAGTGTCACATGATCCATAGATGAAAAACTTCAGAATTACTATCAACAGGCATTATTCTTTTTTATGTGTTTAATTAAAAAAATAAAAAAATATATATTACTTTTCGGACTAATCCTGTTTACCATTATATATAAATTTTATTCAAAACTGCAACGAAACGCGTAATTTAAATTAATTCATTATAAATTTTGGCACTCGAGTAGTCCGCCGCCACTGGATTTATGAGCCATAGAGATATCTGTATCGGGCAATATTTCATAGTTACCATTGTCGGTCGGAGCCAGGGGCGGCGGGTAAAATATATAAACTTTTGTAGGTTTATTTTATACGCGAACGAAACACACGCCATGCAGTAAATCTTCCGCGCATGAATAAAATATCACGTCCATACTCTAAACACGAAAATGGAAAACAAAAAAGTATTCTAAGATTTTCAGAGATGCTGTATGGTTGAAGAGTGGAGCGTGTGCGGCGGACATGGTCATTGTCAGCAAATTTTTTCAGTTTAAATAGCATAAACATGTAAATGCACATGTGTTTAGTTTTTGTTGTGAGCGTTCACTGTGTGTCACTGTAGTTTATTATCAGCCCTTATCGATCGTCTTTTAGATGATCTGCAGGATGAGTTTGTAATTTACTAAATGTGATGCACACTGCTCCCAGAACATTAAAAATCATTGCGAAATAAAATCATCGTAACATCATTATTTATTTCAAACCTTATTTCGATCCTTGATGTTTCTTGTGTAGTACATATTAAACATGGGTGTTTAGTAAGTAATAGAAAAGAAGAAAGTCAACAACAATTATTAAAAAGTCCCGAAACTCGCTAAACAGAAGACTCAACGAAATTACTTTGATAAATAAATGCTCATGAAGTGAAGCTTATACCGAAACTGGGCTTCTCTCAAGTGGAATATATCAATATTCGAGGCGATATGGTTGAACAGTCTGATCACTCTCCCAAGAAGCACAGTCTCTGGCAGGTTAGTATTAACTCTTGAAAGTACAAACAATCTATGCCTCCTTATCCTTAAAAAAATTTCAAGGAAAAACAAACCGAATTCCAGCAAAATATCAGGATTTCTGAACACGCCGCGTACTGGCCGAAAGAAATGCATACTCAAGCACACATCTCTTCTAGTTCTCAACTCATTGTATCTCAACATACCGTATAAAGTTAGATAGGTACAGCCACGGATAATATACATATATCCTCATGTAAAAAAACCTAAAAAATTATATATAATAATATATTATATAGCGTAATTTATTATCTATTTTATTCCTAATTTATATTCCATATGACTTAATTGATGTATATAGACTATCTAATTCTTCCGTCAAAGAATGTTATTACTAGTTAAACCCATGAAAACAAATTATACGAATATGATAACATACTTAAAGTCAATAACAGATATCGTTAAACTCACGCACAAAGCTCCTGTCGTACCCTCCATCATCGTTTCCTATAAACAAAGCTTTCGACTTCCAGGAAAGCCTCGAAGGTTCTCGATGGGAGTATTAACTCGGGCTTACCGTTGCGGAATTGCACGATTTTCCGTTACAAGGAAAGGCTCCAGCATTATAATATTCAATATTAACCTCTCGATTCTTTGTTTTTTCAGCGGCGATGTTACCATAAATTTTCAATTTATTTCCCGGAAAAGGAGGGCGGCTGTGAGCGCTAAGTCGGGAATAGGGCATAAAGAAAAAAACGCTCGAGGATCAAATTTCGCGAATATTAAGGTAATATTTGATACCGGGAATATTAAACGCCTCACTTAAAGGGAAGCAGAGTTGTTGCTAGGCTGTAAAAATAATATGTTAGCTGTAATTGTAATAGGACTTCTGTTCACGTATTAAAAAGCGTTTTTCTCCATTGTAATAACCATTACCGAAATATTTTTTTCATTTATAACTCTCACTTCAATTTCAATAAGAAGTGAGATTTACTTCTTTGCAAGCTAAAAAAATGAATTTCTTCTTTAGAATGGATCATATTTTTCGTGAGCGGAAAAAACCCTTACAGTTTATTAATGGATTTGAATTATTTCCAAACAACTATTTGCAATATATAAAAAAATATTACTTTACATATTAAAATACTCATAATGCATATAGCCTTACATAAAAAAATAGTAAAAGATTTCAGTATCATCATACAATCTCAAGAACACTTACTAGATTTAAAAAATATTTATCACAAAAGTTCAGAGAATATTGCAGTAACCAAAATGATTCTAGGAATAATGTATACCTTTTTGAAAATGGTTAATTAAGTCATCAGATAATTTATGTCACATTACCATGGAATACACGAGTTTAATATGTATTAAGATTTAAGATAAAATATAAATTTTAAAAATACCCTTTAATATAAAATAAAACATTTTGTCACAGTACAAGCCAATAATTTTTCTTACAAATTTATAAAAAGTGACATTAAATCATCAATGTTTGAAGGCTATTAGTTTTGTTCGTAAAATAATTTATTGACTTGTACAGTTTATTAAATAATATAATTTATTGCTGCGTATTGTATATTTTAACTTAAAAATAAATATGAATGGCTTTCTCTCTAGGCGTTGAATGGTGATAAAATTTAAAATTTCCTAAGATTTTGGTAAATGCCACACAGCACTAGAAAATCACAAAACCGGTTCGGTTGATTGTTTATTTCAAATGGCATTATAATAATTTATATTCAATATAAATCATAATTATCATGCTCGGATATAATACAATAATATAATGTGCTGTTCATAATTTAGCAAATGCTAAGCTCCTGTCGCACAAAGCATGTTTTCGATGTTTTACAATCGAATCCAATTCTAAAGCTGATTTTAAAGTTGTCAAGACATCTGGACATCTGATTTTCAGTACTGTCTGTCGATAAACAATGACTTTCAACTTTGAGTTGAGCATTCCTGAAATATAATTATTTTAATAGTTATACTTTCTGAAGGCGAGATATTTTGACCTGTAAACCACTTTCCAACACCTAAAAAAATGATTTTTTATAATTCAATTTTGAATGCAAGGTTTCCATGACTATTTTATCACATGCATTTAAGAGTATTATGTACTGAATGTTGGCCGGAATAAGCTAACACCCAGCTAACCTCATCAGGTCAAGCTGGTTAGGGCACTCTATTGTCCTGGAGGTAGTAAATGCCCTCCTAAGGCGGATGAACCTTTATGGTCAACGGCATTAGGATGTGGAAATAAAGGGAAAAATACCACATTAAAGGTATAAAAGACATCCCACGTATCAGCAAAAAAATGATTGCATCTCAAGTATAATTTTCCGGAGATAAAATAGTCCCCCAATCGGTTCTCCGGGTGGGGACTGCTCGAGACAAAACAACCAAGACAAATAAGAAAAACCTTCAGCCAACAAGATATGCCACCTGGAATGTTCGAACATTACTGCAGAACGGCGGCCTAGACGGGAGTATTTGCAGCAAGTATTCGAGGACATGAACTATAGCGCTTATGCTGAGCTGAAAAGGGTTGCGGAGGACCGAGAGGAATGGAGATCGAGATGCAAGATTCTGTTGCTGCAAACCAATCCACCGGATTGATACTACGAAGAAGATGTACTGAAATGAACATATAGATATACATACATATACGAATATCAATAAAATAGTATTAAAAATTCCTCTTCAATTTTCTTTTAATGCGACATGTTTCGTTTTTGTCAAGTAGTAATCAGTATCAAAATGAATTTGAAAACATAACGTGGATATTATGAAATTCTACCAATAACCATGTTTATTCATGGTTAACTATTTGGGAATTGATAAATAAAATATATCGTCGGTCCATCGACCCCCTACAAGATGGACCGACGATATAAGAAGAATAGCGGGAGTGACCTGGATGCGGAAGGCGGAGGATCGAAGAGGATGGAGACTCATGCGGGAGGCCTACGTTCAACAGTGGACGGACACAGGCTGATGATGGTGATGATGAAATAAAATCCTACATATAAATTGACCAACACTCACTGGGGAGCCCAACCACCCCTTCTTCGTACCTCAGCTTTAGCACTTTGTTTCTCAGCCGGAGAATATGCGGCACCAGTGTGGGGTCGATCAGCCCACTGTAATCAAGTGGATACTGCCCTGAATGATGCATGCAGAGTCGTCACAGGCTGCCTCAAACCAACACCCATTTCTAAACTATACCCCTTGGCTGGTATCGCACCACCGAACATAAGACGCAAAGTCATATGCGCCGAAGAAATGCGTAAGGCAATCAACCAACCGTCCCACTGCTTGTATAATCAGATACCCCCAACACCAAGATTGAAGTCTCGAAGCAGCTTTCTGAAATCCACACAACCTCTCACATCCGGCACTGAAAATGAGAGACTCCAACTCTGGCAACAAATCGCACCAGAGGATTTCATTACTCCAAAGGAAGGCCTCCCAACTGGCAAGAGCCTTGACTGGCCGACCTGGAAATCCTTAAACAGATTAAGAACCGGAGTTGGTAGAACAAAGGACAACCTCGAGCGGTGGGGAATGCTTCGGCAGGGAGAGACACTATTGTGCGACTGTGGAGACCTGCAGACCGCCTCACACCTACGATGCTGCTCCATGTGCCCAACAAGTTGCACATCTCAGGACCTAATGCTGGGCAACACACGAGCTATCGATGTTGCCAGATATTGGGAAAAAATAATTTGACGTCGCTGACACGAAGAAGAAGAAGACCATCACTATTATTTTTCTTTTAAAATTGTATCATGTTCTATTGCAATAGTTTTTATTTAAAATATATGTCATACTTATAAAATGAATGTTTTAATATAATAAGTTATGCAAATAGTCGATTAGTGTCATGGCATTAATTAACACACGTACGAATAGCAAGAATGGCAGAAGTATTATCCAGACTTCATGTAATATACGACAGTCTTCTTCTTAGATGAAAACACAATATTTAATGTCTTTAATGCCGGTTTAAGAGACACGATGAATGAACGTCAAAAAAACGAAAGGATTTTGAAATAACTACAGCAATTTGTATGGGATTAAAAATGATAGGCTGTATAGAGTAATTAGCGTTTCGTTTCATAGCCACCTCAATTATTACGTTAAGAGAAAGATGAGGATAAGTAGTATCTGTAATCTAATTTTAGAAATAGCAAACCTTTTAGATTTGAGAGTTATTTTTTATATATCAATAAATATATGAGTAAATTGTGTAGTGATATTTTGCTACATTTTGTTATTATGAATATGTTTTCATGAGAGAATGAAAAAAAAACTTAATTTTAATCATTCACTTTCAATTTTTTTTTTTTTATATGTAATGAATTAATTTAATTTGGAAGAAATATAGTATAAATATGGTGTCGTGCAGACTGTCAATGCCTTTCAAAATTGAAACGTAAATTTTTTTTTGAAAAATATTATTTTCATAAACGAAATAGAAGCGTTAATTAATAAATGACTGTTATAATGTGAACATTAAGCTACCTATATTATGCAATAAGACACAATTAATCGTTTAATGTTGATAAGACGAGTATTTAAAAAAAAATTAAAATGTCAAGATGATGAGTTTAAAAAATACATTTTAATATATAATAACAATAACAACAAATAATAGGTGTACCAAGATGAAAGGTCATATTTTTATCGCACAACTTAGTGATCAGTTCTGACTCGTCATATTTTCATACATAGTCCAAAGAAACCGTTCACTTCCAGTATAAATATTAACAAAATACCTAACTTCCGACATATGCAACCTAAATACAAGATCTATGCAACAATAAAAACGGAGTAAAATACATTTGATGGAAAAATAACACAATTAATTATCACATAATCATCTCGTTCTACCATTAACCACTTACTTTCTCGCTCCCTTTCTTGCATCCCATCTCCAACCCCCTTATTTAATCAACATCCTAAAAGCAAAGTTATCAAAGCAATCCATATAAAGCGAAGATACAAAGATGTTACTCATCCCGCAAAATAAATGTCATAATGTCGATTGACATCACCATGATGTAGGCCTTGCTGACTGGTACCGAAAACCTCGATATAAAATCTTTCGTCTCTTATTTCTGTTCGCTTGTCATACATGTGTTCGCCATATCGGGACTAGTTATATAGACCGCCGCTATGGCGCCGGTGCGACATCCCGAGCGCGGAGCCAGTTGTGTCCCGCCCGTCGGCGAGAGCATATTGTATTGTGGCTCGGCCGAATGCTAGGTCGAGCCATAAATACAGTTTTATCGTAAATATATGTCAATGTGCTTCTGAAAAAGGCTGTGTTATCAATCTGCTCCTAATCCTGCCTTCAAGCGACGGAGTAACAGCCTTTTGAGAGAGAGGAGGATGTTACGATAAATGATTGTTAATTTTTTTGATTATTAAATTTTAAGCTGACTTCGTTTAAATGATTTTTAGTATTATAAATACATAAACTTTGCCATCCATGATGTTCGTTCATTGCGCAAATGAGTAGTTAGTATTTGCATTTCAAATAAGCTGAAACGGCTATTTAAATATTAGCTTCGCTAATTTTCTACAGATCTCTCAACAACAAAAAAAGGAATTAAGCACACGGTGTGTGTGTTATGAGCGGAGAGTACAAACACGAGCATTTTTTTTTAAATAATGAAATGAATTATAGAGCTTGTAATCATAATTTGAGACTGTAAGATGCAAGTTCTTTTAAATATGGTTAAATACTTATCTTGAAAATAAAAATTCGTATGAGTATTTCGCAAGAAAATCCTATTTAAAACGGCTTTAATGTGACAAAGATTTATCTTTTGCAAAATTTTCTTGTTTTAATAACTGCCGGCGGGTATATCTCAATGGTCAAAGCGTTTGCTTTGCAAGTCAAAGGTCGTGGATTCGATCCCCGACGGAGATAAAAAAAAAAGGTTTTTAATCGATTTCTGAGCTCTAAGCTTCTCTTCGGTTGGTGAGTTTGATCCCTCACCCGTAAAATGCCAGTCAAAGCCTATTAATCAAAATTAGGGTAGACGAAAGTCATCCCGTGAAGACCACCCATTCATAGTGAAGACGTCAATGACGTTGGCGGATCAACACTTCACATGCAGCGCTTAGTCATATGCACTATGGTAAGCGTAATAGAATTCCACATATGAGACTTCAAAATTACTATCACCATATGTCGGTATTCTCCTGTATGTGTTTACATAAAAAAAAACTATTTTGACGAGTATCAAAAGTGGTCCAATCCATTATGTATAAACATATTTCTTCTTAAATACATACAATACCACACATGACACTTGCTGGAATACCGCGGTTACGTCGCAGTTCGCAACGTGTATAAACATACTCATGTATAAAAATTTCAAAAGTATATATAAATAGTTCAAAAAAATGTAGGTCATTTGCAAGTACATATATGTACGAATAAACATATCTAAGTGTGATCCATGTTAAAACAAGGAAGTAAGTATTTATATTTATATTTATAATGTTTTATATAAAATAACATCTTATAAAATATTTTACGCATTATGTGTGCAAATTTTGATATCTACTGATACAATTGTCTTAAATATCAAACGAATGATTTCTTGGCCTGAAATACCTTTCACTTGAAAAAATATAAACGTATTCACAATACATTATTAGTATAGTATTTCATTGTTGGTTTTTCATAAGTCGCCTTATCGAGAAGGTGATGCGAAACTGAATTTCTGAATCATACTATACTGAAGAATTATAGTAAATATAATGGTATCCAAACGAGGACTGTCAATCAAAAGCATTGATATAATAAGACATTCTGTTCGCGAGAACGCACCGACCTCGGTCATAATAACATTAAGTACCCACATAGAAATACTGACGATTAATTTTTGAATCACTTCAACAAGAGCATTAAATTAGGGAGGCGACAATTTTTATTTCGACATTTTAAATTGAGAAAATCCTTACACTTTTTGTATAGTGGTTTGGGTATTGATCATAATAAGAAATATTTAAAAATAAAAACATGTTTTAAGAAAGCATAACATTCAAAAAACATAACTTTGTGAAATTTTAGTGATTTTTTTTTTACTTTTAGTCTTTATTTTTTTCACTATCATCATAATGTTAATTCTGTAATTACATTGTTTAGCTTTTATGAATACTTAACTACTTTAAAAAAAATGATTGCGTTGACCGTCACACTTTTTTTAAAATAATTATTTTTTCTTTCCGTTCTCTCTTTTTAGAACTAAACGTGGAAATATAATATATTATAATGCATACATTTCCAAATCTTCATTTAAGAGTTTGTCTATTGTCGAAAATAAGTCCATTCGGTCCAAAATGCGTACAATCATGTAAAAAAAAATACGAATTAATTTTCAATTATAATCTTAATTTTTTAAAAAACTATATATGCCCACTCAAACACTTATCAACTCTCTGAACTATAAATATAAAATTAAAATTCTGGATGTTGAATACAGATAGGATTTTTGATTGTATACACGTACCGTAGAGCAAGATACGGACAGCTTGCACGCACATTATTTGATCTCTAGGATGTATACAACATAATATGTGTCAATTTGAACACGTTAATGTTCTTCATCCTAAGCAAACAGCTGTTTAACTTGTCGGGATATCGGTCGGCATCCCTGAATCAGCCACTTTCGACATTGTAAAGGATTTAATGACACAAGACGTGGACGAATGGCGGGCTTCTTAGCAGAGATAACCGGTCCGCGGGAGATTTACGCTCGCCATCAAAAATCCACTCCGGTTCGTAATAATTGTAACAATGCCGGGCAGGCTCCACCACCAGCTTCTCCGCCTACTTGCTCCGCCACCAGACTATTCAATTAAGATCGTCCGAGCGCGTGGGTCCCGGGGGAGCAGCTCTGATGCAGAGGTGGATCCTCGCAGGGAAGCTTCCCAACTTGTACACAAAGGATAATCCTTTTCAGACGTGCCACAATCGGAGGACTGAAAACACGCTGAAATTATGTCACTAAAGTGCAGTTCATAAAGCAGATTAAACAATTTTTAATAAACTCACAAAAAGGTAAGCTCTTATATCATCCATCTAATTATATTCGAAAGAACATGTAGGTGTTCTCAAGAAAATTTAGCGTAATCCACGACTGCTTAATTCAATAAATTATATTTTCTAGAATTTGGACTTTTATAAAAGTTAGTAATACATAAAATCACGGAAAGTAGATACAATCTATTACTTATTTGGGTGGCAAACATACAAAATATAAAAAAATATAACAAATATCAATTGATTAGGTTAATTACATAAATTATATATACCACACTATATTTTATTTTTATTTTATTTCTCGTAATATGCATTGTGTAATCATTACATAGACATGTATATACTGATAAGGCTAAGAAGGAGAGAAATGTATTACAATGTAATGAAAAAGGGGAGTATTTATTACCAATTCCACTATTTTATTATTAATTTATATTTCAGCTTCAACTAGAAGCTATTGTCAAGGGAAAATAGTAACATTATTTGATCATGTCTGTTTTAATTTAAAGAACGTCCCACTGCTTGTATAATCAGATACCCCCAACACCAAGATTGAAGTCTCGAAGCAGCTTTCTGAAATCCACACAACCTCTCACATCCGGCACTGAAAATGAGAGACTCCAACTCTAGCAACAAATCGCACCAGAGGATTTCATTACTCCAAAGGAAGGCCTCCCAACTGGCAAGAACCTTGACTGGCCGACCTGGAAATTCCTAAACAGATTAAGAACCGGAGTTGGTAGAACAAAGGACAACCTCGAGCGGTGGGGAATGCTTCGGCAGGGAGAGAAACTATTGTGCGACTGTGGAGACCTGCAAACCACCTCACACCTACGATGCTGCTCCTTGTGCCCAACCAGTTGCACATTTCAGGACCTAATGCTGGGCAACACACGAGCTACCGATGTTGCCAGATATTGGGAAAAAATAATTTGACGTCGCTCACACGAAGAAGAAGAAGATTTAAAGAAAACCTATGGATATGGCATATGAAAATTGGATTATAGAAAAATATTTTTTTTTCTGAGAAATAAGTACAGGTTATTGACATTATAACTGCTAAATGCTAGAGTCGACTTATAATTTTTCATTTTGAAAAAAGAAACAAAAAATATTGTGAAAAAATTGCGTCAGTTTTTATAAGCAAATCATTCAGGTTTTGGGAGTATTGCTCTACCTTGTGAGAAGCAAGGCACTGGGATCTCTGGCTCCCGCCCACTCATGGACCTAATATACGATTGATAGAACACTTATTTACTATTACGGCTCCGAGGTTGAGCACACTTCTGGCAGGGGGGTTGAGTAAATAAATAATCGATACACTTTTTATGGGCCACAAAAAATGTACTCTGTCCGATGGAACAACAATAGTGTGGGTTTTAAGAGTTATACATTTCATACGCCGGCTCTCTTGTTGTATCGCCGGCTGATGATATCACCATATGAATTGTGGCGATGGCGTTTTGAATGATGCATAATTTATCTTACCAGACATAAAAGATGTAAGATTCAATAATTGTGTCATCGGGTTGCATAAAGCAAGTCAAACGATTGTGATTTATGTGCAAATGTTTATTATATTTTGTGCTTTGACAAGAATAAGAAATGAAAAGTGAAAACATTAACATTCCAATGAACAGAAAACTAAAGATCCAGACAATCAAGACAACAATTTAAGGACCACATTTTATTTACAGAATAAGCTATTTAATAGAACTCTTTAGGTTTTTTAGTAATCCTTTAATAGAAAGGTTTGACAATATATTCGGAAATGATCTATGAAATTGGTGTATTTTGATTGTTTATGACGAGATTCAGATTGTTTTGTAACATGTAAGTCATAACCATAAGAATAAAAAAAACAAGAAGTATAGAATGCTCTGAAGTAATGCATTGTTACATGGACTCGAAATATATATGTTTTTTAGTTATAAATATTTATTAATTTACCTTGTTTTTACATGGATCATGTAAGATATGGTCTCTGTTTAGGAGACTGCAGTTTCGACTAAATCGTAGTCTTCCTTAATACATCACACAACTAGTATCTTGTCTAGTTGACTCTTGATAGTGATGGATTGAGGAAGGCTACAAGTTAGTCGAAACTGCAGTTTCCAAAACAGAGACCATATCTTACGTGTTCCATGTAAAAACAAGGTCATTTTTTTAAATTTATTTTGTATAATGGGTCTCAAATATTTTTTTTTACTGAAATTTTTATAACTTTTTGATTTCTCGTCGTCGAGAAAAGACGCAGGAACAAAAAATTTGTACAATATATACGGCAGAGATTTCAGCTTTATGGTGAGAATTTTTAGCCAAACGTAGGCAATATAATTAACTTGACCTATACATGTATGTTAATAAATCACATGAGCTTTTTGATACTCGATACTTAAGGTATACTCTCATATGTGGTACTCGTGTAGCCAAACACCATCCACATCCGCAACATACAAACAAACTAATAAACTTCGGCCCAAAGTAAACATTTACGATGATTGATTAAATGCAACGGTAAAGCCATCGTTTGGGCGGCCATTATATCCTCCTTGCCACCTCATCGGGAACATCACCGCACACAACCACCACTCTGCCCTCAGCACCGAACAGATTAAATATTATAATCCGTTTCATCCAGGGATTTGTGTGCAGAACATTACGCCTGGAAAGCCCCCTGATGGAATAGAATCAATTTACGATTCCGTTTGATTTTGAATTTGAATTTGTCGGAAACGTCAATCAAATATTTTCATTTCGTTTGATGATGCTTAGAACTTGGTGAATTTTAATTTTTGATTATCCTTAAACTGTTGCCTAATCTTCATTTATAAACATATTTTAATAGATTTAGACAGCATATAGAATCAGGCATTTAGTGGTTTTCATATTCATTAGTTCAGTAAGCTACAACGATTAACGATAACATCACGCGTGAGCGCGGTTCTCGTTAGATCACCGAAACTAAGCAGTATTGTGCGCGGATTAAAATTGGGTTTCCGCCTAATGATTACCGCGTGTCGTTGATTTAGTTGAGATGCCTCTTAGAAATAAATGCCATAAGCATCGGGAACGTTGGGATATGCATCCGATATTATTAAAAATATTATTAACAAATCACATGAAATATGACTCAGATAAATTAGCTGATGTATTTTCAAGGCTTCTGCCCTGGAGATCATCGACAACTACTTGTTGTCAGGCGTATCTTCGGTGCAGAAATGTTTTGGGGACAAGCAATGGACAGTGGCAACTGATAGAACTGAATGGTGACCATTTTGTAGATAAAGTTTCATATATAGAACATATGGTTCTGTTAGTTGCTATTGTCTGTGACTTATCTCAAGATATATTTGCACTTAATGGTCCACCGGGGAACATATGGTTCTAGACGATAACCAGAGCCCGGGAAGTTGAAGAAAAGGCAACTATAGTATCCGAAGCATATTTTGAGTGATTTGTCAAATAAAACTTTTGTTGATTGGAAGATTTTATGATTAGATCGACGCTGTACCAGGGATCGTTTTATGAAGAACATCCGAAATCGTCTAAAAGAGAGTTTGACTATCCATATAATTAAAAAATATATATATGATTTTTTTAAATTTTTATTAGAATATTATTTTATTATTTCAATATTCTAATCTACTTTTACAGATCATTGACTATATTACAATATTATAATTACTTAAATATACATATACTATACATAAAATTCTTTTTTCAACGCGTCAATCCAAGCACAAAAATAACGGCAGAAGCGGGATGCGAACCGCGGACCTTGAAACCAACTATGCCCAGGTATTCATACCGCTCGGCGAACTGCGCCATTGCTATGCCTAGACCGACTCGCGCTGAAACTAGTATTTATATCATTGTTATCATCGTACGATAGATGTCGCTATAGTATATATTCAAAGTATGTATATTTTTATTAATAAAAAAATATACATACTTTGAATATATACTATAGCGACATCTATCGTACAATGATAACAATGATATAAATACTAGTTTCAGCGCGAGTCGGTCTAGGCGGGGCAATGGCGCAGTTCGCCGAGCGGTATGAATACCTGGGCATAGTTGGTTTCCAAGGTCCGCGGTTCGCATCCCGCTTCTGCCGTTATTTTTGTGCTTGGATTGACGCGTTGAAAAAAGAATTTTATGTATAGTATATGTATATTTAAGTAATAAAAAATATATACTTAAATTATGTAAATAAATATAATATCAAAGTTAACGTTGTAAACGAGTATGTATATTTGAATATAAAATATTGCTCCTAGGGCGATAATGACACTACAGTATATTATTTAATGAAAAATATTTAAGCCGTAAATACAAAAAGTAATGAAATTTTTTAATTACTTAATTCTTGTTTTACGGCTATAAATAATTCATGGCTCTTTTAGGTTGTTGAAGGTCCTCATTTTTGATTCTCCTCTCGAGCGGCTAGAAGAACTCTAAAGTAGAATAATAATTTAAGTCTTGAATGAAAATTAAATTTTGCGAGATTATTATTATCAGAGGCTTTAGATCTGACATTGAGAAGCTAAGTGCTGGGTGACTTTGCAACAACGCCACGAGACACAAGTCCTGTAAGCAACAAGCAACGTGAAAACGTAGCAACTCAAAACTATATTATCGTAGTTATTTCGCATACGTTTATTTACAATTCCGTTGGTAGCTATGTTACATGGAATGCAAGATAGATTAGAGACGTATAAATTGTAATTGAGATTAGTGAATGTAATACAACCTTGTACATTTAATGATATAGATAATATATAGATATTATATTTTTTTAGTTTACAAACAAAACGTATTGAAAACAAGAAGATCATGTCATTCACGATTGCTGAGAATTACTAATTGTGAACGAGGGTTTTTGTAAGCTTACAAATGTATTGAAAATCATTTTTATATTGAATCTTCATGAAAACGTGAAATATTATATTGTTACGCAAACGTTTCACCCTTAAAAGCTATTGCTTCTAGCGAAATTTCAACACGAACGGTAAAACAAACACATTTAATATTGATTACAATGAATAATTTTAATCGTTAATGAAATCTGTCACAAAACAAACCGCTGTTAACCAAAGCCACCCCATGTTGCATTTATACAGATTACTCACGTGTATACATTGTACGTACACGTAACAATATAATAGAAGAATTACAGCAGTGCACGACCCTCGCATAATGGGTTAAAGTAATATTGCATGAATAGTTGATATAATCGCAAATGAATAATCTATTTCCATGGGTACCGTGAAAGGACAACCCATTAAAGCCTCGCTGCTGGAGCAGGCAGCGATTCATTCATCTACTGCCCAGCCGCTCTCCACAATGCGGGACAATATGCTGCAACCTGGAGGAAGTGCAGCTTCATTGTCGGGAGTGGCCACACCGCTGGACAACACCACGAGACCCGAAAACATAAAAATATCTAAATTTTTCAGTAATTGTGAATTCAAAATCAATGGATAACATTCATTACTTGCAAATATTCGTACAGTTATAGTTCATATCTATCCTGAAACTTATTATGGGAAATTATATCAAAATATTGTCAAATACTGGGTGAAAATATTGGGACGTTATTAAAACAAATAATAAGAACAGTTTTAAGGCCTAAAGTTATTATAACTGGATCTAGTGTTCCTGAAAATTTACTCAATCGCCTATTATTTGTCGTAATTATGTCATGTTTCGTTATATACTACAAATAAATGTTTTAACATGTCAGAAAATTTTAAATGCAATCGTTTGTTTCAAAAATTAAAATCAGAGCTATGAACTGGAATAGAAAGAAAACACAAAAATGAGTACAAGTACAATTTTAACGGTTTCGTTAAGTGTTGTAATTTTTTCAAAGACATTTTCCTGAAAAACATGGTCACAGAGAATTAGCGAAAATGAAAATCCGCCGGTTTCGTTTTTCAACCAAAGTATTCCACTAATGACCGTGATTTATGTGTTCCGCAAAATCGCAGATCCCGCATTAAATTTTGCTGAAACCGATATGTACCGAGGAGATGGAATATTCATTTTGAAAGAATACGTTACGCGGAAGAAATCCAATATCCTAATTGGTCAAATCTCCGCAGCTCACGCGCCACGGAGCGGAAACAAATCTTCACCATGTTTTTTCAGAACGATATACTGAAACGTTTCGATCATACGACCATAGACGAAATAATAAGATTTTTATGAATAACATTTAACTTACGAGAATGTAAACAACAAAACATTATGACACATTCTTCTTCTTCGTGTCAGCGACGTCAAATTATTTTTATCCAGTACCTGGCAACATTGATAGCCTGTGTGTTGCCTATCATTAGGTCTTGAGGTGTGCAGTTCGTTAGGCACATGGAGGCGGTCTGCAGGTCTCTACTCCACAGTCGCACAATAGTGGCTCTCCCTACCGAAGGATCGACCACAGCTCGAGGTTGTCCTTTGTTCTACCAACTCCGGTTCTTAATCTGTTCTTATTATGACATACGAGTTGATTAAAAAAAAACAGAACCAATTGATTCAATTGGTGTGATGCAAGAATATAATTAACACAATTTAATAATTTTTATTTGTGTCTGAATAATCGATGTAACAGTTTTAATTGTTTCTGAATCAGTCTACTTTAGTTAAGCTTTCTTTTTGAACCAAATGATCTTAGGCGCCCCAAAATTCGCCTCAGATAATCTATTTTCCGTATCTTCAAGTACCCGGACTCGTCATCTAGATGCCGTTAAGAACCATATTTGATTCCAGGTGAACCTTCAGGTGCAGAGATGTCTTGGTACAAGGCATGAACAACGGCAACTAACAGAACAGAGTGAAGGTGATTTGTGATGATATTATGTTCTAGATTGGAAAATAATAAAATAATAATAAAGACCTAACGAATTGGTATTTAAATAAAAGTGAGTGCCAAATGATTACCGCGCGTCGTTAGTTAAGTTGAGATGCCTATTAGAACCAAATGACCTAGCATCGGATTGATATCTAAATAAAAGTTTACAATATTTTTTTTTATGTTTATTGAAGTTTAATAAGCTTTTTTTTATTGTTTACTTAAGTTTACTATAATAATTCAAGAATTCAAAAAAAATCATGTTACTAAAAGTATAATGTATTTTTAATTATTTTTTACGATTGAAATATATTATATTTTAAAATATCATATAATAAAATGACTTGCTCAATTGTAGAAAATTGCAAATCGGCAAAAAAACACTTGGAAAGGAAATCTGTTAATCCTCGGGGTTGAAAGTGTTAAAGAGGAGATTACCCAACCAAACAAAGGTGACGCGGGCGGTCTGTCGGCGCGCTTTGTACCCTTTACGCCCCAGGGCGCTCGCCGCAGACGCCCAGAACAGGTGATGGGGCGAATAACTAGTTAACTAACCCCTTCCTTACAGCTAATACCGTATCCGGTCGCTTATGCACCGATCAAGAGCTAATCCTATCCACAGACATTGCATTTGAATTGCGCAGATTAGCAACATTAGTATATGATTCCATTCTTATCACGCAAATTCTCGAGATGATAGATTACATACATATTAGCAATGTAAATAAAATTGAATTATCTTGGAATCGGTATTCCATGTGACTTGGGTCACACCTGAATTTAAAAAAAAATGTTTTTACAATAATTATATATTTTTGTATTGTAAGTAATCTACCTGTATGTTCGTCCATATTTTATAGCCATAGTGTAGTGTTACGGTATATACGACGTATAAAAAACGTAATCAGCATAGCATTAAATTTGACAATAAACTCCAAAAATCAATTTGCGAGTTGGGGTCCTAGAGAGTACAAGGGGGCCTCAGGAAGAGTTATTTACAGGGTCGTGCCAACTTAAATAATTATAATAAAAATAAGTTAAGAATTCGAGAAGCAATATATAAATACTTCTATACTTGAAAATACAATGACAACGAAAACACTACATGTATCGTTATATCACAATGAGTCACAACAATCCAAATAACCAATAAAGAGTGTAGAGATTTTTTTTTGAAATAGCATGCAGGTGAACACAGCCGGTCGAGACCAGTGGGCTCTATGACGCTCAGTCAGGACTACTGGACATAGTATGCAAATAACATTGGAAATATTTAGTTTGATATGAAATTTCAATTAAAAAGCAACTTTCAGATTGCAGTCGCTTTTAAAGTACACAAACTGTAAAGGACTTTTTTTTGTAAAATTACAAAATAACTATTCTGTCAACTAAAGATGATTTTTGACACAATTAAATTTTGTCAAATTTGAAATAAAAGTTTGGACTTCGACACCGGTATACAATTGATTATTTCAACGCAACGACCATTTGTCTACCAACTGGTGTTTGATTAAAATTTGTATGTGAACAATAAAGGACGTTTGAGAAAAACATCATTATGAATATAGAAAATATCACGAAAGACAAGTTAATGGAACAAATTCTTTGGTTTTCACATCGTGTTTTGTTGGTCCATCCCTAGTTTGCCCCCTGCAGGGCCGGGCTGCCGCCGACGTTGGCCCGATAAGCCAAGGGATGACAAATGCCAGTCTCTTATCAATATTTTTGTAAACAGCCCTCTAACCCTTACGCGGCCCTGAGAAGCGCTGAGGGTGCACGGTATAAGATATAGGGGTTAGAAAACGTATTGATATACTAACAAATAAATTCTACTGATAATTCTACTGCTTACCGTGTACACAAAATACTATGTATACTGTTTCTATTTTTTACCTTATTATTATCAGCATTATAGGCTTTCATATTTATGCTATTTATATTTTTAGCATTCCCTTTACCTTATTTAGAGATTTTGTAAAAGCTTGTAAAAGGCGCTTGATTTCTAAGCACTTCAAATTATCCATGTACGCCAAGCCAAGACTGATCTCCGCAGGCAACTCGCTAATGAAGGGATTTGGAGAGGAGGAAACAAGGTATAATACAGAACCGCGGGATCCACCATAACAGCGCTTTTTACGACTGTTGCGCCATGAGAACCTTATTATACGGATAACCCTCGTAACATAATAATAAAAGGACATTTTTTTAAGCCATGAACTTAATAACTAAATCTACAGACGTTATATGTTTAAGAGTACTTACATTGCAGGACGTATGCTGCCAACTGAGGAGCGAGGTCGGGAGGGACCGGCAAGCGACCGCGGACCACATCTTGGCGAACCTGAAGAAACACTTGATATCTGAAAAAGAGAAAAATTACATATTAATATTCAACTTTACTGGCAAACAAGCATATATACTAAATTTACTATTCAAATTTTATTTTACTCATTTTTGGTTATGATTTGTCACCTCAAAGCAGTGTCTTGGATGTTTGTTCTAAGGTACGCATTCCCGAGTCATTCGGACGAGTCGTCACGCACTTGGTGGCGCAGTCGGCGAGCGTGACGAGCGCTTCCGCCGCTCAGTACACCCAGGCGCGTGAACGATGAAACTACAATCCAAGACTCTCAACATTTGCAGACCAAGACACCAAGACACCAACACATCAGATCCTCTTATCTTTCAATGATTAATAAGCAATTTCCATGCTTCCATCTCATCGGCCACATCGTACACCCAGGCGCGTGAACGTGGCTACAAAGGGAGGGATTAGACTGTTCAACTAAATCGCCTCGGATGTTGATATATTTCACATAAGGGAGGCCCAATTCAGATATGAACTCCTAGAGCTTCTTTGGAGGAATAATTTGTTTGCGTCGATGTTTGGCAGACCTTCTGTTGCTTGTCTTTATTACTTTGTTCTTAGTATTTAATCTTAAGTACCTGTATTTGTATATATAATATTTTTTATTGAAGGAATAATTCTTATTGTACTTCAGATATTAATTGAGTTGGTCAAATTAGTAATGTTTCTGTAAGGGAAAAAAATTAAATAAATAAAATTGAAATAAACCAGGACTTGCAATATCTGCATACGAAGATACCAACAAAAATTATCTTTTCATCTCAAAAAATATTCGTTAATTTCTAAGATTCCACGTTGGTTAAAACATAACTCAGCCTGTCCTCACATGTAACCCAAACTAACCTTACTGTCATGTAACCAGCGGTGCTATCGTAAGGATACCTCAGATTTCTATACAGCTGTTATTAAAAAAAATATTTGCATCAAAAACCCGTTGTGTGGAATCGTACAACACAATATTTTAACAATCACTATGTTTATGTCCTAATTAGAGAAAATAAAAACATATAATTGATTTAATCATGCCGACTTTTAAGACACTTATACTTTGTGCTTCTACAATTAACGCCGCGTAGGTCACCGGTGACCTACGTTTTTTCTCGAACAAACAGTCCCTGTACGCCAGCGGTTACATTTCAATGGAATTTTAACATTGAATGTGACCTATATGGCGCCTCTGAGTCGAATGCATTAAAAACATTACGTGGCGTTAAACGTGTTAACTCCCTTAGTTTTATCATCCGAAATTCTTAGTTAAATTTCATCATTTAAATACAAGTACTTATTTAAATTACGAATAATTAAAGCAAGTGTGCGATCATCCAGTATCAAAATTCAAAAACATTAAGGCACATTTTTGGTTTCTTATCGAAGATGACCCGTTTCGTTTGTCAATGATGTTGAATAAATATTTCTTTTTATTTATCTTGCATTAAGTTCTGATTAAAATTATTTAAGGGGGGGAAAAGATGTGGTCGCGAAACTCCCTATGACAAGCTCTCTTTTATGGAGAGTGATGTTTTACGTCCATCCGTGTTCCACCCACCGCAGTATTGTCTATGATCGAGCACGACATTTAACGTTAGCTCAAACACTAGTCGCGTGTCTATGCATCCTCGACTGCATAATGAAATTACCTTGTTTGGATGCACGACCACAAATGCAATGCAATCGTTAGAATTAATTTATTAACAATAAAAAATGAATTACTTGAAAGCATCGGTAAATTAATTTATATCATATAAACATTATTAAGAACCATCTCAGAGAGGCGAGCCCGATGGATCGGTCAACATCATGCGCCACGATGGTCTTCTTCACAACATTGTGGAAGGGATGGTTGAGGGTAGAAACTGTAGAGGGCAACCTAGACTGGAGTATTTGCAGCAAGTGTTCGAGGACATGAGTTGTAGCTCTTATGCTGAGCTGAAGAGGACTGCAGAGAATCGAGAGGAGTGGAGATCGAGATGTAAGATTTTGTTGCTGCAAGCTAATCCACCGGATTGATATTACTACGAAGAAACATTAATTGAACTGCAAATATTTCAATCAAATAATTTGTTCAATATATCGGAAGTAAATCGATAAGCCTATGAATTATTAACGTTTAGGTTATTAACGGAAAATTCTTGGTGAAACTACATAATTATAAGAATGTTTTGATCGAAAATAAATAAACTTATTAAAATAAAAATTAAACAATTTTATTTCACTTATTTATTTTGAATGATCAAACGCGTGTTAATCATAATGGGATTATTTTCAACAACTGCTTATTATATTATTTTTTTCAGAATGAGGCTAACGAAACATTTATAACATAAAATAAAGAATAAATTCATAATTAATAAACAATTGTATTAAATTAAATAATATCAACAACAGGATGAAAAACAGATTGAAATTACATTTATACATAAATTGCAAGTTTTCCCCAATGCCTTTTTATAAAATTGGATTTCGCTTTCTTTAAAAAATGAGTCTTAAGGTTAAAAAACAAATATCTTGACGACAATGAAAAAAAACATTATTTTCTAGATTTACAAAGAAAAAAGAAACCCCATCTCTAAAATTATTTAAGCCCTGCAAATATTGATTATAATCTAAAAAAATACCAATGAGCGCTGAAAAGAAGTAGATAATTTGATTAAAAAATATTACTCCATACAGCGGGCAAACTTTCTGTTATAAAGAAAGTAGTTTGATTAAATTTCAGTTTTTTTAATCAACGTAAGGAGATTACTCCTTCAGGCTCCCTTCACTGAGCATTACATTATATGGGCAACAAAACGATTTAATAAGAAATAATTTATCAGACAAAGCAAAAAGTATGAAGTTCCGATCGAGTTTAGCGAACTAATCAGCAATAATCCTAAATTGCCCATCAAATTTGGTAGTTCCTAGTTAATAACCCTTTTGAAATATAATATGTAGGTAATACAAACATAGTTTTTATATAATTGAAAAAAGATTTACAATTGTACAAAGAAACCCGATTTCCGATAACATCGTATTAAAATACAGTAAACGTAAAACCGAGACTCATGCAGACATACTGATAAGCATAAATGATGTACTCGGCTCGTGATATCCATACGTTCCAATTGAGGGAGCGATCATGGACAAATTAAATAATTACTGATGATGAATTAAAATGTCAGTAATTCATTTCATTGGATAACTACTGATATACAAATATATTTTTAAAAATCGAATAATAAAAAATAATCAATGTTCAACCATTTTTTTTTGTAATCGATACATCATAATTCTCCAGTCAATAACTTCATAATCTTAATGCATAATACATGTTTTAAATTGTAAAATTAAAATAAAAAACACAGGTATATTTAATTGTTATACTCGTATAATGCAAATAGCAAATACATATATATTCGACTTTCTATGCTACATTGTTGCAAATAATGTTAGTACACTAATGTTATAGGTAGAAAAGACTATGTGGACCAATCATACGTCTGTGTTTTAGTGATTGCAGGTTAGACGTAAGTGTGCCATTTATCAGACAAATTGATCTCTTGTAGCCTTTAACATTTCCACAGTTTAAATTGAATATTAGACGAATGACGCTTTCAGTGGATCGCCGTGGTTAAAATTAAATAACTTCCAAATGAATATGATTTTTGTTTTCGATTGTTTTGGTCAGATTCGTGACGACGTAATATAGTAGAAATAAAGTGATAAAACAACGCTCACAACGAAATCGTCGCAGCACGATTTTAATCGCAGGTCCGACATATTCGAGAGCACTTTCTAATCACAACCATTAAGAGACTCCTCTGTGTGATTAATGAAATCTTTTTTCGCATCTCACGAGCGATTAAAGCAGGTAATTTGTGCGAGGATTATGCCAAGTACTGCATTAAAATATTCAAAGGTCAATTTTGTGTTTTATGAGCTGTCGGTACAAGTGAATGGGCTGAGAAGGAAGGTATTATATTTGTAGCATTTTGTTTTATTCGTTATATAATATTCGTTACATTATATTTGTAAACTTATCATACAATCTTAATAATAAATAAGTTGTACTTATGTTGCCTCGTTAATATTTTTTTGTTATTATGAATATGTAAGTCAATATTTTTCAAGTTAGAAAATGATTTCTATAGCCTTTATGAGATTTTGGAGCCTCATAACTGAATATATTACTGAATAAATAATATATTAGATTCTAGTCAAAACCTATAGGTTTTATTGACACACATTTTTCTTGGTAAATATATCATAATATATATATAAATTGCTTAAAAGTCTTAATAAGTTTTAAATTAGTGTCTTTACACATACAAAATATGGAGTTGTTTGAGTTCAAAAAATAAAATATGAAATCGAAGGGATGAGATATCAAACTATATATTTCTTAGAGAAACTAGATAATTATTAAGAAATAAAATAAAACAATAATTTACAAACTAAAATAAAAAATAAAATACATAATTTATTAAATCTACTATTTATTAATCATCCAGTTTAAAAAGCATCTTTTGTTTGATATTTAACTTCTTCGTATAAGTCATTCCAATCTTCAACATTATCATTTTTCATCAAGGTAACTCTAACTGAAACATTGTCGCCAAGAACTGCAACCATAAAGCTATTATGAAATGATACTTAATGTATATTTTTAAATACGTTATTGAATTGCTATTGTCATAAAAAATATTTGTAGGAGTCGTGTTCGATTATGAATATATATTGGTATGACACACTAAGGCTTCACCAACGCAGTTCATAATATCTTTAAAATTGTTAAGTCTCATCACTCGTGTAGTGTGTTCCCCGGTATGTACTGGCAGCGCACGCACTGCTCTCGCCCGCGGCCTGGAGTCTGGATTCTTTCCCACGTTCCCGCTCCCCGAAGGCAGATGAGCCGTTTCCCGCGTTTTCCCCGCCGCCATTGTGGATGCTAATGTGTAATTATTTCATCCTCACCAAATTACAGGCTCCGACAGAAACAATGCCGGGGGTGCTGCCCCTCAAAATGAGACTTTGTACCGGTCAAAATCTATTGTATGTGTCGAAGACATGTTTTAATGTCGCTCGATAATCAATCGTCAAATTCAAAATGATGCAGAGAACCAAAAAAACAGGATTGAAAGTAAGCATTCAATATAATGTTAACAATACAAAGTGGTTTTACTTCAATAACCGAAAATAAGCAATATTAGGTGTCGCATTATTAACTACTTACTCGTACTTTAAAACACTTATTTTTAAACGTCTAAATTCGCTTTGGATACGCTTTGCTACGAGCATCAGGCTTTCGTTTTTAAGGTATTAGACAATTCACAAAGTATATACTCGGCGAAGCTCCGGGTACAGAAATTTGTTGCGGGAATATGCTTCGACTTGGAAGTTGTACATGCAAGCGAAACATTGCGTTAAACATTAAAATTAAAATAAAAACAAGCGTATTTCTTATGTAAGCATACGTAAATTTAGTGTTTCTATAAGATAAAAAAACCTAAAATAATGATGTACAAAACTACGGTGTACCTAACATTAATGGTATGAATACTGTCTTCAGAGTCGTAACTGATATGTACTGTATACATATTATTTTTGGCATAACAAACGTTTTACTGGAGACAATATCAATAGAAGCATGAAAAAAACTGTATGCATTATAAAAGAAGACACCAGAAATAACTCACGTGGGAAACGGCCGGGTGCATCGACTGGGGTGTGATGTGTGGGGTGTTAACACAGTACCAGCCCATACGCAGGGGAAGAAAGAAACGCTTCAAAAGCAGCTACGAGTATAACACATCTCAGACGAGGAAAACAATGCGCGGAGTCGGGGCGGCGGTGACGTCTTTTATCGTCACAAGGAAGTGACAAAGTTTTATGACAAATGAATCGGCGTGACGTGAGCGACAGGCGGGGAGCTTTTTTGCGTTCCCGCGCGAAACGAGTGGGAAAATTGGCTAAGTAATTTAGTTTATGGCGAGACTCAGTTTTTTAGAGCTTTGGCTGAAAGCTTCGGCGGGATTACTTTTGTAACGTTACGCAAAGTATTTAACAGGCTTATATTATTATTTTGAATTATTAAATTATTTCATAGCCATTGACATTCTTTAATTTAATATATTGGCTTAAAATACCGGTCGAATAATAGGTGTGTAGGGATTACTATATAATATATACTTACTAGTAGACATTACGGTGTAAAAATTACTTACAGTAGGCCTGATGTGAAGCAAAACGAAGTAGCACGTATTTACGTATACCATCGTTCAACTGCAGCTATTTTTAATACTAAGCATCTCCAACATTTGTATTAATTTTCTGTCTTCAATAAACTAACCGCATACATACACACTATTATTACGGAGGCCCACGTAAAAGGTTGATTTAGGTTCATCATCAAAGCCTGTTGATTTAGGCCTATGGATATGTAATTGGCCAATGCTTCGTTTGCCAGTTCTTGGGGATTAACTTTCTCATTCGTCTCTTCGAAGATATGACCTTAACTTGATTTTTAGGAGAGGGATAACTGTCTCATTAATTAAGATTACTTAATGATTTATTATTAAAAGAGATCAGCGATATTAAAATATTGATTGAAAAGGTGAAACAGTACTTTAAAATAATGACGAACAGAACCGACGTCACTGCATAACAAATTGAAATAATGAAATGTACCAAAAATGTATTATTAAATTATATATACATTAAATTTAATTCAACATATAGTATATTAAATCTTTAATCATATAATGTTAGTTTTATATCAAAATCATGTTAATGTATAAATATGTAATACTCTGTATAATTATATAAAACTGTAAAATAACATAGATGAATCCCACGCCACACACAAGATCTTATCTTTAAGTGGTGTGGTAAGCGAATGTAAAAAAAAAAAAGAAAAAAAAAAGATTGGAATGTAAATTACTATGTAAAAAAATTGTATCTTTTTATATTTGATTAAATAAAAAAAAAATATATATATATTTATAAATAAGGAATATGAAGATTAATTAAAAGCCATTTTAGAAAAATATATATTTCTATTTTGGAATTTCTGATGATTATACTAGTATCTCTGTCGCTGTTGGTGAACGCTTTGCTTATGCAGTTTGAAGATGAGTTTATAAATTGTACCTCAATTAAGTAGTAAAAATGTTAAAAATTAACAACGATAATTTCTTTCGTGTTATGAGTCGATAGTCTGTACGACTTCACGCGGTCTTTTGAAAAACGCTAAGTACTAAAATTACAACAGAAACATGAAAACAAGACACTTAACGAGGCATTATCTACGAGATCTGTCTGTGGCGCCCGTGGGCACAATTCATACACTTTGATGAGAGCCACGGTCCAGCAACAAGTGGAACTATTATAATGAGGTTCCGCGCAAGATTAATGGCCGGTCCATAAAATCCTTAGACACCAAGTCAGAGGCCTGCTCCATCCACATCAGGTGCCCGAAGACTGTTAATGGAAAAATAAATGACCAGACAATGTTTGATCTTATTTGCTTTTTAAGCAGAAGCTCGTAACATTTCCAATGGTGTTAAAAGCTTGTCAGTGTTGCTTACAAATGTTTCGAAGTGCCGTATATGTTAAGAAGCAAACCATGGTAGTCAGTGTAGATATGATTTGTCGAATTGGAAATAAAGCGCTCCTAAAAAAAACCATTAAATCCCTACATACATTTAATGCTACCAATTCAATCTTCTAAATATCTTAAATTACTGATTCTGATGGTAACGTTTATTAAATGATAACAACCAAAAAACATCACCAAATGTGCATCCGATTCCAAGAATATAGATCTGAATCCTCAGTGTACTTAATAACGATTAATTCTTCCTCAGTAATACGGGGAAAGACAAACCAAAGTCTAGTTAACTGTTGTGCTTTCCGTTTAGTGGTCAAGGTTACACAGATTTATTTTCGCAAAGAGATTAGGATCGAGAACGAAATCGAATATTTGAACTGACCAATGTTAGCCCGCGACGTCTCGGTGTTGCAGCTGGCCAGTACAACAATTAATTCAGGTGACACACCTATAATATCAAATTGAAAGATATAGAGCTCAACCACTCGCTGTTCTTAAAACATTCCTTTCTTAAATATCGACGACATATATTCGACCATTTATGAATTACTTAACATACAATTGGAAAAAAAACTAAAATATGATCTTCATACGATTTAATAAAGGTTGCTTTAATTTGTGTGCAATAATGAGTTGTCACAGATTGGCGCACATATACTTTTGACAACTGACTTGATCCTTGCTACATCCCAAGTCATGTGACCTGAAGCCTCGGTGAATACATTGTGTATATATATATATAATAGTTAGTGACAGCCCTCTTAAGCGACAAACAAGAGCATGGGGTTGAATACAGGCATATTTTGACGTTGGTTAATGTGATTATTTATCAAAGAAAATGATTGTGTGGTGGTGATAAGCTCGAAGCTCCAGCTTCCGAGGCCTGAACTTTTTGGTCGTAATAAAACTGAAATAAGTCTTTAAAAGTTGTAACAAATATTCACAGTCGTGTCAAAAAGTCACGAAACCATATATTTAATAATTTATTTAAATGGTCATTATTTCGAACCCAATGTTATACACCGCTGATGTGAAGTCAAGGCATTAGCATATTCCATATTATTATGGCAGATTAGTCCATCGATATCCTATTCTGAAACGAATTAATTATACAGTAATATGCAATTAGGATATGTTTATTATATGCCATGTCTCGTTTAACCTATTATGCAGGCAGAGCCACATTTTTTACGCATATTTATTTTCTGCTATGGTTTTTTTTATCGATTTTTTAGTGCTCGGAGAATCAAATTAATTGGGATAAAAACGAACAATAAACAAGAAAAAATATTGCAGTTAGGGGTATGACTTGATTATGTAATAAATAAGATCACCATCATTTCTTATCCGCTCACTAGTTATGGTAGTTACGAATTCCGTGATACAAATCTGTCGGCCGCCACGGACCTCGACTCATCCTATGCCAGCTCTGCCTCCCGGAGCAGCGCTGATTCCGAAACATTTCCAAAAAATTCAAGCTATTTGTACTATATATTTTAAAGCAGATCGGATGAAAAGACCGACGATTACGTGTCATTAAGCAGTTGATTCTAAGGGGCGGCTCATCCCGACCGTATTGGTCAATTTATAGAGAAATTGATATGATTTAAGAATATGTATAGGAAGTATGTGCTAAAATATGATAGCATAATTGGCGATCGATTCAGGCATCTTTGTATAAGGAATATACATGTGTTTATTTACATATTTTTAAATTTATTAAGTATTTCCAGGGTATTTTCTTCATATAAATTATTTAATCAAATAATATGATCAAAATTGAATATATTTTTTCATAGTATGTATTTGTAGAAGAACAACAAAAAAAGCAAAAAATAAAATAGTTTCAAATATGTTATATAAAAATGATAAACCAAAAATATAAAACAACTTAATAGATATAAAGATAATGCAGTCATTTTCATTTTATTATAATTTAATTATTTACAAAAATGTCCCATTGGTTTCAATAATAAAATAACACATTCATGACATAAATGGCACCTGTTAAGTGTTTAGAATATTAAAAATAATAGTATGCATTTATCAGTTTCTGCTTATACACAAAGACAAATTAATATAAAATTGCCGGCGGGTATTCTCAATGGTCAAAGCGTTTGCTTTGCAAGCCATATGTCGTGGGTTCGATCCCGACGGAGATTAAAAAAAAAACGATTTCTGAGCTATAAAATTACCGCCGATTGGTGTGAATTTGATCCGTCACCCGTAAAATGCCAGTCATAACCTGTTAATTAAATTTGGTGCTAGACGAGAATCATTCCGTGAAGACCCACCCATTCATAGTAAATTCCTGTGATAATAAGGATGATGCGTGAATCCCGGTCTGTAGTCTATGTCGTTGGCGGATCAACACTCCACATGCAGCGCTTAGCCATATGAAGCAAGGTAAGCGTCATAGAATTCCACTGATCGTCTGTCGGTATTTTCCTGTATGTTTTTACATAAAAAATAATATAATACGATTATTTATCAGCCATAGCGGCTTCGATTGTTATCTATTGAATTCAACGGAGTACGAAATTATGAATACATCTAGACACTTTTTTTTAAATGACGTACTTTATGAATAATATAAAATGTGTGGTTGTTTTACTAATTTAATGGTTAATGGCATCGTGACATTTATGGATGCCATTATGTCAGATGTGGGAGATTAGGTTTTTTTGGCACACTCTAATACACTGTCAAAAACAATATTCAAATTTAATGCACGCATATTTAACGTTATTTTTTTATAGCGAGAAATAATAATTATTTATTTAATAATGTAACTCGACTGGCTTGTCCGATTACTGAATGCATTGATTAATATTACATAAAGCAGATTTATTATGCAGACAACATTATATTATGCATTATTTCGTGTAAAGATAGTTTACATTTTTTTTTAAATTTTATATTGACATATAAAATAAATAATATACCCGGAAATAATATTGTGTCGTCTTAAACATGCAACTTGTAGTGTTAGTAAAATAAAATGCTCAATCTATAATAAATAATGACGATTGGCTCTTTTATTTATATGTCTAGGCAGCGACCCGCTGCATTCAATCCCTCTTGGATGACCAACCATTAGGAGGATTATCAGCAGACGGAAGCTGTCAACATCTTTCAAAGTCGGGGTCATCGCGACTATGCTGGAGTCTGAAATGTGGTTTGAGAGAACAATCGTTCAGCCCTGGATCCGTGCAAGACGAAAAAATCGCAGTGGACAGTGGCTGAAACCAACTTGAGATGAAGATATTGACATATTTGGTGTAATAATGCTTCGGATTCGGTGCTGGTGTGGACGGATACGAAATGTTAGATGTTTCAATTTTATGGCAATAATATCGTGTTTTTTGTGTGTCAAACATGATATACTTATGACACGGTGTTTATTGTCACAATTCTTAACTATTGGCGCTGCGTATTTCGACACCACATTGACACTAAATATGTCAATACTTAAGCATTTTTTTTGTAAATATGATAAATGAACATTTAAAACTATTGGCTTATAAACGCAGTGAAATTATTTTTGTAATGTTTAAACTGGAAAAATAAAGAATTTTAATTGAATTGAATGTTATATTAACAATTATCGCCATTATGTTACTGCATAAGTCAATACAAAATATCAACGAAAATGTGTACGTAGTAAGCTCTTTTTCTACATTTCAAAACAGATAGATCACCGCTTTTATCTGTTCCAGACCGATGAATCGGACACATGAAAAATTATTACAAAAAAATGTAATAATTTCGCTAAAAGTAAATGAAAATAATTCATTTGTAGCAATTCTTCATAGTTGACGATGGACTGCGCCAGCGACCGGGAAATATTCAAATTTATCATTCCCCTAGGGAAATGATAAAATGTGTGACCAATTTTCGCATCAGTATATATATTCTATATGGCCCTTGTGGTGGTGGATAGGCTAAAAGCATTTTCATTATTAGCTCGTCACTGCTTTTTTTTAGGCTGTGTGCCTATCTCTCCGCCATTTTGCTTAAATCCATTAGTTTGTACGTGCGTTCTCTATTTTATTTATTTTGCTCTGAATTAAGCACATTGCGACTTATTCGTAAAATATTTAAAGTAAGCAATTTATTTAAAAAAATATAAGAAAACGTTTAAGCAAGTGAATAACTGTTGAAGATTCTCATTGAAAGCGAAACCGCAGTTTTACACATGGGAATAAACTGTGATTCAACGTTATAGATAAAAACAGATGGATTCATATAAACGTATAAATTTTACCTATTATCTTATTCAAAAATCTGGAAACGAAGACACGTTAAAACCAAGCTCGTCATTCGTATGCCAAAGTTAAGCAATATTAGACGCGGACCAAAGCTTGGATGGTACGTTACTGACAGCTCTTCATCAGCTTTCTTAATTTGAATCTCTTTAAATAATCTGATTACAAAAAACATTCGTATTTTTACTAAAAAAATTACGTTTTATCAATTAATGTCTATGACTCATACCAAGACATATCTGCACCCAAAAGTCCTCTTGGGGATTTATATGGTTCTCGACTACCTCCAGGCAAGAGTCCAAGGGGAAGAGACGTCAGCTGTTGTACTCGAGGCATATTTTTGGATGGTTTGTTACACTGATTCTTAGAAGATATCGTATGATAAGTCTTACGCTCACGTATCCTAGGCCATTTATTCCTAAGGATGGCTCAATCGAATATATGTTTACAGTCTATCTATTCGTTAAAAAATAAATAAAAAACACTACATTTCATTAAATTCATTTATACGACCATAGGGAAATATAAAATAAATAATTATATATTGCAATAATGGTCTGTGATTTCAGTAATGTAAATCTCTCATAATATACATTGATGTCAATATTATTATGAAGACAATCAGGTTTGTTTCAATGAACTGTTATTCCTTGTCGACACATGTTTAGTATTAAATACTTATGTTCCTAGCATCATGCGATAGTTGAAATATCCGGTGACTTCTGTGGAATACATATTGTGCACGATATTGCACATGCACCGGCTGCAGCGACTCACACAGAGCGGCGACTGCACTTTCAGAGAGATAGTGTCAAGCGCAATACAGACTAGAGTCGCAAGTGAAAGCCGACTGCATTTAATATGGACGCAAGATATGCAAGCCTTTCATTCGAAGGATCATATCTCCACATTGAACGGAACAAATTTCTACAAATTATTACATAAACTATTTTTTTAATTTTTATTAGAATATTATTTTATTATTTCAATACTCTAATCTACTTTTATAGATCATTGACTATATTACAATATTATTATTATAATAATAATATTGTAATATAGTCAATGATCTATAAAAGTAGATTAGAGTATTGAAATAATAAAATAATATTCTAATAAAAATTTAAAAAATAATTAATAATGTTTCCTTGAGACAATATCAAGAAGGTAAAAATTATCCATCAGTAACACAGGTAAATGATTGGTTATAAAGTCCGAGTCGGAACTATAAGTAGTCGTTTCACATCCATTCAGTCTATAGTTTGGTTCGAGACCCGAGTGGTACTTACTAAAATAAATAGACTGCCGGAAAGTAATAATATTAAGCTTGTGAATAAATGAAGACTGATAGAATAATAATAAAAATATACATACTATGAATATATACTGTGGCGACATCTGTCGTACGATGTTAACAATGATATAAATACTAGTTTCATCGCAAGTCAGTCTGGGCATAGCAATGGCGCGATTCGCCGAGCGGTATGAATACCTGGGCATAGTTGGTTTCCAAGGTCCGCGGTTCGCATCCCGCTTCTGCCGTTATTTTTGTGCTTGGATTGACGCGTTGAAAAAAGAATTTAATATTACATAAACTGTCATAATACTATCAAATGAAATCATATTAACTTAATATGCTATGACTCTTTTGCAGATATTTTTTGTAATTCTTATAAAATCTAATAGTGGACTAACTAAGGTTTAACGTATTATAGCACATCAACCTTTTATTTGATAATACATATAAAGTTCCTCTTAAGGCGAAAATAATAATATTTTAATACATAAAATGTTTTATTTTTGCACTTTTAAAGTAAAAAATATGTCACAATAATAAACATTTTTCGATTTTATCATAGTAAATTTTGTCGTCAGATTAAGGCGCTAAAAACGTTACTCTTTCACAAAAATATAAACAAGTCTTCTGCTCTCTTTAAGAGTTTAAGGTGTAATTATCCATTCCTTTGTACTTTGCAATATTCGACATAGTCTGTTAAAAAAATATATAATATAATTTTGAAACATTTCATGGCGTACTATTGGATTATCGACTTGACATTATGTCTCTGATAATGACTATTAATTTGGCCCATTAATTTGAATCAATAATGCATTATCACAAATCTGCTATTCTACATACATATTTGATATAAGACATACAATTGTGTACATTTGTATCAGGAACACAGGTTATGTATAGAACGATGTAAACAACGGGAAAACCTTTCAGGAAGCCTAGATCCACTGCAACGGTAATGATGATTCATTGATAATTTTAAATCGATAGAAACTGATTAAGAAACACATATTTTATGTACTTATTCTTTTTTTCCTAATAAAGAAAGACGATTTTCTTTTATATCCGGTCCATATGGTCACCATATAGTGCCACCACAATCAGCTGCCTTTTTTCAAGTTATCTTTGTATCCAAAGCTCCACTTACCATAGTTATCGACGACCTTCAAGTCGAGATACAAAGTGACAAAAGAGAAAGCAGTTTCACTATTCGAGACAAAATTAGGCATATATTATCACTATTATCAGAGTTTCAGTAGAGAGGTCATTAGTGCGACGGTCACAAGGATTTTAAAATTCAATCCTAAAAAACAGTGCAATCCAACCAACGAAACGCGCTATTTGCAGGCAATCATTCGATACACGACTATTGTTGGTTGAATTGATTAATCGGACAAGAACTGGTGCTGTAAAATGGAATGGTCAATGATATTTTTTATTATCAAAGTAAAACAAAACATTCGTAATTGATCAATAGATATGTGAAAATATTTATGTTTGTTACGAGTATATTTATTTTTGTGCTACAACAGTGATGCGCCATGGTAATCATTTATTCAAATATTATAAGGTTCTGCTCTATGTGTACGATTATTTGAAAAAAAAAGAATCCGCCATGAAACGAACTGTCGCGTATTAAACTGAAAAATTTATCACAAAAAATACATCACGTACAACGCTATAAAAGCGCATCGTAAAAATGTACATCCCATCACGTGTAAATAGAGCGAAACAATAAAAATAGTGCATAATGGCGTGTGCATTGTACGAGGAAATTGCATTCAGTTTGTCGACAAGGAATGCAACAACAAAAACGAAACCAGCCGGGGCGTAAGGCAGTGACTGGGCACCGGCGGGACACGCAACATAACAAATTGTAGGGACAGGTCCATTAGCATATACAGGTGAGTGCACTGAGCAAATAACACAAGGAGAAGATGCGATTTGTTGCATTAAACATCATTAAGATCACTACGTTTTGATGATAATACAAAAAATATCAAAAGCTTATGACATTCTTTACCTTGTTCAATAGTAAGTTGAATTATTAAATATATAAGAATATCATACCTTGTACTAACATACTCGTCGATCACACTGAGCACTGTTTCACTTGGTGTAAAACATCAGTTTCACGATTTATGAAAGCTTCATTAGTTCTAATAGAACGTTTGTGCACATTTAAACTGATGAAGCTTTTTATAGTTCGCTAAACTGCAGTCATCCATCAAGTGAAACATTGCTAAGAATGATACAAGTAAAAGCAAGGTATAAAATAGTTATATATTTAATATTCAAATGGATCTTAAACATCAAGTTATAAATATAAATAAAAGTTAAGGTAATGTTTATTTTCCAGTCTCCATATTAAAAATCAATTATTACAAATCTGCAGGTAAAGTATAAACTTCATATTACATTATCTGACAACTAAAGTAACCTAAGCGATGGACCATATTCAAGTAAAGGAGTATTGTTTAATAATTATTAATATAACATTTTTGTAGGGCAATTTTTGAATACGCATCCTTTTTCTCACGATTTTTTACATCGCATTATATGGACTGTATCCGTCAAGTAACAAAATAATTTTTTAAACTATGT
This sequence comes from Glossosoma conforme, assembly GCA_022606575.1. NCBI lineage: Eukaryota > Metazoa > Arthropoda > Insecta > Trichoptera > Glossosomatidae > Glossosoma > Glossosoma conforme. Next base: position 1,125,610 of record JAGTXR010000117.1, read on the forward strand.
CTGGTATTATTTTACATTAAAAAATATTACTTATATCATTGTGCACAAAAAAATTTGTTCGTTTTTTTTTTTTAATTTGGTGCACTTTCAAGGATTAAGTAGTTTCTCGTATTAGAGACTGTTGTTTTTTTTTATAAATAAAAGCGTAATTATGAGACCTGAAAAATTAACAATCGAGAAACGCAGGCAAATTTCAATTGTATCCCAAAATCAAACACGGCGAAAGTTTTCAGACGAGAAGCAAAAAATGAACGAAATGTGTAGCGAAAAAAATAAAGTTGCTGAACGTTGGGACCCGAGAGCCGCTGAAATTCAGGAAAACTGCCGGAGGGTACAAAATAAACAAAAAAGTCGGAGAGCTATGGGTGAGTGGAGGGGGTTACCTACAGATGTTAGCCGCCATGTAAATATCCGCAGTTTGGAGTTGAGTGCCAAATGAGTAGCAATAACGACCAATCTCACCATTGACAAATTTGCATTTTTTATTATGTATTTAATTATATATAAGGGTAGTAGACCTTGGTAAGGAATATGTACTTCATCAACAGCTTAGTATGTTTGTCATTGTTTTTAATCTGAATTTATTTATGGAGATCTATTGATTAACCTGATAAAAGTGAGGACAGGACTATATAAGCAGCTTAATATATTCATTCAGTAGTCCGTGTCCGCCCCCTTAACTGGGGTATATGGACATCATGAGCTGCCGCCACAAAGCTCCGTCAGCCACCTTGGTCCTCACCTTGTCTCATGTCAGCTCCGCCTCCCGCAGCTCCGTCGCTTAATATAAGATCAAAAATTCCAAAGTACGAGTGGCATAGTATATCACTTTATTCACGTTCACGAATATTCAATCAGTAGCTATTGGACGAAAACCAATACCAAAATGGCTGTTTTATACTGTGTGACGATGGTTGGGTTAAGTCGATCCTTACGACGAAATGGTCTAGATTCTAGAAGTCGGGATTTTCATATATATTTTTTTAAAAGAAACGATTAAATGATCCCTGGACAATACAGGGTCGGTTTCTTTAAGTCTTCTTGCTCTCGCTCTAAAAGCCTTGAAGAATCATAAATTTCCAAGTGAACCTCTAGGTGCAGAATAATCTCAAGACAACACGATACAATGGTACTTGACAGAACTGTATGACGCAATTTTTTAGTGATCATGAGTACAGATATAAACATTTTTTATACAGTACAACGTATCAGATCATTTGCAATGTTTATTTGTGAACATCACCAGTAATCATTTATTAATCATAACAAAAGTGACATAGTTCTTGCACCAGCAGCCACGTTTCCAGTCAGTTGGTACACATGACATTTCCGCCCTCCCGAGCGATGGGCGGGATTTATTGTGAGCGTCAGGTTGGCGGGTCGTAGTTTTCGTTCCAGTCGCTTTTTGTTCCCATTTCGTCCATTCAAAGTAATTTCGGTTTTTGTCCTCGCATTTGATAGTTGATGACTGGACGTTTAATTTTGTTTTTGGTCCATTTATGGTTTTACTTGCTAAACCAATCTCGCGCAGTTTTTTGCCATCGCTTGAAAAATGTATTTCGTTTTTTTAAATGTTTACCGCTTTACGGTAACACAACTGTTTTTAAGCACAAAGGATATTTTTACCCTGAAAACAAACTAAGCTCTGTAAAAATAAACAGTTTACGAATATTTAATACAAGCGTAATTATAAACAGTATACATACTTTTAAAATAAAAATGTTAAATTATTCAAGTAAATTAATACGAATAGTTGACATAATTTTTAGTAATTAAATGTGCACATACAATTATACATCAAATTTTTATACGCATCAATTCATTCAGAAAAATATCGGCAGACGCGGGATTTGAACCACGAGCCTTGGAACCAACCTTTGCTCTGTTCATTTTTACACCGCCCAGTCCACTCGACTATTTCTCCGCCCCAGGCGGACAGAGCAAACGTTGGTTCCAAGGCTCGTAGATCGAATCCCGCGTCTGCCGATATTTTTCTGAATGAATTGATGCGTATAAAAATTTGATGTTTAATTGTTTGTGTATATTTAATTACTAATAATATTTAAATATAGTCAATGATATATAAAAGAAGATAGAGTATTGAAAAAATATTATATTAAAAAATTAAATCCATGACACATTATTTTCAATTACATTAATTTGGATTTGTTTTATTTCATTTAAATAGTTTTTTCAATTTGCTAATTTATTTTTGAAATTAATTTACTGATGATTTTGTAAAGATATTGAGAGGTAATATGGTTTGACTTGTGTGGAATAACGAGATGAGGAAGCGGACAAGTCGGCCTTCTTTACCATAATCGATTTAGTCTTTAGATTTTATCTTTTGGCGGCAGTTTTTGATGACCATATGCTACAGTTAGGCGTTTATGGTTATTATTAATAGTATTATGAAAACCCAGTGCGGCTTAAAGCCCCTGGTTAAAAAGAATCCGGAAAGCAGCCAAACACCGTCGTGTCGTATTACTTTACTTGTGCATAATATAGAAGTGTTTTAAAGCAAAGGTAACAATTTTTATATAAAAAAATAAATCGTACGGTATTATTTAATTCGTTTCGTTTATAATAGTTTTACGTTTATGGCGAGTTTTATGATCATCACAGATATTATGGCGCACAGAAAAAAGCCTTAAGGAAATATCTGGCAGGCTGGATATAATCAATAGAGAAAGATTCATTCAAACGGACACAATCGGGCAGATTTTACGACCGATAAAATCTTGTCTGCGGAATTAATATTTTATCGGGTGTAAGGAAGGTCTTAAAGATAAATCTTAAGGGCTTAGAGCAGGGAACGAAGCCACACATTTTTCTCAACGGTTTGCAATAAAAACAAAAAAACAAATATTATTTGCAAAGATATGCTAGCTTTTTTATAAACAATTTATAACGTTAATAATCTATATTAGACAGCATAAATAATGAATACATGTTTTAAGTGAACCAATGTCAATAGCACATTACAAAAGAGGTTTTCGTTAGTTATAATACATCACCAAAGAAGCAATATTAGACGCGAACCTTAATGTGGATTTGAACTGTCTCAGACTATTTCTTAACGAGTGTAGTTGGTTGAGATGAGCCACCCTTAAATCCAATTGGTCCAGCCTCGAGCTAGTGATTCAATCTTTTAATAAATAATGATTATAAAATCCAGTACCGCATTTAGACCCTGCGGCGCCCTAGGGCATTTATTTTTCTGGCGCCCCATGCTACTTATATTTAAAAAATCTTTAAAAAAACGGTTGCCCTCAGCGGCCCTAGCTTATCGACGCCCTGTGGCACCGACTCACTTCACCACCTCCTAAAATCGGCACTGATCTAATAGCGCAAACATATGCTACAGGAATATATAGGTAACGTCTCTCAAGTCATCAGGCTTCTGCCCTGAAGGTCGTTGGGAACCATATATGTTGCCAGATAGACCTTCACGTACAGGGATATCATAACACAAGGCATGGACATTGGCAACTGACAGTACTAAGAAGCGTCAATTTGTGGTGACAATATTTTTCAGATATGGAACGACTATAGGGAATACGAGAGGAATGGAGATCGAGATGCAAGATTCTGTTGCTGCAAACCAATCCACCGGATTGATACTACGAAGAAGAAGATAGGGAAAAACTGAATGAAAAGCGCATAACTCAAACTAATTCGTATTAAGTTATTTGTTTTAAGAAATTGTATAATTAAAATTGCAAGTACTTGTCATTCGGAGATTTAGATATTTAATTAGGCACTAATATATGATGTAATCTCAGATATAAGATGAATTTATATTTTTTTAGATTACTCGACTGAAATTACCCACTGTCCAAGCAGAGTAATTTAATATCTTCTGTATTTATCAAAGATATTCTTAAGAGTAAACTGCGTCTATAAACAAAATTAGTGGCTTAATAAACTAGAATAACCACTAATTCCGGGCATTAGTGAATACATACGCTCGCTTACAATCTCATGAGAAGCAATTATCATAAGAATGGTCTATAATTAGACTCGGAAGCACAACAAACACACAGGGAGATCACGTCCTCCCGCGATATAAATTGGGAAATTCCCCGAATGCTCTCGCTGCAGCAGATCCGCATTTAGGGTACAATGATTAGGGCGTCTTCTTTTGGGCATCGCAATCACGGGGCATCAAAATCGTGAAATGTCAAATCAACACAATATCTTTCACAATCACATTTTGATCGTATCCGATTACAATATAGAGTATATTGCCACCAAAAACAAGGTACGAAGCTCTTTAATATTTTCTAGCAGTACATCAATATTAAAATAACATTATGTAAAAATCATATTAGTCAAGTTAAAATCATATTAGTCAACGTATTTAATACTACATTTATTTACTCGTGATACTAAATTTATCGCTACATTTAAAAATCATGAAAATATGTCAATCTTATTCCCAAAATATTTAAGACAGTTCTTTTAAAAATTTTGCCCTCTCTCCCGTTGTTGTTTGTGTGATCATGGATACAGCAGACTGTAAAATACTATCTAATGGAGTAAATCACCCATAAGAGTAAAAGACATACGAGTATTCCGAGTTATTGAAGGAGGAGGTATTTTCGGAAGACCTTTATGAACTTCTGTTTAGTTCTGAAAGACAGTCCTTTGCTGTTAAAATACCTGTACATTAAAAACACCATCTTGATAACGAGCGCAGTTAACGAGGCTACAATGTAGTACGCTTTAAAGTAAAATAAATAAATTAGTTAAGTCTTAGTTTTTTTTTCATAAAGATGTTATGTTATCAAAGCTTGTTATATTTTTTGGTTTTAGCTTATCGACACCGGCTCTGCTAGTATAAGTCTCAATGGGTCATAGTCGGATTCCAAGATGCATTGAAGTGGGCGGGAGAGGAAGCGACACACGAGTAGGTCTCGTTAAGATCTCTGAGATGCCTCATCAGTCAAGGCTTCCCGCGCAGAGAACAGCTTCCGAAAGTCTGAAGCATTCTTCTCCGTAAGCTTGGAGGAAACTATTTGATGCATTCATCGTGGGCCATTGATTGAGATGAGTGTCACGACGAAAGTGAGCTCTAAATCACTGATTAAAAGCATCGGAGTCAAAATAAACTATTATGTTAGTAAAAACAATCAATCTTGTTTTATTTTAATTCTTTTTATGCATCAGCCGATCAAGCCGGTCGATACCAGCGTACTCTATGATGCTGCATGCAGGAAACGTGTATTTTTTTGGGGAGTTTGGAAGTGTATATATGTTTACTTAAGAGTTCCAGATTGTATGAAGGAGGAAACACAGATACTCGAAATTCGTTCCAGAGCTTACCGGTGTTATTTAGGAAGGATCTTTTGAAACTGCCAGTTCTTGGTCGACACAAAAAAACGTTTAATTTTGTGAAGTGTATGACTAGTTTGTTGATTGTGAGTAGGTGCAGAAGGAACTAATTTTTTAAGTTCGGGGAGCAATGGAAGAGGTAATAACGGTAGCAATGCCTAAGTATACCAATCTTGCGTCTGTTTTTCATACATTGCAGGTTAGGTAAAATTAATAAATATTTTGAAACGATTTTTATTTTATTTTTAAATTATAAAAATACGTTAGCATTTTATTTATAAAAGTTTATGTTAAAATAATTTAGTTATGTGTAAATAAAATAAAACTAACAAACTTAAAATTTAAATGAAATATTTTATTTGTATTATTTTCTGAAGAATTTGATACGATTGAAAAGGGACACATAATATGAAGTCTTGCATCTGTAAAAAATATCGATAATAACACTAAAAACCTGTTAGGAAAGGTTGTATTTTACTTTCTTCAATCACTTGCTCTATCAAGCAATACCCGGTAAATAAGTTCGTAAGCGAGCTGAAAAAAAACTCATCATCTTGAAACGAAGCCGACGCCCGGCCATTGGCAATTTGTAACAAAAGTTTGCTGAAGATTAAAAAGCGAATCTCTCTCCCAAGAAGCAACATCCAATAAACAACAACTAGTGTTGCTTGTTGGGATTATTTTCTCGTTTTTTTGTGTGCCCTCACTGAGTAGGATGCGCTCCCGGGGCGATCCGCAAGGGAAATTATACCAGCGATCAAAGGCCCTTTTTAGGCTACCAATCGCTCCTCTCTTGCCCTTATCCAAAAATACAGTATAGGGTAAAAGTCTACATTTTTCATAAAGAAACTGTATACATTCTTGTAACTTTTCATGCTTAAATTTAACAGTAGTATATTATATAAACGTATTCCTCATTTTTTTTAAATTGACTTTATAGTTTTGCGTACTAATATTACTTTATTCAACACTTTTTAAATACAAGAATTTAAACCAATAATGTAAACATTATGTATGAGACAAATCTGTACTGAATGTATGACAGCGGTGACTGTTTGGTAGATTTGTTAATCGATTATTAGACAGTGAATATCATCACGCCATGTTCACACTCTTAATTGGAGCATACGGTCTTTACAAGCTGCTTGTCAAAGCTGTCCGCCGCCGTTGTCTTTGCCTCATATCAAATCAGCTCAACCTCCTGCAGCTCCGCAGAGTAGATTCTACTATATGTATAATTCGCGACGGCCTTCCAAAACGGCGAGAACTCGGGGTCTTGAAGAAACGGAAGCTGTAATCCAGCGCTTTCCAAAGTATAAACCCTAACTAGGTCCAACTTCGTCTCTTGACCGACTCTAGTATAGGCTGCGTTTTCCGCGCTCTCACTTCGTCATTCTTACAAAGTCAAGCCATAATAGGCTCCGTATTATTAATATAGATTGTTGTATACTTTCATGTAAGAAAATAAAGGTTTTCGTGTCAAATTAAATATATTCAACTATTTTACACATGATATAAAATATTACTTCAGTAGAATATACCAGTATAAGCGGCTATTATTTTTAAACATGAGTATTTACTATGAATGATAATTAAAGTAATGCTTCCGTTACATATGACATGATTCAATTAGATATGTGTGTGGGTACGTATTTTATAAACTTCAAATAATGATATAAGTTAAAATACCCTGCAAATGTATTTATTAGTCGAATGCCTTCATCTCTCTATCGAAACGCGTGTAAAGTGTTTTGCCCGTGAGCGGAAGTTGTTCCGGCTTCCCCTGTCGTCGCAGCGCCGGGGACGCGTCAGAGAGCAGAAAGCTCTTATTGAAAAGTTCGACGCGGAGTGATTGCCACGTGGATGAAGGGGGATGGAAGGCGTGAAACAAGACGAGCCTCTGAAACTGAAACCGAGGCTTCAGGAGCTCGGTGCAGGCGCCGCTGCAGCCTTCGTTTACAGAGTGAATGATATTATTCCATGAAAGCCACCAATTTGATGTGCAGTCACGTAAATTTAATGTACGTAAAAATGTACAAAAAATGAAGGATATTCCGAGACACACTCCATTTTGTTAAGTTATTTGCATTGATTTATGTAATTTCTCATACAAGATGTAATATTTTTTGTGTAAAAATATAAACGAGCTCACTGAAAAATGGTGATTTAAGAGGATCAGATGTAATGATATTCAATTATTATTTATTAAAAAGCCTATTTAACACAAATTTATAGTCAATAAAAAGACTTTAAGAGTTTACGTTTGAACATTATACCACATATAGTTTGTTGTTATATAACAAAAATAGTTAGCATACATAAAGAGTATTATTTGACGAATTGCACACGATTCGAATCATTTCAATGGGTGTTATCGTAAAACTGTTACATGTCTAAACTCTGTCAACATTTTCTGATAACAATGGATAAACTGATACATTTATAAATGAAATAAAAAAGGTTCTTAAATAAAACCAAAACAATATTTTTTACCGTCAACCAGTTTCGGGAATATCTTTTATTCTTCAGTACATTTTTTAGTATAGTTATGATCTTCTTACCATCATCTGGGGTCGGCTCTCCTTGTGGACATTCGCTATGTTTGTCTGTCTTGCGATGCAATCTCGGTGAAGCCTAGAGTTTTCAGATCCTTGTCTACAGTTGCAGTCAAGGTTGCATGTGGTCTTCCAGGTCTTCTCGTGCATTATGGATTTTTTTTGACGTTTTTTTTACTGCCGGTTGCCACCTGACGCAAAGGCAGTACCTTTCTTAGAAAGCTAGAGAGCTACCGTTGAGCACCAATTCAGTTCATCCGCCACCATCTCAGCTATGAAGTCCTGCCCACTACATAGATCCATCATAGCCTCGCCTCCGAATATCTCGGAGAAGCCTATAGATGGTCTTCCACTGAAAACTTCTACTTCAAAATGTGTTAAAGAAGTCTCTCAGTGTGGTTTTATGTATCGAAGTGTGTATAGTATAGTTATGATCGATTTAATTTAATCTTGTAATTGTAGTTTACAACTTTACGATCAAACAATACCTTTAAGTAACAACGGTTGTTTCTACTTCATATACTCGTACACGTGATACTACTACTAAGCATTGTTAATCATAAAACTTGAACTGAAATAACAATCACTTATAATTCTTCTGCTGCATGAAATGAATAACTTGCATAATATTGTTTATCGATGTACACAGAAACATCTCGCAAGCTGACTTTACGTAAGATTGATTATCGTCGCTTAAGCTAATAGAATGTAATGAGCCAACTATTAAACGAAACTTTATTTTCTCGTTACAAGTGCATTGCAGTACAAGCCTAACTGTGAAAAACAATTAACTATTATTAATAACTAAAAGTGAACGTATAATATTCAGTCGAATCTGATACAAAGGAACAGGCCCGTCTTTAGAAGAAACAATCTATTCCGAGCGAAATTAGATCAGTTTTTAAAGAAGATTTAAGGTACAGTTTTTTAATATCACCATTCTCCATCATGTGTACACGATTTAAACTATATTCGAGAAGGTTTCATTATTGATAAGTATGTAAAGACACTTTGGAACTAATGAATCATTCATTGAAGGCGAAACTGCGGTATTACAGCAAGTGAGTAAGCAGTGCTCAGTGTGATAAATGTTAAAACCAGGTAAGCAGTGTATATCTATATGTTGCCGGTGGGTATAGCTCAATGATCAAAGCGTTTGCTTTGCAAGCCAAAGGTCGTAGGTTCTATCCCCGACGGAGATTAAAAAAAAAAAGATTTTAAATCGATTTCTGAGCGATCACCCGTTAAATGTCAGTCATAGCTTATTTTCAAATTGGTGATAGACGAAAGTCGTCCCGTGATGACTATTCCCATTCATAGTAAATTCCTGTAATAATATGGATGATCCGTGAATCTCGGGCCTTAGTCTATGATGTTGGCGGATCAACACTCCGCATGCAGCGCTTAGCCATTTGCACTATGCTAAGCGTCATAGAATTCCACAGATGAGACTCCAAAATTACTATAACCATCTGCCGGTATTCTCCTGTATGTGCTTAAATAATAAAAAAAAACTAAAAGGTGAATGTAAAAAATAATAATAACAAAATATTATCAACATAAAATGGTCACCTAGAACCTTTGAAATTTTTTATAATAAATCTTCTAGGCATCAAAATATAAAATAATAAAATATTTTTTCAAAAATTCGTCAAAAAACTTTACAACTGACTTTAACAATTTTTAATTGTCGCAGAAAAAAAACACTATTCTGATGACATAATGTATTGAAAGCATGTTAAAATATATTATTAAAATCGGCCCTGACTTCACGGAGCATGTTACATCGTTACAACCAAGGCAAATCAAAACATGAAAAAAAGCATGATATCCATCACGCATGCACTCGTGTTGTAGAAAGAGATATGTGAGTATATTCTGATGTAATAACATACCTAAATGTTTTGTAAAAAATATATATATATGAAACCGGCACGTGCCGCCGATGTATCAAAAAACGTCTCACAGAGAAATATCTCGTACAATTTTTAATAATGTTTTTTGCATGATTGTAATCACATTTTTTGTACATTTTATAGAATGTAATAATTACTAAGTACGAAAAGATCTGACAGTTTATTTATTTATTTGATGGCATTGGTTAACGTTCAACTTTCACGTATATATATTTTTTTTATGATTCGTAGATATATTTCTGATGTTAAAATAAATATAACGAATAAATGATGTACACTACATACTTTGAGATGTGGTCATACAGAAGAATTCTCGGAATTTCCTGGGAAGGTTCTCAGGATAATCAAGGAAGATAGGCACCTAGTAAGAACCATCTCAGAGAGGTGAGCCCGATGGATCGGTCACATCATGCGCAACGATGGTCTTCTTCACGACATTATGGAGGGGATGGTTGAGGGTAGAAACTGTACAGGGCGCCCTAGACGGGAGTTTTTGCAGCAGATGTTCAAGGACATGAGTTGTAGTTCTTACGCTGAGCTGAAGAGGGTTGCGGAGGACCGAGAGGAGTGGAGATCGAGATGCAAGATTCGGTTGCTGCAAACCAATCCACCGGATTGATACTACGAAGCAGACTACACACTCGTACAAGATAACGTGCTTTTTTTCATAACATGAATGTTACATAAATAATGTATTTATTTAATTATGAACCTTGCAGACGGTAAAAGTAAAATGATTATTTCTTTCATGGATGGTCCATCGTCAAGGGATGAAAAATCTTCACAGTGTTCACTAAGGTTCGGACTGTCGATGAGGGCAGTAAAATATCGATGGGCAATTGCCATAATACATCAGGCGGGGCAGTAAATAAAGGGGCCAATAAGTTAATAGGGGTCGTGTCAGCATCTATGGGCAAGGGGAGGGGGTAAAGACCCGATGCAAGAGAATTCGCTAATAAATTAATTTTTGGGTCAAAGAATAAGAACGAACGTTATTTGCTTCATCAATTTATTGCGAAAAAATGTAAAGCATCGCACTCGTACATATCAAAAGACTTGATCAAAAAAATATATCCAGATAAAATTCTAAAGCAGAAAATTAAATTATGTTTGGTACTGTGCTACGATTATATACACATTTATTATAATGTGTATTTAAATAATGAGGTTCTTAGCATGATCAAGGAAGCTAGGCACCTAGTAAGAACGATCTCAGAGAGGCGAGCCCGATGGATTGTGGAAGAGATGGTTGAGGTTAGAAACTCAGAAGGCGCCCTAGACGGGACTATTTGCAGAAAGTGTTCGAGGACATGAGTTGTCACTCTTAAGCTGAGCTAAAGAGGATTGCAGAGGATCAAGAGGAGTGGAGATCGAGTTGCAAGATTTTGTTGCTGCAAACCAATCCACTGAATTGATACTACGAAGAAGAATTAATGATATACGCTGAGTAGAAAATATTTAAATAAACATATAATATATTTACAAGCAATTGATATTCATAGATATAAATTATGGTAGCTTTAAATGCTACAAATAAGTAATTTTTTGAGATTTTCTTGTTATTAAGATATATGTAAATGCCAGTATTATTTTTTGGACTCGCTTTTAAATTTTTAATACTACTTTTTGATAATTTTAATAAATGTTATTCATTTAAATTACTTAAATTTAAATTAAATTTTATCATAATATTCTTTCCAGATAACGTTTTGTGTGTGTGTTTTATAAAACATGTGTATTCACTGAAATTCTAACTTTCGAAATTAAAATCATCGCTGGGTTACTGAATTTTTTCTGAGAATTGGCGTTATGGCGAGTATTATATAATGTTATTAAAAGAGAACTTGTATGCACAGGAATATAACATAACAAAAGCAAATTAATAACGTTTGTATAAGGGAATTTTCACGACAAAATGGGATAATTCTAGGCTTACATTTATACATGGAGACTTATCTTTTTCGAAGACAGCTTTGGATCATGTATCTTTCAACGGTTGTTCTCTTCCAAAAGCAAGCTCCATCAACATTCTTGGAGTATCAATCTCGAATAATGTCAAATATTACGAGTCAATTAAGTATAAAGCTGGCCTCGCTTCCAAAAAACTAGGTGTATTACATAGATCACGTTGGTATTTCAACGATAAACAACTTATTCTTCTATATAAACGACAAATCCTACCTATCCTTGAATACGGCAGTCACCTTTGGATTGCAGCCCCAAAACACCTTTTAAACTTAATTGACTCAGTTCCAAGAAGAGCAATTCGTTTGATAAACAATGACACTCTTACGTTTATCCAGCAATCAATGGAACGCAGGTGTAAGATCGGTTCCCTTAGTCTTTTCTACCGTTATTATCACGGTCGCTGCTCTTGGAAACTTACAGAACTAATTCCTCCTTCACCCACCCTCAACCAAAAAACTCGTCTTACACTTGCCGAACTTCCATAAACGGTTAATGTGAGTCAACCCAAGAACTGACAGTTTCCAAAGTTCCTTCCTTAATGCCACCGGTAGCTTTGAAATGCTCTTCCATCGTCTTTTTTTTTTTTTTTTTTTTTTTTTCGGTCGCCTTGTACCTGCGCTCCAACAGGCATTGTTTTCAGAGTACATTCTCGTTATAGAAGTAACTGGTTTTGGTGAGCAACAAACAGTAAAATAGTTGAGACGTTAAAATTTGCACTTTTAGACTTCTTCGCCGAAGGTCGCCGCGAATACAGAAAATGCATGGTAGTTGGGCTCCGTAGATATGAGATCGATATATCCAACCGGTCCAGACTTCTGTTGGATTACGCTAAGGAGCCTTTGCCTCGCTAAATCTAATATTGGATAATATATATTAAAATTGCCGTGCCCAGTCATGAATTGACTAGTCCAGTGGTTTGGAATAAGCCACGGCATCTCCATTCTATCGAGGACAGAAGGAAAGAAGGAATATGTGTGTCTACCCTTGAGCGAGGTCGACCATCTGCTCTGCCATGCTGCGAGCGCCGCCAGTCTTACTTCTTTTTCGATCTTACCCTGCGGAGGATTGAGACAAGTGCCCCCGACCTCCGCAGAGAAGCCACGTCTAAGCAACGACATAGCGGCGCTCACCTGCCGCTCATCTTCCATCGTCTGTGTTTCTTGCTTCCAACAATCTGGATCTCTTCAAGAAACAGATAAATATACATTTTTTTTCTCTCCGAACCATGTACAAACACAACATGCAGCGTCCAGCCTCCCTCGCTGATCGTCATAGAGTGCACTTGTCTTGACCGTCTGTGCTCTCCTGCATGCGATTACATACAAAATCTAGATAATAAGTATTTGTTATACTTATATTAAAGTGTATTACAATGATAATATTTTACAGGATGTTATAATCCAAAAATGACTTGTAGTTTCATTTAAAACATGACATTTACGACATTCGTAAAACATCAATTTCAATATTAAAAGAATAGCGACACATATCTACAGATACTCTATCGAAAGACTATAATGCATAACAAAAATGTAAGCCACTTGAGCATTTGAAATACCATATAATAAGACTGAATGATTCAATCAGCACAAATATTCAAATATGTACTATCCTAATTTTGTTCTAAAAAAAAAGCGTACCGATGAAATAAAGTTTTTGAGTGAAATAGATAGCGCGAACGCGTGTTATGTTTAGAAGGAATTGCGTCATTAATTGTCATCAGAAAAAAGGTTTAACCATATTGAAATGTGAACCATAAAGAGGCCAGTTTCATAAAGTCTTTCATGCCGCATTTTGGCACATTATTTGTTGGTAGTATTTCACTCCGTGGAACCTCGCCTGCTCGCTGAAAGATTTATTCTGCGCTAGGAAATCCACGCAAGGGACATAAAGGAAAAATATTACTACAATAGGCCGATAAAACTGAAATGCATGGAGATGCGTGGCCAAAATATGGAATGCTTTAATCTTGAGATATTATACTAATGCACCCATTCAGAGTCGCCTGAAAAGATCTAGGTTTTCAGTCGAAGGAAAAGCTTTTTACGTTGTTGCATGGAATAACAACCAAAATGATTGTCAGGTGGTTAAGTAAATATGTTAATACAAATAAACTAAATATTGTGAAAGGAATAGAATACTATTTCATTTTGAAATTTTATTTTGAATGTGACTTGAATTGGTCTTTTTACAAATATGTATATGTGTTCAGCATAAAAAATGTTTCACGAATATTAATTATAAAATGTATAAGATGATTCCAAATATAATTAAGATATAAGATATCAAGGAAGATAGGCAGTAAGAAACCATTTAAGAGAGGCGAGCCCGATGGATCGGTCACATCATGCGCCACGATGGTCTAATTCACGACATTGTGGAAGGTTTGGTTGAGGATAGAAACTGCAGAGGGTGCCCTAGACGGAGTATTTGCAGCAAGTGTTTGAGGACATTGATTGGTTTGTCGCTCTTATGCTGAGCTTAAGAGGATTGCAGAGGATCGAGAAGAGTAGAGATCGAGACGAGATTTTTTTAAAGAAGATACAAAAAGATGTACTTATTTATTTGTCTTTAAATATACAAGTTCATATAACATCTACCAAAAAAAAAATCAAGACAATGCGTGAATACTGAGCTCCAGTCTAAATGAAGTTAAATGTTTCAACACTCCAACACAGCGTTTATTCGCCATTTCTTAAACATAGCAAATAGCAATAGTTAAAATCTTCGGAAGCGTTTTATTCGTGCATGAACTGTAAATAAAACTGAGTAAGAAAACATGTTGAAAGATTTATATTTAAAAAACGTTATAACTATACGTTAAACGAATATAGTGACCAATGCTTGCAAAAAATATACTGAAATACTCGTCAGTCATCAGAAAAAAGAAAATTGAATTTAAATCGTGATGTAAATACAACTTTTCACGAAAAACGGCGCAAAGATACAAAGGCCCAATCCAGTTCCTTACCACGAGCATGTTGGATGCAGTTCCCACCGCAGGTTAAAGAGGTCCGCGCGGTCAATGAATGTTCCACCTGCTCAAGTTCAGTTCCGTAGAACAAACATTCGCATGCCACTTCCACATAAACCACTACTCCATGGAACGGAAATTCGGATGAAGATAAATACACTTTCTTTATATTATATTATATTATATTATATAAACCACACTAATTATTACTGCATATGTATTTTAATTAATAATTGCCATAATTTAAAATGCTATATAATTGCATACACAATGTACCTAGAAGCTTACAATGTATCTGGACTGAAACTCGATAAGTGAGAAATAAAATACAAACAAAAATCTAAATTTTAACAAGGAGAATAAAGCTTGGAATGGAAGGGATTAATAGTAGCCTGTTTATACAAAATATCAACAGATGGTAATGAAAAAATTGCATTAGTAGATTCTATGATACTGTACAGCAAAACTTATGTAAGAATGTACATATTTTTCACGATTTATATTATTTTTTGACTAGACGGCTTTTACTGTCTATTTTGTTTGAGATGCTATGAAATAATAGAAAGCGAAAGATTTCGATGAAAAGAAATTAACGACAAACTATTACTTCTTGTATGAATTTTTTAATTTTTATTAGAATATTATTTTATTATTTCAATATTCTAATCTACTTTTATAGATCATTGACTATATTACAATAGAGCGGTATGAATACCTGGGCATAGTTGGTTTCCAAGGTCCGCGGTTCGCATCCCGCTTCTGCCGTTATTTTTGTGCTTGGATTGACGCGTTGAAAAAGAATTTTATGTATAGATTTAATTATATCACAGGTGAATTCCCTGATAAATGAATTCTACTTCAACAATGCCTTACATTAATCCGTTTTTTTTATAGTAAAAGGTAGACGGTAAAAATGAATACCATTTTTCATTAATAATCTGTCTCAATAGTTTTGTGAAGGAAAATAATAAAATATTCGCCAATAATTTTTAATCCTTAAGAGGATATATATTTGATGGAAAAATAAGGTAAGTAATTGCTTATTTTCAGCATGTATAAAAATGTTGAAACTTTAAAACTTTACATTTCATACCAAGTAAACAACTCGTACAAAATTTCCTCGAAAGTCGAAAAAAACTCATAAATGCTTTTTCGGAAGCTTGGTCGACCCATCTAGTGTGAGAGGCCGGGGATAACTTTGCCAGGATAAACACAATTATTATGAAATATACCGAAGCAAAAAAGGTCGCATTAAGATAAGAGGGGAAATAAAATTGATCTTCTTTTCCATGCGCGCGGACGTCGCGCGACCTCCGCGACAAACAAGGCGATATGTCAGCGACGTTATACTCAAACACCGAACAAAAGTCCGAATCCGGATAACAGCGCATTTTCCGCTTTATTTTGTCAAATTTTATTCATGATATAGAGATAAATAAACCAATTATTTATTATCGTTTTTCATGTCGACATGATTGTGTTGTGTTTGAGAATGCATATTTGGATTTAAATGCGAAGCCATATTACTTTTAGGGAATCAACAAGTTTCTTATGGAATACACATTTTTTCACACTTTTATGTAATCAAAAAGTAATATTAATATTTTTACACATTTAAATTTGTTTACTGATAAAATAATGTGCATACTAGTATACTACATACGAGGGTTATCCGTAATATAAGATTCCTATGGCGCTACAGTCCTGAAAAGCGCTATGATGGTGGATACCGCGATTCTGTGGTGTACCTTGGATCCCCCACTCCAAATCCCTTCCCTAGCGAGCTGCCTGTGGAGCTCAGTCTTGGCATGGCAGCCGTACGTGATGGATCTATCTCCCTTTCGCTTCGCCCGACAGATATGAGCTGCGCTCGGTGATCCGTTTCCTGTCGCCGACTTTGGTTGCTTCCATTGTTAAGACTGTTTATTAGTTTCGGGTGTGAGGTAGTGCACCCAAGTCTCGTCTCCAGTGACGATGGAGTCGAGGTATTCCTCGCCATGAATTTCGTGGTCTTAAAGAAGTTCTTGGGCCTTTTCAACGTGTTGACGTTTGTGGTCTTCGGTCAAAATTCTTTGCACCCACCTCGCACAAACCTTAGCATACCCTAAATCCTCCCTCAAAATCTTGTCAATGGAGGTATCTCGTATAAATATATTATCAATATCTTTCAACTGAAGGTCGATTCAAATAATTTGAAAAATGACGAACATTTAGTATAAACGGTATTGTGTTAATCATTCAAACCTGCACCACACATAAAATTCATAATAAATTTGCAACAAAGGTAGATTTATCAATGCTGTGATATGGATTTATAATTTACATCAACTAAATGCGAAGAAGTTAGATTATATTCCAAGAACTCGATTGATGTCAATACACCCTTTAATGTTAAAATACTCATTATGATAGCATTGAACATAGATTTGTAAGTGCGGTCTGTAATTTCCATTGTCGTCGTTTATTCTTTTTGTGATCAACTAAGAATTAAAACTGTCTTATTATATCTTAACTGAGTTATTGATACTGCGAAAATGTGAATAGTCGTAAATAAGAGTTTAAAGGTTTTCTATTTAGTTATATTCTTAAATAAAAATCACTTTACATTGCATAAAAAATATTTTATGCAATGTAAGGAGTAGCAGCATATAAAAAAAAAACATAATTGAAGCGCCGCGTGTTGCTCCGCAATAATTAGTTTAGTGCAGCGGTGCGTTTACGCGCTCAAGTGCATTATTCGTTTGCTTTACCGTCCACGCCGGATGCATATTCTAATTATTTCATTCTGCGTTGTCGCATGTCCGAGTGCCCGGACCAGACTGCAACGGAAAAGGACATTTCGCACACGCGGACAAATGAGAAAATATTGCACGAGTAATGCTGGACACTACAGTGAACTGAGCTGTCCCATTTTAATCCAACTAGAATTTGGCGACTAAAAAAACATTAACAATTAGAATCCATAACAAATTCGCACTTTTTTCTATAAACAATTTAAGACAATTTTCGAATGTATAACCTCAAACTTCGACAATTTCGATATATATTCAATGTTCATTTTGATCAATGCACGTATACCAGCAAAAGGATTAAACAATATAAATTAATTATAGGTTCGAATCCCGCGTCTGCCGATATTTTTTCTGAATGAATTGATGCGTATAAAAAATTTGATGTATAATTGTATGTGTGTATTTAATCACTAATAATATTAAAATATAGAAAAAAATCTATAAAAGATGATAAGAGTATTGAAAAAATATTCTAACAAAAAATTAAATCCATGTAAACAATTTATAACTTTGAGTTTTTTTAACTTTCAATTCTAGTTTCTTCGATCCATTTAAACAAAAGAAAAAACAGATGCATATTCCAATGAGGAATTCCAATATTTAAAGCTTTATGCATACAGTTTTACATACATGAAACTAAATAGAACAACTAAATTGTTCAGACATACAAACATACAACTTCTTAGATGAACTACGATAATGCATTTTTCAGCGCCGTTTCTTCGATCCCCCAGGGCTCATGCTGTCCTAGAAGAGTGACGAGATCTATACACAGAATGTAGGTGGCGGAGCTTTGGAAGGTAGAATTAGCATACGATTGCAGAGGACAGAACCTATGGCTGCAGTTCGTAACCACTATATGTTACAATTAAGTGTGGACATGGAAATAATGATGGTGATTTGCATTTGCTACAAATTCATTTAATTTCGCATTTTTCTAATGAGTAACATAAAAAACTAAAATAAAAAAATTGTAATACGTTGTTAGTATGTAGATGTGCAGTACTATTGTATTCGATTATGAGCATGCGTAAAATATTGCATGTCACATGCATTGAACACATTAAGCGATAAATATTGTTGTGATGATATTCACAACTGAACGCTGGCAGAAGACAATACTACATGTTATTAATTTGTCGAATTCGCAGTATTCGCGAGTGCTGAATGGTAACTAATAATAATCACCCACTGTCAAATACTTCCAATTTACTGCACAATTCATGATTAGCAATAAACCGTAAAATTAGAACAGTGATTTCTAAACAGAATAATGTACGCACTCTGAATATATACTATAGAGACATCTATCGTTATATGATAAACAATGGTATAAATGAAACTTATTCCGTGCAGCAGTTCGGGCAGATGATGGTCGAGTGGTCTAGGGTAATGAACTTGAACAAATGGTTGGTTCCAAGGTTCGCTGGTTCGCATCCCGCCTCTGCCGATATTTTTTCTGAACGAATTGATGCGTATAAAGAATTTGTTGCATTATAGTATGTGTATATTTAATTACTTATAATATTGTAATATATAGTCAATGATCTATAAAAGTAGATTAGAATATTGAAATAATAAAATAAAACTCTAATAAATATTTAAAAATCAATAGAATATAATGTACATTTAATTATTAATTCCAAGTCTATAGCAATCCGGCAATCATAAAATTGACGAATAAATATATGATTTATTTTTATTTTTATTAGAATATTATTTTATTATTTCAATATTCCAATCTACTTTTATAGATCATTGACTATATTACAATATTATTATTACTTAAATATGCATATACTATACATAAAATTCTTTTTTCAACGCGTCAATCCAAGCACAAAAATAACGGCAGAAGCGGGATGCGAACCGCGGACCTTGGAAACCAACTATGCCCAGGTATTCATACCGCTCGGCGAACTGCGCCATTGCTATGCCTAGACCGACTCGCGTTGAAACTAGTATTTATATCATTGTTATCATCGTACGATAGATGTCGCTAGTATATATTCAAAGTATGTATATTTTTATTATTATTCAATCAGTCTTCATTTATTCACAAGCTTAATATTATTACTTTCCAGGTCCGCGGTTCGCATCCCGCTTCTGCCGTTATTTTTGTGCTTGGATTGACGCGTTGAAAAAAGAATTTTATGTATAGTATATGCATATTTAAGTAATAATAATATTGTAATATAGTCAATGATCTATAAAAGTAGATTGGAATATTGAAATAATAAAATAATATTCTAATAAAAATAAAAAAAAAATCATATAATAATGTCTCCTTGAGACAATATCAAGAAGGTGAAATTATCCATCAGTAACACAGGTAAGTGATTGGTTATAAAGTCCGAGTCGGAACTATAAGTAGTCATTTCTCATCCATTCAGTCTATAGTTTGGTTCGAGACCCGAGTGGTACTTACTAAAATAAATAGACTCTCGCAAAGTAATAATATTAAGCTTGTGAAGAAATGAAGACTGATTGAATAATAATAAAAATATACATACTTTGAATTTATACTAGCGACATCTATCGTACGATGATAACAATGATATAAATACTAGTTTCAACGCGAGTCGGTCTAGGCATAGCAATGGCGCAGTTCGCCGAGCGGTATGAATACCTGGGCATAGTTGGTTTCCAAGGTCCGCGGTTCGCATCCCGCTTCTGCCGTTATTTTTGTGCTTGGATTGACGCGTTGAAAAAAGAATTTTATGTATAGTATATGCATATTTAAGTAATAATAAATATATATTTTTATCATGTCTGATCATATATACTTCTTTTACGATCATTATACAACCGTACACATGAGTTATGTCGAACTTTAAAACGAAATAGAGCATGCCTGTGCAATGTCAGTCTTCAAATCTCTATAAAGTAGATTAACAAATGCTCAAATATGAAAATTTCTTTAAGATCGGAGCGCAAAAAGGACTTGTAATGATACAATGACCATGGTAACTTATAGAACCGTATGGCCGTGATTTGTGGGGACTATATACTCCAGTTAGGAAGCGCATATGGAAGTAGACAAAAAAATATGTTTATATTAAAAATGTTTTTTTTTTAAACATAAACCATTAAAATGTTTACTTTAACCTTTCCTTCCCTGTGATGTGTATCTTCTAAACATTGCTTCTAATAACCATCAATATCTCCTTAAATAAATTAAATACAAGGTATTCCTCCATAAAATACTTACACATTGATTAAAAAAAATATATAAATAATAATCAGAATTTATCGGGTACATCGGAGGTATTTTGTGAAATTCGGAAACAAATTCACGCTGTGAGTGCCTCGACCTTGGGTCTCGATGATGTCCAAAAAGTGCAATACTATATTCGCATCTCACTCTTTCATACTTCACTGTGAAGGAAGAGGGAAGAGAGTGGGAATGAGCCACTTCCACGACTAGCAGCAGTTGCTCTCTAGCTTCGAACCAGAGTGGACCTATGTGAGCGTTACCATATGTTTTTTTTAATGTTTTCAGCCAATAAATCTCTATTATTAAATTTTTTTTTACTTCAATAATAATTAATTAAGGGGGTTATCTATGAATTTTTTTTGCTTTTCCGATTTAAAATCACGTATTTTTGATTCCATCCTGACTACCCAACACCAGAGCGCGCGTTTTTATTTTAGCACTCTACAGCAAAGGTTAATAACGTATGATTTATAATATTATATAATTAGCATCAATTCTTAAGTTTACATTATAAAATAATTATTAAATTAAAAATCAAATTGGTTTGCAAAGCACTGGTTTAGAATATTGTTTCCATATAGCGAATAGTTTTCGCCAATGCAAATTATTTTTCATGTAAATAATGCATTGCGCACGGTAAATTATGCTGAAAGCCCATTTATCACGGCTTATTTCCTTTGCGTTCGAAACACAATAAATTGTAAAAATAATTAAACGTGACGTGTTGGGTAAATATAAATTTAAGTGCAACCATGTACAGTAACTAATACATAGGTGATTCAGTAGCATAGGTAACAACTTCCTATGTGAGTAGATTATTAACACCTAGAGGGTTATATTCATCAAAAACGACAAGCAAGCTTCTACGTTACATGTAATTTATGTTAAGAGTAATTAATCAAATTATTTATTTTAAATATCTTACGGTTCTCAAAAAAACTATGTATTATTTAATACATATTTAAAAAGGTTGATATTATTCAAACGTGTATGATTCAATGAAAAACTATTTTAAATTTCAAACCAGAAAAAGATTTGAAGTAGTGTTTCGTTTATTGGCTTAATCGTTGTTAATGTATTTATAACATAAAAAGTAAGAACAAAAATTGTATTTTATTTTTTAAAAAGTACTTTCGTTCTACCTGTGAATTGCGTTGATCAAAGTAATAAATGTAATAGACTGAAGAAAGAACAGGGGTGAGAAGAACTTATTATCTAAATAGATAAGTTTATCCCAAATGACTGTTAGACAATGGGCCGACTTCCAGCCCATAGATGGAGCGATAAAGAAAAACTTTCTTTCAGTGTACATGGCATTTTTTTGCTTCAAACAAATACCGAACGAAAATATATTACACATACGAGATACTTTAGGATATATAATAATTCAAGTTTATGTTGCGAAAAGTATGCCAATTGGATAAATTAAATAATAAATTACAATAAAAAAATAGAAACTATTCACACAGCTTATTTGTTATGTTAAAATAAATAATGATTCGAAATAAATAAACATAACTTTTAGCAATGTATAGGTAAAGCAATTAATCTAAATAAAAAATAAAACGATTGAAGAGACATAAAAAAAGCACAATATCAAATATTTGGTATAGTATTACACTATAAAAATATATCTATATTTATTTCTATCTATGTACGCTTGAATTTAAATATTATGTTTTGTAGATCCTTCTTGAAGTGCATTCTTATGAAACGTATTTTTATGGACAGGTAGGAATGTATGCATTAAATTAAGATTTCAACAGTTTACACCTGCAGCTGGGATTACTGTTTTTAAGTCGGACCATCATAAGTTAAGATGTAGTTCTGTTTTACTTGGCAAGCGGCGTCTCCAACTTGAGGCGTCCCCAACCTCACTGCGGGGGTTAACTCCAGAGCTTCTTTACGGCATAATGCAAACTTATGCACATACAATCACATAAACCACAAAGCCTGGCGACACTGCAAACATACCATTTTTTTAGAATTTATGAGGTAATACGGTCTTCGTCGCAGTTGCCTTTTCAGTCGAATTATTAGGTCAAAACACAAGTAAAAAAAACTATTACTAAACTATTTCATTAGTAATCTTAATGACCTGCAAACGATGCACAATAATAACCTTCATATCTGATAAAAAATATTGTTATCAATAAAGCGGAGAAAGAAAAACGACGGCTGTCTCAGGATTCGAACTTGCAACTACAAGCACGAAATTCAACGCTCTATCAAACGCGCTACCGCCGTCTCTGTGAATTAAGGATCTTCAAATTACTATATCCGATAAGTCCCAATTTGATGACTGCATTTTATAATCTATATATATATATATAAATCAATGTCTGTCTGTCTGTCTGTCTATCTGTGTGTCGTTGATGCATTCCGTTACCATTAACCCGATTGCGATAATACTTTGTCGAATTATTGCTGATACTAAAAGGAAAAAGATAGGATACTCAAAATTTGATTTAATTACAAAAATTAATTGAATATTTACGTAAAACATGTTTTCATACAAGACTATTGTAATACAGAACGGCCAATTTAGAACATTGTGTTTCCTTAGCAACGCCGTAAACAAAAATTCATTGACCTGAAGTTATTTTAAGTAGGTAATTTTAGTAGGTATTTTAAGTAGGTATTAACGTAAGGTACTGAATATTTTGAAACAAAATTCGATTTTCGAATAAACTATTTCAATATTTGAATTTTTGGCGACTTTTTTGTTTTTCGAATTAAATAAATCTAACGTATTAATTGTGTGTGATATACAGCAGAAAGAGTTAATTTTGGAATTCTAATTACTGGTCGGCTTCGGATAGTATTATATCATAATTTAATAATTAATTTTAAGTAAAAAATTAATAAATTAAAAATATTTAGTTTTGATTCACAATTTATTTTAATGTTTACATGTTTCGGCCTTCCTGAAGACAATCTTCAATAATGAAAAAATAAAAACAGGCCGTGGCTTATGTAGGTATGGACAAGATCCTATATTAGTGCACACATATTTACAGGTTGTATATGTGTGCGGGTACAACAATTGAAAAATGTTATTTCAAAAATTAATTGGTATGTGATTAGTCTTAATGTATTGAGATTTTTTTTTTTTTTTTATTTTTTTATGTAAATACATACAGGAGAATACCGACAGATGGTGATAGTAATTTTTTGTCTCATCTGTGGAATTCTATGACGCTTACCATGGTGCATATGGCTAAACGCTGCGTGTGGAGTGTTGATCCGCCAACGTCATAGACTACAGCCCGAGATTCACGCATCATCCTTTATTATTACAGGAATCTACTATGAATGGGTGGTCTTCACCGGATGACTTTTGTCTACCACAAATTTTAATTGATAGGCTTTGACTGACATTTTACGGGTGATGGATCAAATTCACACCAACCGGGGTATTTTAGAGCTCAGAAATCGATTAAAAATCCTTTTTTTTTTATCTCCGTCGGGGATCGAACCCACGACCTTTGGCTTGCAAAGCAAACGCTTTACCATTGAGCTATGACAGCCAGCATTATACAATAATATATTTTTTTTGCTTTCAATTTAAAAAGATATTATGAAATACTAGGTATTATATTTTTTTAATTATAATTAATTCTAAAATTATAATTATTTCACCAAGTATTGTCAGTTGATAACCTTAATGTTAGTATTATATCAATCAATTTATTTTTATTTTTCAAAAGTGAATTTCAAAACGTAACATCCACTGTGATATCAATTATGCCACCCAAACGAAAAGCAATAGGTCAAGAGTACAACTCATGCACGAATGAAAAGGGCATCTTGAGCTTCAGAAACAGTCGAGCAAAGGAGAGCAAGATTCGAAATAGATCGAGTAAACGCTTCGCAAACCCGTTCATCTGGACAGATGAGCAACGGGAAGCAAGATTGGAGAGATTCGAAACTGTTAGAGTACACACTGCTCAAACCCTTTCATCTGAAACAGATAAGCAGCGGAAAGCAAGATTGGGAACAGATCGAGTACGCGTAGATCGTACCAGACGTACTCTGCATGCTGATTTAAATCATAGTGCTTTCCATTACGATCCTAATTATGATTACACTCTGCACCCAAGTATTGTTATTGGAAAATATGATAAATTATGCGTGTATTGTAGTGCCTGTAAATTTAAAAATGAAACACTAGGAATGTGTTGCACGAGTGGAAAATTGAAATTGCCAGAGTTACCTTCACCACTCGAACCTTTATTAACGTTGGTATCGGGTGAGACAAGTGAATCAAAACATTTCTTGACAAGCATACGAAAGTACAATTCTTCTTACTACCACTGCCGAACGCAAATCATTCTTCATCATACAAATGGTCATGTTCAGCAATTCTCAGAAACGCATCGATCGAACGATGGATTGCAATATCTGATTTTATTTTGGCAAGGAGAAGACGGATACCATTTCAACATCCCGTTGAGAAATCCACAAACAGATGAGGAAACGACTAAGAAAGTCAGTGCCATGAATTACTATTCATATCGATTGATGATTCGTGAAAACGCTGAAAATCATAACCTAAAAGGTCGACATTTGTTCCATTAATACATGTACGCGAAAATGGAAACTGAACGACTCCTCTACATTTGATTAAATCAAACCAAGTTGCGTTCCGAAGGGTATATTCATTTACGCGATGCAGCTGTAAATGATGGCTGAAAAACAAAAAAAACATTGTGTATCCAAAAGCACTCCAATAAATAAAAACACATACGGGCGCCACTGTCAAATTTAGGTAAGAACAACATAATCTAAGTTTATTGTTTCTAATTAGCTCCGGTCACGCCTCATGTGCGACTTATCCAATCGGAAGACGAGAGGCTCCCGACGAGGCGCTTCCATAAACACTCGCGGTTTCTTTTGTTTTAATGGCATTGCAACGCATGCCGGGTACACGCTAGTATTTGATATATATGAGCTCTTTAAACATAATGAATAATTTATTATCGATTACGGATGTTAAGTTTCACGGTTTATAAAGAATAATATTTTAATATCATATTGTAATTTTTAATTGAATATTAATTAGAGAAAAAATATATAATTTAAAATAAAGAACGCGTTATAATATCGTATTGTTATATTCAAATAGGTCATCAATTTATTAAAAAGTTCAAATAATCATTCCGTATATTTCTCAAAAGTAACGCTACAGGAAACTCAAAGAACCTAGATTGCTTTAAGCGTCGAGCTTTAGTTTAATGATGTTGGATCGAAAAAAGTCCCGTAGTATTTACGTACATTGGCATTAGTCACGAATTCTAAATACGTTTTATTCTTCTAATGAATATTATTTGTACAGATTTACTTAATACAATGAAATTTGCATCTACGTATAAAGCAACTATTTCATAACAATTCGGTTTGTAACATTCATTCAGTTGCTAACTGAAAACATATTTAAAAATAGGAACATTGCCATATTAGAAGTGAAAAACCACACAGAGTTTAGAATTCTACCAAGCTTCTAAAAAAAAATCTCCGTCGTAATAATACTAAATTGATTGCCCAGTGTCACCCGTAACGGCTTTGTATAATTTACGCGCATTTCTGAAATACACCAGGAGCAGTGCGCTGGAATGGACGATGACGGTCGTCCATCAGCCGTGGATGCAGCGTCAGCCGTAAAAGTCCCTCTGGAGTTTCCCAGACGGAGACGACAGCTGCGAGCTTTTTTGACGCTAAAAATAAAATCTACTTAACACTCGGAATACGATTTACGCGTCTAGTTTAGGCATTTAACATCATCCCGAATAAGTGACTTTTTGCTATCCAATGGTGCACATAAAATGGCACTTAGTCGAAAAAATATATTTTTAACCAATTATATAGATAGAATTATACGAAGAAATGTCATACGTGGATTATTGGCGATTGTACTATATCCAATACTACACCGACTGCACTGGTTGAGAGTTTCGGCTAGAATCCAGTATAAATTATGCCTCTTAGCTTACAAGGCACTCAACGGAACTGCACCGGGCTATCTGACAGAACTTATTAAGCCTTCAGAAATAAGCGCGCGTGGAGAGACACTCAGATCGGCTAGAGCAAATAGAAGCACCCTGCAGCTGACGGGAGGTAGTCCTAGCACGGTCTTTGGCAATCGGGCATTCAGCTACGCTGCGCAAATGGCCTGGAACTCACTACCGGAAAGCATAAGAGAGCTTAAAGCGGAGGCATCCTTCAGAAGCAGACTCAAGACCCACCTTTTTACTCAGAGAGGCAAAGAAGCGCTTTTGGAATGATCATTCGGTCATAAAAGAGCGCTATACAAATACTAATATAATAATAATAATAATGTACAGGTTTGACTGAATGCTATATTATTTCTATACTGTGTATACGTGATTAGACAAAGTATAACACCCATGTATGAAATACAATAAATTGCCTTCGTGAGTATAAACATGCTCTTCGTCATTCAACATGGTATCTATTGACATTACCTAGTGTGCCTTCTTATTGAAATGATCAGTAATCGAAACAAAACCTGTGCCATACGTCTAAAAATATTCAATTTCTTTATACGGTCCTTATACCTGTAAGCGTACTTTAATCAAATAACTAGTTACATATAATGTTTCGACTGGAACTGACGTACGTTAAATGCCAACACAAATACTGCGATGCCGTAAGAATACCAAAGGAAGTGGAGATATACGCGACTGATTTTAAATTTCTTCTGTACATTATAAATGGTGAGTGCAATAATAAAAATTGCAGTAATCACTGGAGCTACACGCATGAAATGGAGACAAAAATTAACTGCATTGCACAAGATGATTGCGAAAATAGAGAACCGATTAGCATACTATAATAGATACAGCCCACTTGTATGTGAGGATATTCAGTTCCTACAACATCCAAAGAGTGAAACAAATCATCATCATCATCAGCCTGTATCCGTCCAATGTTGAACGTAAGCCTCCCGCATGAGTCTCCATCCTCTTCGATCCTCCGCCTTCCGCATCCAGGTCACTCCCGCTATTCTTCTTATGTCGTCAGTCCATCTTGCAGAGGGGCGGGTAATGCTTCGTTTGCCAGTTATTGGGCGCCATTCCAATACTTTTCTTCCCCACCGACCGTCGTCTCTTCGACAGATATGTCCTGCCCATTGCCACTTTGGTGTGCCTATTCGTTGCGTAGCCTTCACTACTTGAGTTTTTCTGCGTATTTTCTCGTTTCGGATTCTATCTTTTAGCGACACTCCGAGCATGGATCTCTTCATAGCACGCTGGGAGACCTTTATTTTATGGGTAAGACTTGATGTCAGATTAAATTCATCCAGTCATTGTTAAATCAATAATCAACTAAAATTATTATCTTTTATAGAATTTGAACATGCATATAGTAGTAGATACTTACGTCGGTTGATGTACTTCTAGTTGCTAAAATATTTTTTCAATATATATAATCCACAGCTAACGTGTTAACACTGTGATGCATGGGCTCTCGGTCAGACTACGCCTTCCAAAGTTTCAAACGCGTAAAAAAATAACATGCTGCACACAGTAGTACGAGTATCATTGAAAGTTTATTTTGATTGCCGATTAGTTACTTAGTGGGGATCTATGAAATGTGTCGGCGACGAGTTGGAAGCGGTTCCACTTAAACATTAAAAATCAGTTCAAATGAACGTCTATATTTAATGAACCGGTGACGATTACGCTTTTTATCTTATCGTAGTTAACATCTTAGGCAATAATGATAAATTTACTTCAATTCAATTTCATTTATTTTTTTCACTTACAGAAACATTACAAATTAAAAAATCAAATCGTTAATGAAGTACAATCACGATTAATAAACAAATATAGGTACTTATGATTAAGTAATAAGAACATAGCTATAAAGACAAGCAACAGAAGGTCCCAATGCTCATCAAACAGACGACTCCAACAAATCATTCCTTCAGATAAACTCGTGGAGTTCATGCCTGAATTGGGCCTCCCTTACGTGAAATATATCAACATCCGAGGCGATTTGGTTGAACAGTCTGATCCCTCTCCCAAGAGGCATAGTCTCTGGCAAGTAGATAAAAAATCCAGAATTCTAGAATATCAATAACGAATTGCAGTCATCATTTTATTTAACAAGAACTTTAATAAATATAAAAATCACAATTTGTTATATATTGATTGTGATATGTTATAGTCAACAGCTGTCGCAAAGTCAAAATAATATTGATTATCAGTTTTCATTACTTGTTAATATTAATTAACGTATATTGCTTCTTTTATACATTAATATATTTATACATAAATTGAAAAGTGATTATTCAAATTGTTTTTAACGATAGGACATGTTTCATTGACAGTGGAAAGTGAAGGTATTCTCTCTTAGATTAATATTTTTAAGCCTTCTAATCGACTTGTAAGCTCTATAATTACTCCATTTTTGGTGTGAATTGGATATCTCGCCCTAAAATACCAGTCATAGCCTGTTAATTGAAATTGATGGAAGATTAAAGTAATTCCACGAACACCACAAAATCGTTTCAAAAATAAAATGGATAAATGCTTGAATGCCGGGATGTAGTCTATGACGTTGGCGAATCAACAAACAACACGTAACAGTTCGCCATACTCAAAAATGGCAAACTTTATATAATAAACTTATGACATTTCTTCATTACCATATTTAAGTATTCTCCTGTCTCTTAGTATATAAAAAAAAGTATAAATAAATCGAAAAAATGGTATATAAATAATGCGAAAAGACCTTGACCCTGCCGTGCATACATTATATTCTCGTATGTACTCGTATACTATATGTATGAGATATCGTATTACTAAGCAGTTCGCATTGGTGGCTATCGATAGCCTTCTCAAAGCCAATAATCGTGGCATACTGTGTAGGCGTAGATGCCGTCTTTATGGGTCTCTTCTTGCTGCCAACAAAGGTAACCGCAGGTGAGAGTGATGGTGATGGCAGGGTGAGGACGGGGGTGGCTGCGGTCTTGGGGGCGTCATGCCCAAAGGCGTCAACACTTGGATTGTTTTTTGTTCGTTTTTGAGAAGACTTTGACCATTTTTTGAGGAGTTTTTAGCCGGGTCCGTGGGAACGTGAGCCGCGTTTCGGTAATCGACCGCAAGAGGGTGCGCATCGAGAAATCGGATCTTGTAAAACTATACAAGTGAGCACAGCTTTTGTTTGGTAGCGCATTAGGTTGTGTGTAATAAAGCAATTAAATGTATGATTCGAAGTATAATACATTACAATCTTAGTAAACATTATTCTTTGGTTTAAGCCGAACTTAAAGAAGAAAATGATGGAAGCATCAAGTTAATTATTTTTTAGAGCTGCTTATAAATGGGCGGATATACAAACACTAAAATATTCCTTCAGTTTTAGTTTCATCGTCCCAGATATTTTTTAGAAACTCATCATACAATATATACTTTTTTCATGATTATTTTTTATTTGTTAAATAAGTGTAGGAAAAAAAGACGATATCCTTAATGAATGTCCATAAATATACTCGAAGGACTTCGGGCGAAGAGATGGGATGAGACAAGGATGGTTACAGCCAACAAAACTTTATGACGGTGATTTGTGGTGACCGTATGTTTAAGGTAGTCAGCGAACATAGAAGAAGAAGTAAATATTTCATTCGAAAAGATTAATGTTTTTAACAAAGTTAAGAGATAAAATAATTTAAAAAATTATAAAAGAGGAACCTTATGTATTATCGCAAATACTCAGTTATTTCGAAACCTGCTGTTTTTGAAATTATTTTAAATAATTTCTTAATTTTGAATCAATACTTTTGTGTGATAGTGAGATGCTTAATTACTTTTTATTCACATATTTTTTTTAATTTATATTTTTGTGAGGCTCTTTTGTATAGTCAATTTTAGCAAAAATCAAAGGTCATTTGTCTCACTCACAAAGGACTGTCATCGTATCAAAACGTTTCATCAATAAAAAATCAAATGATGCTAAGCTCTGCAAAGAGAGTATTTCCTTACCCATCGGAGGAATTCAATGAAAATGCAAAGCAGATATTTGTCCACAAAGCGAGAATTCAAATAAAGCTCACAAGAAGCTTGCAGCGACGAATAAAGAACAAGTTTATCGAACGAAAATATATTATTTGATTTCCGATACATTCAATTTTGTCATGAACACAGTAAGTGTCTCTCGTATTGTGTAAAATATTATCTACTGATATACCTACTTTAAAACAAATCACACTAACCTACGAGTATTAAATATATATTAATATGAAAATTATGAAACTTTTACTTATTATAAAAGCGAGATGATTAAATTGTTATCATAAATCAACATGAATATCTATAATTGTAGACAACCACTAAAGCAGATATTCATGATATACTATGCAACTTAGTTCTATCAGTTTCCTTGTTGACATTTTTGTACTGAAAGGTCCACTTGGTTGAAGATTCGAGTATATATTTCGTATGTTTGCTTACGACTTCTAGGGCAGGGGTTCGGAGACTTGGAAGAAACGTTACACAACGCAAAAAGTAACTTAGTAAGAATTCAAAAAGGGATTAATAAGAGACATTAAATAAAGTAATATGAGCATATTTTAGTCTTTTAGCAATTATCAAAACAAGTAAGAAAAAACATTAATTACTTACGTTATTTTTATACTCACTAATTAGAATAATTTTATTTCAATAACCGCCGTATAATGGTAACTTATAACTGTTTTAAAATTAATAGTACTGCCTCCATATTTGACAAATAAATATGTAATAATACTGACAAGTTTCAAAAATATAATGATATGAGACATTATTTATTCCATGTAAGTAAAATAAAAGGTATCAGAATTTTAAATACACACACGGTAGGTATACATTTACTTATACGAGTACAATGAACATTTCGCCCACTTGTATATTACAATGTTCACTTCCGATATTAAATTTATTGGCTTAACATCTATCCCTTCACGATGGAAGCAATTTCATTACGGTAATATTACAGGTGCGGTACTCGCAGGCATTGTAAGCCGCAGCCCCTCGCACATTTCATCCCCAATAAAACAAAGTTCATAAATTGTGTGTCTGTAATCGTTTCGGCGGCTCTTCGATAACAATATCCCTAAACACCCATCTCAAGTCAAACGAGCAACTCGCACTCAGTTGCCATGAAAACTCAAGGTGCATTTACACCTACAAACGTATTTGTTTTCATGATTTTTTCACATCAAAAAGACATCCAATACCTTTATCAGTATTTCATGATTGTCTTACAAGACGGCAAATACCCAAGAGCTGTAATACAGTATGATTTTCTGTGGCACCCGAATTAATCGTCACAACAAGATCAAGCTTTGTATTTTGACCAACAGAAGAATGGAAAGCTGTCATGTTTGCTTATTAACCATGACAAAATAAACCATCGTACCATCAATATAAAACGCAAGCACCTGTTGTGAAAACCAATTATATGGCTGCATCAGTGAAATACCGAAATTCACTGCCGTGTTGAGTACGAGTACTCATTCAACGATATTGACCACGAATATTTATCACACTTGTATCAATATCGAAACTTTGCTTAATCAATATGTTAATCGCAGTCTTTATGATGTTACTGCAGCAAGATTGGACGTTACCAGACTCACACCCGCATTACAATAGAGGAAAATAAAATCGATGCGCTCGTTAAAATTATGAGCAGTTGGCAACTGATAAATCTAGTGGGAGTTCTCTCTAAGCAATTAAAGCAACTACACCGAAGCGCTTAAGAACCCAGTCATCGTATTATATTAGAATCGCAGCCAACTGGTAAAATGAATATGGAGATGGAAGATATAGTCTTTCACCGAAAATACTAGCGAAATAGTATTCATATCAGATGTTTCTAGAGCTACGAAAAGCAATTTTACACGCAATTAAATTGTTTTGTAAGTTAAATTTGTCTTGCACTGTCTATGTAATCTTAGCATTACCTCGCGATGAATATTTCGGCTGTGAAACGAGCTTTCGCGTGAAGCTTTTACAACGCACATTTACACTCGTGATCCCGCAGCTTTCGAATAATAAACTGTATAATTCGATATGTAAAACTTGAGACAGGGATACCCCATGAAGCACACACGTACGTTTAGTTTTTTTTATTGTCTTAAAACTGATTTGAAAATTTGAATTAGGAGTAGTTACAATTGTATGGCGACTAGACGTTTGATAAGCGTAAAAGGTCGAGGAATCAAAGCCTCTTGTAAGTGTTATCTACTTTAGTACCAGATTTTATAAAGTTAATAACTCACGCAAAACGCCAAATAAAATAAATTTGTATAATAAAAATGTACAATATAAAATGGCTAATTCCCAAATAAATAATAAGACTATAATAATAAATATAATAATAGATATTACAATATGAGTAAGTACAACAATCGATTTGATATTAAGAAAGAGATAAAAAAAACGTAGTTATTATAAAATTTACACGCCTTGCATATTTTACTTTACCAATCTAAATTATCCAACGATATATTTTAGTTCATAAATCAATATTATCAATTAATGGAGCAGTTTATTAATTATTAAATATTTCATATTGTATGAAACACCTGTTGGTGACTACTGCAAGTACGTAACAGCGCGCTTGGCCTGAGGCTGCTTCGCTAAGGCTAAGGGTCTCCGCCCGTTCTTCGCCGGGTTTGTGCAGTTTACGCTCCAGAAATTATTGTTTATTACACGGGAATTCCACGTGGAGCAAACACCGCACTCTGGAAACTCACGTGAGAAGTTCCCGCGGGTTTCACGTTAGGCATTAACATGAGAATACTCACTCAATGACCTGAATCAGACGTCTCAAGGAAGGGAATGGAAGACACCCCGCCGTGGGAAGGATAATGAAGAATTTCAGCAGGTAATATTTTAATAAACCTGTACTAACATTTAGGAATGCACTTTTGTAAGATGTAACTGCGATTGAGACATAATATATACATCTATCATACACGACCTATATCACTTTACGATATGCTTAAATGGTTATAGCAAAGATATTTTTTAATTTTTTAATTAATGTACAATAATGTATCTATAATTATTTGTATTTAATAATAAAACATATTTGTAGACATAATCAAATGATTAATACACATTTAGACTCATCGCGAATACCGTCATATATGAACCCACCTGCTGTTAAATAGCGCAGTGGCTAACGTGACTATAATAAACATGACTTGGATATAAAGTTTACGGTTCGTTATCTCATGTCCAACGTTTCATTTGTCATCATTATTTGATGAAATAACAGAAATTGCGATGTATAGTATTAATTAAATGTGTATTTAGATCTCTCAACAGAAAATGTAATAACTGTATTGTTCCGTTAAGACTCGCTGGTATATATATGTTTATAAAGCTTACCATAAATTAAGAATGCTAAACCTTAAGTGTTTAACTTGTTGAAATAATAACCATTATTTTTCAAGAAAACGTGTCATACCTGAAACAAAAGAAAATATTTTAAAATTAGTTATAAGTTATAAGCAATAAAATTAAAATAAAACAGTTTACGGTTTTATTTTTAATTACACAAATTTGTTTAGAATGACTACCTTTTTATCTGATAAATTTAAAAAGTGAAACCATTTAATGGATACCTTACTTTTACTGACAGTTAAGTGTTGCATCAATTGTCTGTATAATAAATAATAATATGTTATTTTATGGATTAAAGTGATTAAACTATCACAAAATTTAATATGGCAACGATATGATTTTGGTTATTATTTATGTACACATTTAATTATGAAATTGAGTCCCGAATGAATCATGCTCTATCGCCGGACCCGTATGGTTTATGGACCTCAGATAGAGACCTTCGTAGGTAGGAGCGGTTCCGCCTTTTGGGCATATTACTAAATCACGGGCCGGTCGCGCAGACCCAAAACAATTTATCATTATAACCTGTTCTTAAAATAAATGGTGTTTTGTGAGGTCCAAAGAGGTCGGACAGGGATTTTTTTGCGGCCAAAGTCACGGAGCGCACAGAGACCTCAACTAGAGTGGGCCCAAAATTAAATTTTTCTCCAAATCCTCCGCATATCTCCGCAAAAATTACGTAAGGAACGGAGCAACACTTCGAGAAATCTCAAAAAAATATATCATATAAATTTGGATTTAGACGTAAATCATCAACAGCGAAACCAAATAAGAACCTAACCCATTCACCGAGTATGACGTCTACAGCAGTCATGAGCTTTACAAGGATTTTCAAGCCTTATTTTCATTAAATAAACACCAAAATTGTTCAAATTCTGTACAACTCTTATAGACGATCAAGAAAGAAAAAAAACTTCAAAAGAATGAAAGTGTTTACAGTAAAAACAAATGTAATTTTAAAAGTAATCATTGAATTGATTCTTGGAATAGTATATTCAAGAAATATAGCTTTATCCCTGACTACTTAATTAAATAGAGTGTATTCACTAGAATCCGGGCTTATATAAAATACTTAAAATAAACCATTTAAAGTATATAGAAGCTTATATGTTATGTAATTATATATTTTATTATAAATAGAGCAACATATGAAACATTAAAAAATCTAATAAAAATATATTTTTCAGATTTTTTAATATTTTTAACCTTTTTCATATCTTCAAAACAAGAGAGTATAAAGCGTCCTGTACTCTCTCGATAAGAGTCTGTTTTTTGTAATGTCTTGTCCAGTCTTGTTTTACGCCAAATCAATTATGAATCAAGAGCAATCTCTTTAGTCGAGCAGTGAGCAGAGGTACTCGCAGGTACTCCAGGTACTGGCGCCTGTCAGAGTTGGCAGGCTCGGTACAGGAAACACATCGAAGCTTCCATGATTGATGACTGGGGAACTTAATACCGTAGCAAGGGAATGTTTAATTAAAAACATACTCCGAAAAAACACGCACAGTTATTGTGAAACGGACTGCAAAGACGATAGTATGAGCAGCGAGCAAAAGCTACATAGCAACTGATGTGATTTTTTTAAATACGAGCATACAAACTTAATTTGAAAATATTTTAACTGTTTTATTTATTTTATTGATTAAAGGAACTGTAGTTCCAAGGTACATAGGATAAGAATGTAAGATATTTTTTTTTTTTTTGTAAAAAACATAAAAACATATGAGGATGACACGTGTCAAAGATCACAGAGATTCAAGAGAAAAATAAAATCGACAAAAGAGGAAAAGGATGTAAGAAAAGGATCCAGGTGTGCTGGTAGGCCATTTAGGAACGCCATCAAAAGAAAATCCTCGATCTGGTTCGTATCGGAAGTCGTGCTTTACGTGAAATGTAAATTTGATTTTTATTTATTGTTACATATTTAATTAATATTGAGATAGTTATCTAATATTTCACAAACGTACTTTATAACGTTAGTGAATTCCTTTTTTACGAAAAACTTGTATAAATCATAAATAACTTCTTAGGTTTTCACGGCCAGATTTGATATTGCGGCTTTTGGATTTAGCCACAATATTGTATAAATCATGTTTAAAATGTAACACAGCCAACTTCAAACTTCAGCTGTATGTTCATGACATATTTTGTCATTTTTAAGCAATAGTTTTTGGTTGATACCATTTTAAAAAGGCATGTGTAAATTAAAAATAGGTAAAACTACTCTAAAAAGATAAAAATCGTTTTCAAGCAAGAAAAAAATATTTGATATATAAGGGGAAGATTTTTCGACCAAACGCCAATGCGATAACTAGTTAGCAAACTTTTATTCCAGCAAATTTAACTGTTGAAGATGTGTCACATTCTAGAAAGATAATTTCAACTGCTAAAAATAAAACAAAGACAATAATTAATGCAAACAGCAAGTAAAATCGCTTTATAATTGATATGAAAATAAAATTAATAAAAACGATTGCTTAAATTAATTTATAATCATATTAAGTGATATTAATTAAATAATTGGAATCGTTAGATTGACTGATACCGTGAGAGTGCAGAAATGTGCGAAACACATAACGTAACTAAGGCGATAGGAAACATGCCTGGACGATTCAGAGCCTGATAGTAAAGCCTGAGACTGTTTTGCTCACTAACTAGCAGACGGTGCGACTGTTGCTCAGAAGCCAGTCGTCTGATGGTGGTGAGATTCCTTTATTTAACAACTTTTAATTGGCCTTTCCGTAACATCTAAATTGTACTATCAAAAAGACATGCCTCTGTCGACAAGACCATGCGTTATACCTGTAGACTCTTTATAATGATAAACACATCGAGTGTTCCAATTGAAGACTTTTCACATTGTTTAGAAATTCTATTTTTTGCGAACAATTTTAATTAGCATATAATTAAATGTATATTTTTTATAATAATATCTCAGCTGTCATGATCTTCTACTCATCCGGCACCTTCATCAAAAGGTCCACCGAGTATATTTTATGAATAGTTACAGTACTACAGGCATTTGTAAAGCTGCTAATTCTAAATGAGTGATTACACCGATTCTTCCGAGGCCTGAAAAAATGCCACGTCATGAAAAAATTTAAAAATATTGTATCAAAGAAAATAATACAATAAATCCAATTGATAGTCATTCAATTCATAGAGTAAATATATGTTTATTCATAATTTAAAAAATACACATTCTAAAAAAGTGTTTTCCAAACAAACTACGGCGGGAATAACTTATTTTTCCATAAATAACCCCGGGAATTTCTCGTTTTCATTCCATTCCGTCTGGCCAAATCAAGTCGGAACTAAAAAAAAAAAAACAACAAAAAAACAACACAGTAAATTGTATTGCTCCAAATAACATACAGGAATTTTCTTATTTGGAATATTTCCTCATTTTGAATGAGTTTCCTTACGAAGCATGTTTTTTATAAGAAACATACAAAATATACTCGCTCGCATCAAATTTCGTCGATATGGGCCACCAATTTTTCAGATTTAACAAGGACATTTCTAGGCTCTTACATTCAGAGGCAAACTAAGGTTTTTGTATGTATGTATAATACTACCTCACGGAAACATAAATAAAGTACACCAAAAATGCAATTAATATTGTTTTTAAAACATGCAAAGAAACGTTTTTTTTTTCAAGTTTGTCAAACATAGTAAAATTACGAGTCTATTTATTAATTTGAAATTTAATTTTACAGGCAGAGAGAAAGCTCTAACTACCAAAGGCATAGCAGTAAAAAAATATGTTTATATAATCGTATGGTGAAACAAAATAAATAATAATTTGTCCGATTTTTTTCATCGATAATTCATTGTGGAATTCCATAAGTACAATGTACAAATCGAATATTTTTTTTAGTTTAAAATAATACAATTTAATTTTCTACAACATACGAGTAATTTGGCTTGTTCAAGTACTTTTATTTTAATTTACACATTGTTATTATGAAATGAAACAAAGAATTGTGAATCAAAAAAATCCACCAATTTATTATTACATCATTTATATATATTTTATGCTGCATTGTAATTTACGGCTTAATACAATTTGAATACATAAGCCGAAAATTGTTAACCCTTTCATTACGGCTTGATTTGAATACAAATTATACTCTCAATTATAAAACTATTATTTGAAGGATAAATTTACTTATCTGGTCTATTTTCATATATGACATTGGTTCTTGTATCCTTTAGCTATCAGATTATGCATAAAAAACTATTCTAAGAAAGTAGCAAAACGATATATTACGTCAACCGATGTCAACGGTCAGGGAATCTTATGACGGCATATGCCGATAACCGATGCGAAAGGGTTAAAGGTATCAAACGTAAATAATCTTCAAATAAAAAAGGTATGTCGTGGTACCACTGTAACATGATTAACACTTAACGCATAACCTTATAGTAATGCTTTTTTTTTATTTAGAATATATTTAAATTTTCTAAAATACATAAATCACTGAAAATCTTACCAATATTCAACAATTGATACGCATATAAATTCACAGCAAAAATTATCCATGACAATATTTGTTTGTTGTGAATTCGTATATGTACTCTTATCGGTTGCTTAATAATAATTGTTATCAATAGGTTTGATACTTGCATGAAGAAGCTAATACATAACAATCCACAATATATAATTGAGTATTGATGATTTTATATTTAATATGATAATATTATTTCAATATAACGAACTCTATACATTAATGGTGCTGCTCTTCCTCGCAAATCCTCTCTTCAGCGAAAGGAATTTCTTCCAGACTTTCTGTCATTTGTCCCGATCATCCGGAGGTTGTCATCGGCTTCCACCAGAGCCGCATCCTGTCAACCGGCAATTGTGTCATTTTGAATGGCTCTTGATCCTGGATTATTATACTGGCATTTTCCAAGAACACAAAATAATGCCGTTCGTTGCAGATATTGAAGCAGACTCCAGAATGCGGAAATCTTATTGTTGGAGAACCAATTATTTTTATCGATTTTGTTTTAACGGTATGAATCTGTTTATAGTGCATTTTATATTAATATCACAATTTGACTTTTTTCTTTTTTTTTTCCATGAGATTAAAATGTTTTAATTTATATTATTTGTGTAAAAAAAGACAATCTGTTCTTATTATAAGAATGTAATGATGATTTTTAAATGTGTTATTTTAAGCAGCGACAAACGCGAATCATGAGAGCTGTTTTAGCGTTACATTAATGAAGTTAAGCAACATCACGCGCGTACCGCAACTTGGAAGGTCCTGTTGCTAACCGCTTCTCGCTGTTAGTCGGGCTCATCATCCGACCCCCTTAAATACATATATATTTTTTATTTTATTTTTATTTAATCAAATATATAAAGATACATTTTTACACAGTAATTTGTTCAATCTTTTTTTTTTTTTTTTTTTTAGACTCGCTTACCACACCACTTAAAGATAAGATCTTGTGTGTGGCGTGGGATTCATCTATGTTATTTTACAATTTTATATATTTATACAGAATTTTACATATACACATTTATACATTTACATGATTTTGATATAATACTAATATTATATAAATAAAAAATTGAGGACACTTTATATAGAATTAAATCTAAAGTATAATGAATGTTCTGGAATGTTCGAACATTACTGCAGAACGGCGCCCTAGACGGGAGTATTTGCAGCAAGTATTCGAGGACATGAACTGTAGCGCTTATGCTGAGCTGAAAAGGGTTGCGGAGGACCGAGAGGAATGGAGATCGAGATGCAAGATTCTGTTGCTGCAAACCAATCCACCGGATTGATACTACGAAGAAGATATATAATTAATAATATATTTTTAGTACATTTCATTATTTCAATTTGTTATGCAGTGACGTCGGTTCTGTTCGTTAATCTTTTAAAGTACTGTTTAACCTTTTCAATCAAAATTTTAATATCACTGATCGCTTTTATTTCCCGAGGAAGATTGTTAAAATTAACTATTCCGTTATATTTGTAACCATTTTATGCATGTTGTGTGTTAAATTTTGGTATTAATAAGTTGTACATATATACCTAGCAGAATGACAAGTGTGCCAGTTTTCAATTCTCCTTTCTTTAATAGTCTGTAATATAGTGTATTTTTGGTATAGTATATCAACCGTTGGCACTTTGAATTTATTGTATAGGCTTTCTGTTGGGTAGGTGGGAGGCCTTTTCAATGTCACTTTGATGATAAGTTTTTGTACAGTTCTAATGGGGTTGGTAGTATTTAGGTATGTTCCTCCCCAACCAACAATGCCATATTGCAGTTGAAATTGGACAATGGAGTAGTATACCATTTTTAGATCTGCTTTAGTTAAGATATTTCTGAGTCTAATGAATATATAGATGCATTTGCGTACACGTTTTACTAATTCAGCTGTGT
The DNA here is from genome assembly GCA_022606575.1 of Glossosoma conforme. Lineage (NCBI taxonomy): Eukaryota > Metazoa > Arthropoda > Insecta > Trichoptera > Glossosomatidae > Glossosoma > Glossosoma conforme. Next base: position 1,166,201 of record JAGTXR010000117.1, read on the forward strand.
GTTTTCCATTTTAAGTTACTGTCAATAAATTTACCCAGGTATTTTATTTTATCAGTAGCTTTGATCACAGAGCAGGTTTTTTCGCAGTTGGTATTATTACATCCAGGGTAATGAATAAATAATTTAGGTATGGGAGTTGTTGTTATTTTTTTGTTAATGGAGAATGGGATTAGATATGTTTTTTCTGCATTCAATGTAAGTAGATTAACGTCTAACCATCGTATAAGACTGTTAATATCATCATTTGCTAATTTTATTGTATCATTCCAGTTATTGCTCTCAATTATTATTGCTGTACCGTCAGCATAAGATATTATTTTACCGTTCAGATTCTGTTTGAATATTTCGTTTACATAGATAATAAATAATAGTGGTCCCAATACTGTTCCTTGCGGTATTCCAAATTCACTTGTTTCTTTTTGACTCGGTACTTTATTTATTTTGACTAATTGTGGTGGTTGAGATAGATAACTTTTAATCCATTCCAGTGCGCTATTACTCATTCCAATGTGATTTAATTTCGATATTAGTTTTGCATGTGATATGCTGTCAAATGCCTTTTTAAAGTCTATAAATATACCTAAACATTTATGAGATTTGTCTAGTGAGCCTAGTATATAGTTTGATAGTTTAGCAATGGCGTCTTGAGTGTTTCGGTTTTCCATGAATCCAAATTGGTTTTCATTAATTAGTTATATATCCCGATACTACATCAGCTGTTTCTTTAAGTCCCCGTGCTTCTTCTTTAGGGGTCGTCGTATATGTTCCCAGGTGTGCATGTTTCATGTGCAGTCATGTCTCGAGATGAGACATGGACAGTGGAAAATAATAGCACTGATTGGCGGCAATTTATGCTGACCATATTTTCCATATATATGATATGGGAATACAAATAAGAATTATTATTTTGAAAATTTAAGCCTTTAACTTGTTAGCTAGAATGATCTATTAATATTCTAAGGTGCAGCATCTAAAAGGGCAATAGAGCGAGGCTTTGTAAGAAACCCCCAATAATGATAGTTTATTTACAATTAAAGCCTTCACAAGTTTTAACATTTAACCTTCAAACTGGTGTTGAAAATGCAATCTCTTGTAAATAAACAGCGATGACATCATTGTATCTGATAGTTAAAAAGTACATAATTTAAGTTCAAGTAAACATTTTATTGCACAATAAAAACTATTAAATGTTATTCTACAATAGACAAGTCATAAAAAATAATATTTATTGATAGAGCAAAAAAAAAAAAAAAAAATTGGCTGAACATATTTCATGAAACATATTGGCAATTAACATAAATGTTTTATAATTATATTATTTTGATTTTCGATACAAGTTTTAAGTACTGAAAAATGATAATATACCATTGAATAAACTCAATTAAATATATTAATAAAAAATAACGTTAAAATAAAAAGCACTACATGTTATTATTTATTTACATATGCACTTTGATGTGAGTGTTTTTTTAATTATTAAAAATAAAAATATATATTATTAAAAATACGATATATATTATTTTCAATGTTTTCAGCATTCACTTTATTGAGATCCATTATAAATAATAAATATTTATTTATTTACCTTGTTTTTACATGGATCACGTTAGCTATGGCTTGTGTCTATCAAGGAATGATATAAGAGGGAGACAGATAGTTTTGCAAGGATGAAGAAGAATGATTTAGGTATATATTTTTTCTTTTATAATTAACTATTATTTGTATAATATATAATGAATTTTTTACTTAGGTATATAATTAATCATCTAACGGAAAAAAATGGTAATCCTAAACAGAGGCCATATCTAATGTAATCCATGTGAAAACAAGGTAAATAAATAAATAGTTATTACGATATGTATTCTTTTCAAATCTCACCAGAAGCAAATAGTTAGTTATGGAAATCACAAAATGATCGCTTAGTCATTTAAAATTGTGAAATACGATAATAACGACTAATTAATTTATTATTTCATATAATTTATGAAATACTCCAATTATCTTTGAAAGAATATTTGTTTTATTTTCACAGTTGCTACTATTTTCCTCTTACAACATTTTTATACGTATTGTAAAAATATCCAAACACAGCAGATATTACTCTCAATTGTAGAACGGACGTTGGTCGTAAAGCCATCGAAATTCGATATCTTTATTGCATTCTGGTCCATTCAAGCGATAAAGTTCACGAGATCGATATTCAGACATAAATCAAGTGTCTTACGGCACGAATAAACTAACAAGAGTGTTGATTTGAATCGAATCAATAAATTCACTTATTTAAGGTGTAATGTTAAATTTGGCCTTCGAATTTCTGTGTGAGGTGTTTTTATAAATGATTATTACGTGTATCCTTTTTTTTGAACCTGTAATTTTGGACAAACACAAATTAGGCCGTTCTTTTAGATAGGTATGGCAAGTATAGTTTTTACCTAGTAATTTATTCCACCGTCCTACATACCTGTATAACGATCTAGTGTTACGGTGGCAGTGAATTTATTATTGGCTAATTTCAAATAATTAGATCAACTATGCAGACGCAAAAAAAAAAACATCAAGTGAATGACAACTTCAATTTATGTTTAAGGCCGCCAGAGTTATCTTACTTAAGTGTCATTAGACCTTCTCACGTTGAGATTTTTTCATTTTAAGTGTACATTTTAGGTTGAGCCGTCCTTCAGAATCAAATGGTCTAGGCCTCAACAACAACGAGCTAATCATTCGATATTATAAAAACGTTATACGAGAGTTGGCGAAATTTAATAATAGCATGTTTAATTTCAAGTGATAATAGTAAAAATAACATCGTTACAAGAGAATTCGTGGTGTAACTTTACAATAATAGCACCTTATTTTTAAAAAAAAAAAAATATTCTCCATTTCAATAAAAAATTAACAACTTCTAAAAAACAATTTTACTTGGGTACCAATTTTATTGAGAAACTCTCGTATTTATTATATTGTATCTTTGTTAATATCATCTTTTTCTTTTGGTTCTCCTATAGCTATACTGATATTGATGTATTCAACGAATTCGTTAAAATAAGAATTCTAAGTAAAATATTATCACAGTAATAAGTAAAGTACATTTGATTCAAATCACCGTGCACTACATTCTGAGATGTTCTGAAGATATCGCATTACCATAAAAACCGACACGCAATACGAAGATATTCGTTGTTTTATTCTTCTCAAAAGAATCCACCAGAACAATAATCATTTAAGTTGAACAAATTTCAGGTCCCGAAGCGGAGGCTGCACCGCCGCCTGGAGCTTCACGATAAATCAATCAAAGTTTGGGACAAACCTTCTGCAGTCGACTGGTCCATACATATATGCACCTCTTCCTCAAGTAGCCTTAACGCACCGCACGATGCACAATTTGCTACGCTTAATTTTTGCAACTGCTTAATACATACTTGTATATTCGACCAAAATGTCGAATGACCGCAAAATTCAAGATCCATGAAGATTGCATTTTGTCTACAGTACGTGAATATATATTAATATATCATCATCATCATCATCATCAGCCTGTGTCCGTCAACTGTTGAACGTAGGCCTCCCGCATGAGTCTCCATCCTCTTCGATCCTCCGCCTTCCGCATCCAGGTCACTCCCGCTATTCTTCTTATATCGTCGGTCCATCTTGTAGGGGGTCGGCCAATGCTTCGTTTGCCAGTTCTTGGGCGCCATTCCAATACTTTTCTTCCCCATCGACCGTCGTCTCTTCGACAGATATGTCCTGCCCATTGCCACTTGAGTGTGCCTATTCGTTGAAATAATATAATATTATATTATTTCTAGCTACTTCCAAGTATCTAAAATTCAAGATAATGTATGTCTTTGATGTCAAAGTCTTGAAATTCATCAATACACAAGCAATTGATCATAGAAAGTATCCTCACCGACAATAGTATCATGTGATATTGTGGAAATTGTAGATATACATTTCAAAAATGTTTGATACGTAAGGTTAATTTTTTTATATTTGTTCATCTAAATTATTCGAATATGTTTGTATGCATCCTGTATATCGTTTTGTTTGACGTCTAGCCATTGAATTACTGACCTATACGCCACATTGACCGTAAGCTTTCCCTTTTCAGGAGGCATTCAATTGAAATCAAAGTTGACGAACGTTTCTATGCCGATAGACATGTCACGTGAAAGGAAATAACGCCAGCAATGCAAAAGAGTTATCAATGATTGCGAGAATAATTTCACATCTACGTGACGTATTAAAAGACACTTATCTTTGAAAAATCAACCTAAACATAATATATAAACCTCAAATAAAAAAAACAATGCTCACATACTAAAAAATAATATATGGACTATCACTGAAAAAATTATCATATATTTAAATAATGATCACGTATATTGAGAAGCATAAGTAATGCTTCCGTACAACAGTTACACAGATAAACGTGAATACCAAGTTTATAAAATTATAATGAGCTAATGTTTATGATTGTTTTTTTTTTTACACACGAATAAGGTTTCGTACCGAGAGGCTTTAAATGTCAACGTAATTTGTTCGTGCTCCGTTCAGCAGAGCCGGGAGATTCATGCATAATTGATCAAACTACTTTATTGTTATTTATTTATCTTCTGGTACATTATTGCAAGCTCGCATGATTGCATTGAAGATTTTTCGCAGACGAAAAATCCAATAAATTGTACGTAGACAACTCATTGAAAGAGCATCCATTAAACATCACATGTACTACTAAAAAGATATTTTATTTTAACATATATGCTGGCTATGCTTTCCGTGTTGGACATTAAATTAATTTAAATATATATATATATATATATAATTGAACCATGTATTTGTAAAGAAACAAAAAAAAAATCAAGGATTATTACAAGTTAACAGGCTTCTTCGCAGTTAACAAAACAAAAACAAAAACGTATTTTGTATGTGAAATATTAAATATAATAAAGATAACTTTTTACAATGCCTTAATTAGTTATATATATTTTTTTAATATTGACATGATGTAGCCCATGCTGATTGGTACCGAAAGCTTCGATATACAATCTTTCATCACTTATTTCTGTACGCTTGTCGTGTCCGCTAACGGGTGTGTTAGTTATATACACCAACGCTCGTGGCGCGGGCGAGAGCCCATCCCGAGCGCGTAGCGAGTCGTGCCCCGCTATGCTGTGACTAGGTCGAGCCAGAAGTTTGTCAATTTGTAACGTAAATATATGTCAATGTGCTTTTGAAAAAGTCTTTGTTTTGCTGACCTGCTCCTCATCATGCCCTCACGCGACTGTATAACACCTTTATGAAAGAGGGGAGGATGTTTATATATTAAATTCTCTGCGTTCGTCAAATATTTTTAGTTGAAAAGTTCACTAATTAAATATTCCTCCAACGCAACAGCTTTTGACAATTTTCATTTGACAATAATACTCTCTGAATTTAGGTGACCAGACACTGAAAGGAGTAGTTACAACAAGAAAACAAAAAAAAATCTTATCGCTAGGGTCCTAGCATCTTCGTAGTAGTATCAATCTAGTTAATTGATTTGCAGCAACAAAATTTGCATCTCGATCTCCACTCCTCTAGATCCTCTGCAGTCCTCTTCAGCTCAGCACAAGAGCTACAACTCATGTCCTCGAATACTCGCTACAAATAATCCCGTCTAGGACGCCCTCTACAGTTTCTACCCTCAACCATCCCTTCCACAATGTCGTGAAGAAGACCATCGTGGCGCATGATGTGACCGATCCATCGGGCTTGCTTCTCTGAGATGGTTCTTACTAGGTGCCTATCCTCCTTGATCATGCTGAGAACCTCATTGTTTGTGACGTGGTCTCTCCAGGATATTCCGAGAATTCTTCTGTATGACCACATCTGAGATGGTTCTTACTAGGTGCATATCCTCCTTGATTATCCTAGCTATCAAATTCAAATTTGTTGCTATTATTTAGTTGACACATGCTAAATAATAGGAGTATATACAGTAGAAAAATTTGTTATTTTATCGTTCACTCTGCGTGCATCGTTATATTTATGAAAAAATAATTAAAATATATGTGCGTGTAATCTACGAAAAGAATAATCAAATGTTTATTGTTAATCACAAATCTAATGATGGAAAGCGTCACTTTTCCCGTTGTTCAAATCACTTAATTTTCTAATTAACGCAATCTCACCTGCGAACTGTGGTGCGCCGGTAAAATTGTCGGTAAACACTGGTTAATGGACGGTCGGGGACCCGGTGGGCGGCAGGTGGGCGGCAGGTGGGCGGCAGCAGCTCATTACTCGTATTGGGTTTCAGTTTAGCATAATTGAAATTCAGGAAGTAAACAATCCGCACGCCGGTTGATGGGAAAACACATGCGAAAGGAGGCGTTACCGCCCACTACCGCTTTAACGCTTTCTCCAATTTTACCGCCCACACTCATTTTACCGCCCCCTATTGAACCGCCCACTGTTAACGAGAATATTTGCTTACAATATATACTTTTCCAGCCGAACAAAATGAGTGTAATTATTTGTTATTGACTATTTTCAGATTTGCTACTTACATTCTAACAAATAAGCGTTATTTATCACTTTTTTAGATATTATAAGTTCTTAATATATTATTATTGGAATTATGATTTTAATATTTATATTATTTATATGATATGATCTTTTTTTATACAAAAAAACTATTTTCAATCAACGTACGAGTAAAGCTTCATAGGTTTTCATGGCCACATTTGATATTATGGCTTTTAAGTTAAGCCGTGTGTGGCCAATTGCTTCGATCTAATATTTTGACCGCCATTGCTGGGGTCTTCTTCAGGGTTCAAATTCGTCAACCCTAAAGAAGACCTCTAAAATGGCGGTCGAAATATTGGATCGAAACAATTCGCCACACACGCCTAAACCCAAAAGCCACAGTACCAACATACAAGTACATATGTTTAAACTGCAAAATAAAAATAAAAATAAAAAAACTAAATTTCATTACATAATACTAAAAAATAATCAATGTTAATGAGTAGCCCGATCAATGATCGTTTGTCCACACAATTATTGTATTTGAGATGAAATACATTTTTTTTTAATATTAACAATATAACCTCTAGAGATATTGTTAGTGTAAACATTTAAAAGTTTAGTAAATAAAAATGTACAAAAAGCAATGTCATACTCGTATAATACAATAGATTGACATTTGATGAGAATAATTTGTGTAACTAATTGTTTTCGTCACTGCGGATGGTGAATAATTATAGTAGTAGACATAATTTTTAGCTGAAAGTGAAAAACCTTTATTAAACGAGTATTTACATACACATTTAAAAAGCTCAAACAAAAGTTACGTTATCAACAATGTTTAATATTAATGATCAAGTGAGTCCATGAACGGTTTGGTGTGCTTAAATTCTGATAATATTTCTTGTATACTTCTGATACTCAAAGATCTATGCATGTTTAACACAACGGGTTAATACGAGTATTACGACATCTGCAGAATCCACTTAGATGCTAACCTCATAGACATTCCGAAGTTGGTTTATAATTGAAGTTTCATAAGGAAAATTATTGCAGACTGCAAAGTTTGCTTTAGACATCCGCACTTGCTGACTACCCCCATTGTACAACGATACAGGCCCCCGCGAAACAGAACTTCAGCGGATATTTACATATTACATAATAATTGTTATTATGAGATTCACTTTGCTGATTATTATCGGGAAAATTCAAACGCAAATCGAATTATTAAATTGTGAAATTTTAACCGAAAGGAATTTTTGACTTTAAACAAGTTTTCGAGTCAATGAACGTTCGTAATATAGTACATTAAAACAACTTGCTATTATATTTGCTGAATAAGAAAACAAAAAAGATGTAGTGTAATTAAATGTAGAATTATAATAGGTAATTAATAATTTAAACAACTGTGAAAACGAATGTTAAATTATGATTTCAATGTCCACATAATTATAATTTATTCGTTTATATTTTATTTATTTTTTATAGCATCAAAGATGAAGCAGCCCAAGATTTAATTAGAATCAATTTTTTGATGTTGGCCGATTAGTTCGACGATAATAAGACTTGGACTTCTAAATTATAAGGTTTTGAACGAAAGTTTTCACTTAAAAAATGGCTTTTAAACAACGCCTTAACATGTCGCAAAAAAAATAACTTGTTTAATTTTATTGTTATTATGAAATTGTACCGAAAACTATCAATGAAAAATTACATGAATTAAGTCATCGCAGACAATGACCCAAGCTGACCAAAATATGATTTAGTGGAGCCGCGTCTTCTAATTTAAGAAAACAAAAGTTTTGTAAATAATTCAATAAAACTATTCGGTCATAGTAAATATTTGATTTTATAATTTTATGAAAATGGTAAGCTGACAATTTAACACGTTTCAAAAAGTGAGTGTCGTATTTTTACTTTAAGATGAGCTTGTGTACAATAGAGTCGCAGTTTCAAGATAAAACGGCAACGCTTAATTTTTAGACAATATGCTGCAGTCAACCGTCATTAAAATCGGTTTACGTCTATGAATATTTATAACGTAGCCTCCGATATTATGTACAAGAGTGTACACAGCAAGTAGCCTTCGGGGCGGAGTGAAGAGTTCCGTCCACTTGGGGAAGGGGCGGGAAATGTGCACATTTAGCAGGTAATTATGATTCGAGGCGGATGCCAAGGGCGGCTGGGTGGGCGGGGACGCCAACCTCCAACTCGACTGCAGATCGCGACAAGAATTTATCGTCTACAGAAAAAAATATCGTCATGAAATTTCGACGACGCAGCATACCTGCTCTCTTAAGGGAATGCTCATATTTTTATTTTTATTTATTTTACCGTTTACTTAAGGATTATTTTCAGAAATGGGAATGCTTGAGACGTTTATGGAGTTAAAAGACCCAGCTTTACAGCGCGTTTTTTGTGTTTTAAATTTCACAAAAATTCTTATGAAAATTAACCATTTCTAAATAATTGTGTCTCCATTAAGATTTGTGAGCACTTAATAATTTTCTAGGAACATAAAAAAAAATGTTTTTACTCTTTTAAACATTGAAAAAAAAGCTTATTTTTATTTTTAAATGTTTTTTATTAACAAAATAAAGCGATACGTGAAATGATTTAGTGACTCGTATATTTAATATTAAAAAAAACACAATTTATAGCTCTTAGCTTAAAGTTGGAAAACGCTTTTTTATAGAACTGAAAACATCCTATCAATATGTGTAATAATGAAAAATAACTTAACATCACAGCAGAAGTCAAAAATGTGTATATTTTTTGTTCACCAACGTTATTTAGTCTACTACTGAACGTAGGACTACCATAAGAGAAAACAATTATAAATAACCTTCGTGATATTTTCCTTGTATCCATGTACATACGAGTATTGTAAATTATGTACAATTTACAATCGATCAATAAAAAAATATTGGTCAATGAGAATCATAAGTTGAAATGTTTGAATATAAATGATTTATATAAATTAAGTTTTATTATTGATACAATCAGTTTAACTTTTCCGAGGGGGGTTCTCGCGGAAACACTTAATTGAGATGGAAGAATGGAGCACGTGAAAGGCTTGCTTAGCTACCAGTGGAGAAGATGGAAAACACAAATAAGATAAATATAGAAAGTTCCATAGCCTGGCTATGGCTCTTTCTGAACTAGACAGGGACCAGAGGAGGCACTGCGATGGGGGCGTCAAAGTTTCAAGTTGGCGCAATTCTAATTGAATCAAATACAAATTAAAGTGAATTGTTATTAGATACACATGTTGATGTGTAAAATTTTAAGCAATTGTCGAAATGAATTCAGAAGTTTCCACAAAATCATGAAATTTGATCAATGTATTTATTTTATTTTCAAAAAAATTCAGGACAAATGTCAATATAAATGTGATATACTAGGCAGTTTTTTCGTAACCAATGATAATATGAGGTTAAGCAACATTGAACGCACATTTAAACATGGATGCGTTACCGCCTATTTCAATCTATTTCAAATAGTCCAGACATCACCAGCGAAAAGTAATTAGAAGACGCATTAAAAACTTGGATAAACAAATCTCAAAAGTAAAACATACCTTTACTAATGCTATTCCGTGATGGTGCTATCATTTTTTATTAGCCTTTGATATTATCGGTTTTCAATTACACATAAAAAATCGTCTCGACATTATACTCGTACTCACCAAAATAATATGGCCAGTTAAAATGTTACTCGCGGTACAAATGTATCAATTTTACTAAAAAACTAAATCAAATGAAATCACATGGAATAAAAAGGGGCACGTAGGCTGCTGCAGGAGGCTCCATGGCGCCAGCCATTTCAAATCGTTTCAATTTAACTGCTCTCTTAGTTTGGACTAGTGTTCAGGGAAGACGAGCTTTTGATAGCAACACGGGCAATAAAGCTCCCCATTGCACTGGATGTCTGCAAGTGTTTTCGTAGCAAAGATTTCGCCCACGAAACTTTTTCTCTGATGCGAATCAAATAAAAACGTGCACTCGCGCCATCATATAAAATTTTAAATCGCCATTCAAAAACTAATTTTATTCCTGGAAGAACCTAAAAAACGCTTTTTTAAATATATACAAACGATTCTGTATTGAGTAAGAGGATTTTCACATACAGTAGAAAATCTTTGCCCGACATTTGATAAATTTCATTTGTGAGGAATATTACGTTTGTCACATTAAAGATGACGATGAAAAATATAATTAGACTACATACCAGCATTGATGCATGATATACAAAAACGAAACGCAATTTACAAGTGGCATTCAATAGATGACAGGCATATAAGATTCAGTGTTGATATCAATAAAGAAGATTCACACATAGTTTTGAAAACTGCTTTACAAATAATACGTACAAAAATTAAATTTTATTGGAATTAAGAAGACATAGGAAAAACAGACTGCTTTGATTGGTTGGTAAACTAGATTTTGTAAAGAATCCATTTTTTCAGTACTCCCACATTATCAATAATTGACATGATTATAAGATATGGAAAACATCACACATAATCTTTAATGTTTATTTTGTTTTCAATCCGGAAAAGACTGACTGAAAGCTCAAACTCTTCTCACCCGAACAGCGAGTGTCTCAGGGTTTCTACCGGAAGGGGTCCACGCTCCTCATCCTCGTAAAGCTCGACAGTAATGACTGGTTGTTAACATTTATTAATAAGAGGATCGTGCGACTTACAAGATAATACACGCTATCAATAGGACAACCGCACTTTGCGTAACGAAACATCACAAATAATTAATGATTCCAGAATATATTTCGTTTCATTAGAAGGTTTCCATTTTTTTATTGTTGTTTATACATATTTATTTGTATTGTTTGGATTCCGTATTTACTAAAAAACACAATCTACAAGACAACACAAATCGTTAAAATAATGTGTTCCGATGCGCCAATGTGATGCATTTTGACAACTGTTAACATCGTATGATATATGAGTGTATTCAGACATTATGAACACAGAACAAGAAATAATGTTTATTTAGCGAAGAGGATAGAACATAAACATAAATTTAAAGGATTAATGGAATTCAAAGAATAAATGCACCCTACGAAGAATGATAGATTAACGAATGACTAGGTTAGAGAGTAGTCGATAGTATTAAATCTTAAAATCGAACATAAAATAAAGGTTAACGTCGCAAAAACATGCTTTTTCAGCAGGAGAGTGTTACCTGCAAGTGTCTCTTCTTCAGTCCCGAGCTCAGCGTGGAAAACTCAACAAATATTTACCGACGCTTCGGAATACAGTGCTGATCTTTCTTTACCAATGCAATTATCATGTAATTTAACAATAATTTGTAATTGCAGCATCCAGTAAGGAAAGAAATATTAATAAATAATATTTTGATGATGCGAAATACAAAAGGCTTGTGTGGTTACATTATTTGTAAGCGACGAATAAATTTGAGCAATTAAAGGAAGTAGCAAGAAGTAGTAAGAAGTATTAACTTATGGCACAGAGACGTGGAATCAGACAGCAAGTCTTACACATAAAATAAAGGTCACCCAGCGTGCTATGGAGAGATCCATGCTCGGAGTATCGCTAAAAGATAGAATCTGAAACGAGGAAATACGCAGAAGAACTCAAGTAGTGGATGCTACCCAACGAATAGGCACACTCAAGTGGCAATGGGCAGGACATATCTGTCGAAGAGACGTCGGTCGACAGGGAAGAAAAGTATTCGAATGGCGCCCAAGAAGTGGCAAACAAAGCATTGGCCGACCCCCTACAGATGGATTGAAAATATAAGAAGAATAGCGGGAGTGACCTGGATGCGGAAGGCGAAGGATCGAAGAGGATGGAGACTCATGCGGGAGGCCTACGTTCAACAGTGGACGGACACAGGCTGATGATGTTGAAAGGAAATAGAAAAATTACTCGTTATCTCGTTGTCAAATAGGATCCATTGCTTTATAGCAAGGGGTTAACTGAGCGTTTTGAGTACGCCATTGCGAGTGAAGTAATTTCAGGACATAGATTAATTTTAATTACAACAAGCATAAGATATAATTATATTTTAGTAAAGGAGATGATTATACCATCACACGCAATAACGCTTATGTGGTAGTGTTATCTGAATGGAAGATGATACGATAATGTTTGAAAATTTAATAAATGTACAGTTTTATGTTAATGACAATTACGATCGCCTATATAATATAATTGCCTCTGTAAGCCTTAGTAAAGCTCATCTTGAGACAGCAATAAATTTACAAACTAAACGTTCTCAATTTTTAATATAATGTACTCATATTTTCATCAATAGCACTTAATTTGCAAGACTCACACAAAATGAAATGTTTAATATAAAAAGTACCAAGAAATTATAGGTAGTTACAATGATAGTCGTTCCTCTGAGGATATGATAAAAAATATTATAACGAGCTATAACTGTAAAAGAATCTTACGACGACAACAATAATAATATAATCATTCCTACAGTGAAAACTATTAAAATTCAATGTATTTGCTCCAAGATGTTTTTATTTTTCTATATGTATTTATTTCTATTTAATAACTTTATATCCGAAAATGTTAAGTTGAACTGCATTATCAATCAAGTCGCAATAATATAACTCAATTGTTAAAGATGGTTAAACACCAAACAAACAATTCACTTAATTCAACAAAACGTACCCTAAAAAAACAGAAAATATAGTGTAGTGTTTGTTTGAAAAACTCATTTTATAAAAATAAAAGTAGCCAACAACACAAAAACCGAGACTGGGGCGATTTAGTTTAAAAAACATGCGCCTCCATATATCTTCCCGAAAATCGTTTCGTTTAATTTAAAATAAGAAAAAAACATTCGTTAATCTTTTGTGACTGAAAGAGTAGCTGAAATAATTACTGAAACATAAAACACGTCGCTTGAAGGAATCTTGAAACCCCTAGGAATCTCAACACGCGTCCTTTAAATCTATTTAATTATAAACAATTTAATTGTTTCCCGATACAAATTATAATAAGTATCTTTCACTTGTTATATAATCAAAATTCGATATACAAGTATAAACCGAACTGGTAAATAATTCTGTGCTTTTTTGAAACATGATAAATAGGCATTTAATTATTTATTCAATGAATATTATTCAACAAACAACAATTATTTAAAATCCTCGTGAATACATATATATTTCTATAATTATAATTTGTGAAGTTTCAATACACATCCCCGTGAAAGCATTTTAAAACGAAAATTTTAATACCTGTAAAATTAATAATTGTTCGGGTGAGGTTTGAATATCTATAATTATATTTGAATATCTAAAATTTTGAATATAACGTCACGATGAGTATCATTTATTTACGGTTTTTTTATTTTTGTAATTATTTATTTCGAGGTGCTAACAATGGCAGTTTCGTAAACACCAAATCTTCAATAAGGATGGCAACTTGACGAATATTTAAATTTTTCATCGTCGCTAAAATTATGCCGTCAGGTCTCTTTAAAGGTACAGAGCAGTGATCAAAAACAATTAGTTTTCTCATATATATTATTTATCAATAATTTTAAAGATAATTTCAAAACATTTCATCAGCGGTCCTGTTTTATAAACTTTCTTCTTCGTAGTAGTATCAATCCGGTGGATTGGTTTGCAGCAACAAAATCTTGCATCTCGATCTCCTCTCATCTCGATCCTTTGCAGTCCTCTTCAGCTCAGCATAAGAGCTACAACTTATGTCCTCTAACACGTGCTGCAAATACTTTCGTCTAGGGCGCCCTCTGAAGTTTCTAACCTCAACCATCCCTTCCACATGTCGTGAAAAAGACCATCGTGGCGCATGATGTGACCGATCCATCGGGCTCGCTTCACTGAGATGGTTCTTCCTAAGTGCCTATCTTCCTTGACTATGCTGAGAACCTCATTGTTCGTGATGTGGTCTCTCCAGGAAATTGCGAGAATTCTTCTGTATGACCACATCTCAAAGGCCTCTAGTCTTTTTTTATCACTTTCAGATAGGCACCATGTCTCACAGTCGTACATCAAGATGCTCCGAATGTTACATTTAGTATGCTTATAAAAGAAGTATGATGTAACATGTTATAATAAATTGTAAATAATCCAAATACAATTGATTTAGAAACATTACAAATATTTTGGTTATTAAAATTTATAAAAAAAACTATACAACTGCGAATCTTGGCACCCCACCACAAACCAAAGCTGAAGCGCTGAGCATTGGGATAGATAAAAATTTAAGATTCTTTTTGACTTTAGCACTAAGTAGGCAGCGGATATGGTATTTTAACATTATGGTTTTGGTGCTCTAATCTGCAATCACGTGTAAAATAATACAACCCTTAGCAAAAAAGGTTCTCCACGTTTTCTTAACAAACTCATTAAATTGTTGACCAAAGATTTATTACATTAGACATCATCAATTACAGTGACAACAGATTGTTTTGCAGCATCTTGAATTTTCTTTTGAGAAAAGCTCGCAGTACAAGAATGCGAGACAACTGGACCGAAGCTTTCTCGCTTCATTTACCGCGAAAAAGAAAAAACATCGCGGCAAGTTGGCAATATTTAAATTTTTCATTATTCAAGCATGAATTTTCAGCTCGGTGGTGAAAAAATGGTTGTGGGGGAGCAGAGGCCTCCAGGCTCCACGGGGGCCAACAAAAGCCTTAATTATACTGCGGGGTGCAACCCAAATCAGTGTCGAATCTAAGTTTATGAAGATCGGTTTACACCTTCTAATTATTATTAAGCATTTATATGTGTAAACAAATAAAAAACCTTTCCAAGATGTTACAAAAACTTAATATAATGAGCATGTTAAATTTTCTAGAAGAGGGAAAAGTTATGCACGACATTTAATAAAATGGAAAATGCGTTTCCCGTCTCACACTTGGCGATGCTTTCAATTTAATTATGATATTATGCAAAATTAAAAAGCAGAATTGTATAGTTGTGACCACTATCCAAGAGTAATAAAGAGAAAGTACCCGTGAAAAAGATAGGATTCACACGGGTTGAAAGGAGAAAAAGAAGGAAGATACTTGTATATTTTCTCACCAAAAATACTCATAAAATTGCAGGTGCGAAAATTATTTTACGTGGTCACAAATTTAGCATGCCCGATAGAACTGAGGCATATTTCCTGAATTTCACTCAAAAAAGACAATAATAAAAACTGATAGTACTACAAAACGTGCTTTGAAGTTAGCTAGGGTTTGAAAGAAAGTGAAATAAGTTTACGATGTCCATAAAACTGTCAGGAGAGATCGCTGATCAGGGTTTATCTACTTGTATTCAGCAGAGTCTAAAATTAATGCACGTGATCATTTTAACAACAAAAAAACAAATAAAACATATTATTTATATCAATATCGGTTGAAATAATAAAAAATATATATATTGAAAAGAAACGGAGCTGATTGATAAAGGAAAAAAGTTCTTTTGACTCTGATGCGGCCCTGTTGGAATTACAGAGTTTTTCGTCCAGTCTTCCGTAAGAGCGAGGAATTAAAGAAGCAAGAGATGGCGGCCGCAGATACAATAATGAACGAAATAAATTGTTTAATGAGTGGATGGTTTCCGAACTCCTGACTCACATTGGAAGCTCCAAACCTATCTCCCTGAAATGCTTTCAGCCGTTTTCTACACTTTTATCGTCAGTTGTTCTTTCCGCGACGTTGAACGTGTTAATAATGTTTTATCAAGTAAAGTACTATATTCCTAAAGGCTCATTTTTTCTTCCCATACCCGATCCATACACGCCTAATTTTCATACCATGGAATACAGAAGATCATTCGGTTCATTGAGTTTTTTTAATTGTTACTTTCTTTATTTATATCTTCTACACATATTCATTAACATCAAACCTGCGAAACCCGTTCTAAACATCTCTACATATTGGCAAGTATGCACTGAGAGATCCACTTGGGAACATAAATGGCTCAAGAACTCCAGTAAAAAAGCCCGGGGATAGGGAAGAAAAAGTAGTAACCGTGATAAATAAGGACTTCTATTGATCAGTTAATTCAAGGAGATATAATAATACTATCGACGCTCCCGAACCCTGTATAATTTGTTCATAAGATGCCACTCAATCCAAATAATTACATGATGTAGACAACAGGCAGGAATCAATCTAAGTTTTATTTGACTTTCAATATTGCTTAACTCTGGCGATCGAATACTACTGTCGTTGGACTTTTAAGATTAATAACATTATTCGTATTAAAGGTATCCCCGTTAGACGCGTAGAAAATATAAATAATGAAACATTTATAAATTTTACTTTTATTTATTTATATTTAACAATAATGTCATAAGTTCTGATATCCTCCTCTCGGTATTCGATATCGAATTACTGGGCGGCAGAATGCAGGAGCAGATTGCGTTTATTTCTCAACCACTTGATTTTTCTTCCAACCGGTATGGGGCTCGCCATTAGGCGTTTGCCATACCGGTCGCGAGCGAGCTGCCAACTGACGGCGCACTCTGACATCTAACGCTGCCAAGACAGTCGCGGCAAAAAAGAGAACTAAAGATCACAGTTGCACCAACATGAAATAGAGCAACTGTCATAACAAATAAAATGGCGTATGCAAACGCCTGCGTAATATTATAGGATTAAAACGAACATAAATAGATGTGCATGTCAAGCGAGCAAACAAAAATAAGAGACAAAAGATCGTTTTTCGAGGCTTTACGACATCAGCCTAAAAGTGCTATATCAAGCTGATATCAGTTCTTATAGTACATGAGATATATATGCAAGCTCTATGAGATATACGAGTATGTGCGTTACGACAATAAAGGTAGTTTCTCAATAACGAGTATCCTCTGAAATTAATTAAATCTACTGAAGGCAATCATTATCAGACGTTTCATCAATCAAAAGTATGATTAATCAGTTTAAATTTATGGTTATTCCAGTCAAGATTATGTATATAAGTACCCTGCAGTTGTTGACTGACAAGAGCAATTATTTTTATGTTATTGTAAGTAATTTTGATATTATGTAGAATAGTCTAAGTTGACGGAGCATTTAGGTAGGCGTTATAAAAAATTTACCATGTTAAGTTGACATTTATTTCATAGCCCCGAGACAAAACATCTGAGGGCCACTTGAGGAGATGACAAAACAATTCTGACAAAAGCTCGCGAAACGAGTAATTCCGCTTTAATGCGAGAAGATAAAGATTCCCGTTTTGTGAAGCGTTCAAAAAAGGTGTTTGGGAAAATAATCACTCCGGACTAGGGCCAAGAGAATATTATATCCCGCACTTAGCCGCGGCTGATACATTGAAAGAGGCGCGTTAAAAGAGATCTGAAAAAATGGAAAACATTATATGAGTGTATATTTATCGCGTACAAAATGTATTTTAAGATAGACTTATGAAAAAAAAATCCGTTTGGGCATTTTATTTATCTGTATATGTAAAAATCAATGTACTCATGTATACATAATGTATATCTCTTATTTATTCGTGCCCATACCGCTCAATCGATTGCGATGAAACTTGCAAGAGTTGATGCATGCAAAAGTGCCTAAAACAGGAATGAATGGCATTTCGACATATTTATCAGGCCATTGGAGTGAAGTCAGTTTGATGCAAAGGCCGACTATGCGTTCATACATCTACAGCATATTGAAAATATATA
Source organism: Glossosoma conforme (assembly GCA_022606575.1). NCBI lineage: Eukaryota > Metazoa > Arthropoda > Insecta > Trichoptera > Glossosomatidae > Glossosoma > Glossosoma conforme. The sequence goes on from JAGTXR010000117.1 coordinate 1,184,361, forward strand.
TTGTTCCGCAAAAAAAAAAAAAAAATGATAAATAAACAATGCATTTCAAAGCATTACAGGTTCAGAAACTTTGGTCGTTCTTCGTAGTATCAATCCGGTGGATTGGTTTGCAGCAACAGAATCTTGCATCTCGATCTCCATTCCTCTCGGTCTTCCGCAAACCTTTTCAGCTCAGCATAAGCACTACAATTCATGTCCTCGAATACTTGCTGCAAATACTCCCGTCTAGGGCGCCCTCTACAGTTTCTATCCTCAACCATCCCCTCCACAATATCGTGAAGAAGACCATCGTGGCGCATGATGTGACCAATCCATCGGGCTCGCCTCTCTGAGATGGTTCTTATTAGTTGCCTATCTTCCTTGATGATTCTGAGAACCTCATTGTTCGTGACGTGGTCTCTCTAGGAAATTCCGAGAATTCTTCTGTACGACCACATCTCAAAGGCCTCTAGTCTTTTTTTATAAATTTAACTTTGAAAAAAATTTAACTTTGGTATAAAATTAAAATGTCGTCTAAAGGGTTAATAGGGAAGTGTCAAAACAATAAAGAAAATACATAAAACAAAATTAATAAAAAAAGATAGGCGTTACAATGGAATTTTTCAAAATATATTGTAAAAATTCGAGAATTCTTAATTTAATTGTAATACTAGTATACATATAAATGATAATAAAAAATATTAAGTAATCGAAAGTTATGGACGTACTATTAAATGCTTCATTATAAAATAAAATTCGTATATTTTTGAACATTACGACTTTAAAACAGCTATACATTAAATTGAAATATATAAAAGGTATACAAGCTTCAAAAAACTACAACAATAAAATTTAATGAAAACTATTAGAAAACCCAAAATCGATTATAAATACATTAAATTGTGTATTATCCTGAATTTAATTACTAGGTATTTGATATAATTAGCAAAACATTTTGTATATAATGGAGAAAGTACCGCTCGTTTTGATCAGCTAATTATAAAAAAAAAAGTCTTGTGAATACTCAGTACAATGCGGCGTTCCATCATCGAGACAACATTTGCACATCGCACAAGTTCAGAGACCTTCATACTATATGTACAACATAATAACACGAGAGCAAATGAAATCACAAAGGCAGACACGTCGGTTATATTGTTACATTTTCAATTTAAATTACATATTGTTTCGAATGTAATCTATAACGGCACAATCACGCGTGACTTTGTGCAGTTTTTAACAAAGCGTAATGATGACTCTGTTCATTGTTTGATTTTTGCAAAGTGTGTGAAAAGAAAGTTTTAATTGCCACACTAGGTAAATGTGAGTACAGGTTTAGGTTTGCAGCTATTGAAAATAACCTGAATATAATAACATAACCTCAACTGAAACAAGAAAAACTACAATATTTACTTGTGTAGTGAGTGAGTTAAGTAAGTAAAGTAGAGGAGAGTAATGAGTGCTCAACGGAATCCATAAAAACAAGGTAAAAATAATTTACTTTTTAAAATAAATTATTTCTAATGTTAAAAATAACGTAAAAATATATATGTATTATGTTACACAAGTTACATGTATACAAAACATAATTAAAAAAACGATTATTCATGTTATTTAATTATTAATAAATTATTCACTAAATGTTTTAATATCTTTGAAGATTCGTTCATAACATTAAATTGTTTTATACAAAAAAAAAAACACATTTTTACGAGTATGCTAGTTACGTGTCAAAAAGAAATGACGAAAAATGTACTACGCATTAAAAATCTTATGTCCAAACTTAAATTTATTTTGAATAAGATCAAAATATTCATTGATTCAAATTTACATTCCTTACCGTTTCCATTTTTTTTTTTTAAATTCCAGTGATTCGCATTCAAATTCATAACTAACACGATATTATACAATTGATAATGGCGTACGAGTTCAGTGATTCGAATACCCGCGTCCGCCGTTTATTTTTCTCTGGTTAATTGATAAATTGAGAAATACCATTTAAGATGTAGCTTAGTATGAACTGTCATACGAATCATATGTAAAGATTTTGTGCAAGCCTTTATTGGGTATCAAGTAATAATAATACTGAATAAAAAATATTAGCAAAAATTCTTCAGCCAATTTTACATTCGTTGAAATTTTTTTCGGCTTAGTGTTGGTCGGTCGAATTTTTCTGGATCAAAATGTGCGGAAGTCACTTGATTACTAAGACAAGAGCCGAAGAAACGCTCTGTGATAATATCAATAAGGAATTAAGAGCGGACTTGTGTGGCGTGTAAACTCTGCACAAGTGCGGTCGGGGAGGTCGTGAGGGTTTGCCACTGTTGGAAAGTTACACAGCTGAATAACGCTCGGCTTCTGAAGACGACGAATCTGCGAGGAGTGTACAGCCCGGGGCACACCAGGAGACGAAAGGAACTCAACCAGTTAACGCTTAGCTCTTATCTTATTAAGACGGGATAATATATCAAATCCTGTTCTGATGTGTTTTACTCAATTATCCCAATTGAAGTAATAATAACATCAATGATGTTTATCACTTAATACAAATGAATACAGGCTGCCTCAAACCAACACCCATTTCTAAACTATACCCCTTGGCTGGTATCGCACCACCGAACATAAGACGCAAAGTCATATGCGCCGAAGAAATGCGTAAGGCAATCAACCAACCGTCCCACTGCTTGTATAATCAGATACCCCCAACACCAAGATTGAAGTCTCGAAGCAGCTTTCTGAAATCCACACAACCTCTCACATCCGGCCCTGAAAATGAGAGACTCCAACTCTGGCAACAAATCGCACCAGAGGATTTCATTACTCCAAAGGAAGGCCTCCCAACTGGCAAGAGCCTTGACTGGCCGACCTGGAAATCCCTAAACAGATTAAGAACCGGAGTTGGTAGAACAAAGGACAACCTCGAGCGGTGGGGAATGCTTCGGCAGGAAGAGACACTATTGTGCGACTGTGGAGACCTGCAGACCGCCTCACACCTACGATGCTGCTCCATGTGCCCAACAAGTTGCACATCTCAGGACCTAATGCTGGGCAACACACGAGCTATCGATGTTGCCAGATATTTGGAAAAAATAATTTGACGTCGCTGACACGAAGAAGAAGAATACAAATGAAGGAAGATTTTTAGTATAAATTCCACAATATTTTTTGACACTTTCTAATATACGTAATTATAATATGTATATGTATTTTTTTTATTATACGTATATTACTGAAAACATTTTTTTTTTTAATATTAAAACTTCGAAGTGGAAATGATATACGGAAAAATATGTCGAAATTTTGGAGGACCACTAGAACAATAGAAGTATTAAAATTAATATACTTTTCTGGGACAAGTAATTCAACAAAGACGAAATAACTTCTCAAAATAAATCGACAGGCGACACCTGAGATGGGCAGCATTTGGAAAAAATAAGTACATTTTGAAAGCGAATATTCCACAATGTCTTGAAATTAGGGCGTTTAACTAATGCATCTTCCCAGTATTAACTTATTGCGCGAGACATGGAATCTAACAGCATGTCTTACCCACAAAATGAAGGTTACATAATATGTCATGGAGATTTTTGAGAGAAATGTGTCTAAAATATAGAATCCGAAACGAGGATATCTAAAGAAGAACTCGAGTAGTGGAAGCTACCCGATACATAGACACACACAAGTAGCAATGAACAGGATATATACAGGTCGAAGAGACGACGGTCGATGGGGAAAAAAGTGTTGGAGTGGCGCCCAAGAATTGGCAAACGATTGATGGCTGACCCTCTTTCTCCCTTCGTTTTCATCAGATCATTGGAAACGTCTTCAGTTAGATTAAATTGTAGAAAAAAAATTTTTTTTGTTATTTCAGTTTTTAGTTACAGTATTGCTTTTATTGATCAAAGTTTATAGACGCAAAAATTAAATGATACAACGTCTGATAAATATTTTATGTTTAATGAATATTTACTTCAAAATATTCTCTTTTTTTGTCACACAAATTTGTCACATCATCACGTAGAAGATTGAAATAAACATAGATAATATTATTTAAACCTAAATATTAAATAAAGTATAAAAACTTTCTTATCTCTTTAAAAGGAATCACACATATAGAACAATAGAAATTTTAAAAAATGTTTCTTTTTGAATTATCAGACTTGAAGATTAATAACTTGAAGCTCAAAAAAAAAGTAAACAATGTTTAATTAATCCTCTACAAACACAATTATTTAAGAGCGGAATTAATTGAAAAATATGACGATAACAACGGGAAAAGATGAACATAAAATTTTAATTTATTATCGCCGGGAGGATTTCAATTCCCTTTCAGAAACGTGAGAAATAAATACTGAGCCTGAGGTCCCAGAAGAAGGGAATCTAGCCCAGGAGTCCTTTGGAAGAGTGCAGTCTCCCATTAAACGCACCGTGGCTGGTCGTAAAACAGGAACACTCGGGAGGGCCCCACTCGAATGCTGAATAAATCCATTTGCGCAAACCCTAAAAGGAATACCGTTTCTGAAATCGATAAACAAATGGCAAATAGGAAATGTTTCAAATGTCTGCGGATCGCTATATTTTTTATTGATTCAAAGAACTGGATAATACATTGTGTATTTGGATAGGAAGGTTGGCAAAATTTACTTAATAACTGTTAATTTTTGATGAAACTACGTTTTAATAATTGAAATCAATTAAATTATTTTACTCGTATTGAAATACCTTTCAGGTACCTAAGAATAGATCGTCAAAAGTGGCACAAAATGATTACTTGTCTTCACAATTTTATCTGATAGGAACATAAACTTCGGTACCGCAGGAGAGCATAAAATTTATCATCTTATGCAGTCGGGAACTATACACAGAATGTTCTTGGCGGAGCTCCGGGAAGCAGATATAATATGCGATGAAGGCAGAACCATGATGGCCGACGCAGCTTTGTGGCAGCAGTTTTGTGACGGCTACATTATCTTGTTATTGAAGGAGACATGGGTAGAAATTGTAATTCATTTTTTTAAAAAAAAATCTCAACTGATGTCGTTGTTTTCTAAAGGAGATTTTCAATGCCTTACGTCACATTAAATTAATATGAATTACAACGAAAATAAAATAATTAAAATATTATTTTAAATTAAATGAATTATTCTACACTTATTTAATATAATATGGGTAAAATTATATTTAATATTATGCTTAATAAAAAAATCTTAACAAAATAATACTAAAAAAAATTGAGAATCTGTTAACTTAAAATCGGCATGATATATGTGATAGGTAAATAGGAGAGTATATTAAAACAGTACTGCATAAAAATGTGATTAATTAGCTTATTTGCTTACTTATATAGCTTCACTAAAATAATTTATTTATATTTATGTATACTCGTATCTTAATAGTAATTTCGCGTCTTGGTACCGGGTGGTGCGAAACAATGCTCATTATATACGAGTAGCTCCACCCTTTCGCCCTTAGATTAACCTTTGCACATAAATCGCCGGCTTCTTGGAGAGCTTTTCTTCCCGTGGCGCCGGTGCGCCTAGACGTCTAATGCGACGCGTTTCAAAGGATATACTACAAAGAAACCGCACTCAATTTACTCTGAATAATTATTTCCCGCGATGCGATTAAGCGAAACAATTATCAAGGAAGTTGTACCCACGTGTACAGGCGCAACGAAAGTAAGATACACACCTCGAAGAATATTAATACCAGATGTATAATCATCAATCAGTTATTACTATTTACCACTTTATTTATTTTAGGTTAAAGTTACGAAGCAACAAGCTTCCACACTACAGTCGATTTGCTTCAATTCACCTTAAGATAAGGGCATGGATAAGCAAAATAAAAAAAAGCAAATAACCAGAAAACCCAACAGACAGTATTGATATCAGCTTGATATAGCCCTTATAGGCTGGTTCCAAAAACTTTGATTTACAATCATTCGTCTCATATTTTTGTTCGCTCGTCGGACACGCATGTGTCGCCATATTGTTTGTTTGACAAGTATAATTCTATGGATCGTCACTGAATGAATTTCGGCGCTGGGTGTCACCCACCACGGGCGCCCGGTGGCCAGTAATCAGTTGAGTTCCGACCGCGAAGAGTAGCGTCTTGTGAGTCGGGCCGTGGTCTGAAAATGAATGCTCTGCCCCGAACCGAAAGTTTGTCAAGCTTATCGCAAATGTATGTCAATGTGCTTCTGAAAAAGTCTTTGTGTTTCTCATCTGCTCCTCATACCTCTTCCACGCGTTAAAATAACAATCCCGGCGACGTGAAGTCGTATTTCCTTAAGTAAAAGGGATGTTAGTATAAAGAATATAGATATCTCATATTGTATTTATATCAAGCTAGCTATTAAGAGGTGGACTAAAAGCTGTGTTTACAGTTTTGATCCATTGACGTTATCTTAAGCTGGTTGAATGATGAATGCCGGAAAAAGGTTCTTAAAAAGGAAAAAATGAATTTCTGGGCTTCCTTGTATGTGAAGCTAACAAGACGTGTGCAGGTGACGACAGATGTCGCCAGTATCGCACGTGCCAATCTTTATATAAACACGTAAGGTAAAATATTTTATCTTAATTACATTGCTATTATTACATTACGTCATGCATAAGTGCGTTTTAATGAGAAGTATTCAATCTTAATTTCAATTCTTAATTATGCAATATTGTACTCTAGAAAAATTAATGCAGCGATCAACATTTTGGTGCATTTTTTAAAGAATATTTTAGAGAATCGTGATTTAAACACGTGCAAGACAATACTGACAGACAGTGATGACAAAAAATCGTTTTAAGATTCAATGCCGGTTACCATTTTAAGTATGGTGTGCGCTGAATGTCGAATATTAAACTGTCATTATATTATACTACAGCAAGGCATTCTGGACTTTAACCGCCTCACACCCGCATCACACCGGAGGACAGTTAAGTCTCCTTGATGACGCGCTCATTCAGATTATGATCAGTTAGCAACTGATAAGTCAAGTGGGAGTCCCCTCTGAACAATTGTGGCCACTGCACAGAAGTGATAAAAGAAAGAACCCGTGAATGAGATTAGAATCGCAAGGCATCTCATTTTCGGAACGTGATTGGTCTAACAGCAATTAAGGTTATTACAATTGTCATTTTATGGGTGAGGGAACAATCTCACGCCATTCGAAATTTTTAAAGAACTTTTAAATTGATTAAATATCATCGAGGATCGAATCCACGATACCAGGTTTAGTAGTAAAGTGCAACCCATTTTTAGACTATTAACCTCTAAGTTTACGATTCGAAGCAGTGAGCACAATGTAGAATATAAGAATAAAAATATAGCAGGAAAAAATATATTATGTCATAGATGTGTTGATAATCTTTCCCACTCTAAAATTGGCATCGATGCTCTTAATCGGCTTGTGTGCAGCGTCTGTTTTTGTATGTAAATAATGTTCTATATACGAAGCAAATAAATAATTGGATCACATCCCACATCTCGTCACGTGCATTTCTCTGACTTCCTTTGCTAACTTGTCTCCGCATATATAGGCACTTCATGTACCGGTTTTCTCTTCCATGTGGAGTGCGAGAGGAGGGCAATCAGTTTATCTTGAAAGTGTCGGAGCCAACAGTCTTGTCGTCTGCAAACAATACCATGAAGAAACCTGATATTCCAAGTGTCATCGCTACATGGTGTTCATATGGAAACTACCTAATTAATACGCCTATTGCACATTCTGAAGAATGTAGTCAAACAAATATTTATTAACAATACCCAAAAATATTCTCAAAAAACAATTAAATTACGTGTCTGCGAGTTTCTTAACTCCAATACTTAAGCATAAGGTAAGCGTGTTTGTTTTTGGACTACAGAAGAAAAGCAACATTTTACGCATACCGTTACAAGAATGGATCGCCACTCGTTATACATATATAATTGAGCCACCTCTTGTGGAAAAAATTGCTCCTATGGATCAGAAATGTAAAAAAAAAACAGGAAAGCTAGCTATACTTAAGAAAATAAAGCATGATCACTGATTAATAACCTGAATAATTGGTTTTATAATTTTAAGCGTTTCACATATTTGACCCAAATAACTAAACCTTCTACTTACTTCAGTGATTTTGAGTATTTAAACTTAAAAAGGAGCAAGTTTACATAAAATTAGTATAAATTTTTGCAGCATATTTAAAAATATGTAAAGACAAAACGGTAGAATTTACAGATAAATGTATAAATTCGAATATACGGGTATGGTTCGAGTATTAACTATGTTGTATAATTGTAATGTAAGTCTGATGGTCGATGAATGAAAAAAAATAATTATTAAATTCCACAATTTTAATTTGATGAGAAGTCATATTCAAGTGTAATGATTCTAATTATTGTTTCATTAGCTGTTTTAATAAAATCAGATTCCACACAGAACTATCAATCAAAAAATCGAAAAAAAATCTCAACGCGGATTTGAATAACTTTTCTTACCTGGTGATCTCTTCTAGAAGACGACACGGATCTGCAGCATAATACTTCACGGCCAGGTACAAAGTGTGAGGACCAGAGCCTCGCAGCTGCCTCGCCAGCCGACGACGAGCCTCCAACCATCGCTGGAACAATGAAGAAGACGTTAGATTATCATTCATTATTGCATTTACACGAGTCGTTTCACGAACGCCAACAATTCACAGTGAGTGCCCATTGGAATGGAATATGTGTGAATACCGAGCTGTAGTCTAATAATTCTGACATATCAACAAAATAGTCTTAAATACAGCGCTTTGTTTCTTAATTAAATTTCTCCATCACCATTAGTCGGTATTTTCCTTTGTGTGTTTACATTTTTATAAAATTACGATAGATAATCAACTCAAATTCACTTCGTATGCATATATTATTATTATTAAAGGGAAGACGATGACACATGGCTGGATAAACTGAGGACACCACGTGAATAGAGGCATACCTGTGGAAGAGAAAGGATACGAATTGTTAAGCTATTGAATGAAAAATTCAGATGGAAAAAATATACAAACCTAATCTTAGCCCTTAGCTCACCTAACGTAAGTAATTTTATTTATATTAATCACTTTGAGATCCATAAAACAAGGTATGAAATTCTTACATATTTAATAACATAAATAAAAATTATGTTATAAAAAGGAACAGAAGGCTGCGATTAAATTCATGAAAAAATACTATGAGAACACTCAGAGTTCCTTTCATAACTAAAGTTTATGTATTAAAGACCCTAATTAAAAAGGCTTTAAGTTCAATAATTTTTGCGAACATTCTAGACTATTATATGTCACATAAATGTCAAACACATAACCTCTATTCATCGATTTCGAAAGCTGCTGCTCACTGGTCAATTAAAATTAATTGGAGTCTGGCTTTCCAATATTACCAGTGATAGAAGTCAAATTACATGTTTAAATATTTGAAACCTTAAGACTGAGATTATAAACTTTATTGCTGTCAACGCAGGTAGTTTTCGTATATTATAATTGCGTTCGAATAAATAATTTGTTATAATTTTGATCATATAACTTACGAAGAATTATGAATAATAAATACAGACGAAAATGCAGACTGAAAGATTTTTTTAGGATTGCACTGGCAACTCTTATCGCGATCTTAGCGTTTTATACTGATAGATAATCTTTTAATGCGAAAATTATACAGCTTAAGCTATTCATTATAAGTATTGTAATATTTCATTAGCAGTTTAAAAACAATAATTTGGCTATTATTACAAAGCAGCAAAACAGACATTTGTGTGCTGTGTAATTTATGCGCGCATCCACACTCATAAATCTGGCGAAGGCTCTCCTCAAAGGCAATCTCAGCCGTCAAAACATGAGAAAGGATAATGCATAATTATTATTGTGGCTCACGGTCCACATTAGCGGGGAATCATCTGGAGGCTGCAAAATGCAGAAAATTACCAGCCAGTCAGATGGACCACTTACCGGCCAGGGTTAGCGTCTACCAACCTGACCAGCGTAGTATGAATAAATACACCAAAAATATACACGGTATTAAACGCAGAGACAAATACATTAAAATGGGTCTTTTTTAATTGTTTGGCATTATGAAGTCATTATGATACTCATTTGATTACTTGCCAGGATTCTAGCCATCTACATCATTCAAATCATCTACATATAACATATATATTTTCCGGGTATTACTTAGTGATAAAGTATTTGTTTACAAAACCGAAGCTCATGGGTTCGATTCCCGATTGAATAACAAAAATATATTTTTAATTGATCTTTAAACTATATAAATACCCCTCGGTTGGTGTTAATTTGATTTCTCTCCCGTAAATGCTAGTCAAAGTCTTAATTAAAATTGGTAGTAGACCAAAATCGTCCTCTGCAGACCATCCATAGAGAAATCCTGTAATAAACGTATAATGCGTGAATGTCGGGTGTATAGTGCGACATGCGTGAATTGTCTATGACGTGTCTATGACGTTGGCAGATCAATACTAAATATTCATATGTAACATGCTAAGTGTCATAGAATCCAGGTATGAGATTTCTGCATCGCTATCACCATCTGTCGATATTTTATGAATGTGCTTACATAAGAAAAAAGACTCCGACTCACCGGTATTTTTGGGATTTATATTTGTAAATTCACTAGTATTGTTAATTGTAAAGTAAAATAAATTAAAGCAAATAATTATACATTTTAGAGGTAAAAAATTAAAAATCGGAAGGTATCAACCAATACAAGAAAGAGACTATACTATTTTATAACCTGTGATAATTATAATTGACAAATATAATACGCAGTTTGTACTTCGTGTAATGGATAAGAAAATATTTCAACAAGAGATACGAATAAACGATGAAACGAGTAGTTTAACGTGATGATGATGCAAGTTGTTGTTACAATTGATATGTAATGACAGGCATCTTAGCGGACGAGCGGATCAGTCTCACAGCGAAAACACGCGAGTAACAAAAATAAGAGCACTATAAAAATACACATTATTTAACCATTAAGAAAACTAGTTCTATATTAATTTGCCGGAATGCGTGAGATGAGACTATTAACTCGGATAACTATAGAGTATCATCAGACTTCTATTAGTTTTATAGACAATCCGGAGTCGGTCAGAAGACGAGTATTAAAAAGAATATTCACTGAGCATCATTAATAAATAGTAGAGGAAGAAGCGGAGGAATTACTCAAGGGAGATTTAATTATATGTTATTTTCGCCCCACGCGAGCGCGGCTCTGGTATCCCTTGGACTAATGCATCAAAATGCAGGCACTTCCCTGCACTCAGAGAACAGAGACGAATAAGGGTGTATCGTTTTATAATGATTTAAAATCAATATAAAAAAAAATTGTGTGTTGATGTGATATAAAACATCTGATTATCAAATATCTAAAAACGAGTATGCTATAAACACGTACTCGATAATCTGCTAATTTTTCGAGAACCATTTTGGCTTTATTTTTAGACCCAGCAGCAGAGAATTTACAATATATATATAATTGTGATTTCTTAAATGTAATTTATATGTAAATGAATACGTACTGAATAGTAAAAATAAAAAAATATATACAATATTGTCGTGTGCTTTTTTTACTAAATTTTCTTGTTCTGACGAATCAAGGGCAAAATACGTCTAATGGTTAAACGAATATTGTTATTTTTTGTTTTAATTTTCAAATATACTATTTACGTATATTATAGTATAACCGACGCAACCGTTTTATTTACCAAACAATCGCCTCTTTATCGTTAAATATGCATTTGAAAGATTTATAGATAAAATATTATCAGTGCGGAACTGTTGTAGGATATTATGAACTGCTGGGTCAGGTATATTCCTGTGCGGCCGCGGGCGGCGTGGGCGATAATTGGGCAATCGCGGTTCAGGCCCAGGTAGGCGCCCTGCAGACCGCGGGCCGGGCTTCCAGGGGTGCGAGGAACCCGGATAGAAACACACTAACGTAGAAATCGCAAAAGCTCAATCGAAAGAAGAAAAAAAAAACAAAAGGCCATTATTGTATTGGCCCCGACTACATTTATATGTAGCAAACATGAAAACAGTTAAAAATCGCGCAATATTGACACAATCTAAATTATCCCTTTCGCATCGGTTGTTGGCATATGCTGTAAAACTCTCCCCAACCGTTGACATCGGTTGACGTGATATATCGTTATACGGTAGGAAATTGGAAGTGCAATCATTCTCTTTATCAACCTATATGCATTCTTTACAGGAATCTGTAAAGCATGTTAATAAATATCGTTAGATTTCGTCAAAGGAGCAATTTTTCTGTAAACCACACGTGTCAATCCCACCACATGTATGGAGTTACATAATGAACGTTTGTTAAATATAATAGTTTTTTATGCATCATCTGATAGCTAAAGGATAGAAAAACCAATGTGACTTATGAAAATAGGTTAGATAAGTACATTTACGCTTCAAATACTAGTTTTAAGCAAAAAAAATGGTTTGAAAAATTCACGCCGTATTGACAGTATAATTTGTATTCCACCGAGCCGTAACGAAAGTGTTAGGAGAGTGTTTCATCTTTCTAAAGGTATATTTTCAAAATTGGCGCAATTTTCTTCTGATGCATTATATATTTTATTGACAAACAAATAATTAAAATTATTATTCGAAAATATATATGGGCAATCGACAGCTGCGACAATCAAACACAACAACTAAATTTACGGTTGAAGATACAGAAATTAAGCCAATACTTAAAAGCAATAATAATTGTGCATCTAATAAGAAAAGACAGTTAATAACACCAACATTATGTGACCATTTGGTGTTATCGTCAAATATATACTAATTAGTAAGTTATAGCTAAATATAATTTGACTTAAAATTTATGCTACTTAGTGAAAAATGAATTTTGATTTCAATGGAAAGTGGTTTTGCTTTAAGTTTGAAGTTTTTAAGTAAAATCGATCCTTAGTGTGGGTTTGAGGTCCTTCAATGGTTTTCAATCTCGAATTCACATCGCTATTTTGTAAAATCAATAATAAGTCTTAGATTACATAATTTAAAACAAGTCAAAAACTTTTCAAGGTTAAATTACAAAAGGCAGAGTAATTTCTTACATATCAATCGTAGCATAAAAACAGACCACTAATTTAATATTAAATATTTTTTTACAACAAAAACATCACTGCTGCATCACCTCTTATAAAATCATCGATGTCACATTGTCATAAAAATATTGTCTCATTTGAGAAAAGCTTAATGCCGAAACATGTCGTAAACAATAACACTGTAATTATTTATAAGCGCCTCTTTATTTAAAATCATTAAATTCGTGGAATTTCACTAAAAAATCGGGTGCACCGATCAAATTAGCCCAAGTAGAATTATTTCTAATCATTCATAAACATCATAAAATGCTTTGGATAAAATTTCTTGTTTTTTTTTAATACCCTCAACTCTCGTTTTGAAGGCGTTCGGGAACTACGCGTAGTATAAACGTATACATGGAAGATCTCTAGGTATGAAGATGATTTGAGACTAGCGAATAATATAAATAGCAGCGGACATAACTGTGTGGCGGAAAATTATAGCGATTATTAGCTATGTATCGTTTTAACATTTATTTTTTGTTGTCGCTGGGTTGATTTCCACTTCCATGAACCAGCAAATTTCCGAAACAAAGATATAAAACTGGGCGACTTCAACAGCCACAACATTCTCTGGGGATACAACAACACTGACCCCAATGGAAAAGCCCTCGAAGAGTGGTTTGAGGCTAACCGATTATCTTTGGTGCATGATGCTAAACAACCGGCATCTTTTAACAGCGGCAGATGGAGGAGGGGATACAACCCGGATCTCATCTTTACCAGCAGTCAAATTAGCCAACAATGCACCAAAAGAATAGGCACGCCAATTCCACACTCCCAACACAGACCTCTCATTCTCCACGTTATGGCAGCTATCAGGCCAAAAGATACGCCATTCCGTAGAAGATATAATTTCACTAAATCGGACTGGGATGCATACACAAATGTCCTAGAAGAATCCGTCGGACATGTCAAGCCAACACCGGAGAACTACGACACTTTTACAAACATCATCAAAAAAGTGTCCAGAGCCCACATCCCCAGAGGATGTCGAACAAAATATATTCCCGGTTTACAACCTGACACTGTAGCCCTGCTCGAGAAATACACTGACTGCTTTGATACCAGTCCATTTGCAGAGGAAACTATGCAGCTGGGCAAAAAGGTGTCAGCTGCAGTGGAGCAGAGCAGACAGGAACGCTGGATCTCGATGGTGGAAAGCCTTGACCTTACCACAAATAGCCACAAGGCCTGGAGACTCCTGCGAAAAATGGATAACGATCCAACAGCTCCTGTTAAGCACGCGGCCACAACTGCCAATGAAATTGCTCATCAGCTCCTCCTCAACGGGAAGCTGAACAATAAAACGAAAAAGCAAAAATTAGACAGAGACCCTCTAATTGAACACAGCGATCTGTCAAAACCCTTCTCAATGGCTGAACTGAGTGTGCTATCAAAGCCGCTAAAGACAAAAAGCGGCTGGATTGGATGATATATGCGTAGAACAGATAAAACACTTTGGCCCCCAGGCTAAACAATGGCTCCTTGAAATGTTTGATGCCTGCATGATCGGCAGTCAAATCCCAAAAATATGGAGAAAGTCCAAGGTCATAGCCATTTTAAAGCCGGGGAAAAACCTTGATGATGCTAAAAGCTACCGCTCAATATCTTTACTATGCCATATGTTTAAAATCTTCGAACGAATACTACTCAACCGACTCACCCCCTTTATCGAACCTAAAATGATACCCCAGCAGGCGGGCTTCCGACCCGGAAAGTCATGCACTGGGCAAGTACTAAACCTGACCCAACATATCGAAAACGGGTTCGAACTAAGGAAAGTGACCGGAGTGGTATTCGTCGACTTAAACGCTGCATACGATACAGTGTAGCACAGCATACTCCTGAGTAAATTTTACAGAATGACAGGTGACTTTTCGCTAGTGCAGATTATCGCGGCTATGCTGCATAACAGGAGATTCGCAGTGGATTTTCAGGGGAAAACCAGCCGATGGCGTAACCAAAAGAACGGCTTACCACAAGGCAGTGTACTTGCTCCTATACTATTTAATATATATACAAACGCCTAACCCACCCCTAAGGACACAAAGTCTTTCATATATGCGGATGACTTAGGTTTGGCAGCACAAGCAGTAACGTTTGAAGAAGTTGAGGACATCCTAAGCCAGGGACTCAACGAGATGTCCCATTACTACGAAACCAACCATCTCAAACCTAACCCATCAAAGACACAAGTCTGCTGTTTCCACCTTAGAAACAGGGAAGCTAACAGAAAGCTTCGTGTCACGTGGGAAGGTAGAGTACTGGAACATAGCGACCATCCAAAATACCTCGGAGTCACTCTAGATCGCACCCTCACCTTCAGGCGTCATTACAGCAACACCAAACAGAAAGTTGCAACAAGGAACAACCTCATCCGCAGACTGACCAACACTCACTGGGGAGCCCAACCACCCCTTCTTCGTACCTCAGCTTTAGCACTTTGTTTCTCAGCCGGAGAATATGCGGCACCAGTGTGGGGTCGATCAGCCCACTGTAATCAAGTGGATACTGCCCTGAATGATGCATGCAGAGTCGTCACAGGCTGCCTCAAACCAACACCCATTTCTAAACTATACCCCTCGGCTGGTATCGCACCACCGAACATAAGACGCAAAGTCATATGCGCCGAAGAAATGCGTAAGGCAATCAACCAACCGTCCCACTGCTTGTATAATCAGATACCCCCAACACCAAGATTGAAGTCTCAAAGCAGCTTTCTGAAATCCACACAACCTCTCACATCCGGCACTGAAAATGAGAGACTACAACTCTGGCAACAAATCGCACCAGAGGATTTCATTACTCCAAAGGAAGGCCTCCCAACTGGCAAGAGCCTTGACTGGCCGACCTGGAAATCCCTAAACAGATTAAGAACCGGAGTTGGTAGAACAAAGGACAACCTCGAGCGGTGGGGAATGCTTCGGCAGGGAGAGACACTATTGTGCGACTGTGGAGACCTGCAAACCGCCTCACACCTACGATGCTGCTCCATGTGCCCAACAAGTTGCACATCTCAGGACCTAATGCTGGGCAACACACGAGCTATTGATGTTGCCAGATATTGGGAAAAAATAATTTGACGTCGCTGACACGAAGAAGAAGAAGAACATTTATTTTATTCACATAACAAATGTTTTGATATAAAAATACGGATGATAAAATAAGAGAAAAAACGTAACAAACATGAAAAATATACAAATATACAAACACAAGATCAATAGAAGAAAATATGAAGAGTGCGATACAAAAATGAACACGTGTCAAAGATGCTGTCATGTTCTCAATCTCCTGAAATGTCTGTAGATTCAGGAAATCAATGCCATTGACACAAATAGAATAGGATGAGAAAAAAAGATCAAGGTGCTTTTGTACTGGTAGCATATTGAGTAAATATGGGTAAAGAAAACATATATTATGATGATTTCAAAAGGTAAAAAAATATGCTGATTCATTAGTATTGTTTTTAATAAAATATTATAATTGTAAATAAAATAATAATATACCTCCAGTATTAAAATATATACTTTTCTAAAAAATAAGCTCTTTGAAAACGAGAACGGAATACTTAAGAATAATATTATTATTTTACAGAATAAATTCCTGAATTTCAGCATAAATATACTCGTTATATTATATATAAACCTTTCATTTCGGAATATAAATTATTTGAAATGCCGATCGCACGAGTCTGGAGAAAATAATAATTAAATCATTCTCAAACATTGAAAAGATAAGACATTAGCGGGGTTTGAACTTGTTCGAGGGTTTCGCATTGACTTAACCTCTTCGAGGAAAATGCTTTCATTCCATTTGACTTTTGCTTTTAAAGAATAAATACCGAATAAACAGAGTTATTTTCAACCATCGACTCATATATAAACTCTGGTTGTGGCAAAAAATCACATTAAACATGACGATACAAGTCGATAGTAGTTATGAGTAGAATAAATAAACACTATTGATCATTTTATATTATTTTTCTTTACCTCGATAGAAATGAGCGAAAAGGAACGTAACTAGTATTATTACTTAAATATACATATACTATACATAAAATTCTTTTTTCAACGCGTCAATCCAAGCACAAAAATAACGGCAGAAGCGGGATGCGAACCGCGGACCTTGGAAACCAACTATGCCCAGGTATTCATACCGCTCGGCGAGCTGCGCCATTGCCCTGCCTAGGGCAATGGCGCAGTATTATATATATAATTATATTATATATAATTATAATTTTTACCTTCTTGATATTGTCTCAAGGAGACATTATTAATGAATTTTTTAATTTTATTAGAATATTATTTTATTATTTCAATATTCTAATCTACTTTTATAGATCATTGACTATATTACAATATTATTCTTAAATATACATACTATACATAAAATTCTTTTTTTTTCAACGCGTCAATCCAAGGTCCGCGGTTCGCATCCCGCTTCTGCCGTTATTTTTGTGCTTGGATTGACGCGTTGAAAAAGAATTTTATGTATAGTATATGTATATTTAAGTAATAATAATATTGTAATATAGTCAATGATCTAAAAAAGTAGATTAGAATATTAAAATAATAAAATAATATTCTAATAAAAATTAAAAAATTAATGTAACTAGTATTAGTACATATTTATTGACAGCCACCGTGAATACTCAGTAATATGTTCTGAAAAAAAATGGTTTGAAAATTAACATGGATAAAAAAAACCCTGTGAAATAGTTGAATTTGTAGACAAATGTCGAGGTTTTAAGTGAATATTCTTATTTGTGACCAAGACTCCAAATTAAAAATTTCGGTAAATTCCACCAGCTAAGTTTTATTAATCATAAAAAGTGGTTCTCTTCAAAAAAACAGATACACTCAATATACATTCGTAATATTCGCAACTCGCACACAAACAGAACATGTATTTTGCGCCAGCAACAATTAGCCACACTGACTGAGTATCATAGAGCCGACTGGTTGTAATATTTTACATAAGCTTTATTTAAAATATATATAATACTGAATATTAATTAAATAATAAATTTTCATATAAGGATTCAGTGTCATTGCACCAATGATATTAGACATAGTGAAATCAGCTCGTTAATACTTAAAAAATGCTAAGGATATTCGATGACTTCCACACCGCAATAGTTCATTCATTCGTTATCCTGTGTACCAAGTAACGGAGAACTGGAATGGTTTTATATCACTGAACTAAAGAAGAGCATCCTTGAGGGACGTCTTATCCCTCTCTCCAGTAAGTCTGAAAATTAACTTTGGGATATTTCACGGAAAAAAGAACATTCCAGAAAAGACGAGCTAACGAATAAGCCATAAGAAAATGTATCAGATTCGCCACCCGCTGAGCACATATTTTATTTTGTTTGCACGGCTCTTTGTATAGTGTGACCAAAATTGATTAAAAAAATCTAAGCAAAAGATTATCCTACGACTTCTTATGAAAATAAAAAAGATACAAAAGGATGGAATAAAACTAATACAATGCTTGGCATTTGATCTTTGTAATATATGAATAATACGTAAATAGATATATACTTCAATAAAAACATATTAAAATATATAAACATTAGCTAGACAAATTGTAATAAGATTTTTTTTAAATACATAAAAGTAAGCATCAACACTCTTTAGTACAGTACAATACAAGTATTTAAAAACTATGACTTAATATTAAAATTAATCAACAAATTTCTAATTTGTTGATGATTGCAATATCGTATACTCGTAAGTTGTTGTTTGCTGTGGATTTATATCGATTTATTTATCGGATTGAATTAATTTTTTTTATGAATTACAGATTGCTTAAAAACAATCACTCAAACCGCATAGTTTAAATGTGGAAAGAAAATAAATACTAAATTGTTTTTTTTATTTAGCAAACGTACACTTTGAGGTATATTATATAACCTAAAAAAATATATAAAACAGTCTTCTTTTCAGTTTTCTTAGTTATTTTTTTAAAGTAATTATGTATATTGTTTCTAGAAGACTAGATTTGTACCTAGCAATACAATAAAAGCTGAGAGGAGGCATTTTTTGAATAAAAAATAAAAGTTTGCTTTGACTCTGTGAAGATAAGCTCCTTGAAGCTTCAGGTGTTTTTAATACGTCGCTAAGGGCTCGGGTACGCGAGGTAAGGATAGTCATTTTTCTATAAGGAAGGCTCGCACCCGGCTTTATTACGGAACGTAATAAAAAAATACTGAATTCTGTAGCGAAAACGTAAGAATGAGAGGTCAAAGAAAGATGAATTAAAGATGGATTCTTAGATACTAAATCTTGTATTCAAAACACATACACAAAGTTTATAAATCGTTAAGCATACACATTTAAAAAACTGGTGGTTCATTTCTTAGCATTTCTTAAAATAATGTATTATTTTAGAATATATATATTTTTGTAAACGCCAAATGAATACAATTTTGAAAAACGTGTAGATATGATGCTCATTATTCGTAATAATATCTTTGTAGTAAGCAGTTTATGTATGTCTTAGACAACTAATTACAATAAATAATAAATATTTATTTATTTTATTAATTTTTTAATTTTTATTAGAATATTATTTTAGACAACTAATTACAATAAATAATAAATGTTTATTTATTTACCTTGTTTTTACATACATTACGTAAGAAAATTTCTCTATTAGGAGACTGCAGTTTCGACTAACTCGTTGCCTTTCTCAATCCTTCTCTTGTTAAGAGGTATCTTGTTGTTGTTAAGAGAAGGATTGAGAAAGGCTACGAGTTAGTCGAAACTGCAGTCTTCTAATAGAGAACTTATCTTACGTGATCCATGTAAAAACAAGGTTAATAAATAAATATTTATAATTTATAGTGGATCTCAAAGTGAATGCTGAAAACATTGAAAAAAATAAAAAATAAGACTAAATATTAATTAAATATAGACTTATTACATTGTTTCAAATTCATACAGAGACGAAGGCTTTTAATTCACTTTAATTAAATATATAACAAAGATATTTCAAGTAAAGCAATATTGTAGGCGGATCATACTCGAATGGGTGATCGTCTACAAAAATATTTTTTCCGTTGATCGGGTTGATCCGCCTCTTAGTATGTATTCGGTGTTTTTTTTTGTGCAGAGATCAGTTCTAACGAGACAATAACATTTGCAGCTAGAGAGTTGATTAATCAATAAAATAATCACATGAAAATAACTATGTTTTTAAAAATATGCTTAAATTTAAAGTAATGTAACTGATTTATTTAATAAATAAAATATCGTTATCATCACCGTGTTGTTGTTAGTGACGATGGTCGTTACCTCAGTATGCGTTGTAGCTTAATGTAAATTCATAGTTAAAAGTAGAACTTAGGAGGATGAAGAGTATTGATATCAATAGATAATAAAATAAGACACTGATATTGTACTTGTATATATATTTCAATAAGTTCTACGTACCCTCTTAGGCTTAAATTACGTATTTTTCCGTGTGATGTCAAAAAAAAAAAAACGTATTTCCTAGGCCGGCAAACACAATAAAGCAGTCACGTTGTCACAAGGCAGCCCGGGATCCTGAGCCATAACTCTCCCGTACATAACTTTTCATATCGGCAAGGTGTGTAGGCTTCACTAATATTATTCCTAAGCCCGGATATAAAATACAAGGGCCTTCGTTGGGTGCCGGCCAGTCGTAAAACAATCCCTATAGCGAGAGGCAATAAGGGATGTTTAATAAGGGTGGTAAGGGAGTACACTATCCTTAGTGTGAGGCTTTGGTGATTATTAATAAGGGTGACCGAAGATGAGCAAGCAATCACTGATAATCTTCAAACTTTACAGGCGATGGCTCTAAAACGACAATTTGAAAATCGACTATTACGAGAAGTATTATGTATCGTACTTATCAGTTAAGCAACAACAAGAGGATAGAGACAAATATACTCAACCATTACATTTTATCATTTGTTATAACGAAGATTTTTTATACACTACTATATTATTACGAGAATTAACCTTTCTATGCTATTATTTGAACTGCCTTTTAGGACTAAGTATCCAGGCCTCGGGAAAATTAAACAAATCATAAGAAATTTTGAAAACTTTAAAGGATGGTTGATTGAACACAAAAATAAAATCAGGGAACTCGGCTGCCAGGTCATTTGCAGTGACCCAGCACAGTTTTATATCTCACACCCGTATGCAGAGTCATTCCTTAGCTTCAGGTAACCAACTTAAGACCTGTATACAGAGAAATTTATTAAGGTTATCAAATAATAGCTACTTTCCTTTAGAATGATTAAAATGAGGATGCCTCAGCCTTTAACTTACATTAAACTTTAAGAAACGTCTCTGCAAACGGGTGTTAATTTGTTTAACTTAAGTCAAGGAAAGTCTCTGCATACAGGTATAAGATACTTATTTTATGTTATATATAGTTGGATTGTCTTTTAAGTTAGACCTAAGGGACAATGCCACCAATAAACTCTGAAATTGTATTCCAGTATCTGTATTTCGTCATTCATAAGATATTTATTAATCACTTCAAAACTTCAAATGAAAGATCAATATGCACTTGCAATCTTTCCAATCCACAAACAAACACATTACACTTTTTACGACATGCAGCATCCAGTCGACCAGATTGAGCGACATCGAGCCCACTGGTCACTACAGGTTGTGCACTTCAGAATGCGTTTTCATGAATACATCTTAAGATTAATAAATACGTAGATTATTTATTTTCATTGCAAAAAAATACGTACTGAAGTCGTTAAAAGGTAGACTTCCGTCCGCGCAAACATGTATACGACATTTTCAATAGGAGACACTTTCAAACGTACATCATTCCGCGTAGTTAATTTTATATCCGGCAATGCATAAAAAACCTAAGGTCCTCCACATCCGGCGCCGGCAGTTTTATGCGACGCCTTATACGGCCAGGGCGTCCAGGGGACCCCTTTAACGACGAGAGTGTTTCGTTAGTCGTTATCGGAGATAAAATATCTCCACTGGAAGAGTGAATCATCAAGACAACAGTCTGGTGAAATATAAAAAAAACAATGAAATATATATGCAAGAGAAAATGAAGGCTTTAAATGAAACTACCAATAATTTACCATATTATACGCTACTATATTGTATTATTTGTACGACGTAATAACTATGTGTTTTAAGGCATATCAAGTAGTTAAAAGGTCGCAAAGTAGGCTGTCTTTGAAATTTGAAAAATGTACACTCAGTTATGGGCATTTTAGAAACATAAATATAATCTATATATAAAAAAATCAACTGCCGTCTGTAATAATACTTAACAATGTATCTTACATACGTTTACCATCGCAAGTAAAAAATATATATTGTGTATAAGAGAACCATTTATATTACATTTTGTTCATTAAAATTCAAAAAATTGTAGTTTTTTTTTTCAAAACACGGTAAATATTTTAGATTTTCACAAGATTTTTTTTTACATAAAATCATTGTCATGTTAAATTGCATTTTGTGGTTATAGGAGATTATATGTGGGGGCATAGAGATGGAGGCATTAACATTCTCTTTATGTATGTTTTCATCTGATTATGAAGAGGCATACAATATTTTACTTACTAATAATAAAGTAAGTTAAATTCTTCAAATAATTGTTTCATTTCAAAATAATAATTTCAAGAATATATCGTGTTATTGAAAGCTTTTATAGCGCATGATTTAAGGAATGATTTTTTTTTAATTGCATATTCCACAAGCGATGTTTTCCTCATCTAAGAAAAAAGTAAAGCCCACTGAACCTTTCTATCTATTTTATAATGACAATGGCATATTTCTATTTGGTGAATAAATAATCTATCGCATCTCCTAACTTTTAGTCCTTCAATGTTGATACTCTTTGGGATGCCACGGACACCGCCCTGGTGTAATTGTCTTTTATTTCATCCCAGTGAGATCGCAGCCATCATGGCGTCGTTAAAGGGAGGAACTAAATCGTTGTCCGTGTACGCTGGGGAGGGTCTTAATTGACCTCCAAACACTCCTGAATCAGTGAGAGACGCCCGAGGGGAAGATATATATACATATTGCTACATTTATTTTTATTGAAAAAAAAAACATAAAAAAATAAGGTGTTGAAATCCATGTTTGGAGTGCCTGTGAAAGATATAATCCAAAATGAGAATATCCAAAAAAGGGCAATGGACGCTACTGAAAAAATAGACACATTTTAATGGCAATGGGCAAGGTTATCTGCCGAAGAGAGAAAGGTCTATTTAGAAAAAAAAAGTGTGTAAGTGGCGTCTAAGAACTGGAAAATGGAGTGTTAGTCAACCCCCTTCAAAATGACAAAATCAAAAAAATTACGGAAGAAGGAGGATCAAGAAGGATAGAGACTCATGCCTACATTTTTAAGATGACGGACACATGCATGGTATTCATTGGTGGATGTTCACATCGGTACAAGTTTTTTTTACTTGAGTACTTCGCTCTACCTGACCTAGTGGTACACTAACATGTAAACTCATACGTTACATTGTATGCTAATGTATATCACACCACACTATATAAGACATAATAATAAAAATATTTTAATAAGAGCTCAGTGCTATGAATAATTTGTTTGAATTATCAATAATCTTAACCATTAAGTCTGGAAATCAAGCTAAGATACTCACAGGTTGTTCGTCCTGGTCCAGATACCGCAGACCGAAGTAGCTGGTCTCCACGAGGTCCAGTTGCTGGAACACAGCATCCAGCAATACTTGGCCATTTTTGTTTGCCTGAAACGAATAAAAATCATCAATAAATAAAGTGGTATTGATTCATTGTATAAATAATATACGAATAATATAATAAATAATATTTGGATGGATTTAATGCATATTTGAAAAATATAACTGTTGAGTATTCAATTTAATTGAAATATTCACGACTCAGTCTTAAATATAGGCAACTTATAATTTTGTCAGTAATGATATCAATTAATAGGCAGTAATTATTTATGAAATGATCAGTAATAAATAAATTTAAAAAATCAGTAAGAATAATAAATCGGCAGTAAATAATTAATGAATGGTAAGTAATAATAAGTTAGGTAAGGTTATTATTTGGCAGACATTTTTTTTGGCAGAATTTAATTCAATTAATGGGCACTAATTATTAAACAAACGGTCAGTGATAAATACCTTAAAAGGTAAGTAAAAAATAATCATATGGCAGTAGAAAAATAACAATTTGTATAAGAAAAATAATGAATTGGCAGGAAAATATTAATGAATGGTAATTAATAATAGGTTAGGTTAGGTTACGTTTCCATTTTGTGTGCTAATTATTCAATCGTTTTACATTAATGTCTCGTAGTACAGAATATATATCTGAAATTTTAATTTTATAACTGACCACATTCATATTGAAACAGTGGACATTGCCTATTTATTTAATCTCAATTAATTTAATTTACTGCCAATTGATTTAATTTGCTGCCAAAACCTTGAATAAATGACTAAACAAATAAATATAGGCCTCAAATATAGGCACCGTCTTCAAGATATAAGAATAATTATAGTTACTTTATTAGTTTGGTATAAATAATGTTCTTCATCAAAGTAAACAAAACAATAATATAAATCAATCTTGAATACATTTGGAAAGTAATAATGAAAAAGAAATTAAAAAAAAAAAGAAAAGTAAAAAGCTTAGCGACACAATGCCTTATGCATTTTATTCTAAAGCAAAAATGAACGATGGAGATTAATAAAAAAAATCACTCGACAAATAATAAATTGGAATTTCTCGCCGAGGAATGAATTTTTCGAGTTATTAATTTCATTGATGTGAAAATAAAATAGGAGCGAGAAACTTTTCGCGCTTTTCACGTTTTAAAATTCATTCTTCTCGGAATACTTTCTTTGCAGAAATCTCCTTCGTTAGCGACATTGATTCCCGCGGTAAAACATCGGGTCGGATTTGAAACCGCGAGAACATAACGAAGAAAAAAATACTACTTTACTTCATTTGCTGCAAAAATAGTGACTCGTCAAAACATTTGCAGTTTTGATTGATCAGTCACCCAAACTCTAGTATTGTAATAAAACAAAAAAAATACCAACTATATAATAATATAATAATGAAAAAAAATTGTTGTAGCAAATATATGTACATAAAGTATGGGTTGAGTCGCCACTTAGGCCCAAATCCAGGCCTCTGGAGCATTATTCTAATCATCCGATTTTTCATTACAATTTTCGAATAACGCAAAATGAGCCTCGTATTCTATACCAGCCATATATTTAAGCTCGTAAGTCTCTATGAGTTTTTCTTTCTCAGGAAATCATCGGAAAACATATGTTCCTAAGTGGACGTCCCGACAAGGCTGGATATGGAAAAATTAAAAGAAAAGTGTGTTTATATCTCTAACTATATAGTAATGATTTATTTTCTTGTAGATAGAATAAGCTAACGACTACAAATTATATATGATTAACGTGATTGCAAATCTACTTCCAATAGATTTGGCATCCCCGTTAGAACCACATGTTTGGCAATATGGATAGTTGTATCATAAAAAATTAATGCGGAAGTCTCGTAGCTAATATACTATAAAAAAAACACACAAAACACTTTAAAACCCGAAAGCGTGACATTGCAATTTAAGTGAAATTGTGTAAGAACTCTTATTAAGAAAATTAAAAATATAATAAACCTGTACAACTTGTTTATTGTAATATTTTCTTGAAAGATCTCTAATTAAAATAATAAAACTACATACCAAACATCTTCAATATTGACCAGCTAATAAGAGCATATGTTCATTTAATATCGATACAACATATTATTGTCAGTCGTTATGATTTTCGCCTCATCCCATGTGAGCTTTGTATCCCAAACCCAAAGTACTCAAATAAATATTCAGTGTATAAGCCTTCTATGACGGCATGAGCCCGGTAGAAAATAAATGGTAGCTGTTTTCTGTTACACCAATAAATTTATTTCTTGTACAAGTCAGTCATCCAGGGAATCACAGAGTATCCAGCACCGCATCTTTACCGCCCACTGAGAGTGTAGTATAATATGAGCGATGGGCGGCGGCGGGCGGCGGTCGCACCGCAAAGCTCCAATTTGTCAGCCAGGGCGGCGATTGACATTTGTAATTCAAATGAACGCGGTGGTTATCGGCCGGCCGTCCGCCCTCCAAACACCTCTACACTTATTCCGCCCCCAAATTGCTGAACTGTCTGCCATCCAGCGTCCATCCAGACAGGTTCAGTACATTCTTTCCCAAAATAGTTAGTCCTCCCATGCACACAAACCCTAAATCTTATCCACAAACAACGTCTAGTTAACCACGATAAGCGAAACACAATCCACTGTGGATAAGGCATATAAAAACTGTATTCTTGGTGATCCACGAAAAATCAAGACGAAAAGTATTAAAATTATTATGTCGTGTTCCAGATTGGTATTCATCTCTTAGTTCAAATATCCCATACATAGTTAGTTTATATAAAAATCACTATATATATAAGTATTGTATACATACGGTATTGTATATATCGTGTAATATTGTACCCTTATAACACTTATCGCTGTGTACGAGCATAATTTACATACTCGTACATGTTAAACTAATAAAATAATGAATAACATTGCTAAAAAGATTTGTTTGTTTGCGAAAAGACAAACCTGTTTATCAGGAATCATTCAAAGCATCCCCTATGATATTTATTATATTATAATAATTATAACTTTGAGTATTGTCACGATGTCATTTCGCTTGTTGCGTCTTTTTATCTTCCCCTCGAAATAGAATCTCAACGTAAAATGAAAACACGCGCGCATCATCCGGACAGCACCTCCTTTAAATTTAAGTTTCCCAAACTGTTATATCTCAATTCACCCCTTTAAATTTTTTCAAATAAACCTTCATCTCTACAAAGAAGCCATACTAGTATCTTAAGAGATAAATGTGGATGTGTCGTATATTTCGAATGCCGTAGTAGAGCATACAATATAACTACTTTTCTTCAGGCGCCTACTAGGCTCTCGGTGTCCTAGAAAGCCGTTGGGAAGATAACTTTTAATCTACTCGGTGGACCTCCGGGATGCAGAGCTCACATGGAATAACACGATGATTATGGCGGCTGACTGAAATTTAAGGGCACTGTAAGGCGAAGGTTAGGCTATTTGAAGTAAAAATAAATAACACCATAATATGGTGATAAAATTGCCGCCTATATCTGTATTACACTCATACTTCTATACAGCTACAAATTATGGCATCTCAACAAGACAACAGGTGCTAGAAGAGAATACTGGGGGTAAGATGTTGTGACTTTTTGAGGAATGACGGAGTAAGAAGACAACAAGGCACTTTTTCAGCCTATAGTCGATTAAAAGGTCAATAAAAAGCTGGCTAGGACATGTTTTTGATGCCGTAGGAAAACATAAAACTGGCCTTCAGGCCCCCGAATTCTCGCCACCTAAAATGCCTATACATACAATGTAATCGGAGGAGCTTCAAGAAGCAGAGCTGACAAGGGATGAGGCAAGGACCATGAGCGGATATGGAATGATAAAGAATACAATGAATATTCAGATCAAAACAGCATTCTTTAAAAAAAAGTTGTAATAGCTTGTTATCTACATTATTTTTCATGTACATCTTTTCAATGTTACTTATTGTCAATCTCTTGGTGATCCAGCGCCCACCGAGATACTCTTGAGGTTAATTTTGGGAAGGCGTGGACTGAGAAGCATTGTTCATGGCAAGTCTTACTCAGGGCGGAGATTACGTCGGTGGAAAATTAAGCGAAATACAAAATTGTGACAGAAGTCGTTGGGAGCATGTTACAGTTTATCTCCCCGGCGAAAATTTCTCACAAAAACTCCCTTCTGAAAACCGGGATAATCTTAAAAGAGAAGT
Organism: Glossosoma conforme; assembly: GCA_022606575.1. Lineage (NCBI taxonomy): Eukaryota > Metazoa > Arthropoda > Insecta > Trichoptera > Glossosomatidae > Glossosoma > Glossosoma conforme. Next base: position 1,212,352 of record JAGTXR010000117.1, read on the forward strand.
TTGCATTTAATAATTTTACATAAGCTTTCTAAGGCGCTTTAATGAAAACACGTATATTCATTTTGAACGATGAATTGTGTGATATTTGTGCCTGAAAGAAAACTATATACATGATGTTTCATAAAACTAGAGATTTCTACCTTGACGGCTTCAAGGCTTAAAATAAAATTAAAATTATCTTATAAATTATACGAGCTCCATTTTTCAACAAAGTCAAAAAATATTTTGGTTATAAGGCATATTTTGAGTGATGATGTAAATCATAATTTTTAGGATCGGATGATAAGACCGACGCATCCAAAGCATGAGACGATTAGTTCCAAAGGAGGCTAAACATTTGAGTTTTGATACGCGTTCAGTTTTGCTTCTGTGATCTAATGGAAATCGCACTTAAAATTATCTATTGTCGTTGATCATTGTATTTAAATATCAGTAAATTTATACAAAAATTTCGTAATATTTGTTTTTTTCTTGAACATTTTTATAATATTTAATGATAATCGCTACATTCGAAATACATGTTCGGCATTCGTCTACAATTACATTCAAAACATATTCCTTTTTTGACGACATGTTCCGGCTTCGTTGAGAAGCCATTCTTATATGTGTTAAAAATATTATTTTTTTTACATCATTGGAATTATGGAATCTAACCACACGAATTATGTGATCGAAAAAATAAAACAAACCAGTTAAAAAGTTTGCATGCACCTCCTCCTAAAAAGCGACGATAATTGCCCCCATTATCTTGGAAGTTCAGGGTCTATTCTACGTATTTCGGTAGCCTACAAATTCAGGAGTTTGACAGCCAGGATGCAGAGGATCCCATTAGAGTCACGAACTCAACGCGGCGGGCTGGAGACCAGGCGCGGGAACCTTCGGGAGCTGAGAAGACTATCATCAAGTATCACGCGATGTTCCGACGGAATATAGGTGAGAAGACTTTTTGCTTCGTATTTCCACGTGTTCGTGCTGTTTAATTTCTCTCCGTGAAAAATATACGTTTTACCATGCGATTATTATACAACTTAAATATGGGCAAGAAAAGTGTTAGAGTGGCGCCCAAGAACTGGCAAACAAAACGTTGGCCAATCCCCTGCGAGATGGACTGACGACATCAGAAGAATATCGGGAGTGGCCTGGATGTGGAAGGAGGAGGATCAAAGAGGATGGAAACTTATGCGGTTCTCATTCATCTCACTCATGCAGCTTGTGTCCGTTCAACGGGAGACGAACTAATTATAATGATGATGATAAACATGTACATATATACATTCATACGTGTGTAGAACTCAATGAGATCAATGAAAGCGAAACCACGGTCTTCAAGTATGTGAATAAATAGTGTTCTAAGTGATCCATATTAAATAATGATTAAAAGTATTTCGTCGGTTATACTCGAATAAATATTATATGACGCGCTAAGTATAAGTAAACATTCAAAATCTTTAAGTTAAAAATTTAAGTATCTTAAAGAGATAATTTCATTTTAAAAAACGCCTTTATAACTCAAAACGGTTTATTCTAGGTTGGTATCAACGCTTTAAACGAAGGTTCACGTTTATCAATGAAAGCTCGCGCCTCGTGTTTTGTCTGTGCAGAGGTCTGTGGACCTCCTACTGGGCTCTGGGAGGCTGTAGCGGCTGAATTGTATGAAATGCTTCCATACAATGTATGCACTGTGCAGAGTGTTTCACTGAATATTTACGAAAAAGTACTGGATGACCGCGTGGGGTTAGTCTATCATAAATACAGATATATTTTAAATATGTTAATGACGTTAGATGTAATAAAAGATTTAGCCATGATAATTTATATTTATGTGAAAAATTAAAAAAAAAATAGATTCTGAAGAAAGAAAACTTCGATAGAAGGCATATGTGACTGTAAAATATAATACAGTCAAAAATCGATTATATCCTAGTTATTTTTGTATTTGACATTCTATAATACGGGGATGCCCAAAAATATGCATGCGGGCGATATATGGCACAATTAAAGGTATAAGAGGCTTTAAGAAATATATTCTACCATCAAAGTTTTCGAATTTCTTAAACTCTTAAATTTGGTGGTTCATAAACCTTGTTTCGTGAATACCGCTCATTCACAGTACCCAAAAAACTGATAATGCCAGGGACTATGCCTCTTGGGAGAGTGATCAGAATGTTCAACGATATCGCCTTGAATATTGATATATTCCACTTGAGAGAAGCCCAGTTTCGAGATGAGCTCCACAAATTTATTTATCAAAGTAATTTCGTGGAGTCTTCTGTTTAGCGGGCTCCGGGACTTTTTAAATGATCCTATTATTATTGTGTTATTTATAAATTGTTATTTATCCTGTATCCTGTTTTAGAAATGAATTAAATATTGTTATTTGTAATATTTCTAAAAGAAAAATAAATTGAAATTGAAATTGAAATAATGCATTAATACCGGGCTGTAATATATGATTTTCAGCATGAAACCGTCCTTAAGTATGGTAAGCCTAATATAATCCACAAATGAAATTTCATCATCGATCACCGTTTGTCGGTAATCTCCAGTAAGTGTTTCTATAAAAAATCAAAGTCAAATTTTAACACCCCATCAAAATATATAGAGGCATAAGATTAGGAAGTAAGGGCATTTATTTTTCTATTTATTTACTTTAGAAATTATTATACATTTTATTAATATTTATGGTTAACCCTGCAAATAAATGCAATACATTATTTAGCGGCTAAATTTTAGCCCATCAAGCAATTTCAGTTGAGCATTAATGTTGACTAGACTACAAAGAAAGACATAAGTAATCAATACTGAGGAAGGCATAGTTTCCATAGTATGTGACGAGGACCATGGCAGCTGACAGAGCTTAATGGCTGCAATGTGTGACATCAATATGCTACAGTCAGGGGAGCAGACAAAGCGACGATGATGATGAGTGTCTAACCAGTTTTCTATATCCAACAGAAAGATATTACTAACACCGAAGAAAAAACATAATATTAAGATTTACGTGTTGCGTCGCGAGCAGTTTGGAGGCTGTGCTCGTGTTTATTTACTGTTGTATGTCGGTAGTGAAACTACGCACTCGACGTCCCGCTGGGATCGTGACGGTTGGTTTCCTTTCAAAGACAACTAGTGTTACAGGTCTGGTATTGTCCCGGGCAGATGTACGGGGATAATTCAAGCTAATGGAGCAAGTGTATTAATTACTTTGCCCGACACGAAGGTGAAAACCAAGTAAGCATATATGACTTTACCTTTAATAACGTAAGCAAAAACGTTATTTTTACTCTCAAAGCATATTGACGAAGTGTTAATACAAATAAGTATTATATTATATATGATAAAGTTATAGGCTATGCATTCAACTTTCGCGTATTTACATGAGTAAATACAGAGAGATAGTCGTGTGGACTGCGCGGTGTAAAAGAATAGAGCAAAGATTGCAAGGCTCGATGTTCGAATCCCGCGTCTGCCGATATTTTTTCTGAATGAATTGATGCGTATAAAATTTGATGTATAATTGTATGTGTGTATTTAAATACTAATAATATATATATACAAATAAAAAGGTGAAGAACTGGTTTCACACAGACGTAACGCGAGCATAATATTATGTCATACAATAGTCAAGAGATGAATATTTACAGTTGAGTTTTGGTACAAAAAAATGCGAATCAACCGTTCAAACACCTCGAATGTAAGAGCATCGATAAAAAAAGCCAATACACAAATTATTATCGCACACAATATGTACGGTCGGGCAAATACTTGCTGACAGTTATGTTATATTACGGTAAATCTACTTCTCGTTTATATTTTTTTTATGTAAGCACATACAAGAGAATACCGACAGATGGTGACAGTAATTCTGAAGTCTCATCTGTGGAATTCTATGACTCTTACCATGCTGCATGTGGAGTGTTGATTCGACAACGTCATAGACTACAGCCCGATATTCACGCATCATCCATATTATTACAGGAATTTACTATGAATGAGTGGTCTTCACCGGTCGACTCTCGTCTACCGGTAAACGTTAGAAAAAACTAAGTGAACTAACATTACAACAGTGTTTAAAAGATTGGAGGTTAGACGTTTAATTGTCTAATGTGATGGTATTTTGTGTGCTCGTAGATCTATTTTATACCTTTTATGATGTTATAATAAGACTATTTATTGGAATATTTCATATACTCGTATTGTATAAGCGAACTGAGGAACGAACTTATGAAATAAAGTTTACTCTTAATACTAAATTACTCGTATATAGTATCGATCATCTTTTGCCGGCGAATATAGCTCAATAGTCAAAGCGTTTGCTTTGCAAGCCAATGGTCGTGGGTTCGATCCCCGACTTGAATATCCCCGGTTGGTGTGAATTTGATCCGTCACAATTAAAATGCCAGTCGTAGCCTATTAATTAAAATTGGCGGTAGACAAAAGTCGTCCCGTGAAGATCACCAATTCATAGTATATTCCTGTAATAATAAGGATGATGCATGAATCTCGAACTGTAGTCTGACGTTGGCTGATCAACACTCCAGCGCATTTAGCGCTAAGCCATATGCAGCATGGTAAGCGTAATAGAATTACACAGATGAGACTTAAAAAATTACTATCACCAACTGTCGGTATTCTCCTGTATGTGCTTACATACAAAATATATAAAAAATATGTACGCCATTCCTCACAAAGACAAACCATCGTACTCCTATAAGTATCTACACAAGCACTGGTTCAGAAAACTCCTTATACAGGTACCATTTGCAAAACAAATTAAAACAATTTTCCTGTATGAGTTTACATTTAAAAAATCTACTATTTCTTTCTTCTTTTATTGAAAACCTAAGAAGTTATTTATTGCTTTCTATGTTCGATTACCTTATACTGAAAATAACGTTTATTGAGAAATTTCAGGTATGCCATTGTTTTATTTGTAAATTTATTTCAATCGTGATTTATTACGTGACAAAGATAATACGAGTATGTAAGTTTTAAAAATATTTGTATTAAAAAAGTAAAAATATGTACATTTTATGTATTTTCTGAGTTTTTTTAATGCTGAAAAGATATATTCGCACAACAAACGTGTTGGCAATATGTTCATGAATTACAGAAAAAGTATTTTATTTTCAAAATAAGAAGTATTTCAACACAACAAGACGGTTAATCGATGTACACCATTGTGTATTTTATTTTACGATTAAAGATTTGAATTGTCGATCCTGAAATTCCGTACTCATATTGAAATTCCGTTCTCCTTTTACAGTATTCACATCCTCTCCATCTCTCATTGAAGTCTTTTATGGGCAATATAATACATGGTTATATGTCTCGATGGAGATAAGATTGCCAACCTTTTAATTCTTCATTTAAAGATACGAGTATACATACACACATGATTCTTGATTATCACACATACTATTTTCGTACAATTTGCTATTTTGCACATTGTAAAAAACATTATTTTTTTCTGTGAATTCTTATTCTACTATTTTTTTCAAATGTAAAACCGTTGAAGTTGCGCTGCTTTAACATTCAATGGATATAATTATTTCATGAAACGCAACGTTTAAATATTAATTGTAACAAATAAAAACAATTATACTGATCATATCCGTTCCATATCTGAAAACATTTGTCCTAAATAGTGCTTTAACTGACAAGCGACACAGAGTTAGCAACTGGCGGTAAGCCATCCAAGATTTGGGCCGCGCCAAATGTTGCTTAACTTCGGTGATCTAACGAGAACCCCTCTTACGATCTGCTATTGCTTCTGGACTAAAAAATTAAGAATTATGTTAATACAATAATAAAAAACATCTCAAAACAACATAAGATTGAGTCAAAGATAGAAATAAATTGGACGGTTTGAAAGCGGTTTATGTTTTGCTTTCAAAATATCTACTCACAAAATGTAAAAGTATATATTTAAAAATTGATTTAAAAAGAAGTAATGTATAATATTTTATTTGCCGATAAGAAGACTTTTGAACATACGCACATATTCACCGCTTATACTTATTCAAGACCCAGTTTTTTTTTTTCAAAAGCGCTGGAAGATTGAACTTAAAAATGTTTCATGAGTGTGAGCGTATGTTTTAGGCATTTATCCTAATGTAGTTCAGTGAAGGAATCCTTGGGGTCCGCCCACCCGGTCCCTGGCAGCCGCCCATAGCCTCCAGGCAGATCGTGAGAACTCTGGGCCCAGCCGCCCTGAGCGATCGTTATTTACTAGTGAAATATATCGCTCCTCTCCGAATGTAAGACTCCGTTTTTTTTATCTAATATTTACGAGAAGGTGCTTTTTTATTCCGTAGGTCCACAATTTATCTTCAAGCCTCTCTCTCTGTCTCTCTAGATATAAATGTTTGGAAGGGAACGCGATCAGTTTCGGAAATGATCATTTAAAGAGAGTGGATTCACATACGTTATACAAGGTAACTTAACTAATAATTGAAAAAGACAATACTCCTTTTGGGTTACATAAGCAATAAATATGTAGCTTTGTTCAAGTTCATCTGTGAGAATATAATTATTTCAAGTATTAATTAGTATAATATATAATTCCGTACATTTTCAGGACCAAATTAAGCCTCCGTTTTCTCCATATTTCCACCTTCAAATCTAAATCCTTGCAAATCTGCCGACTGGGATGACTTCGAGATGAAGGGCTTGCCTACAATGCCAGATATCGCTGGTTCGTCAGGCGATGAAGCTGAATATAATGATTATTTTTTTAATCTGTAACCCCTACTTGTTTGGATTAAAGATTAACACACAAGACTATACCCATAACTTATGAGTTACTAAGTATTTATGTTTTTTTTTTTTTTTATGTAAACACATACAGGAGAATACCGACAGATGGTGATAGTAATTTTTTGAAGTCTTATCTGTGGAATTCTATGACGCTTACCATGGTGTATATGGCTAAACGCTGCAATGTAGCACCCAAATATCACATACTTTTGATTATTTTATCTAATTTGAATTTCTGTTATTAATGTAAACTAACCTAACCTAACTTAATTATACTAATATACTATCACTTATCTTATTCATGGTTGTTTTTTTTTCTGTATTCATTCCCTACCTAACATGGTCGCTGCAAATAGCTACTATTATGTATTTTTTATAACGTCATGATTGTCGCCTGATTCCGAGTCGTCAGCCCTGCATTCCAAGACACCCTCCAGTATAATATAATATGAGTAGTTCCTGATGGCTGAGTATTTGATGACATACTCGTATAACAGTTTATTAATCATGTTTTTTTTAATCAAATTGAGTAATTGGCTTGACGTAGTATTATTTTAAGGGTTGCCAAACTCATTGACTAACCATAGTCAATAATTCAAATTATGTTGGAAAGCAATTTATGTCAGAACTAGTTGATAAACGACACGAATTTAGCAGTTCAAGTTGTGATAATTAACACATTTATTGCCGGTATGGGAATTATATTATCAAAATGAATTATAATGTTAAATTGTTGAGTTTTGAATGGTATTTTAGTAAAGTAGTAAATCTCTTTGTGATGGTGAGTGTCAAACAGATTCCACCGCGTATTCAAATACTCGAATGTTACACTTACGTCCTATAAAAGCACTATTTTAAAAGATGCAACCTAAATTACAGTTATATGTAATTTTAAAACAAGACTGTTATTACACGTACTCAAAACACCAACACTCCATATACAGCACTTAGCTATCATTTAATTAACAATCGTTACAAAATCTACAAATGACATTTCTCCATCGCCATCTGTCAGTGTTCTCCTGCATTTGTTAATATAAAAAAAAGTAGAGAATTAAAAAACGTATTCCAAAACAGGCTTCTTTGCTGAAAAATAATTTTAAAATCTAAATGGGGTAACTAAGTATGAAATATGCTGCAAACATAAATGTAATTAAGACGTTCTTGCTCTAAATTAAGTAGTCATACTATTATTTGCTCTTTTATGGGCAATCTAACGTCAGTTTGGAGAAATATCCAAGACTTTAGGGGAATACTTGAGCAGAAATAATTAAATCGCCATGCAGGGCTAATCGGTTCCGCAGGGTTGTGCTAAAAACTCTATTAAAAGAGCGATTGAATCGCCAGCGTCATTATTTTACCCCCAGTCAGACCCCCACTCAGTTCTCACCAAGCTAAGCACCAGTAGCGCACACAATCAAATCCAAAAAAGAAATTCCAAAGAAAAATGAAAAATATTTTAATTTTTCCTTATTAATTATTGGTTCACGATGTGGCAGGCCAAGACTCACTTCTAAAACTTTATATCTGGCAAGTATTAAACTGCTATAAAAGTTGATCTGGCGTTAGTAATTCGTATATATATATATATATATAGTACATTTATCTTTATACAGATATAATGGTCCAATCACCGATATCCAATACATGATTCATATGCAATAAACAAATTAATTAATTTAGTAAGATCCATTTGTGCGATTAATAAAATAATACATATTTAAAAAAAATTAAATAAAATTGAGTATGTTCCAATTAATTGTACATTTACAACATATCTTAAATTCTAATATTGAGTTCTTCATATTTACAATATTAACAAATAATAATACATACAATACACGTAAATAAAGCGAATTGTTAATGTCAGAACGTCTTATATAACATGTTATAAACCTCTAGACATAATTATTCATCATAGATTGTTGCCTTAAAAAAGGAAATTTTAGAATTTCCTAACATTGCTCTGGCTGAATGACTACAATATACCGATTTTAAAATTAACTTAAATTAATCAAAACAGCAAAAAACTTATAATTGAGTTTCTAGGCTCCATTACTGATGTAATGATTTTCTTTGTAATATGCTATCCGATCATTTTCCCATTTAAAAGTCTGCCTTTATTCGGAAATGTATAACTGAAAGAAATACAAAATCTACAAGAGAAATTCAAAATGTGGCATAATAATCATAATGTAGTTTAACCAATATTCCTGTTTCAGTTGAGTATTTTTTAGATGCGCCGCTGATCGGTTCACCATTATAACCTTGCAATTTATGAATGTACAAAAGGGATTTTCGCCGGTACGAGAGACCCCTCCCGTGTATTAGGCACAATTTTTCAGTAATAAAAACGGGAAGCGAGGGTCTATGTTTGTTTTGAGATTATACCAAACATTCTGACGGGGTAAAAATGTACAAATTTGAAGACTTTGGCAAACACTGAGAGATGCCCTTAATATAATATATTATCTAGATTAATTGTTCATATACGTGTTTGCCGAGTAAATAACTTCCAATTGTCAATAGTCAGAAGATGATTAAATAAATATGTAATGAGTAACAGAAACATTTGATACATAAAGAAGTACCTTATTGAAATACTATTGTAAAGTTGAAATTCGAGAATCGATTACTTAGTTTCAAATTCTCAAATATATAGAAATACAAATGAATAATATCAATTTATTATAGGGTCGATATAATTCTATTAAATAAGTGTTTATAGAGATCGGAGTCGACTAACGATGCCATTAAAAAAGTAGTACAATACATTGATTTAAAAAAAACTATATTAAGTATTTGCTATAATTAGACATAACGAATATTTTTAAGTTACACACCTAGAATTAAATTATTATAAGATTAGTATGGTAACCCTGCCAGAATTCACATGAAGTCAGCGTAGATGTGCAGTTTCAATATCACCAACACAACAAATTTAAATTGAGACCGAACTCTTTGGAACAACTTAACCATCAATAACGCAACAATGAATCCATTCAACGACTGCAATAGTGGGGAGTTTTTTTTTATATATTGTTAGTGTTTCTTTCCTTGTATTGTATGCGACCGAAGGAGGCTCGATGATCGGCTTAGTCGCGGGGCAGCGGGGCTCGTTAAAACGTTGCCCAGACAACGTAAACGTAACGAAACCGGAAATAGACGTCGGTGCTTTTTGCTGTGAATCTTTTGTCATTTTTCGAAACGTATCTCATTCTATCTGAGCATAGATACCTTTATGGAATATAAAAATACTTTCATCGATTGAATTTGACACGACAATAAAAAATTTGGATGAGTACACGATAAAAAAAATCTTATCAGCGCTGTTTTTGGTTTTTCTTTTCAATATAAATTGACGTATATTTACTTATTAAAATAAAAATAATTAAATGTGAATTTAGATACATAAAAACTCTTTTTTTATAAATATTTATTTTTTAATATATTATCGTAAAAGAAAAATATATAGGTGACATAAAATTAATCAAGAAGTCTTGAAAACCACAATGTGAAGTAATTAAGTAGAAATTTTAATTATAATAGCATAACTAATGATGAATTAAGATGGAAACAAAGTGTACTTATATTAAAACATAATTTATTTTTCAATATATATTAATATTTTTGTAGAAAATCTTTACAGAGCTAATAACCATTCTTTATGATCTGTTTGGATAGATTTTATGATCTTGTCGTTTAAAATAAGTGCAGAGTAGCGAAAAATACATTTGGCAAATATAAAAACAGGGAAACATTATTGTTTTTATTGTATTGAAAGATCGATTAAAATAAAATTCCAAGTAAACTTTTGACGGTAAGATATCATATGAGAAAGGAAAACATATTTTTTAAACAATTTGTAATTATTATTTTTACTTATCGCTTATTTGTAACAAATTTCTTTTAAGCATCAATTGTATTCACGCAATCGTAGTCACAAAACAAACGTTTGGCACATTACTAATGTTTTATGAAACTACTATACAGACTAAAAATGCAAATAATTAACTCCTAAGGTAACACATTTCTTTCTTAGAGGTAAGAAAGGGTAGAGGTAGAAAGGGTACGAAATTTAGTTTAAAAATTGTATTATTATCCGTGGAAAGGCATTTTCGGCCCTACTTTTACAGCCTTACCCTTTCTTGGCGTAATATACTTTTTTTTTTAAAAAGCATGTTTCGTCGAAAAGGGGTGAGGCAAATGGCCGCAGTATTTCGCTTTTTAATTCATTATAAACGACAACATGAAAAAATATTAGCAGCGGAGGGCGAAAAATAAATTCGAGATACAGTAACGCTGCGCAGCGAAACGTACTTGAGGGAGGAAAAACGTATTTAAAACAGAGTCGAGTGGAATAATACGGCCAAAGGGTGAGACAGAGAGTAGAAACATCCCTGATGACTAAAATTCCTACCCCTTTGGTATTCCAGATAAAAACTTTTGTAAGTATATTTCATTAATCGACTATTTTTGAGTATACACGTGTATACTTGTTACCCCTCAAACATCGTTATGCATGGAATTAAGAAATTATTTTTAGTATACTCGTCTATGCTAAGCTAACTCCTGATATCAGCTTGATATAGCACTTTTGGGCTGATGCCGTAAAGCTTCGAAAAACGATCTTTTGTCTCTTATTTTTGATCGCTCGCCTGACATGCACATCTAATAATGTAAGTTTTAGTTATATGTGTATTTGCATACGCAATTTTATTTGTTATGATAGTTGTTCCATTTCATGTTGGTGCAAATGTCATCTTTAATTCACTTTTTTGCAGCGCTATATGTCAGAGGATTCGGCAGTTTGCAGCTCGCTCGCGAATTAAATAGAAACTCGAAAAACTCGAAGGAAAATGGAAACTCAATATTTCGGTTCCAGCGACGTTTACCAGCTTAATGACAAATCAAAGCATAAAAAAATGAATATGTAAAATAAAGTAATATGTAAGTAAAATGTTAAATTCGTTATATAAATATCTAAGAATGAATACATAAGTGCAGGTCACAACAACCGCAATAAGTAAAGTAGGCTATTAGTGAATATCAATGTATTGATTAAAACCAATGTCTCTTGACAAGTGACGGATTGAGGAAGGCTACGAGTTAGTCGAAACTGCAGTCCCCTAAGCAGTGAACATATCTTACGTGATCAATGCAAGGACAAGATAAATAAATAAATATTTATTATTTATAATGGATCTCAAAGTGAATGCTGAAAACATGGAAAAAAAACCATTGAGTATCGGATGATTTGGTTTTATTAAGTGCACGGTTTTTCAGTAGTTTCATAATTTGAACAAAATCGTTCCCACAGCAAAACAATTTAAAAAGATGCATGTAAGTTTTCCAACTGTATAAGCGTTAATGTAAGTAATTGGTTGTGAGAAATTCAGGACATGGAAAAAGTGACGAAAATTTCATAATAAGCATGAACCATTCATTTTCGTGACTCGCAAAAAACATTCAGTTTCAGTTTGTGCGAGATGCTTCGTATCGCAGATAGCCGTCCGGGTTTGCGTCTCGCACATTTTCAGTTGTATTTCAGTGATCAATCATTGTCGATTTACGTGATTTTTTGTCGCGAACTTTCCCGAGCGGAAAGGCGAAAAAATGGCAAATTTTCCTTTTCGACTCGATGCCGATAATGCCATTTGCAGAAGTCATCCAAAAAAAAAACACAAAGACATATCGAACACAAGGAGCGTGGAAAGATTAATCCTTTACTGTATGAAAATATTTGTTGAAGAAGCAAATATATATTTTTCTTAAATACTACTTTAATTATAAAATATTTGTCTTCAAAAATTAAAACATCCTAATTATTTTATTGTTTCAATTAACATCCTCCTCTCTATCAAAAGTTGTTATTCATGGCATGAGGGCATGATGAGGAGCAGGTTAGCAAAACAAAGACTTGCTCGGAAGCACATTGACATATATTTACGATAAACTTTACAACCTTGTGGCCCGACCTAGTCACAGCATTCGGCCGAGCCACAATACAATATGCTCTCGCCGAAGGGCGGGACACGACTGGTCCGTGCGGCACCGTGGTCGGTCACGAACGCCGTATGTGGCAATCTATATAACTAACGCCAATATTGCGACACATACATGTACGACAAGCGAACAGAAATAAGAGACGAAAGATTGTAAATCGAGGTTTTCGGTACCAGTCAGCAAGGGCTATATCATGCTGATCACATGCATGTCACAATCAATGAATAGATTTTACTACCTACATAAAGCCTTTATTAAACTTATTCTTTTATATAGCTCTATATAACGTTCATCTTCACAAAAAAGCAATGCAACTATCAGAATTTCCATGGAGCGAATGAGTGATAAATGACGAAGAAAACAAGTAGAGATGGCAGCATTCATACTATTTGTCAAGGTGAACCTAATTGGAACATATCCTTCAAAATTCTCTGCTAACAATTCTAATCACTTCTTTTTTCGGACTTCCAGGCTCTCGCCGTTTTGAAACCTCTTTGGGAACTATACATTTTATGTAATCGCATGCGGCAGAGCACAGCCGGTCAAGACCAGTACACTCTATGGCGCTCAAGGGCTTGACGCTGCATGTGGGAGTCGTGTGTTGTGTTCGTGTTTCTGTGTGGGTTGGGGAGATTGAAAGTGTATATTTATCTGTTTCTTGGAGAGATCCAGATTTGTAGGAAGGAGGAAACACAGACGCTGGAAGAGCATTCCAAAGCTTACCGTAGGCATTACATACGAGTTATATGTTAACGAAGACAACTCAAGAAACATGGCGGATAATAAAAGATCATGGCAACAACTTTTGAAGACTCAGTAAGAAAGTGAATGAAGAATGATATAAATACGTTTTTTAAGATAATAATATTATTGATAAAGTTATTTAATATAAATAATGCAATGAAAAGTGCAATGAAATTCAATGAAGTCATTCCCAAAACTAATTTCATTACCCCCATTAAATACTCTATAAATATTTAATTCGTCTATACATACATTTAGGGTCATTGCGGGTGGTAGAGGGGAATCTAACCCCTCTCGTGTCGCAAAGCCTCCATCGAAATTGTGTACGATTTACCTGACCGGAGGTTAAACACGAACGAATTTTAGCCAATTAACTACAGGGGTCATTTTTTAAATGGACACATGTAAATGTAGCTGGATTCGAATGCAAATTTTCTCTTCTTTTTTATTCCCGATAGGCGGGACTTTTTTCCTTTCTGCATCCACACGCGTGCTGCGTTGTGACGCTGGTAACGTTTGGTCGACTGCGTTAGAGAATATTCAGAAAATGCCGAGCCTCATATATTGACAGCACGCCATTTTGATTTATAGGAATGCGTTGATAATCATTTCGTATTCAATAATACCAATTGTTAAAAAATATAAACTGATAATAAACAATATCTATCATATATTTATAAAATATATTTGACATGCACCAGGTTATTATTCAAAAACAACAAAAATAGAAAAATAATTTCATGCAAAGATCTCTGATATTTAACAAAGAAATAATGTTAAAAGCACAATTTTAAATATAATGTTCCATATTTTTTATATTATATCACTAATAATGTTGATGGCATTAAAACATTATTAGTTTGTTAATTTACTTAAAATAAAATGAATAGTTTTTAAGACAGTTTTTTAGACATCTCAGCCAGATGTAGGTCTTCCTAGAAATACATTTTGCTACCCAACTTAGTCAGCAGTTGTATCCGAGACATGTTTCAGGTGTTTATCAGCATTTCAATGATTTCATGATTAAACCTGAAGCAAATAAACCTAAAAGTCTAAGCTGCCTTTTAGGTTTATTTGCTTACCCAATATAATTTAAAGTCATTTATAAAATATAAATCATTTGCTTTAATAACATCAGAATCAAAATAAATATTGAAAGTATTCATGTTAATCTATAAAAAATGATAAATCTAAATATTAATTAAATTGATTACAAATATTATACGTATTATTATTAATACAAATAAGAAATATAACTTTATCCACTTTCAAATAAATTCGTGCTCTGCCTTACTGAATCATTAGGCGGTATCACACCAGCACCGTCCTAATAATAAACTAATAACCGAAACTATTAATAACAAAGCCGCACAGTATTATTTAGACGAAATTACTTGAAGGATATGCTAAAATCTGCTGAAGCCTCCTGAAACGTAATATTTCTGTGATGGATTCTCGGTTTGCCTTAGTTAGACCAGGTATCCTGTATTTTATTTGCTTGGTCTCGTGGGCGGCAGGTGGGCGGGATATTCGACGCCTAATAGCTGTGGTATGAGAAGAGTTTTAGGGCGGAATCCAAGTCGAAGCAACAAGGGTTGATTTATCCTCAACGTGAACGAAAGCACGGAGGAGGTATTTTAATATGTTGAATGTTTTAACTTCTATGTTCCAGATAGGTACACCCGTGCTCGTAGCCATCCATCGTTTTTGATCCCAGTCGATGCTTGTGGAGCTTCAAGCACTCAATTTGGTACAACGGCAATGTCGCTCCTAAATGGCCTACCAGCACACATCGATCCTTTTCTTACATCCCTTTCCTCTTTTGTCGATGGTATTGTTCTACTTGATCTCTGTGATCTTTGACACGTGTCAACTTCTTACTATTTTGTATTTTTTTATTTTTTATTATTTTCTCTATTTATTGTTTATTTATGTATACTCCATGTTTCTAAATATTTGTAAAAAAAAAATGGAATTTCGATTCTGTAAATAAATAAATAATATGAAACGGTTAAAATCATACCAGTTTCATCATAAACAGTATAGCTTCAATCAATTCTTCTTAACATCAAATTTTAAAAAAAACTCGTGTAAAAACAATATAAAAATAATGATATATCGGTATTATTAGTAATCCAAAAATACAACAACTATCGAATAGCAATTTATTAAGTTTCTGAAAAAAAACTGAATGTTGGTCTGAATCAAGCATTTGAAATATTGACTTAACACATATTTAGAGCGAGATTTTTTTTATTGCAGTGGAATGAATAAACTATAATACAGGTATATACCAGAAGTCACAAAATGGCTCAGACATGGACAATAACAATGTTCTACATAGTAAACCCAAGGGACGAAATAGTGAAAAACACATAAAAACTAAATGTCTTAATAAAATAGATTTATAGCATAAGATAAAATCTTTGCTTTACATTTTGAAATAATAAACAAAGACTGCTAGAAATACTCAACAATTATATTTGTATAAAATATAATATTATAAAATATATGAATTAAATAATTAATGTCCGCCCTAAGTTCCTGGTATTTTAAGCTAAAACATCTTTCAGCCTTACATTACTTAAACTGCTCATTTATTTAGTTATTATGTATGTACTTGCATAAGCATTAAATTTCAGAAATGGTATCAATAATGGTATGTTGAGTTCAGTGCAATTAAAAAGCTTCTTAACAAGGCTCACTAAAACAGGTGACTATGAAAATATTTATATTATTTAGACCACACATTATGATATTTCTTTATTATTTTTATTAACAATTCATTTAAAGATATTAACTAATGCAATGCCACACCATTTGATGATATATTCGTCACCTCCTTCATATTACTTGCTCCGAGTATTGAGTTATTCTCACTGTGAATTCTCCGGGCACCCGGAGGGACCTGAGCATAACTTGACTATTAAGGCGTCTGAGGGCGACAGGTTGCAAAGAGTTGGGCAACAAGACCCTGAATAACAATACCTCCTGAGTGATACACCGATATATCTCCATCATGAATAAGCAACATCAGAATATTACGAAAGTGAAGACAACAAAGAGATATGTACATTTATTTATACATATGTATATTTATCATCATCACAAATGCATTAAAATATTATGATTTCAACATTTAATGACATTTTGTTAGAAGATAATTTTCGTATTATCGAAAATTGCCGCAACTCAGTTCAATCAATAGCCACTACCCGTGCCCTTTTCCAAGACATGTTTTCACTCCACCTGGGAAAAAATATGTTCTTGGACGATCTCCAGGCCAGGAGTTCAGAGTCTTTAAGAGACGACACTGTGGTATGTGAAACATATTTTGGGTGATATGTAAATCAGATTTTTAAGACGTTCGGATAATAAACTTGCCGGACATTCCCACTATTTAGTACCAAAGAGCGGCTCAACTCAAAAAAATTATGTTTAATTTAAAAAATATTATATAATAAATATTGTTTTAAAGTAAATAAATAAAGTTCGTAATAAAAGTTACTTTTATATTATATATTAAATAAGCAATCCATTTCGAATATTACTTTAAATATTCACTTAAATCCATAAATGAAGGCTGATCTCTTTACAAAATAAGCACTGATGAAGCTCTCATTGAGTGCGAATCCGCGATTTTCATTTTGTGATTAGCAGTTTTCAACACGATTCACTTTATAACAAAATAAAAATAATATATGTTTAATACTCAATAAAAACATGATTTTGAAAAATATTTTACTCTTAGTTATCAGGTTCACATATTTATAATTTTCAATTAATTTTAATTAAAAAATTAACAAATCAAAAATACTTAGTTTTATTCACAATTTATTTTTAATGACCACATGTTTAGGCCTCCCTGGAGCCCATCTTCAATAATGGGTAAATTATAAACTAGCAGTGGCTTACATAGGTATGTACAAGTATAAGTTATTTAGGTACACATAGTACATTAATTTCTTAGGTACACATAAACCAATCAACAGTCATGAAAGCCTTCATAATAAATATATGATTTTATAATAGAGTTTTGTTTGTAACATAGCATAAAGAATAAATTCTATGTAGATTAATAAGTTTTTTTCATAAAAATATGTTTTTTCTGATGGATGTTTTGCAGGAAATTGAGGAAAAATTTCACATGCAGGGGATTCGCGCAATACAAAAATATTCAAAACAAATTGGATGGCATTGAAAATTGTATTCCGATGCTGAAATGTTATGCATAATTTATCAGGGGACGCACCTAGGGAACTATGGCGCAAGGCTCTGGTATAAAATTCCACCCCTAGTGTTTTTATAATAAAAAACCAAAGCGTTTACACTGGAGACATCTGGTGTGTTCACACATTTAAAGTGGGCAAGAGCTTTCCCAACTTAGATTCGGGAGAAGGAATCAAAACAAAAATATGCAAAACGAGTATTCAAGGATTTAATTTTGTTTATTTTAACTGTTCAGTTCAATTTTCTTGCTTTGTTTAAATATCACTGTATGAAATACAAAACTAATAATTTACGGATACTTCTAGTTATAAGAATAATTAGAGAATTAGGTATAAAATATTAGTAATAAATATTTTTTAATTTGTATGACATACAAATGCGTATAAAATAACAAGCCTAGTAATTAGCGGTGGATTGGTGAGAATGAACATGTAAAAACAAATACTAAGCCTATTCGTTCCATGTATGGAATACATGGTCACCACAAATTGCCGACAATCTTGTCTATTTCTCGTCCCAAGAAATTTCTGCACCTGAAGTTCCAGTTGAGAAAATGTAAGGTTTCCAAAAACCTTTAGAGCAGAAGCCTGAAGACATGAAGGGGCAGTAACTGCAGTATCTGAGACAATTTTTTTAATCAAGAGTTATTAGCCAATCGCCATTATTAAGGATATTGAATGATGAGTCCTACGATAACGAAGAAACTTCACGAACAATGAGGTTCTCAGCATAATCAAGGAAGATAGGCACCTAGTATGAACCATCTCAGAGAGGCGAGCCCGATTGATCGGTCATATCATGCGCCACGATGGTCTTCTTCACGACATTGTGGAAGGGATGGTTGAGTGAAGAAACTTCAGGGGGCGCCCTAGACGGGAGTATTGGCAGCAAGTGTTCGAGGATATGAGTTGCAGCCCTTATGCTGAGCTAAAGAGGGTTGCAGAAATCGAGATGCAAGATTTTGTTGCTACAAACTAATCCACCGGATTGATACTACGAAGGAGAACGAAGAAAATACTACTTAAATTACAATATCATAAATACATACGAGTGTATCACTTAATGAATACATCAAAATAACTTATTTGATCTTAATTCCAGATAATCAAAAAATGTAGCAATTCTTATTCGAGTCACAAAATAATGCTGTAATAAAAAAGTTAAGCGGAGTCAGTAAAAAACGAATTTTCTGACAATTTCAACAAGTCGACAATAAAAAAGATTACGGTTTAACGGGATTCTGCGTTGAATCGGTGATAATTAATATGATTCTAAATGGCAAACAAGATTTTTTCCTTTCAGTAATCATTATAATTGCTCGTTATCCCGGACTTATCTCCATAAAAATAATCCGCCCACCGACGGCAACAAACAACCTGCTTTTTCATTTAATTTTGCCGACCAATTCTGATGTTTTTTCTTCGGTTATCATAATTAAATGTAATTTGCCTTTCCGAGAAGTTCTCGACTCCGTGCTTTGACCTCAGAACGCTTGACCGAATAATGGATAGACTAAGCGTGTCCAACCCGCGGCCTTTTAAGCCTTTTCGTGTGGCCTGCGGAGCCTTTGCGAACGGGCTTCCTACGACGAAACATGAAGAAAATGAAAAAAAGTTGGCTGAGAGTTTGGCTGACGTGTGAAAATGTAGAGGCGTAACTTTTTAGAGTTATACAACCGACTTGAACAACGTAATGATGGCGTTCTCTATTACTAGGTTGACATTATCATGACTTATACATGTCCTTTCCTTACTTGTCCTTTACTACTTCACGAAAATTCACCCAGAACATTATTTGGATTGTTCCAACGGCATTACAAGACGGCGAGCGGTTGAAGACCTGAAAACGCAATTTTTGTGTATGGTCTCTTGAAGCAACCGACGAACATGTCCCATTTTCTTTACCTTGTCCTTTCTCACAAACTTAAAATACTCCTAACATCATACGCAAGCACCTATTTTGAAAACCTATTATACGGCTGCATTGACGTTTAGAGCGGTGAGATGATTCGCAGGCGTCTACAAAGATAGACGTCAACACAGTATGTACTTCCTGTTTTCAAAAGAAGAACCTTTACATTATACTAATAATATTCTTAATAGACTTCTTAATATACGAGTATTACAGTAACCACTTCTATCATTTTCTCCCTTCTTCACTTAGTTAATTACATTATCAATGAATAGTTTCGCTTTATTTTCAGCTGTTGTATATAAATTCTACAATAAAATTCATGGATCATGAGCATTAAAAAAGGCGTGGATTATTTTAGATGATTGCGTGTATTTTAAAAATAGTGATGCGGTATAGAAAATTTCATCGTTGGTAACCCCTGACTAGACCATTTTTTATCACAGAAGAACGAATGAAGATATTATAATTGTGGATAATTAATAAGTGGCGGTTTCCGATTCAACGTGAATAATAAAAGGATAATAATGAATAAGAATAACTCAAAAAACCTTAAAGGGCGAGCTTCAAAGCTTTAACGAACGTTTAATTTTTCAGTATTTCTTTTTCGTTGTAGTCTAGAATTTGGTCTATCATCAAATGGCGTGAGCGATTTTCTTTTTAAAACGTTTAAAATGTATTAAAAAAACGGTTAAAACAATAGAGCAACGCTTTGTTTAGTATCGTGGGTTATTAAATATTTTTTCATGTGTTTCTTATCCTCTGAAAAAATCGTGACACGGCATACAAAATATATAAAATTGTGTTAAATATCATTTTTCTTCCCATATCTGGAATATATAGTCAGCAAAAATTTTCTACACTCAGTTATGTCAGTTGCCATTGTCCATGGTTAGTATCAAGGTTTATCAAAACTTCTGCAATTAAAGATCCATCTGGGCACATATATGGTTCCCGACGACCTCCAGGTCAGATGCCGGAGGACATAAAGAGACAGCTGCAGTATCCCATGCATTTTTTGAGTGATTTATGGGTCGGAATTATTTAAGTAAATTATATTATAAGCCCAAAGCTACAGAGTTCTAGACCACTAGGTCCTAAGGATCGGCTCAACCCGACCATCGACACGCGGTTAGCAATAGGCGGTGACCTATCAAAGCTTTGATCCGGGCCTAACGTTGCTTAACTTCGGTGTCTCCGCTAACGATGTGCTATTGCCGTTGGACGAAATATATAAAAAATCTATTAACAAAAAAAAAAAGTAGAATTAATAATACAAAATCTTCTGCAAATATATATTTAAAGAATATTTCGAGGTTTTCTTTTGGAAACCATTGTTCAATAAGATAAACACTCAACTGCAGTGAACATATTATTACAAAACTACGCACGTGTTTGACAAACGACGTCTGCAGATAAATTCACGTTGTGAAACTACGTGTACGGTGTAAGAGGACCACGTACACAACTTGACCAGCGACGTAGATACAATAAAGTGAAAAAATTAATGCCAAAAACACCACTGAAGAAATTTTGTATAAACTTAATAACAATACTGTTCTCCTATGTTTCATTTTTAATAATAAAGTTTTATGCAGATTTGAAAAAACGGTTAGAGAATAATCATAAAATAGCTACCAAAAAGGTAAAGAAATATATCAGATTCTTGCGCATGCTACTATGCGAAAATTCATAGATTCTATCCCCGACTTAAATTTTTTTGTATACTCTTAACATACTCGTATTCCCGGTTAGTGTGAAATTAATTACTCACTTGTAAATTGTTTCATGAACACCACTGATAAGTAGTCAAAACGAACGATGTGTGAATGCCAAGTTCCACTATCCGTACTCGTAAATAAGATTTCTCTACCACCGTCTGTCGGTATTCTCAAAGTAAAAATCAAATATGTAGGAAATCAACGCCAATAGAAAATATTGTTTATGATGGTGTACTGCAAATGATTCCTCCCACTACTAGTTTAATTAATGGATCATTGCAGGATTCTTAGAGAAGAGAAAAATTATTGTCGAACAAACTAGTCTTTATTAAACATGGAAAAAAGGTAAGTAGTGATGAATATTTTAGAAACAAGTTCCGCTCATGTGTTAGTCAAGTTGAGGGTATAGTCGTCGGTATGAACGTAATTCGTGTACGTAGCAACTGCAGACGCGGAAGTGGAAGCAGGAAGAATGGCTCTCGAGTTCGGTATCAAAGGATTCTATGGTCGGGGGTCGATGTCGAGATTTTAGTTCCACAAACAGAAGGCTTGGTATACGTTTGCTACTTTAACTTATCAAACGAAAATAAGGACCTAGGATAATAAACACTACCTACAGACGTAGTATTAATGGAAAGTGCTTTTAACTATTTCAACTACTGAACAATTAAATGCACCTGATTGTTTCATTACAAGGTATAAATCGCTGCTAAATTTTACACAAGGCTTGAATATTAAGTATCAAGATCTCCTGTTAAAGTACGTTTATACAAGTAAAAAAGCTTTCATTGAAAGGGAAACTACAGTCTTTAAGTATTCTATGTGAATAAATAGTGCTTAACATGTTTGTTAAAACAAGGTAACAGGTAATTATATATTATTTGTTTGAAATTAATATTAAAGTTAATGCAAAGAATATAAATACGAGTATTTAAATGTATATTTATAATTATAAAACAATTAAAAAGAAAGTATTATACTATGATACATCTTGGCTTTATGAAACGAATATTATAAAAAAAAAAAAAAATGAGAAAAATGTTACCAATACGCAGATATTTTTGCCAGCAAATCTCAGCTGAATAACTGTCATCTCAAGTTTCGTCTAAGAAACAGTGATTTTTACCTGCAATAATAAAAAATAAATATAAAATTTCTGTCAAAAAAAAACAAAAAATACAATATTTTTGAAAATGTTTTTAATAAAGGCTTTTGTATCGAGACGAATCAATCATAGTAAAGTTAGATAATTTATAATATGAAAACATTAGTAAAATCATTATCATTTGAAATTATTGAGTAATCATAAGTTCACCCGAATACACTATATGTGCAGCTCTCTGACGGCGAGAACCCAGAAGCCTGAAAGAAGAGCAAGCATAGTTCATTCTCTCTTGCGGCATGTTTCAACCAGATCCACATCCGTCTATAGCAGGTCTTCTAAAACTATGAGTCGCGACCCCAAATGTGGTCTTGTGCAAAATTCTGGGGTAGCGAGAGATTGATTATTTTGAAATAGAGGAGAATGTTAAATGTCGCCCGAAAACCGAAAACCTCGATGTACAATATTTCGTCTCTTATTTCTGTTACATAATAAATAAATCATCAAAAAATATTTATTTATCTATCTTTAATATTTATATGGGGTCGCCAGGAAACTCGCAATCATAAATGGGATCGTGAATGCAAGTTTAAGAAACCCTGGTCTATAGGATTCGAACCAACATAATCCTAATATCATACGCATGGACCTATTCCCTAAACCCAATAAACGGCTGCATTTACTTTTTGTTTTTATTTATATTTATATTTAAAAAAATAAAAATAATTGCATCAATAAAAGTAATAAAAACAGTCCAGCGTAATTAATGCGCTATAAAATATACCGCCATAGACAATAAAACTGAGACATAAATCTGTTTAACAAGCTTAACTTATATTTATGGCATTACTTGTAATGTTGCTATGCTGACTTAATTATTAACGCACACGAAACACAATAAAGGGGAAATTACAATGATTGTAACAATCAATAAAAGTAATGTTTAAAGTCGCCCCCGGCTGTTAGTGCCGGTCCCGCCCAGTGTGTCCAGTCGGCGCTGAATCAGATAAATTTAAATTTTATTGTCTTTTTATTGTCCATGTCTCGGTTAACTGTTATGGCGCAGAGCGGAGAGAGCATCTAAAAAGTACAACAGTTCGCCACCACGTTTTATGTCCCGTTCTAAAAGCAAGAGGTTGCTGTAAATCTATCCCTTTCGCGTGATTGAAAATTGTGGAGAATCAACTAAGCACGGCAAAAAAATGGCTTATAATTTAATTACATGAAAAATACTTGTAACGATATAAATGATAAAAAATTAAAAATAGCATAATTTTAGAAACTTGTTCATTGAACGTTACAAATTTAAGAGATTTCACGTTTTGTTTCTTAAATTCGTGTTTCTAATGATAAAAAAGCAACAATAATACACTGTTATCAAAATGTTTTAAAAATTAAATCATATGAAAAATGAATATATATTTAAATGCAAATATATATTTGAATAAAATGTTTTTTTATTATAATCAATATCTAATCGATGGACAAAATTCCAGCTCCATTGGATGACGAGAAGTGTCTTTGATGAAGATGCTCGCGACGATAATGGATGTCATACAAAAAAAAACACAATAATGCTTAGTCATCGACATTAAGTCTATGTGCGAAATTGGAATTCGATAAGATAGCGGAAAGCATGTCAGTTTGCATATCCAAAATTCTAACTGAAAATATTTGCAAAAAAGTCATTTTAAACCTATGTTGACGATATTGTTTGTGGATGTTACCAAAACGACAATAAAATTATAATATATTTATAAATTATATAAATAAATGCATCTAACAATATAATGAAGATTTTTGATTGCCAAATAATTGTCAGTTAATAACCTTAACGTTAAAAACATGTTTAAATATTACAAGAAATACTGCAATATTCTAGACCTTTCTTGCAATTTATGATTTGCACTATGTGTAAACATTTTATGATGTGTGATTAGCTTTTTTGAGAATAAGTCATTAATGAATAAAGCAATTACTTACGTTTATTTTTATGTACGAGCTTAGAGTAACTAAACGAGACAAATATAGTGAACATTTCCAAGAGTGGAATGGCTTTATGGCGTCGCAAGTGTTTACGATCCGGCCACACAATTGATAGAGGGCGGTGCTGTTGGTTCGTTTTGTGAATCAAACGTCTCAATTAAGGAATGACGCCCCGAGGTTGAAGCGATAAATTTCCAGGGAAACAATAAAAGTCTCGGCAGTCGTTCTTTTGTGTGCGTTATATCACAGATTTTTTCCGATCAAAAAAATGAAAAAACATTCACGATAGAACCGACAAACGGTGATGAAAAGATCTTGTACGTGTGTGTGGAGTACTATATATAGTATGACGATTTTTGTGCATATTAATGTCAACAGAAATATTTATTCCACCATTGAAAAGTTACTGAGAGTACGATAGTTTTGCTTTATGATTAATGATCAGGTGAGGGAGTGGACAAATCAGCCTTCCATTCTACACGTATATTCGGTCAATACACAGAGACGTTGAAGACGAGAAAGCCGAGACAACTCGTATCTTTCGGATGCTGCAAGAGAGCATACATTACATCTGCTTTTTCTTCAGGTTTCCGAGCTCTTGCTGTCTGGAAGAAAGTCGGGAACTATAAAATGACTACACGTACTCCGTGAAGTTTCAGAAGGCAGAGCTGATATGGATTGAGGTGAGGAATATGGCAGCTGTTAGAGATTTGTGCCGGAAGTTTGTGGCGATCATATGCGTAAGTTAAAGAAACAAACATGAAGACGATGATGGTAGCAATGAAATATTACCTGTCCACCATAAATAAGAAAACAATTTACGAGTAGCTCTTCTACAAATAACTTCCCTACTTTACGATAAATAAGACAGCACAGATTTTTATTATACTAGCTATTTTTAAATAGGATAGACTATGAAAGCAATTTGCATTAAAATATATATTTTTACGGTATGCTAAAGCCTATAAATATTAGTTTATCATAATTTTTTTAATAGTTGAACCCAGGACATTCAGATGACAGTCAAGCATCATAGCTGCTATACGTCGTGACAATGATCGTAACGAGGGCGTCGGCGGCTTATCTCGGCTCGAGATGACGATATGGAGGGTCAGAGGAGGTTAGGTCATAAATGTCTCAATGGCTTAATGGATGCCGCGTCCGCACTAAATCATACTCTCCTATGATTCGTTACGAACCAGTGCGGTTCATCATCAGTCAACCAAGTGGGATTAAGGCATGGCGAAGCCTACTATACCTGTAGACGTCTCTATGATTCAATATTACGTTCGCTGATTTCCATAAATGATGCTTTCAAAAATATCCAATAAGCTCTTAAACACTCATATAATATCTACAGCATATAACTTAAGTACAAAGATTCCATTAAACTGTAGTATATACAATAATAAAAAGGTGCAAAAATATAAACCTACAATAAGTTTCGTTAGCAACATAAAACGAAAAACACAATCCGTTTATCCATTTTTTTCTTTGACACGTTTTTGCGTTGTCTTCATTAGAATGTACATTATATTTATGTCATAATATAAAAATTAAATTTAAAAATGATCGTTTTATGGATAATCCAAAAAATCAATCAATAACTCCGATTTGTATAAAATAATAACACATTTTTAGTTAAATAGTTATTCGCTTTACCCACACCTTGTCCCACGATCCTTGCTTTACATAAATTTGTTTACTACTTATCTAATTTGCTTGAAAATAGCTTATCGATCTGATCACATGTCGCATCATTATAAAATTGTGGAGAAATTCAAAATATTATTTCTTCTTGGATAATATTTAATGCATTTACATTTGATGAAATGAACCTTTTCTAACCTTATCTAATTACAATAAAAGAATATGAACATTAGTAAATAAAAATTGAATAATGTCTTACTTTAGATAATGATTGTATGATATTGGACACAAAAAAAAATGGTACATAATTATAAGTATAAGCTACATCTACAAGTGCACAATAATACATTAAAAATAGTACATCAAGCGACTTGAGAGTGCAGAAAGCTTATAAATGTTAATATTTTTGACAAGTAAAAGTCCGCGTGGGCCTCCACAGAACAAATGGTTGGGGCGCGAGCTTTTGATTGGTAAAGTACTTGTCACGTTTGGCTCAGTGAAAGCCTCTTAGCTGCTCACAATTTGGACCGCTTATTTCCGCCCGACCTCCTACAAAAGCTCTCCCATCTCCATATTTCTTAGTTTTAGATTGCAAGGGTCTTCAGGTATTTATCTTCTTCGTAGTATCAATCCGGTGGATTGGTTTGCAGCAACAAAATCTTGCATCTCGATCTCCATTCCTCTCGGTCCTACGCAACCCTTTTCAGCTCAGCATAAGCGCTACAGTTCATGTCCTTGAATATTTGCTGCAAATACTCCCGTCTAGGGCACCGTTCTGCAGTAATGTTCGAACATTCCAGGTGGCATATCTTGTTGGCTGAAGGTTTTTCTTATTTGTCTTGGTTGTTTTGTCTCGAGCAGTCCCCACCCGGAGATCCGATTGGGGGACTATTTTATCTCCAGAAAATTTTACTTAAGATGCAATCATTTTTTTGCTGATACGTGGGATGTCTTTAAGACCTTTAATGTGGTATTTTCCCCTTTATTTCCACATCCTAATGCCGTTGACCATAAAGGTTCATCCGCCTTAGGAGGGCATTTACTACCTCCAGGACAATAGAGTGCCCTAACCAGCTTGACCTGATGAGGTTAGCTGGGTGTTAGCTTATTCCGGCCAACATTCGGTCCAAAAAATCTGATCTTTATAGGTATTTATAGCCCTGTGGAAATCAAGAAATTTACAAAATATATAACATAAGTAAAAAAAAAAATGATTCACCAAGATAATTAAGGAATTTGCAATACTTTACCGATACGAGTATATTGGGATTGCATTTAAACAAAGATACCAGTGTTATGACAATACTCAATTGAATTTACTTTCCTGGCAATGCATTTTCGTCGTAATAATTAATATCTGCATCACCATTTTTTGCAATAAACACATTATTTATAATAAATCTGCTAGCCAGAACCAACGTTTTACTTTGAATAGCTTTGAAAAACATCAAATTAGAAAACAATCATAATTTATAGTTAAATATTTATTTAAATTACAATATAGTAACAACTAGTAATATTATGATATTTTTTTAGAATCTTCTGTAAAATATAAACGCGTATCACTATCGATAAAGAGCACTTCTATGCTTGGAGGCCATAAAACTGTTGTATTTTATATTGTCTTTGTATAATACATCTCTTTTAACTGAATTTCATGCTTTTTTGTAATAAATATAACATTCAGCAGCGAAACAACGGGAACAAAAAATAATCGTCAGTATAAAGTTTGTTGCGTACTGCTCGTTTAGGAAACGCTATTCCATCTCACATTAACCACACTATTGAAGCAACATTCTATAGATTTATGTGTAATAAATTTCATTGCTGCATTCCCTCTAATTAAACGCGACGTCTTATGCAGCAATACCACCAGATGAATGAAAGTTTTTGAGCGCGAAGAGTTTGAGGTGCATTTATATCAGAACGTAAAAGTACACTTATACTCGTATCTACAGACAAAATGATAGAAACACGGCTAGTACATAGTCAACAAAACGTTTGGCATCTTGGAAAACTATTGTAGAGTTCTTCAGGCGTATTACCAAAAGATAATTTGGACAACTTGGAGTAGCTTTTGTGTCTGAAAATATAGAATGATAAAACGAGTAGGGACAACATGACATACGAGTATATTATTATTATTATATCAAAATTTGTACAGTGCTTTTTTATGACCGAATGGTCATTCCAAAAGCGCTTCTCTGCCTCCCTGAGTAAAAAGGTGGGTCTTGAGTCTGCCTCCGCTTTAAGTTCTCTTATGCTTTCCGGCAGGCAGTTCCAGGTCATTGGTGCAGCGTAGCTGAAAGCACGATTGCCAAAGACCGTGCTAGGACTACCTCCCGTCAGCTGCAGGGTGCTTCTATTTGCTCTAGCTGATCTGAGTGTCTCTCCACGCGCGCATATTTCTGAACGCTTGACAAGTTCTATCAAATAGCCCGGTGCAGTTCCGTTGAGTTTCTTATAAGCTAAGAGGCATAATTTGATATACGAGTATACAATATATTTTTAACGACATGTTTCGGCTACATCGATTGTGTATTAATACTAAATATTATTTATTATTATGGTAATTTACCAAAAACTATTAATTGATAAAATTAAAGACAATGATCCAACTCAATACTTCTAATTCAACTCTCAACTTAATAATTGTTAAAAAAATATAAAATGTTTTATTATGATACTCGTACATAATGAAGAAAAAGTCTGAAAACAGGAATAACAATGTCATTATTTATTAAATATTTAAATTGTCATTGTTTTCGCTATCTTGCAATGTTATTGATACAAAAACATGTTACATAATATTACATAATATATTTGAAAGAAATGTATGAGAAAGTGAACAGTAAACTGATAATTCGTGTTCTTGTTTGAAAGAAGATATGACATCGATACTCTTTATTGTGTTATTACTTATTTTCGTCAAAATTTTCCACTATCGATGCCACAAAAATTACATTAAAAGTAAATTCATGTATCTGTAGCAGTACTTGTATTATTCACAAATTTATTTGTCAAAGAAAAAAAGACATATTCCATACTTTTATATTCTTGGCATTTCCAGATACAGTCTGAAATTCATGTCTAGGTCAACAATGGAAAAAAAATAAAACTGTCACGTTCGACATTTAGAATAAATCAACCGATACACAAATAAAAAATCACAGCACACATCAGATAATATGACATTTCTCTCATCAACAAATCGGAGAAAAATAAACCTTAGACGCTAGGATTCCAAACAATAACTTTTGCAACCATGAGAGAAAATTCATGTAAAATGATGTTCGATGCGAATTTGTAAATGTATCGTTGTTGAATATTGATATACATTGTAAGTATTTTTCATCCTACATCCGTAGCTTGAGCAAGTATTAAAATGTTGACATATATGTAAACTCCAAGGAAAACAATTTAGAATACTTTTTAAAACGTTCGGTAAAGGCGTGCAAAATGAAGTTTTTGCAATCTTGTCGTATGCGGTCTACCATATAAATTAAATTCATTTTATTATTTTTCAACATAATAATTAAATAACCTAACATAAGGTTAGGTTAGGTTTGGATTTCCTTAATCATAACCTAACCTAAGGTTAGGTTAGGATTGAGGATAAGATTTATATGGTATATCGCATACGACAAGATTACCAAAGTTTTTATCTTTGTCCATTGCAAGTTTAGTGTTAGAAGATGTAAGTGTGCCTTTAGATGCGATGGCAACGCGTGTCGTGTCGTGTGGAGCGCATCGTACTGAGTTCTGGTTTCAGCTAAAGAAGCACAGAGTCGCAGCTATTCCGTGTTATTGCTGATTGCTATTCAGTCTGGCCCGCTGGACTCACATACTCAAACGAGTATAGACTAATATAGGTACATTCTACCTACAGTCTACAGTATGTGCCATGCCAAGCAAACACACGTTAGGGTTTATTACAATCCCTTATGGCGCTCCGGAATTACACGAAGTGATTTATTTATCTTCACATTGTTGATTTGCTTTGTTACAAAGTGGATTTGTTATTGCTTAAACGTCTGCAAAATAACATCATGTTGAGTGTGTAAAAGTAGGTCATTTATATGATACCTCATTTTTGCTTTTTTAAATATAAAAAATGATTATTTTCTTCACATCTGTTCTATATCAGAAGTACCGTAAATTTTCCGCAAAATAATTCAGCCGCAATTTTCCATGGCTTGTACCTAGACATCTCTGCACTCGGAGTAACACCTGGGAAGGTTACCAGCGGCATCTAGTAGGACTCGAAACTGATGTATCCGAAGCATATTAAGGTATTGATTTATAAGCATTTTAATAGAAAACTGTTGATTAGTCAGACGTTTGAAGTCGTTTGCTCCTAAGAAACGTTTTTTTCCAAAAGTTAAACCTAAAGAGTAAAAGAAGTACGCACAATTCATATTCATTTACATATTATTTTGTGAACAACAAAAATCAAATTGAAAATATAGAACTACGTGAAAAATATTTTTAAGTAAACAAAACGTCTTTGATACAACAGAGGTCTATTTTAGTACAGAGTCAATACTCTTTTTATGCGATTTTGAAGTTATGAGTTTTTTTTAGAAATACGTAAAAATTAATATAATACGTCATTTTTAAAATATATTTATAGATGTGAAAAATATTTCTGAAAATGTTAAAAAATATCAATTTTATTCTAAATAGTGTTTGTTTACATTATATAATTATAGTATATATAGTGACATCAGCATGATGTAGTCCTTGCTGACTGTTACCGAAAACCTCGATAAAAAATCTTTCGTCTCTTATTCCTGGTCGCTTGTCAAGCATTTATGTACGCCACGTTGTCATTTTGGACGGGTCCGCTAACGGGTGTGTTAATTATAAACGCCATCGCTCGTGGCGCGGTCGAAAGCCGAGACCGAGTGCGGAGATCAGTAGTCGGTCCCCACCCTTTAACGAGACAAAGTTGCGTTACGGCCAGCGGTATGTTTCCGCTTGGCCAGAAGCTTGTAAAGTTTTAAGTTAATATAATCAATGTGCTTCCAAAAGAAAGTGTTTGTTTTCTGACCTGCTCCTCATCCTGCCCTCACACGACGGAATAACACCCTTTTTTGAGAGAGAGGAGGATGTTAATAGAAATATAGCTTAAAATAAAAAATTAAATTGTCAGTATCCAAAAACATACGATCGAGTTTTATTACGCTTCTGAAAAAATTAAATATATTTTTCAATAATAATTTCAAATTGGGTGACTCGGCGGGCCGATCGCTGATCCGAGGATAAAAATCTGTTCGATTGTTTGAATAATTCAGCTGGGAACCAATAAACACGCCGGGAATCAAACACTGCGTAATTGGATCCGTCCCGCAGTATTGCCCGGCCCGCCGGACCAATATTTGCTGGGCAGAGCGGAATTAGGGCAATATCATCCCCAACACCCACACCGGCGATATTACCTGCAAAGTAATCACCATCAAGTCATGCATGTCCTGATTACACAATCGCTGTAATGCTTGCAGAAAAGTCCTCGTAATATATATAATCGTGTCGGAAACAACATAGTCATATCCTGTCTGCCCAGAAATGGGCGACTTCGATGACGTTACTTCTGGCCATCATCAAGTCTTCCTGGGTGCAGCTATTCGGGCACAGCGCACACTTCAGAAGGTGTGACAGGGTCTGCTCCACGACGCAGTCACATTCAGTCGGTCCGCTGTAAAACTGCTAGGCTTTCATTTGTGTCCTTGTCTTGCATACTGCGGTCCGAGTCTGTTAAGGGACCTCCATATATTCCACCCTTGATTATGTCTAGGGGCTAGGTCCTCTTTCGGGGCAATCCAAGTATTCCCCTCAGTTGCGCTTCTCCACATGTTCAGCCGCAGGGTGGCCTCAGGTATCACCAGTTCCGTTGTCGACTGTAGGAAACTTCTCTTGAATCCTCGTAATAATATATATCTAATAATAGAGCATACAGTAAAGATCTATAAGTCGTATTATTATTTGTAAACATCGCAGAAATGATGTAAAACGGAGATTTTATCAAATCGCTAAGGTATATTATTAATTCACGTGAAATATCAAAATTACAACCCCGTAGTGTGGTTTCCAAAAAGAAAGTAAGCGAGTTCATTAACCCTGTTATTACGGCTCGGTTTGAATACAAATTATACTGTCAATTATACAACTAGTATTTGAAGCATAAATGTACTTTTCTGGTCTATTTTCATATATCACATTGGTTCTTGTATCCTTTAGCTATCAGACGATGCATAGAAAACTATTCTAAGAAAGTAGCAAAACGATATATCACGTTAACCAATGTCAACGGTCTGGGAATCTTGTGATGGCATATGCCGACAACCGATGCGAAAGGGTTAAATTAAACCTAACCTAATATGAGTTAATGCCTAAATCCCGAATGATGTTAAAATTACAATTACATATGCGGTAAGAATTAGATTAGGTTATTTTAGGCTAGGTTGCGTTTGATCAAATCATGCTGAAATGTCAATTATATGGTGGCAAGTTTATCTACAGATAGATGGGCGACTTTTTGGGATCATTGCTTATCATCGAACGTGCGTCAGTCTTGTAAGATGGAGTGAATCATCAATGAAAATAGGAGACGCATTCTGTGTTATCGCCTGGGAGTCTCTACCATTTCTTGGGAGGATTTTCCTGAACTGCTGCTAAGTTCTAACGGTCCATTGCTGTTAAACTTCATCAAAGAAACCGTCGGGGCTACACGCGCGATTAACGAGGCGGACATGGAATAGGCTCCTACGTTCTTCAACTATTTGTCAGACGTATTTATCTAACCTTGTGTGTAACCTGTAGGGTACAACACGCATCTATATAGTTTTTCTACATTTTTTTTGTAATTAATAAAAAATAAATAATGTCTTGTAAGATGCCTTGTAATTAAACTTATCCTAGTTAGTTATCTAAGTTAATAAATGTTTGAGAGTAATTGAAGATGCAATCGAAAGAGTCACGCTTTCAAATGCTGTTTACAATAAACTTGATCAAGTCAAATGATACGATCATATCATCCTAGATTCGGTTCTGAAATGTTAGCCCCGATTTAAATCACTAGCTAGGTTAGGGGCACTCGCAAGGGAGCGAAGCTAGTCGCTGGATGGGTTTCCGCCCCAAAAACGAATCTACGTGTAGGAACGCACTTGTTATGATATACAGCATAGCATAAATGATATGGATAATCATTCTTACCTATATGTGAGGTCGTTCCCAAGTTTATATATAAAATACCTGCTGCCTATTTTAACCATCAGAATTTAATGATTTTATTTCATGTGGGGCAGTATTTTTAAACTCACTTAATCAATGTTCTTTTGAAAGTAAATCAATGCTAAAAATAGTATAATGCAATTCCTCCCAAATTGCATAATTATTTAAAATCACAGTTGTTTTATATGCTTTGATCTTCTCATAGGGTTTTATTAGTAATTAAATTACTAAAAGCTCTATTACAGAATCCTTTATGTGTACCGAGCTTTACATAAAGTAAACAATGGAACTGTTTTGGGTGTAGGTAATTATTAGATGTCACATTAGTCTCTCCCGAAAAGTAATTATTTGCTCTTTGGGGAAGACGCGGCACTACAATTTCGGTACAAACATAATTAATTCATTTAATTACCCAGTGTAAGGAGTAATTAACCGTAGGTAAAATAGCAGAAGGGAATTTGTGTGACTGTCTATGATTTGTAATTTCCGTTAATTTGATCAAAAACCCTAGAGTTTCCATTAAATATAATTAAAATATTCACCATACTCGTATAAAAATACACAAGTTATAAAAATGTCATCAACATCAGCAAAAGCATGCACTACATAACACAGGTCTCACGAATTATTAAGCTCCATGTTTCTCGATCAAAGACCTTCTTTATCCAGCTTCCTCATACTAATATATAATAAAAATAAATTTGCAATTAATAATTTTAATATTGAATGAATTGATATTTTGTTCAAGATTAACTGGAAGAGCTTACTTAAGTTTAAACTACTCGAAAAGATGCAACAAAGTTGGTGTCAGATCTGCAGAGAAAAACATTTTAAACTTCTTTGCATAACGTTTAAATATTTACGTTTTAAATAAAACTATTGCCTTACAATGAGAAGAATAAAGTTAGTGAAGTATTTTCAAAAGAGGATGCAAGAAGCCAGCTGCAGTCTCGTAAACTTCCACCGGGCTGTTGTATGAACTAGTAAACAATCGCCTGAGAGACTGCCTCCAAGGATTAGACTGCAGTTTGATGATAACTCCATTCAAAGTGTCCTCGAGCAGAAGAAGCTGCCATTGTGGAAGGAGAGTTACTTTAATCACTTCTGACGCCAAGATGCGGCCCAGGAATTAAAGATAATTAACGTAATGAAATGTCTTAATGAATACTGCATCTCATTAAAAAAACGAAATTACAAAGGCATGTTTTCACTGGAATGAAATATGTTTATGTAATATCTGCTTAAATCATTTCGAGCTTTTACTCTTAACTTTTAATTTATTATTATATATTTTCAAAGATATTGTAACTGAAAATTGTTTTTAAAAGCAATTATATATTATTTTTTTACACATTCTTTATTACAAATCCACTCACTCAAACTGTTTATAATAGAGTTTAGCTGTGAAAAGCACTATCGAGGCATTATTTTTAGAAATAAAATATTTTTTGGGACTACTTTAAGGGCGGTTATTTTAATAATTAATTTAATACTTCTTCGTAGTAGTAACAATCCGGTGGATTGGTTTGCAGCAACAGAATCTCGCATCTCGATCTCCATTCCTCTCGGTCCTCCGCAACTCTTTTCAGCTCAGCATAAGCACTACAATTCATGTCCTCGAATACTTGCTGCAAATACTCCCGTCTAGGACGCCCTCTACAGTTTCTACCCTCAACCATCCCCTTCACAATATCGTGAAGAAGACCATCGTGGCGCATGATGTGACCGATCCATCGGGCTCGCCTCTCTGAGATGGTTCTTATTAGTTGCCTATCTTCCTTGATTATTCTGAGAACCTCATTGTTCGTGACGTGGTCTCTCCACTAATTTAATAGTATGATATAGTAATACTTATTCTTTGTAATTTATTTATGTAATAATACTTAATATAAAAAATGTATCATATATTGAACTCCACATTGAGTTTATTTAGGATTCTCGCTACCAATTACGAGTAAAGTTTACATTATCTTTGCAAACGATAACAAACAGAGGATGTTTATAATAAAAAAACAACATTATAAGCAATAAATGAATATTTTATGAATACCATCAGCTGT
Source organism: Glossosoma conforme (assembly GCA_022606575.1). Taxonomy (NCBI): domain Eukaryota; kingdom Metazoa; phylum Arthropoda; class Insecta; order Trichoptera; family Glossosomatidae; genus Glossosoma; species Glossosoma conforme. The sequence continues at coordinate 1,247,751 of JAGTXR010000117.1, forward strand.
GCCACATTAATCGTCGGTTTATTCAAGGAAATGATAATATTTAAAAATTATTAATGCACAAAGAAATTATTATATCAGCTTTTTTATGTTTATACAATTAAGTTATGATTATATTTAGAAAAATTCTACTTGGAATTTTTTTATAAACAAAAACATGTGTCATTCGTATTCAATCTATACCATCAAATTAATTTTACAAAATAGCTTCCTGAACAAACTTGATTTGTTTATGAATAATTCAACCTTTCGTTATATAACCATTACTGGAAATATATTTTGAGTTTGATTAAATATTTTATTTATTTCATATTAAATAACACTCATTTTTTCCTAGAAAATATAAGATATTGCATAGATGTATATAAAATCAAGTGGCATCAATCGATAATGTTTATATAGGGTCTGCCATCTAACGTTTTTTTTTTCAACTAGTGCTTATTTCGTGAATGGTAACACTTAGCTCATGTCTGATTTGACAGATAATTAGTTTTATTTTTTCCGCTGAACGAATACGGTTGTGTATACGCTTGAACAACGCTGGGAAATATTGCGACATTACTTTAAAAATCAGGCCATTTTTCTTCGAAAATGAGCAAGGAGTGGCCGTTACAGTCAATGGCGATCGTTATCGGGCCATTTTTGTTCACAAAAATTGAAGAGCAACATTTGGTTTCAACAGGACGGCGCTACGTGCCATACAGCCGAAGCTACACTCGATGTTTTGCATGTTTTTCAAAAAAAAAAAGTTATTTGGCAGACCCTATATTTTTACCTAAAAATGTACAATAAAATATAAATGATTATCTCAAAATGATAAACTAATAATAAGTTTCAAATACATTTGCTTCGCGATTATAAGTAAAAACTTTGTAGAATAATTGTTCGTGTAAAAACATAATTTACATAAATTACAGATACAATGGAATCCATCATGCGTGCATTTACATAATTATGTAAACCCACAAAATGAATCATGTTTTGTTATGGAATGTTTACGGATAGACAATAATTAATTTCCAGCGTATATTAAAAAAAAACTAATGAGAAATTCCTCAAAACACACTGAACTTTCGGTTTCCTTCATTATCATATCGATATTAATAAATTATAGACTTTGTACGCACGACTTCTCGATCGGGCGAGCCCCTGAAACACACCCAACCCTTTCATGCCGGAGTTGACTACTTCAGTAAATAAACTGAAACCTCATTGTTCAGAGTCACGATATTTAAGATTATAAACTGTCAATCTTATTGAACTGCAAAACGATTAGTTTTTTTTTTCATAATAACTTATCGGAAGGAAAGCTAATGAAACACGTACTGCTAATAATCTTAATAATATCAAATTATTCATACACACAATCAACTATATATTGTATTGACGTTAAGCTTTTTGGATATAATTTCTACAAAACAATTAATATATAGCGTAAGTATTAAAGTCCCATTTTCATGGCTTACTTATGTGTAAATATTGTTAAAGTTAAATCTGACAATTATTGGTGAAATTGCATAAATATAATTCCATTTAATTTTTAAAAATAATACAATATAGTTTTATTTCATATTTATTTGATTTGGCTCAATAGACAATAATTCCTCTTTGGGGAGATGAAACGCCTCAAGTGAATTTAAAAAATACATAGTAAATTTCGTAACAAACGTATTGTAAACGTAATTGCGATTAAAATTAAATAATGCAGAATTTTGTGTTAATGATTGGATTTTTTAAATCAAAATATATGCATAGTTTAAAGTTATAGATTGAGATACGAATTAATACAAATAAAATCCTTAAATAACATTTTTACAATATGAAATAATGGAAATAACAAATTTAATTTTTTGATATTTTTAGTAAAACCATAATTGAAGTTTAACAATGTCCAATAATTTAAGAAAATCATGATAACAATGTATTTTCTTGAGATACGGTAAGCAAAACTATCATCATTCGTCGAATGTTTGTCGTAAATTTAAAGTGCATCAGGTATGGAGGGGTTACACCCTGTTGCTTTATTTCGTACTCGGGACCGATTAAAAAAATCCGAAATCTGGCCGCAGTCGGTAATTTTGAGCAATAAAGGTGCTTTAAAATATTCCTACCCATTTATGAAGAAGGCTGCATCCTGGGTGTTGAGCATGTATGCAAGCAACATATATTACGTTACATCTACAGGTATACCCTCTCTAATCACGGGATGATAATGCGACCACTGTGAGTTTCTTGCCCCATATATCCAACTGATTAGAAGAACTATCAATGATTCATTTTAAGCACATTTTTAATGGATGTATTTAAACAATGTAGCTATGATCGGGGACAATTAAATATGTGAATTACCTCTGACAAAGAAATAAACCTTTAAAGTCATGTTAAATTTTAAAATGCTGCTAAACGTAATCATCATCATGTCAGCTCTCCTAACGGGAGCATATGAACGTCACAAACTGACGCCACAAAGCTCTGCCATGGTCGTTACCTCGTCGTCATTCGTCACAAAATCTAATAATCGTACGCTCAGTATTCTACACAGGCATTTGCCAACGAAACCCGTTATACAGCTGAATTTGCTTTCGGAAGATGACAAGAATGGGAACGATACAGGCGCTGCATAGTCGGCATTTTATTTATCACATTGAATAACATTAATTGAGGCATGATTTTTCTGTCAATACTTGTTAGAGATTGTCGATCAAATTGTAATGCTTACACAATTACGAGTACATTAATTCTACAGTAATTTTGAAATGCAGAAACAAGTAATTTTGTGTTTTAATAATCCGCACATTATTTTACCTTATTTATTTTTAAAATAAAAAATTGAAGCTTACAGGTTACGATAACTTCTATACAAACCATGGGATCACAAAAAGGTCGATTAAAAATGCTGACCGTCAATTTTGGACGGGTAACGTCAATTTTTAACGTTTATCCCAAACTATAACCTTTAAAATGCCTGTTATTAGGAAAGGATAAGCTTTCAGAATGCTCCGTTCTTCTCAAACATTTGACCAATGATGGATATGTATCAAAGCGAAAGTATAATGTAATCATAAAAGGAACTATGGAGGCATCCTACAGTAACCTAAGCATATATTACATATATAGATACAAAATCAACGTGTAAATTATCAATCACTAATTATGATTACCTGATAGCTATTAAATAAAGCATCTTCACAAGTTATAATGCCATAACTGGAGCATATGGCCGCCAAAAGCTGTAGCCAAAATGCTCTGTCAGCCGTCATGGTCCTCGCCTCATTCTATGTCAGCTCCAACTCCTGCAGCTTCGCCAAGTATATCATATGTATAAGACGGCCATCCAGAACACGGCTCGATTCCAGGGGTTGAAGAAAAAACAGTTTTATGCGTTCCTGTGGCATCCAAAGATGTCCCAACCAGATCCACCTTCGCTTCTTGGCCGACTGCAGTATGGAAAGCTGATTTGTTCGGTACGTCACCTCGTTATTCCACACCAAGCCAAACATTTTGCTCACCAGTATTTTACACAGGTATCTGATTTCAATGTCGAGATTACTAGACATAAAGAAGTTGATTACCTCAAAGAAGACGTAGATTTAAAACGATTATTATATGTATAGTTTAAATCTTCGGACATTGAAATGAGTAATTTGTAAAAACTCACAAGTGGACTCGAAATAAAAAGTAAACGACATTTTAATGACTGGTATGTTTGCTGCTCATGCACCATGAGGATAATTTTAAAACGGCGGAACGATTCATTAAATCTTGAAACCCTTTCATTTGATTCGAAATGATGATTGAGTGAGCCGCGTAATACAACCATCGCGTTATTTTCATAATTATACAAACAAAAAATGTATATGAATATTGTTTACGTAATGTATGGGACAATACATTATCAATGAGCTAACAACAAAATATTTGAAATTATTGATATGACATGCGAAACAACTGATATCCTCCTCTCTAAGTTGGGTAACGAATTATTGGGTAACAGGATGCAGGAGCAGATTGACAATACATAGAACTTGTTTTCTAAGCACAATTAGCGATTATTTTATTAATGACTTGATTTCTACGCCCGACCGGTATGGCATTTCGCCGGCCGGGCGCCAGTCAATTGACAACTGCCGAACACTGTGACATGCCGCGCTGCCAATGATCGCGGCAAAAAGTAAATTAAAGATGACAGTTGCACCAACATGAAATGGAGCAACTGTCATAACAAATACAATGCGATATTTTATATCAATAAAACTAACATTATTAGATGTAAATGTCAGGCGAGCGAACAAAAATAATAGACAAATACCGTTTTTCGAGGCTTTACGGCATCAGCCTAAAAGAGCTATATCAAGCTGATATTACTACACATAGAATATACTCAGTGAAGCTCCGGGAGGCAGGGCTTAAATGGGATGAGACGAGGAGTATTGTAGCGGCAGTTCGTGATGATTATATGCTGCATTAAAAGGCGCAGACAATAAAATTATAATGATAGTAAAAAAGAACATTCTAGCAATCTAAGTGAATCAAAATGATACAATGTTAAATATTGTCGATCGGATTGGAATCTGAGACCTCCCGCTTACAAGAGAGTTGCGCTTTCAGCGTTAACAGCTTAGCTGTGTTGATCGACAGATAAATAAAGCTTTCTGATACTCGGATTTGTTGAAAGCTCGGTCAGCGGTGGGCCGCAGCAACGGTAACACAATCACCGGTGAAAAGACCGACCTGGACCTCAGCCAGGATCCCCGCGGGCCGGTTAAGTGGCCCATTAATAACAGGTAACAATCATGCCACTATAATAACCTTTAATTTTTTACCCGGCACTAGACAAAGGGATACAAGAGATAATTCTTTGTTTCAAACGAACACAACCATCGAGTACCCAGCGTATTAGAATGTTACACGTTTTATTGCAATTAAAAAATATACAATATAGATGTTTTTAAGCGTAAAATAAGCTCTTGTTGGTATGCAAAGGCTAAATCATTTCTGTACCTTAAATATGTAAATCCGCGTACATTTTTTTTATGAAATATAAAGTTATCAATAAAATATATAGTCATTATTTATAGTGATATCCACCTTTCAAAGTTCGATATCGATTTACTGGATGACGGGATGCAGGATCATGTTCAAAATATAAAGAACTTGTTTTCGTTTCCCATATTATCACGGTTTATTTGTCAAACACTTAAGCAACAAAAAGACCGTTGCGGCGCGTGCTGTTAGGCGCACCCCGTAACGGTCGCAAGCTCCAACTGTCAACTGACGGTGCGCTCTGACATATCGGCGCCGCTAACCATCGCTGCAGAAAAAGCGAATTCAAGATGACAGTGGTACCAATAGGAAATGGGCCAACTGTCATAACGAATATTTTGGCGCATGCAAATACCGCTTAACATTATACTAAAACATAATAACTAAAACTAACATTAGATGTGCATGTCAGGCGAGCAAACAAAAACAAGAGACAAAAGATCGTTTTTCGAGGCTTTACGGCATCAGCCTAAAGGAGCTCTGTCAAGCTGATATCAATAGCTATGTTAATACAGAAAATATGTGAGTCATTTGATAAAAAGTGATCGAAATACATTGGGTTAAAACTGTTGATATAAAAATATGAATCAGCTAAAAGGACACTAGTCAATTTAAAACTAACATATTTTCTTAGATGAAAGTATTTTTTAATTTTTTGGTTAATCTATCGAATCTTAATAAAATGATTCATTGATAACATCAATGGGTATACTAAAACATTAAACATAATTGAGTCAAAGGTGAGTGGTGAGATGATACGAGATATGTGTGTGATGCTGATAGAAAGGTCAGGACAACATTTAGCGATAGTCCAGAAGAAGTTTTGATGATTACATCAAGACAAAAAATAGTGATGATAAATTGACAAATGTGTTAGTGTGTTTAAAACCCGCGACCTTTGAACTCATCATAGGTCGTTACGTTCACGCCTAATACAAGGTTAATACGTGAGTATATCCTTTCACTACATACTTTAAATGTTAACCATATTGAACATATTTGTTACTCAAATGTTATTAAACGTTCAGTATAATTATGTATCAACAGAATGCATCATCATCGTCATCATCATAACATTTGTTTAGCTAATTCTTAACCCCCGGAGAAACAAAGAAGGTCAATCAATTTAATTTTTAATTCAGAAGATGATAGTAATAACATAGAAAACTGTTCCGTGTTTTGAATGTTAAGCGTAGGTCTGCATTTATTCATTAAGCGAACTGCTATTTACATGAATACTATTCCCATGTATATATAATTTAACGAGTATGTCCTAACATGGCATTTTCGTTGTATAATAATTTCGTTATTAATATTTTATTTTTTGTTGAGTTCACCAGAGTTGTTTTTTGAATTAACAGTAATTTAACGATAAGGCGTTTCTTAAGAGTTCACAGTTACATTACCAGGAAATGACTTAAAACCGCTACGTGATTGAACCGAGCATACGGTGCGATCGGCTTATTAAACCTCCCATCAGAGCATAATAATAATTTCCATGATAATGAAAATTCACCTGAACTAATGAGATTAGGTATGATTAAACATTAAACGATCCCTAGAAAATAACTCGGCCTATAATAATCGAAAGAATTATTCCATACAGATTTTTCTTCATCTAGAATTGTGCGGGTTTTTAGAAATATTACACGTATCATTTTATAACAATCGTATGCTGTCTATGTTTTTGAAATGATAGTCTATAATTTAAACTAACATGTCTTAGGAGTATTTCGGAACATTTTAAAACTATTGTTCTTATGAGAATAATGACACTAACACAAAAAAATAACGAAAAAATATAGGTGAGAACACCAATAGCCGTGATAGAAGTCTCGTCTGTGATGTTTATGACTTTAAACATTTTTAGGATGGTTGAACACTGTACATACATATGTGAAAAGATAATCCGACAGCAGCTAAGAATTAACACATTTTACATATGTACGAGTATCTAACTGCGAATGAAAGCAATATATTTACTGCCAATTTCGCTATGACAATCATTTTTACATATCAGAAAACAGTACATTCACACTAACCAAGAATATTTATATTTTTACAAGAGAGATAACGTTGCTATAATTTATTCTGAAAGAGTGGTGACCATAGCAGCTGACGAGATACGACTGAGTATCTTTGTTCCGAGAATCTATACAAAAGATGATGCAACAGCTGGACTTCCGTGTCGCAGAAACAGGCATCTAAAGGGTCCGCCATCTAACGTTTTTTTTTCAACTAGAGCTTATTTCATAAATGGTAACACTTAGCTCATGTCTGATTTAACAGATAATTAGTTTTATCCTTCCGCTAAACGAATATGGTTGTGTATACGCTTGAACAAGGCTGGGAAATATTGCTACCTTACTTTGAAAATCAGGCCATTTTTCTTCGAAAATGAGCAAGGAGTGGCCGTTACAGTCAATGGCGATCGTTATCGGGCCATTTTTGTTCACAAAAATTGAAGAGGAGGATATTGGCAACATTTGGTTTTAACAGGACCGCGCTACGTACCACACAGCCGAAGCTACACTCGATGTTTTGCACCCCATTTTCAAAAAAAAAGTTGTTTGGCGGACCCTTTAGTAGGTATTTAAATAAGAGTAATTCTGAATCTTTTAAGGTTGCAAGGCTGCTTAATGCTGCCCATGTTAAATTTTAAGGAAAAATCCTTGTAATAAATCGAAAAAACTAATAACGTATATTAATATTATTATTTCATGTTCCTACGGTACCAAAACACAAAAAAAGCATAATGATGATTAATCAGTAGTGAAGTCAGTACTCGGGAAGACAATAATATTTACCAGGCCACAAAAATAGTAATATTGGAAGGCAGAAATTCAAGCAACAAAAGAGGGCGTGGATTAAATAAGATAATGGAGGGCAGTGTTAACGAGCGGCTAGCGTGGTCGCTGGCGGTGTGAACGAGGATCGAGAACCACTATTTAATACTTCACAACCAAGGAAGTAACACTAAAATTAATTAGAATAAATACACGGAACATTTAATTTTTGTTTATTACTATAATTATATTATATTTCTTATGTAATCGCATGCAGAAGAGGACAGCCGGTCAAAACCAGTGCACTCTATGTCGCTCAAGGGAGGCTGGACGCTGCATGCAGGAAACGTGTGTTGTGGTTGTGTTCGTGTTTGTGTGTGGGTTGAGCAGATCGCAAGAGAATATTTATTTGTTTCTTGAAAAGATACAGATTGTAAGAAGGAGGAAACACGGATGCTGGAAGAAAATTCCAAAGCTTACCGGTGGCATTAAAGAAGGAACTTTGGAAACTGCCAGTTCTTGGTCGACACACATCGACCGTGTATTGTGGGTTCGGCATATGTTCGGCATATGTTCGGCAATTGTAAGACGAGTTTGTCGGTTATTGGTGGGTGCATGAGGAATTGGTTCTTACAATTCCAAAGAACAATAATTCCGAACGTGGTAATAGCGGCAGAAAAGACTGAGTGAACCAATCATACGCCTGTGTTTCATTAATTACAGGTTAGACGTAAGAGTGTTATTATTTATCAAACGAATCGCTCTTCTTTGAACTGAGTTAATCAAATTATTTTACGAGTTACTTGAAAGTACATATATATTTCGTATAAACAGTACGCCGTATAAGCAGCGTAATATCAGTTGACTTTTAAGCATTGCCTTTTATGCCTTGTATACGCGAAATTTAATTGAAAAATTGAACTATGCATCACTATTTACAGTGTTTGCATAAGACAGTTAATGTATTAGTGCATTTAAATGTAGTAGATTAAAGAGCTAGATTTCAACTAACAGGTCATATATAATGTAAGGTTTCGCATTGTGTTCTCAATCTTGCATGACTGAAAATCAGAGACTGGCTCTGAAACGATATGGGTATACTTTTGTGGCATGTTGCCCGCAATAACATAGGGATGTTTATGTAGTCTGAAGAGATGTAAGCTCGAATATTGAAAAGGTCAAGTATAGGAAGCCAGAAAGCAACCTTTTATTGAGGCTTTAGGGGCTGCAGGGTACAGCGATCGATAGGTACGATTTGTCAAAGACACAAATCACAACAAGAAAAGACTTCTCAAAGTATAAAATTTTCTCTAGAAGCGTTATCAATTCCTACATCTACACTCGCACTTGATTTATAAGCGGATTATAATTATTTATTTCAAAACATCATCAATGGTGATTTACTGTAATGATCAACTTATGTTCCTACAATGATGATTGATGAGTATCCATCTCATTCGATCCCTGCTTTCCAAGTAAAGCCTCCCGAGACTATTCTTCTGATGTAGTCAGTTTGTCTTGGAAACATTTTTTTGAGCATGGATCTCTGTAAGCCACGTTGGGTGACTTTATGTATAAAGTAACATAAAGCCATATACGAAAACACAGCAGATAAGTAAACAATACTACGTACGACCATATTAAATGGCATATGACTGAGAATCGCAACATTAATGATCTTTCACCCCTCTTCATTAGTGCTCTCATGGGATAGTAAAGATAAAGATAAAGATCTTAAGCCTGTGTTGCCGCACTGTGTTTCATAAGTTTCTGGTGTTGCCGGGGTGGTGCACTCACTGTATGGTGATAATATGATAAGTAATATAATGGTTTTCTTAGAAAGCCGAGGTGCGCCACGCCAGCTCACCAATAAATTGAAGAAACAGACGCGGAACGGCTATTTAAGATTATGTCTGCGCTCCATTGTCTACGATCACGCCTATATACTAGTATGAGCTTTTAAACCGGGGATATTATGAACTGTAGTAACATTGCCGGCTTTGACCGAAAGATAGCCGCGCTGGAAATTACTATTAGTGAAGTAATTGCATACTAACAACGGTCGAGACGGATTAAGACATCTTTCACAACAAGATCTTATGTACTTGTCATTACAATGATATGTTGATAACATGCGATCAATTACATGATCCATAAACAGTACATTTGAGAATCATCGAGAAAAACACACTATTTCCTTTCCAGATTAAGAAACTCCACGTTTCAAAGAACTTTTGATCACAAAAACATTTTAAATTTACAAAACTTCTTATTCCGATTTAAAAGTAAAAGCATCGACATACTTGATAGGTTTTATGCCTAAATGCATGTGTGTAAAAAAGGGTTTATCGTCTTAAAATGTGTCACCAATAATATTCGTTTACGAATATTAACACTTCAAAGCGTATAAATTCAATCCAACATGATATATAACGCGTTTCTGTGATATAAATGTAGCCAGTTGATTATTCACTTCGAAACATAAAAGGATGAAAGCTGTATTTCTTGCAGTTACTGGTTTTTACATAATACAACAAGTCCGAAAATTGATACGACTATTACTACACTGTGAAGCAGTGCGAATAAAGAGAAGGATCGTTTTCACGGAATCGAAAGCCATTTACACAACTAATTTGTAGCTAGACAATATCTCGCCATCTGGTCAAATTTTTATGTTTTTTTTTCATTTTGTGAATTAAAGGTTTTCCTAATTATATTCAGGCCGACATTTTTCTAACATGAATGTATAACTTAGCTCCTATACTAACCGCCAAACTAATAGCTTATACCTGCCACGTAAATCTTGAATAATAATTATTGTTATTAGATCTATGGGTCAGTTCAATGTATCCACAAAGGCGAGGCGTTGGGCAGGGCATTAAATATTTAGGAATGACCAACGGAAGTCCGCCCACATTTTCGTTTCTGCCCATGGAAACTGAGAATTATTTTTTGCGGTCAGGACAGATTCGTTTTCTTGCCAGATGCGAATCAGATTTTTAACAAACCAACTAGAGGAAACGTAATACAACTTATTAAAATATCACGTCACGATCACTATCGTCATCGCCACATAAACTAGTATCTAACTATTTACTATTCATATCAAGACAGAGTGGATTCGGTTAACATATTATAATTTTATACAGTTTCAATAGTTTTTCAACATCCACTTTAAACATTACATGTAGACTAGAATATTCTCCCAGCGCCTTTTTTTCCGCCAGATAATGACGAGTACACAACAATTATTAAGTCTCTGCAAAATGTTCCTACAATCCAGTTGAGATCGTCATAGACTCAACTACAGAACCCTTTTTTTCTTGCGATCTATGTGTTTATATAAGTCAATAATGTTATTATACTAGCATGTACGTGAATACATATCATGATCAAGCATTTTCAGTTATATTTACTATTCTTGTATATATCCGTAGTACAAACAACCCTCGAATAACAACGCATTTTTAAATTTGTAACGTATATTTTTTCTACAGTGTTTGTAGCGCTTTTTCACCAAAACAGTTCCTTCCATATTAACTTCTTAGGTTTTCACGGCCAGATTTGATATTGTGGCTTTTGGGTTTAGCCGTGTGTGGCGAATTTCTTTTGACCAATATTTCGACCGCCATTGTAGGGGTCTCTTCAGGATTGATGATTTAGTCCTAAAGAAGACCCCTGCAATGGCGGTCGAAATATTAGTCAAAAGAAATTCGCCACACACGGCTAAACCCAAAAGCCACAATATAGGTTTCTTCTTTGTTGTTATTTTGGTTTGAACCGCCTCTTACGACTAAATAGTCCAAGCCTCGAGAACATCGGGCTAGTCATTTGATCTAATAGAAATAGTTCTATGAGGGTTAACTCTCTTACATCTTTATTACGTTTGCAATTTCTCATATTTAATAAAAGACTCAATCAAATTAAAAGTAAATAATTATAAATTTTACAGCCATTATAAAAGTGATGTTTAATACAAAGAAATTTGTATTACAAAAGCATATTAAGGTTGATGATATTTTAGTTTGCTTTTGTGCACGGCAAAATATCGTGAAATTATGGATTATTTTGGGGCTTACGCTTGCTTATTCGCCCTGATGCTAAATAATGTCTAGTTGGGTCCTGGTTATTATTCTAAGAACAAAATGGAGGTGATGCGTTGCATACAAATCAGGCGTAACCGCACGATACAATTTAATATACAAAGTGAAATGTACGAAGATAAAAGACACGCGGGAGTCAAATTTTACATAAGGCATTCTGACTTTGAGACCGTCCGCTGAGAGGCATTGAGGAAACTTGGATACTAAAAAATATATTGGATACTATCTCTAGGTACAAGTTTGTGGTGGAGATTTGGTTCACAAAATTTGCGGAGTAAAACTACCGAGTCAAAATAATGAATCGTTAAGAAAACAATATATCTTTAATTATATTGATTATTTTATATTATTATTTATCAACAATATAAGCGACAGCTCTTCATCGAATCGAAGATATATCCCTTGGTTTATCTACTTTAATCGGTTCTTAGTTTTCTTAATATACGTTTTCCGTGAATGAAAGCTTTATGCCATTTACTCATTTTGTTGGTAGATGTCCTGAATCATAATAATTGCATATCCGCTCCCAAGCTGGGGCATAAAATCACATGTCAGCTGTCTCTCCCGTAGATCCACCAATTGCATTCTATTGATGGTTTCCGACGGCCTTTTAGTTCGGCGAGTCCCAAGAAGCCTTAAGAAAAGGCAGCTTTAGTATTTACTTTCATATGACATCCGAAACATGATACCATCAAATTAATTTTCGGACTTTGTTGCCAGTAGAAAAAACTATACAGCCTTCAATCAAGTGCTACCGCGCCACAGTTTGGCGACATTTCGAAACCACCACCTGACCAGACATGACACAAAGTGTTTAATACTCCTCTTGAAACCATTTTGTACAGACACACCCCAAACAAGACTTGACATAACTACCACTTCTCCTTGACACACGCAATTAAGCGGACTGGCAACAAATCACCAAGGAAGGCAACCCGAGACACGCATGTAGCATACTAACGTCGAAACTTCTAGTCTGAGGTTTTGTTGACAAGCCGTATGCTGCGTCAAAGACTCGGGAAGGCCCTCAGCCACTTGCAAACATTTAAGCTTTTTGTAGTGCTCTGTGAAGTGTTTTCATCAGAAACACATGTACAGAGCGGAGGCGGAAAGGGTTTGACAGCGTATCTTTAGATGAAGCCTGCATTGCCCGTTCCCTCACCTCGTTATTCATCAGAAGGTCAGACTATACCTCGGTAAATCAACTAAAAAGGCTTTTTTAAATACTTGTTTTATATAAAAAAAAAAATTAAAAACAATTAATAAACATATATAAAGAATAAATTAATACAAAGTAAAGTTGTAGATTTCTAAGAAATTACGTACACAATTTTAACTCTTAAATATTCTTCAATTCAAACATTGATATATTTTTTTTACTTACAATAAAAAAGGCTAATGAAGTCTAATTCCCTTAAGCCCTTTAAAGTGAGCTGAAAATACAATTCAGACAGAATTTTTTTAATCCTCAAACAAACATAATTTGTTTTTGTTAATAAATACAAACTAGCCAAACGATCATTTCCACTTTTCCCTGGAGACAGATATCACCTTTTTAGGCCCTAGTTTACTTTTTATATCTTTGCCTTATCGACGTAAGATGCTCGTTTTTTTTACTTGGCCGATGGTAGTGCGTAGGCAATTTGCTATCCACTTTGTCGCTTGATGGAGAATTCAACGAGAATAAAGAATACCTACATTAATGTATTTATATTGAAGATATAAACACAGGATTACTATGAAAAAAAACATATTTTTAACTTTTTTTAAAAGTTCATTTAAACTTGTCATTTAAAGTTTGCACTATGAAATTGCAGACGTTAGTTTTGAGGTTAAATGTTAAATTTTAGATGATAAGCCATTTTAATGTTGGATATCAAATTTCAGAAGTTTACAACCGCTTCGAACAGTCGTAAACTGGATAGGCGACGATTAAAGTGAACCAGCTGACAGGATGGGAAGAACATAAAAGTTATCATAGACAATAAAATAAACGGGACTTTATCTGTGCAAATAATAAATATTACAACTCTACTAAATAAATACGAAAAAAATCAATTTCATAATCATCTACTGAAAACCTTAACACTAAATCACTTATCACATGAAGCCACTAAAAAAAAACTAAAAGCAGAGTCACTTAAAGATTGCCGTTTTAATGTATTTATTTTTTCCGCACTTATATACAAGTATCATTCGTACTAAACCAGAGTTAAAACAATACGTATTTAAATTATATTATATTGTTATTGAATTTCCTTTTTTAATTTTCGTGTTGTAATGCAGAATTTTTCAGTCATCTAGGCATGCCTAAAACTAATTATGTCCTTTAGAATTCACGGGCGAAACGTTTCTAATGACATTCCATTTTCTGAAAATGATTTGACAAATCAATTGCAAAGCGCTATTCGATGGGGCGAAGTTCAAATTAGTGACAGATGATAAAATAAGGTACAAACTAGTTTATTTGGACACATTACTGTTCATAAATATATAACCTACTTGTAATGAAAGATAATTACAATGCTCACATTTCAACAAGCTCACGAATATTTAAACGAACATTTAGCAAGCGAGTTCGCATTTTTGCGTCTGTTATTTTAATTACGTGCAATTAACGTCACGTGACTGTCTAGATAAGTGATTCCCAAAGTGGTCTATATAAATCCTTAGGGGTCTATTAGGATCTGCTGGGGGTCCATGGCAACGGAAAAAATTGGAGGTCTGTCATATTACAAGAGAAACTGATTGTAATAAGCACTAACGAAGAACTTAAGGTAAAGCTTAGAAAAACATATCACCAATTATGGCTCCAAAAAGACATGCCTGTCACTTAAACCGAATTATAGAATATCGCGATAAAGTTTTTAATTGCTTTTCCATTTACATACCTAGTGGAAAGGGGTTTCAGCGCGACCACGGGAAGTATAAGTTTGGTAACCTATGGTCTAGCTCAGTGGTTCCCAAAGTGGTCCACATGGACCCCCAGGGGTCCATGGGATCATCCAGGGGGTCCATGGAAAATTAAAATTGATTTGGGGGTCCATGAACATCGTTAGGGGGTCCACGGAGGGTTCAATATAAAATTATTAGAAATTTTGACACATCAGTATTAATTTGGAAGTTACAATATATAAATGAGATATGTGTGATGTCAATATTTTAAAGTGCATACAATTAATTTCTCACAAAGCTTTTCCATTGTACTTTGGGTTATAGGATCGTATATATATAAGATCGACTAATAAGACGTGAGCAGTTGCCCCTGCCCCACCCCCAGTCTTCCATCAACTCTCGTAATGTAAGTTTAATATTCAAATATACACACACTCCTCAATAGTGAACTTTTAAGCAATCGATATAATAATATTTCCGTATATTTAAAATGATTTTATTATTGCTATGTCTAATTTGTATATATAATTATTTTGTCAACAGATAACTGATACTAAACATGGCCAAATCTAAAAAGAAATATAGACAGTACAATGTCGGTTATTTGAAGTTTGGCTTCATTCCATCACAGTCGAAAAAACAATTGCCTTTGTGCCTTTTATGCAACAAAGTTTTAACCAATGAATCTATGAAACCATCCAAGCTGGAGATTCACCTGAAAAGATGTCACCCTGATAAAACAGATAAAGATTTGGAATACTTTCAAACACTCAAAAATAAAGTGATGGTACCTTCGCTAAACGAAATGTTCGGCTCGACGTCAAAAAGAAACGATGATGGTTTGCGGGCGTCGTACAATATAACGTTACTTATAGCAAAATCTGGAAAACCGCATAGCAACAACCAACTATCGGAGAAAAGTTAATTTTGCCAGCAGTCAAAGAGGTTTTAAAAACTGTTTTACACCAACCTGCATCTGATATAATTAACAAAATTCCTTTAAGCAACAACACAGTTCAAAGACGTATTGATGAAATGAGTTATGATATTGATAGTTTCTTGTGCAATGATTTGCAAACGACTCATTTCTCTCTACAGCTGGATGAGTCAACTTTACCTGATAATGAAGCATTATTATTGGCAAATACTCGTTTTATTATGGATCAAGAAATCCACGAAGAACTGCTATTTGCGAGAACTTTGCCAACCGACACTAAAGGCGAATCAATATTTCATGTTTTGAAGGATTACTTCACAGAAAAAGAAATTCCTTTGTCAAATATTATCTCAGTTGCTACAGATGGAGCTCCTGCCATGGTTGGGCGTTATCGTGGCTTTATAAGCTATTTAAAACAAAATGTACCTGGGGTGTTAGCAATACACTGTGTCATTCATCGACAACATTTAGTTGCTAAAAATCTGAATATTAGATTACATGAATCTCTTCAATTAGTCATTGATGCTGTAAACCGAATCCGAATCAATGCGTTGCATACGCGGCTATTTGCGCAGTTGTGTGACGAAAATGATGAGAACTTTCATCATTTACTCCTTCACACCAAAGTGCGCTGGCTGTCGAAAGGATTGTGCTTGACAAGATTTTTTGCTCTCTTTGACACTATTTTAGAGAAAGATAGAATTTTAAAAGAAAACTTAATGATGTGGAAAACGGACATTGCCTATTTAACAGATTTGTTTGCTAAATTTAATGCGGTTAACTTGCAATTACAAGGTGACAGTCTTAATTTGATTCAAACAAAGTCCATCATTTCAGCGTTTCTTGCCAGAATAAAGCTAAGGAAGCAAAATATTGGACGGGGCGAATTTTCCCAGTTCCCCAATCTATCACAGATAAGCTGCCAGGAAGACGATGTTTCAACCTACGTTCAACATTTAAATGCCCTATATTCAGACTTTGAAACAAGGTTTGAGGATATTTTGACTATGGTAATACCACAGTGGATAATAAATCCATATGGTGGTGACATTGAAGAAACAAATGTCATATTACAAGAGGAAATAATCGGAATATCAACTAACGAATAACTCAAAGCACAGTTTAATAAAGGATATCAGCAATTCTGGCTTCAAAAAGACATACCTGTCACTTATCCCGCATTGTGGAATATTACGAGAAAGTTTTTACTTGCTTTTCCATCTTCATACCTAGTGGAAAGGGGTTTCAGTGCAGTTGCCAATCTCATAACAAAAAAAGAAACAAACTGGATATCATCAAACGAGGAGATTGGAGATTAAATCTCACGAAATTGATGCCCAATGTTGAAAAACTATTATTAAATCATCAAGTTCATCCCTCCCATTGAATGCATTTATTTTTCGCCTAGTTGTAACAGATCGTAAATTATGATTGGGTTCGTTACAATTTTAATTTACAAAATTGTTACAAATATAATGGAGTAGTAAACTTCAAAAGTCAGCCTCGGGAAATTAAAGCGATCACTGATATAAAAAAAGTGATCGAAAAGGTGAAAAAGTTCTATAAACTATTAACAAACAGAACTGACGTCGTCACATAACAATGAGAACAAGGATATGTACCTGAAGTGATATTGTGGCTTTTGGGTTGAGCCGTGTGTGGTGAACTTCCTTCAACCAATATTTCGACCGCCATTGCAGGGGTCTTCTTCAGGATTAATAAATTTATTTAGTATTGAGTTGGTTTATTCAGATTATATATATTTTTAAAGATAAAAAAAATGTATAATCTGAATAAACCAACTTAAAACTAAATAAATTATTAATCCTGAAGAAGACCCCTGCTATGGTGGTTGAAAGAAGTTCACCACACACGGCTCAACCGAAAAGCCATAATATCATCAGGGGGAGGCCTAACTCATGCGGGAGGCCTACTCATGGGGGAGGCCTACGTTTAACAGTGGACGGACACAGGCTGATGATGATGATGATGATGATGATCAGGGGGTCCACGGATAACCGAAAATCGTGTCAAGGGGTCCACGAGTGAAATAAGTTTGGGAACCTATGGTCTAGCTAATAAAACTGGAACGCACCTAGATACTGAACGAAAATTAAAAACGTTTTATAATTATGTGTTAGTGACATTAATTTTGATGTAATAAATCAACGAAAACCGACGGTTTATAATTAAATGACGACAAAAAAATATGTTTAATTTAATTAATATACATCAATGTATTGTTTAAATAATTATGTGTTTTTTATTATTCTTATTAACTTTGTATACATGTTTGTCAAAATATGCATATTTTGACAATCATCTCATCTCATCATATCATATCATCTATTATATTTGATAGATTATTTACTTGATTGTTTGAATCCATGCTCTTATAATAAACTGAGAGCATAAAATATTTTTGTTCGACAATAATAAGCTCCTTAAAGTAAATTTCACACTACAGCAAATATTAAAAAAATAAAATACGTACTAAGATTTAGTGTTTAATCTACCACATTATATTATATTTTATATTTTAAATATATAACTTCTCGATCTTCGACAGATGTGAACACAGCGTTGAGATATTTTCGAAGGGTAAAGATTTCGAAGCTCGTATTTGCTCCGTATCTGAGTATCGGCATCCATACGAGATGCACGTCGTAAGCCGTGATTCCAAAAGCTCGTCTCGGGCGCGACGCTCAGTGCCGGTGATGGACGTCTGGCTGAGCTTTAGCGATAGAAGTGACGACGGCGCGGTGAAAGCTCCTGGGAGGAAAAGTACTAAGGGAATTGATTCCGACTAGATCATGAGTAATTCACAGCTAATAATATATCTATATACCGTTTCTATTTTCCTTCTACATCTTCTTTTAACCTGTGAATGTGATTCTAATATATTTTATTTGTCTTATCTTCAAACACAAGTTGCCAATCTAAATAAGTGCATAATTAAAAATACTATTTTTTCCTCCGGTGTAACGCATGTTTCAGTTCGGTCTAAGCAAGCATTAAAACACTCTGAATTGAATAACTCTGTTTATTTGTACAAGGACTATAATTATTTTTCGACAAGTTTATGCGGCATGATTACCAAGAAAAATAGATAATTAACGTATGATATTCCGTTATAAATATTAATACAATTATCTAGTTTTTCTATTTTTTGACGTTAATATCGGACTCACCAATAAAACTGTGTTGTGGTGTCTCTAAGGACCACATTTTTCACGCCTTGAGAGCATTAGGTAATGAACCGATCTCCTTAAAAAAAATAATTAATAAATAACCAAAAAATAAGCCTCCGACACTACAGCGGCCGTCTCTTTAAGTACTGCAGGCCCTCGGAAACCATTTTTGTTCCCAGGTGAACCTTAAAATGAAAAGATGTCTTTTGAATACGGCAAGCATAAGTGCTGAGTGGCAGAAAATTGGAGTGATAATATATGAAATATTATTAATGTAATATATATTAATATAATATACATACATATGCAATATAATGTATGACAAATAAAATCTACTATGTACATCACACTCTATCTGATATTTTTGTATTATCTGAGACAGACTAACAAGACTTATAAAATAAAATAATATTATTTATTTAATAAAATATGGATTAAATGAATTTAACATAATCACACATAATTATGACATGCAATGTAAGATAATATAAATATTACTAGAATTTCGACAACAATTGTTTAAAAGCTATTTTTCGACGTTTGTATTTCTTTCATAATGACAAGTAAAAAAAAACACAGTGCAGCATTTGATTTAGAATGGAAGAATAAAGTTGCTCTGTCATGTTGCTTATCTCGCAAATAGATACATCCACTTCCGGAAGTGATGTCACGCCGGAAGTGCGTTTGGCAGATCTTGTACTTACTCTCGTGTCGTTTGTTATCTGTCAGAGGGAGGCTGTCAGCCCGGCTAGGCTTCTGGGGCACGGATGTATTCAATTTAACATCTCGAAAGTTTTATATTCACGTTTGTAAGAGACGCGAAACTGATAGCGGAGCTTGTTAAATAAACATTTGTTTTAAGAACGATCACAAGTTTTAATAACGTCAGAAATAAATTATTATTTCAATACCTTAAATGATTTTGTTGGATCAGTGAAAAGGTCGGCTATGGGTTCGTTACTGTTATACGGTCAACTCTCCTACATATTAAACATACTTTTTTATTTGAAAATAATATTTTTACCATAATTTTGGTGGCGATTTTTCGCCCAACGGTCCATTCATTTCGGGTTAAGTCGCCTCTTAGGACTAATGGTCCAGGCCCCAAAAGCATCGAGCTAATAATCCGATATTATTAAATATTATAGGATTGAATGTATGGGTCCGCCAAATAACTTTTTTTTTTTGAAAATGGGGCGCAAAACATCGAGTGTAGCTTCGGCTGTGTGGCACGTAGCGCCGTTCTGTTGAAACCAAATGTTGCCAATATCAATTTTTGTGAACAAAAATGGCCCGATAACGATCGCCATTAACTGTAACGGCCACTCCTTGCTCATTTTTGAAGAAAAATGGCCTGATTTTCAAAGTAATGTCGCAATATTTCCCAGCGTTGTTCAAGCGTATACACAACCATATTCGTTCAGCGGAAGGATAAAACTAATTATCTGTCAAATCAGACATGAGCTAAGTGTTACCATTCACGAAATAAGCACTAGTTGAAAAAAAACGTTAGATTGCGGACCCGTTATATTGAAATAAATGTGAAGAAAAAAAGATGAAATGCTTAACTCATATTAACAATCACAAAGAAAATTGGTTTACTTACTAATGTATTTTTTTTTGTTATTTCAAATCCTGCTATGTATTGATTCCCATTCAAATAGAATATATATATTTAAAAAAAGGATACATTGGACATCAAATTATGTAAAGGATTATGTATTTCAAACTTATAGATAATCAGCGAACCTTGGAACCAATCTTTGTTTAAGGTCAATACCCTTGACCACACGACCATCGACTGCCCGAATCGATGCGTCGAAAATCTTACATTTATAACATTGTTACCAATGTTACCATCTGAACGAATTGATGCGTATAAAAAAAGAATTTGTTGCGTTATAGTATGTGTATATTTAGTTACTTATAATATTGTAATATAGTCAATGATCTATAAAAGTTGATTAGAATATTGTAATTATAAAATAATACTCTAATAAATAATTTAAAAAATCCATATTACAGATAATCACTTTTTATGTATGGAATTGAAAGCAACCTTTTACTTTTTTGCAAGCTAATTGATTTTTATGCTGAAAATAAATTTATAAAACATCTATAAATCATTTTCAGGTAAGATTACGCATTAAGTTTAGGTTGGAACGTTATTTTATAGAAATGAACGGTCTTATTTGTATATATTTCAAATTAAGAATATATGATTAAATTCGTTTCTTTTTTACTTTAATATTGAGTGGATATGTATCAGCACATATTTGATGGGTATTAAGGAGTAATTTGTTTACCAACCCCAGCAGTTTAGGAGTACATATACCTACCAAGTAATTGCATCTAATATTAATGCTTGCGATACATTACTCAATTATACTCTTACATAAAATTATTCTTCTAAAATTCCACTTAAATATTGAATGGTGCATAAAACGTCTGATAGCGAGCCTTCCGTGATTTTACTGCAGCGTTATAACTCATTGCATTTCGCTCGGCGATGGATGGAGCGAATATATCAAGTCTGAAGATAAACCTGAACTTCTTTCAAAAGTCAAGAGAAACTGGGGTGTTCAAAGATAGTGGTTTATAGAGTACCCGGGCGAGAAGAAGGATGTTTATGGCCGGTAAAAACGAATCAAATATCAAACATTCGCCAGCTATTGAATGTTCAGTCCCTGCGCAGTGGCCACATTGTATTACAATGCGGGCTGGAACCGTTTCGTCAAAGTGCTGAATATATTCGAGATACAGTTTAGGGAGTGCAGCAAACCTGGTAAAGATCACGTACATTTTTAACGTTAATTTTTTTCAGTAATAAACTGAACATTTTAACACATTTTTTCGTGATACGTACGATCATATTATTAATTAAAAGACATTTATAAAGTATATTATTAACATATTTAAATAAATAACATGAAAAACAAATCATCACTCTTGGTTGTGTTGTTTTTACTGATCATTGTGATACCATATTGTGATTATATCTTACTATTATAATAGTCTCCACTTTTTTGTATTGACAATAGTACAGTACCAACGACAATAGTATATTGTAAGATCGATTCTCATTCGATTAACGTAGTTAAGCAATATTAAACGCATACCTAAACTTATATGAGTAACAGCCCTTCAGTCACTCAAAATATGTCCAGGAAGTTCATAAATTGGCGGGTGGAGCTCAGAGAGCAGATCTTAGTACAATTCATAATAGAATTATGTGTGGCGGCAATTTATAGTGCCAACTTAGTGTTTTTTTTTTTTAACATGAACCCTTGATGCCTAATGCCACAGATTTACTAACCCAATAAACGTCCCTTCAGTAGTACTACTAGTAGTATCTAATGCTTTTCAGGTACCGTTGCATCTCTTTGCCAGATATGTAATGCTCAAGAGCTCGCTGATATCACGAAAGCTTAAAGAAGATGTGATCACAGCATTTCAAAGGACCAAAAAAGCCACCTCTGAGAATTTCTCTTATTTATATATTATTTATGTAATGAAATGTATCAAAGAGGATAGCAGTAATATATTTGTAAATGAGAGGAAAAAAACTAACCTAATATAATAAGTATGTACTTTTTTTTCTACAATAATAAAATATACGACATATTACTTATGTCTGTTTTTTGTAGCTCAAACATATGCTAAGTATACTCGTGTTTCATAATTTATGATTATAAAATTTAAAATTATGATATTACATAATAATTAAAATTTTGCTAATTTCAAAATTAAGTTTATGATTTTGAATATGTTATAAAGAAATTTATATTTTAAGCATTTACTATGAGATATTAAATATATAAATATTTTTTACACTGTTTAAATCACGGTTTATACTGTATATTCACATACTGTAAGATTACAGTTTCAACGAAAGTTTTTTCAGTTCTTCGTATGTAGTACGTGTAAGCCCTGAAAAAAACTTTTGTTGAAGGCAAAACCGCAGTCATCAAGACTGCGAATAAATAGTGCTCAAAGTGTTTTTTTATTTAAGCACATACAGGAGAATACCGACAGATAGTGATAGTAATTCTGTAGTCTCATTTGTGTAATTCTATGACGCTTACCATGGTGCATATGGCTTAGCGCTGCATGTGGAATGTTGATCCGCCAACGTCATAGACTACAGCCCGAGATTCACGCATCATCCTTTATTATTACAGGAATTTACTGTGAATGGGTGATCTTTACGGTACAACTTTCGTCTACCACCAATTTTAATTAATAGGCTATGATTGGCATTTAACGGGTGATTGATCAAATTCACACAAACCGGGGGTATTTGTGAGCTCGGAAATCGATTAAAAATCGTTTTTTTTTAATCTCCATCAAGAATCGAACCTACGACCTTGCAAAGCGAACGCTTTGACCATTGAGCTATGACCACCGGCAAAGCTGGCACTGGCAAATATAAAATATTTCATTTTAAAATACGGCATAAAGGTTCACTTTAAAACACGGCAAATATAAAATATTTAAGAAGAATTTAATTGGTTATGTTGTTGACTGGTTTATTACTGGTCCCCAAGTAATTGCAAAAATAATTTGTTAGATTACATTTAATTATAAATGGGTTGAAATAAAGATTTTTTTCCAAAGAGGTAATCGATTGTTGTATATTCACATCTACTGTGTGTGATGTTTTGTGGGAAACCATACAATAGCGTAACAGGTTAAATTATGATTGGCTCGTTTCAAACGACGACTGATAATATTGAGCCACGCTCAGATTAACAAAGCCGGTAAACGCTCGAATTAGCGCATTTCTCGCCAATTTGTTAGCAATTTTAATTATAGCTCTTTCCGGAGTAATTGCGTAGTACTGGCGGTATTACACGTAAACGCAACCGAGCACTGAAGCAGGGGTAATAACACCACATTGCCATTTTGGTATTAAAAAAATTAAAATATGATAACTTCATTGAATAAGGTATTAATGTGTATTTAAAAACACAATGGTCTTCATCACGACATTGTGGAATGGATGGTTGAGAGTAAAAACTGAACAGAGGGCGCCCTAGACGGGAGTATTTGAAGTAGTAAGTGTTCGAGGACATAAGTTGTAGCTCATATGCTGAGCTAAAGAGGGTCGAGAAAAGTGGAGATTGAGATGCAAGATTTTGTTGCTTCAAACCAATCCACTGAAAATCTTCTGTAAAATACGGTGATGTTTTAAACACTCAAAAAAATCTATTATATTTTACATTAAGAAACCAATTTTAGAAACAGTTTACAAGCGTATGAAAACTAGTATTTCAATCGAGCAACTTAATTATCTAAAAGAGAAAAAGTAAATGTTTTGTATATACGTTTCAGACGGAATTGTTTCGTACTTCTGAAGTCTATGTCTATAACAACCGAGTTAAAAACACAGTGCGATGCACGGAGCTGAGATTGTGTGTTTAAAGCGGGTGTAATGGACCGATTTGAGTGTATAATGCCAGTAATAATTATTGTTCACTGACCTGCTACTCGAGAAGTAAGTAGTTAGCCAGCGTAATTATTGCACTTGAGGCAATTCATCAACACCGGCCAGCACAACAGATTAATGCTTCTGACTATAACGAAAAGCCAGCAATTTAGTAACGGAAAACGTAAAAGAGATAATTACTAAAATATTTATACACCCATTAACTATTAGCATGTGTCATATCAATCATAAAAAATGGTGAAATATACGTATTTGTATCAAATATAAGGGATCTATTTATCCATAAATTTAGGGCATATAGTAAGAACAAACAATCGTCGTATATAAACTCGTCTGTCGATCTGCTACCATTATCCTAATGCATTTTTTTTGAGTCGTTGTTTCTTTATTATGTAAGCACATACAGAAGAATACCGACGGATGATAATAGTAATTCTGAAATCTCATCTGTGGAATTCTATGACGCTTACCATGGTGCATATGAGTAAGCGCTGCATGTGGAGTGTTGATCTGCCAACGTCATAGACTACAGCCCAAGATTCACGCATCATCCTTTATTATTACAGGAATTTACTATGAATGGGTGGTCTACATGGGACGACTTTCGTCTACCAACAATTTTGATTAATAGGCTATGACTGGCATTTTACGGGTGACCAAATTCACACCAACGGGGGGTAATTTTAGAGCTCAGAAATCGATGGAAATTTGTTTTTTTTTTCATCTCCGTCGAGGATTGAACTCACGACCTTTGGCTTTCAAAGCAAACGCTTTGACCATTGAGCTATACCTGCCGGCCGGATAACGAGAAATAGGGCGATGTAAAGGAAGATTTGGTTTAATCTATACTTTGCTAAAAGATAATTGAACATCATCCAATATTTTTAAGAAAGCCGCGCTAGCATTTTTATTTATTATAGTTTTAAGTGCATCATTTTGGCGGTGATGTAATTACTCCCACGCTGTGTGGATCGCCTCGCTTCAAGGTGTAGCGTATTTATTTTTTAATATTCAAATTAAAATAACGTAACAATAATCATTATAAAAACACTTGTGTCTAAATGCGTTGATAAAAAAAATATGTTCGACATAAAAATTAGATAAATCATTATAAATATATTGTTTAAAATACAAAATAGACGAAGAGTCGAAAGGCGTTTAATAGTGGAGACATGAATAAAATAAATATCGTCAGCACCAGAAAATATACATTCAAAATTTAAATATGACATTCAAACCACTTCCTCACTATGACTAAAGCTAAGCGCTTTACATAAGACGTTGATCCGCTTACGTGATTAGTCTGCAGCTCGGAATTCACGCATTGTCAATGTTTAAAGAATCTGCGAATGGGTGTTTTTCACGAGCCGACTAACATTTAACACCAATCAATAGTGCACGCAATAGCAATAAGATATTCAGCAAAAAATATAATGCTGATGGTCACATTGCTAAAGGCATCATTGCCGGCAGGTATAGCTCAATGATCAAAGCGTTTGCTTTGAAACCCAAAGGTCGTGGGTTCGATCCCCGACGGAGAATAAAAAAAAGGATTTTTAATCGATTCCTGAGCACTAAAATACCACGGTTGGTGTAATTTGATCCCTCGTCCATAAAATGCCAGTCATAGCTTATTAATCAAAATTGGTGGTAGACGAAAGTCGTCTCATGTGGACCACCCATTCATAGTAAAAACCTGTAATAATAAAGATGATGCGTGAATCTCGGGCTGTAGTCTATGATATTGGCAGATCAACACTCAACATGCAGCGCTTAGGCATGTGCTAAGCGTCATAGAATTCCACAGATGAGACTTCAGCATCACTATCAACATCTGTCGGTATTCTTCTGTATGTGTTTACATAATTAATTACAAATTTTGAAAAAATTAAAATGTTGAATCGTTCATAGGAGTTTAATTGCACCCTATATTTATTGAATACACAGTAATAATTGTTTTCGTCAATTTGTTTGATGCTTATTTTTAAGACTTTGACGGAAGAGGACGACATTATGTAATAGATTCAAATGTAGGGACTGGCACTCTATAAACTACGCATTGGAACGTCAAGTCAGATTCAAATTTCGGCGATAGTGAGTGTGAGATGAAAGTGGTTGCTCAGTAATTTCCGCTGTTCCTCGCAGAATTTCCATTTTAGATGCGAAATTAATTCATAGGTCGGTTCAGGGGAAGAGTGGATTCAATAACGCGGGCTGCGCGTAGCAAAAATGTTAGAGGAATTGTTAATACCGTAGAGAAAATGGGAAAATAATTGTTAATAATAAAACCGCTCCTCGAAATACATGGGTAAAAAGAAAAAAAATTAAGCGAGCGATTAAAAAGTTACATTCAATTTTACTAAAAGCGGGACACAAAAGTAAGTGAATAATTTAGTTTTATAATTTTCATGTGAATAAAGTGTTTTGTTGCCATTATTTTTGAAGATGGTCTCCAAGGAGGCCGAAACATGTAATCGCTTAAAATAAATGTGAATCAATACTAAATATTTTAAATTTGTTAATTTTTTAATTAAAATTAATTTAATATTATAACTATGCAGTTTCACCAAGTATTGTCAGCTGATAACCTTAATGTTGTTGAAAATATAACTGTTAATAAAACGTGGGATATCGACTTAACACTACTAAACATGATTATTAATACCTATTATCGTTATAGTAAGTGATGTTAATTTAGACTTCGTAACTGCAGTCAAGCGACAATACGAGTACCACATCGTAAGCGCGGTCCTCGTTAGATCATCGAAATTTAGCAACATTACACGCGGTCAAAGACTTGGATGAGTCACAGTCTGTCGCTATCCGCGGTAGTCGGTCGGTGTGAATAGCTCCTCTGGACCAAATGGTACACGTCTCGAGAGCATCGAGCTAATCATCCGACCTCCAAAAAAAACATATTACAAATAATTCAGAATAGCGGCCGTCTCTTAAAGTCTTTGGGCTTCTATCCTGAACGTCGTTGGGAGACATAAATATTCCATAGTAGACATGCGAGTGGAGAGATGACAACTTACATAACTGAGTGGCCACAATTTGTGATGAGCATATGTGCCAGATATGCACAGATAAAAGCTGTGATCACTGGTGTAATTTCTGATGTAGCTATATTCTCTAATTTAGAATACTTTAGAAAACTATGATTACCGAAATCGAAGCAGAATTATAGTATATTTTCTCCTTGTTTGACGAAGAGTTTTACCTGAAACAATAGAAAAATAAATTAATTAAGGTAAGCATATGAATTAAGTATAAACAGTGAAATATTAATCTACAAACTGGTAAATTTTATAAAGCTTGTTTATTAAAATCAAATATCGCAATTTTAGTACTATTGACATGAAAACAATATTTTCATTCAAGCAGTTTGTAAGTTAACAAATGTTAAAGTAAAAGTATAATAATTCAGGTAAAAGAGAGTGAACTGTCAGCAACATACGGGCAAAGTTTCCAACTATTGAGTGAAATCACACGTATCCAACACACAGTGGGTAATAATTACCACTGAAAGGGCGCGACCTTTGATCTAATATCTATCACTTAAGTGCTTAAACTACCTCAATGCAGGATCGGGACTCGGGGCCATTCGGCTTTCAGCTCCTCACATAAATAACGGGACCCTAGAAGGGCGACTATTTCTGAGAGATTATTCCACAACATTAAGTATCGTATTTCCAGAGTACTTGTGCAGGGCAGAACTTAACAGTAGATGAATTCAGCGTAACATTAAATAAGACGTCCCGTTAAAACCAGATCGTAAAAAGAAATGGCTTAAATCGATCGATTTTTGGATATAAACAGCTGTAAATGGACCATTTATAAATAACGAACGCCTTACAAATTCTAACACTGAAAGATGTCGCGATTTCTACTACCAACGAAGATTAAAAATAAATATTATAGCTGACATGAGGTGAGGCGGGACTATGACGGTTTTCAGAGTCTTATGACGGCATTTCGTGACGACCAGTTTAAGGAACTGTAGTTAGTGGAGCAGACATGGAAATAATAATACAAGTAAAATGTTAACCTATTAATCAAAATTAGTGGTAGACAAAAGTCTTCAAATAAACATCACCCCTTCAAATAGCTTTATATAATCTAAGTATGACAGTTTTCTTTAACGATCTGTTGATATTCTCCTATGAGTGTTTACAAAGAAAAAAGTATGAAAAAAAAAAGTTGGTCATGATGGTATCGGATGCGGTCCTGAAGCGCCCCCTCATATCCTCTGTTTACAACTCCGTGTTGAAATAAGATCAATGTAGTGTAAACAACGCAGACAGTCCTCCAGCGATGGCTTTGGAGCTTAAAGCTCCAGATGGGCCGCAAAGCTCGCCCGACAATACCGCCGCAGATCCGCCGATAGTCCGCGGGACCGGATCGAACTACGCCGAACAAACAGCAGCCCACAGCGAACTACTGCCAAGAGTTCAACTGGCGGATCAACTCGGGAGCCCAGAGCGTGAACCGCGCGAGCTTTAATCTATAGCCGGCATTATTACTTAAGCGTATCTGCCGGTAAATTAGCATTCGCAAATGTCTGCTTAAACAAAGCAAATCGACGTAAAATGTGAAACAACGTGAACGTGAGAATGGCCTCAATAAATGCATAAAAATTGACATTAAATATTAATAAAATAAATACTTACCTTGTTTTGACACAGATTGCGTTGAGCACTGTTTATTATATACTTACTGGAATACAGCTTTTTTGCATTGAATGAAAACTTTATTCCTAACGTGAATAAATATACTATATTTTTATTTCCAATTGGTCGACAAAAATTTACAGTATTTGGATGTTCAGCAAGTGTAAGACAAGTCTGCCGGTTGTGAGTGGGTGCAGGAGGAATAAGTTCTTTCACTTTCAGAGACGCAGCAGCCGTGATAACAATGGTAGAAGTAAATCAATATTACGTATGTATTGGAGATTAGATGTAATTGTGTTAGAAACTACACTAGTTGCTATTTTTTGAACCGAGTCAATTAAGTTAAGATTTAGAAGTTATTATGGGGATTCAACTCAAAGGTGACCACCGTATTCTAGAAAGAAAAAAAGTCCTAAATGACTCGATTTTTTCCGAACTGTTTTTTTTTTTAATTTTTCAGCATTCACTTTGAGATGCATTAGAATACCTATATCATTACCTTCTTCATCCTTGCAACCTTATCTGTCTCCTTCTCTTATAATTCTCTGATATACACCTCCTACCCCCTCTCTTACATAAATGGATTTTGACCACTTACGAAGTACTATGCAGCTCAGTTGTCTCTTGACAGTGATGGACTGAGGAAGTCTACGAGTTGATCAAAATTCCAGTCTACTAAACATAGGCCATATCTTACGTGATCAATGTAAAAACAAGGTAAATAAATGAATATTTATTAATAAATATTAAATAAAATTATTATTATTTTGCGTTATTTCACAAGTTCTACATAGTAATATTAAACCAACTCAACCTAATCTAACCTAAGTTAACCAACCTAATAGAAAGCCTGTCTTATTATTTTTTTATTATTATTCTGACCACATGTTGATATAAATTCTGACTATTCACTTTGTTGCATTGCAAAATCAGGGTAAAAATTATGCAACGATTTCATTAACAAAATACATAAAAAATAATTACAGATATATGATTTGTGATATACGTAGATTTTTCAGTATTTCTAACCGCCTATCGTTCCCAAAGCTTTCCAGAGTGGGCGGCAGAATTGGCGATAGCTCTCGTCTAGGGCGGCTTCCAATTTGTAGGCGGCCAGACGACCCTCCCGCGGTCCGCGCTTCACTGGGCGGGCGACAAAGCTGCCGCCTAGTCAAAGGTCGGCAAATAAAAAACTAAAAGGGGCTTTGAGAAGCACTGAGAATCCTCTGAAAGCCATACGATTATTTCTTCCTGAAGATTTTATGACTTTTTTAAACTTTTATGGTCACAATAAAAATGTAATGTATTAGATTGTTGATTATCACATTAAACAGCACCATGTCAATAATATCAAATCGATTGATAATTTACGTGTTTTATTCTAGAAAATTGTTGATAAGACGTAATATTTAAAAGTTATTGTACGAAAATATTTAAAAGTTATTGCACGAAAATATTTAAATTTTATAGTATATATATACATAAATATCCAATAAATAGAGAAGATAATAAAAAATTTAAATAACACAAAAGAATAAGAAGATACATTATGGAATTCTACCGAGATTTATGGATCGAAAAAATGTGTATTTTATGCCTATTTTTATATCATATCAATTCATATTTTGAATAAACATCATTAATATGTTTTCAATACTGGCAATAAAAATAAAAGTAAATGGGCATGATAGGTATGAATAAAACAAGTCAAACAACGCAACGCTTTGTAAATAATATATATGTTTATTGAAGTAAATAAACCTTTACAAATCATAATATGAGTATCAAGCAAAGTAATTGAATGAAAACCCCAAGGCAAGAAGTTATTAACTTAAAAGATATAAAAAAATATGTCGGAGATTTGTTTTTAAAAAAAAAATAGAATTAACGTGATGTTCAAATAAAAATATTTACCATTTATAGTACTAAAAAAGTATCAAAATAAATAAAAAAAATAACTTTAAATATCTACGTGTAGAAACGTTTTTTTGTCAGTTAACAACTTCTTCTTCAAATATAACATTAAACGTTCTTAATGGAGTGTATTTGCTACTTAAATTTCAGGTTCCATGTTGATTTATTTTGTGACTGCTAGTAGTCTCTTTGAAGCTACTAATCTCTTCAGTCTGTTGGCGTATTACCGACAATCTCGCAAACAATTATGCACATCACAATTAGCAGCTGACAGCATTAGATATGTATCATATTTAGTATACATACAGCATATGCTAATGCAAAGGTTAAGTAATCTCTTGTGTATGCTTACAAAAACTTTTGAAATTTTCAAACATAAGATGTGATATTTTTTTACAGTAACAAAATAAACTCATATAAATACTTTTGGCATCAAATATTTTTAGGTCGAATGGACATTTATTATTATGCTCGAGATATTTTTTAAGTAATAAAAAGCGTTTGTTTTGAGAAAAATATATTTGGGCCACAAAGTCTTTGGTCATAAAAATTATTCGCACACGTCCGTTTCATATTTGAAGCATAAGGAACAAATAGCCACCACACAGTTCTCTCAGTTGCCGTTTTTCACGCTTTAACGTTTATCATTTCTGAAGAACCGGATTCTATGGATTACCTCAAGAACAGAAAACCCGTGAAATTTTTGGAACAATCTGAGGCAAATTTGGAGTGATTGATATTTTTTTAAGGAGATCGGAGGATTAACCCTATGCCCCCGAAGTCTAAGTCATCTGTTCCTAAAGGACGGTTTAATCTAAGTTAATGTCAATTCAATCAAAATAAAGTATCGTTCATTCTTGGTCATTATTTTTTTGAGGTTTCATTCAACTGTCGTTGAAAAATATTTTCGCTCACCTAAATTGTAGGGGGTAAATTATCTTATAAAAAGAGGTGAATTGAGTAAAAAAGATCGTGAAGCACTGGGTTGGAACATAAAAAAAAAGTTTGATCCACTTCTGGTTTCGGCCGTGACGCTTAACCGGTCGGAGTGGATTTGCATAAATTACATGTAATTGACTGCGGAAATGAAAAATAAAAGTGTAGACTACATTAAAAGCCTATTGGGCCAGAGGATTAAAACGAGTTTCAATCACTTTAAAAATGTTTTCTTCAATCAAATATAAACATTGTTTATTACCACTTGGAACACGTTAAATAAATCATTAACATTTTCCATAATATACCTGTATATCACGCGTACAACTATAAATTACATTGCTCAATCTTAGCATATGTGCATAAGATATTTGAAGTATATTTTTCTTAAATCATTATTAAAAATATTATTAAAAGATAATTACTACAGACCCATATTTTTAGCATTATGCAATAGATGCAAAATATATGCTAAAATTCAAAAAATATATGCTAATAAATGTGAATTTCATAAAATATGCAAATATATGCAAAAATTATTATCATTTACGTTATTTTATGTTTTTAAATATCTAATATAATTCCATTATCGGTGGGTAGGTTTTTCCTCAATTTTTCTGTACGTGAACTTTGTGACTGTTACTTAGACGAGTCCTGAATAATTCAATTTATATTTTTAGATTATTTTAATTAATATGTAAATAATGTATATTTGTATTAAAAATGAAAAAAATGTTAAAATATATTGGAAATATTAGTTATTTTTATCTTAAATAAACATATATGGTAAAATGATGCTAAATTGATGCTCAAATTAGCTTGAAATGCTCCAAAACGCTAAAAATTAAAAAATATATGCTAAAATTACGGGCCTCTTATTATTACTGACCGTTAACAAAGATCGTTTTAAAGTTATTTCTTCAAGTCAAAACGTTTTTTAGTCAACTCTAAACAAAAAATCAGCATCTTATAAATACAAACACTAGTACCAAATATATTTTAATACGAGTATTATTATGATTCGTTTTACATACTTAGACATTCGTTTACTTACTGTTATAAATAATCAAAGTATATACTGCTCCATATTAAAAAAAACTGTATCTCTATAATGAGGCAGTTGAAAGATAGACTAATCAATATTGATGCATAAAGCCACTATACTTCAGCGTAGTAGCATGAAATTCAGCAATCAAGATGAGAAAATGTTAATGAGTGCGATAATTAGAGAGACATGCCATTGCTTTTAATGTGACTTAAACACTGTTAAGTGTCATTATTTCTGGTTATTCAAGATAATGCGATCGATGTCATCCGCGGCGAGCGCTTATTAATCGCTTCGATTTCTCGATCGACTTCTCGGCATCATCACAGTATATTGTCAAGCCCGCCAGTACGTAAAATGCAAATACAGGTTTATCGAATGAAAAAAGGCTGTCGCAATATGTATGTAAATGGCCTACATTATTTGCACAACAGGTCCAGCCAGCCAATACAGCATCCATCATCATCACCAAGAAGAACTAAGTAATATGGTGCAATGGACAACACACTCGATTTTTATGCGAATATACTCAGGTTCTCCGAAATATATTATATAAATGATCAAGGGGAGTAAGTCTAGCAGAAGAAACTACCAAAATAATAGGTACGTTCAGAAAAGTGGAGTGGCACCCAAGGAGCAAACGGAGTATTGTCTGACTCACTGTAAGATGGGCTGACGACATCAGAAGAATAGCGGTAGGAGACTGGATGCGGAAAGCGGAAGATCATGAAGAATGGAGACTCGTGCAGGAGCTTACAACATAGGATGGACACAGGCTGAAGATGACTATATACTCGTATCAAGTAGACTATAGGTCAAGTTGTAAAATAATTTTACGAGATTATGGAACCGTTACGATACATGCAACTTAGACCCATCCTTATGCGAAAATCCTTATTGATTCTACAGATAAAAATCTCATACATCTATTAACATTTGTTTGTGTATATCCAAAAAGAAATATTATGAACATACGACGATATTGAAATAATTGAAATGGCCCAGATTTTTCGAAACCCAAGAATGTTATTAAGCCAGAATAAACCAGTACAAATAAGGAAAAGCGTCTGTATCTTAAAAAAATCACATGTGAATGGAGCAATATTTTACGAAAAAAATGATTCCAAATTTATCTGGTTGGTCTCATTTTGTTACGAGTTTTATTTGAGATGGCCTTATTTCAGCGTTCATCCCAGATGCCACATATGGCATTGACCATCTGCCCATTTGGTCGGAAATATTTGACATTCTTAAAAAAATTAAATAAATAGAAATATTGTTTTTATAAGCGATGTTTAAAATAAACCTTGAAGATGTACAGCGGTGATGTAAAACATTATATTCTCAACCTTCTAGATCCGACTATAGAAAAGTCCCAAATAAACATTTCTAGTCTACTCTCTGTAGTTCGAATCATACGGCTACTACGGTTTCTTTTGTCTTTGATGAACATAGAATAAAAAAAATTACCCTAATAATGTAATATTACGCATATCTATGGTAAGATCGGATATCCTAAGATTTCGTTTATAATACGGTCAAAATTTAGTATTGATTTCAGACGTTCTTTACCATTTTATAAGATGATTTTAACCAATAGTTTGCACTGTTATAATATACCAAAATTCACGCTAAAGTGCGGTTAAGAGATACTTTGTTTGATACGACTGTGGGCATATTTGATCTAATCACCTGTACAACACTCGTATGCAACAGTGAAATCAAGTGAAAGTATCACATATAAGTATTATAGATAAGAGAGACTCTTAATATGTGTAATAATAAAACGTAAGACTTCACGATTTAAGTATTTTGATGATAAATAAACTAGATACACAATCAACCATCGTTTTCACGAAACGAGGAGAGCAACGGTAGACGGATATCAGCTGCTTGCTCTCAGTTGTAGCGGATACCGTCCAGTCAAGCGCCCATCAGGTCAATTAAAACCAGGATCGCAGGCGCGTGAGGGGGGAGTCTTATCGGTCAGAGAGATTAGCCGGACCGGCTCGGGCAGATTCTCTTTATACAGCACCGGCGTAGCAATGGACAATTTAAAATAATATAAAAACTAGATCAATGTTTTATACTGCCCGTTTATTGGTATGAAGAATTGTTAGAGTATTGAGTGTTCTTCTACTTTATTGTCGTGATATAAATCACTGCCATTAACAAAGGTCATTTTCTTTGCCAAAGTCATTATTTTCGTAGTTAAAACTCTTGCTCTTAAAACACATATGAATAATTATTTTAAGTAAATAAATATTGACAGATGTTAACCACTATCGTAAGGAGTAAGATGATTGTTGTGTTTTTTGTATAATATAAACGTGCAGTGCATTTAAATATATAGTAAAAGAAAACATATTGTATTAAATTATTCAGGGCATTCTCATCACATCTCATCATCGGTCTGTATCTGTATCTGTAGCCTCCCGTATAATTCTCCATCGTCTTCGATCGTCTGCCTTCCGCATCCAGGCCACTCCCGCTATTCATCTAATGTCCAATGCTTCGTTTGACAGTCTTGGGCGCAACCCCAATACTTTTCTTCCACAACAACCGTCGTCTCTTCGACAGATATGTCCTGCCCATTGCCAAACAAGTGTGCCTATTCGTTGGGTAGCCTCCACTACTTGAGTTCTTCTGCAGATATCCTCGTTTCTATCTTTTAGCGACACTCCGAGCATGGATCTCTCCATAGCACGCTGGGTGACTTTTATTTTATGGTAAAACTTGCTGTGAGATTCCAAGTCTCTGCGCCATAGGGCAATCTAAGATATCTCAAATATTCTTTTGCCATACCTGACAATCATACATAATTCACCATAAACATCGGTCAATTTTCTTTTCGAGGAATCTTTGTATTTTGTGAGACCCTAAATAGGGTTACACTAAGTTACACTTAACAGGGATATAAAAGTTAACACAAAGGTACAAAATGTAAATCTCAAATATTTTTAAATCGTCTACTTTAATTGATAATACAATCAAAACAATTATATTTTGCAAATTGTTTTTTTAATATAGTTTGTAGACACAACTTCTAAGTCGGCTTTTTGCGCCAACAATATGATCCACGCTAAGATGGATGGTGGAAACGTAAATATAAGACATCAAAATGTTTTATAAAATATAAATAAATTTTAAATTATATTTGAGAGCTCAAATTATGTATAATATGATATAGGTATGGTTTGCCATTTGTTAACAGGTGAAACAAAAACAATTACATATGTACTCGTATTTTACTAATTTAAAAAAACGCCATGTTTCCACTATAATTCCAAAATAACTATTATATGCCACAGATATTTTGTTATTAGCAACGTTTTGGTATGATAATTATAGACGTCTGTCATTTTTATGTACCTACCTCGAAGCAAAGTGATCGTATTAGGTATAAATATTAACAATAAGATAAGGTGGCTATTAAATGGGGGGTAAGAAATTAGCGTTGCGCCCCTGGAGTCCCTCGCCTAGTAATTGCGGCATCGGGACAACAGAGGGCGGGGCCGATGTAATCCAATTAGCGCGGCAGGCGGAAATGAACCCGGAACTGCGGCCAAGCAACGACCACTATCTGACGGCGGGATATTAAGCCGAGGGCCGCGAACGAAAAGTGTCGAGCATCGAAAGATGAAGAAAAGTCATGTGAAGATTCGTGCGAGAAGTCAAGGTCCATTGGTAAACAAGCGAGATGATGATGGTGACATTACGAATGGGAAATCAGAAAGACTTTTTAATGAAGACTATTAGGTGAAGCATTCAAATCATATTGTTTAATTATAATAAAAATATATATTTTTTTTAATTTTACTTAATAAAGTGAAAAAAATATATATAAACAGTTTTCTCGTAACTGAGTAAGTAGTGAAAAATTTAGATATTATTAAAAACATTTAACAAAAAAAACACTGGTTCAAATGATAATACATACTTTTCACATGTTTAGCCTCAGATTATGATGGAAAATTGTTTTTAATTTGCTTTGGAAATGGTATAAAGAGTTTTGAGAATAAGTGCTTGCGTAGATACTTATAGTAGTACGATGGTTTGACATTGTGAGGAATGGCAAGGTAGTGTATATAGCAGACTTCCATTTTATAAATCACAAATCAGAGAACGAAAGGTGAACCTGGTTGGAATATGTTATTCAGATGCTGCAAGCGAGCATAAATTTCAGCCGCCTTTTTTCAGGCATCTGAGTTCCCGCCACCCTGGAAGGCCATCAAGAAGTACGAGTGTATATTATATCATGTAATCAGCAAATGTCAGGAATACAGAGCAGCTGACAGAACCTAGTGGCGGCAGGTTGTGACGACAAATAAAATACTCTATCGAGGAAGCAAATATGGAATACTGACAAAGGTGATGATTGAGAATAGTAGGCCCGAAAAATCTTTTTCAAGTTTGGCAGGCCTGCTGATATATCTGGACCACAATAAAACAAGAGCCCGGTTGGGGTTTAATGGGGGCGAGATTTCCGATCACGGGGGCGCTCCGGGCTAAGGGGGCGCCGGGAGGAATAGAGGGTCGACCCAACGTGAGGCAATACAAATTCCGAAACGCCGGGAGTTATTCGTCCATCTTCACGAGCTTGAACACCGGGGCAGGGCGTCTGGGCCGAAGGCGGGTCACCACTAGGAACGATGAACAGGAGCGGATCAGGCTAATTTACCAACGGAATGTGATCAAAGCCTTATTAAGGTATAAGCAGCGTATTTGAGATTAATATTATATGCCAAAAACACCGTGAATACAAAATGTAATGTTATATTTACATAATATAATTGAATATTATTTTACTTTGTATCTCTGAATAATAATATTTGTAATATAAGATTGTCGGTCATGATAAGACGTACAACAAAAAACTATAAAAACAGATAAAAGATAATCTCATTTTAACAGTGAAAAAAAAACAATGGTAAGCTAAGTAAAGTAACATTCAAAGCCAGCTTATAATAAATAAATCGCATCACATATTGACCTAGATCCTAGCCGACACCGTTCCAAGAGTCTGTTTGATTTGTTAAGGATCTTAGATGAAGTAAAGCGCGATCCCTGAGTATTTATTTACATAAATAATTAATGTTTATTAAAAATTTAAATGTTTCTCTAGTTTGCCCGAATTAACTACAGCTTTGTACCTGTTTTCAGTGATTTTAAGTGTTTTAACTTTTATATAAGCACGGATTGTAATAAATATAATTTACAATATTCAGTTAAATATTCTGAAATTATACTAAATATTCTTGAGGATAAACGACTCAAATCTTGATTCAAAGATAGATTGAACATTTTTGAAGTCTCAAAAATATCACTAGTTTCTTTTCCATTGATTAATTTAAGAAAGAAATCACATATTCGTACAAAATGGTATTTGCCATGAAATTGTATTTGTATCAATGGTTCAGGTATTTACTTTACTGATTTATTATATAAGATAATATGTATTATAGAATGTTGAAATTGTTCGGATCAGATATTTTACTACAACTTAAATCTACCTATATCCCGGTTGTTGGATCAAAAAGTATGATGTAATAAAAGTTCATGTGACGTGTACTTGGTTCAAGGTTCTTGGGCTAATGCGTCCCTGGAGCGAGTCTCGCCGCGGCTCCATCCTCTGTGATTATCTGGTCATCCGAAGATTGGAGCCAGCGCGATAATCTCGAATTTGGAGGAGCAGAGGTCAGCCAGCGGTCGAGACGAGGAAATGGGTAATGGCCCAATGGATGAGGAAATTACAACAGATTACACCTACAGATTGGACGGATTCAAATTATAACCGCGTGTATGTGTATACATGTGTATATACCTGTACTTGGATCATGTCTTCCATTTACGGCCGGTGTGTAATGCACGATGGCTAAATTATTATCATCGCAATGAAAATAGATACAGTCAATCCTCGTATAACGTACGATAACGCTTAGTTTTATTTATAACGGAGATTTTTAAAATAACCATCTCTTAATATTCCAGGACTCGGGAGCATCGGGCTAGTCATCAGATCTTATTAAAATGTTATAAAAAAGTTAACTTACAATATCGTTATTATTTGATAGATAATAAGCGGAAAGTTTTTGATAAAATAAAGTAAAATTAACTAATTTTTTACTCATCAAAACATATACAATTCATATAACACGTAATGATGAGCGGGCCATTGAGGTTTACAAGCCTTGTGACGGCAGCTCGTGACGACCATATGCTCTAGTTAGAAAAACGAATATGGTAAACGATTATGGTGGGTCAAAACTGTCATATTTGGATTATTTGAAATTTAATAAAATCTGCATTTATAGTCTACAGGTATTTTTTTTAATAATACAAAAGGATCAACTTTACGCTGAGCTTTCAGTATTATGAAATGATTTGACGGCATAATTAATATAAATATTAATACACCCATACCAATTTACGTCAAATATCATATTTTAAGACATTTCAACCGTCATTTTCGGAGAAAAAAAAACGATTCCAACCGCGAACTATGCACCTTATCGATTCTATACACAGCACGGTCTACTAAGATCAATACTTCCACCTTATGAGTAAGTATTGGTCAATTATCTATAAAGTATTAGAATATCGAAGTATATACTAAAAAATAATAAAAGTCTGCTTTTACAGCAAGTTATAACGGAGTCAAATATATTTCTAAACGTTTTTCCTATGTAGTGACGTAAATTTTGCTAATTATAACGTGGCATATAGCGTAAGGTACTCGTATATATTATAGCCTCCAAAATTTCCCAGGTTGCGAACTTTACCACTAACTGTCGGCCACTCCATGAGATCATGGCGGCTCTTCATTATGCAGTCGTCAGATGTGGCCACCCATGCAAAGACTTACATTGCAGAGCCACAATACCAATTTCCATAAATGAATTTCAACACTGTATTATACAGATGGATAACATTTTCGGTAAAATATATATACCATTCCAAACATCTAACTAATATGTAAATGCGTAAGACTACTAAGCACGAGTATCAATTTGATCAAATATCGTACATTATTTTTACATGACAACAAAAGTATTTTTGATTCAGTTTCCTATTTTAAACATACAAGTACTTTTGAATTAAACGCCACTTGAAACCAAATGGTCAACGCTATAAAACATAGAACGTATACTCAGCCATAAGATATTAGAATCCCGCTCTATCGTTAGATTGACGATTTAAAGCAACATTTGACTCGGTCTAAAAATCGGTTAGGTTAAGGCCTGTTATTTACCGCGTGATGTTGATTGGGTTAAACTGCCCATACAACCAAATGTTCCAACCCTCGAGAACGCCAGGCTTAATATCGAATCACCTTGATAATTCCTATTAACAAACCATGTAAAATATGCCTCGGATTCTATAGCTTCCGTCTCATATAATTTCTAGGCTCCTGTGAGTGACAGGAATCATATATTTTTTTTATTAATATCTGTTCCGTACATGGAACATATGATCACCACAAATTTCTGACAAAATTATCAGTTTCCACTACGAGTATTTATAAAATAACCCAAAATTCATATGGAGATATTTTGTGGAATATTTATCTTCCCGATGGCCTAAGGATGAGGGTTATTAAAGGACAGCAGCTATAGTATTGAAGACATATTTGTGTGTTTTGGGATTAGCATTTTCATCTTCGACGCTCGAGATGCCTGGAAAATTTCATCTTACAGAGCGGCTCAACCCAAAATGATATACAGTCATTCAATTATTGTTTCAAGTTACGTTTAAAACACTACACTCATGTTGGTACGAAGTTCATATGAAATTTCCATTACAAACATAAAGCTCAAGACTTAACCCTTAAACCTGCCAATGGGTTCAGTGAGAACTTAGACATTTGCACAGCGAGTGCATAAACAATTTTGCTTGTTAGTGCTGGACCGGTGGACCGAGAGGGCGGGGGCGGCGGGAGCTCCGGGGCCCCCAGGGCGGGGGCGGCGCCATTGGCGGCCCGCGGACCGGAAAGTCAAGGAGAGGACCCTTCAAAAACATTTAGCAAAAACGAGGTTCCTTTCCTTGGGCAAGAACCCGAGTAATGATGGTAGCAGGCGGCCACTCTAAGGTCACCCCGCCATGATGCCGAGCAGAGTACAGACTGCCAAGGTTTCAGACTCAGACTTTTGAGACTGTTTATTTAAAATTTCGCGTGAATGGTTAAACTGCAGCGGTTACTCTTAATGATGCAAAGAAACATGCATTTTTAAATGCACGTTTTCTAATGATACTTTTTAAATTAATTCGTCACTGCATGTGTGTTCCAATGCATTTTTTCATACCAGCTTTTCAAGCATCATCGTTTAATTATGATAAAAATATAATTAACGCGAAAAAAAATATATTTATATAGATAACCGTTTTTTATTTCATCACCAAAAATTACTCC
Organism: Glossosoma conforme; assembly: GCA_022606575.1. Classification (NCBI taxonomy): domain Eukaryota; kingdom Metazoa; phylum Arthropoda; class Insecta; order Trichoptera; family Glossosomatidae; genus Glossosoma; species Glossosoma conforme. The sequence goes on from JAGTXR010000117.1 coordinate 1,289,127, forward strand.
CACACAGTTTTGTCAAATTCCATTATTTGTCTTATACCAAGATATCTCTGTATCCGGAGGTTCATCTCTTCAAAAATGCTCGGTGACATCTCCGAGGTATATTTATTTGTAATAAACAGCTTTTTTAAATAGATCAGATGAATAGTCCTTTGCTCTCTAGACATGCACCATTTTCTCTTAAACGGTGGATCAACCCTATCAACGACACTCTTTCAAGCTTTGGTCCGAATCCAATGTTTCTTGTCTTTGATAATGTAACGAAAACCGCGTTTACTACGTGCTGTAGGTCGCTTATATATTACGTAAGTTTTATTTGAGTGTCAGTGTGAATACTTAAGAGTATATCAATACATATGCCCATTCTGATACATAATAATATAATATTAATTGTGGATCGAAAACTAAACGTCGAACGCAAAATTTATCCCACACAAATGACGAGTTTGAAATCACAAGAGGTAGGTCTTTAAATGTACGAAAAAATAACAGAAGACACTAAGGGAATGAAACACTAAGGAAATATAACCGAAGACACTAAGAGAATAAAAGAAAAAAAAACCCACGTGATGAAATTTGAAACTTCACATAAAATCCTTGAAACAAATCGTAACGTCTACAAATCCATACAAATAAACAGTAAGTCAATGCGCATGGGTTTAACTTTTTGGAAAAGCAAGATTAGAGGTTCAAAGCTAAGTTACAAAACTTTAAAGTGGGGCACAGCTATGAGGTTAAAGTGCGGTTCTTTCCAAATGAAATTTCTTTCATTCAGTTCTATTTTTTTTGTTTTGTTTTTCTACACCGTTTGCTCTTTGTTAAATATGTCATTTAATTTTCACTATATTCGTCTAATTATCATAATAAATTATGACACAAATTGCTTTTTGTTATATTATTTTACAAAATAATGGATTAAATTGATTATATTTTATGATGAAAAATTATAATTAAGAGTTATCAACGAAGATATAGGCATAATACAATAGTACATCGTATTCTATTCAATCGGAAACACACCAGATTTTACTGTCTAGTGAATTCAATGGCGGTATTAATTGTTATTTGCATCGTTCTCAACTAAACAGCATTGCAATGGCTTCCTACAATACAAAGTAAGATATTTTAATTGAAATTAATAACATAGAACCTCAAGCTCGAGTAGAAAAGCGCCCTATGACTAAGCCGGTAGTGAAACTAATAAACTGACTTGATAGTTTGATTAGTTTCGCACTTAGATTTCTATGGATAATTGCATTAAAATATTGCAATTTTAACTTGAAATTTTTTTTTATATGTATTAAAGAATTAACAAAGAGGTTAAATAATAGAGATAACAAAAAATATATGCACGTGTTGTTTTTATAAAAGTAATTAATAAGACTTCAGACTTTTCAACAAAACAATATTCATATTTATAATTTAAAATAATTTAAATTAAAAAAAATATAAATTAAAAATATTTAGTTTTGATTCACATTTATTTTAACTGATTACATGTTTCGGCCTCCCTGGAGAACATCTTCGATAATGACAGACAAAAATAAAGACAGGCAGTGGCTTATATAGGTATGGACAAGTAATTAGTTCCTACATCAGTACACACATATTTACAGGTTGTATATGTGTGCGGGTAAAACAATTGAAAAAATACATTATAAAATTAATGGTAAATTTTTGTTTTCAATTTAAAAAAGGCATTATAAAATTACTGGATATTTGTTATTTTAATGTATTACGCTATTATATAATAATATTTTTTTGTTTTCAATTTTATAAAGACATTATAAAATTGCTGTTAAATATTTTTAATTTATTAATTTTTTGAATAAAATTAATTTAAGATTTTAATTATGCAGTTTCACGTATGAGTTATTCAAATATTGTCAGTTGATAACCTTAATGTTAATACAAGATTCAATCAAGGAGTTTACTATCAATATAAAGTCTAATTTTTAGTTTTATATTTTACTTCCATATTCGCTTCCTACCTGCATCATATAGTCACCATAAATCACTGCTATGAAATAATCAGCTGGCAAATACTTTGTGAAACTCCAAAACAGCTTTTCAGGACTTGCCTTATGCGTTATTAAGAGTGTTAGACCCTACCGAGACCTGGTCGGTTTGGTCCAAAAAGAGGATTCAAAATTAATCATATTTAGTGAGAAGAAATTTTAATAATATAGTATTATTCGCCATGTGAAAACACTAATCTTAAGCATTTTTGCTGAACCCTCGGTACATTAGTCACAAGACATAATCCATTATTTGTTTAAAAAAAAAATAAACCAACAGAATATAAGAAGAACTACCTGTATATTGTTAAAATTCTGTATTAGACATAAATATAATAATTTCGTCTAATGCAGTTCGGTTAATAAATGTTGAAAACTGTAACTGAAAAAAAATATAATAAAAGAAATATATATTTGCTATACCTGTTGTCCACAATATAAAACAAGCTTAAATAAGGAAGAAATACAGAGTAAGCAAAGCATTCAATAACACAAGACATTTCCATGAAAAGTAGTTAGTATAATAGTTTTCATATTGTTTGTGTTCAGTCCGTTTCGCGGTTTTTTAAAATGTCTCGGAAGAATGAAGTTCAAATTAAATAAACTTCACGGCAGCGCGGCGTGGTATTCCGATTAGATTTGTACTCGTATATACAAAAAGCGGAAATGCGCGCAAAGCTCCAGACATCGAACGGCCACGGTAAAGAAAGGAAGAAATAAATGAGATTTTCTATGGAGTATAAAGAACAGTGGGCGGCCGCAGAGGGAATAAAACTGTATTTCCCCCGAGGTGGCGATGCAGCCTTAAGCGTATTATTCCATACTCCGGAACATGCGGCCGACAACCAAGCAGATCCTCGGACTTCGATAATGATTGGAGTACATCGACGCCAGGCTAAACTTTACTAGAGCTTTTTAACAAATTACAATTTTCCTTTCAGATTCATGTAATATCGTTAAGCTTAAATTTACTATGAGAGGACTTCTCCACAAAAAAAGCTGTGTTACTGTCACTTCGATAGATAATAAGTACAAACATAAATCCACAAATAACATTTTATGTGTCACTTCTTTCAAGAGGATTTGAGTTCATTGAAGTTAAATAAAGTCGTACATATATGAGTCTAAGCTTAAAAGTGTGTGGCGTAAAACGTTTTTGAATGTCCGTAAACAACATATTTTAAAGGTGAAAAAACAGAATAATTATAACGAAAAATGCTCATTACCTTTTCACTATTTAATTGAGCAATATATATAATGCCTTCATTAGTATTATACTTCCGTTCCCTACGCGAATAATAGGATTTATTTATACAATCCCTACGCTTCAGCGTGCACTTGAAAATAATTGAGTACACAATACGTTATAATTATAAGAACAATAGAACACACACACACAAATAAAGTAATTAAAGAAGGTGGAAATTTTAAATTTACCCTTTCATTACGGCTCGGTTTGAATAAGTAATTATCCTGTCAATTATTAAACTAGTATTTGAAGCATAAATGTACTTATCTGGTCTATTTTCATATATATCATTGGTTCTTGTATTCTTTAGCTATCAGATGATGCATAAAAAACTATTCTAAGAAAGTAGCAAAACGATATATCACGTCAACCGATGTCAACGGTCGGGGAATCTTATGACAGCATATGCCAACAACCGATACGAAAGTGTTAAAAAGATATTTAGTTTTTTACCGTGGAAAAAAAATACCGGCAGACTTTTTAATTCATGTAATTATAATCGGTACTTATTCTAATATATCAAAGTGTAAATTGATTTACCTGAATGTTGGGAATGAAAATATTATCCGCCGACTATAGGATCAGGTCATGAGTTACTAGCCATAGCAATTCACCAAAAAAATGTCAGCAGTGAGTTTTACCTGCAAAAAAAGAAAAAAAAATACATGAAAATACAGTACATTTCATGTATAAATTACTAGGCAATATTATCATGTTAAATACAGTATACATAGATACTATATGTTCAAACATAAAATCAGTTAATTATAACAATAGTGTTCAATTTATATTGATTTCGTTTATGAATAGTCCGTAAGTAATAACTAATTCTAACCGAAAACTTTTCTCTAATTGAAAGCGATAATTGAGTATTTACCGATTGGTCATATCAAGATTATTTTTTTCACATATTATGATTATAAAAATGATTTATTTTCTATATCCAATTTTTCTTCTTCTCTCCTATCAAAGAAGTCCAATAGATATTTTCCAATATTTTGCGATGTCGATGTCCTATCTGTTGTTCAATATAATGACCTGAAAGGAGCATCTAATCGAGCATATGGGGCAGGATCTTAGATTTAATGCGGTTTGGTGGTCTCCACAGTCGCACATCAATGACTCTAACTATTGAAGCACTCTATTCAGTTCCTAGACGGGAGTATTTGTAGCAAGTGTTCGAGGACATGAGTTGTAGCTCTTATGCTAAGCTGAAGAGGACTGCAGAGGAATCGAGAGGAGTGGAGATCAAGATGCAAGAATTTGTTGCTGCAAACCAATCCACCAGATTGATACTACGAAGAAGAATCAGTTCAGGTTGACTCGTGTTCAGCAATGATTTCCATGTTCCCCAAGCAGAAGTTTTTGCCAATTGTGGGAGAATTTCTTTAAAGCTAACTAAATCTTCCGGATAAATTTGCTACAAGCGCTGGAGTTTTATAAGAAGTTGAAAAGCAAATCAGTTTATTCGTTTTAATATGTAATATATTCAATTCGATATGTCTTTGAAATGAAGTAAGCAGTAGAGCGAAAAATTCTAAAATAAAATTGCAATTAACTTCTGTAATATTAAATATTATGAAAACATTTATCATCTCTTTGTCCGACTGAATGTGAGCAAAAGACGCAAGTTGATCGGCGCTGAATAGGTTCTGGTATCAACTGCAAAGGAACATCGCTACACAATTTTCATTTACAGCGAGCTGTTTTCTGAATGCATTTTTCATTTACACTAATTTCAAATACAAACATCCAGCGCTTCATTGCCGGGCGGATGCATCGGAGAGATGGGTGGAGCGAATGTTAGGGAGTGCATCATTTGGCTAACTTACCGGTTAATAAAATTGCATACAAATGACAAAACATTACTAGCGATATTTTAAAAATACTCGTATGGACACACATTTTTAAACAACTTTTGGTCAGAATTAGAAATAAATTAATATTTTTACGTAATTCGTGACACGTTCAAAAAGGTTGTTAAGGTAAGATTAGATTGAGTTGGGTTAATATAACCGTATAGAACATTTAAAATGATTGCAATGAGATGCGAAAAAAAAATCTGAACAAAAAAATATTTATTCTGATCGGAAAGGCTACACTAGCCAAAATTATATTATTATATAAACACGATTACATAAGAAATTGGTGTAAGGTTTTTTGTAACACCAATATTTTCATGTGGTACATGGTATAGCACAGGTAGGTGATTCATATTTTTAAAAAATCGTGAAAAACATGTGAAAATATTGCAGAATTCATTAGCTATTTATTAATTTATTGATTAGATAACGTTGAGCCATTTAAATCACATAATTGAAAACCGATTATCACACTCAATGAGGTCTTCTTCGGTACGACGTTTGTCAAGATTTAATTTAAATGTTCTAAAAATGGTAGAAATAATAATCAATTAAATATTTAAAATGTATATCAAACTTAATTCCAGAAATACACAAAAAACGTATAAACTTTAATACTATACATAAATTAAATTATACGACAATATCCTTCAGGTCGGTAAAATTGCGTTCCCTAGTGAAATACAACTAACACTTGGTGAATAACTCCGATGCAACGCGAATATTTAAAGTAAAGTTATAAACTTGCATCTCTTTGAATGCAGACTCTGAAATATTAATTTGTTCCGGATCCTCGAGTTCTCGCAGCTGCTGTGCGATTGCACCGAGTGCGGCGCTGAAAGGACTTTTTTTGATATGAACACCGATGATGCCCTGAAAGGTTCTGAAAGCGGCTGAAATTATCTTAGATCTTGCATTAAATGCTGGCCGCGTTCTGCGGGATTTCCTGAAAGAGCGGGCGTATGACGTTCTGAATGATGTATATTTGCGGGAGATGGAGTGTAGATGTCCATTCGGAAGACACATTGTGAGATGTGGCTATACAGAAGACTGAAGCTGAGCTTCTGAACCTCGTCCCCTGCGGTCTCCGCTGTTGGAGGTTGAACAGCGTGAGCGCAAGCCTTTGAGACGAATTAATTTGAAACGCTTTGAAAAGATGCTTGAAATAATTTATATCCGAAATATAATAATTGTGCATGCACAGTCGGAATATGGCCGATCTTATAATCCGACGTGTATATCAAACTTGTATGTATCCAGAAACCTTTGATCTTTAAACCGTTCACTGACATACAAAAGGTGACTAAATTTTGAATGTTTTATTCATATTTTTGTATACATAACATACAAAGAAAGAAAATTACAACATTTTTGACAACATATCTTTCTTAATTATTAAATAACAAAATATTTCAGCATTTACTTAACAACTTAATAATTATAAAAATAAGCATTCTTTCCATTTTCAGAATATACTTTCTTACATCAATCAATTAAACTTTGAACGATTGTTTGCAAAGTACTAACGATGTCTCAGTTAATGAGTTATAGTCTATTTAAATCATTGTTTACTTATTATCGATACTGACATTTAAAATATCTTACTGTTGAAAAAATACTTTAAGGACCTTCTTTTTCACGAAAAGGGAAAGTAAGAAAACATCATTTGATAAAAAATAACTCATTATTTGATTACATACATCGTTAAGAAAAATGATAAAAAAACTAGAAGAGATTCGTCTTTAATAAATTATTATTCGTCGTTAGTTTGATTTTAAAAATAATTGTTATTACTTATTCCAGGAATTTTCTTCAGATCGTAAATATGTAAGCGAATATTTATTTTTGAGACAAGTAAACAATCTCTTCTAAAATACACAAATTCTTATATTTTTAAGGTAGCATAAGCGCTCAGCTTTTTATATGAATAAATTCACAATGTGAACATTTAAATTAGAGACATCAAAGTAAATTTATGAAGCTCGTCTCTGACATGTACTGCTTGTGTATTCTTAGCTGTAAGAAGAGAGTACTTATAATGAGAGGAATTCTTAGAAATATTTTTTAATGAAAAGGAAAATAAACGCTTCTTTTACTTATATTTTAAGTCACTTTAAATTAATCAACCTTAAATTAAAATCAAACATGAATATATTTTTCAAAAATATTCATCAACTGAAACCTTTATGAATATTATTAATGTTATATGATCAATTTTCAATACACTATTACGAAAAAAATGAGACATGAATTCTTTCATAAGCATACATACCAACTAATGTATTCACGCGATCTAGGCTTCTTTTAATGATTATTATCTGATCAGAACATAAGATGAGCGATGTACATGTATCGTAAACATCAGAGATCAGAATAATATCGGAAGTAGTTTGGAGGCAGAGACTCATGCGAGAGATATACGTTTAACAGTGGACCGACACAGGCTGATGATGATATCAAGAAACTAATGACTTTTTGCAAAAGATAAGTGAAGATGATTTGTATTGTATGGAAGAAATTAAACAATTTAAGACGCTGTAATGCTATGCCTATTTTTTTCACCAATCAATAGATTTGCTTATTAGATAACTATACAATATTATTAAATTTAATATCTAAACATTGTATCTGTAAAGATAAATAGTTAGTATGAAAGCAAAGCTCTCAGCTTTCTGAAAGAATACTTTTGATAGGTGGAATATTTCGTACTTTCATATGTTCATGCCTCGGCAAAATGACGAAATTGCCACATTGTAACGTTTACGGGATCCAATATAAAATTTTACTAAGCGCGCCCGACCGCGGTATCCATAAATTTATACGTATCCGGAAAGAAAGCTCCCGTCCAAACTTTATTGGTATCTATAAAAAGCCCACGGCTACTGATAAACGAGCTTTCTAAATGTTCGTTCAAACAGACCTTACTCACCGAGAAAATCTACTTAATGCAATATAAACCTATTTATATGCATAAAAATACACGTAAATATAAAAAATACACTTAATAAAAATATCACATTGAATAACAATGCGATTATCGTCGTTCGATCATCAATTAAAGTATCATTTATGGCTCAAATCTCACGAGCGTTGATGTTTTCTACACGTAGACGTGTAACTATCCCAGCGGCCACTTCAGTTTACCTAGAAAACTGTCACGTAATTAGTCGCCGCTGAAAGCTTACCTCCTCGCCACTTCATCTCGTCCGAAATTAAATTTATTTATAAGCCACCCTATCAAAGGTTTCGACAAGTAAAAAAACTTCAAACTTTTTGCAGAGAACCAATCAAAGTTTCTCATAGGCGGAATAACCAAGGCCTTATTCCGCGAAAAATACTTTTAGCGGTATCCTAATATTAATAATGAATTTAAAAATATAACCAGCGAGGAATCTCAATTTCAAGGTGACATTTGAAACCCTGCCGAAGGCCTCGCTTTATTCAGCTCCTAAAGCCTTCCTTCACCCGCCAAAGCTTCGTCCCTAAACTTTAAACGAGGCTTTTGAGCTTTCTACTTTTTCTGAGGGACTTAACGCACTTAGGCACAACTCGAGATAGTTTAACTTAGCAAAGCGCCTCACAGCCTACGTCGAATTAAATCGTCAAGCCTTTAAAAATGCTTAGTGCCTTTTTACATTATCAGCATTGCTTAGCTTTGTTTCTGCGGCAAGCCATTCACCGTTAAACAGAACTTTTTCAAACCTTAGTACACCTACAGAGGCCTTACAATGGAATGTATAACGCTTCTAAGACTTTTATTAATAAAAATAAAAAAATATATGTAATACATATATCATTCAATTTTTTTTATATAATTTCAGATTTTGTAAATCTAATAACATTAAATATAAAAAGACTGGTAGTTAACTTACGCAGATCTAAATCCTTTTCTTACATCAGTATGCTTAGACACGTTGGGAACTGATTAAATCTTGCATTGAAATCGAAACTACGGTCTACCAGCAAGTGAATAAAGATTGGTCAATACTCCTTATGACTGTATAAGAAAAAAAAAGATAATAAGTGTGTATGGATAACGGAAGTTTTCCTTTTCCTTCGTAGTATCAATCCAGTCGATTGATTTGCAACAGCAAAATCTTGCATCTCGATCTCCACTTTTCTCGATCTTCTGCAACCCTCTTTAGCTCAGCATAAGAGCTACAACTAATGTCCTCGAACACTTGCTGCAAATACTCCTGTCTAAGGCGCCCTCTGCAGTTTTTCCCCTCAACTATCTTTTCCACAATGTCGCGAAGAAGACCATCGTGGCGCATATTGTGACCGGTCCATCGGGCTCGCCTCTCTGAGATGGTTATCTTTATGCATGTATTTGTTTTTTTAGCAGAATGCATAAATATGTTCCATCTTTTAAACCAGCAGACTCTCGTCCTGCATGGTTAAAGGGAACTATGGTTAGTATAGCAGTAAATTATAGCAGTAATTTATACACAATTAAAAGCGGTATTATATAATTTAATATAAAGTTTTATTCCACATTAACTTTTTCAAATTAATTATATCTTATATTGCTATCATCTTGTGAGCATATTATCTTCAAATCGCTCGGACGTGATTGGCCGTCATGGTCGAGAGGTGACGGTGGTCTCAACCAGTCGACCGTTCCCTCGCGTCTGTGATACAAATTCAACTGATACGGTTGCCCTTGCATCATCGTACCCATTGGTGAGATTCACATTACATAACCGAGAGCTTGCGGTTTCGTATCACTGCACGGGAGACTGCAATCGCTGACCGCCGAGTTGCATGCACGATAATAATATGCTTTCGTGTTGCACAATCGGCTGCAAAAAATCATATGTGCATGACAAGAAATAATGATACCTCGAGTACAATACACACTGATACCCGAATGCAGATACGTTCCATAAGATAGTCTATCTAGTCGTATAATAGCTACTTCGCTTTAGAATGATTAAAGTGAGGAGGTCTCAACCCTCGCCTCACTTTAAACCTCCCAAAAAAACGTCTCTTCATAAGGAAGTGAGCTTTACACGAAAATTGAATAGCATAACCATAATGTTATGTTATTTATATAATTTAACAAACTATTGTACTTATTTATATATATATTTTATGGTTTCGTATCTTTCATAAAAATTACGTATTTTTTCGTAAGGCCGCGAAATTTTCGACTCCCGAAAAAAAAATGTTTTATACATTGTTCGTTCGTCAATTGATGTGTTTTTTTCTTTTACTATATCCGCTCCATATTGAAAGCATATGGACGCCACTACTTGTCTACCAGATAAATATTTGGGCGTTCAATACTCAGCAATTTTAAAGAGATCGTATGATCAGCCCGTCCCTCCCGAGGCGTGAACAATTTTGTTTTTGTCCTTAAGTGGTGGCTGAACCTTATCGGGGGCAAGTATAAAACATAGATTTGATTAAATAGTTAACTTACTGATGTGGTTAACTTAAAATTTCTTTTATTATTTCTACTTTGTTAAAATTTCAACATTCCTATACTTAAATAAACAATAAATGTATCGACATATGTAGCGCAATAAAAAATCCACCGTGCCAACGGAATACCCAGCGTTCAACACCTGAGATTGCCAATACAACAACCGCGTCATAATTACACCGAATTCAATACATACACAAACATAAGTTATTACTGTCACAAAATCAATTAAATGTAATTTAACGTCTGGTCATGTTAATAACAACATGATTATTACCTCCCTTCTTGACGCAAATAAAATTTGATTTCACTTTTCAATATACTACTAATTAATGTCTCTAGTTGATGGTGTATCAGAATGACGAGAGCGAAGAATTTTAAGCATTTTAATTTTAAGGGTAGCTTCGATTTACGTTTTGCTTTCGATTTACGATTAACGTTTTGATTTGCCTTTCCCCTGAAAAAGCACAATTACTACTAATAAGTTATAATATAAATATATTAATAATATTAATTTTAAAAATCGGAACACCTAATATTGAATATCAGTTTTGTACAAAATGTAAAATGGCTCATTTTGAATCTGAATAATGAGAATCTTCAGATCTCTGCTTACGAATCTACATAATGCCTCTCATTAATAAAGACAGATTATTTACTATTATTCCAAATTAGGCCCGAGATGCTATCGTCTTCCAAATCAATGGTAATTAAAGCGAATACAAAGAAATTCGCAGAAAATCAAAATTAATACGTTAATACCCAGCAAGTATCATCGCAGTCAAGTGTTTGTTTCCCTTTGTTACGGGAAAATTTCAAAGATGGCGACCGTTAATTATAATGATCATTCAAGTGGCAATCAGCTCGGAAAATGACGGCTGGAGAAGAGGCTGTTGCCATGGAGGGAAAACATCCGATTGTTTGGTTTTCCCAGAGTCGAAGCTTTTCACTTTCATTAATATTTCATTCCGGGAAAATGTATACACACGAGGAATATCCTGAAAGCATTGAGAGCAATATCAATAAGTAGACACTCGTAATACATACTATTTGTAGAAATGTCGTAGAGATGTAAAGGTTATAGCAAAATGAGCACTTAGTTATTGTCAGAAATAAAACGAGTTGTTCATTAAAAAATACTACTAAAAAATGTGTTTTGTAAAAAAAACCTATATAATGAAAGAAACTATATTTTTTAATGTTTTGTTTTAATTATTTAAATAAATGGTTTTTATTTCGTTTTACTAGTGGGAAAAAAAAGTTTTTAAAAAGCGATGTATAAACATGATATCGACTACATAACTAATAGTCAATTATTGAGCAATTGTATGTAAAATTTTGATTATGGCACTAGCGACTGAATAAATAAATTTCATTATTATTAAAAAAAAAAAATTAAAAAAATACGTCCCTAAAAAAAGAGGAATGGAACTAAAACTAACAAATATCGTCGTTTTCTTTGTTGAGAATCCATGTTCCAGTGTTTAAAAAAAGCTCCGCGAAGCGGAAACATGTTAACAGATATAAACTTGTGAAATTTAAACTAAAACAATCTTTACTTTATAACATTATAAACGACAAAAAAAAATGTTATTGTTTTTATATTTAAATTCAAACACAGTTGATTATGAATGACCCTCGTATTATGTTTATAATCCGGATCTGAGGTACTCGTATATCAGCATGGGAATAAGTCTGTTGCTTTGATTATGAAGCAAATATTGACGGAGCCTTCTGCGTATAAATAGAATGAATAAATTATGATATTCAGATCATTATTTGATGTTCAAATATCTTTTTTTTGTGTTTCTACGTATGGGTTTTACATTAGCATCGATACCGATTTGACTCAAATATTATAAAACGTTTTCGGAATTGTATTGAATCTTTGTTCACTCCATATCCACCTACTGCTGGATGCATATATTCCTTATTGATTGCTAATCTTGACGATTTTTGGCTTTTTTTCCTCAACCAACGTATCTCAAAAGAATAAGTGATATAGTCAGCACATCTCGCACATTATCGGCTCACGAGTTACTCCATACCTTTTCTTTCCCATCTATCATCTTATCATCTGGATAAATGGCGTTCTACTATTGCTTTCTCCGTGGAACTACACGCGCTATGTTGCACTCCATTGCTCTCTACGTCAGTTGGCGAATAGTCTGTTTGGCGAAGTCCACGTCTCTGCTTCGTAGACAATAATTATAGATTTATAAGTATATTACTCTTGACATTTCAGATAGTTTTCTAAATGCTCCCCATCCAGACTGAAATCATATTCATCAAGAAAGCAAACTTATCAACAATCATGAAGTACTTAAAAGTTTTTTTACTTCTTATTTTTGTTATATTTCATGAAGAATAGTCTGAAAATTCTTTGATTATCTGATATTAAATTACTTTAACATTCATTCTTCATCATTACTACTTCATGCCAAATGATAATTAAATTGTGATATTGTTTTGCTAAAACATTTCTAGAAGGTCTTTTCCACGGGTGTCCGATATCACCGCAAGATAATTGAGCCGGAAAAATAATAAGAAACTATATAACTGGGAGGCCTTTCAGACCTTTCTGATCAAATAACGACAAATGGTTTAATATCCTAATTTATTAATAATTAACACAAGTTTTTTTTTATATCAATTGCAAGCAGAAAAATCCATTTGTTATTTAGCTTTCTTGTGGTAATTTATTCACGTAAGCATATATATACAGAGAAACACAACTACTTCATCTGTATCACGTATATTAAATTTGATACATAAAATACTTTATCAGGCCATTGAACTTGCTTCATACCATGTCAGTTCTGATTTCTGGAGAACGTTGAATATTTAAACAAATATAAGATACAGTTACAATTATTTAGTGACAAAAAATACATTCCTTTTTTTTTTTTTCTTTTTTTTAAATTCGCTTACCACGCCACTTTAAGATGAATCTTGTGTGTGGAGATAAAGTATACCCTATTTAGAATTTGGTTGTTATACTCAATATAATGTTCGAAAAAAAAAATCATTAGTATTTTTGTTAAAAACGGTTATTTTTACATATATAAATCAATCATTTATATTTATTTTTAAAATTAAAATAACTTTCTTAACATATATGGCACTTTTTCAGCGGCTGAAAATGAATTTCCCATGCACCCATTGAAAAACGCGATGCAATAGTTCCTTTGAAAGAACGCACCCACGTCGTCCCTCGAGCCGCGTCCTCGACTGAACCGCGGCCACTTTAACGTCGGGCTCTTAATTTCCCGGCCTTTTTCAACGACAGAGTGCGGGGGCACTGGAGGAACTGAAGAGGTAAACACGAGGGTCGCAAACCTTTCGGGATACGATGGTTTCACGTCGGATATGCAAGGGTTCAAACAGAGATGGAGAAAAACAATTTAATTTTATGAAGAATGTATAAAATAATATCGATGTACTTCAATTTCAATTCTGGTTGCACCGCGTTTAACACACCACTCCTCCTACAGAATACACCCGTAAAAGAGGTTGATTCTTTTAAATATCTCGGCTCTGTGATATCCTTAGACGCCAAAACTAAATCCGACGTGGAGCATAGAATAAACACAAGATGGCTGAAATGGAGGTCTCTCTCTGGGGTTTTGTGTGACAGCTAGATTCCAGTTAGGACCAAAGGTAAAATCTACAAAACTGCTGTAAGGCCAGCTATGCTCTACGGATCGGAGTGTTGGACCCCGCTGAAACGTGACTTGGGTAGGATTCATATGGCAAAGATGATGCTGAGGTGGGCGGGTGGTGTGACTATAGTGGACATAGTTTGAAATGAGCATATTCAGGGTTCATTTCGGGAGGCCCCCACACCTGAAAAGATAAGGGAAAACCGCCTAAGATGGTATGGGCATGTGACACGGAGAGATGAGAACCACATGATGAAGACAGCCCTCAACATACCCACGCTGAGAAGAAGACCTGGAAAACCACAGGCAACCTGGACTGCAGCTGTAAACAAGGATCTGAAAACTCTGGGTCTGATCGAGAATACAACGCAGGACAGACAGACATGGCGAATGTGCACAAGGAGAGCCGACCCCAGATAATGGGAAATGGCTAGGTTAAAGAAAAAGATTATAAAATAATATTGAAATATTTATTGAAGACGCTGAAATGTGCCATTCAGTAAACATGTATACGCTGTACGAGTATTATACGATGGTTGAAATTAGGATGACAAAGTGAGAGAGCAGACAAATCAGCATTTCATACTACACTCGGTCAAGAGACGAAGGTGAAACAAGCTTGGATAAATACTTCGAAGACCGTCGGTAACGATACATAGAATGTACTCGGCGAAGCTGCGGGAGCAAAAGCTGACACGGCATGAGGCGAGGAGCATGGTGGCTAACAGAGGTTTTTGGCGGCGGATCGTGTTGACTACGTTCTCCAGTTAGCAAAGCAGATATTGTGATGATGATAAATAATCGAATAGTTAACAGCATAATATTCACTATACTGTGTTATAAAAAAATCACTGTATGTACAATCAATAACTAAAAATAAACGTAAAAAAAAAAAACAGTATTATGTGTGTTTTACAAGAATTAAAAATAAATATATTACCTTTAATTGATTGATTAAGTTTTCTTCTTTATTATCATGATATCTTAAGTTGACTGAGACATCGTACACTCTGTAGTTTTGAAATAGCGGCAACGCATTAACTTTATAATTAACCGTAATACAATTATCCCGTCTACACTTTACGCGATATGTTTTTCAAACTTTCGTTATAATACGAAACTTTTGCAGAGTAATTTTCGAGATGGAATAAAATAAATAAAGTTCTTGCTAAGGGCATCAGTGACATAAATTACATAATAATGGCAAATTTAATCAACAATTTAGATACTCGACTACATTAATTTATATTTATTTAACGTTATGCTTTCAATTCAAAATCAACGATAGTTCAAAAGCAGGTGACAAATTTTGACTTCATCGATAATTTAAAATATCTTCTAAATTACGAGTTACCAAAAATAACAGGAATTCGAATTTATTCGTAAATGAGGTAGTAAAAATCAAGCTTATGTATCAAAATCCAAAACTTGGATATGTCATAGACTATTGATAACCACGTTTCACTGGTCGTATTACCAAATGCCCCAGACCTTAGAGAAGTCAGGTTAATCATTCTTTCGAAAGAGCTGATTAACATATCCACCCAAAAACATGCCTCGGATACTACAACAGCCGTCTCCTTAAAACCCTTGAACCCTTGTCTTGGAGGTCGTGAAAAACTACATATGTTCCCAGGTACAGAGAGACCTTCGAGTAAAGAGTCTTGGGACATGACATGGACAGTGGAATCTGACAGACCTGAGTGGCGGCAATTTGTGGTGACAAAAAGTTTCAAATAAAGATAGAAAAAACTTTTCAATGTATTTAAAATATTATCTGGTTTTGGCTAACATGTACTATCGCATCTTTGTAGAAATTCCTTGAACTATTATCACCATGTACTGCATACACAAGACAAGTAACCCGACATAAAAATAATATATTACGAACAGTCTGCAAGTAGACGGGTGCATTTATTTCTCGCTATTAAGACGCCAAGAAGTTTGGATGTAACACAGCGCCAGTCAGAGATGGTAGTTGTATGGGATGTTATCGGGGAAGGGTTCAACGGAAGAACGGAAGATTTTCATTGTAAGCTCTAGGGAGCTTTATTCGCCATATCTGTGATCACCTTGCACGAGCTTTTACTACCCGCCGCAGTTTACGGCTGGTCATCAATGCGATATCCGGGAACCAAGATCTGCATGGGTAACGTGCATTTCGACACCGATAGCTAAACCTAATGCAATTTTATAGCTTTTGAGATATAAAACATTTGCATGCAAACATATTCCAGGTACGTTTAAGGTTTGAGAATACCCGTAATACCTTCAAAAATTAATCGACTCGAGTCGAAAAAGGTCAGTTCGTCTAATAAATAATTGCACACTTACGTTTTACCTCTAATCGTTGGAATACAGACGTAAGATAGGTTAACTTAGTATTTTCTACCGTAATTACCATAGTCATTGCTCTTTTGAACTTAAAGAAATAATTACTGCTGCACACAAAAAAAGAGATAAATATACACTTGCTATTTATCTTGAACCCAGCATAGTAGCATCCAGCCGTCCTGACTGAGCGTCATAGAGAACAACGGACGCGACCGGTTATGGTCTCCTGCATGCGATTTCATAAAAAAAAAAAAACTTAATGTTTACTTGACGATACTCGTGTGAAATATACATGTTTTTTATAATTCGAAAAAAATACGATAGCAATGTAATATAGTCAATTTGTAACATATTTGTTCATATTTTCATATTTATACGCAGCATTACTTAACGTTAATATATATATATATATTTAAATAAAACAGTTAAATGTAAGCATCTTCTTCGCAGTATCAATCCGGTGGATTGGTTTGCAGCAACAGAATCTTGCATCTCGATCTCCATTCCTCGAAATTTTACTTGAGATGCAATCATTTTTTTTTTGCTGATACATGGGATGTCTTTAAGACCTTTAATGTGGTATTTTCCCCTTTATTTCCACATCCTAATGCCGCTGACCATAAAGATTCATCCGCCTTAGGAGAGCATTTACTACCTCCAGGACAATGTAAGCATAACAATGTAAAATTTATTGATTTGAATACTAAATAATGGGAAGAGAAATCGCATAATTAAAACACTTCTTCATTGTGTATTATGTTACATATAACGTCTGTGTTGTTAGCATTGCTAAATCGGTTCGATCCAAATTAGAAATCGATACGACTGAAAAATTATTGATGTAATGTGAGGAAGGCTGTTGAGGACTCGGGGTAAATAGGAATCACATAGTATATTTTTAAATTGTTTTACTACCCAGTACGAGTGTAAGCAAATAAAATATTTGTAATCGAAGATACAACACTTCTGCAACGCACGCTTATTTTTATTTGAGACGGTGAATTTTCTCATACTGTTTGAAGCGATTTTTCATGCAGTGGTAATTTCAATGTAGTCATTTTGGGTCGAAGCGCATCTTATGAGTAAATGGTTCAGGCCTCGGCAGCATCGAGCTAATCATCCAATCTTTTGAAACCTTTATTGAAAATTGTCTGTACTGTGTTTTTTTAAATAATATTATGCATTTCATTACGTGGAGAGAATCGTGATATTATGATAAAAATGGTGATTATTTAAGTGTATTAAACAATAATACTCGTATAATGTCTATAAATCATTTATAGGCTATATATGTTACGTGCTCTATATGAAAATGGGATTCGAACCACGAACCTTAGCAACCTTTTTCATTTCATAAACTGTCGCTGGCCGCTTGGCCATTAGCTCCGCCAAATATTTTATTATTGACACATATTATTTATAAGCGGCGCTTGTTGTAAGCTGGACGTAAATTTACTTGTGTGTTGTGTTTTCTGTGAATTTGTCGGTTGTCGAATATCGGAATACTCGTAACTCATCACTGATTTATAAATATTGGAATATTTAAGTATGTTCTAAAGTCTAAACCCACCAAAAACAATTTAATTTGATTGAAAAAGGAATGACTCCATTGCCCCTAGTCACCTTAATGGTTAATAAAATCGCTAAGTACGGATATTCAATTACGTATAATTCGTTCCGTCGACTCTCGTATGTCCAAGCAATTTATTTTTTAAGCGTCGGCAGGTGTTCTCCACAGCGCCACACACCTGAGATGCTTTGTATCGTAAAAATGTTTATGATACACATTTCTTTATCAGCACAGTATACGCGGCCTCCGTAGTATTAAGGTCATAAAACTCGAGGAGTGACTATATTATATGATATTATTAAATGCATGATAGACTTTTAATAAGTGTGAAAAAATCGCCCGTAGCACATTTTATTTGTAGAGTACAAACATGTGGGAACGACGCAATAAATGTATTAAGATTTAACTGTGGTATCGAGATTGCACGATGTCCGATGAAGCGATAAAACTACGAGGGACTGAATTGAATAACAACTTATCCGTAAACTAAACATTTGTACGGCTTTTGTTTGAAATTTTATAAATGTACGTGAAAAAATATAACTAGGAAGAGTAGCCAACTAATAAAATTTAAATACTATTTCATAATAATTTACTGGAGTAGATTCAAAGAAGAGAAATCGTCTAATTAACAATTGTACCCGAAAGTCTATTCCCTAATCCATCGAATGAAAACATTCACTTTGTTCACTTACTACTGTTACTACGATGGACACTGCTTAACTTTTTTACTTGATATCTCATGCTCTTATTACTCAACATCACACTCGCGGAACCCTTTTTCAAGCATCCACACGGTTGACATGTCGGTTTAGTAAGAGCATATTCTACAGCTGCTTTTTCAATATCACAGGCAGGCTTTGTAATTGCCTGTCCAGCTTATGTTTTCTTCTAACATACAATCTGAATACCTTAAGATAGAGATTAATAAACATAGTCAATACCTAGCTACACTACACGTGTATGTAATATAACATATAATATAATATAGAGGTTTTATTTTTGTACTGTATTCAAAAAAACTAAAATACGTACTTAACAAGAAGATTAATGCTAAGGCTAGACTACAGATCGCTTGATAAGGCGATAAACAAGGTTCGAAAAATTATTGCATACAAAAATCTCCGTTCTTCACAAAGAGTAAGTTGTCTGATCGTTACTCGCAAAGCTCCGGGTCACATGGGGCATTGTTTAATAGTCTCTTTTTCAGGGCATTTTTCAGCAAAAGGCATCCGTGGAAACGTTAAGAACTGAAAGTCATTTCCTTTGTCCGCGGGGTCGACGGCAAAGACCCTACAAGTGCGGAAACTTTAATTATTCCCGGCTAACGCGAGGCAAGTGATGTACAAAGGTTGAAAATGGCAGTAATGTTAGTAACTAGAAGAAATATTTCATTATGACATCATGAAATTTTAAATGTAAAAGTTACATCATATACTCAATTAACATTGACTTCAAATTAACTATAATAAAATTATGATTAAGCAGTTCAAATTTGATATTACAAATAATATATTTATTATGAAAAACACGTGATTTATAAAATTATAAGACATATTTAAAATTTATTGAAAACTAAGGCGTCATTAAATCTTTTTGATTACTCATTCTAGCATAAGAATTTATTTGGATTAGTTAGGATTCCAAACCTAGCTCCGATATTCCAGAACTCTCAAAACGAATGCGGTTTAGAGGGTACGAAAAATTAGAGGGTACAAAACGTACTTGCTTAATGTGTAACGTAACTAGAAATGAAGTCTGTTAGAGAGATAAGTTATATTAATTATGTGAGTATGACAGATTAAGGTTCAATTATTGGTTATACCAAAATCATCAAATCAACATTTAAGTGGTTGTAAGTAATAACATCCTCCTCTCTCTCAAAAGATTGTTATTCCGTCGCGTGAGGTCATGATGAGGAGCAGGTCAGCAAAACAAAAACTTTTTCAGAAGCACATTGACATATATTTACGTTAAAAATTGACAAACTTCTGGCTCGACCTAGTCACATCGTAGACCGAGCCACAATACAATCTGCTCTCGCCAACGGGCGGGGCACTACTGGCTCCGTGGTGTCGTCAGCGCTGCGGCTCTCACCCAGCGCTCGAGTGGCGATGTATATAACTAACGCACCCGTGAGCGGACTTGTCCAAAATGTCAATATGGTCACACATAAATGTATGATAACGAACAGAAATAAGAGACGAAAGATTGTAAGTCGAGGTTTTCAGTACCAGTCAGCAAGGGCTACATCATGCTGATGTCATTACAATAATATACTTTTTCGAGTTATAAAAGGTGTTCTTTAACTCTAATGAATAGGATAAAATCATCCGTAGTAGAAAGATAGTAGATAGAAAACGATGTATGGAGTTGACTGAATTTAATCAATAATTAATTTGTTTATAAAATAAGATTTGGCAATTCATAATGTTTGCACAGGTCACATCACTGTTTCAAAAGTTACATTACATTTCATACATTGTCACGGCAGACTGCTCCTGTAGGTGGGGGGGGGTTTACGTGCGGCTCTTGCTTGTGTTTTGCGGTGGAAATTTCGGCGACCGAAACAAACTCCAGATAGAGCCCAACATCTCCGGAAGACTTACGAGGAAAACTCGACTAGCAACCGCCGGGGCAAATCCCAAAAGGGAATTATCATAACTTTACAAAACAGAAGAGGAATGCTCAGGACTCGGATTATTTTTGAACCGAAAATGTTTATGCGCAAACGAATACGCACTCCCCTGCAGAACTGAGCGAGATATTTTCCATTTTCTCTCGGAGTTGCGGTGGGATTTATTGAAAATGAAAGTCTTAACCGATTACGCATTCATGAGTCTGTAAATTATCGTAATATTTTGTTGTATTTAATTTTCTAAATGCTCTTTATGCTTCATATTTATACAGATATCATAATATAGAATATTAATAACAAGATAGAGAAAAAAATAATACGAAGCCGTTTGAATTTAAATTCTCACACAGTATTTGTTACATAATAGTTCGTAATATAATTTCAAATAAAAATTCAATATTTCAAATGTGATATTTTATTTTAAGTTCAATTTATCTGACTGAATGCGCTTCGCCTCCCTAAGGAGACAGTAAACAGTGATTAAACAAACAAAATTATACTGCAATTATATCTTTTTTTCAATTCAAATTGATACTTAAAACACCTTCACTATCTCACTTTTGTGAGGTTGTCATGGAGTGTATACAACTCCAACTCATCTAAAATTACAATAAATATGGACGTTAATTATTATTCGTTTATAAGACAATTCTTATTAATTGAGACATTCAGTGATTAATTAACATGTTTTCAATTTCACATACAAAGTATTTCTCATCCCATCACCATATCTAGATCTAGGAAGCATAAGTTTAATCAGTTGATCAGCTTAATAAAATGCAGATTAACAAACGTTCCGCATTTCCCTTATGCCTTAGATACAGCAGAGATTTTTTATCGTCGATAACTATACATAAAATATACTTGAAGTGACTTTGTATGAGACAAGGATCATAGCAGCAAACAGATGATTATGGCATAAATTAATGGTGAACGTCTTTCACTTACGAATTGAAAGTTTTTTTCCAATATCTGAAACATAGTCTAGTTCATTTACTGAATATTAGGTGAAGTATTCAACTAAAATTAGGTGAAGAATTGGATACTTTAGCCAGGAGTAGGCGGGGATGCTAGGCGGGCTTGTAGAAGCGTCTTGGGCGGATAATCTAATCACTCCTCGGCAGGCGCAAGGCGAGACAATGACTTTCATTAGCGGGGATTCCCGCCCGCGAGCAGCCGCCCATACAACTTCCGGCTCAATAAGTCTTGGACTTTTCAATAATTACAATTAAAATTCTTAGTCGCAACACTTTGAACGTGAATTCAATCGAAAGTTGTAGATGTGTAAGTGTTTCGAAAAAAGTGAAGTTTATGATATAATTAAGATATATACTTTTTATATGTAAAATGAGTAAAGGTATCTTATTTTAATTGATAAATATTTCATCTAGAATTGTGCTAAAGATATCTTGAAATTTTAAATATATTATATGTAGTAGAAGATATTCTACACTTCTATCCCTTAACTTCCATTGGCTTTTCCCTCCTCTCCCCTCCCTAACATTCCTTGTACACCTAATACAATACATATTTATCTAGTATAACCAATAAGTACGATATCTTTTAAAAGCAAAACCGAGGTCTTTGCGTAGTAAACAGTGCACAACGTGAACTTTAAAGCAAAGCCATAAGTGTTTATCTATTTAATAATTCAAATAAACGATTATCTCTAAGTGAATGGTAAAACTATTAAGTGATCATGTAGTTTTTATCGTTAACTCTTGATGTAAGCAGTTAAGATTTGCATTATTACTTATATTTTATTTATAATAAATATTTATGTAAAACTTAACAACGTTTGTAGTTTTAGGTACT
Source organism: Glossosoma conforme (assembly GCA_022606575.1). Classification (NCBI taxonomy): domain Eukaryota; kingdom Metazoa; phylum Arthropoda; class Insecta; order Trichoptera; family Glossosomatidae; genus Glossosoma; species Glossosoma conforme. The sequence continues at coordinate 1,311,700 of JAGTXR010000117.1, forward strand.
AGCAGCAGTGCTCTTAGAATTATTTGAACCAAAAACAAAAGTTTGATGATAATTGACAAAGTGCTACTTTACCATTCGAGCCAACCAACAACAGAATCAAGTCTTAATTGTAAAAAAATATCTTATTTCAATAGTTTTAAATGTATAAAAATCAGATTATACGCAGGAATATAGGCTAGATGAAATCAGTAAAATGATTCTTCACGTTGGTTGTGCGTATTTCGACCTCAAGTAAATAACGCGGCATTATTCCAATACAATACCCCGAAGTTACGCCGTAGGTGGTTAAAAGCCAAGCACTTAAGCCTGAACAACGTAAATCCACATTTCATAGCTGCATTCAAATGGGGAAAGGTCGAAGGTTCGTGTATACAGGTATGTACACCATAAATGCGGCAATCACATACAATCCAATCACATTACCGCAAATATGCTTTAAAGACGAGATTTAAGTAATAGTTTACACTTTTGAAATCTTATTAGCTAATATAATTGAAACCCTAGACTTATAGTATGGATTATAGAGTCTAGAGTCTAGACTTACAGTGCATCATTATAATTTTAAAAAATACGAGTTTGCTTAGTATGGTCATACGTTTTTCTTATTACCAATAAAATATCGATTTAGCAGTGATTTATTGAGCTTAAATTAGTCAACCTAATAGGGATAAAAATTTACGTTTATAAGTTCATTTAAAATGCCACAAAATATGACCGATCCCACGTGACTGTATCACATTTCAATGATTAGTACGAGGACCATCTGTTCGCGACAGTATTTATAAAGAATAAACCTCCATTTAAAATACGTTTTCAAGTCGCCGGATAAAGGATTATGTTACAGATTAATGGATCTTTGGAATGGATGTTTGGCCTATTCACACTTTATTGTTCAGCACTGTCGCCTACGCACAAATGATCAATGGTCCATACTAAAGAACACCGTGACATATTGTAACGCCATAAACAGGAAATTGTTCATATTTTTCACATTAATGAATTACCGAAGTGACAAAATATATATTTTGTCTCGCCGTTTTGTGTATTGTTTGATAAATTATGGCGCAAGTGAATGAAACCACTTTCGACTTCGTTTCAGATTGTTGCGGAACCTGTTCTGGTGATCCAGAAGACGGAGCTTGTTTTCAAAACGGGAGGCCCTGTTATCGAACTGGTGAAATTTGCATTAAAAAAACTAGACATACTCATATATACTCTTCATCTTTTATGTTCATTGATAGCTAGAGCATATGATAGAGATAAGGTCTATCAGTGTCATCTTCCTCAACTCTTCTTCACAGCCGAAGCTCCGCGTACAAACACATTGAATATAGTCTCAAAGGGCTTTCCTGTACGAAATCCTTGAGTGGAAGGCATAGTGGAATCCGTGACATATTTGAGTACATTTTAATCAGACTTTTAAAGAGATTTACGAAGCTTCTAAGTCCAGAACACTTTTAAAGGCCAATTCAACAATAGATAATTTACAATGAATATTATCTTAAAAATACTATGATAGAAGTAAATTGCATTGTTGTTTTAATTTAAACTAACGGGTCCAAAACATCACCGATACAACCAAGAAAAACAACAATTAGAACCTTGGAAAACTTGCCTTAGTGAAAATCAGAACAGAGCTTTAAGCTACACGGATATGGAGAGGGAAAATGGAGGTACTCTGACACTTCTGAAGTCGTGCAAAGCAATGAAGGAAAATCTACCTGCAAATTCAATAAAATATAAATGAAAAGCCATACTCGTAAAGTAATAAGAACGACAACAATACTTAGATTAGTCAACCACTTCGATAAATATTGGTGTATTAAATTAGAAATGCCAGAGAAAGCATTTGTTAATGACAAACATATTTTATATATTCGTGTAAGCAATCAACACATTTAAAAAAACTTAAAGAAATGTTTACTTAGCACGTCATGAAGGCATGAAAAAAATATTAATGCAAAATTAATAGCCACAGTCCATAATATATCGGCAAATAATACAAAGTTGATTATACAATGAATACAACTTGTAAATGTACAGCGTTATTGTTTTATTAATGGTTATTAACATCTGCTGCAAAACGTTAGATCCAAGCTGAGATTCGACTTCGCATCACATCTAAGCCGCCATTAAAAATGTCAAGGTTCACAATATAAATCTCGTATAAGTAGTAGTTAGATTCGAAGAGCAGGTAATTATACGGGTTGGGATGGGAGATTCATGTGGGTAAGTCGTGGCCTTAGGAATTAAAATTACTAGGAATGCATGGTGCATGATATAAATCAATATTTAATCATGATAGACTTGAACTCACTGGTAGTTATTTAATGCGAATACAAAATTGAAGATGAACTGAGGATTTTGGGTAGAAAAAGAGACCACTAAATGATAGAGCAAAATGGGAGGCCGAACTATAAAAAAATAATACTTGAAGCGGTGGAAGTCCATTGGATACCACATCATTTATGTAGTTTTAATTATTATACAATGTAATGTTAATATAATAACTTATTATTGTAGGTGCAAAATGTTGATTTATTGATGTCGATATTAAGTGACATTTAAGTGATCAGTTAGTGTCGTATGGTAGTCAAATATTAGATTTTCTAAGCTCCATACTATGTATGGTTCGAGACGAACTTCTAACGCACGGAAAAACCCCACATATCTGAAGAAAAAGAAGCTATAGTTAAGCTCTTTAACGACATTCGAAAAACCGTCTGTAGGATGAAAGACTAGCGTGTTCGCTCACTTACATCGTCATTCTTCACAAGATCTACACATCTTACTTACAATATTCCTTGCAAACAGCTGTTCTCAAAAATGAATTATATGGATTCATTGGAGTTGAGGAGGTCTGTAGATTCGCAAGAGAATAGAAATATGTGGTTATTGCATAGCAAAAGATATCTGAAAATATATATTTTTAAATATTTTAGAAATGCAAAAAAAAACATAAAATTGTACATAATATACAATAATTATTTGCGTGTAAGGAACACATCCCTATCAAATTCTAATATGATATTATCGATTAGTTGTATTAATAAAAGTACATCATGAGCTGTGGCTGTTTGGTGCCGGTTTCCGAGCTAGCAGTTTTCGTCCATAGGTGGCGATGGTATCTCATCCGATAATTACACGTTGTTGCTCTCAAAGTCATAAAAGTAATATGAAATTCAATTGTCTCGCAAGATGGGAGTCGGGAAAACAAAGCAACTGTCTAGCGCAGGGGGCGCCAACATTTCAGACTGCTTTAATATATTTTGTAAACTATTTTTTTAAAAGACCAATGTTTTAAATTTAAATTTCTACAAACAATCTTCTACCATTGTTTAAATAACGTATAAAAACAATTCCTGCATGTGTTGAAGTATTTTTTATATAAGTTTTAATGTGGGTAATACCAAATATAGTCAAGAATCAGACACTCTTACGTCTAACCTACAATCTATGGAACACAGGCGTAAGATTGATTATCTTAGTCATTTCTACCGTTATTACCACGGTCGCTGCTCATTGGAACTTAAAGAACTAATTCATCCTGCGCCCACCCACAACCGACAAACTCGTCTTACACTTGCCGAACATCCATACACGGTTAATATATGTCGACCAAGAACTGGCAATTTCCAAAGCTCCTTCCTTCCTTAATGCAACCGGTAAACTATGGATTGCTCTTCCAGCGTCTGTGTTTCCTCCTTCCTAGAATCTGGATCTCTTCAAGAAACAGATAAATATACTATATTTTTGTGCTTGGATTGACGCGTTGAAAAAAGAATTTTATGTTTAGTATATGTATATTTAAGTAATAATAATATTGTAATATAGTCAATGATCTATAAAAGTAGATTAGAATATTGAAATAATAAAATAATATTCTAATAAAAATTAAAAAATTAATTAGATAAATATACACTTGCAATCTCCCCGACCCACACACAAACACGAACACAACACACGTTTCCCGCATGCAACGTCCAGCCTCCCTGGCTGAGCGTCACAGAGTGCACTGGTCTTGAGAGGGTGTGCTCTCCTGCATGCGTTTACATAAAAAAGACAAAATCAATGTTTTAAAACTACAAGGTTCGAAGATCCACAAAACGTCTTTAACCAGGCAAGTCTTAATCATAGTAAACCATGCATGAATTCTTTGTCTTCAAGTATTAAATATTCCTCTATTTCTTCCATATCCGTTCCTTAGCTGGAGAAAATGTTTGCCGAAAAATTCCGCCAGTCATATTAGCCGTTATTATCTTTATCTCGATCTAAAGCAACTCTGTACCCCAAGCTCCACCAAGTAAACAAAATGTATACTTCAGGATGACCTCCAGAATAATTTTCCAAGAAAAATGTGGCTTCAAATTAGCTTTACAAGCCGAGGCTTATTTGGGCATTTGTATTAGGTCACTATTTTAGAGACTTATTCGTCTAAGCCTGTTAACCGGGAAAGCAACTTTTTAATTTTGCAACATACAGCAGACGCGAATTCTTACACTTTATATATATATATACATATATATGTATATATATATATATATATATATTGTGCATATACAATGCATTTAAGATGAGTATCACAGTTTTTTAATATATTTAAAAAAATGATTTTTTTGACGAAAATATACGTCCCGCCCTTTCCAGGGCGCAACATATATTCAAGGACGTATTCATATGCCCTACCCGTACCCGATATTGTTTACGTTTGACGTATTAAAACGTCTTGCCCGGTCAACAGGTTAAGGAGCATTTCAACTCATACAATCCACAACACACGTTGCTTTACATCGATGGTCGGACTATTTCCAGTACTTTACTACGAGCGTTGTTCTAATGAGCCACCTTTTGTATCACAATCATTATCCTACGAACGAGGCTTTATAATTTTTGTATACATCACAAGTGTGAATAAAAAAATATTTCCGATATAATCTAATCAGAAACTGTTTGCGACGCCTCGCAATAGAAGCGAGCTCCAGTTTATAGATGGATGCGCTTCTTCTAATTGCCTCAGCGAGGGAGGAAGCTAAAGGCTGGGGACCCAAGACAATGGAGAACTGCTGGTGAACGCGCCCGTGGGAACATCTAGTCCACAGGCGGAAACGCGACTATACCTGAACCACGTCCGAATAAAAAGCAGACACCAGTTCGTGGCTCATAAGGTTTTAGCAGAGGTATTAATTCACACATATTCACACCGTGTGAAGCAAAAATGATATCACAGATAAGATCAGCGTGGAATTAAGCACTTAGATCAAGAATATTGTAATATATTATACAACCTGTTTATTAACTATTAATCTTTATAAAAAATATATCATAAGAGTGTTGAAATGATTGCACGTCTGTATTAAAGCAGTATTAAAAATCTCCATAGTTCAATGGTTTAGAATTCAACTAAGCAATAATTCATATTTCATATTAGCTCCTTAGCTGGAGCATATGATGGATATATTTTTGTACTAAAGAGTATGGTAGAACTTTAGAAAAACAACGCTTTCTTATTGTGTCAGAGGACGCGAATTCGATTGCCGACAAAGTTTAAAATAAAATTCATTTTAATCAACTTATTGGCTCTTTAAATACCCGGTCTAGTTTTAAATTGATCCTTCGGGCATAAAATGGCATTTAAAGATATTTTGGATTCAGTTGTAGACGAAAATTATTACAAACACTACCAATTCATAGTAAATCTTCGCAAAAATTAACCATATGACAATAGCAGGCTGTAGTTTAATGACATTGTCGGATTGATAATCCACATGCAGTGCTAAAGCATCCTTAAAAATGGCGTGCATCATATAAATAATCATACGATTATCTATCTAATCAGATATACTAATCAGAATTACAGTATGACGGTATTCTGGCATATTTTTTTTATGAAAAATAATTATATAGCTCCGCCAAGGACATACTTTAGATAGTTTCCCGGCGAGAAACCGAGGGTTTCAATAAAAAACCGAAGAATTTTTGAGCATTTCTCAATCATATTTTTAGAGAGATCGAATTATTAGCCCAACGTTTCCAGAACTCTAAGGTGCAGCTATATCTTAATATTAAATGTAGTATATATATTATTTAATGATGATGTTTCTGTAAACCAACAGTTTTAGTTTATTTCAAACTGTCATTCATTATTCGAAACATTTTTTTAAAGTAATGTTGTTTTAATTTAAATTTTCAATTATTGAAGTATGTGATATTTCGTCAAACATACATATATCTACCGTAAGTAAAAGCTAGAGATAATATAACAAATATTGTATTCACAACTAGTTGAACGATGGATGAAAGTAGCGGCTGAGTATGTAGATGCGAAAATCATAGAAATATTTTATTTATTTTAAATTCAATCAGTCGTGTATTACTTTCGCCACTAGATCGTGCATATCGCACGTCCGCGAAACCCATTTATTAATCACAACATCAAAAACATAAGCGATTATGCCGTTGAGTTTATTAAACTTCGTCATATTGCAATCACACTTTGGCATTATTCGTGTGAAGATTGAAACGATTACCGTGCAAGACAATCGAAAATTTAATTATGAATGCCCCGGGTGTCAATGGCTTGGGAATCTCCAAGCAGAGACTGAATAATTATATATTTTTTTATTAATCCGCATTCAGCGCCGAGTGTAATTACATTAACAAGACCGGCAATTTTTCAATCTATCCCACATAATCGTTATTAATAGCACGGTAATGTACCGTAGACATTGTTAATTTCCCATAGATTACATTGCGGATGATTCATTATTGTGTTTCCATCTTTTCACATGATCGTCGTACAAGGAGTTTCCCATACGATTAGAAGACCGGTATGGGCCGGGTAACTGACATTCAAAGTTCATTTTCTCAACGAAGACTTCAATCTCTGAAAAATAAATTTCTTATAACAACAACAAAAGAAAGATGTCTAAAATGTTATAACCAGCAATGGCCGACAAGCGTTGCTAAGCCTAAGAAGACAGGTATATTTAGTTTAGTTGTTTCGATATCACCCACTCCTCTAGTTTATTCCGCAACACATTTCACCAAATTTTTCTCAAGTCTCCCCCCATATTAGTATCCCATGCTTTACTTGTTGTTTGGTATCAGAAATATTTAATGTTTTAATAATAATGCATTTTATGTGCATTTATCAATATATTTTTTTACATTTCTAGGAACGGAAAAGAATAAGTCAGTTACCATCTACAATTTTCTGCACGAATCAAATAAAATAATATTTATTATACATTCAACAAATTTCGATCATTACAATTGTACTCGTACAATATAATATAGCTGTTATATGAGAATTTCAAATGTATACAAAGCTCAAGACAGCTACAGACGAATTTCACGGTAAAAGGGTTAATGTGCATTAATAGTAATACATTGAATAGATTTTCAGTATTAAAGACGAAGAAGAAGTTTGTCACCAAAATAAATGCTCTTATACTGTAAAACAAAATATAATTTTTTTCTTTGTATATTTACCAAAACATATATTAATTAAGAGAATTTCGTTTGCCGCAAATAAATAAGAAATTGTTCAAAGATTTAAAGTCTAACTTTTGTATAAAGCACAGATTATATTAAATTTATTTTATTTGGTTAAATAGTCAGGGATCAAGCTAAGTTATGTTTCGTGTAGAAAATTTTAGGGATAGTTAATATTTTAAGCGTAGTTCTAATGTAATGAAAATACAGTTAATATAATTTAATAATATGAAAAATCATACAGGAAAACGAATCACGAAAAGTGGCACATTCCGCAGGCATTACAATAAAGTACAATTTCATGAAAGCCGATGTGTTTTTGCTCTGCCGAAAAAAAAATGCAACAATGATTCAAAGTCTCGGCGCAAATTTAAAGGCACAATTTTTCGCGTCTAATAAGGGCGATATCTCAGCCGGCTGCGCCCTCGCGCGGAAAATATCGCTACCATAAATACAATTGCGATGTAGCGTGCGATAAACAACAGGTCGCGGATTTCAGCACAACCTCGCAAGAAATGGGACGATACTTTCAAATTAGAGATAGCTCCGACCAGAGACCACGCGATCACACAATAACATTTCTGTTCTTCACAGAGATTCATTAAGAGCCAATGCAAAATGGGTACACCCTGATCACTGGTCTACCCAGCTAGTGACTCGGCATGGCGTTTTTAATGACGGATTTAACACATTTAATTTAGTTTCACAACCTTGTTTAGGAACCCCCTACCAGACCTTAAAACACATTCTTTTAATATCAGTTCCTATTGTTATAATAGAAAGACCTTTTTTATACCATTTGAGGAAGCTCATCAAGCATGCTGACTTTGTGACCATTGATAAAAATTACAAGAATTTACTATTTTCTATTATATTTTCGATAAGAGAATCTATCTTTATCTCCTATGACTCAAGCAATTCTAATCTCTGTCACGGTTTCCTTCTCTTTTGCATCTTTGTGCAGTGGTCATAGGGGACTCCCACTCAACTTATCAGTTGATCGTAATCTGAATGAACGAATTATTAAGGAAACTTATTTTTCATACGGTGTGAAGCACGTCCAGTCCAGACCAGGCGTTAAAAAAACTACTCCTTTAGTGGAAAAAAAGAATTAAAAAACAACAAGTTCATTACTTAATTTGTCTACTCAATGACTAGAAACTGTGAAAATCTGATTACTTTAACAAAGACAACGAATTCTCTATTTTATCAAATGATTCTAAAAAATATATAAACAATTGTAATTGCCTTAAATGATAGGGAGGTCTCTCCTGGGATTGTAGTTGATGTTCCAAGGGGATTCGGTTTTTTTTGCTTATTAAATATTATAAATTGCCTGAACATTGAAAGGAGAACAGAGTAAAAAAAGGAGAAAAAACTAGTTCAGAACAGTGTATTTTATGGGTTAATTAGATGCTTCAATAATTCAGCCAGAGAAAAAAAACATTACCGATAATTAAAAGCTCACACTTTTAAAATTAAAGATTTTCACTATAATATCAATAGTAAAAAAAATATCTACTTTGTATAAAGCTTTATAAAGGAGATAATATTATCGAAAAAAAAAAAAATGTAATAATATTGTATATATGTCCCATTAGAGAAGTCGAAATTTAAACCACTTCTTGTTGACTGGAAAGCCACAAAAACACAAAGTCAACATAACAACGTATGCAATCGAGATGCCGACAAATTTTACACACTTAGATTTTTTATATTTCACAAACTTTTGAAAGATTATTTTCAGATAGAATTCGATAAATCGCCATATTTGAAAGAACTCAAAAGAAACGATTATTGTAATGAAGATTCTCATAATGGTATATAATTACACTTATGATTTTTATATTCGTAATTTTTAAATTACCTCCGCCGGCGTAATTAAACAATGCTGTCTTTTCTAAACGCGCAATGATTTTTTAATGGCTGAGAGATATCATCGTATTTTTAAGAACTTAAGTAAACCGACGAATTACGAGAACAACCTCAACGAATTACGAGAGTACAATCATTAGTAAAATATAAAATAAATTAATGAAAATATATACTATGTTACAATGACATATGCGACTTTATATATAATAATGTATTTATTTTACCAGCTAGAAGAATAATTCGCTACAGTAAACTGCACTCCAATTTTCTTATTTCACCAAACGGTGTTTTTTTACCTGAAACAAGACAAAAAATATTGTTTAATTTGGTTCTAATAAATAATATTCATGATAATGTACACATGAAATGTTATCATTTATTAACATATTCAATCAATAAACATGATTTCTTAAGAACGCTAGAATGTTTTCAATCGCGTAAAAATTATAATATAAAAGCATTTCACAGTACCTATGCATGAGTATACGGTGACCCTGTAACATATAAGCTATTTTACGTATAATTTATCTATCAATAAGCAAGTACTTTCAATTAAATGTGTAGAAAAAAACTCGCTTAATCCTCCGTTATAACATTATGTAAAGTACGCGGATAAAAAATAATTATACCTGTTTTTTATTACCTCACAAGGTTGATGAATAACACGAGTGAGAGTAATTCTTTAAGCGTCATCCATTACGTCTTTTAGAATTGAATAAAGTTGTCAGTATAATCATCGTTTGACCCCACAGCCACAGAACACAACTCGGAGCATAGACTAAGCGTAGAATTCTATGATACATAATGGACAAAGGAAAGGTTATCAACCGATGCCAACATGGCGGACGTCACGATTTTCAAATCGACATGTCCAGATTGGTATCTGCATAAAGGCGAATGCGTTAAAAATGAAACGAAATCATTACTTTTAAGTTGCTCAATGTTATAACATATTATTATTTTTATATTCTTGCATAGAAAATAAAAAAAACGAAAGAAACACTAAAAGAACATCAACGACATATTGTTGAGAGATAAACATTGGCATGAACACTAAAAAATAGTAATTTTTTGGATTTTGATGAAAAAAAGTAATAAGAATGAAAAATCATTTCATGAATTGATTTGAGTGTTTAAATAAAATGTATTATGCTTCTAATTATTCGAAAAATATATTTGAATATACAGTTATAAGGCAGTTATTAACTAACGGTTACACTATTACGTTGAACATTTTAAAAGGATAAAAATCAAAGCCTCCTACTTTTCCAGTGTGTAAATACAAATTTGCAGCACTAATTTAAGGCAAAGGTACGTCTCTCGGTACTGCACCCCGGCGCATTGAAACTGTATGTAAAAGTTTGCTTAATGTTATGATTTCCGGACAACTTCAGTATTGAGCTTCGGAAGCTTCGGAGGCTTCGACGGACGGCCGCACTCGTCCGAGGGGACCTCCAGCAAATAATGGCCGGAGGTTTTTAATTGGCTCGGACAGGCTTTACAACTCGGTGGCTGCACTACCGACGGTTATGAGAGAAAAAAACACTTTGCAGAGCTTTTTGTGAAACTGTTATACTCTTCTGCATAGCCCAGCTAAAATAACAGAAAATTTGATCGAGAAAGTATATTGAAACTGATTAATTTTTATAATGAAACTGATTTAAATCTAAGTCATATTAATATTGTGCAATTAAATTTGATTATTTCTGAAATTTAAATCTATAATATCATCATATATGAATGAAAGAATATGTAATTTCTTTGTATTTCCCTATAAAATCATAGAAAATTGTAAAATTAAGTTATTTAATTGAACAAAGATATTTAAACAGGAAAGGCATATTCCTTATATATATAAAATTTAGTATTATGTCAAAAAACTGTATAATTGTATATCTTCTTCTTCTTCGTGTCAGCGACGTCAAATTATTTTTTCCCAGCAACATCGATAATTGTATATACACTTGTATGTATAATTACTTGACATCTTCACCTATTGAATGCAATAACTTAATACGTTGACGTTTTAAATTATTTCATTATTTAATTTATTTGTCTACGTACGTTTTCGTGAATCAAGACAATATGAAGGATCCAGCAGGTGATGTGGTAAATCATTCGCCTAAGCGTTATTTTGTAATGGCAGTTTGTGATGTCGATTGTATTTTTGGGATATAAATCATCATGGGTGTTAAAAAGATATATTTATTTATTTAACAGAACAGATGTTCCAAATTTATAGAGTACAGTACAAACATTAATACATAATATTTATTCCTCTCACTTAAGGATTGTATTAAAGATTGTCTATAAGATATACAAGAGATATAGCCATATTACATGATATAAATAAGATAAAATAAAAGATTCCAAAGACAACCAATAAAAATTTAATACTTTATGAACACAATTCTAGAATGCGTTCATGTCTATTCACGTGTTGGGTAAACTCTTCATAAATTGTGACTATTTCAGGTTTCTCGATAACTTTGACATTTATGGCAATATAAAGAACTTTCATCCACAATAAGATAATATCTCACTTTTGTAACAACTAACCGTACACAAATTAAGCTTTCATAAATCCATTACGCCGTATAAGATCGAAACAGGATAAGAAACTCCACTTTACGGACGGACGGAGAAAAAATCGCAAAGTACTTTAACTTGGCAAATAGGTACGCTACTTCGTATGGTCGCGAAGTTTGCCTCTCGATAGTTCGAAAGAAAAACATTTTCTATCAGAGAAAATGGGGTGTGCGGCGTACAAGATAAACAATTCATATTTTACGAGCATCTCCTTCAGGATCTGCTGACAATAAATAAGATCATTTGCTGGAATACACGCTACAAATCTGAGTTATTACTTATTCAGCCATGAAGAGCGGACCCGGCCGGAAGATATATCTGCCAGGCAGTTCCTTATATCACATTTATGGCATCCATTTCTCCTCCTCCGCGGAAAATTGAATCCTTCAGCCGTTCCCGAGGCTGAAACCGGAAGACGCGGCCGGCTCGTCTTCCACCGTGAAGTCGGCTTAACAAACTTATTGGAATTTATCGGCGGAAACATTTTGGGTTATTTGAGACGCTTGAAAGTTGATACGAAACCGGCAACCGAATGCACCGGGTAACTGAAAAACGAGACCCTCCTGAAACTGAAGGGTACATTTTTCAGCGCATAATCAGCGACAAACCAGACAGTCAATATAGCACTGTTACCACTATTGTATATTACAAAACATGAAAAATAATGTGATCAAAAAAAAACTTTTAAATCCTTTTCAATACAAACATGGAATGCAATGCATATTTTTCATATCTGCACAATTAAGTCAACAAATAACGGTTCAGACGAATTATTTTGTCAATAAATTATCTCTAAACATCTCTGCATCCGGAGGCCACATGAAAACATACTTGGTTACCAGCGGTTTCCAGAGCAAGAACCCGAAGACTTGAATAGACGGCAGCAGTGTAGTGTAGATATACTTTGGTCGTTTGTTAATCAGCATTATTAAAGATATCGAATTATTAGCCCGAAGCCCTCGATGCCTGAACGATTAGGTCATATTAGACTACAAAACCCAACCAAAGAAACGCGGTAAGCAAAGAAAGCAATAGGCATGACTTATCTGTATTTTAGTCAGTGCTATGTTGCTTAACTTCAGTAATCAAACGAAAACCGGACTCACAATGTGGTATTATCATGTGATAATAAATATTAAAGATCACAACAAAGAAAACTAATCGTATAATGTTGTTAATGTGATGCAAACGTAATTTTAATTCTTATTTTTAATTTTGATTTAAGAAAACTGTTTATTTCCGACGACTAAATCATGTGTTTTGAACTAACTGTACTCAATAGGCGCCACGGTGCACCAGTATGCGTTGAGAGAGATGGCCGGCAATACAATATTCCAGTGAGGGAAAGCAAATTGAAAGGCAGCACTTGCCGAGTAATGTCGATTCATATATTTTAATATTTCACTGAATGATATTCAAAGTCAACCCCCGACACCCCGTTACCGATGCCATAACTATTTATAGATATTAGAAGGCTTCGTGTGCCCCGACAGTGTAATATGTATGTGATATTATATACGAGAAGTGAACGGTCCCCATCTCATATATCCGACCGCACAGAGAGCGAATTTACTTCGGAATGAAATCAATTTCGGCCCAAGCCGCACCAATCAGGAAAATAATAATATAGGTTAAGCGCCGTTTACGTAGATACAATTTCATTTTATTTCTTGAACACTCGACATATTAATAAGCTAACGAAAATATGAATTTATTAGCTCAACGAAAATACCCCTTTATATTTCACTAAATTAATTTTATATGCTAGAATCCGGGCTTTTGTACAATTTATAATCCTAAAAATCACTGAACAAGCTATTATTTTTTAGAAAAAACGTGTCAAACATAAAAACATTTTATAAAAATCAATTATTTAGGTAAATACTGAGGGATCGTGCCATATTTTTGAATGTAGTAAAAAGAGTACTATCGTTTTTATTCAGTGGCAGATAAAGTGTTTTTTTTTTAATTTCGATAATCATCCGTAAAAGGTATTGGTAAAATCTCTTGCCAAAATAGCAGAAGTATTCAAAATTATTAAATATATATCGACATACGTGTGAATAACAAGAAATCTCATTGAAAGCGAAACCGCGGTCTTCCATTATGTGAATCTTCTTCGTAGTATCAATCCGGTGGATTGGTTTGCAGCAACAGAATCTTGCATCTCGATCTCCATTCCTCTCGGTCCTCCGCAACCCTTTTCAGCTCAGCATAAGCGCTACAATTCATGTCCTCGAATACTTGCTGCAAATACTCCCGTCTAGGGCGCCCTCTACAGTGTCTACCCTCAACCATCCCCTCGACAATAGTTATTAGTTGCCTATCTTCCTTGATTATTCTGAGAACCTCATTGTTCGTGACGTGATCCCTCCAGGAAATTCCAAGAATTCTTCTGTACGACCACATCTCAAAGGCCTCTAGTCTTTTTTTATCACTTTCAGATAAGCACCATGTCTCACAGCCGTACATTAAGATGCTCCAAACAAGTGTTTTGGCAAGTTGCTAGTGAATAAAGAGGGCTTTTAGTGATCCGTAATAGAGAAAGTTAAAATAAAGTATAAAATATATATTAATTATATGAAATATATTTCAAAATAAATGCTTAAAATATAAATAACAATATATATTTTTTTTAATTTGCTTTGTTAGTTCGTATACTACTTGTACTTTTTGAGAGTTACATTGCCTTCATATGTATTCAGATTCTATACAATATTATTTATTTCCCTGGCTTTTCATTAATAAATGTAGATTAAAAATAGATTGTCATTATATATTGACTAACGTGGTTCGTATCCCGCGTCTGCCGATATTTTTCTGAATGAATTGATGCGTATACAAATTTATGTATAATTGTACGTGTATATTTAATTGCTATATTAACTAAGTTTCTCAATTGATCATTCTGCGTTGAAATAAAAGGCTCTTCTAAAAACGCTCTAAGAATTTTAATCTCAAATACACACGTGAAAACATATTATTCAAAATTAAACCTTGACACGGATCATAAAATTGATAGCAAAAACAGTATAAATTATAAAACGCAACGTGCATATCATAAAACTATCATTTTTATGTGCACATAAAGCACCGGCATTGATATTCTTCCTGCGCTAGTTTAGTAGAGTCTGGAGTCGTTTAAATATGCGCTTTTGTCAGAACCATTCTTCGACTCTGTTCCGCTGAAAGTTCAAGCCTTGACAACCTCTGGAGAGAGTCAGACGACGGATTCTAGTAGTCACGTATGGAGGTCTTTGAACGATGCTTTTTCAAGCAAATAAACACCACACCGAACACCATTCGTGATCGTTCTTACATCAATAATATAAAGGCCGATAATCTGTAAGCGGTTATTCAAATGTCAATGCGTTTTTTTTTCTTCCATTCTTGAACTTGTAAAAGGAAATGACGGGTCACAATTCAGACATATCAAACTTATGCGATCAGCTTTATAATATTATATAATCCAAGATATGAATATCTTAAATGAGACACAATAATACTTTGCTAAGCAGTCCTTACAGGGCTTAATCTTAATACTGACATGCAGGCAAAAATAAGACAACATACAGAGTATAATACAATTTAATATTGTAAATTGAAAAGTTTATAATACAAAATTACTGAAATATATATCATTCAAATTAATGTTTATTAATATATCTGGTAAGTAAAAACTATTTGCATTTTGGCTTACAGTATTGCACTGAATTGTTTGCAAAAATAAAGTCATTATTTTATAAAGTGCCTACATTAAATTTCATTATAAATATTTTTAGAATCTACTCACATCTTTTAATTACTACCATACAAAATTAATGATTTAATAATTCGTTTTACTAACAAGGCCATGAAGTTATTTCTAAAGTAATCTATTTGTAAAAATATTATTGAAAGCAATTTATCAATTTAAAATAATAATAAAAAACATATACTGGGAAAGCAAAGAATTAAACTTTACTTATTATTATATTTATTTAAACGAATTAAATTTATATTTAAAAAAATCAACGCAACTGCATTTAAAACTGGCATCGCTTTAACAGACAAAAAAAAATTAAACTTTCTACTTTAATGCAAACAATAAGTTTTACAATTTTCTTTGAAATCCTGAATGCATCTAACAGACACGTTCTACTTAATGGCTAATAGACCAAGCTTCTTTAATTAAACATTAACATAGTAAGAGCACTAGCAAAGTTGTTCCGACACAAAGTAAGATGCTTACAAAGAAAACTTGTCGGATTTTTTACCTGCCTAACATCCCAAGTAAGAGTGGGCCTTAGGAAGTTCACTCACGACGTTAGTATTCTTGGAATTTTAATGAATAAAAATTAACTTTATACATCGTCCACATACTACGGCTGTTTTTTTAACATCACTTTTTATGCGCCACGATAAGAATTTAAAACAACACAGAAGCTCGAAATATTATAATTCGTTTATTAGTTATTCTAATTTTATTTGGATATTATTCAAAACATGGAGGTTTTTTTTGTGTACATATTTAACTTTCAAATTATTAAATCAATTAGGTACGGTGTAGCGTTATCTAGGCCTCGCATTACTTTTTTTTTCTAGAAACTTTTCGTACACATTGCTACCATTATTTATATCTGTTTAAAAAAAAGCAATGTCACAACAATTACATAGTTTATTTAATATCACATTACTTTGCCCCAACTCAGTAAACATTATCAAAAGAAAACATAATACATTATAACATTTCTTCATGAAGTTTAGACTGTTTAACCATATCGCTTCGAATATTGATATATTCCACTTGAGAGAAGCCCAGTTTCGACATGAGCTCCACGAATTTATTTATGAAAGTAATTTCGTGGAGTCTTTTGTTTAGCGAGCTTCGGGACTTTTTAATAATTATTGTTAATAATAGTAAATACGTAATTGTTTCACTTGTATTTCTTAGTCTTATTTCAGGATCGTATTAAATATATTTGTCTTTGTAATGTTTCTGAAAGAAAAATTGAAAAAAAAAAATGCTTTTGTATTAGATTTACATTTATGTTCTCAAAATTATGTGAAAAATTACTTGCTATTTTTTACTTTATTACGTATTTTTGAATGATTCCATATTGTGTCGACTTGATTTGATCATGAAGGGAACAAAAAAATGCTGAAACAAAAGTGCTATTAGCTTCGTTGAACGCATGAATTCACAACAACAAACGCCTATAATATGTGTGTCAATTCAATCAGACAAACATGTTACACTCCGATGATTTGAATGGCGGCGTGGCACTATGGCTGTATGTTTTACAAGATCACATGTCAAGCGGAGTCAAATCATTCTGTCAAATACTTGAAAGGTTAATTACGACGATTGCACGGAGCATTAGCATCGGCCGCGGACACGAACGTGCGTGGTGGAGGCGCGGCAGTTCGATCAAACAAAAATGAGACATCTGATAAAGTCATGTTTCGCTACGAGCAGATAAGAGTTGTTTCTTTGTACAATACAATATTGACCTTAAAATGATGTGTAACTTTTACCCACGAATTGAAAAGTGTAGTTACGTACGAGTATATACCAGAAAGTAAGGTCATGATTTTAAAAGTAAATTAAGGCACATTTTTATTCACACTACAATTACTGAAAAATAAGCCACTTTTGAGCTACTTATTTTTTTTTTATGTACGCTTCCAATAGTGATTATTGGTTAACGGCAAATGAATAATCCATCTAGCTTTATTCAAGACGTTCTTCCAACTTAATTTATTTGATAAAAAAATCTGTTCCTTTAGATTTCTCGTGGACCTTTAATGTGGTAATTTTCTATTGCTTTTTACATCCTATACAGTTGATCATAAAGGTTCCTCCATATTTTGAAAACATTTCCCCATAGTAATACATAGTCCTAAAACCATTTTTTCTTGATAGATTAACGCCAGTCATCATGTACTATTAAGAAAAAAAAAGAATAAATACAAATTTATATTGCTCAATATCGAGCGGAGTTTCAATCAATTATAAATCATGACTACATATTTATTTAAGGACTTTCTTTGTATCTGTATGAAAATTGCTTGCCTTTATTTGCTCTAAATAGACGTCGTAAATTATAGTCTAAAACTGAAATCAACACAGCAAAAGGAGACGCGCAGACTGATAATATTTGGCATGTTAAATAGTCACATCGGAGGTTTGCGTTGAAGATGGAGGAAGTGTCGGCGACGATAACCGCATTCATGGAGCTTCATTAGCAAGCGGACGCAGCTCTCCGGGGATGGCATTCTCTCGCTTGTAAGCAGCTGAGCCACCCTTGGTGTTCTCCTGCATGTACCTGCATCATCCTGGGCAACCTGCGTGTACTTGCACCACCTGGGGTACCCTCCGGGTCGGGGCCGTTGCGGCGATCGCGCTCGGCCGGACACGATAATTGGAGACTAGCCTTGACTACCGACTCTTACTCCTGACTCTTGACTCCTGACTCCTGACTCCTGACTCCTGACTCCTGACTCCTGACTCCTGACTCCTGACTCCTGACTCCTGACTCCTGACTCCTGACTCCTGACTCCTGACTCCTGACTCCTGACTCCTGACTCCTCACGGATGAACCACGGGCGAAAATCGTTATCCCTACGCACAATCAAAGACTCAAAGACAAAGACCAAATGATATACTTAATTATTGTATGAATACGTCAGTCAATAAATCAGTGACTTTATCTAACACTTTCTTTATTTTTTGTGCTGTCGTTATGGATAGCCACCTATATTGCACCTGTATAAACCCATTATTCTACACAGTTGCAAGCCTTGGCGCTACACTAACAAACCAATGCAGCTATATATTGCATTTTGTGAAAAAGTACTTGAATAAAAGTAAATACAATGTTTTGGTTTTGCGAGAAATCAAAAGATAAGAGAGCGGACTCGGCAACATTTTCTTACAGTCGGTCAAGTTGGGACATATTCATCAGATACTGCAAGAAAGCATCAAATAGAGATGCATTGTATACAGGTCCCAAGATTATCGCCATCTTAGAAAGCCGTCGGAAAGTATACTTAGAATGATCTCCGGGAGGCAGAGCTGACATAAAAAGAGACGAGGGGTATTGCGGGTGACAGAACGTAGCGAAATTATGTGATAACAATACGCTCAAAAAAGAAAGCTTTTTCATCTCTAAATTCAAATTAAACACTTAATTCATCCGGTAAGTGTGTTTTTGGGTTTAGCCTTCAGTCTTTGATTATATACCTTCCTGATTTACTCTTATATGCGTGAATCAGCAATCCATCAGCTTACAATAATATACAGTTAGTATTGTTTGAGGTTTGTAAGAGTGTAATTTCCAATGAGACGCTCACGTCTGAATGTTTAACTGACTCACGAATACCGGAGGATTTCTTCGAACGAAACCTGATGCCTTAAGACCAGTCGACAACCACCACGACTAAAGTGAAAATATGTCGTAGGGAAGGTTGAAACTGTAATAATAAACAGGGATGCAACATTGAATGTAGATTACTTACTAGTATTTAATTGACAAAAGTTACTATTTTTCAGGTCCAAATAATCATTTTGATTCTATAAATTACCTTTTTAATAGTAAAATAAACAATATTGTCGAATATTATGTTATACAAATATAAGATTAAATAATGTCTTTGGCATAGATCATCGTTTCAATGAGTAGGACACATCTGCTAAAAACACAAGGGTTAATGGAAAATGAAATCGCTAGAATAGTGTCAAAATAAACAGGATGTTTATCGATCGCCAGAGAAGATGCTGAATTCAGAAGTTAGAACGTGAATAAGAATGGAAACTCATGCAAAAGTCCTACTCCTAGCAGAATAACTGATTGATGATGATTGAATAAACTGAAAACATTTAATTCAACATATTATTTACTACCTATTCTTCTTCACACGTCTGTTACACATTTGGAACAAATGGTCACACAAACTGCCAGCGCTCTGTTCCGTCAGTTGCCACTGTATATGCCCCATCCCGAAGCATCTAGAGACACTAACGACCTCCTGGACAGAAGCCCGAGGACTTGAAGAGACGACTACTGTAGTATGCGAGGCATATTTTTAGTGATTTGTTAATAATTTCAATGAGATAAAATGATTAGATGAAACCATTGCTGCTTGGAACATTTTTTCAGAATAATTAGATCAACCCAGCCAGCAACACGCGGTTAGCAACAGGCGGTGACCCATTCATTTTTTATAATGCGCCCCCTATTTTGATTAACATCGGTTCTATCGAACGAGAACCGCGCCAACGATGTTCTAATATCTCTGAAGTTCTTATTTTAAACTAATGTCTGTGGGATTTGTTCGTTTAAAACAAAATCGTGTATGCAAGCATTCGCGTGTCTCTCTGAACGCTACAGCTTCGTCCGTGAAAAATACACGAAACGGCGATGGAACAATGGCGTGATTTGGGTGATCTTCTGTAAGCCCGACATGGCGGATCAGCTGGTCAGGTCGGGCCGCAACGCCGTACATAATAAAATATCGCAAATGAAAGGCTTTGTCGCAGCGGCTGCATGACGGATGTGCCGCCATTGTTGCCGGCGGGGCCTGGCTTCCAACATGGCGCCCGCGAGCCGCACACACATCGATCCGATTCGAATTGGACAAGACAAAAAAAATACAATTGTAACTAGGTACCAATATTAGTATACAGAGAGATGTGTGAAAATCTCGACGTGAAATCGATAAATGATAACTCTTTCATATGTACTTAAAAAGTGTGTAAGTTAAAAACAGTGTATTCTAGATTAAAGCAATAATAAGGTCTAAAGGTATACAGCCATTGCATTATTGTAAACGCAAACGTTCGTGGTTTTGTGTGATTTTTAAATAAAATATGTAAACAACTAATTCTTGCTGTATATGATATTAATCGGTGTCGCCCACTTCTGGGCAGACAGGATCTGACCCTGTTGTTTCCGACACGATTATATATATCGGTAAAGACAACTTCCGTTTGATCGTTAGTATACGTATCAAAAAAAAATAGGTATCTTTCAATAATGCGCATTTGTAGTGAGAAAATACAACCTGCTCATATTTATTATTATGTTAATGATATTTTACTATGAGTAACTGTTAACGACAAAAATGATAATAGAGTTTCTTGTACCCTGTATGCTTCACCAATTCATCACAGAATCGCATACTGAAAAAATAATCAAGTCAATTTTAATGAAAACGAATTGCCTGAGACATATCTCCAACGTGAGGTCCACCTGGGAACATATATAGTTCCCGACGACCTCTACCATAGAAACACGGAGACTTGAAGAAACAACAGTTTTAGTATTTAAGGCAAATTTTGCGTTATTTTTTATCAGATAATTAAAGAAGAACGGTTGAAAAAGCCGTTGTAGGCATGTAGTTCAATGAACGCAATATAACAATCTAAATAATACTAAAATTGATCTCAAAGTGAATCTCTAAAGTTTAAAATAATACTAAAAGACATTTTTAATGCTTCACCTTTTTATTTGCAGTTTCTCATCAGCGATATAACACAAAAGGTAAATGCACATTATTATGAATATTTGAGTCCGCGTTACTGACGCGTGGTAACGGACCAAGATTGTATTATTTGTTCATGACAATGTAATCATCGAGACATTGTGTAAAAAATAATATTGTTGCTAACACGGACCTGGGACAGGGCGACCTTCCACGAGGACTGTTTTAAATTTGCATAATTCTGTTTGCAGAGTCTTCTCACTGCTTCACCTTATCAAACGTCTGGAGGAATATCCTTTGAGATTCAAGAAAACTTCAGCTCATATTTGTAGTTCAGAAAAGTGAACATATAATATATATAGAGGTTAAGATACACTATGTTTTGTATATATGAATAGAAAGCTTATTGTCACCTTGTTTTACGTCTGAAAAAATATTCAATAGAAAAGTAGGTTTCGGATGATGACTTGGATGGTGCTGTGGATAGCGCATATATTTGTACATAAACACTTAGATGCAAATAATTAAATCAATGAGGTTTAGGTCGTATATTGTATTGAAGAACTGTTGTGAATGGTTAATGGTTACAAAATTTTCTACGCGGTAAATAAAATAACTTATGTTCTTATTAATGTTCACTGTCACAAGAAAGGAGTCGTTCTTCTAAGACTACTACGATTATTTAGCTAAATTTTGTTAACTATAATATATGTGGGTGACTATTGCGTGCGTCAAATGTTTACGATATCTAGGCTTACAAGTTCAATGATAGCGGTGGTCTGCAGAGAGATCTCGCTACCGTGGGAACGATAGAGCCTCTTTCAACTCTATGCATCAATACTATATAATATGTTACATATACAGCACCAGTAGTATCTCCATAATTTTTAATCTTACCAAACGCAGATTCAGAACAATCCTGCGCATAATATTAGGGTTAAGGTAAGGAAGCGGACATGGCAGCCGATCATCCTTCACTCGGTAAAGAGATTATTGTGAACATGGCTGGAATTGCTCTCCGCATGCCAAGGGGATTATAAATTAAAGCTGTATATTATTCAGTTTTCTGGACACACTAAAAAGACCATCGGAAACTGTAAATATATACTCGTATTACTCGACAAAGCTTCAAGAGGCAGAGCTGACATGGAACGAGGCGAAAACCATGTCGGCGAACAGATCTTAATGGCGACAATTTGTGACGACCTAATGCTCCGAATAGGAATCTTATGCGAACGGAGAGACAAAGATAATGTGGTCAGTTTTTCTTTTACGCGAAACTTAACGTTCCTAAATGAATATTTTATTTTGTTGATATTGCCACCTACACGTATTCACATTGCAAAAGACAATCATGCGAAAATGTCGCTTGTCTTAAAATAACAAAAAAAAATTACGATATATTAAAATGACATATATATTAACGGGAATTCGCCATATAAAAGTATGAAAAATAGGTCAAGACATTTTAAACATCATTTTGAAGGTTAGGTAAATCAAAATGCAGGTTTTTAAGCAACTCATTGAAGCGTTGACAGAAAGCTAAGTGAAATCATCATCGTAATATGACAATTATTTACACTTTTCAATAAAATATTATTTGCTTTGCTGTGAATAAACTAACTGAAGAAAATTTTAAGTTCGTGGAAAGGTCCTTCTGTCTCATCAAATTCCGCGACGCCACTAATTACGACAACTCGATCAATGTCGAAATTGTTGCTGCGGTTCCCCCGGTGCTCCGCTTGTCGGATGCACAGCCCAAGGGTAGGAGCCAACTTGTTTACGCTATGCGCTGTGCTATGTTATTCCATATGTTATGTTCTCTGTTATGCCGAGTTACGCCGCTCCGTGCTACGGCAGACGAATCATGTCTTGCTTTGATATCCAGTCATGTGATTAAACTATTCCCCAAATGAATACGGCGGCGCTGCACAACAAGGATGCTGCACACGAACAAATAGGTGAGTCTTGTCTGGTATGTATAGCAACACGTTGCAGTATATGATCTCCTAGTAGTACAAAAACATGTAAAATAAAACTAAACATTACAAAACTCGCTAAAAATGGATTCACAACGATTTTCATGTTTTTTATATTTATGGCCTGTATATGCACGAGGGCCTTCACTATTTAGTTGGCGAAATAAAATAGTAAATTACTTCACAAAATAATAAAAATAGTATTTTGCGTTATAGCAAGTGATATAAAAACCTTTTATTACTTATTATGATTAGATCATTATCATCAATTTCAGACCAACTTGCTATTATTAATACAAATTAAATAAATATATATATATTTATATATTTATATATATAAATATTTACAATAAGGTATTTATGTAACAACTTGCTAATTAGTAATTAATGAATTTATCCGTAGAGTTAAAAATAAAATGTTAATCTACACGGAAAGCCAAATTTAGAACTGTGTACTTATCGGTTGGAAAAAGGTTGTACACTTACAATTGAAATTATAACGAAAACAAAATTAATATCCAATTATTCGGAGAAGGAAGTTTAAGAAGCGAAATTAATTGAGAAATAATTCAAAAATTTATCGCCCGACAGTTTCGTCACAAGGATTGCCGGAATTTCTCTGGTTCAAAGGACGATCAGATATTTCGTCTCGTCTTTGTTACTTTGGACCAGTGAAGATGAATCAAAACATTGTTATTTATTAATTCAGTTGCCATAACCCCTGTGATATGAAGATCTGTTGGAAAATTCCAATTAACAATACTTCGGAGTTAGTACTCCTCAGTATAATAATAATAAAAAATAAAAATAAATAGTCTGTTAATTTTACAATCTACAATACATAGCAACAAAATGCAAAAACTCACTTTGTGATTATTAACGAGTTGCAATATATATATATTATAATTAATTTATAATTAATAAGGCAGTTATAATTGTAGAATACATTAAAGTGTATAAAATGTAGGTAGTATTATTATCTATAAATTATATGAGAAAGCTTTTCATTCAGATTAAATATTGTGAAATCGTCATTGGTTGCACGATTGGGAAGGTAGTTATTTTATTCGAGAATATTCCAGAATATTGTATTTATTATGATGAACCAATTATATTTCGTAATAGTTTGTTGTAAACAAATACAGTTTCAATAATAACAAAACCAATGTAAATCGATAGCTGCCTTAATTAAATAGTACTGGTAAAATAAAAAACTCGATCTTTTAATTAAGTTTTCGTCAAACTCAAAAAGTGAATAACCTAACTTTAAAAAGGGAAAAAGAATTGTTAAATATGTATAAGCTTTATTTACATGTATATATAATTCAATTAGATTCGTTTTATATATAAACATTGATAAGATCAATATTCGTATTAAAATTATTAAATTTAATTTAAGAAAATGGTTTGTCATTGGCGCTTTGGGCAACGTCAACTGCCATAATAGTAATTGATTACATTTCTCGGAAATTAAACAAAGTTTTGGGGGCCCTAAATCTTATTTGATAATAATCCCGCCCTTTCCAAATTTAAATAAAAAAATTAAGTCAAAATATGGATCCTTTATTAAATCACATTTCGTCGTCGTAGCGAATTTATTTTGGCATTTTAATTATTCAGCGAAGCGGGAAATCTACAGAAGAGATTATACATTATCAAACAACAAGAAATTATTAAGTTTGTAAATAAATACTTAAGTCACATTATTTTTTGTTTTCTTTTTGAAATTTAATATAGACGCATTAATTTTTAGGCATATTTTGTATTAAGTAAACCTTTTGACGTTGTCTATTGAACAATTGTAATTAGTCATAGCTATTTTGTTATCTTACGTGTATAGATACTACTGTTCGTGTATGAGACCAATAAAAATGGTTCAATGTGTTTATAAAATGGACAAGAAACGTGCCGCTTTTGCAACCCTGACCTGTTTAATATAATCCACAATAGACATACGAGTATTACCTTCATCATATTGTCAAGAATAAATATCCTTAAAACCTGTAGTAAAAC
The DNA here is from genome assembly GCA_022606575.1 of Glossosoma conforme. Taxonomy (NCBI): domain Eukaryota; kingdom Metazoa; phylum Arthropoda; class Insecta; order Trichoptera; family Glossosomatidae; genus Glossosoma; species Glossosoma conforme. The sequence goes on from JAGTXR010000117.1 coordinate 1,337,115, forward strand.
TTGCGATTTAAAGTTAATCTCTAAATTCCTATTATATTTACCAAAGTAATTAGTAATTAAGTAGTTTGTAATCAATTTATACATTAGCAATAAAATGTACATAATTCGTATTTTACAAGATAATATTACTAAAAAACACATGTTTCAGTATATAGTTATCGATTGTTAAAGACGATAGGTGCCAAAGAAGTATTATATAGACAGATGGTAGGTTAAAAAAATTTGGGCAATATAAAGAAATGTTCTCAAAGTGGGCAGGGGCAAAATAAGGTTGAGAGCCTAAATGGCATAAATAATAAAAAAATATTCGCTGTAGCATATACGAGTAGACGTCATTATATGAAAATCGTGAACTCAGTATTTTAACCCATCGGTTGTCGGCATATGCCGTCATAAGACTCCCCGACCGTGGACATCGGTTGACATGATAAATCGTTTTGCTACTTTCTTAGAATAGTTACTTATGCATCATGCTAGCTAAAGGATTCCAGAACCAATGTGATATATGAAAATAGACCAAATAAGTACATTTATGCTTCAAATACTAGTTTTATAATTGACAGTATAATTTGTATTCAAACCGAGCCGTAATGAAAGGGTTAAATTATATTAAAATTAAACACCTATTAGATTTACGTAGTTAGAAGGGGCAAGGGGCATGCACGCCTGATCAAGAGGAGTTATCAAAAAAAGTGTAGTTTTTAAAGGACGATACTTTATCAAAAAACAAGTATTCGGTGTCTTTACACGATACTAAGCACGAACTTCGTTCTCGCAAATTTTACACGGCAGATTGTGAGCCACGGGATAAAAAATAAATTACAGTCTAGGTTGGGCAAATGAGCATAATGCTTAGGCCATGAGTCAAAAAATGTCACAGAAAATTTGGAAGGAAAATGATCTTAAATTGAAAACAATAAATAGGTGCCCAGTTTTCTAGACGCACTATCGTAGGTTACTGAACTCAGATCTCACCTGTTACCGTTTAACAATTTCGCGCATTTTTTATTAACTATGCCTCACTTTCCTTTACAGGCTGGTTGACAAATGATACTTCTCGATATTGTTAACTGTTCTCAAAAGGAAATAAAATAATGCAATAAAAACGTCGAGTCATTTTGTATTCAATTGAATATTGATTTTAAATATGCCATTTTAAAACGTTTTAAAATGGACTTGATGTTCTGATATGCAAATCAGCTGGAAGCAATTGTGTATTTAATAAAATGATATTTTTAGCACCATTTATTTATGATGAATGAAACATTTTGTTGGAGTTGAGTAGAATATTGTACGAATTAAATTATTGCATTGAAACAGCAATAGAGTACTTAATTAATACTTTAGGATTGATTTTTAGAACGCTGATTGACCTAACGGTCCAAGACCCAAATACGAACATGATCTTAAGAATCTCCAGTGGATTTATAATATAATGATAATTTTGTGTTTATTTTGAAAAAAAAAACATTAAAAAAACAGTTATTTATGTTTAAATTAAAAATATCGTGCGAATAAAAACAAATTTATTCAATCCATATTATTGTTTTTGAAACCTTAAATCCTGCGAGCAAATTAAAGAAAAATAATAAAGTCAAACCGGCTAATTTTTATAGGAATTTTATAGCGCGCTGGTAAACTTTATAGCGTAATAGAAAACATTAAAAATAAAAACGTTTAGAGTATTTAACATCTTAACCGGTTACATTGGGAAAATTTGTTGGCTTATTGATTATCTACGACAGATCCGCTATAAAAAGTAATGATAAGAACTCACAATTAATTTTGATATTTCAACAAGTTGATACGTTGTAATATGATATACCCCAAAGCGAAATTTATAATTTTTTCCTGTGAACGGTTAATCTGTTTCTTTAATCACTATTTTATCGGTTACGGAAAAATAATAAATGTAGAAACAATAACATTTATGACATTAAATCAACAGTATCTAATAATAAAATTAATTAATTAAAGAAGAAGTAAGGACAGGACTACGTGAAGTCAAAACCTTTTATTTAAGGAATACACACAACAATGTATTTAAATAGTTCTAAAGAGTAATCTCGGATTCAAATTTCGGATTATATTTCAAAATGCTCGTAACCAAGTTTGTTTCACTGAAATAAGCTGCTCGTAATAGCTTAAGTATTGTGTTGTGCAATATTAACCTTTTCCGACATAACTTTTATCTCATGGGTATTAACGAAATTCATATAACGAACATTGTAAGGTCCGAATAATCATAAAGTCTTCAGTAGAACATTATCATAGTTCCACTTGGAAACAATGGAGCCACTTATAAAATGGAGCGGACTGCTGCAGACCAGATTCACATGGGCTTAAGAAACACCACGTTCACATAATTATTATTTCATTCTAATAAAACACCCAAATTTAGCGGTGGGATTTTTTTCACAAAACAAAGACGTGGTTTAATATCGCATATAAAGGGTCCGCCAAATAACTTTTTTTTTTTAAAACAGGGCACACAACATCGAGTGTAGCTTCGGCTGTGTGGCACGTAGCGCCGTCCTGTTGAAACCAAATGTTGCCAATATCCTCCTCTTCAATCTTTGTGAACAAAAATTCGTTCAACATGGCCGCGCCGCATGGAAGCGCCAATGATGGCGCTTCACGCACACTTTCTGCCACAGCAGCAATATTCTCGGGTGTACGCACTGTTTTTGGCTTTTCTCGCTTTGGTTTATCGATGAGGATGCCAGTTTTTTTTTCACTTTTTTCACAAGATAACTAACATACGGAGCTGACGGTGATTCTCTTCTTCCAAAATCCGTACGCAATTTTCGCACACATTCTGCAACATTACCATGATTTTCAAAGTAATGTCGCAATATTTCCCAGCGTTGTTCAAGCGTATACACAACCATATTCGTTTAGCGGAATGTAAAAACTAATTATCTGTCAAATCAGACATGAGCTAAGTGTTACCATTCACGAAATAAGCACTAGTTGAAAAAAAACGTAAGATGTCGGACCCTTATAGCAATGTAAATTTAATATATGAGCAAAATAAACCAAGTTAGTTATTTAAGTTGAGTGATATCTTCTTTCCATATTCGTACATCTGCATCATGAAGTCACCATAAATTGGCGGCACCAGTTGTTTCAGTTGCAATTATCCATGCATTAACCAAGATATATTTTCACTCAAAGGTGTAAGTCACAACATGTATGAATTCTAACGACTTTCCAGGACTTGAAGAAACATTTTTTTGTGAAAAGATTTGTTAAAAATAAAATTTAAGAATATTAGCTGATCACTCCGACACTCCCCAGAATTAACTTTTTGGTCCTAATGGACGAGTCAACCCTAATTTTATCTACTAGAAGAAATAAGTATTTTCTTAAATACTAACTATATTCAGTTATACTGTACTTTATATCACATTTTTAATAAGTTATATTTTTATTTATAATAAGTATTTAATGACTTTAATTTCTGATCACCTAAATATTTTATTTCCCTGAAAAGAAAATACCAAAACAATTTTTAAGCAGGAATTAATTTGAGCTACAAAGTCATATTCATATTAAAAACACCGAAAAACAGGTAGCCATTTAGATTACCAACAAAACACTCATAATATTGATGACTACCTTTTCTATATTGGATAAGAGTACAGTGCATTGGAAAACTCAATCTCATAATCAAAATCCACCAATTAAGAACGCCGATACAAGAAAACTTAAACGATTCAATGTTTATGGCAGTCTAACATTTATAGAGTGTACAAAACGACACTAATTTACTAAGACTAGACGAATGGCCCAAAGTGCGATCCATTTTTCAGATAACTTCAAAGGAGCCTGAAAAATTAGCCTCAATTCATTTTGTGATATCATCCGCCCGATACAAATTATTACACTTCGATCCATTTAAATATTTTTTTGAGCGGCTCCGTGGCTTTGCAGGTTGATGATAAATCGCCATTAACGACAGTGAACGAGACCGCTAGTGACTAATTGGCAACAACAGCTTCTGGGTTTTGATCCGCATTTGCGCGACGGTCAATATTTTCACGATCATTAATCTGCGTCCGATGTTTATAATCGATATTTACAAAATCAAGTTCCGTTTCTAAATAACAGAATAACATTATTACAGAACACCTTACATTGAATTTGGTACGATTAATTAAAAATATTTTAAACATTCCAATTGATTTTTGAGATTGTTAAAGAATAATCGAATTCAATCTGTCATTTCTACATCAATGCTCTTTCTGTTCTACAATATTACACTGTCGAATTAAATCATAAAATATATAAATATCATTATTACCAAAAATACTTTTGGTATTGAAAATTATTTGATAGAAACCATGTTTATTTTTGAGTGATTGAATTAGATATTTGAGGAATAATCAAAAAATAAAACATTATTTCATATTGTATATACAAGCTTAATGACCCTTGCTGTTCTACAAGACCTTTGAAAACGACACATACTATTAATTAAAAAAAACACAAATTTTAATAAACCGATTTAGATTGACAGGTGACCTGCGACAAGCCGAGATTCATAGCAAAAACTTCATGTCGCTAATTTGTACCGACCATATGCCACAGATTAGGAGAGGATTTGAAAAAAATAAAAATAAACGAATAATACTGGCCGACCACTCGAAAATAGTACTTGGTTTGGAGCTACATATTACATTAAAAATTATAACGATAGCCTATGATTTTGTGGCGTAAATGTTGAAAGGCGGTTTGAAGGCATAGCGGTTAAATTATATAACTTAATGATTGTATTTTAAGAAATGTACAGTGTACTACGATTTTACAATATTTATTGAAGTTCAGATGAAGTCATCGCGTTTGAATGCGTGGAAGGGCTTATAATGTATGTGTATGTTTATTACAGAATCCATCCATCCATGCTGTTATTGGAGCAGTTGAAAAAAGGTTTTTTTATGTTTTCAGCATTCACTTTAAGATCCATTACAAATAATAAATATGTATTTATTTACCTTGTTTTTACATGGATCACGTAAAATAAATGGCATCCGTTTAGGAGACTGCAAGACGTTTTACAACCAATTTTAAAACGTCTTACATAATTTACCAATTTTAAAAATGTTTCCGTTAGATAATAAGTACAAATAAAAATTATATGCAAATAATAGTTAATATAAACTGTATACTTAAAAAAATTTAAAATATACATAATATACAGAAAATAATACCTAAATCATTCTCTTATTCATCCTTGCAACCCTATCTGTTTCCCTCTCTTATCATTCCCTGATAGACACACCCCCTACCCCCTCTCCTACATAAAATATTTTCAACCACTTGTGAAGTATTATGCAGCTCAGTTGTCTCTTGACAGTGATGGATTGAGGAAATCTACTAATTAATTAAAACTGCAGTCTCCTAAACATAGGCCGTATCTTACGTGATCCATGTAAAAACAAGGTAAATTAATAAATATTTATTATTAAATTAAAATTGAGTACCAAGTTTTTCCATTTTAATCATAAGCACAAGCTTTAATAAACAAGTATGTACGTTGTTAATATGTCGAACAAATAGTAAATTTTGTAATCAATTATATAGTATTAAATCTGAATACTTACACTTTTGCCGCATACCTTTACATATAGCTCAAAAATAAAATAAATTTTAATTAAAAAATTAAAATTTGGAATTTTTATTTGTAGCGCTCCACACGACACGACAAAAGAGCTACTCTTTTCAGGCTGATTTAATATTATTATAGTTTTGATTACTCTATATACAGTAATGGGGTAATATTTCGAAAAGTGTTTGCTGTTCTCTGCCATTTATAATATTTGCTCTGCGAGTCAATGTGACTTCAGTTATTTGGCAATGTGTAATTACGTCGCCGGACCAAAACAATTTGGCGAGCATTATTTTACATTTTTATGCACACAACGTAGGTTCACAATTACGCCTTTGTAATTGTGCGAAATCCCACGCATTTATTTTGTAATTTTATTTTTTTTTATTTTATCACACATTTAAGTAGATCTCTTACGTTGATGACTATTCACTGTTGCAAAACATAATCTACATTGTTAGGTTATTCACTTTTTAATCACTTCAAATACTCAAATAAATTGACTCCACAACTTTGATTCAGCTTCTTTTTTTTAAGCTAACAAAATCTATTCAATTTCAATTTATTTCAATTTATTTTTATTTTCTTTTCGAAACATTACAAATAACAATATTTAATTCATTTCTAAAACAGTATTCCACTATACTCAAAAAAATAGCATGCTATAGCATGATCTCTGAGTATTTACCTAAATATTTGATATTTATTAAAATTTGTAATTATTCTTATACAAAAACTGTGTAAAATATATAAATAGTATACTTTTTAAATCAGTTATTAGAAATGTTTTCCTAGATAAATTCCTTTGCTTCATATCAATTGAACTTTAATTTTTTTAGCTCTACCAAGCATATTAAATAAAAAACTACAGCCATCAATGGTTTAATCACTTCTTTAACAATTGTATTTTAGCCGGTTCATATGGCAGCCACCATTATAGTAAGGGAAGCCATTGAAATCAAAAGACATCCCATCAACATTAAGAGCATGGTTTCCACCTCTAGCACATACTCAAAAACCTGTACAGACATGCAAGGACAACCACAGTCCGACATGACGTTCGTGGAGGTATGCTCCATAGAACATACTCATTATGGTGCTCGTGGACGTACTCTTCTTAGAACATACCTATCGTACACGCATCTCCGACATGACGTTCGTGGAGGTACAATAGGCTGAGGACTAAACTACCTCCTGACACCAACTCACAACTAAGTCACCAACCCTGAAGAAGACCCCTGCAATGGCGGTTGAAATATTGGAAAGGAGTAATTCGCCACACACGGCTAAACCCCAAAGCCACAAAATCACCATAATATTTGTTTCCGAAAGTTTTTTCAGCATGTTACAAACAATGTACTCGCATTATACATAATCGGAATGAACGAGCGCCTTCTTGGGGAGTGATTTAAGTCACTTTGTTCGGAGATGCAATATTTAAATGTGAGAATAAACTTAGCATTCATGTTTTCTTTGATTGCCAATCTCGATCTATAAATCCGTACAATCAGCATCACGCAATGTCGTCATTTGCGATACCAACATTACGTCTCCAATCAGCTTACTCTCCACAGTTACTTGGAGATACGTCCAGAGATATTGAGAAGGAAATATTACAACTACTCAACTATCTACTAAACAACAGTTTTATTATACTGACAGAACAATCGGATAATCAAAAAATCATTCCAAAAAATGATGTACATTATTTGTAATGTAGTATACTGATATCATCTAGAATTCTACGATTATTTTCTGTTATGAAACTTGTATTGTATTTTTAAATTGTACTCAATAAAAGAAAGCATTATCACTTAGTATTTACCTAAATAAGCGATAGAATTTTTAATGTTTCAAATGTTCGTCTCAAATAATTAATAGCTTTCACCTACTTTCTGTTAATTTTCTGTATGTTTTTGCGAGTATACATTTAAATAAAACCACATTCTAGTAAATTGCTTAATTTTCGTGAAAATAGTAAGGTTTTATTTATCAAAAATCACGAGGTAGGGGAGCAGGGATGACGGCTTTATTTTTTTAAGCTGGTCAAAAGACGAAGGTGGGTTCGATTGGGATAAGTTCTCTGGACGCCACATAAGAGCAAAAAGTACATGTGATTTTTCTCGTATGCCTCCGAACTTTCGCCTTCCTGATAGGAATTATACATTTAATAAACTTGGCGGAGCTTTGGTATGCAGAACAGACTTGGGAAGAGGCGAAGAACATTGAGGCTGACAAAACTCACTGGCGACAATTCGTGGGGAAGAAGTACTACAGCAAGAGAGTGCATGTGATTTCGTATTTCTAATAAATCCTTTGATCATAAATATTATTATGAATAAAATGATAGTTTAATTATGATAATTATATCCATAGGTAAAAATTCCTTTCAGCATCTAAGTGATTTACATTTTTTTAATTGCAAATTAAGCCTAGTAAGGTTTATCCGAATCAAAGAAAATTAAAGCGGCCGGTATAGATATCAGAAGTGATAATATAAAAAAATACCAGGAAATAACATTGTCGTATCGGCCGACGGAATTATTTATTTATTTACTGCGAGCATAAATCAAGATGAATCAAAACAACGAACGTCTATTGGGAAATGTCAATAAATCCAAAGCAGTTGATTATCTCTCATTTTAATGGGTTATAAACTCCACACAAGAAACGATAAATTTCATATTTTCAAATTAGTATGTATACGATTTCATATTTGTTATATTTCCTTGATCCGTCCGGTTAAAGTGCCCATAAACATTATTTATTAGATGGCCTTTTTGTAGCTCTGTTGTTTATGATAATTCGCATCCAATTATGTGATGAAAAATGATTGCCGTCCGTCTGTCGGTAATGCAGATTCGTGTAAAAAAAAACAATATATTATGTGTTATCTTTTTAAGGCGATTTTATGGTCGACATTCGCAGTTTTCTTTGTACGTCTGATCTCTGGTTTTTGAGAGTTCATAATTTTTTCATATTATCATAAAAATATATTATTTTAGTAAAACGTTGTTCAGTATGATGTTCCATTGATATTTGTTAATTTATTGATCAATTCATATTTCTATATTGGAAATAAAAATAATATTTAATAATGATTATTAAATATTTAAGAATGACTATGTTGCCCACTACATTTCACCTGAACATAGACATATAATTTTATCACTTTCTGGGTTTCAATTTGACATGTTAGAGATTAGATGACGATTGGCTAGCTTAGATTATACTTTAGGAGCATTAAAAATTGCAATATCTCTTCACTGGCAAATATATACATTTCATTAATAATATCATAAAATCTAAAATAAATACAAACATCTAATGCTTGTTAATAATGTGAGGATATTAATACTGATTTAATAAGATCAGCTAGTTTCGTAGACACTACACAGACGGAGAAATGTTTTAAAATAAATTGAATGTGTTGAATTATTTACAAAGTTAATTTGATTATTGACCCTTTCATTACGGCTCGGTGGAATACAAATTATATTGTCAATTATAAAACTAGTATTTGATGCATAAATGTTCTTATCTGGTCTATTTATATATATAACATTGGTTCTTGTGTCCTTTAGCTATCAGATGATGCATAAAAAAACTATTCTAAGAAAGTAGCAAAGCGATATATCACGGCTAATGATAAACGTCTTACACGGCATATATCGGCTACCGATGCCAACAGGTTAAATGAATGAAAGGTAGGACAGCATATTTTTACAGCCATTTTAGAATCGAAGATCATGTCAGCTTCATATACAATTAAACTCTAATTAGCTTAAAAAAGCGACGGATAAGCATAGTATTGGAGTAACGAGAGTTAAGAATATGACCGAGTAGTGAACACGAAATTCTTCTATAAGCTGTTTATCGAAACTTGGCATCCACACCGTACTAATACAAAAGCAATATTAATATGTTGTTTCGCTCAAAATTAAGAGAAATAGCTTACCGTCTCCTTCGCACGTTTTAACTGTAAATAATAATGCAGTGACTAGTGTTAATTTATCATAATCATCATGTCTACTGGACTATATGATTCTTACGAACTGTAGCTATAAATCTGTCCGCCACCATGGTCCTTGCGTCATGCCATGTCAGCTCTGCCTCCAACAGCTCCGTTAAGCAGATTCTATGTGGTTTCCAAAGACCTTTCAGGACGATGGGAGCTCGGGGGCTTGTAGAAAAGGCTGCTTTAGCTAATGATCTGTTTTTAATACTTACAAACAAAACTCAAATATGTGTGTGTGATATATAGGCTCTAGGTTTCTTCAAACAGCCTATACCGCAAAGTGGTGATCAGTGCCGGTTTTAGAGGGTGGCGAAGTGGGTTGGTGCCCCAGGGCGTCGAATAAGCTAGAGGCGCCGAGTGCAACCAATCTTGCTTAGATTTTTTTTAATATATGCAAAAAGGGGCGTCAGAAATAAGGCCCTAGGGCGCCGCAGGGTCTAAAGCCGGTACTGGTGGTGATAAGTGTTGGGTCTACAAACCTGTAGGTCATGAAGCTGCTCGCGCTCGTCCAGCAGCACCACGCGGCACGCCAGCACGCGGCCCGCACCACACACCCACTGCATCTCGCTGCTTACAGGGACATTGCCGCACAATCACTTCTGCAAAACAATACAGCAACAATTGTTATAGAACAACACATACAAATTCACAGCAAACATCACCTTATATGACACAACTTTCATCAACACATTGGAGAAACATAAACGACAGACATTGGGAATCGGACCATTCCATTTGCTCCACTTTTTGAGTCAAGAACGTATTGTATTATTTATAGATATTGCTTGTTCTTAACTGTATGTACATTTATTCAGATTCGTAGAAGAAAATTATTTCC